>CM060702.1:246405530-247804280 GCA_030686995.1 Artemisia argyi | reverse complement strand
TTCTTATGATACGTTTAGGTTTGAAGCACAAACGGTACGTTTAGGTTTGAACCGTAAGATGTGGGATTCACTCACATCCTATGTACTGAACTGTTTTTTGAGTAATAATGTTTACCGGGTATAAAAACCCTTTACCCAAAAACATGATCAAATGAGGACAATACATGGGACATTGCTTGGTAATGCGGCATATAAGCTCATTTTCGAATGTAAGGATAGGATGTAACGATTTTGAGGGATACGTTAAAAATGATCTAATACACCTGTCATATTACCAAAATGATCCATAATAATACAGTTAAATAAATACATGTGGGTATGTGAATATAGTTCGCATCAGTTAATCAATATCAGGCTTAATTTGGTTTGTTAATGGGATTGGATAAGGATTCGGATTCGAATTTGGATTTAGATTTAGAATAGGATTTTGATTTAAATTTGCTATTTATTAGATTTACTGAACCTACTTTTGAGGGTGTGAGTATTGTTTCACTACCCATGGATACTTAGCAAACAATGTTTTATACTTTGAGTCCATCTCCTCTCATCAAAATCCTCATAAAAAATGGACCCTCAATTATAATAGAAATAATAGGAGTAAAAAACCATTCTTGTCGTTCGGCCAAATTATAGACAACTTTTACAACTTCGCATGTACATGCATAATCACTATAGTAATGCATCTAACTCGTCGTCTATGTTGAAGTCTGCTGGCACTACCTCTAAGGAAGGTAATATTACTACATCTAACTCATATTTTGCATTGGTAAATGATGAAGAGGAAGATGAAGAACATGTTGCAAATGTGTGTGATTAATCGGCTAACTTATTTACAAATCTAAATACAGGTGAAAGTTCATCTTTCACGGGAGCTGCTAGTTAGCTTGTTTCAGTTAATATTTTGTTCTAGGTGCATCTTTTGTTTCTAGAGTTGTAAGTGCTTATGGCATGTAATAAGCACTAGTCTTAGGTGTTTTTCAAGTTGCTTAGCTTGAAGTAAATATGATATGTCAGTCATATTCCATTTGTACCGAACTTTTTTTGATTTTAATATAATTTTGATGTGCAATTATTGTCCCGGTTGAGGCTATATCAAACTTTTACTGGTTCTCATGCCTTGAATAATAATTGCAAACAAAAGATTCTCATAGAATCTAGCCTGCACTTTAGCTAAATCATAGGGACGATTTCTGCAGTTTACTCTAATTAAAATTTATGTATAAGTGGAGTTGAAATTATTTCAATAACGCTACACATATAGATCACAATGCACTTTTTATACCAAATTATAGAGTCTATGTAACACCCTAGGCAAATCCCACACCGGCTATGGCCTGGAGAGATGCTGGGTTCATAAGATAACATTCGCCTTATAATGAAACAACGCGTTTTGTGGTCTACCACGAGTGGAGTTCTTAGGAACTGGCAGTTAAGCGTGCTTATGTAAGAGTAGCACTGGTATGGGTGACCTGCCGATAAGTCTCACATGAGAGCCACAAAGCAAAGCCGTGAGCCTGCAGGCAAAGCGGACAATATTGTGGTCTGAGTAGGCGGGATGTGACTGTCTACATCGTTTGTTGATGTTACAAGTTTTGTTGTTAAAGTTCAGCTCTAGAGATACAAATGACAGTACACACTCATTTAAGAATTGCCGCATTAATGCAGGAATTTGGAACTAGATTATATAGATCTTTATCTTATACATTGGCCGATAATGGTAACTCAAGAGGAATTCAAACTCCCGGCTCCAAGCGAGTGCATAGCGAAAATTGATATGAAAGCAACATGGGAGGCAATGGAGGAGTAACAAAACCTTGGCCTCACCAAATCAATTGGTGTCAGCAATTTCTCTACTAAAATGATCAAAGAAATTCTGTCATTTGCCAACATCCCTCCTGCTGTTAACCAGGTAACCATTTCTCATATATTACGTGTTTTGAAACAATATCTTTAATGCATTACCATGTATGAATGCACTTTGTTCAAACTAGTAATTTGATAGATGTTGAATTAAGAAGTTCTATGAAAGTAGAACATACATGTAAAATTGACAATGGTATTTTTGAAGGTTGAGATGAATCCACTATGGCAACAGAAAAACCTCAATAAATTTTGCAAAGAAAATGGTATACTTGTCACGGCTTACTCTCCTCTAGGTGCAGTTGGCAATAACGCATGGGGACACAATCGAGTAATGGAAAGTGATGTTCTCCAAGACATTGCCAAATCAAGAGGGAAGACAGTGGCTCAGGTACACTTAATATTCCTATTTCTAATGTTATAATATAATGTTTTCTACACAAATTATTTATATATTCAATTCAGAAAAAAAAATTAAAAAATTAAAAAATTGACAGTTAGTCATCAACAATATAACACTACAGTAAATATGCAGATATCGTTAAGATGGTTATACGAGCAAGGTGTGATCATTGCAGTGAAGAGCTTTAACACCGAAAGAATGAAGCAAAACCTTGAAATTTTTTACTGGTCTTTGACAGAGGAGGAATTGAGCAAAATTGACCAAATTCCTCAACGCAGGAATGTTTATCTAATGGGCGTATTTGCAATTGAACATAGCGATGTACTGGTTGAGATCGATGCAGAGCTTGATGGGGGAAACTGAACACCGCAAATACACGATAAATATTATGTAATCATACTCTAATAATTTATTAAAATTTGGCTGGATCTATTTGTTGCTTAATTATACTCAGTTTTTTTATCTTATAAAAACCAATTACAAATTTCTTTATGTCCATTAACACAGCTCATCAATTGTTGGGGTGGAAAAAAAAACAAAATGTTGAAATTTAATTAATTTATATCCAATCATACCATGCTCTAAAGAGCATGTTACACTTACATGCATGCATTAAAAATTAGAAAACGTATATCCGGACATACATACAACATACTAGTCTCATTTATGGCTGCATCAAGATAACGAACAAAAAGCAATGAGAGACGAAAAGTCACACTTCCAAGTATTCGTAATATGCCATAGAACACATGCCATATAGAAAGGATGTTGGCAAGAAACAAGTCATGTAGTATAATAAGACCATCTTACTACTTAACTTTAGTGACAACAACTATATAACACACCTCCACCATCATTCATGATCTTCAAAAGCAAGCTGAAATCAAGTCAATGCCGCTGACACTAAAACAGTTACGTTCAAAAGCAGAATGCATACTACAGCCATATTACTAATATAAAGTGTGTATATCCGATGGCCTCAAACAGTTGCAAAAATGTCGTAAATCTGAAAATAAGCGAGACTAAACGGCAAATTCCTGCCAAAGCCATTTGAGGAAGAACCCCTGGTAGCAATGTAACCGCAGCAATAAGGACTTATATTGTGAGAATCTAAAGACATCACCATAGATGTTAGATCTTCCATCCCGTCTCACTAGAACAATAATCGCTTTTGACGACGGCCCACTTTTAGCAATGACACACGTCGTCGCTAGAAGTCACAAAACGATAAAACTTTAAACTTTTGACTTTGACTTTCAACTAAGATTTTTCGTCTAGGACGAATCGTGGCACCAACACTTTTAGCGACGACACGTGTCGTTGCTAAAAGTCACAAAAGGAAAAAACTTTCAGACATCAAACTACATACCTCGGGCACGCACAAGCACATATAGCCTCACACCCCTCATTATTCGAGCCATTTCAACCGAGAGGAGAGGGGTGTAGTTTTAATCAGATACCACTAAGAAAAGAGTTAGGGTACACCAAGTCTTATTAGTTGTATTATACCTATTATATTATAGGAACACAATATTCAAAGACAGTGACCATTGATGATCATAGCTTAAATATTTAATAGCAAATCATTTAAACAAAACGATCATTATCACGATTTATCCAAATTATCTCAATGTAACAAGTAACTAGATTCGCAACTATCGACGCTTCGCAGGATATACGTTGATAACGCTAAAAAAGTCTAATTATACACGGTTATTTTTACATGCCTTGTGAAGACGTGTACTTTTATTTATACATTTACACACTCTAAGATGTGTTAAAAACAAACACAATTACAAACGTGTATAAACATGAATTTATCCACGGTTATAGGCGTGTGAAAAACGTACACACTTATCAATGTGTGTTAAAAAAATCAATCACAGTATCTAAAAGGGTCACGCTTTCAAGTGTTTAAAAATTGGTTAAAAAAAAGTAAAAAAACAAATAGAGTTGATCATATGATTTCTATACACTTGTGGCTGTGGAGAGTATTTTAATTAAGTTCTTTTGCAATATGATTTTTAGAGCAGGAGGTACGCATGAGCCATGGGTGGCGCCATGGGCACCAGCCAATTTTTGACGACGGCGCACCACACGTGGGTGGTGCCATGGCTGCTCGCGCCGTGGTGGTCAGCCCACGCGGCGTGATTTTTTTTTTTTGAATTTTCGATGGGTTTGTATTTGTATTTGTGATGTGTAATTGGTGTTTTGTGTGAATTTTTTTAGTTATTAATGTGTGTTTGTGTGTGTTTGCAGCAGGTCGAGGAAGAAGACACACATTTTATTTTTTAATATGAAAATTGGACTTGATCTTTGGACATTTGTGTGTGTGTGTGTTTGAGCAATGGATATTAGGCTAGTATAAGTTTTACTTCTTTTTTTATGCAACTTTTTTTTTTTTTTTTTTTTTAATTTAATTGTAATGTGTTTTTTTTTTTTTTTTTTTTTTTTTTTTTAATTAATGAAGTTTATTTTAGTTTATATTGTATATGTTTTATTTTATGTTAAAAAAAAGAAAAAAAATGGACGACGGCACAACAATTTCTGGTGCCACGGGTTACAGACAGAATGTGATATCATGAGATTTCTGGTGTCATGAAGACTTTTGCCGACGTGGCAGCAACTTTTCTCCACGGCACGAGGGTACCCAATGCTCTTACACGCATGTGGGATTGATATATTTATACCACTTTTATTCTTCCAGAATTATATACATGCGTACCTTTTTTTTTTTTTTTTTTTTTTTTTTTTTTTTTTTTTTTTTTTTGGATTTAATTTTTTTAAATATTTTTTTAACTGTTTTGTCTACATTTGCAAATGTTGAGATATTATTCACGCAACATTTATCTACACATTAAAGAAGCGTGGAGTTTGATATTTTAAATATTTAAAAATGTGTATTTCTTAGCTGAAAAATGTATAAAATTTGACTCTTTGTTATAACGAGAATGGCGATGGCCGCCGCGTTGCGGGCATGCCTGTTTTTTTCCTGAAATTATGATAAGCCGAAATTAAGCAGAAAAGTTCATATCCTATTACAATTGAAAAGACCTTATATATCTTTATTAATTCATAAAATGTTAAGTACGCATACACTTTCATGTTTAATATTTTGTTGCCTCCAGCTCGAAAAAAAAAATTAGGCTCAAGCTCGGTCCGATAGCTCGTCAAGCTTTAACCACCCAGGCTTAAGCTCGGCTCGATTCAGTTTCGAGTAAAGCTTGAGCTTTGCTTGAAAAGCTCGAATATATGTATATGAATACACGATTACACATTTACACCCCTATCCCAACTCCTAAACAAGTTGATTAAGGAGTTGAGATCAAATGAAGAAAACCATAAAATGACCTTAAAAAAGGGACATACACCTAAACAAATGAATCATAACTAACTTGGACTAAATATGATTAAATTGTCACCTGATGCCACACATTCAAGAGTCAAAAAGACCATATCTAATGTTATCAGATTGTAGAATACAAAATATTGTGTAGGAATAATTATGGTTTGAAAGGTATATAATTAATTAATTATTTATGGAGTAAGTCTTTCTAATTAGGTTAATATTCAAATTAACCCTCATTTACTTAAAGCTCGATAAAAGCTCTAGCCGAGCTATCAAAAGCTCGAGCTCGGCTCATTATATGTTTCAAGCCAATATATTGGGCTTGAGCTCGCCAAAAGCTTGACTCGATCGAGTCAAGCTTGAACTCGAGCTCTAGTTGCTTTACTCTCTCTCCGATATAGACTTATATTGCATTGGACGGTCCACCTAATTTTTATTCAATAAAATTGAAACTGTAATCTAAAAGGACGTGGTCTAAATAAATAAATAAATACTAAAAAATGAAAATGGTAGATGAAGTGTATGGTGAATGAAGCGAAATAAATAAGAGAATTTGTATGGGATAGAATAGAAAACATGTTGGATACGGTCGGTCCAAAATATTTTATTCTAATTGATTCGACAACGTCAACCTACCTCTCACCCCAATTTCCCTTCCATCCCAAACCGTCTAAAGCACATGAATTCATTCACATTCAAACTATTTGTAAATTAGATAATTTAATAATAATAATATACGAAGACGAATAATTTAAAGCAAGCTCGAATCAAGTGGTTAAAACTTTTGTTTTTGGTACAACCGGATGCAGCTTTTATACCTTTGGTAAGGATAGAGTTGTCTACATTATCTCAATCTTTTTCATACATCGTGAAAAACGGTATTAAGAAATATAACCCGTAGAAGATCAAATATCCTATTTATGTCAAGTGGTAGTGGATTAACAAAGCGTAAAAATGATAGCGACAGGAAGAGAAAAAGTTAAGAAACATGAAGGTAGCTTATATATGTTGTTGGAGACATACTCATTATAACAGGCTGTAGTGCTCCACTAGTCGTTACCTTTATTTTAATTACTAACAGCAACATCAAAAATCCGTGTGCAGTATTGATCTATCCGTGATGCCTTTCATACTCCACTCCTCTCTTTTTAGATCAACATTGACTTCAATTTACCAACTTGTCATCTTATATATTAATGCCAGTTAATAATATCTACACCTTTTCATGAATAGTTTAATTGCAACATCAACAAAATCGGTAAGTTAATTAAAAATAAATAAATAAAATAAAAAATAAAAAAATAAAAATCTAGCGAGATATAACAAAAACTTTTTGTACATAGTTTATCACTTCTAACATAGTTTAACAGCTATGTTTTGAAATATTTAAAAGCAATAAACGTCAATTTATTTCAGGGGAACTAACATGTTATAAAGTGATGCAAATGTCTTCGATAAGGACATAACGTCTCGCTCTTTTTCTTTCCTTCTTCTTTCTTGTGATTATAGACAAATCTCGTTGCGAGTATTAGTGCATGATTGTGGTCCTAGGATGGGACTATCGCAGCTTCCTAAGACTGTCGTTGTAATTGACGATTGAGCAACGATACGTTTAGCAAAACTATTAGGACTTCTAGTTAATAGTGATGTCATATGTACGAGTTAGCAATAGTTGTTTGTTTTGTAAAAAAAATTATTTGATAACTTATATGTAAATTATAAAGTGTAAAATAACTGTTAATCGTTTATATTTACCTCTTAAATGGTGCTTGCTACTGACATATGAAAACTTATAAAGGTTAATAAGTTATTTAACGATGTTGTTATAGATAGCTTATAATAAAATAATACGTAGACCCTAATATATTTATCGAAATTACGTGAAGACATGTATGGTCAACTGTAGTGATAAGTTAAAATATAGATAGAAAGAGAATAAGCAAATAGTCATCGGTGATATCTTCTTGGAAAAGAATAGGATGCCGTGAGTTAAAAGTAGAAAATGCTAAATTTAAGGAAAGTTCAAAAGCACTAACTTGATGACCAAGCGTAATAAATATTCAACGCTTCTTTTTATACTCACGCGTCATTGCTTATTAAGCATCAACAAACAAAAGTAACTTCTATCCAAATATATATAGATATAATAATTATTTAAATATTGTCAATTCATAAAAATCGACTCTTTTGTTGTCTATATATACCCCTTCCTTACACACGACTTTCATATTTTTCTCCCATATACACACAAAAACACACTTTTCTTTTCATCAATTCGTTCTCGAAATCTTTCTAAAAACGTCGACAATTCATGGGTGGTTGTTTGTCTTCAGTTGGTGGCGATTCCGTTACCGTAATATCGTCTAACAATTCGGCCTTTGTCATATCGCCAAAAGGCGATTTAAGGCCGTATTCTACTCCTGTATTTGTTTCGGAGGTTCTTGATCAAATGGAGGCTAATTCAACTTCTTTCTTTTTATGCAACTCTGATAATTTGTCTTATGACCAGCATATACGCGCGTTGGATGCCCAACACGAGCTTGATGCTCGTCAAATTTATTTTGTACTACCAATATCTAAACTTCGTGATCGTCTTAGTGCCTCTGAAATGACGGCCAGCGCGGCCCTTAATTCCAAAACATCTTCTTTTAAAGGAGTTGTTCAGAAGAGGAGTAATAGTTATAAGAAGAAATCAAAGATATCTCCTTTTGTGGTGATGGAAACTAGTAAGATTAATGTGATCATTGACGAAGAAGCAGCTCGTTTAATGTTGGATCAAAAGAAACAACAATCGTCTTTGAGCTTAGGAGTGTCGAGATCAGGTTCAATCAGGAAAATGCAAAGATATTCATCGAGGAAAGCTCGGTTGGCTGTTCGGTCCTTTAGGCTTCGGTTGTCTACGATATATGAAGCTGAATCGTCCTCTGTTCAGTCTCATTCTCATAAATTATATTGATGTTGAATCTGAATATTAGTTAATATTTTGTTTGTATTTAATCTTTTTGACTCTTTGATATCCATATGATGATGTATGTATATACTGAATTGCTGGAGGATTAATGAATCTGAGCTTTAATTTTGTAATCTCATGCTGTGAAAGTTTCTATTGTTTTTAACTTTTTACCATCATGATCATGCTATTATAGAAAGTTCCATATGATTTTCTGCAGTTTTTTAGGACTTTTTTGAGGACGCTTCATTTTTGCAGTTGGTTAATTGCTGGCACTAGTGAAGGTGGTGCTGCCGTTTTTAGACTTGAATACCGTGGCCAACCTGCATGTCTTGCACAGTCGCCCTAATTTCACAATCAGATGGCAATATGTAGAGAATTTAAACGTCTTTACATTGTTGTTCCCATCTTTGAGCCGAAGACTCGCATACGCACAGGCATTTGTGTGAATTTACAGGTCTTGATGTGGAAATGGTGATTAAAGAGCATTACTATGAGGTTCGGACAACTTATAATATGGTGATTAACGAGTGGATTCATGTAGGTGATGGATGTCATGGACAGCCTTTTTGTTAACATGTTTGACAAAATAAATGAGGAATGTCAACAAGAGCTAGAAGCTATTAGGAAGCAGATAAATTCATGGTTACAATTTGATCTCATCCAATGTGCAGTACTCGGAAAAAACACTGCAACTTACATTCGAACAAGGGATTCAAATGCTAGGTTAGTTTAAAAAAAAAAAAAAATAAAATAAAAAAAAAAAAAAAAAAAAAAAAAAATTACTTGTAAATGGATCTGTTTAGGCAATGCTTTATCTAGAACACGCAAATGCCCAAAGTTAAAACATTTTTTTAAAAATAAGCTGGTAAGATATGTCCTGAGTATTTTTTAATGCATACAACATCTTCAATCGTTTTGTTCATAGAGTTAAACGCATCTTTCAATAATTTAGTTTTATTAAACATATTAGCAATATAAAAAATAAAGGAAAATGATAATGAGCATAAATAAAAATAAATCTGGACAGAAAGTGTTTGGGACACATACCAAAATATTACCTGATTTGGCTCATTACCTTATCTGTCACTTTGTCACTTCTAAATAAATAGTCTGAAACTGATCTGCTTATGCATCTGCTTGTCAAATTTTATGTTCTTGCATTTTGAAACATGATTCACTAGGATGCTTGATCAAATTATTTTACCCCTTTCACTTTCAGTTCTCCCTTCATTTTGGCATCTGATTTTACTAGCTTAACAAATTATGTATGTGATGACACAACTAATATAATATCTCTCTCTTCTACTTTTTGTTGTTTGATTTTCGGAGATCTTTAGAAAAAGACATCATGAATATTTTTAGGCTATCCATAATTCTACTTTTTTGCCATCATTGAACTCCACATATATGTAATATCTTATTTAACAATTTCACTAACTCAATCACTTAAACCCCATAATTCTCACTCCCTACTTACCTATTCTGGTTTGTGCCAAACTAATTGTTCACAACTATATATAGTTGTTGAAATTACTTAAGTTTACTATATTACCTTTAACCAAAATTGTTATTTACAAAATTATATGAAAACATTAAATTATTGTCAAATGGATGTACTTTTCTTAAAATATGTTTTTTGTTTGGTGATAATAATTTTGATACGGAGGTAGTATTTTTTTATCTAGACATCAAACTACATATCCTTGGGCACGCACAAACACATATAGCCTCACACCTCTCATTATTCGAGCCATTTCAACCGAGAGGAGAGGGGGGTGTAGTTTTAATCAGATACCACACGTAAGAAAAGAGTTAGGTACACCAAGTGTTTCAAGTTATTTGTATTATACCTATTATATTATAGGAACACAATATTCAAAGACAGTGACCATTGATGATCATAGATTAAATATTTAATAGAAAATCATTTAAACAAAACGATCATAATCACAATTGATCCAAATTATCTCTATGTAGCTAGTAACTAATGTAGATTCGCAACTATCCACGCTTTGCATGATATACGTTAATAACACTAAAAAAGTCAGATTATACACGCCTTATGAAGACGTGTACTTTTATTTATGGAGTCGCACTGGAACGTGTTGTGATGCTCTTTTGTGCCCTCGATAACATAAGGAAAACATCGCTTTTCCCACGTGACCCAAGAAGACTTGAACCATAAGGAAAATGATACTCATGCCTAAAATGTATGCCTAAAAACATGCCTAACTACAAGATCATTACATGTGTCAAAATCAATAGTGGAAATTGGGAGTGAGAAAATGTCAATGTGATGTGTCAAATGATGATTTGATTAGGCAGACATTTAGGCTTATGTTTTATGTCTCTTTATCATTGCTCGAACCATAATTGATCAATTTGCTTAGTGGGTACGGGTTTACCTCTTGAGGTACTTTTGGCAAAAGTAACATCTTTTTTACAGCATTGCTGCAATTTCTTTCTTTTGTTTGTTATATATGATTCCAGTGGTGGAACCTGCTATTTTTGGTTGTATATCCGTCTATTATGATATCTTGCATGTTGTGATTCTAGTTTTATTATCATCAGGCTGCTTACCAGTGGCCATCAAATAAATAAAAAAATAGGTTTTCTTTTTTCCAAGTCAAGAGATTATATCATTAGCCTGCCAAAAAAATGGAAATAATGGACAAAAATACCCACGTCATTGCTTCCATATACACCCCCTTTCACTTTCAGTTCTCCCTTTATTTTGGAATTGCAATCATCTGATTTTACTAACTTAACAAATTATGTATGCCATGACTCAACTAATATCACCTATATCACATCTTTAGAAAAAGACATCATGAATATTTTTAGGCTATCCATAATTCTACTTTTTTGCCATCATTGAACTCCACGTATATGTAATATCCATCTCAATAACTCAATCACTTAAACCTTATAATTCTCACTCCCTACTTACCTATTCCGGTTTGTGCCAAACTAATTGTTCACAAGTATATATATTAGTTGAAATTGCTTAGGTTTACTATTAAGATCAAATGAGAAATAAAAGGAAAATGAGAAGAATCACAATCGTACATTTTAGATGCACATATAATAAAAGATACAACTCCCATGAATTTTTAATTATTCATTTAAAATATGTGACTAAAATTATTTCTCGTTCTTCTTATTATATTTTCTTTTCTTACAATCTCTTCCCACTTTTACCTTTAACCAAAATTGTTATTTACAAAACTAGATGAAAACATTAAATTACTAGCAAATGGTAAAACTGTATTTTTGTGACTTTTGCAATAATCAAAACTGTAATGAATGTACTTTTCTTAAACTGTATGTTTTTTGTTTGATGATAATAATTTTGAGACGGAGGTGGTATTTTTTATCTATACAGACATCAAACTACATACCCTCGGGCAAGCACAAGCACATATAGCCTCACACCCCTTATAATTCGAGCCATTTCAACCGAGAGGAGAGGGGTGTAGTTTTAATCAGATACCACTAAGAAAAGAGTTAGGGTACACCAAGTCTTACAAGTTAGTTTTATTATACCTATTATATTATAGGAACACAATATTCAAAGATAGTGACCGTTGATGATCATACATTGAATACTTAATAGCAAATCATTTAAACAAAAACGATCATCATCATCATCACAATTGACCAAATTATTTCAATGTAGCAAGTAACTAGATTTGCAACTATCCCACGCTTCGCAAGATATACGTTGATAACACTAAAAAAAAGTCAGATTATACACAGTTATTTTTACACGCCTTATGAAGACGTGTACTTTTATTTATACATTTACACACTATAAGATGTGTTAAAAATAAACACAAATACAAAACATGTATAAACATGAATTTATCCATGGTTATGGCGTGTGAAAAATGTACACACTTATCAATTGTGATTAAAAAAAATCACAATATCTAAAATGGGTCACGCTTTCGATCGTTTAAAAAAATATTTATAAAAAAACCAGTAAATTGCAAGAATCGTCCTTGTGGTTTGCCCATATTGCAAATTGCATCCCTGGCCTTTCATAAGTGCGGGCGGCTTCCCTGTGAGAAAAAGTTGAGTCCGTTTTGGTCCTTTCTAACTGCAGGAAGCCTCCTTGTGGTTTGCCAAAATTTCAAAAATCGTCCCTGATCTTTCATAAGCGAAGGACCAAAACGGACCAAAGTTTTCCCCGAAGGGAGGCCACCTACATTATGAAATGTCAGGGACGAAATTTGAAATCTTGGCAAACCACAGGGACAATTCTTGCAATTTACTCTGAAAAAACGTAAAAGCAAATAGAGAGTGAATCATATAATTTCTACACACTTGTGAGTGTCGAGAGTATTTTAAGTAATTTCTTTAGCAATATGATTTCTACACGCATGTGGGGTTGATATATTATATTATTCTTCCACACTTATACATGCGTTTGGTACTGTTCGATTAAAGAGGGGTCTAATTTTTATAAAAATGATAAAGGATATAATAGAATGATTAGTTTTTATAAAAATGAGATTGGATAATTTATAAATAAGGGTTTAGTTTTTATAAAAATGATAAGGATAGAATAGAATAAATTGAGAAAAAAGAATTATTGTTTTATATAAGGGGAATTGATTTGCATACATTTATTTTTTATTGAAGCACTTTAATTATCACATCCTGCTTTGATTATTTTTTATATATGGGCTTATGAGCTTATTGACTTCGGCTTATATTTTATAAGTCACAATTTTGACTTATTTTAAGACTTATGGCTTATATAAGTTATCATATTATAATAAACTTATATAAGCCCACAAGTCTCAAAATAAGCTGAAAATTTATGACTTCTTAAAATATAAGCCGAAACACAAATAAGCTAATAAGCCACATATTTCTTAAAATAAAGAAACATTGTTCACCATTAACTTTTTAAAAACTTAGTGACTTGTAATGTTAATCACTTTTTTTTATACCGAAAAATATCGCATATGTATAATGACGAAATTAGTGACCACTTTTGAGCTTGGTCTCTAATTGTTTACGGATGACCAAACATTAATGTCCATTTACTATATGGTCACTATTTTGCACAAATAATAACAAAAAAAAAAAAAGTGGTCACTAAATTTTGGTCACTATAGGCACTTTTTCTTGTAGTGGTTTTCTAGATTTTTTATTCGGTGTGCCAACATGGGCTAAGAGCATGCAAAGTGGGTGCGTTATAGGGCAAACATTAGACCATAAGAACACATGGAGTGGGTATGTTATAAGAGCATATGTTGTATATGTGATACGTGCAAAATGAGCCATTCAAAGGATAAACACAACTTCAATCAAGAGTTAATTTCAAATGATATTCAAGAATCACAAAAGGTTTCTTCAAGGTGAAGCATAAAGGAGATAATCATGTAATTTGTGAAATCTTATAAAGAGGGTGATAGTAAAAAATCTCTAGCTAATCTTCAACCAAGGTAAGTGCATCAAATTACTGAGATCTGTCTAATCAATCCCTGAAACTTGTTATTAGAATCCTATATATATGACTATATCTACGACCTTAACATCTAATACTGCAGAAACAATAAAGAGAAGCAAAAGCTGCAAATCTTAGTCAATCAACACTAAAGTACATATATAGTATGCAGCAGTTCAACAATTATATCAAAACTATTTCTAGCCTCATCCAGCACGTGCCAAGGGCAATATTACATTTACATTTTTCGATCCATTAGCAAACAACCACTACGCCTTTTGTATGTGTAAAAGACCAAGATTAATTCTGACTTTCACTGTCATATCACCATCTTCTATAAAACAGGCTCATTTATAACTTCTTAGCAGAATTGCACAGTTTTTCCTCAAGTTATTTTATGAACATTGCAACATTTCACAAATTCTTATAAAAATGGTTTGGGATAAAGGTAACTAGTTGCCTGTGATTGCTGTAATTCATTGATAAAATTGGGTATGTTTTAAAAAAGTCACCGATGTTGTCATTCGACAAACATTTCATAGAGTCTGTAGTCTAAAATTTTCATTTCATGTGACAGAGTGAGTATTCATCATGTCATTTCAGTTTGCAATATGCAAAATAAGAAATCTTGACCAGTGCGAAAATGATGAAACTCACTTTTCTGGGATTACTATAGGTATTAACCTGAGCATGGGCAGAAGTGAAAACATCCAAAAATCTCAAATAACTCAATACACGGAACTAAAAGAGCCAAATACGTGTAACCCTTACAGGTTACAGCCAAAGCAACAAGTTGGCCCCCCAAGTAACATTCAAGTGATTTAAACTCATGATCACACATTTTTAATAGGCTCCTAAAGAAGTTCATGGTTGAAAATTCGGGATAGAAGTAGAAGCCCAACTCTTTACACTTAGACACTCGAATATGACAAGTAAAACCACACGGTCAAAAACGACCCAAGTGTCAACTACCAAAGTGGGAAGTTGCCCATAGTAGGAAAACTAAGGACTTATAAAGGGTAACTCAAGTTTGACTCCGTATTTGGTCGCCCAAAAGTAGTTACAGCTTATACAACTTACAATAAAAATTCACTTTTTTTTATCGTCCACCACATATCAAAATTCAGTGTGATCGAAAATGAATTTAATAATAATATATGATATCAGATTTCGAATAAATTTAATTAGTAGTAGTATCGTAACATATCAAAATTCTGTGTGATAGAAAATGATATAAATAAATTAAATCCTAAACCAGTCAACAATCGAATAAACATGTATCTACAAAAGCGATAGTGGGTTTGGGTAAGACGGAAGAATTAGTGGGGCCGAAGCCGTTGCGTTTTTTCAGGCTTCTAATTTCTCTATCTTTTTCAAATTGAAAGGAAGGAGGTCGTTGATTCAGTTCGGTGTGATCTTGTATGCTTTGATATGCCGCCATAATGTGACGCTTTTACCCTTTACCGGGTTGGGTTGTTACAGTTAACATGTAATCTTCTTGAAAACTACAGAAATAAAGTGGTCTTTCATATGTGGTTTTAGCTTAAACTTGCGAATTCTCATAAGTTTTCAATTGCTAATATTGCAGCTTAATGTGTATATTCACGATCGAGCCTTTTTTGTGAAAATGGCATGTATAAGTTCACCTTCCATGGCAAAGGCTGAAAAAGTTGACACTATTAATTAGCCAAAATGAAAATGCCGGTTCGGTATATGTGTAAAATCAAAATTGTAAAAAGTAAATGGGTCAAGTGTATTTTCATCTTATTCAGAAATTTAGATTTGTATTGAAGTTATATCGATTTTCTAATCATATTTGGTACACTGATAATGTAGAAAATGTCTGTTGTGTTATCGACCTCACGACCGGTTTCAACGTGATACATGAATGAATGATCTGCCCGTTTGACTTATTGCCAACCCACCCGACCCTCCCATTTTTTTCTATCTCTGCCTAAAAGAGACGAAGTAATAGTTCTAGTTTCTTAAGTTTTAATGTAAACATCGAACTTCCATTCACACAGCCATAGAAATTGGATCTTGTAGAGAACTGCAAAAATCCATATAATTAACAACGGTTAATTATATATTAATCTCTGTCATTATTTTTAGTCACCATTTTTACGGAAAAAATTTAAAATTTTTTTTATTATATTATTTTAACGCAAAAACGTTATTACATAAATTACCAAATAACGGGACGAGCTCACAACGTGTAACACGAAACCTAATTACTCAATGGGCCAAAAACTATTCTAGCCCATCTTCCCCTTCTGCATACTGTTCACCAGCCCACACCAAGCCCATTTTTCCCTTTCAATTTCATTTCCTGATCGAGCAGACCCAGCTCCAAACGCCTCAGTTTTCTTCCAATTTTTAAACGCGACTTTTACATATTATTGAACCTCCTATTTGTTTTCCCGCCAAGAAAATAGGTCGCCAAGTATTAGCTTCTAATATCAACGTAGATATGTTTTGAAAGATCAAAGTAATTGGCCTTTGAACACTGGTCGACATATATTAATTTTCACAAACTCAACCGTTTTGAACCAAACTTGTTTTAATCACGTTCTAATGATTAGACTTGATCATTATGGAGTTACTAAGAATGTTTAACCTCAAGGACACCAAGATTTCACAAAAACCCAATTTGTGTACACTAACAAAAATCTAGTCCGACATACATAAATCACATAAGTCAATTTCAACTTTGCTACTCACTCACAACTCCTAAAGTCTTGTAAATACAGTAAAAATCTCCATGATGTCCCAACATATCTGACACTCAATAGTTAGAACATGTGTGAATGTTTTGAAACTCAATATGAATTCATACGTTGTATATATAAAACGTATAACCCACTACTCTTTCACCACCCCTCATTCTCAACTCGTAGAAACCATTACTAGACCATATTGATCAGTAAAGAAACACTCAAAGAACCAGAAAGCATCCCCATACTCCATTGATAGGTCCTTCGAAAATATAAGGATTTATATGTAAACGTACGTATTGAATTATAGCGACTTGTGAATCGTCCTTGTGTTCTAGCTACTCTCACACGTCCACTACCCACCTAAGAGGTGTTGTAAGTCCTCACGCTCCCTTTTCAATTTGTTTCCCACATTATTATATCGCCATGCATCTTATATTCATTATTGTCAAATGTATATAATTCATATTTTTACGTACTATGTTTATCATTAGAACACAAAAATGTGGTTGCCTCCCTTGTGGAAGGCCTAGGAACCACGAAGAACACTCATTTCACGTTGTTATTATTATTGTTACATTTAAAATCGAACCCCATTTGTACCTTGGTCACACGCATGAAAAAACTCAAAATACTTAAAAATTTTACTAAGTCATTTCCAATAAAATCTGTCCCAAGTCGCTATATAAATGGCCTCGTAAAACAAAATCTAACTTAACGACACCTCATTATTTTTACACAGCCTGTTTCTCCATGCTACAAACTAAAAGTTTCACGTTTATACTTTGTAATAATGAGCGCGTTTAACCCCTTAAAAATTGCCCAAGTGAATCAATAAATACATATTTCAAAACCAAATATAAAAGCTTAATGGACTGAAAAGCCCAATAAGCAGTTTTTTAAGCACTTTGGATAAGCTAGCTTATCTAGGACTTTTGATATAAAAATAGAACATGAAAAATGATATTTTTGATGAGCTCAACTCGTCTCACGATGTACGGATTTTAAAACGTTAACGGGCCACTAAATGGATCGTTAAAAGCCCATTTATTGGAAAATAAACTATTTTGGCAATTAAGCAGTTGATACAAGTTTTAATAAGCTTTAATAAGCTCCAGAAAATTCAATATAATTTTTCCCCATAATTTTTGGATGTTTGGACTAAAAATGCAAACTAGTTACACTTAGAAGGACTAAAACTGTCAAACCTTTAAAACTTGGACTGAAACTGTCAAAACAGAAAGTTTATGATAAAAATTGATATATTATCATATTCCAAGCTCAGAAAGTCGTTTTGGACAAGTAGTGGACTATAAATACAATTATTATAAAATAGGGACTGACGGTGTAACGCTAACACCGTTAGGGTAAAAAGTGTAAAAACTGGAAAAAGACAAAGACCAACATATTATAATTGACATTCTTATTTTATTTTCCATTTTACGTCACCCCATCACGTCATGTTGCATATTTATATATTTCAATAATTAACGTTCGTTATATTTATATATAAAACGTTTTGAACAATTTAATTTAACGAAACGTTTCCCCACTTTCGAGGAAATGATATATTGGTTCAAAGACATAGAAACAAGATAATATTATGAAATATATTATTTCTGAACTTTAGTCATTTAAGGCATATCATATTCTCACTCTAACGATCACATTGTTTTTCGTTCTCATTATCATTTCCATCATTAGTATAAAGTCAAAATCTTAGATTTTCCTTATAATTAGGTTCCGTATTGAAGACGTTTCCATAATCGTTCCCATAATCTCACCCGAATTTACTTTTCATCATTTCGAGTATCGCTCAAGGTGAGTCATAGCCCCATTTCCAATACTTGTTTTAACTCTTTGGGGGAGATACATGCTTACATATACTTTGATAATTTTATAAGTATATGAATAACTTACATGATTCAAATCAATTTCCTAATTAATATTTACCTGATATGGTTTATGACCTAAGATGTGATATATATATTTTACTGGCAAATTGCTTAACTAGAATACTGAACTCAGATGATAATGTTTCCAAAATGATTATTGTGGCATAATGCTTGACTATACTATAACATCCTGAATGATTCCCTTATCTTTATATGATATTTCTATGTTTCAACGGAAATACTTGCTAGGAAGAGCATAAATACTTTAGTTTCATCATTACCATGATATTGCCTAAGTTACCCTTATCGCCATAAAGTCCCTCTATCATAAGTCATTAATCACTTGTTGTGAGCGCGAATATAGTGAACAGCTTCGAAACCTATTGAGGCTTGACATCCTATCCCACTAAATACTTGACGGAATGCCTTTGTGGCTAGTCGTATTAGTCGTGATACACTATATTTGAGTAAAAATAGGAATTGGCAAATCACCTATTACACAAGGGCATTATTATCATCATTGACTTGATGATCACCTCCGTTTTATGGTATTTTGTTAACGTTTTGCGTGTCATGAGGCTTGGGGCAATATCCATAAGAAAATATATGTATTCAACATATATTTAGATACATCTGTATAGGTATTTCACCAGACTGGCATTATAGATCTCACTACATTAGTATCATGAGTTTCCATCTCATGTTAGGATTATGATCCAATACTTGAATTTGATTGAATACATATATGATTTATCTGTGATTATAATCAACATCACTCAATACTTGTTCTATAACTGTTAGTATTTATTACAATTATTACTAAATATTCATGAATTTTTTGAAATAAATGGTTTTCCATTAAACTCTATGAACTCACCAACCTTTGTATTGACACTTTTAAGCATGTGTATCTCAAGTAATTAACGGAGCAGAACAAGACACGGAGCGGGCATTTATTACACTGATAAATTAAAATGGTGTAAAAATCAAATATGTCATTCTTATAAACCTTTATATCTTTTAATGAGATTTTAAATCAAATGTTTCATCTTTTATCAAAAATATTATTTGAATGACAAATAACTTTCAAAACACCTCTTTAAAAGCCATTTTATATAATTATGATTTCGATCCTCACCGTAACACCCTAATTACTTTTCCGCTGCAATATCATAAATTAGGGGGTGTTACAGGATCTGACCTAGTTTTGCCCGGTAGTTTATGTCCTATTCTTTGGTTCACAAGCAATTGCCTTGTTTGAAGGTATAGACTAATTAAAAAACTTTCCTTTGTTAGTTTTGATGACAAGTGAATGGAGATCGGATCGTGAGAAACTTATCAGACCCCCTTTTTTGTTGCTGAGATATCTAAAGGAAGTAATAGTTTAGCTCAACTATTTTGCTAGTGCACATTGTATAACATGAAAATTGTAAAATCCTTAGTTACATACTTAGAGATGACGTGATACGTAAATATGAAATATACTGCACATTCCGTGTCTCAGACAATTCAACGTGTGACATAATTTTTAAGAATACGTGATTAGTCAAATGTCTATATTGAAATGGTCATTGTTGTCAACCAAACTAAATTTTATCTGTAATTTGTGATGGTAGCCTAATAACTTTTATCCAATGTTTATGTCAATACGACAACCTTGTCATAGTCGCCCCAAAATGATAATTGATGCAACTTTCATGAGAAGCGGGTACTAAATGATCTTTCAATGTCACACTTATGTGTTATCTGGTGATTTAGGCTCAGAAATGCCATGCTAACAGGTGTAGAAAAGTGTTAATTAGTTTCACCTTTGTTTTACGTAGCATCATGACAAAGTCGCCAAAGTTCAATTTGTGCAAATGGGCATCTCCTGACAATAAAGACTCCTCTTTGGAGAAGGAAAACATCGAGGAAGATGAGCAGTTGAAAGAAAACATTAGCAGCCAAAGCGATTCTGGTAAACATATGTAATTACCTATATTGCGCACGACAACGGTTTGATAATATTTAATAGGGTAGTGCTTATATTGCCTCATGCAAACTGGTTATCATAGTAAAACAACATATAGTAACACATGTTCCTTATCAAAATCCATGATTTTTCCTAGCTAACTTCACTAATGAGAAATGTCTTTTGTTTCTCGTAAAGAAGTTCAGTTTGACATCGGAGACTGACCTCAAATCTTATTGAAAAGCTTGCATCTACAAGAAAGAGTTCTCTTCTTTCATTCCAAATGAGAGATGTTTCAGCCTTTTGAAACCAAATGCGAACACATTTTTTCCATATACATAAATGATGTTGAGTTTGTTACTTGTAATTTTTTATATCTGTCGATTTTTGCAAATTTTGATGATGTTGCTAATTCATTAAATCCATGATGTTTTTTGAAGTCTAACTTCTTCGTTTATCATATGGAAGGATTAAACTCCAAGAAAAGTTTTAATTATCGCAACTTTGTGGGAAGTTTTAATGGAAGGATCTGTTATATTTACTGACTACTTATAAAGGTTTCTTTGTTCATAAAGGAAAACAGGAGAGTTCACTGGAAAGCAGCATTGAATCCGTTACTAATGCATCACCAAGAGAAAGCAACGGATCTGAAATCAATGCATCACCACGTAAAATAGAGAATCCTGTGAGTGAATCAATACGGTTCTGAAGTTTGTTTCAACTTTCTTTTCTGACAATAGTAGAAATACATTTTTGCAAGAACAATCGTTAGTTTTTTTTAACCAACAGTGGAAGTATTGATAATTTGACAAGTAACCACCAAGTTGCTATTTTCATTAAATGAAGAGAGTGTTTCTGCTCTTCAAGTATTTTATGATTGGGACTCCCTTGCAGCTTCAGAAAGAACGAGCAAAGGTACTATCAATGTTTGGGACTTTAGTTTCACCCAAGCTCCGGGCCTCTCAACTTACATTTGAGACAGGTGAATTCAGAAAGCTATTTATAGAAAATTATCAAGCTCTGAGCATAACGATATCTGTTCTTGTTCATCATTTTTCCTGACTTGTGTTAAAAAGAAATTATTGTTTCCTTTGTTGTGCAGCGTTAGAAACACTTGTAGAAATAGCAAATGCTCGTTCATCTTTTCTTAAATCTTATGAGGCGTTACATAGGGATATGAAGAGCACTAAGGAATGACAAGTGACAGGGGTTCAACTGTCCAAAATAAAATAATTGAAGCAATGAAAATTGATGCTAAACACTCCAGCTTAGACTTCGGATTTTGTTCATCAGATAATGGATCTTGAAATTTTGTGTAATAGTTCATGAGCAAAAGATCTTGGATTGTTGCTGTTTGCAGCAATTGTATTAATATCTGAAATGCTAATTTATTCGACTTTAGGCAGCTAAGAAATTCTCAGGACACCAATTTCCTTGACGTGTTACTCACTTTTATATTGTTAGGAATACGATTATTCATATGAAGACTCGGTCACCCCGAGTATAGTTTAGCATATTGTAGCTCGTAGTAATTATCATATTAGTTAGTATGTAGAGTAGTATTAGTTAGTATTGGTGGAGTCGGGTCGGGTCTCTTACCCACTGTCAGCCCGCTCTACAGCCCGTTTCAGGGGGCGTTTTCATTGTAACTATATATACCCTTTCCCTCCCATGGGAAAGGGTTGGACCTTCATTTGCAATCTAACCTTTCACAAGTTTTCACATACAAGGCTCCCACTTCTCTCATCTCATTGTCTCTCTAACGTCTTACTAGAAATTACATCTCTAATCATCCTAAATCACATTACCATCCATGGTCTTACATTAGAGTATATTACAATTGGTATCAAAAGCCATGGTTCTACCCTAGGATTCATTGTATGCTCGAATTTATAGTATGGTGTGTAGTTTTAGGGTGGTTTGACTTATTCTAGTGGTTTTCACTCGAATTTGATCTTGTTAGGTGTTTATCTCGACATTATTCTTGTACTTTCTTGTTTATTAGTTGTATAGACACCTTGTTGTTACCTTGGTTTAGTCATTTCATCACTTGGGCGGACATTGGTGGCATTTCGAGTACCTTTTCTTGCCAGCGAGTTGGTATCTCTTGGTAGAGAGTTGGCAATTGTGTGTAGCGAGTTGAGCTTAGAGATTTGGCAGTTTGCTATTTTGGGACATACGGACAAATCACTACGATAGTGACACTTTTGTCTCATCCTTAGCGAGTTGTCAGGATTAGAGTGTAGCGAGTTGGCATTGGCGACTTGAGCAGTTAGCGTTTTGCCTAATAGCGAGTTGGTATATAGCGAGTTGAGGCTTCAGCGATTTGAGTTTAGCGAGTTGAGCTGTCAGCGGATTGTCAGATTAGCGACTTGTACATTAGCGAGTTGTCACATTAGCGAGTTGTTACGCTAGAGTGTTGACACATTCCAACGAGTTGGTTCCTGTTTAGCGAGTTGGTTATAGTATTAGCGAATTGTTGATCAAACTTGTGTATGTCGTGTTACTAAGCCTAATCTACTCACCTCATCATGACAAGTACTCAATCTAATACTATTCTGAGTTCAACTAGACTGTCTCAAAACTCTGATGGAGGTGCTGAATGCTTCAAGCTTCTTTACACCCACATTGAAAGACTCTTTGAAAAATCAGGCTACTCAGGAGGGTATCAACGTGCTTTTGTGACACTCTTTGGACATGACATTGAATTATTCACAGTCACCATGAATCTGTACTTAGATCAATTACAACGACAAATTAACAAAGCTGACTTCTCTGGTAACAGTTGTACGGCTGCATTGGAGGTGATCCTTAAGCAATTCCAAGCATTCATTGACTCAAGATTCACAATGGAATATGACCATGACTCTCATATGACGAGTAGATGGTTTGTTGATCACACTGGATTAGATGTGGATGCCTTCAGAGTCACTTAACTTCAGATTTCGGTGAATGTTAAGAAGTTTATCAAGGAACGTACACACCTCACATCTACTAGGGAGACTGCTGCTGCTGAATGTACTTTCATTGAATCTCCTGATACCCTCTCTACACATGAGGAGTATGCGTCATATCAACAGGTCACAGGACAACATCCTGCCTTAGAGGTTCATGCTTTTAACTGCAACAAGGATCCTGATCAGGATTTACCCATCTATGATTCGTGTCCACTGGAAGAGACTGATAATAAAATCACGTCTAATTCAATCTACACGAATCCTGTTTGGGAAAATTGTGATCAGGATACTACAGTGGGTGATGTGTCAAATCCTTTGGTTTCAAACAAACTCACAAAATCAAATAAAACGGTTGATATGCACATTTTTAAAGAATTGTCTAACAAATTTTCTCAATTAGAAAAGCACTGCATTTCTCTTGAAATTGCAATGCAACAAAATGAAGAACAATCTTTAATCAACCAACCACGCAAGTATTCAGAACTACCTGAACTTCGCGAATATTTCATGATTAACGAGTTAAAAGCTCAAATTGAAACCAAGGATCAGACAATCAACCGCCTCAAGCAACATATTAATGTTATGAATGCCATGTGTAGTAACCATAAGGTCAATGCCACACACAACATCAACACTGACTCAAATAATCATGCTGAGCTGGTACACAAGGTAAAAGTGTTGCAGAACGAAAATGAATCTTTGAAAAGACACAGAAAAACTCTTAATGAGTTTATGAAAGATGAGAAATCTAAAACTGTTGCATACACAACGTCTTTGATAGCACAAAATGATGAAGTCAATACTAAACTTCAGAAGAAAAACCTCGAGATTACCACATTAAAACATGAATTGTGAAAACTAAACTTAAAAAATGTGAACACTAAGTTTGATAATTCTTCCACTGTGCAAGCACCTTTGAACCAGTCACATAGAAAACCCAGATCTACTAGGCAATTATCTGCTTTTCGTTCTAATAGATCCAAGGTTAACATATCTAGGTGTGTTCCTCAAACTGATACTAAACAAGAATTATTAAAACCAGTCACTTCACAACGTCATCATAAGGGTATGTCACTTCACAAGAACACCATCAGGAAAGACAAACATCTCATTGGTAGGTCAGATGATAAGCACTTCAAAACTTGCCTTAAGTGGGTTCCTACTGGTAGAATCTTTAAGATGATTGGGTGTAGTTGGACACCAATGAGAGTTATAGAAAACCCCAATGGTTACGGTGTGACCACCACTGCACGGGACTCTAATAACACTAACACATATCAAAACAAGCACTATTGGCATGTTGGTGTAAGGTCTTCTAGTCTATATGCAGGATCCCATCTGAGAACCTCAAAGTTTGGCGACCTAAATGCCCTCTCTATACAGAAACATGAATTCAGACAATCAGACGAGGTTGAACAGAGCATGATGACTCCTGGTTACTCTCTTATCAGGACTCGGACTTCAGCAACGGTGATGTGTATGAACGACTGTGCTTGTTCACTCATTACCTTTGTACATATATATATATTTGTATATACTAATAAATGTAGTAATAGATTACTTATAAACCATTGTGGTTTCACAATTTTTGCATTGGCAGGTCTTCTGGCATCGATAACATTTACGATCCTAGAAATGTCATTCAATAATGGCACGGGTTCTTAAATGAAGTTTGAACAGAAGTTGAAAACCTGCCATCACGGTTTGCTATTATCTCTGATAGCAACCCACTCTTTCACTTATTACTCATGCATCTTTCATTCAATCAACAACCTCTACGGCCATTGATTGAGGGGGAGAGTAGTTTTTCGGTAATCTGCATGGTTGTCGTATGCATCTGTGGTGTTAATACTTGTTGTGTTAATATATCTAGTCATGTCTTAATTACTCGAATATGGTTAATTGAGTCGTTTGCAAGTAGAGGGGCTGACTGGTCGTTCGTTGAAAGTTATGTGGTATACTTTTAAGTAGAGGGTCTGTTTTGTCTATTAGTGAAAGTTAATAAGGGGATATATATATTAGTGTTATAGCGAGTTGTGGTTGTCACCATATTTTTTTTCAAACCGCTGCCCCCCCCTTTTGCGTCTCTTTGATCCTCCCTCGTGTTGCTCTACCAGGTTTTAATCTTAATCTTACATTATAATCATCACCTGGTCATGCTTCACTTGACTTAACAGTTGCCTTAATTATATCTAGGTCGTCCTCCCTTCCTACGATTGGTGATTGTTGTGTGAGTTGTGCGGTGTTTTAATTGTTCAGACGGTATGATTCTATCTCACATGTTGCCCCTTGATTATCTGTGCGTGTATATATTCGTTGCAATTTTGCTCCATATTGTGCCTCTCGACTCATTTGTGTTGTGTTGTGGGTGATAATGTTGTCATTATTGTGATGAATTAGTCTGTTAGTATGATTATGTGATGTTTCAGTTTGCTAGATTATTAGCATAGGTGGTATCTTGATTGGGTATAGTGTATGTTCGTCATGGCGAGTTGGTATATGTTCTTGGTAGCGAGTTGATGAGAATGTCTTAGTAGCGTGTTGATAAGATTTCTTGGTAGCGTGTTGAGGTGATCTAATTTCTGGTAGCGAGTTGACCAACATTCATTGTGGCGTATTGACATAATTTCTTGGTAGCAAGTTGATCTAATCTCTGGTAGCGAGTTGATCTAATTTCTGGTAGCCAGTTGACCAATGTCTGTTATAGCGAGTTGGTGCAATATCTTGGTAGCGTGTTGATGAGGTCACTAGGTAGCGAGTTGATCAAAATACTGATAGCGTGCTGACTGTCTCATCAGTATAGCGAGTTGATCAATGATCACTATAGCGAGTTGTTGAGACTTCTAGATAGCGAGTTGATATGATTTCGTGGTAGAGAGTTGGACCAATTCAGAATAGCGAGCTGACCATCTATCCCATTAGCGAGTTAATGCAATACTGATAGCGTGTTGACTTCTATTCTTATTATCTAGATGATCAGTATTCATGAGTAGCGAGTTGATCATATGTCGTGACAGCGTGTTGCTTCATAAATTGCGTGTTGATGGATATTTATGCTAGCATGTTAACAAGTGTCTGTTGTTATCTCCCTTTGGTTGATTGCTAGTTGAGTTAAACTCCAAAGTGCATCCTGTCTTGTACTTTGGTGCTGCTATCTGTGGTCTTACCCATATATGTCTCATTGTTATGTGGAGATACATGTGGTGAATGTGCTGCACTTAATGAGTATGTGGTATTTAGTGACATATATGTGTCCTGTGTCTCACGTGTCATCTATCTGGGATGTATGCTTAATATTTTCAATTATTGTATGCACTACTTACAAGGCTCATCCCATGATCAGCTGCTCTTTCTTGTCATTTTTTTGAGTATCTCTTACTGATGACTCTTCTAACCACTAACTATACATGTGTGTCTATTGTGGTTTGTTATTGTGGGTGTGCAGAGAAATGGCAGATACAAATATTCCTACCGAGTTGGAGTCAGTTACACCACCTCCCACTCGCACAGATGATGAGATTCTGCCACACAGTGAATGGGTATCTATAGGGAAGAGCAATCTATATATTGACATTGATAAACCTCAGAACAATCCCACCTACAAGATTGCCGTGGATATCTTGAAAAACACATCTTTCTTCAAGGCATTCACGGTTTCCTCATCAATTCCATCCATATACATCCAACAATTCTGGAACACCATGACTCATAACAAGGAAAGCAACACTTATCGGTGTCAACTCGATGAACAATGGTTCGAAATAAACAAAGAAACGCTCAGGAATGCTCTCCAGATCAACCCAATCGTTCCAAACAAACCTTTCTCATCCCCACCAAACCCTGAAGCCCTCCTACAGTTTGTGAATGATCTAGGGTACCCTAATGAAGTCATCACACTTTCATCCATGTCCACTAATGAAATGTACCAACCCTGGAGAGTCCTTATCACGCTTATCAACTTATGTCTCACTGGGAAGACATCGGGACATGAGAGACTGCGTGCTCCTGCACTGCAAATACTATGGGGTATTGTGAAAGGGAAAGATATTGACTTCGCTGAACGTATATGGGAGGAATTTGCTCACTCCATTAATACTTTCTTAGATGACAAGATGAAGCTGGAGGCTCACAAAGAAAGCAAAAAATGGAAATCCAAGTCTCTAATTCCTAGTATCAGATTTACTAAGCTGATCATACTTCATCTACAACAACGTCACAATCTACACCCTAGACCTGATTCCTCAGTGCACCTGGCATCCGATGAAGACTGTGTGGGAAACCTCAAGTTTGTTGCTAAGGGGAAGGATCATGAAGTGTTTGGAATGAATATACCTGAAGCTCTTGTCTCCAACAATATCCTTGAAGCACCTTACTACAAGAACTATCTGAACAAAGTTGACTTGTATCACAAACAATCCACCGTCAAGACCACCACAAGCAAAGCTTTATCTAAGAAACGCAAAAATGTTTCAACCACTGAGATGGCATCTGGAGGCACTACGAAACACAAAAGAACCAAAACTGTCAGCAAACCTGGGTCCAAGAAACCTAAGAAAGCTAAAGCTACAGTTTTAGATGAACACCCACATGAAGTACTGTCCCCAACTGAAGCTGCTGATATTCAAAAGGCTGTCGAGGAGAGTCTCAAAACCAGTGAGACACATCCTGGTCCACCATTGACAGGTGTCAGCATTAATGAGCCGGTACCTGAGAAGCTTAAGCAACAACCTGATACTGTCGGGAAAGGAAAGAGTGTTGTTACTGAAGAACAAGCTGCACATACACTCCTTCATATTTCATCACCTGCTTCTAAAATTAAAGAACCTCGGTACGAATTCAAGAAACGGTCCCCGGAATCATCTAAACCTAAAGTGGTTTCCTCTGAAGATACACTAGAGCATCAACAGAGTCATGAACCTCTCATCGAATCCAGTGACTCTGAATCTAATCTTAATATCTCTAAGAAAGAAGATAAGACACCTGTCACTACCATAGGGGATACATCTTCCAGGGATTTGCCTCCACCAGAATTTGGACCCTCCACTGAACCCCACTCGATACTGCAAGATGACTTTGTTGCATCTATCTACCCTGCGGTTCAAGAGAATCTTAAGATGAAATCTGACGAACAGAAGTTGGTTGTTGAACCCGACATGTCGACAGAAACTCTCTCCTCATACAAACAGTTGGATCATGATTACACTTTTGGGGATCACGATGCAGATGACAATCCTGAAGGGAAGGATGCCTCTAAACCTATCAATGAGAGCGAAGTCATCTCTATGGTAGATGTTCCCATTGTACAGTATGTGTCCACTATACCCACAGTGACCATGCCGAATCCCACCTCCGCTGCAGACACTACCATCATCCCACCTTGTATGATTGAGAACCTGTCTACTCAAGTTGTTAAGGCATTATCTACTGCTGAAAAAGCGAATGTTGAAATTCTAGACATCAAATCTAAACTTGAGAAGCATCGGGACGTTCTTAAAGATCTTCAAAAGCTCAATCTGCATCAAGTCATCCATCACCAAGCATCAAGAATCTCTAATCTCGAGCTGATCAACGTTGATACTTTGGTGCGTGAAGCAGTTGAAGAACAGGTGTCCTTTGCTGTTAAAAGGGCCATGGATGCACCACTCAAAGCACGATTCAAAGACTTATCCACATGTGACATGAAAGATCTGCTACAGCAACGTATATTTGAAACAGATCATCACAAGGAACATGTGGCTCACCAGCAGTTGTATGAGTCACTGGAAAGGTCTATGAAGATTGATGACGCCAATGAGCTGGAACAAAACTTGGCTGAATAACGAATAAGAAAGAAACATAAGCAAAGCATCCCTAAACCACCATCATAGGATCCTCCTCATCCACCTCCTCCTCCTCCTCCTTCAGGATCCGCTGGAGCACCTGGGTCGTCTGGTGGTGCAAGTACTCTCCAATCTTTGCCGCCACCTCAAGCACCACAACCTCCCTCTCAGAAGGATCAACCTGACTCCACCACTGAATTCGGTAAACCCAAGTCTTCCCAACATGCCATTTACAAAGCATGGACTACTACAGAAACCCGACGTATACCCTCTATCTCTGTAGAACATGATTTGGGTTATGATTCTGGTTCCCCTCATGAAGACCCCTCGTCTGCTGAAGAAGAGGATGATGACAATGTTGACAATGTTCCTCACGAACTCAAAAGGGATCAATGGTGGAAGTCGTTCACACGAAGAGATGGGTCTCCATCCACCCCTGTGACGGTTACGGATGATGTCATTAGCACATGGTGGAAACATGATGATGTTGAACAAGAGTCTCTTTCACCTGAGCCTGAGTGGATGATCACCTCTGACAATCATTCTGTTCCTGATAACAACTGGGCATATGTTGTAGCAGATAACTTTGTCCCTCCTCCCTCTAATTCCCTACTTGCTCAGACAGGAGATATGGGTACTTTCATCCAATGGTACTGTAAACAACAAGGTATATCCAAACTTACCACAAAGGATCTAGAGGGCCCCGCTTACGAGATTGTCAAAGCTTTCCATCCTGATATTGTACATCTACAATATCAAATGGAAGAATGCCACAAGATGCTTACTGATAAGGTTGAAGATAACATCCTTGATTACAACCACGGTAAACTACTCCCTCTTGGAGGGTCTCCAGGTCGTCTCACACTCCAAGCCGACTTCTTCTTCAATAATGACCTTGAGTATCTGCGCTCTGGTAACAAGATAACACTATCCATCAACAAGATGAAAGCTGCGCGCTACACTAACGTTGGTTTGGAACAGATGGTGCCAGATACAATGTGGTGTGATGAAGAGTGCAAGTATGATGTTGCAGCATCCTTTGGTATCTCTCACTGGTGGTACAGAAAGCGTGAATTCTACATATCAAGACACACAGCCGCTGGTGACCCCAAAGCTGCTTATTCTAGAAGAAAGATTCTAAGTGTCATTCGTGTTGAAATCTTTCCTACCTGTGGATACAATTACATGAAAAGGATTGTTCTTAGAAGATCACGTTATTGGGAGCGTGTCATATCCGAGGGTGACTTTAAGTATCTTCATCCTAATGACTTTAAAGATCTTTTCCTGCTTCATCTCCAAGGAAAACTTGATCATCTTCCTGCTCTTGAAAGAAGAACACTTGTATCTGCAGTCACTCAATGGATTCGTGGGCTAGTCATCAGACAAAGAGTGAAAGATTTCCAGCTTGGAATTGAAAGTTATCAGACTCACCTCAATCTCACTAGACCTCGATGGGAAGCCAGGGACTTGGAATTCAAGAGAGATTACTCGATCGTTGAGTCACCTAGAGCAGTGGTCTTCACTGACTGCTTCAACACTCGAATGCTCATGAGACTTGACGAAATCCATCAGTTCAGTGATGGAACGCTCACACAAGTAGAAGCTGCTCTGGATGTCAGGGATAAGGAATACCGAATTGCTAAGGATGTGAAGTACACAACCTTCTGGACTACTGAGATGTTCCAAAGAAACAAGCACTTTCTTCACGCCATCAGGAAACTCTTGCTTGAAAGACAAATTTTCCGAAGTTTGGAATGCTTTGTTGGTGGAAGAATTTATGAAGGAGACTACAGACTAATGGAACGTACCATCTAATCCTGTGTCTGTTTATTATGTAACATTTGGCATAATGTCGGTCTGTAACTATATAATCATGTGAACTTATGTGTGTGGTTGTGCTATTCATTCTGTCATATCTCTCAAAATGGTTTGCTATTACTTCAGATAGCAACCGGTCTTAGTATTGGGGAAAGTTCGTCGCCAAAAAGACGACTGTTCCTTACAAAGGCAGGAATTACTTTATATTCGTGCCTTTCCGATTTGATGTACGCTTAATTGCATCATTTCTGGTAAAAGAAGAGAAGTCTTCTTTGCATCTCAAATACTTTTCCTTCAAAGATTCTTCGGAAAAGTATTTGCTCCAAACTTGGTGGTACCATGGTTTTTGAAGATCAAACAAACCTGAAGAGTTGTTTCAAAATTTACCACTCAATCGATGCTATAAAAATCAACACTTTATGCAAAATGTTTAATTTTAAAATGTGTCATCGATTGAGGGGGAGAATGATTTCAAAAACTATACATCATCAAAACAATGATCTTTTTGCATAACTTCAAGTGGATTAAGTGCAATTGTTATGTGTTAGTATATGAATCTTGACAAAATTACACGGATGGTCCTTGTGGTTTACACAGATTTCATGTTTAGTCCCTATTTCATTTTAATTACACCAGAGATCCCTATTTTGGGAAACGTTGCACGCGTTTGGTCCCTAAGTTGGATGGACGTTATCTTTTACCGTTAAGTGTATAATTATTATTTGCCCGTTAGTCCCTCCGTTAGTATTTTTTGCATCGTTAGTCCCTCGTTAGTATTTTTACAAAAAGTTTAATTTTTTTACAAAAATTAATTTTTTTTTCGAATTTAACTTTTTTACAAATTTTTTTTTCGAAATTAATTATTTTACAAAAATTACTTTTTTTCGAAATTATTTTTTTACAAAAATTAATTTTTTTTCGAAATTAATTTTTTTTAGAAAAATTAATTTTTTTTTCGAAATTAATTTTTTTAGAAAAATTAATTTTTTTTTCGAAATTAATTTTTTTACAAAAATTACTTTTTTTTTTCTAAATATTTTTTTTTTCGAAATTGTTTTTTTTCAGATATTAATTTTTTTGGAAAAATTATTTTTTCCAAAAAAAAAGTAATTTCGAAAAATTATTTTTTTGGAAATTTTTTCGAAATTACTTTTTTTTCGGAAAAATTATTTTTTTGAAAAAAAATTAATATCGGAAAAAAATAATTTTGAAAAAAAAAATAATTTCGAAAAAAAAGTAATTTTGTAAAAAAATTAATTTTTCTAAAAAAATTAATGTCGAAAAAAAAATTTCTAAAAAAATTAATTTCGAAAAAAAATTAATTTTTCTAAAAAAACTAATTTCGAAAAAAAAATTTGTAAAAAAATAATTTCGAAAAAAAAGTAATTTTTGTAAAAAAATTAATTTTGAAAAAAAAATTAATTTTTGTAAAAAAATTAAATTAGAAAAAAAAATTAATTTTTGTAAAAAAATTAATTTCAAAAAAAAGTACTTTTTGTAAAAAATACTAAGGAGGGACTAACGGTGCAAAAAATTCTAACGGAGGGACTAACGGGCAAATAATAATTATACACTTAACGGTCAAAGATAACGTCCATCCAACTTAGGGACAAAATGCGTGCAACGTTTCCCAAAATAGGGATCTCTGGTGTAATTAAAATGAAATAGGGACTAAATATGAAATCTGTGTAAACCACAAGGACCATCCGTGTAATTTTGTCATGAATCTTTCATGAGTTTATCGCTAAACTCAAAATCATTTATAAACTCATCATCTCTAACACATAACATACTCCCTCAAGGTTTGAGGGGGAGCTTAAATGTCGTCTCAAAATAAGTCATTCTTAAAATTGTCACATCCCTCTCCAAAACATTAAACTTGTTTAAATCACTTGGGATCACAAATCTCAAATTGATTTGAAATTTTTGATCGGGGGAGAAGATGTGATTTGATTTAAATATGAAAAACTGATTCAAAAGTGATGTTTTTGAACATGTAAACAAAAATTTGCTCTTTCCTATGTGCCAAACTCTTTCGCATATCAATGCACATATTGAGGGGGAGCAAAATGATTTGTGTAAAAGATCCTTGCATCTCATATGAGTGCATCTCAGTCGTGACTCATGAATTGACGAAACACAAATGTCCTGAATCGAAAGGACTAGTCCTGGACGGGTAATAACTTCAAGCTGGTTTAACCAGTGATGTAAGCGTGTCTCGAAGAGGACTAGTTTAAGTAGAATGTACCGTTTCGAGAAACCTTGGGTGAATCTGATCGAGCCGGGTAATAACTTCAAGCTAGTTTATCTAGTGATGTAAGCGTGTCTCGAATGCCCGGTCATGTTCACTCAAGGTAGATCAATTCAAAAGTGCAACTCTTCCCGACATGTGCAAATTTTCAAAATCAATACTTATGAGCACATGTTAAGGGGGAGCATTTGAAAATGACAAAACTCTCAATGTGTTAACAAAATGTGTTTCTCAATCATAAACACATTGAGAGAATTTTCAATGATTTGGCAAATGGCAACTTAGGACAGTCATGGAGTTATAAGGTGGCTAAGGCTAGGAAAACCATCCTATGATCCGCCAGAGCCGGAGGGATCTACCCATGGACAATACCAAATAGATAGTATTTAGAAGTCCATAGGTATGATCATGAAAAAAAAGGAAAAATGTGAGAATGGAGAAAGAAGGGGTTGAAGAATTAAAATAAGAAAGGGTGAAAAGAAATAGCCCTCCAACTATTCAACCTTAGGGCAGAAACCGGGTTCAATTCATAATTTACTGATGGTTGCTAAGGCAACATCGGTATTGAAGACAAGACGTCATGGACCCAGTGACGCAATGCAATAAACCTTCTAGCCACTCAAGTTCTCTTAAAAGAACTTGTTTCATTCTCACGGGGAACCGGTGTAATCTATCGACATATCTCTTAGAGAAAGTTGATATTGAAGCAGGAGACCTCTCCCTAATCTCCGCATAGAAAAACCAAATGCACTTATTGAGTCTAGAGCCTCGAGATGCATAAAAAGATCTCATAGGAACACTTGCTACTTCTACCCTGGTTGTTCAACATTAAGGACACCAGTGGTAAACTTATGAGTCCTACGCAGATCTGAGCAATCTGCCAGAACATTTATGAGGGATGTTGCTTTAGTAACTCACAGTGATTGAATGGAAATTCCTGCCAGGGTCAACATCAAGCAGCCCTGAAAGCAGATCACTTAGGTAATTCCTTGTGAATTACGCTTAGTGGTCGCGACGGTTACTAACGGTCTACAGTCGCAGAGTGATCTCCAGCGACTCACCCAATCATTGATCTACTTAGGTAGTTCGTGTAAATCCTTTCAGGGTTTGCCGATTGGGAACGGTCTTGGTAAGGGTTAGAAGGAGTCTTCACACTATGCTGTTGACAATCTCTAATTCCAAACCTATAAGCACCGGATGATTTGTTGCTAACTGTCTACTTGCAGGAATTTCTAACGGTTGCGGTTGATTGCTGAAAAGATGTTGATCCATCAACACATGCTCACACTCCAACTTCATAACTCAAAGATATCATGATCATTGAATGGGCTTCAACCGTGCTTCCTCAACTCTGATGAAGAAGATCATGATCCTGAATAGTGTGAGCATGCCAACACAAAGAGGTTCATATCACATGGAGACGTTACTACTCAAAGATGACCCTCAGACACTCATATGGATGATGAAGTCGAAGCTATTTCCAAAGATCATCCATCACATTATAGGTGTCATCTAGAGTCTACCACTTAATGTACAAAGATCTCAACAACGAAGAATCTAAAGGCTACGAGCTACAAAGATGTCATCAAAGACTTGAATGCTATGACTCAACATTTATTTTCCGGGGTGACCTCCCTTAGGGGGAGATTGTTAGGAATACGATTATTCATATGAAGACTCGGTCACCCCGAGTATAGTTTAGCATATTGTAGCTCGTAGTAATTATCATATTAGTTAGTATGTAGAGTAGTATTAGTTAGTATTTGTGGAGTCGGGTCGGGTCTCTTACCCACTGTCAGCCCGCTCTACAGCCCGTTTCAGGGGGCGTTTTCATTGTAACTATATATACCCTTTCCCTCCCATGGGAAAGGGTTGGACCTTCATTTGCAATCTAACCTTTCACAAGTTTTCACATACAAGGCTCCCACTTCTCTCATCTCATTCTCTCTCTAACATCTTACTAGAAATTACATCTCTAATCATCCTAAATCACATTACCATCCATGGTCTTACATTAGAGTATATTACATATATCATATTGGTTTATTTCGGATATATACCAAAAGAAAAATGATACATGTGCATAATAAATAGGCCTAAAACTAAACCTACAATTTATTTGGGTAAAATGTTTTTACCCTGGTCAAGTATATTAAAAAGCAATAAGGTTAAAGGTAACGCACCATATTAACTATAGACAAACAACACATTCTTTGTGCTTCAAACCACAACTCATGATATTGACATGATAACCTCACAAAAGAAAGAAACCTAGCCGAAAGCAAAGAACTACATCAAAAGAAAGTACAGCTAGGCTACACTACATAGAATATTATGTTATGAGATCCCTCATTAAATAAGTAGGAATTTTTCCTCTTGCTAGCATGAGCTCCACATTCGACATCTTCTTGAAATTAAAACCTAGTAACTTGAGACGAACCGTAGAAATAAAAGTATCAACGACTTGATTCGCGGTTCTCTTCTTCTTTTTAAACAACCTTGTGTTCCTTTCTTGCCAAATCATGTACGATGAAGCAGCAAATACAAGCTTTGAAATAATACTAATGGCTGATCGAGACTTCCCATATGAAAGAAGCCAAGCCATAATATTATCCAATGATAAAGTACTAGAAGACATACCCGATTCCAAACACACCCGAGACCATACTTGCGAAGAGAAGGAACATTCAAAAAATAGGTGATTGTAATCAGTTTAAAAATTAAACTAACTTATCTTTTATATAATAAATGAATTACTTATTTCAGAGTAATTTTGCAAAAACAATCATATTAAAAAAAGAATTAGGTCAATCAGGTTGCTCAATTAGGGGCGTGTGTGGTAGAGCCCAATCGGAATGAAGGAATGGATTTCATAACAATTAAAGGTGTTTGGTTAGTGGAACAAGAATGAAATGGGTATATCATAGACGTAGAATCGTTACCCACCAATTTCGTGTCTATGAAATCCATTCGGTGAACTCTTCTCTTTTCCGCTACAAAATTTAATTATCTTTACACTTTTTCATACCATATTTCGTTATCCAAACATAAACAATGATAATGAAAAACTTAATTATATCAAGAGTAAATTGCATTTTTGGTCCCTAAGGTTTGGCCAAATTGTAGTTTTGGTCCCTAAGGTTTCGAAAGTGCAACGATGGTCCTCATTTTGAAGTTTTTGCTGCATGTTTGGTCCCTGATCAACATCAAATGACCAAATTACCCTCGCCTTCTTCTTTCTCTATTTTTTTTTAGTTTTCTAATATAAATGGTCCAACTTTTTTTTCGGAAAAAAAATTTCCAAAAAAATAAATCGAAATTTTTTTTAAGAAAAAAAAATTTTTTTTCTAATAAAAATTTTCTTAAAAAATCCGTAAAAAAATTTAAAAAAAAAAGTTTTTTTGTCAAAAGAATTTTTTTTTTTTTTTTTTTTTTTTACTAAAAACAAAAATAGGAAAAAAAAAATAGAAAAAAATTTTCTAATTTTTTTTTCTAAAATAAAATTCTAAAAAAATGCGAAAAAGATTTCGAAAAAATTCTATTTTTTTTAAATAAAAAATTTTCAAAAAAAATTCGACAAATTTTTTAGAATTAACTGTTTAAGGACCGCAACTTTTTTTCTAATAAAAATTTTAAAATAATTAATTCTAAAAAAAAATTTATTTCGAAAAAAAAAAATTCTAAAAAAAAATTTCAAAAGAAATTTAAAAAATCGCAAAATGGCAATGCGAAAAAAATTTATATTTTTTGAAAATATTCTAAAAAAACGTATGTAAAAATTTTAGAATTTTTTTTATAAATTTTTTTAGAAATTTTTTTTAGATTTTTTTTTCAAAAAAGTCTTTTTTAGAATTTTTTTCGCATTTTTTTCGAATTTTATTTTAGAAAAAAACAGATTTTTTTTTTTCAAAATTTTTTTTGAGGAAAAAAAGTTTTTTGACAAAAAAACCTTTTTTTAGAAAAGTTTTCGGATTTTTTAAGAAAAATTTTATTAGAAAAAAAAAATTAGAAATTTTTTTTCTTAAAAAAAATTTCGAATTATTTTTTTGAAAAAAAACATGGACCATTTTTGTTAGAAAACTGAAAAGAAAATAGAAAAAGAAGAAGTAGAGGGTAATTTGGTCATTTGATTTTGATCAGGGACTAAACATGCAGCAAAAACTTTAAAATGAGGATCACCGTTGCACTTTCAAAACCTTAGGGACCGAACCTGCAATTTGGCTAAACCTTAGGGACCAAAAATGCAATTTACTCTTATATCAATTGACTATTTATCGCATACCAAATCTGATACTATAGCAACAAACCAAATGGGCCCTACCAAATTGATCTGTCATTTTTTGATTGGTTTAATTAGAGAGAAGAAATGATAGAACCACAAAAGAACTTCCACAAAAACTCTTACAAAATGATGTGTCATTTTGTGATTGGTTTAATTAGAGAGAAAAAAGAGAATGTATAAAAAAAATCCACCAATGGCTCATTTTGTAAAAGTGTTTGTGAAAGTTTCTTTTGTTGTTCTATCATTTCTACTCTTAAAGGCACAATTTACAAACCCAATATAGATATTCTTTTGTCAAAATTAATATGTTTACTTAAAAAAAAAAGTTGTTACATTGAAAATGTCCTGAATACTTAAATACCTTTATTGTGATATTTTATTAGCTAGTTCCATTATTCTCTTTCAAATTCACATTCCAATATAATTTTGCCATCTTCTAACGTCTGTTTATTTTTCATAATATAGTATTATGACTATTATATGACATGTGTAGTTTCTACTATTATCCAAACAATAGTTGTCCTACTTGTATTAAATTGATATGCAAGTTGTGTATGTAAACCCATCATTTAGTATAGTAGGGCCGTAGGGGATTTTTTGATGTCTCGCGCACATGGTATATGGATAATGGATATGCATGAAATTAATGGTAAACGTACATATGAGAAATGTCAAAGTTCGCAATGAAGACACTTTTTTTCCCGAATTTTGCTACATCCACTCAAATTCATCCACAAAAGAATCCCACACGCTGAGGTGGTGCTGGATGATTGGTTTTTTGTGAGAGTGGCTCCCAGAAAAAATCAATCATACGGCGCACCTCAGCGTGTGGGATTCTTTTGTGGATGAATTTGAGTGGATGTATCACTCCTCTTTTTTCCTCTATGGTTGGCATTTATTAACAATAAGACTACGGGATATATAAAGTCAAGAAAATACAAACTCGTATTTAATTCACACATTTCTTCTTGTTTTCTTTTTGAAAATTTCATCTTAATTCTTAGGTCCCCAAAAGAATACAATGTTACCCCTCAACTTCGTCATCAAAAGAAACAAATCTCGTGTAGCCCATTATTGAATCATTCAAGCTAAAAAATTATGTTATTTTGTTATAAAGGACCATTTTGCTGTTCTATATTTAGGGGTATTTCTTTGTCACTTATTTGACTTACGAGGCTAGATTTAGGGGCTGTTTGATAAAACATTATGATTTAGTGCGGAATGATTTAAAAGCTCTGAATGATTTAAAGTCTCTGAATGAAATTGTAACTGATTGAAATGTATTGTTTGACAACCGTTTGAAATAGATATTCTGAAAGACATAAACTGTTATTGTATTTTATTTAAAAAATCATTATCTTTCAATCTTTTACTAAAATTTATTGATCATTGAGATTCATTTTGGGTTTATATAATTTTGGTTTCAGTGAATGCATGTAGTATTTCATTTACTAATGCAATAATCGACAACATCGTTAAAATAAATAAACTTGCAAAATATCAATTTTTGGCGTGAAGTATAAGAAGGGATAATAAAAATAATATGATAAATAAATACATGTGTAGAAGTTGGCAATCGAGAATGTTTATTTTATTGTAACAAATAAACAATAAAATAGTGTCTAAAGGGCACTGAATCATTTTGCATGACTTTATTGCTTAGTGGTTCACCACCTAGTGGAACAATTAAGAGAACTAAAAAAAGTTATCAAACAACGACCGAATCATAATGTGGCCCATTAAGTAGCTATCAAACAGCCCCTTAGATAGGGCCACTTATTCTACATGGGAGGCGTGCCACACTTGATTTTGAATCACGAAGTGTAAATTTTTCCAAAAAATTTCGTTTTATGATATGTGTAACGCCCGATAATATATTTGCACTACCTTCTTTTGCAACTTTAATTTTGTTCAAAACCTTTTAATAGTGCAAATCTTAGTATTTTTGGTAAAAGAAATGTTGAGCAAGATTTTCCCAAAAACATTTGTGCAATACCTAATCGTTGGTCTATCTCTGTGTTTATGTGCTTCTATTTTTATCATTTAAGCCCTTACATCTAAGTATCTAACATCGTCAAAGTGTAGCATGCTCAACATATTGAACTTACTTTCACATTTATTGTTTGATGAGGTTTGTCAAGTGAATGGAAGTTTCGTACATTTTTATTGGTAATTTCATAAAATATACTAGGAAATTGGTTGTTTAATTATGTGTGCAAAGTAAATTGCAAAACTTAAGTCTTAAGAGTTTTTGAATGGTTGAGTCGATTTGACAAAGTTAAAGCAAGTTTGAAGAAATATGGCAAGTATAAGCTCTAGGTTAAGCAATTTGATCACAGGAGCCCATGGCATACATGTTCAAAAGTATGTTTGGTTTGAGGTTGAATTGCAGGGAGCTCAAGTTAATCATGAAGCTGAGGTTATTCAGTATAGTAACGATAATGCTGCATTAATCAAGATGACTGAAGCTAAGGTTAAAAAGATTGAAGAAAATACAAACACGAGATGATTAGTAAATGAACACGTCTGCTAGGTAAAGGAGCAAGAAAGTTTCTTGGTAAAGGAGCCACCATCGGATTGCCAACTCAACATGATGCTAAAGACAATTTTGTTGTTACAAAGAAGAAGGAATGAAGGATGTTGTCATGACTAAGGTGGTTCCTAGGTTGAGGTTCAAACATGGTTCAAGGATGCCTAGTATCGGGATTGGCTAAGGTATTAGTAATAAGGTCGAAATTATTAGTATCGGGATTGGCAATTCCATACATACCCAAATTAAACACTATAATTCCATATTTCCCAAACACATGCTTTAAAAGCATTGTACTTATGCACTAAAAACTTGTGTTTTGGGTAAATATGAAATTATTCCATTATATAAATAGTCAATTGTGTAGAGACTAGAATGAAACTTAGAATATAAGGCATATATGGGTCGAATTAAGATCACATGGGAACTAAAATGAAGGTTTAGGTAATCTATACTACTAATAAAGAGTTTAAGACACTCTCTCTTATTAATTATTTTAAAATTTTTTAAATTAAATATTAAGTGAATACTACTTATAAAACATAGTTTACAAGTATTTAAAGCACACATAAAACTAAAAAAAAACACAATTCATTTAATACAATTAATCCACTATTAAAAACACCCATTCACTCAAAAATACATTTATTTAAGCACAATGTACAATATAATTAAGCTTCCACTCCTTCATAAAAAAATACAATATTAATACAATTGATACACTATTAAAAACACTCCTTTACAAAAAAAAAAAAAAAAAACAAAAAACAAAAAATCAAAAAAAACAAAAAACTTTTTAACCGCAATCTACAACATAATTAAGCTTCTAAAATACTAAGCTTCCAAAACAAAAATATGAGATCTAGCAACCCAAAACAATAATTCAAGATATTCATCGCCGCAAATTTTATTACAGGGTACCCGCCACCGTATCGCGCGGGTACCCTGCTAGTTTCATATAATATACGAGAAAATTGATTGTTTTATGTGTAAAAGGTAATTTGGAGGAAGTTTACAAGAGACTAAAGATAGTAGACTTTGTCTTGAAATATATCATGTAATTTCTAGAGCTGGATTCAAAGTGCAACTTGTGAATATAAAGTTGACTTGAGGTAAACCTACTTGCATTATATAACTTCTAATCGACTTGAGAAGAATTATCAAAAAATTTGTAAGTCCTCTCCAATAAAAAAAATTGCATTATTTTTGGATAGCCATCATATCTTGTGCTTGCTTCTTAACCAATAAAAAAATTTGTAAGTCCTCTACTGAACTTTCTTTTTATTTATGAAACTGATGATTGTTTTTGCATTTGTGTTTATTTATAGCTTGAACCTACAACGATTAAACTTTTCTTCTTTATGTATTGTCAATCAATTGTAGCCCATTACACCATCTATACTAGATTCACTTTTAGGAAAATAAGCATAATTATTTATTTATTTATTATTAGACACATTTTAAAAGCATTATAAAAGGCTTTTCATTGATAAATTTTTCAAAATTAAAATGTTTAATTTGGTTTAAAGTAAATTAAAAGAAATTGATACATTCGATATTCTATATTAATGCAACGTAAAAAGGTTAATTTTTTATTGGTTTATGTGACTTAAAATTATGCAAAGATTCGAGAGATTGTAAAACACTCACTTTAATCATATTATAAATACTCATTTAGGGGCAAAATTTTAAAAAGTATTACATCCGTCCCATAATTATAGTCTACTGTTGACTTTTTAAGTCTTAGTTTGGCAACTTTAACCGTATATATTTTTATTTGTGTTATATAATACTTGATAAAAATTATACCAATGGAAAATACATTCAAAACTCAATGCATTCATATATTTTGCATCAAATAATATATAACACAAATAAAAATATTTAAGGTTAAAGTTGAAAATTAAAGACTTCAAAAGTCAACAGTGGACTATTTTACTTTTAGTTTACCTATTTATGAAGTATCTTTAACAATGTTTATAAAATAATGGGTTTTATGAAAATATTTTATAGCGCAAGGGGGTTTTAATAAAAAAAAATATGAATTTTTTTAATGGATTAGGGGGTTTTATGATTTTTTTTAAAGAATAGTAATTTCTCCCGTTATTTTAGTGAGATTTTATGAAAATTTTTATAAATTAGAGGATTTTACGCCATGTCTTGTAGCCTGAGGAGTTTTTCATAAAGAATTTATGAAAGCATTTATAAATTAGAGGGTTTTATGAAAATTTTTATAACCAATGAGGTTTCTGAAAATATTTATACGTTAAGTGGTTTTATGAAAATGTTTTGTAGTCTAAGGGTTTTATTCTAAAAATGTTTAATACAATATGAAAATGATTAAACGGAACATAGTTTTAATAATGAAATGGTTTAGCATTTTGTAATGAATAGTAAACTTATTGTTCATAATTAGTTACTATTCATATTTTTCACTAAATGGATGAGGAGAATTTATAAAAAAAGTGTATAGGTTATGGGGTTGTATAACATGTATCATCCGCTTAGGCTTTTTTTTTTATGATAGATTATGAAAAATATTTATATGTTTGAGGTTTTTATGAAAATGTTTGTATGTTAAGAAGTATAATGAAAATGATTTATAGTTTAAGGGTGTATTTTTTAAATTGTAAAAATAATTATATGTCAGGAGCTTTATAAAAATGTTTTGTATATTAAAGGGTAATTTTTAAATTGTTATGAATAGCAATTTTATGAATTGTAATTGTTATGAATTGTAATTTTAAAATTGTTATGAATAGCATAAATTTTCCATAAATTTATACTACATATTAGTTAAATTAAATTAAATTAATTAAACATATAAATATATTATTATATAACATAATACATAAAATTGTAGGACTAGATGTGGATGTTTTTTTATATAAAAATTGACTTGAAGTCAACCCAGTTGCATTATTTTATGGGAAATGATTGGCACACTCCTAATTCTTATTGAGACACTCTATTGTACAAGCAGTAGTACAATTGTCTATTGCATACAGTGGAGTGTCCCAATAAAAATTAAGAGTGTGCCAATCATTTCTCTTATTTTATATGTGACGTGAGTAGAATGATCCTCCATTGTTTGTTTGTTGTAGTTCCAAGAAAAGATTGACATCATTTTTGGTTCATATGAACATTAGAAAAAGTATGGAACCTTAGTAGGCCTCACTATTGTGTATGTGAGAGAACATTACCAGTTATATTCATATAAACTTGATAGGATCCTTCTCTTTTTGTACTTTTTAATTGTTTGTTCTCTTACTCTAAGTTAGTGCTATTTATAAATCATATTTCTAAGAGCATGTGCAGCAATAACGCCCTTCGTGCGTTAAGGGGCTATTAACGTGCGTTAAACCCGAGTGAACCATTGTGCGAGCTTGCGTTAAGATGGCATTAACGTGGTGAGTGAACGAATCAACGCCTCGTTAAGGTGTGATTGTGTAAAAAAAAATTCACTTGGACCCCCTCAACGGTCAAATTTCTATCAGTTAGTTTAAAAAAAATTCAATTCCAGCCCCTCTAGATTATTAATAACGGCTGTATTTCAAATTTTATAAAAAAAAATAAAAAATCAAAATCATTTACCCACCACTATAAATACCAACTAAACACATATTTTTTTTCACACATCCACTACTAATTCTCATCTCTTTATACTTCCTCTATAAGAAAAAAAACCTTCTTCATTCACAATGGACCCAAATGAAAATGCCGAATCATCTCGGACTTGGTCAGACATAGATGACGAAGAAGATATAGAGTTTATGATTGCTGCGTACGAGTATCAGCAATGCTTAGAACAAGAAGAAGCTCACCTTCTCAGGTGCCTCATACCCACATATTTCGTGAACGCGAGCTTGCTGAAGAACGTTTGCTAAACGACTATTTCATTCAGGGTTGTAAGTATACGGCTCGTAATTTTCGTAGAAGGTTTCGCATGCACCAGAAACTATTTCTAAAAATAGTCAAAGGTATTGAATCTTATGAATCCGATGTTATTCCAGATCACTTTCAATACTTTAAGTCAGGACACGATTGTACGGGTCGAGGGAGTATTAGTGCTCTTATGAAGTGTACAACTGCCATACGCCAATTGGCATATGGCAGCGCACCCGATGTGTTTGATGAGTATTTGAAAATGGGTGCGAGTACTTCACGTTCATGTCTTGATAATTTTAACATGTGTGTTATGGATTTGTTTATGCATGAGTTTTTAAGAAAACCAACATGGGCGGACATTCAAAGTATTTACCAAAAGCATGAACGGGAACACGGTTTTCCGGAAATGCTTGGTAGCATTGATTGTATGCATTGAGCGTGGAAAAATTGTCTGGTGGCTTGGCAGGGGCAATTTGGTAGGGGTGATAAAAGATACCCAACATTAATGCTTGAAGCTGTTGCTTCACAAGATTTGTGGATTTGGCATGCATTTTTTGGTATGGCAGGGGCAAATAATTTTATTAATGTTTTGGATAATTCTAATTTGTTCGACGACATTCTTGCTGACGAATCCCCAAGGGCACCCTATATGGTAAATGGAAGAAGGTATGAACAGGGGTATTACTTGGCTGACGGAATTTACCCACATTGGGCAACTTTCGTCAAATCCTTCTCGGCAACAACTGACGAGAAACATAGTTATTTCAAAAGGAAGCAAGAAAGTGCACGAAAGGATGTCGAACATGCTTTTGGTGTGCTCCAAGGATGTTGGGGTATACTACAATAACCGGCACGTGCACTATAAATTGTCAAGATACAACGAATCATGTATACATGCATTATTTTGCATAAAATGATTTTGAAATATCAAAAGTTTGCGCTTCGTGACTATGGCGAAATGTTTGTGGATCTGGTACCACATTTGAGGCAAGTAAGGTGGGTCGACAGATGTGATACCCAGCAACGCAAGTCAAGGGAAATGCGCGACTCAAAAATGCATTCTCAACTCCAACGAGACCTTATGGAGCATGTTTGGCATAAACGTCTTCAACGCCAACAACAACATGAAGAAGAATATTCCGCAGACGATGAATAAGTAGTTGTAATTCGTATGGTTTAATTTCCTATATTTCGGTTTTTTTCTTAATCGTTGTTATTGTTATTTTAAGTATTTTTATATTTCGTATTGTAATGTTTAAGTTTTAATGTTATGTGGTTTATTAAACAAATTGTTAGTTTTAGTTTAGGGGTTGAATTTGAAAATAGTTGAGTTAAAGCTGAGAATGTGGGTGTTTTTTTGTGAGTTAATGTGAAAGTGTTAAAGCTGATGTGGCACTGACGTGACACTGCGTTAAGTTTTAACCTGAGTTATTGTTGACATGCTCTAAATGACTTCGGATCCTATTTGATTTGACGAGGTTCGTTATTAGATTAATGGTTCGTTATTAAATTTCATAAGCTTAAATTGATCAGTAGTGGTTGAATACGCAAATATAACTACAGACAAAATTATAGACTTCAAGACTTTTGTCGAGTCAACTTATGTTATTGATCGAGCCATCAATGTTTTAGAGTTGAAAATTTTAATAAAAGCTTTGTTAATCAACTAGCAGGTACCCGCGCGTTGCGGCGGCGAGTACCCTGAAATAATATTTTCCGGTGAATCATGTATTTTAGTTTAATATATTCTTTTTGACAATAAATTTACGGATATCAAGAATTTCATTTAACGTATTTCAACTCTTTAACTAAGGAATTTATTTCGTCTTTTTGGGTCTTTTTTAAAGCTATTCGTATAACATGAGCCCGTTTGGCCCGTGTCTGTTTAGCTTGTGCCCGTTCGGGCTCGAGCCTATTTGGCCTGTGCCCGTTCAGGCTAGAGCCCGTTTGGCCCGTGCCCGTTAGGGCTCAAGCCTAATAGGCCCCTTGCCCATTCGGGATTGAATATTAATTTGTATAATGTGCTTTATTATTTGTATTAGTAACATTTCATGCAGGAATTGTATTTAAGTTAGTTGTACAATATGTGAATAATTTGTATTTGTTGTGTAAGGGGTGTTTTAATAACTACATTAATTGTATTTATTGACCAGTTAATTAATTGACTACATTAAATATCTTGCCCACATTAATAGTGCTTTGTATTGTATTTAACTAGCTTATAGACCTGCGGAATCGCCAGGTTTTTAAAGAAATAATGCATCTAGAAATTAAGAGTCTAAATAAGTAAGAAAGCACAACGAACGTAAAATGATTGAATTATTTTTTTGAAAAGAATAATAAGTAATAAGTTAATGATATTGTAAACTACTATGCTGCAACTATAATTGTAATAAACGTTCATGTATCGTGGCCTCCGATTAATTAAGTGATAAGACAATATCCATTCCATGAGCACCTAATAAGTTAAAAATGTAAGTAAAAGAAGTTTTAGATTACGGAAAGTTTAATATAACCAACTATATTACACGTGAAAGGTCATTGACCAATTATTTCTAAGATCCATGACAATATTTGCCAGGTGTTGAAAAACAAATACTGCAAAGTTAGTTCGTATATTTGTCATAGTGTCTAAACACGTCACACAATATGCCTATGGTTTTTTAAGCATAAACATCATATTTTAGATGGTAAACATCATTATAACATAATTAATTTAGAATAAAATAGCATACCATCAGTTACTTAACATGATCAAGGAGACCAAAGTTGTATTATATTGTGCCAATCAACTTTAACATGTTAGTAAATGGAAAAAACAGTCAATCTAACCAACCATCAAATAACCAAAGAATGGCATGAATTTAATTAAGCACAAATCCTTGTGGATGAACTTCTCAATAAATTTAGCAGTTATTTTTATGCGTCATGACTTTAAGCAATGCTTGCAATGAAAACCCGTCAATGGAGCAATAAAAAGGAGTAGGTCACATGTTATTTGTACATGCTTTGCGTAGTCACTATGTATATACTTGACACCAATGTTGCAAAAAAAAATCTACAAGGCCGATTAATCGCAGATTAGGTGCTACAAGGCCACCGACCTTGCCGATTTATGTAACTAGGTCAAACAAATAGGTCAATCGTGGTCAACGGCATTAAATAGTGGTAAAACTTGCCAGAAACCTATAAATCTTGCCGGAAGTACTCAAAACTCACTGTAAACTTATTTTGATCACTTATACTAACTGTTTAAGTCTATTACAAGTTGTTTTTTAGAAAATATCTTGCCGAAAATACCTAAAACTCACAGGAAATACACAAAACTTGTAGGAAATAACTAAAATTTGTCAATAATGCCAATCCGATTAATCACCGATTAATCCCGCCTAGATCGATTACAAGCTACAGGGTGGTCGACCGCCCGACTACCGATTCACGATTTTTGCAACCTTACTTGACACTATTACGAAATTTAGACATGATGGGCTTAGTGTTCTGAAAGACTCAAGGCGCACTAAGAAGCAAAGAGCCTCGAGTCGAGGCGCATTCCAAGGCACGAGATTCATGAATGCGAGGCGCACTAAAAACATTAAGTTTTTTTTATAGGGATAATTAGTAAAATAGTCTGGTTGCCCTGGGTCTAGGCATATTCACCCCGTTTTTGAAAAATTCCCGTTTTAGCCCAGGTTGCCCTGGGCAACTTTTGTATAGCCAACCGAAAGATGACAAGTGTCCTCAAGTTGCCCAAAATACAAAAAAGTTCCCCAAAATTACAGAAAGTTGACTCGACATGGCACTCTGTAGTTGGCTATACGAAAGTTGCCCAGGGCAACCTGGGCTAAAATGGGAATTTTTTAAAAACGGGCTAAATATGCCTAGACCCAGGGCAACCAGGCTATTTTACTAATTATCCCCTTTTTATAACATATATGACCATTTATGTAGCTTAAATAACACAAAATAACATTAAAATACTTAATGCATGACACATATTGCCATTATAAATATTAAAATGGATCAGTTGTCACTTCTAAAATGGACCAACTCTTTGGCTCGATGATCTATATAGAGATTAAAATCCATATCATACTAAATATATATGCGTGTGTCCTACACTTGTAGCTTACATATAACAAAGCTCATAATTTAACCCAAAATATCAAGCAAGCAACATATTAATATTCAAGGTACAATGCCATATTTTCATGATAATATGTCGTAAAGAAAATACTTGATGAAAGTAAGTAACTTCTTAAAGAAAATTTCAATCAATAAAATAAACAAAAAATTAATTCAAAATTACAAATCATTCAAATACTCACTCTATTACTTAAAAGGCCCATGTATCTTATCTTAATATTAAAAAAAAATGTTACATCTCCTAGGTGCAAAAAGCCCCAAGGCGCAAAAAGCCTCCAAGGCGCGCGCTTTTTGTGGGATTCATGCATGTCGTGAGCCTCGATCTGAAAAAAGCCCAAAGGCTAGAGCCTTACGCCTAGGCGCGCCTAACAACTATGGATGGGCTTCACAATAATTGACTACCTAAAATTAATAAGACATGTCAAAGTGCATGATTTGTTATATTTTTGTCTAGTAATTTGCAAATATATATTCGTGTTAATCAACGAAAATGAGTTATATTTTTGTCTAGTAATTTGCAAATATATATTGAAACAACATATATGAAGTTGTTAGGAGAAGGTTATCTTTTTCAATCACATATTCGCTTATGTCAACCTCCTTGTAAATTATACATTGTCATACTTACATGGTTGAACATTATGTATTGTATATAAGTGCTCACAATCAAACAATGTAAGAATGTAGCATATATGCTTAGAGTATCTAATCTAACCACTTATTATAAGTGATAAGTGTAGGATCAATAGCCTTAGCTCACATCTTAAGTCATAATAGCTACGCACAGTATTATAAGTAACAGTAGAAAACCTCATTCATTTACTTGTTTCATTAAGATTTATTCGGAAAATGAATGTGTCATTTCAAGATGTTACATCCATATTTTTAAAATTTTAGTTGTTTTATACATCAGAATTGATTTAGCTTTATAAGCTGCAAAGATGAGAGCATCACTTTCTTTGTCCTGCCACCAGGGTTCTATGTAACTTCTAAACATCTCATGATCAGTTTCAATCTTTTCCTCTTTGATTCCTTTAACGACCCCTTCAACTCTTGGTTAAATACAAGATTATTCAAACTTTTGATCCTCTTTAAAAAACCAAAGATGATATGTTGCGGTTTTCAAGAGCTCGCCAAATGGTGTTTGGAACCCATAATACAACTCAAAACTTGTTTCGACCCTTTGGTTCAACTTGAGGGTGAAATGGGTACATTTTACATTTCTTCTTTGGCATCTTATCTTTCACGTTTCATGAGAGCATCACTTTCTTTGCCCTGCCACCACATGTTAGATTGTTAGCTTAAATGGTATTGATTAAAAGCTACAGATTCAATACACGGCTAAATTAGATGATTATTTAAGAAACAACATGTTTTTGTTTAAATTAATATAAGGTATCAAACACAAATTTCCTTCTTCATGTTTATGGTAGATAACTCATACAAAAAAAAAAAAAAAAAAAAAAAAAAAAAAAAAAAAAAGTAATCATACTAGAAAAATTGTCACATTCGGATTACTATCATACTAAATAGCTTAACCATCTACATCTATTAGAACCAAATACAAATTTAAAAAATAAATCAACGAATCAAATTTTGAAAGGTATATATATATATATATATATATATATATATGGGATATCTTGGCTACAATTTTTATAGCCAATTGGCTACAATCCTTCACAAAAATTATACTAGCAATGAATCAGGGACCCACAGAAAAGAATCAGGACCTATAAAAAGAATCAGAGACCCACATTTTATAGCTTAAAATTGTAGCCAATTAGCTACAATAAATTGCAGCTAATATATTCCCATATATATAGAGGGTGGGTTAGTATAAAAAGTCTCTTATAATAAAAAGTGTAGGAAGGATTGTGGGAGTGACATGTGTCACCCTCATGCCACATCATATGACACGTGTCACCCCCACCCAACCCCCGCCGGAAAAAAAATTCCCGCAAAAAAAAAATTTTTTTTTGGGCAAAAAAAAAATTATTTTTTTCCCGCCAAAGTTTTTTACTGCATCACTGTTATAAATTTACTACATCACGGTTATAAAGTTACTGCATCACAATTATGATTTTACTGCATCACGGTTACTGCATTCATGGTTATAAAGTTACTGCATCATAGTTATAAGAAACTGCATCATCCTATGTTTTCTGCATCATATGTATGTAACTGCATCACAGTTACTGCATTCATGGTTATAAGTTATTGTATCATAGTTATAAGAAACTGCATCATCATAAGTTTTCTGCATCATATATGTATGTAACTGCATCACAATTAAAATACGATTCTTTTTTAAGTTTTAGTGTATCTTTATTATAAGTTACTGCATCATAGTTAATAGTTCAGTGCATCAACTATGATGCAGTAACCTATAACCTTAATGCACTAAAATTTATAACTGTGATGTAGTAACTTTATAACTGTGATGCAGTAAAAAATTTGGCGGGAATTTTTTTTCCCCAAAAAAAAATTTTTTTTGGGGGGGGGGGGGGGGGGGGGGGGGGGGTGGGGGGATGAGGGTGACACGTGTCATATGATGTGGCATGGGGGTGACACATGGTGCCCTCACAATCCTTCCTACACTTTTTATTATAAGGGACTTTTTATTTTAACCCATATATATATATATATATATATATATATATATATATATATATACATATATATATATATATATATATATATATATATATATATATATATATATATATATATATATATACACACCATAGTGAAAAAAATGATATATTAAATAACACATTACTTAATAGCCTCTTTGGCATAGTTCACCATTTTCTCATCAAATGGCACATGTCTTACTCATCAAGCTTAAATTAACGCAGGTAGGCAAAGCTTCAAGAAATAAACATTTTTTTTACTTAGTACTTACACTAATACAATCGGGTTCACCAAGTGGTACATATATACCATCGAACCAATCACTGTAGTCCAATCTTCTTTCTTGCTTGTTTGAATTCCTCAATCTCTTAACACATTTAACCCAATTTTCAAATTTAAACAAATTCATTATGAAATAGTTCTATTACTAAATATTATTTGTAATCAGTTGACGAACCACCCATATTTTTTTTTAAAAATTGGTCAAGTATTGTAGATCAACCCGGCCTCACCTATCCTGTAATTGTTTGTTTTGACCCAAACTTTTTTCACTTGTTTGAACCCGCCTCACCCACTTTTTTTGTCGCCACTTTTCAATGTTGTAAAACCTAATAAAACATGTCTAATTGCATAGAATGGCCTTTAATGGTAAAGCAATAATCTGTCCATACCAAAGCAAATGCAAAACTTATCATTGTATTATTAGTTCATTGCAATACCACTTATTTTGAATTCAAAAGAGGATGTCTTTTATGTTTAGCTTCTCTGGGATAGCTTGAAAAATAACACATACCTGTGAACTTGGCTCTTGTAAGGTGGACCATAACTGCAGCCTTTGCAAATTAAGTGCTCAAAGTTAAGATCTGCTTTGGTTAATAAAATATCCATCAAATGAAGCAAAGACTAACCGTAGGCACTTGGGCCCTAACTAAATCTTCTAATAATAAATTATATGTTTAATAATGAGAATAAACCAGGTAATGCACCTATTAGTAAGCCCTCGAGTCTAAGCAAAGATTGAGGCTATACTGTTTGTGCTAGTCTTACTACCCTTTTGGTGCACCCATCAGGACCACCTAAACCACATATTTGGTATAAAGTAATTAGATATATACACATTATAAACCACACACAATAGTTCTGGTTCATTTGTATTAACATGATACAGATGATAGCATTTGGTTATCAAAACTTAAAAGCATGACATAATCAAGAAAAAGTAAAAGCATATTTACCAATACTGGTGTCATAAATCCAAATGATATGTTGTACAAAAGTGCATTATATAATTATATTAGAATAGAATACATAGATGTTAGAGAGAATAAGTAACAAAAGCCGATTTCATAAAACATATACTCTTATAGCATCCAACTTTAGTGCTTGGTACAAAAGTGTTACCTGCATGGCCACACTTGATTAGTTCCACCAGAAACAGGATGATCTACAAACACGTGATCAAACCCACCTTTGCCTAACTCCTTCTCAACCTTATATTGTTGTGATCCACCTAATTGAACATGAAAATTCACCCAAAAATTATCATATATATTACTTCGTGAATTAAGATTCAAAATTTTAGAATTAACAAAAATCTTGGATCAAATTAGATGATCATTTGCTTCGGTTACAACCTAAAAGAAAAGGTAAAGCCAAAGACAGTTTCATTGTTCCATTTGCACATGTTTTTTATCGATGACTCCATAATTAAGTATCTTTCACTGTAGGAACACATAATGAGAGTTATAACTGAAAACTTATAATCTATTGACTTGATTTTTTTTAATAAAATATCGATCAAATGAAGCAAAGACTAACCGTAGGCACTTGGGCCCAAACTACATCTTCTAATAATAAAGTATATGTTTAGTAATGAGAATGATAGCATTTGGTTATCAAAACTTAAAAGAATGACATAATCAAGAAAAAGTAAAAGCATATTTAGCAATACTGGGGGTCATAAATCCAATAGATCCAACCGTGTCAATTTAAAGGAAAATAAAGTCATCAAACCACAATTCTTTGCCCTCAACGAATTTTCATCCTTTAAAAAATTGCAAAATAACAAAAGATGTTTACCTTACCAAAATCCTTTAAACACATACTTTGTGCTAACATATCAGTTTGCACATCCGCATCATAGTTTTTGCATGCCCATACATATCTCCATCAATCATAAGAGCATAACCAACCATATCATCAGACGGTGTTCATACCTACAAATGAATTACAATAAGGTTGGGTGCACAAATTATAGAATAAAACATTTCGAACCCTGCAAATTCAGCTACAAATGAATTGCTTTTGTAAACTTCTTGGAATATGTTCTTGAACCTTTATCAAAAGTCAAAACCAAAAAAAAAAAAAAAAAAAAAAAAAAAAAAAAAAAAAAAAAAAAAAACCTTTAAAAGCCATGTTTGATCACAGACCCAAACTTGGCAACTACTTGGTACCATTAATAAATGAATGCAATTTCCCCCAAATTTAAACCCTAAAAAAACTTTAATATATGTGAATTATGAATTATTTAATAACCAAACTAATTCAATTACAATTGGTGTATGTTGTGATTCAAATCTAAACCCTAAAAAGAAAACTTACTTAGTGTAGACAGCAAAACATCAACCGGCGTAGATCGACTTTGAAGAGATGTTGAAAATGTTGTTTTATGAATCGGTGGAATTATAGAATGATTGGAAATTGATTTGTTATGATTTTGAAACATTGTGAGATTTTGATAGGTGTTTTGATAATGGTGTTTCATATAAAGAAGATTGTGATGAGTATCTAAGAAGATAACTTGTTCATTAAATGATCAATTCAAATGATGCTCCTCTTTTGAACATATTAATTTTAATGGATTCAAAGCGTGTAGAGGAAGATGCGGAGATTGAATGAATGTGTTTAATGGTTTACAAAAATAGGATTTAGGAGCGTATAGTTTAGTGTTTAAAGAAAATAGTACATTGTGGTGTTGTACAAAGAGGTTAAATATGGAAGGACACATCAGCCTATTTAATTTTATTAACTTCATAGGATGGTACAAAAGTGCATTATATTAGAATGCATAGATGTTAGTAAATTTGTTTTAATTAGTGGTACTTTTAGCTTAAGAACTTGTAATACTGAATTTAAGTATTTCTATTTAAAGATTGTATTTAATGTTAAAAAATGTGTTTTAATTAGTTGTACTTTTAGCTTAAGAAATTGTAATTGTATTTAATGTTTGAAAATGTGTTTTAATTTGTTTTATTTTTAGCATAAGAACTTGTAATGCTGAATTTTATGTAATTTTATATATAGAAAGATAATCATTTGTAAGATAATAATTTGTTTTAAATTCTCAAACTACCTAGTTCATTTTTGTCACTTAATTTATTAAACTAAATAAAGTTTTCATTCTTCATACTCCGTATAGGTTTAGCCTTTATAAAAAGAATTACTAAACATTCATTAAAGTTGAATTGAAGTCAATTGACTTGTCTTTACTCTTTCTAACTTCAGTAAAATCCATTGGTAAATTGGAAAGCAAATGCTAATAGTTACCAACATTATCACCGCTAACTCAACATTACATTAATTTCTATTTTTACAACCAACATCATCATCAAAATAGTGTGATAACATAATTAACATCACCACCAAAACATACCTCACAAAAATCAAAATATTACACACACACAACAACCCACAACTCGATCGTCTGAACAACCGATTTCTCCTTTTTTCCAACCTAGCACATGTCTTCCACGGGTTAAGGTAATAAGGCAACATGCATCTTAGAGGCCATCGCACGTGTCTAAAGTGGCTTTTTACCGCTAGTCTAAGTCTTTATGTATACTCTACCGGTTCCCGGTTAAACCGGCTTGTCTGGTCTGATTTTCAAAACCATGGTTTTATGTTTGTATACAAACTCTAAATCATTTTTTTAATGTTAGACTGCCCACTGTATCTATATCTCTAACTTTGTCCAATCTTTTGCATAGCATGATCAAGAATGTAAAATTATCTGATCAAGGTTGAATTACACATATTTAGTAAAAGCAATTTTTGATGAATTGCAATCATACAAGCTTCTTTATACTAAGTTATAACTCATCTATATGAAAATAATTTGACTTATCAACATATCATGTGATGTTGTTTATATGATCTTAGTCACGGATTCGTGGTACTAATTATTAATAATGGCTACTCTTTATGGTGATCTTTACTTGTGAACGCAGCTAGATCTCATTAATGATAATGGCTACTACATCCATTCATCATCAGTGGAAATATGATGTTTTTGTAAGTTTCAGAGGTGAAGATATCCGCAAAAGCTTCTGTTAGGTCACCATTTAGTAAACACAAGTATGATATAAAGAGAGATGAGATGAGAAATAGACTTGGTTGATTATAAGATAATAAGAAAGATAAAAGTGCAAGAGTTTCCTTAAGGTAATCTAATAACCAACAATTATAATGAGTACATTAGCATGGTATTTATAGGAGGAGGACTAGGGCAACACTCCCTTCCTCCTTCCTTTCATAAAAACGTGGGCTTTAAGGCCCATGGGGCTTTAACACTTAAGCCTTGTAACAAATATTAAATAAGTAAAATAAACTAAGCAACCTATTACAAAATGTAATGACCGAGACTTGATAAAATAGTAAAACTATGGTTCCAACAATCTCCCCCTAAGGGTCGGTCATCAGGGTTGCTTGACGTCTTCGTCTTAATCTTTGACTTTCATAGCTTTAGACGTCTTCAGAAATGATTAGAATAATGATGGATATACTTTGCTCTTTGTCTTTGTTCTTTGATGATGTTGTAGTGATAATGTTATGAAGTAATCTGCCGTTTGTCACTCCTGCGTCTGTGGTGGTTGTCCGCCATTCCAACATGCTCATACATCTTCGAATTCTGACTTATACATGCACGTAGTCCCTTTCTTTCACATAAGATCTTTGGTCTTTATACTTTGTAGATTCTTCTTTTTGGCGTAGAATCTTTCTTTGAACTTTGTGTTGCTTTGATCTTTGAGGGAGCCTTTGATGACTTTAAGATGCATGTATGAGCATGTGGAATCCGTCATCATGAAAGTGAGGTACCTGCGAGTAGACAGTTAGCAATAAATCACCGGTACTTACGGATAAGGAATTAGAGCTTGTCAACAGCATATTGTGAAGACTCCTTCTAATCCTTATCCTGGCCGTTCCCATATCAGATACTCCCGAAGGAGCTTACTAGACCTACTAAGTAGCTCAATGACTGGGTGAGTCGCTGGGGATCACTCCACGACTGTAGACCGAGATGTAACCACCGCAAACACTAAGCGTAACCCTTGTGAGGTTACCGAAGTGACCTGCTGTCAGGGCTGTTTGATGATGACCCTGGCAGGATTTCCGTTCAATCATTGAGAAATACATAAGTAATCCTCTCATAAACGTTCTCGGCAGATTGCTTAGATCTGCGAAGGACTCGATAGTTTACAACTGATGCCCATTGATGTAGAACACCAGTCGTAGAAGTACTAAGTGTTCCTAAGAGGTCTTTGATGTATCTCAAGGCTCTAGACTCAATAAGTGCACACCTAGGTTTCCTATGCGGAGACTGGGGATGTCCTTCTTCAATATCAACCGTCTCTAAGAGATAAGTCGATAGGTTATGCGGGTTCCCTGTGAGAATGAAACAAGCTCTTTTAAGAGAACTTGAGTGGTTAAGAAGGTTTAGTGCATTGCGTCACTGGGTCCATGACGACTTTGTCTTCAATACCGGCGTTGCCTTAGCAACAACCAGTAGCATACGTATTGAACCCGGTGTCTGCCCTAAGGTTGAATCATCTGGAGGGCTATTTCTTTTCACCCTTTACTTTACTTTTCCTTTTAATTCTTCAACTCCTTCTTTCCCTTTCATTCTTTTCTCCTTTTTTCGTATCATACCTAAGGACTTCTAATTCTAACTATGGGAAATGTCCTTGGGTAGATCCCTCCGGCTCTGGCGGATCATAGGACGGATATTCCTATCTTAATCACCTTATAACTCCGACAGTAGCCAAGAAACCTTTGATTGAAAATCTCTCAAAGTATTTGTGATAATCAAATATTTTGGTTAACACTTTGAGAGTTTTGTGTTCACTTTTGAAGGGCTCCCCCTGCACATGTGCTCATAAGTGTTTAATAAATTTGCACATGCGGGAGGAGCAAGCACTTTAGAATTGATCCACTTTCCGTGAGCAAGACCGATTCGAGACACGCTTACATCACCAGTTAAACTGGCTTGAAGTTATTACCCGGCCTGGTCAAGTCCACAGAAAGTTTCTCGAGACGGTACATATCTACTAAGACTAATCCTTTTCGAGACACGCTTACGTGGTTAGTTAAAGAGTTCCATTGTCAGTTTTTAGGTGACAACTAGCTCTAGTAACTAACTTGATGTTATTACCCGTCGAGGATAAGTCTTTTCGATGTTACAAACATTTATTCTCTCGTCAATTCCTGGGTCCATTCTGAGTCTAGCTCGCACATGATACAACTTTTAAGCATTGACTTCGTGTATTTTAATCATTTTTTCATTTTCTCCCCCTCAAAAATAGCATATAAAATGATGTTTTTGACAATCTTTTGGATTAAAATATGCCTTTTTGAGTCTTATGGGGAGATTCACCAAGAACCTTTTGATTTTGAGCAAAGTATGTAGTTTTGACAAGTGCTCCCCCTCAACAAGTGATTAGGTCTTATTGAGGTGAAATACTTGTCCTTTTGAGCAGAATTATGAAAAAATCATAAAGGTTTGATTAATTCTACTCAAAAGTAAGAAGCCTTCGCTCCTTATGTTAGGATTGAGGCACTGAAGCGTACCTCAGGGTCCTTTCTTTTACAAGTTCGGGTTGTGCACTGTAATGCGTGCACAAGCCATTATGAAGTAAATTATTGACAAATCAAATCAAATGCTTACAATGATTTACCACTCAGGCCTCTGAAATGTCAGCACCGGAAATTTGGATCTGCCTCCAACATAACTCTCCAACCTTCGGAACTGATCCCTGCGCTTCAATCTGTTCTCAATCCTTAAGATAAATCTGCGAGCATCCCGTGCTTCATTGGTGTTCCACCTTTTGGATTTTCCTAGTTCAATGTCATTGACTCTGCCTTTGATCCCATCTCTGACGAACTTAAGAGTTTCATCACAGAACTTATGAATTTCTTCATAACCCATAAAGCAGTTGCGACCGTTAGCACTTCGGTAGGTGAACCCAAATGGTCGTCTGATCAAGGAGTATTGAGGTAGATGTTGAAGTTCGGGGATGTCAAACAGGTTTGGTTTGGTGAGATTGAGCTTCTTCTGGTAACTTTCCACTCCTAACTGAAGATCTTCAACTCTTTCTCTTATGACAATCTGCCTGATGTAGATGAGAAGAGCTTGGATAAAGGCAAGCTGTATGTCTTTGGGCAAGCCACAGAGTTTTCCTTGAACTTTTAGCAGGTACATGTCTTCAATGTCGTTGAGACGTAGTCGTGGAAAGTCAGACTCGGAAATATCGTACTCCTTTTCATCAAGCCTTTTCAGAGTGATTTTGCTGAGGAAGGGGTACCCAAAGAACGTGACAGTCGAGATGAATTGAATGGAGACTATCTTCAGATCACTTTCCACATCACCCATCGTCTGATTAAGTCTGCTGCTTCGATAGTACTGGGCCCGGTTGGTTGGCCAATGATGAATACCATAAAGTGCATCCCGGTCATATTCAACAATTTTGTCGACGAATAATGCTGAAGCTTCTTCTTCGATGGCATTGTTGAGATATCGAGCTGCAGGGAGAAAGGCGAGTGAGGTGACATACTTCTTCTCGATCTTGCTGCCAAGTGTCAGGAATTCCAAGTCTGTGTTGTAGAAGAACTTGTACGGGATCTTTGGTTCCTTAGGCTTCCCAATCATCGGTAGTGGTTTGGACCAATCAGTAATGTAAGGTGCGGTTTTCTTTGTGACCGGATCGACATATGATTCAGGGTTGATCCAGTCAATATTGCTTGACATAGCTCGAGCAATATTTTCCAGATGGTATTCAAGCTCGATTGAGTTAGCAGACCGATCTTTCAGAAGATTGAAAGCATCATTTTTGATTCTTCGCAGTTCTTTCTTATTCATCTTTTTCATCTTAAACTTTTGCTGAATCATTTGAGCATATTCCACTGTACGACCATCTTGAGGTTCATGATTGTCTTCCAGTGGTGGTTGCGAATTTATCATCTTCTCAAACCAGGAGTATTCGGCACTATTGTCTTGGTCTAGCCAGCTAAGGACGGTTTTGGGTTTCTTAGGTTTGGTGCCTTTAGTTGAGGTATCCGGTTGAGGTTGCTGATGCTTTCCTTTCTTATCTTTCTTCTTCTGCTTAGGAGATGGTTCTGGAACTTCATCGGGCATAGGAATGTCGTCACCACCGGTGTATTCAAAGTGATCATGTGCCTTGGGAGCAGAATCGGATGCCTTCGGTTGTTGTGAGGTAGTTGTTGTGGTAAGAGGAATTACCGGTGTTTTGTGCTGAGATGAGGATCCTTCGGCTTGTTTCTGTTTCTTTGCCTGAGAATTAGGATCTCTGTCTTCATCATCTCTTTGTCGTTTCAGCTTATCGGCCTCTGTGCTGCAGGTCTCTTTAGTCAGTTTGTTATTCAGTGCTTCCAGGACTTTGGCTTCTTCAGGAGATAAGGTCGTTTTGCTTGCCAGCTTGTCCAAAAGTTGAATTTCCAAATCATCCAGAGATAGTCCCGGTAGAGGAGCAGTAGACTTGTCGGCACGAAGGGTGAAGGTTGTTGATCGGATAACTTTCTTAACTGCTTGCTCAGCGAACTTGGTGAGTTCTTCTCTCATTGGTGCCAGCAGTACTTTCAGCTCAGCCACTAAGTGTTGTGCCATGTATTCTTGTGCTTGAGCTGCTAATGCGGCTTCCAAGTTCTCTGTTACGTCTTTAGCGAGGAAAATGTCAACCTTATCTTGTAGCTCGTTGACGTTCGTGTTCAGTTTAGATAGTTCAGCAACCTGGGTTGCAAGTTTAGCAACCTGATCTTCTAGTTTGCTTCTCTTCTTATCATGCACTCTTTTGAAAGCAGACTTGAGTAGTTTGGATGCAGCAGAGGCTTTGGAGCTCGGTTTCTTGATTGATTTGCCATGTGTTGATTCAGATGCAGGAGGTGATGACTGTGATGATTCAATAATGGTGGTTGTGTCTTTGACATCTCCTTTCTGTAGTTCGGGTTGTACAACTTTCTTATCTTTGGCTGCTGCTTCTTTCACCCTAAGTTCTTCTGCCAGTTTTTTAGCTTCAGCTTTCTGTCTTAGTACTTCAGCAACCCTGGCTTCTTCTTCTTTCTTAAGTTTTTCTTCAGCCAGCCTATCAGCTTCGGCTTTAAGCCTTTGTTCTTCAGCCAGCCTGGCTTCTTCTTCCTTCTTAGACTTTTCTTCAGCCAGTTTGGCTGCCTCTTCTGCTCTCCTACTCTCTTCCATTCTGATTGATTCTTCCAGTTTAGCTTGAGCAATCTCTTCAAGTCTGGCCTCTTCAGCTTCTTGTTTTCTTTTTAGTTCCTCTTCCTGAGCTCTTTCTCGACGCTCTATTTCTTCTATAGACATAAGTCTTGGAGCATCGGTATCCATAGGATCTTCCTCTTCTTCCTCTTCCATAGTCATTTCAATGTCGGTAGGAGACACTGAGGGATTATCATAAACAACTAAGTTTGAGGAGATTCCTGTGGTAGGCTCAGGAATGCTGCTAGACCCGCCAGCTTCGGTGGTCTGGGAGAACACTGGAGGTGGAGGTTGATCAGCATTGAATGTGTCAATTCGGCTGTGAAGGAGACCTAGGTTGAGAGCCCGTTCATTTTCTTCTTCGACTGAAAGGCCTTCAGGCTCTTGTACAGCTGTAACTGGTTCCTTCATCTTTTTTCTTCTAATCCTTTCTTCTTCCAAAATTGTTTGAGCTTTGGTGAATGGACGTTGATAGAGGTGTGAGGGGGATTCAGCATAATCAGCAGATTCGTCAATAATATTATCCCAATCTTCAAACGTCAAATCCTTATCGTCAATTTCATCAAGATTGACTTTCTTGGTGATATTGGCATAGGCTTCACTGTAAATAGGACCTTCGTCGGATTCGGTTTGTTCAGAGTCAGCAGGTTTTGGAGAAGGTGTAGGTGAGGGAAACCAGCCAGGTTCAGCAGTAGGTTTCTTTGCAGGAATTCTGACCTTAGATGATGGTTTTTTCTTAGGTTTGGACTTGGTAGAACTTTCTGAGCTGCCCGATTTGCTACCTTTCTTACCTTTCTTCTGCATGTATGAAGGTAGAGCAGCTTCGTCCAAGAACCCAACTTTCTCTGCTTCAATGGCTTGTAGGTAGTACTTGTAGTTATTACCAGCCTTGACTTTGTCAGTTAAGAGACAATCTGGAAGTTTCTTTCCCTGTTTCCTTGTACTTGTATCCATTCTTTTGATGACCTTAAGTGTGTCCTCATTCTTGTATGTGTGCTGAAACTCATCATGCAATCTTTGAGGAATGTCATCATATTCATGGATGAAGCTTGCAATCAGAAGTTTGGTGAAACGGACGAATGGAATATTGGTAGTCTTGCGGTGTATGTGCCATACAATGTCTTCCCAGATGATGCTGGCATAATCAACCTTCTTGACATTAGCAATAGCCCAGAATAGCTTGAGATGTTGGAGCTTGGGGTGTTCATGGCCTGAGTCTCTGCCAGATAGTGACTTGGCAATTATGATGTATAGAGTTCTCCAAGGCTGTGGTAGGAATCTGATATTGACCCTAGAGTGACTAGTAATGACCCCTTCAGACTCATCATAACCAATATCTTTCAGCCATACTATCAATTCGTCTTCAGTGGGAACTTGGTCATACTCTTCATTCGGTTCAAGTTCGGGAAGTCCAAGAGCACTACGGAGAAGATCCTTGTCGACCGTGACTTGTCTCATGTGAAGCATACAAGTAAAGGACTCTTCCAGGAGGTCCAGGTGGATTGTGTGCCAGAACTGATGTATGTAGAAGCATGCCACTGCAGCAGATTTGGTGAGAAGAACTTTGCACGGGTGATAGATGAGAGCATCAACAGCAACAAGGCAAGAAGACTCATTGCATGTCAGTTTGTTGAAGTTGACTCTTAGGTTGTTCTTTCCAATCTTCCTGGAGTAGTTTTCAGGAAATGTGTCTTCCCATGCACGAATGGGTTCAGGTTCTGGTCCGTATGGGATGTCATTGTGTTCTGCCATCTGAATTGATCATAAACACACAAACATGGCAATTGTTGATGATGTTAGTATTAGCAATCATTAAGCATGTGTTCACATAGATTATCATGTTTTGATGATGATCAGTGGGGGTTTGTGTGTGTTAAAACTTATGTTATGTGACAAACTTGAGTTATTTTACTTGTTATAAACATAAAACAATTCAATTCCAACCAAAGTTTATCATTTACAACAAGTTACACATTGGAAATTTCTAACACTTAGAAAAAATTTGGAATTTTGACAAGTTTACGCGTAAGTTGTTGTATTTACGCGTAACCTGATTTACGCGTAAGTTAAGAAATAAGGCGTAAGTGCAAAATCTACGCGTAAGTTAGAACTTTACGCGTAAAGTGAAACTTACACGTAAGATCAATTTTATGCGTAAGATAGGTCTTACGCGTAAAAAATGAAGTTACGCGTAGGAATTTCCTTAGGCGTAAATTGTAATTTATGCGTAGGTAATGACTTACGCGTAAGTTCTAGACATACGCGTAAAATCAGAACTTATGCGTAAGAACAATTTAATGCGTAAACCGTGTCTTATCCAAGACACAATTTGTCCACGTGTCGAATCTTACGCGTAAGATTCAATCTTACGCGTAGGATGAACTTTTAACGCGTAAAGACGTCTTATTCCAGAAATTCACCTTTGAAATGCAAGTTGTTAATTTCCTGAAAGTGCACAAACATTACCACTGATCAAACATCATTCCAACACACTTATTTCATGCATTTTAACGCGTAAACATGCTCAATAACTACTTAACGCGTAAACACACATGAGCACTTAATCAAATCCTTAATCAAACATGTTTCTGGGTAAGATTGGGCATGGGGCTAATGATTCATATAACCTAATGATCAAGTGGACCAAGTTATAACAAATATCAACCACTCAATCTTACGATTGAATCTGCTATATGACCTACGAACCATAAACCTAAGATTCAAGAGCAAATCATGATAAAGATCCAATTAAACCATGTAAGAATGATCCTAGACATACACAAACACTAACCCCATCACTAATTGTAATCTTAATGCACAAACACAATAATCCCCAATTCGTACGTATGAACCCTAATTTACAAATAGCACAATTGGCGATTCTGGGAGTGATTGGAGTTAACAGACATGATTAACAACATAATATGAACAAATCCCACCACCAAATTCAATCAAAACAACACATAATTCTGGGTTTAATTTTACGCATAACTTCAAGAACAAATTAATCATTTGTGTTTGATTTAACCGTTGGATTGTTGTAAAATTAAAAACCTTTGTTAAGAATTATGATCAAAACATGTTACCTGTTACAGATTTGATGATTGATTCTTGGATTAGTTAGATGATTTGTGGTCGTTTGATATGGTTGGTGAAAAATTAAATGTGAAGTTTGAAAAAAAGTTAATGTGGTGGGTCAAAGTGTGGTTTTGACTGTGGTGAATTCATGTTTCACTAGTTGACACTTTCAGCCCCTTAACCTTAACTCACATTTAAACATAATACCTAACCATAATATATACTTATCATATACGTATCGTAACTCCAAGAAATGATAAGAACAACTTGTCATACTCCCCCTCGACCTTAGAATCATGGTAAAATTAACAGGTTTTGGTCAGGGAGAGTAACCCGAAATCCTTTTGAATCAACACTAAGAAAAAAATATATTAATATTTTGAAAAAAATAAATGGTTTTGGTAAAATGCAAGTATAAGAGATGAAATATTAAAAAATGTTACGTTTTCTCCCCCTCAACACTAATTTTAAATGATTGAAACGTTTTTAGAACAAATTAGAGTTGAAAGAGATTTATACTTGCATTTTTTTTTTTTTTTTTTTTTTTTTTTTTTTTTTTGAGAGAAAAAAATATTTACAAAGATAGTTTTGATGTTTGACAATCACTTGTATTTTAAAAACTTTTCCAGATCCTCTGGAGTCAAACATCGCATACCAATCTGGTGAACGAGACTAGCAAACCTGGATGGTGCCAAGGATTTGGTAAGTAAGTCCGCCAACTGGTACTCAGTTCCAACAAAATAAAGTTCAACTGTACCCCTTTCCACATGCTCTTTGATGAAATGATATCGGAGATCGATGTGTTTGGATTTGCAGTGATGTACTGTGTTGCAGGAGATGGCAATAGCACTTTTGGAATCACAGTAGATAGGAATCTTGTTGAATAGGTAGCCATAGTCCTTAAGTTGTGATCTCATCCAGATGACTTGAGCACAACAGGCAGACATGGCTACGTATTCAGATTCTGTTGATGACAGTGAGGTGCAGTCCTGCTTCTTAGATTGCCATGACACAAGTTTGTCTCCAAGAAATTGTAATGCACCAGATGTACTTTTGCGTGTGTCTAAGCATCCTGCATGGTCAGCATCTGAAAAAGCAATTAGTTCAAAGCCAGAATCCTTCGGATACCAGATCCCCAAATTAATGGTTCCCTTTATGTATCGAAGGATTCTCTTGACCTCACTGAGGTGTTTTTCAGTTGGTCTTGACTGATAGCGGGAGCACATAAAGACAGCAAATACTATATCAGGTCTACTAGCTGTGAGATACATGAGGGACCCAATCATACTTCGGTATTTGGTAGGGTCAACAGGAGTCCCATGCAAATCAGCATCTAGTTTTGTGGTATAGCCCATTGGTGTATTATAAGTATCACAAGACATCATTCCATGTTTCTTCAAAATTTCAAGAGCATATTTAGACTGATTTATAAAAATTCCACGGGGTGATTGATGAACTTGAAGTCCTAGAAAGAACGAAAGTTCACCCATCATGGACATTTCAAAATTATCTTTCATTAATTTTGCAAAATCATTAGAGTAACTTCTTTTTGTTGAGGCAAAAATGATGTCATCGACATATATTTGAACAACAAGTAAGTCCTCCCCGTAGGTTTTTGTAAAGAGTGTGGGATCCACCGAGCCTTTAGAAAATTTATTGGCCAATAAGAAAGTAGACAGTTTGTCATACCACGCCCGTGGGGCTTGCTTGAGTCCGTAGAGTGCCTTTTTGAGTCGGTAAACGTGATTAGGACGCTCAGGATCAACGAAGCCTTCAGGTTGGCTAACATAAACTTCTTCACGGAGATCTCCATTAAGAAATGCTGTTTTGACATCCATTTGGAAAACTACCATGTTCCGGTGTGCAGCATAGGCCAAAAAGATCCGAACAGCTTCATGTCGAGCCACTGGAGCAAAGGATTCAGCAAAATCTAGACCTTCCAGTTGAGAGTATCCTTTCGCTACCAGACGTGATTTGTTCCGTATGACAGTGCCTTCAGCATCAAGCTTATTCTTCCATATCCATTTTAACCCAATGACAAAGACTCCGTCAGGCCTTTCAACTAATTCCCAGACTTCTAATCTTATGAATTGCTGAAATTCCTCTTGCATAGATTCAATCCAGTTGTCATAAGTCATTGCATCTTTAATGTTCTTGGGTTCTTCATGACAAACTGTGAGTGCGTAGATGCAAGTTTCGCCATCTGTGTGAAGTCGTTGTCTTGTCATAACAGGTGCATCTGGATGGCCAATAATATGAACTAGAGGATGGTCTCGGGTCCATTTGTGTGTTGAAGGGTGTAGTTGATATGTATCTCGCATGTTGGCAGGATCCAAGTTGCGTGTTGATGACTCAGCTATATCAGGAACAGTAGTAGCTGGTGCAAACGGATTGAAGAACGCTTCAGGATCATGCTCTGCGGATTGTGGAACTGATAGTGATGTTGGATCTTCAGCTGAGTGGCGGGAATTAGAAACAGTGTGTTCTACTGTAGATGGTGAAGCAATTGGAGGACCGTCTCTCTCAACAGTTGTTGAAGTTTGTTGAGGTGATTCTGGTACATGAACATTGTCAGGTTGAGCAGCGGAATTAGGTGGGACCTCAGTAGGACGGTATTCAATTGTGTCATCAAACAGTGGAGCAAACAAGGTTTCCAATTCTTTGCGGTTGAGTGGCAATGGTTCAGCCGAAGATGCCGGAGAGTTAAGACGGTTAAATTCGGGTCCTAAGCTGTGTTGCTCAGAAGCCAGTTGGGTGAGTTCATCGAAATTAGCGTGAATGGTTTCTTGAATTTCTCTTGTTCGACGATTCCATATCCGAAAACCTTTGGAATTTTCACAATATCCAACGAACACTCCGATGTCTGCCTTAGCTTTGAGTTTACCTAAATCATCACGATCATTTTTCGGATAGCAGAGTGCTCCAAATACATGAAAGTAATCGATGTTCGGTTTCCTTTTGTGAACAATTTGATATGGTGTTTTGCGATGGCGTTTTGTGATCATGCAACGGTTTTGAGTATAACATGCGGTTGAAACAGCTTCTGCCCACAAGTAATCTGGTAATTGAGCATTAATCAACATAGTTCTAGCAGCTTCCACTAACGTCCTGTTGCGTCTTTCAACCACACCATTCTGTTCTGGGCTTCTAGGTATAGACGTTTGATGTTCAATTCCCACTTTCTCATAGTAAGACCGAAGTGTCTGATTCTTGAATTCAGTTCCATTGTCAGTTCTGACTATTCGGACCGTGTTGCGTAACTGAACTTGAATTTTAGTGAGAAAGGTGATGATCATAGAAGGAGCCTGATCTTTACTTCGTAGAAAATAAACCCAAGTCCATCTGGAAAAATCATCGACGATTACTAGTATGTAGCGTTTACCGTTGATACTTTGAACACGCATTGGTCCACACAAATCCATATGTAGCAGTTGTAAGACATGATTCGTACTTTGCTCAGGTTTAGACGGAAAATGAGCACGAGTACTTTTACCTTGTTCACAGGCTGGACATAAGTGATCTTTGGTAAAACGGAATCTTGGAAATCCATCGACAAGTTTATAACGAGCAAGGTCAGTCATGGTTCGGAAATTCAAGTGCGAAAGACGTTTGTGCCATAACCAAGATTTAGTCGATTCAGCTTTGGAGAGAAGACATATCGGAGATGTTGCAATCATATCTGACATTGAAATTGTGTAAAGATTGGAGCCTCGGGAGCCAGACATGAGGTCGTTTCCTTGTAAGTCACGAACAAAGCAAGTTTTCTCACGAAATGCAACTTCTAGATCCCCATCACAGAATTGACCAACAGAGAAAAGGTTGTGTCCAAGGCCTTCCACATAATAAACACGGCTTATTTCGATATTCCCACTGATAAAGTCACCATATCCCATGATTAAAGCGTAATGATCATTCCCGAATCTGACAGAACCAATGAACTTTGAGACAAAGTTGTGTAAAAGTTTGAGATTGCCTGTCATATGTCGGGTGCATCCGCTATCAACAATCCAGAGAACAATCTGTACCACCTGCAACACAAGAAGATGACACGGATGGAACAGAAGTAAGGGTGGAACCCAAAGAAACTGCGGGTTCCAGTTGGTTAGAAGCACAAGTATTCAATAATTTAGGAATCCATTTAAAATCAGGTTTGTGTTGTAACCAACGTTGCCAATTCCAACTAGTTCGAGCTTTCTTAATGGTGTATTCACTAGTGTTTGGCTGATTCCTAGACTTGTTCTCTGCACCTATGGGGTTAACATCAACTTCACTAGAAACCGTAGAAGGCGGCTTTCCTAAGATAGACTTAGAGGCAGTAGTGGGCCTAGAAGGAATGCGTGTCCTACGTTTCTTATGACGATGAAGTAGAGAATTAGCTATACATTTAGTATGATCACCAGATGAAACGCTTTTACGACAAAACACACAAGATGCATTAATATTCAAAACATTCAAAGGTTCATCATTCGTTACATTTAGATTTTGATTACAATTTGCCAGATTAGAATCTAAATCTGATGCAACATGAGTTTTATTCAAATTCCTAAGTTGGTCTTCTACTTCTTGAGCTTCTAGTTGTCCTCGCTTACGTTGCCAGAGCCTATTCTTCTTTTTACTGTATCGCTTGGGTCTGCTAACGCTAGTAGGGGAGACTAGTCCTGTAGAAGTGGAGTTATCAACATTAGTATTTTGAATAACCTTTCCTTTATCAGTTTTGTCTAATTTATACATTCCTGGTGCGATCACCGTGGTGTCAACCATCTTTCCTTTTTCAAGTATCTTTATTTTCTCTTTTAACTCAATGATGATGTGATTCTTATCCTGAATGTTTGACTCAAGTATACCATTGCAATATTTGATGTCTATGTGGTTTTGTAGAAATTCGTCATTTTCAATTTTTAACTTCGCAATTTCTTTCTCGTATTTCAGACACAAACCTTTTAAAGACTCATTGTTTTTGCAAAGTTGACAAGAGTTTGAAACATTGTGACTTTGAAACTTCAATTCCCTTTCAAGACTTTTAGCTTGACACCATTCAAGCCTTTGATTGAGTAAACTGATTTGTTTTGAAAACTGTTTTGTCACATCATCATTCTTTTTCCTCAGATTGTCATTCTCATGTTTCAGTGTCTCAATTTCCACATGCAACAAGTTATTATCAACACAATGATCATGCTTAAGCATAGAAGTACCAGATTTATAGAGATCATTCATGATAACAGACAAAATATCAGCACAGAGAACTTGTTCCAAGAGTCGATCAGCATCATTTTTGAAAACTTTAGTTTGTAACTTTTGAACCAAAATCTCATTTTCAGCAGTGTCAAAAACGTTTATCATATTTTTGACCTCCTTTTGAAGTTCCTGATCCCAACGTGTAGCACAGTGACGGAGGTGTTGAACAATTGGTTTCATTTGTTTTTGAAAAATATCTCTCTTTTCTCGCTCGTAGGCGGATTGAAAAGTTTCAATTTTAATTTCAGAATTGCGTTCAATTGTTTCCTCCAAAATATCGATGTCTTCCATAAAGGTTTTGAAATAATTTAAGACACGACATTTTGGTAAACGTGAAAGTTCACCGGATGATGGTAAAGGACCATTTACTTGTGCTACAGTTTGGACAGGGGCCTCATTGTGAGATGAAACATACGACTCTTCGATAAACCATGATTTCTCAGGTAAATCCTTTTGAGTAACGAACTTGACTGGATTTTTTGAATAGTCATATGGTGTGCAATATTCAACATTACTCATTTTTGACCGACTCTCTTCTTCAAGTTCTTCTTCTTCCTCAGTATCAAAAACAACAGCACGCACAATCGAATTATCAAGCAAATAATCCATACTGTAAATTTTTGGAACATCTTTGAATGCATTATGAAGAAACATTGAATTGTAATCGCCAAGTGCAAATCCAGTACCGGGTCTCGGTTTTAAAGTAAATTTCTGAATTGTAGTGACAGAGTTCCCGTGTTTGTACACAATGTTACGAAATTCTTTCAATTGTTTTTCAAGATCAACAATATCACCGAGTAAGTTATCTATATACTTCCTTTTTCGTATTTTGTGTTCACAAAAATCTTTTTGACAACTTGACAATTCTGTTTCTGTTTTTGAAAGTTCTTTTTGAAGACGTTCAACTTGCATTTTCAATGCACATTTGTCACTTTCAAGTTTCGAAGTCAACTTTCCGTTTGACTCAATTAAATCTTGCATTTTGCATTGAAGATCTTGTTCTTTGTTGTAAGACTCTTGAAAAGCTTTTTCAAAACTTTTAGCATTTTTAATCTTTACATCCTGATTAGAAAGCTGGATTTTATAACACTCAATGTCTCTTGAAAGTGACGCATTTTGTTCTTTTAAAGCTTTATTTTTCTCGTTGCACTTAGCAATAAGCAATTGCTGAGCATTCAGCTGTTTAGATAACATTATGAGGTCAGGGTCTGGATCAAATGATGGTTCATGTTGTTCGAAATGATCATATTCATCATTCTTAATAGGATCATCAAATGAAACAACTGTGTCATCATCGAAAATGACAACTGTGCTTATTTGTTCATCTTTTTGAGGTGATGAAGATGATTTAGATGGAACAACTTGCGCCATATCTGATTCAGAAGCAGAAGGTGAGACTATTTCATTAATAAAGCATTCATTGAGGTCATGTACCTGAGACAAGCCGTCAGTGTCATACACTGGACCTGAATCATTGAGCTTAAGTTCCTGCATGTTGGCCATGAGCATCACAGCAGCATTGGCTTCCAGATCTTCCATGTCATCATCGTTGTTCACATTTGCCATGAAGTTGTTGTCCTGTTCAGGGAAATGTCCATCTTTTTCATCCTGAAGAGCCATGAGTAATGCCTGCTTGTGAAACTTGCTACCCCGAGTTCTTGGTTTGGGACATGCTGTAGCAATATGACCTTGTTCATTACAATTGTAGCACCAAACTGCATTCCCTGAGGTTGAGTTCCTTGTGGTAACTGAGTCAGACCTTTGTTGAGAAGATGCTGAGTTGTTCCTGAACCCTGTATTGTTACCAAACCTCTGACCATTCCCATAGTTACGATTTTGAATTTCCACTCTTCCATCATTTACAACAGCTTGATTCCTGGTATTTGAAGATGAACGTTGACGGTTATTCGTTTTGTTGGAGAATTTGCTGAAAGCACGAGCGATAAGAGCAAGTCCCTGATTCAACGTATTAAAGTCATCATCGTCATCATCATTGCAGTTGGAGTAGTACACAGCATCATTGTTGTTTGACGGAACAAGTTGAGTAGAAGTATCTTGTGGAGATGAATCATAAGAGACCATTTGGTTCGAGGTGGAAGATTGTGGATAACTGAAGTAGTTCTGCTCTTGAACATATGCATGATTTGACATTGGTGGTGGAGCATAGTTGGATTGAGCTACGAGAGCCAAAGAATTTGCTGGTGAAGTTGGTGTATATCCTCCTCGTAGAGCTCGATCTTTTTCCACTTCAGGTTCGTGGTGTTTCAGAAAGTCATACAACAAGCCATATGGAGCATCATGAAGATTCTTCGTCTGACGAACAAATGTCACATATTTATGCCAATCAGGGCCAAGACTACCAACAAATTTGGAGTTCACAGCGATCCTTGGTACAGTGATTTTGTGACGTTCCAGATCATTGACAACATTTGTGAAACGATGATAGTAGGATTCAAGTGACTCTCCAGGTTCAATTGTGATGTCAGTGTATTCCATGTAAAGCTTGGATTCCATGTCATCTTTATTCAATTGAGTGCCTTCCATGAGGAGATGAACGTGTTCCCACATAGCTTTGGCTGTTTTCTGAGCATCGACACTGCGATAGATCGGATTGGGTATACCTTGAAGTATATAAGCCATTGCATACTGATCAGCTTCACGATGTAGTTTCTGTTCTTCAGTGAGTGCAGTTTCTGGAAGGGGTCTATCACCAGGAGGACGTGGAGGATCAGCATTAGGATCACCAGCTTCAAATCTTGTTGGCCACTCAAATGGTCCTTCAAGTATCACTTGCTTTAAGAAGTGCCCATGAGGTTTCTTTAGTTCAAGAAAGCGTAGGAATCGACTTGACCATTGCACATAGTTACCAGGTGTTAGCATTGGAGGTGTTTCAAGTGATCCTGCCTCATGTCGGGATTGTTGAGTTGTAATAACTTCACACATTCTGTCAAACCAGTGAGGTTGTTTGGAGGAAAACTGAGTGTTTTGTTGTGGCACTTGATATGGTTGTTGTTGAGGAATGAGCTGTTGCTGCATCATCAGGTAATGTTGTTGTGGATTGTATTTAGGAGGTTGTTGATTCATTATGTGCGGAAGGTATTGTTGTTGCTGATACTGCTGAGGTTGTTGTTGCTGATACTGCTGAGGTTGTTGTTGCTGAGGATAAGAGTGAGGGAAGTAGTGATTAGGTGGTTGAGACATCTTAGAACACTTGTGTAGAAATGGATCTTTGTAGAAGATTGAAATGCACGTTCCTTTGTGAAAGTAGCAAAATCCTTGGGGTAAGTTTAAATCTTATGCGTAACTTAATTTTACGCGTAAACTGTAAGTTATGCGTAAAGAGTAGGTTTATGCGTAAACTTTCTAGTTTATGCGTAAGTTTCCTCTTTACGCGTAAGCTTATGCTTATGCGTAAATTTAGACTTATGCGTAAGGTTGAAACAACCAAACAAATCTTTCAAACTTATCCAAGCTTGAAAGATATCCGTAGTCGAAGTATTCCACTAACTTATCCAAGCTAGGGAAGTACTGAGTCACCGTAGCACACGAAGAAGATCGTAGATGAAGCTTTACGCGTAAACTTTGGCAAGTTACGCGTAACTCAGACTTATGCGTAGAATCACACTTACGCGTAGGATTTAATGCGTAAAGAAGCAGTTTGCGCGTAAGATCAGGGTTTTGGCTAATATTACGCGTAAAAAAAAAAGGGTTTTAGTCTATTTTACGCGTAAGAAAAGGGTTTTAGCTAAATTAATGCGTAAACCGACCAAAAAACACTGTAGACAGCTGGAAATAGTACTTTTCCGACCACTTTACGCGTAAAACGTACTGTTCACCTCAAAATATGACTTTTTGATGAGAAAAATGCTTAAAAATAAGGTACTTTTGATCAAATAACTTCACCAATACTTAGAAAACCTTAACTTTATGAAATGTAACTACCAAAAACTAGTTTTCCAATATCAAATAAGCTATAAAACCAAAAAAAACTTAAAAAATCACAACTTTATGCAACAACTAAGCTTCAAATCACTATTTGAACCTTGAAACTTATCCAAGCTTCAAGATTTGAGTGAAAGAAACAAAGAAAAATGCAAAAAAGATGAAGAATAAGCACCAAATCCCCACGTTACCAAGAGAAATACACTTCAAACTTCTAGTAGGCGAATGATACCACTTGTTAGGTCACCATTTAGTAAACACAAGTATGATATAAAGAGAGATGAGATGAGAAATAGACTTGGTTGATTATAAGATAATAAGAAAGATAAAAGTGCAAGAGTTTCCTTAAGGTAATCTAATAACCAACAATTATAATGAGTACATTAGCATGGTATTTATAGGAGGAGGACTAGGGCAACACTCCCTTCCTCCTTCCTTTCATAAAAACGTGGGCTTTAAGGCCCATGGGGCTTTAACACTTAAGCCTTGTAACAAATATTAAATAAGTAAAATAAACTAAGCAACCTATTACAAAATGTAATGACCGAGACTTGATAAAATAGTAAAACTATGGTTCCAACAGCTTCATGGATCATATGTTCAATGATTTCAAGCAAAAAGGGATTCATGCTTTTAGAGATGATAGAGAGTTGCCTAAAGGAGATGAGATCTTTCCTCATCTCTACAAAGCCATTGAAGAATCGAGGTTTTTGATAGTTATTTTCTCCAAAAATTACGCTTCTTCATCACGGTGTCTGAGGGAACTTGTCAAAATACTTGAGTGCAAGCAGACTGAATGTCCCAGATATGAGGTTCAGATTGTCTTTTATGATGTCAAACCTGACATTGTGAGGAAACAAACCGGAAACTTATCTGGATGGGATCTCGAGGACATGACAAATGGGTATATTTCTTGTTTTTGTGTAATTAGTCTTGTAGCTCTATTAAAGCTTAACACTATGTAGTTTCTCTTACTTATTGTGTCTTTATGGTTAACAGGTTTGAGTACAAGTTCATCGATTGCATCTCCAAAGACATACTCAAAAAATTATGTGACGGACCCTTGCATGTTGGTGAAAACCTTGTTGGCATAGATTTCCATTTCGACAGATTAGACTTGTCACGCTTTGTTGGATCAGATAAGGTTAACATGTTTGGAATATGTGGTATAAGTGGAATAGGAAAGACAACCCTTGCCAAAGCTATTTATAACTTAATGTATGTCCACTTTGAAGGAAGTTGCTTTTGTGAAGATGTCAAAGAAGTCACAAAACGACAAGGCCTGATTCAAGTCCAACTGCATATGATTGAAAAGATCATGAAAATAGAAGATTTGAAGATATCAAGTGTTGGTGAAGGAATTATGTTAATAAAGAAGATGATGTCATCAAGGCCGATCCTGCTTGTTTTAGATGATGTGGATGATCATGAGCAGTTAGAAGCACTAGCGGGTTTGCCCACATGGTTTTGCCCAGGAAGTTTCATTATTTTCATTGGTAAAGATAAACAGCTGCTAAGATCTCATAGAGTGGATGGAATTTATGACATGAAATTTCTAGATAATGACAAATCTCTCGAGCTCTTTTATTCCTTCGCCTTTGAGGAAAAATATCCTTCTACAGGATTCAAATTGTGAAATATGTGCAAGGTCACCCTCTAGCCCTCAAAATTTTTGGTCGTTTTTTATATGGCAAAACTGTGGGTCAGTGGGAAAGTGAACTGGAAAGGCTCAAAGTACATCCAAATGAAAAGATACAAAGTGTGCTTCGTTTAAGTTACGATGGGCTAAACCTCCAGCAGCAAAATATCTTACTTGATATCGCATGTTTATTCATTGGAGAAAACAGTGAATTTGTAGCAAGCATACTAGATGGCTGTAACTTTTTTGCAGATACAAACATGCAAGTTCTAGTTGATAAGTCATTAATTACGATCTGTAGTGACATGTCACTTCAAATGCATGACTTGATTCAAGCAATGGCAAGGGAAATCATTCGTGAAGAATCTATCATGACTGGGAAACAAAGGAGATTGTGGAATTCATCTGAAGTTTACAATGTATTGAGTGAAAAGAAGGTAAATAGTGGTATATGATTCTTTTTTCTCTACATTGATACATTAAAATATTAGCAACATATCCTAATGAAGCTACATGCTCTTGCTTTTCCAGGTGCCAATAACTGAAGCAGTTGAAGTTCTAGTCCTTTCGTTAGAGAAATTTAGTCAAAAGGTTCACATAGACGCAAAAGCTTTTGCACATATGAAAAAATTGCGGATCCTAAAAATTTATGCTTTTGTAGAATTTAATCATAAACTGGAAGTGAAGTACTTACCTTTAGATTTTTTGTTGAAAGGCCACAATGTCATATTCTCAGGAAATTTGTATTATTTGTCCAATGAGCTAAGCTTGTTTTGTTGGCATGGATTCCCTTTCAAGTACTTACCTTCAGATTTCTATCCAGAAAACATTGTGGCCATTGACCTGTCTTACAGCAACATAAAACATTTTTGGACAACACCTAAGGTATTTCCTTGTACACACATGTTTCAATTCCCTATTTGATACCTAATGATCCGATAACTTATTTTTTTTTTCTTATCAATGTCAGTGCTTTAGAAGGTTGAAAGTAATGAAGCTAAGGTACTGTTGTAACCTAACAACCACCCCTGACTTCTCAGAGATTACAAATCTTGAAGAGCTAAGTCTTGAAGGTTGTGTGAGTCTGGTTAGCATTCATCCCTCAATTGGAATGCTCAAGAGGCTTGTTGTGTTAAATATGAGAGACTGCAAACGGCTTCAGAATTTTCCAAGTAGAGTGGAAATGGATGCTCTTCATGTTTTGAATCTCACGGGATGCCTAAAACTCGACCAACTCCCTGAAGCATTGGGTCAGATCAAAAGCTTAACGGAGCTTCATGTTGACAAAACTACCATTGCGGAACTTCCTTCTTTTGTATCATCTCTAATAAACCTTGAATCATTGTCATTCGGTGGCCAAGAGAGGATTCAACCTAGATGGTGGACTTCAATCACTGCTCCCTTTGGTTTACTATGTAAACAACCACATCCCCAAAGATCAGTATGGTCATCATTGGCAGGTTTACATATGTTAAAGTCTCTGAATTTCAGCTACTGCAATTTATTAGAAGTGCCTGAGAGCATTGGAGGCTTATCATGTCTAACGAGTCTAAACTTGGATGGGAACAATTTTACTAGATTGCCTGGAAGTTTGAGTCAACTATCTAGTCTTGGAGTTCTTACTATTAATGGTTGCAAGAAGCTGGAAGTGTTGCCTGAACTTTCACATAACCTAGATTATATTCATGCAGCTGATTGCACCTCCTTAAGAGAAGTGTCGGGATCATCTAAAGACAGAAGGTACAATTATTTCACTAATTGTCCAAAGTTGTTTAAGAATATTACCACTGATAGGGAGGGGTCTATATCGAAGACTAAGTGTCTAGAATCATCTATAACTTCCCAAGGCTTTATTGACCAGCTTTCTGCTTTCCTTGGGTAGTTGGGTTTCCAGGCAAACATATGTAAATTCTTCACGGACACTGGATTTTATTCATTAAATATAGTATATCCTGCGAATAGCATTCCAAAGTGGTTTACAAATAGAAGTACGGGAAATCATGTAAAAGTTGATTTACCATCAGATTGGTGTTATGATAAGTTTAGGGGATATGGAGCTTGTGTTGTTTTCAAGTGCAAAAAGGTGCCTAACGAAGCATATAAAGGATACTCTGTAAAGAACTTTGATGGAACTTCTCTGACTAAAAACTCTCAATATTTCTTTGATAATTGTTGGAAGAATAAGGTGTTTGATAAGTCATATATGATATGGTTCCAGTATACATGGGATATAACGAAATGGAAGGAAGCAATGAATTTTGTTACATTTTGTTTTGATGATAATAATGAATCTGTTGAGGCGAAGGAGTGTGGAGTAAGACTAATTTGTGATGAAGATTTAAAAGAAGAAGCAGATTTCAGTATGCTCCAAGGCCTCGCTACTCCAACAACACAACATGGATGTTAGAGTGGACGTGGTAGTCCAATTGAAAACCTTTATTGTGTTTCTTTAATTAATCTCTATGACTTTTGTTTATAATGAGCTTTTTATGTAGCACATACCAGGTGTTTGTTGAAATGCGTATGAAAAGAAATCATTGACGGGTATATTGACAAATTATTGGTAGCTAATATATATTGTTGGCTTGATCGTTTAAGAACGTATTGCAAACATGGGTTTCGTTTCCATATCCACTTGTATCTTCAATCTCGTCATTGCTTTCGAGAAATGAAAAATGTTTTTTTTCTTCATTTCTTTGCAATTTCCTATTTGTCAATACAAAATTGCACCAAACATTCCTCGCTTACCATGAAAACAATGCCTCTTTGTTTTTTTAATTGATGATTCTACTTCTGCAGCCAACCAACGGGTAGGTACCCATCATGTGTTTGATGAAATGTATATGAGTTATTACTCCACTTGTTGCGAATAATAAGCCCATTTTCAAATTGCACCTAATTTAAGAAATTTTCATCTAATATAATCTCTACTCACCAAAGTCTCTTTTGGCTGGTTAATATGAAAGTGGAACTAATTTGGGACAATTCAAAGTAGAAATATGGACTTATAAATTAGGATATCAACTTGCTTGTTAAGAACGTCTTATAGTTTCCGCTCCATAGTAAATTGTTCCTTTACTTTCTTACATTCTTCATTCATTTGCAAGTTATTTTATAGAAAATCATTGGAGAACAAATGAACAATGTCAACTGGTATTTTGTCAGCTTGTTTGTTAATAAGACATACAACAGAGTTTCTGACAACAAAAAAGAATTGATTTACAGTCACTTTCATGAGTATATGGTTGTTCACTCCAAAGTGAGAGAATTATGTACTCTTAAAGGTAGTTTTTTGCTACAAAAAAATGAGTGTGATATTACAGTTCGGATTTGATTAAGACCAAGCTAAGCTCGATGGATTATCAATCCTCCAATCAACGAGGAAAGCTAGGGATTTGGAATAGCTTTCGATGAGGATCACTAAATGTTTAATACGAAACAGTGAATCAGTGTCGGAGAAGAAGAAGTTTTATTAATTCATTCATATCTCTATTATGCCTGCATTTGCTTATATGTAGTCTTGACACAATGGAAATTCACATAAAAGCCCTCAAAGTTATAGAAAATACATAGACAACCCAATACTAGAAATAGACACATAACATGTGACAGTATTCTATGGAGTATCAGCAATGTTGACAATCAAGATGGTTCTGATATTGAAATCAAGCACATATATCTGATGTATCTTCTTGTGACATACCCTGTTATGTTGCCAATAGGTAGGTATTGGCATGATCAGGTATCGCGACACCCATGCTGAAGCAATGCCTTTTTTTATAAAGAAAAGGGTCTTATTCTTAAAAAAGTTGACATATCTAAAGCTGCTGTAAGTTGATTCTCCTGAATTGTTTTGCAGGTTCGCATTTGCATTGAAAAAAATGGAAAGTGAAAGTATGTGGAAAGTCATGAGTCAAGTATTGATAGAGATCTCAGCTTATTCTGCTACTCATTGTGGAGGATTTCACCACGAGCAACAACTTAGGAAAGGGGGTGAGTTTTTGACTCATGTTTGGCTACTGATGGCACATTTGGGCATCACCGAGGAGTTCTAGGTTTCTCAAGGTCATGCTAGAGCTAAAATCAGTGTCTTGTAATGCACATAACTGTAAATGGATATAAATATGAATGAATAAAAATTAAATTGATATAAATATGAGGGCTATGTGTCATGAATATAGATATTCCAGCTTGGTTATCAACTAAATACAATCCGTGTAATTTTAAACTCTCATTTGGATACGCAACGTCATACAACCTTGTTTATAATCTGAATCTCCCAAGTTGCTGCAAACAACCTTGCCTGCAACACGATTTCACATTTATATATTCAATAGAAGTGATAACTAAGCATCTCGGATGAAATAACATCCGAGTCTCTGAGCATGCAGAAGTATACTAAAGATTGATATCCCAACAGGCGAACATGAAGTTACCTAACCACAATTCATTCAAAGATTACACTTTATCTCCCTTCCATCATTGCCAAAAGGTTATCACTTTTAAATGGGCAATGACATACTAAACCGAAATAGTCTTTCTACAATATAAAAACACCATGCAGAGTCTCATAAGATCATGAACTCAAAATCTTTACTTGAGAGGTCCAAATGACAACTCTAGAAATCTTAAATTCTGCATCAAACTTGAGTTACTCTGGTCACTGCAGTCAACAAAACGTATAACGCAAGGTCATGAAAAAAACCCATTAACTTGTATTAACTTGTGTTCACCTTTAACAAAGTTATCGGCCACAGGTTACATGCTCAGTGCTTTTAGTGACATTTCCTGACTTAATTGCTCAAAGAACCAGGCGACTTACGCTGCCACATGCCGACTGAGGGTTTTCCAACTGATACATAGTGCCTCCCTGCTTTTTCACTTTCTCCTCTTCTTCAGCACCTCCACAAGAACAACTTTTGCAAGCTTTCCTTGTGCTCATCCCAACATCACAATCCCCGACTGCAAAAGCTCATCAGAGTATTAATTGGTAAACCTTGTGAGAGTAAGTAGTAACAAAATTGAAGCAAAAGAAGTAGGGAAACCATAAGAGAGCAATTAAATTCTGTGAACCAAGCATGCTCTTAGATCATTACCTGTACCTGTAGGTGAAGTTTTTTTGGTCGCCTGATTGCCAGCGGCTGTTTCCAGAATCTCCTTAAGCCTATTCGGATCCTTCCTATAACGTGCTTCACGCATTCTCCTGACCAAGTTACGCCTCTTTTGAATAGATGGCATGTCCATCATGTGTATCACCAAGTGAATTGAACTAAAAACGAGAGGTTTTCTTGTGAAAGGTGAGAGTAGAGCACAACGCGATCGAGTCGGCACAAGTCTGAACCTAATAAAAACATGAAACAATTAATCTTATACATTTAGAACAAATATAAACGTATTTATGGTCATTTTTAATGGAAAAACGAATTTAAAAATATTGGCGCAACTTAAAACGGCTCTCGAGAATTTTTACTGTGTTAAACGAACCCAAAACATGTTATAATGAAAGTTTAATAAAAAGCTGCCACATATCCCTCACACCTCCTCATTTCTATTAATATATACACCTTCATTTTTCTCAAACCCTAAGATTTCATTCTCTCTCTCCCCCTTAACTCCGCCGCCGTCACACCATACATGGCCACCACCACTACCATACGACACCGACACCCCACCGTCGAAACAACAACAAACCCACCCTTATTTCACCTTCCTTGTTTTCGATCTGTAATGTTCGCGCTGTATAGCCACTCACGAGCCACCGCCGCCACCGTATTTTGATTGTTTTCTTGTTTTGGTTAGTAAGGTAAGGTAGATCGATGGGTTTAAATCAAACAGGAAACGAATAATAACTTGGTTTGTTTGTTGGGTCACCTTGGGTCGCGGCTGGAACGGAACCCACTCATGGGTTTCGGTCAATCATGGGTAGCTAGGATTTGGTTATGTCTTTTGGTTAGAGTTTTGTCTGTTTGTGTTGTCTTGCTCGCGGCGTAGAGTCATAGCCGAGACCCCATGGTCTTGGTGAGGTAAGATTATTTGGTCCGATTGATTTGTGATAATACGGTGGTTATTATGACTTGGAACTCGAGCCATAGGATTAGATTCGGCTGAGTATTATTGTGGTTGATTGTGACTTGGACTCGACATTGTGATGTTTTGTCCATGTCGTCTGTTGGCCGAGACCCCGTGGTCTCGGTGTGACCTCAATAGCCTATGATGGACTTATGACTAGTAACTTGGACATTATTGACATAATTGACTTTTGACCCGGCGTTATGACCGAGGGATTGATATGGAGATGTGACTCGAAACGGAAATATAACTCGTGACACAATTTGACGTGATAAAAATTAAAAGAAAATAAGTAATAAACATACTTATTAGAAATAGTAATTTATAAAACTTATTTGTTAATTATTTTATATATCACTAAAAGGAGAGTTAAAGTGTAATTATTTAATTTTGGAATGAAAACGGAAAAAACCAAGGGTTATTAGACGTTTCAAGGCACGTTTATCCTAGTATACTATTTGGGATCATTTGTTGGATTATTTAGCTGGTTGTTGATTGGTAGTCGGATTATTTAAGATTTTGCAACACCGAACTTGGGAAGTATATTCTAACTTGTAATATTAGTGGACTTTAGACTCATTATGAATTTAATGTATTCGAGCCGATACGGATAACAATGGAAATAATGTCTAACGGACAATAATATTTATAACATTTGTTGTCTAAACTTATTTGGAAATTAATTAAGTCATTCGACTTGGAGACGTCCTCTAAACGGATGAGTCATGGCGAATTTCTATTTAAACATATACAAGTATGTTTCATGAAATTAAATGGGGTTATGGGAAAATATCGACGACTACTAGTCTATCCTTTTTATTTGGTGTGTTTGCTATGTGGGATCACTTTAGGTTATCTCCGTCATCTCTTCTTGACTTATTGTCTTATTATTCGCGACATCTTCATTGTTCGTTCTTCGTTTGGCATGTGTACTCTAGAGTCAGTGTCTTCCTACCGTAACACAAGCGATGATACCAAACTCTAATAAAAGGATAAAACGATATTATTTTGGTAATGTAATTGGAATAACTATGGGAATGGGAGTAGTTAAGTTTTGGAAACTTTTACGCCTTAGATTATTTTATGGAATATATGTTAAGACTAGTCTTTATATTATTAGGTCATGCCGATTCCGTCATGCTGTGAGATTCTAGTTGCTGTTATGCTGGGCTACCCTTTACTGTTGAGCTGTGCTACTGTTAGGATCGTTGTGTTGTTCCATCCCAGTTATTGTTGTTGATATTGCGTTGCTGAGACTAAGGTGGTGTTTGTTTATTAAGAGGGTCTGAATCTGAATCTGAACCGCACGTCTGAATCTGAATCTGATGTGTAAATGTCTGAATCTAAATGCATCTGAACGAAAAAAAAAAACTCGTGTTTGAACGAGAATTTTTTATTTTTTTGTGTGGTTATTTTGTGTCAACAAGAGGCATTCAGATGCGTTAAGACACCCCTCTCAAGTCTTGACCATTCAGACACAGTGCACGTTCAGAGGCGTTAAGAGGTTGAAAAAAAACGCAGCCTAAGGTGAGTTCTCGTAGCCCCACTTTTTAATATGCTTTACCTTGGGGTGGAAATGGTACTCAATGCTTTCGAATGTTTTCATGATGTGATCCACTGTTTTCATGTTTTTGGACAATATGTGTGCTTTGATTTGCAATATGTGTCTTATTGTGTAAATTCCAATTTGTGTGACTTGGCTTGAATGTGCTCAAATAATTTTGGAAAGTGGCACCCAATATATCATTTTGGGAAGTGGCACCCAGTATATCATTTGGGAAGTGGCACCCTGACTATGTGTAGACCAATTATATGTATTTTTGCAACTTTTGCTTTTGACAGTTTCAGCCCCTCCAATTCGAGTAACTTGCTACTTTTCTTAAAAACTTTTATAAATTGTATAACTTATATAAATTGTTACACTTTCAACCCCTTAGCTTTAAACCACTTGACATTTTCTAAAAATCTTTATAAGTTTGTAACTTATATAGTTTTTACAACTTCAATCCCTCAAGGTTGAACACTTTTCATCCTAAAACCTTTGTAAGTTAATAAACTTATGTTATTTTTACCATTTTTCGCTAAATAGATTTGTCTAAACACATATTTTATATGGCGACCACGTCGACGTAAACTATAAATAATATATTGTCCTAAACCACGACTTTGATAAATATATATTGTATGTATATTTTCACACCTTGAAATCAAACGAATCTAATAAATACAATTTGACTTGTATTTATTCCCACTTCGATCGTACTTTAGCCAAAGTTGAGCCAACTCTTATATGAATATATTGTATATATTCCCATACTTACTCTAAGAGCCAATACTTACAAATATTTTCAGAACTACATTTTTATATACATTATCGAAAATCAAACTAATTTATGAAACTCCGCATAAGCAATAACGATACTTTATACTTAAAGACAAGTTATATAGTATATAACTTTGTCCTTAAACTTTAAGCATTTTACCACACAAGCCACCTCTGCCACAAAACTATTTTGTCATCCGACATTTATTCAAATCACTATTCTCGATAAGTCAAGCTTATTTCAAACTTCCATATTATTCAGGTTGTCTTTTGGAGCCATTCCTTTTCTGCATCTAGCAGTACTTTACTCTGTCTACCATTCCACTAAGGTGAGTAATAGCCCCTCTCTTACTCTTTTTATAGTTGTTTTATAAATGTTTTGGGGGAGATACATGCTCAATTACATGTTTTTATACTTTTACAAGTACTCGTTAACTATTTACATATTACTGTGAGTTCATAGCCCACTTTTAAACTATTTTGTGGGGAGATACATGCTTAAAACATGAACACACGTCTTTTCATTGGTATTGCGATACCGGCTGGCTATTACTATTGCCTAAGTTAACTATTGCCAAAAGTCCCCCGATCATGAACCTTAATCACTTGTAGGGTGAACGTAAATAATTGTGGATAGATCTATTAGGGACTGACAACCCCCGTTTGGTTTGTTGGGAAAACCACCAAACGCGCTTTATTTGATTTCATAGGTTATTGGCAAATACCTATCTTGGGGGCCTGGTTACTATTCATCATATTTTTATGGTTGGCTGTTAATTGTTGCGTGTCATGAGGCATAGGGCAATAGAGCAGTACTGTAGTCATGATACAGTACTGCAACTACTGAATTTATGGGCGTATAACAATGTAGCCCACTGTTTTATCACACTTCGAACTTGTGTTCACTATATAGCAGAAAATCACTACCACTTGGCAAATCATAACTATTTTGATGTTGACTCAGTTAGGGCAAACCAACTAACTATTTTGGTGTTGACCCAGTTAGGGCAAACCAACGAACTATTTTGTATTGACCCTGTTAGAGCAATCATCCAACCTTTGATTATTGAAAATCAACTGAATTTATGCAAACAATATGGATTCACTCACTCTTTGATTTTGCTAATCACTGTTTCAACTGTAAAAACTATGGATTTACTCACATTTTGAATTGATAATCAATTGTTTATTATAAACTCTATGAACTCACCAACCTCTGTGTTGACGCTTTTAGCCTGTATTTATCTCAGGTCCATAATGAGCATAGATGGCACGGATACTTATGAAGGCTATAAATTCTACTATCATTCGAAAACCTATTTAACAAACTTTGAAACTACTGGACCTCATTTTGTAAACTCTGATATTTATAAAGTTCGAATGATAAATCTTTTAAAACGAGTAAAATAATGATCGTTTTCTACTATTAAACTATTGAGCCATGAAGTAACACCCAATCTAAATTCCGCTGCATAGTTTAAAATTAGGGGTGTTACACCTTTTTTGTTACATCTCGTGTTTCCGCCATTGACGGGGTGTGACACTAACAGTGGACATTTTAACAACAAGAGAAAATGTTTCATTGTAATCAATACCTTCCATTTGGTTAAAACCCTTAGCAACTAATCTTGCCTTGTGTCTATCAATTTCTCCATTAGATTTATATTTAATCTTAAAAATCCATTTATAACCAATAGGAGTTCTATTAACGCTTTCAATTAGCTCCCCGATCATGATCAAGTGTTAGCACATGATTTGGTGACTTTGTTTTATTCCCCTTGCTTGCTGGATTAAAGGAGGATACATATTTTGGCAGATTTAAAACCATCATTTTTGTGTCTGTTGTATATCTTGTGGTGAGTTTTTCATAATACTAATTCGAAAATGTAGATGATGCCGATTGACTGTATTTTCAATGCGAAAACAATGATAACAGAAATTTTGAAAAGAATTTTGTATCTTTATAATTTTTTTTATGTTAACATTATATTTTCAAAGCTATATTTTTTTTACGATCTCTACGCGCAAGAGTACTTTGGAAAAAGGTGTTACAAGTAGTATTGTTTTTTGTTGGATAAGGATGAGCAAACCGCTCCATCTCATTTCCTATATAAGTTTCCAGTAATCTTTTTTTTCTTCGTGGTTCGAGTTTCATCTATCATCAATGCCTTGTCGAAAAATGTGTGTCATGTTTTTGGACATGACATCAATGATAGATGAAACCAATCAATAAATCATCATGAAAAAACGGTGATGGGAGACTATGCACCGTCAACAAGGTAGAGCAAGTGAATCTCCTTATCCGATATAAAAAAAGTAATAACTTTTTAACTTTTCTTTAAAGCACTTTTGCATATAGAGATTGTAAAATACAGTCAATTACATTACATGATGTGTAATTATACTATCTATATAAAACCCAGGCGCCAAAGGCCAAAAATGGAGCTACAGTACTGTATTACGCATGTTAAATGGGGCATTTTGTGGTCCTCATTTGTTGTTTGTGCAAGGTTGTACTACCCACTGTTGGTAGTGGTTCGTGTGTGCAACATCTATTGGCTACAAGGGAGTAACCCCGTTCCGTTTACCATCTACAGTCCTGTAAAACAACTGTAGATGTTCCTATTGAACCCCGTAATACGGGTGTAATCACCCCGTTATTTTTATCCTCTTCATATGGCTGGTATTATTACCATGTAAAACTCGCAGTTCCAGAACAATCTTCATACACCAAAACACACAAACCAATCTTTATCACTAACTCATATTCCAATAATCAAAATACAAAACCATTAAAAAAAATTGCAGCATCATCAATCCCATATAGAAAACCAATAAATTTTCCAGATTCAATAGCCAAGCATGAATCCAGCTACTTTCAAGAATCAAGAATTTTTTTAAGGTAACAAAAAACCTTTTTTTTAATTCTTGCTTAATTTATGTTTGATTTTACTAAAGTTCATGATATGGGTTTATTGTAAATTGTGATTTGGGATGTGGGTTTTGATTTTGTCAGTTTATATAATGAATTAAGGTATTACTTATATTGTTTAGTATATATGCATACCAGGTGTTTGTTTCTATGAGTTAATGAAAAAAAATGCTTACTTTTTGTTTTTTTTTTGTTTTTTTTCGTTTTTTTTGTTTGTTTTTTTTTTGTTACTTACTTAAGGTTTGTGTTTGTTATGGTATTTTGGACATTTGGGTGACTTTTATGAAATAATCTTGAATTTTGGTTATTGGTTTTCTAGAACGGATCCAGCTTAAGATAGCAGTCACTGCTCATTCTTTGACAAATTTTTAAGTGAGGATTAGTATTTTATCTTAGAATTGTGAGTGTATAATTGTGATTTTGTTAACTAATGTGGAATATCGGTGTTAAACTGAATATGCAGGGCTGAGACAACCTAAAAAGAGTTCGTGAATTTGGGAAGGAGGTTAGAGAATTCATCAATGCCCTCGAAGACAAAGATGCATTTGGAGGTGTAATAGCAGGTAACATGTTATGTCATGGTATTTTAACACGCTCTATTCTTACTTTTTTTACACCGTCTTTGTCTGATAATTCTACTACTATTTGTTGATGCACTTGAAACTAGGAAAAATGGTAAGTGTGTTCTTACTTCCAAAGCATAACATGTTCTACAATGTGAACGAAGCCCGGAAGGACTCGCTGGAATAAAAAACTATTGGTGAGCAGACGAAGAATGATTTTCATGTTGGGCCTTATGTAAATTGCGGCTTCATTTCATGATGAAGTAAGTGTCACTATTTTTTTTGTTTGATTAGTCACTTATAAATGAATATGTACAGTTTAAACCGGCTGATGATAGTAATGTAAAGTCACATTAATACACACTGCAATGCTAATTCTATGTGCTCAAACTCAACGCCCAGTTTTTGCATCCTCAAGGAGAAGTTCATTGTGCGAAATGGGATCGGGTCAAAAGCGGCTTAAAGGAAGTTACAGATGGATAAAATTGAATCTTCAATGTTCGCTCAAATGCCTTTTCTGTTGCTGTTACTGGTTGTTAGGGTGCAACCAAAAGATTTCAAGGATGTTACACACTGCTATTCGTATCCAAACAGCTTTTCGTGGGTTTTTGGTATGTTAAATTTTAATTTTTTTATTGTGCAGTTGCTCTAGCGCTTAAAAATTTCCGAAAGTATGATTTTCACTGTGTAAGGACAATTTACCTTGCGTTGTTTGGGTTTAATAAAGCTTACCTTGATGGTATTTTTTTTGCAGCTCATCTTGCTCATGCAAAGTAGGTCAAAATGGGTATAATAAGTCTAATGGCTTAGAATGATCGTCTAGGTGCTTCCTAAAATGCACCAGCAGATGGGTATGGGGGTCTGAAAATAGGTATTACGTTAGATATTTTTGTGATTCTTAGTTTTATGTTTATTTCATTACCGTATTTGCATTGGGTCATGGATTATAGTAGATTCTTATAAAATGCTACACATGAATGGACTATTGCATTCTCCATAAGAAGGAATTCCACACTTATGTTCGCATAAATGCATGCATCGATAGTTCTTACAAAATGGTAGAAAGTTAGTGTCATGAAATCCTCCTGTTTGTGATATGACCAATTCCATACCTGCGACGTCAAAATACAAATAAAAGTTAACTACTTGGGCTTAGTGTTATTGAATATAAAAAAAGATTGATTTTTATGATGTTAGAATTTAGAAATTGTTGAATCAAGTATAAATGAATCGTAAGTTACCTGTGACCATAAGCAAAAGAAACGTTGTATAAATAGAACTCATCATGTTAGTTTTGGTTTTGTTATAAAACGTAATACACGCCTCTCATTATGCACTATTCTTGGTTCTCAATATTCTTTCTTCTGTGTCTTTTTCATCGCTTGAACTCTTGAAACAATAGACAAATTTATTGTACTTTTACCATAGTAGATACCTGCACATCTAATGTACGGAAGTCTTAAATAATAAAAGTTGGTGCGAGTAATTAAAAACTAAAAATGATACAAACCTGGAAGCAAACCAGGTTGCTTATTAGAAGTATTAGACTCGGCGACAATCTAGGAACCACGTTCCTCATAATCAGTTTCTGTTTTACTAAGCCTGAAGTGGATGTGGAAAAGCGAAAGCTAATGGGATTGTGTCAACAGACCTTTATTTCGATGAAAAACATCCCATTTTCTTTTTTCATTATAATATAGTTTCTCTAATTGGTGAATGTTTGTTGTGCAGGTAGTATTAAGGGACGAACAGGACATTTAACCAAATGATCAGAATGCAGTTCTTGGACAGCTAGATAACGTGGTAAGTTATTTTCGCTCATGAATATTATGCATATGGTATTTATGTTGTCTGTATTATGTTGCAAGTATCCTGTATTCAGTTACGCGGGGTTGAGCTAATTTAACTAATCCTTAATTAACTATATAAATTTTGTTCTCTGATTAGTTGATTTTTTCAGGTTCGTTATCGGAAATGTTGTTAATCCTGCCATGACCATAACACCAATATACTGAACATGTGTTGGAGAAATAGGACTTGGTTTCAGAATGGCAACAACTGCCTTTTCCTTTTTTGTTGTTGTGGTGGTGATGGTTGACTTGGCGACTGCGAATAGAAGCACTGAATTAAGTACTTTGTAAGAGTTATTTTCTCTCATTGAGCTTCAGTGCATCAGTGAACCATTTATTTTCCTTGCATTATTTGTCAAAGATGCTTACGATGGGACATTTAGGTGGACTTTTTATATTAGTATTACTATACAAAGCAAGTTGAGATTCCATTCAAGCCGGCCCATGTACTACTAGAGGTAAATACTTTTACTTATTTCAGCGGGTTAACTTTGCATCCTGTATTATTCATTTATTTGGCACTAACACAACCTAAGGCATATTAGGATTCAGAACCTTTTTTCGAGGACTGGTCCGCGAATAGATGAACGAAGGAATGTGGCAAGCCTGTGTATCAATGTGTTAGAAGGAGTGTCCAGTGGACAGATACTAAAGGCGGACAGCTCTGTGGGAATCGCGAATTTGACCTTAGGTATGGCTCTAACTATTAAATTCAGAAAGATTGTCTTTTTTCCGGATGACTATGAATGGTGATTGTGTGAAAATTTATATGTGACGCAAGTTGCTTAATATTCTTAGGTTGCAGCCAATACTGACAAAATAAGGGACTATGGCTCAGTATGGAGGTTCGGGTGGAATCTTTAATGGTAATGCAGCTAACATAGAGTACTAAAGTTATGTTTCAACGAATTATGCATCTGGTACTCAAATGGGTACCGCGGGTCAGTATAGTGGATCTGTGGGAAGCTTAACCACGCCATTAGGAACAACACTTCCCAATTGCGAAGTTCGAACCCTGGTAGTTTTTCTTCAAATTTTGGAACCATTCCTCATCAAGGGGCCGTGGGTCAGATGCGTAACTATGGTGACAATGGTGTCGCTTCAAGAGGTGGAAATAGTGGTGCGTATGGCATGTTCTTTAGGTGTAATCAACCTGGGCATTGGCCAAGAGGTTGCTCTGGTAACTGACTTTGATGATATGGGTCAGTTTCAACATATTTTTCTTGACATATTTTTGAGTTATATAAATATTTTTTGTTAAATTATCATTCTAAAAACTGCATTTTTTTAGAATAATGTACATTTTCTTAGAATAATATACATATATTATATTATCTTTGCAGTTTCCCAGTTTCCCTCATCTACCAGGATTGAAGTATGGTCAACTTAGAATTGGATTTGAAGAGGTAACTTTTTGTTTTAATCCGAAATTTGAGAATAGACTTTAGAGTTATGTAACTTATGTTACATGTTACAAAAGCTCCAATTCGATTTTTTTTGAATTGCAGATTTCACTGCTATGGTACAGAGACATGTTGGAGGTTGCTTTGTAATAAGATCGAGTAGGTTACCTTGGTTAGTCGGCTTGAGGCTGTTATTTTATGGTGCTAATACTAATTTTCACCTCGAGGAAGAATATCAACTTCCAAGTGTTCATAATCATTATGTCGTGTAAGTTTTCTTTCCCGTGCTAATACTAATTTTCACCTAGAGGAAGAATACCAACTTGCAATAGTGGTGGACAAGGGCATTTGATGCCGCCTTCTGGACCAGATATGGTGTTCAACCCAACTGTTCCTCACCCTGTTGCGCTAACTATTGTTTTGAGACAGGCATTGACTGTGTTGCTTACGTCTCAGATAGCTGTGGTGATTCGTATATTAAATCAGGGAGATGCAAGGAATCAGCAGGGCAGGTATTCACAGATGGGTCAAGGCGGAAGGCTGTAATAAGGTGGTGGATCGACATGGGCGAGGGTCACTAGGTATATATCTTTTTGAAATATTGGTGTGCTTGCAAATTATGTTGTGTAGACTGATTATTTGTTTCTTGCTTTAGTATTAGGAATTTGATGTTAGGGTAAGTAGTGACTGTAAAAGATTTAGTAAAACCAACACTTAACATCAAGCAACACTCAAATAATGGTTGCAGAGATAGCCTGGGTTTAATCGTCTGCTAAAGGTTTTGCTAAAGTTTACTGAAAAAATCTCGCTATTGTGTCCTAATTTACTCGAAGAAAATGCATTGACATGATAATCTTTTGTTCTGAATAATTACACAACTATTTTTTTGTTATGACGTTCCATTAAATATTTCTAAAACGTGTGTACAAGTCATTGATGTTGGCATTATACCCTCTCTTTAATATCTTGGGTAAAGGTTTACAATAATAACCTGTGACAAGCACTAGATAGTTTTAAAAGAGAGCATACAATATTTGTGTAAGTAAGAAGTGTTTAGATTAACCATATGCGCGAGGTGAGATCAGGTGCTAATAGGTATAATCCTTTGGATCAAGACTATCCAAATATACATACACTTTTAGCTATGCGCTTACCCAAGCACCCTTAATTTTCATTTTTACTGATTTACATTAGTTAAAACAGGTTGTATTCTTTTCTTTGCAGGTTGTATTGATACATGTTCGTTGAGAGTTTGGTCATGGTAAAAAAAGAAAGGACAGATTGATTCATGGCTGAATCTAAAGCACCTTCATTCCAACAGCATCTACCTCCTATTGTGGACAATTCAAGATTCGCAATGAATCTAAAGCAACCTCATCGGTCAACTATCATTTTCAGAATGATCAGGTTGTTCCAACTAATATTGCACTTTGAGATTCACAACTAAACATTGTAAAGCTACAAGGTGAGTAATATTGTATGCACATTTTATGTGCATGCTTACCTTCAATTCAACCACATGAATTACAGACATGTATTAAATTTTTTTAATGAAAAAACTGATTGGTGCTAATTTTTTTTGTTTACCCCTTGACTGCTTCAAAGTCTTACAAAAATCAATAACAAATAATATTGTCGCAAAACATACCCGCGGCAACGCGCGGGTTACCCAGCTCGTTATTAATATAACTATAAGGCAGGGAGGGATGCTACAGTGGTTAACAGTGGGTTAATTGTTGTACTATACTACAGTGGTCTAAACAGTGATTAACAGCGGGTTAATTATAAATATTCATCTCTACTATCTGTGTTCCTTTTTGTTCATTTATCTTGAATGACGTGTTCTTATTAGAAGTGGCCACCACTACTTATGTATATAATAATTGTGTGTTTATATAGGTTTTTATTTTTATTATTATTATCTATACTACTTATAATGTATTTAGACACTTCCCTCCTATTAATTTTTTAAGATTTCATAATATAGATTTTAAGTAAATACTATTTATAAAACATAGTTTACAAGTACTTAAAGCACACGTAAAAATAAAAAAACACTATTCATCTAATACAATTAATACACTATTAAAAACACCCCTTCACTCAAACATACAACTATTTAAACATAATGTACAATATAATTAAGCTTCCAAAATATTAAGCTTCCACCCTTTCATAAAAAAATAAATAAACAAAATACATTATTAATACAATTAATACACTATTAAAAACACCCCTTCACAAAAAATACAATTTTTTAATCACAATATACAATATAATTAAGCTTTCAAAACAAAAATATGAGATCCAACAACCCGAAACAATAACTCGAAATATTCCGCCGCAAATTTTATTATAGGGTACCCGCCGCTGCATCGCGCGTGTACCATGCTAGTTTGATCTATGGCAAATATGACTCCATTCCAATATGTTTCAGTTTTCGGTCCTGAGATTGTTTTGACATGATGCGTTACCTTATGCCCTGATTTTTAGATAATCTAAACAGGCATATATTGTACACGGAGGTGTGCCTTGACTTTTTCTATAAAGAAAATGATATATTCTTTTCTTAGTGTGAAACAAATTGGTGTTCTTTTATCGTGTGTAATACATAGTGGTTACTTTATGTCAAGTTGAGATTATAATATGTTCCCATTGATTCAACAATTGGGTTTAAGCTTTAAAGTTAGGTATAAGTGAATTGAAGATTTTTTAATTTGTGAGTGGACAAAGATTTGAAATGTATGGTGCAAATGTGCAATCGTAAAAAGTCAAAAGATATGATCCTAATTTGGTCTTATTGTATTTTAATTGAGATTTGAGAGCTTACATAGTAGTAAAACACTAAAACGTAAAACACAAGTCACCATTACTACTATAGTCACATTTATCGTCATATTAAGTTAATTAATTTTGTTATTTGTAACGTGTCACAATCAAAACATACTTTTTAATGTTTCGGTTTAAAATTTTAATTTTGTATTAAATTTAAATTGACATTTTCTTTCAGTACAAATTTATAATTTTCTCAACGGTCACACTTATTAATCGATTACTCCAATACATATAAATTGTACCAGTAACTTTATACATTTATTAGCTTGTTATATTATATTAGAGGTGTTTTATTTTGCAAACTCAAAAATACTCACATAACAATGGACTAATCAGAAGCCTCCATTTAAAAAAAAAAAACATAAAAAACACGGAGGGACCATTTTTGCCAACTCACCAAACTTACCCCACCAACCCCACCCCCTACCTCTCACTTTACATACATCAGATATTATAAAAAACTAACTTTCTCTCTCTAACCATCATTAAAAACCACCATAACAAATAAAAAATAACCACTTTTTAACCGTTCAAATTATCAATAAAACACAAAAATTGAAGAATCATCGAGTGCACGCGCAGATCCAAGAAAAAACCGGTTCAAAATGAACCTACTGAATCTCGGGATGAAGGTATGATGCTTCTGACTAATTATTTAGTTGTTTTATTAGTTGTGTTTTTTAGTTTTTACATTTGGTTGAGTTTCTGAGTAAAAAAAAACTTTGTATACATGGATGCACACCAAGTGTTTGATGAAATGTGTGACTGAAAAGTATCACCAGTGATATTTGAAGTTGAACTGTATACGTGTGTATCACCAGTGATATTTGAAGTTGAACTGTATACGTGTGTATCACCAGTGATATTTGAAGTTGAACAATACATGTGTATTATCACTAGTGATATTTGTATTTGACTTAACCGTGCAAATCATATGAAGCACACAGAAAATGAAATAATCGACATCTAAAACAACGAATACTTTAGTTTTTACTGTTATAGAATCATTATTAGTGTGTTTTACTAGTTAATTTTCAATAATTTGTGATGTTGTGATGATTTATGTGATAATATGAGATATTAAAAGTTTGGTTTAACAGAACAAAAGATATGTTGTGATGCTTCTGTTTGATTTGTGGTGGATTTGTATGTTTAATGATTGTGCATGTTTCAAAAGGTTTTACCATGGTATTTGAAAACAATATTGACTGGTAGTGTATTACATGTGATATAAAAGTTAAATTATTGTTGATTGGTAGAATATCTATTGTTATTTGAAAACAAATAGTTATTTGTTTGACATATGATATTGAAATCAAATGAACTATTCGTACACTAACAAAAATTATGAAAATATTTTGATGCAGATTTGAATGAAACCTGTGCAAAAAACAGCCTCATCAAACGAAAAGAATCAACAACAAGTGCTATTGTCGTTGAAAAAAGCACAACATCTCCACAACCAAATTGAAGAAGCTCAAATACTTGTGATATCACAAGTTCCTCCATCACCACAATTGATTCAACAAATAGAAGAAAGCTGACACACATGTGATATCACCAGTGATATCACTTGATATCACCTGTGATATCACAGGTGGTATCACCTATGGTATCACCTGTGATATCAAAAGTTCCTCCGAAAGTGTCTGGGAATAAAATGAAGGTGTTGGTTGATGAACCAATGAAGAGGACGATTGTTGAAGAACAAAGTAAATAAAACAAGTTGATGAAAACAATTGCGTTGTTATGTTTTAATCTATACAGTTATAAATAAATGTGTATAGTTGACAAGTTGGAAGTCAATAGTACGTATTTAGTTTGACTGAATCATGTTATTTGTCACAAGAGATTCAAACTCACAAAAATGGACCATAGTGAGCAATTTTTTAATCCATCTTGATTTGTGAATATTTGTTTGATAAAGTTTTGAGTGGTATTTATTTTAATATGGTAATATGAAAAGTGAAAAGTGTCATACATGTAGTATCACCAGTGATATTTGAAGTTGAACTGTATATGTGTATTATCAGTAGTGATATTTGTATTATCACTTGTGAAATTTTGTATATTTTATGGGTTTTTTTGTATACTTGTTAAGCTTTATTTTCCTAGTGCTATTGAGTAAACCTAGAAATTCAGAGAAAAAAAAATAATAATAATAGTATTACAAATGATATACAAGTCCAAGATAAAATTAGCAATGCTATTAAATAAACCTAACAATTCAGTAAAAAAAATCAATCAATCAACAAACTAATACTTCAATTGCAGCGACTGAGAAACCGCCTACACTTTCAACTACACCACCGCCCAATTGACATTTGAAACTTTTCCCTTGTTTGGACAAGTATGTCTATTATGATCAATTAAACTACAAATATTACAACCCTTCTTTTGGTTCTTACTTTTCTCGATAGCTTTCTCACGTTCACCCTTAATACGGTCATTCTTATGTCCTTTAGGAGGATTCTTTATACCCATAAAATCTTGAACAATATCACAAACTTTTCGGGGTGGAAGACTTGGCAAATCAGTCTCAACTTTTGACTTTAGCTCTCTCAGGTTGTCTACAAAAGTAGTCCAGTATCATAGATAGCTTATCAGTAATTACAACAATAAGAAACAAATTATCAAATATATCACTGGTGATACTACACATATATCAAACATATCACTGGTGATACTACATATATATCAAGCATATCACTGGTGATACTACACATATATCAAGCATATCACTGGTGATACTACACATATATCAAACATATAAAAACCAATAATGATCTTCATTACATACTCAGCATTAAACTCAGAAACAACACGAAAAATGCCAAGAACTCCATAAGCTTTTTTGGTAGCCATGCAAGCATTTAAATAGAGCACCACAGAAAAGACTTCAAAACACTGTAGGATACACCTTAATTAATAAATAATAAGCAATATTACACTATAATTAATAACTTATCAGTAACTTATACTCACAGCTTATCACCACAAACTTATATTTTCATCCTCATCAAAATGTCAAAAATATTTTATAAGAAAATTAAACATCTTAACATAAACAACTTATAAATAAATAGACTAACAATTATCACTGTTGATACTAAACCAGCTTATAATCATCAACTTCAAATATCACTGGTGATACTAAACGTACGCTACAGAGCAGATTCAAAACCACAATTTGACACAAAAATAGCATTCAAATGCAGTTAAAAACATAAATTCAACTAAGAACTTAATTAATAAGCAAAATTACAAAAGCAGATAACAAAATTATCAAATATTTTTTACTTACACATTTCATCAAACACTTGGTGTGCAGCTTGATAAGAATAAATGTTAACAACTTGATTCACATAATTATCAACTGATTCAATAACATTATCAACAGCAACAATATCAGTCAAATTTTCTTTTGAAACAAACACTCATTTCAGATCAAAAGAAGTCATAAAAAATGATTATAATGATCGGAATGGTGATGGTGATTGGAGTGGTGCTGGTGATGGTGATCGGAACGGTGATGATGAAAGACACGGTAACTGTTGATCGGAACAGTGATGGTAATCGGAGTGGTGATCGGAACATTGATGGTGATGATGAGATGATGATCGGAACAATGATGGTGATCGGAATAGTGATGGTGATGATGATCGGAATGGTAATATAACTGATTTATGAATGGAAGGAATGAGCAAAGGAAACACACATGAAGTGTGTGTAAAAAATAAAGTGAATGGAAAAAGAAAAAGAAAAGAAGGGGCTTTATATAGTTGGGAGTATTAATGTTAAGCATATTAAATCTTAGATTAATCTAGGCCATTAGATCAAAAAGGATGGAGGGTGGGGATTTGTCCATTGATATGTACAAAAATAAGGGTATGCAATTGAATTTTCCTCTATTATATTATACGGAGTACAATATAACATTCAGCGGGATGCTGGGTAAAACTTTGTTTCTTACCCCCACCTGGCCAAAATGGTTACTACAGTGTCTTTGTGAGGAGTATTCTTCCACTCCCTCACACATACACAAATCACAAACACAAAACACAGCTCCATCGCATCCAAATCAGACACCAACCTGATGTATTATGTTGGGGCTGTCGTTGAGGGAAGCGGTTAGATCGGGTAAATCAGGTAAGATTGTGTTTTTATTAATTTTATTGATTATGCATAAAAAAATTCTAAGCAAACCCTGAAAAAAATTGGGCGAAATCACCCTGATGCATTAATTAGCTATAAAATTTATGTTATTGTATTTAATTTACCAATAATCAAACAAATTCTGCTTCCATTTAGAATTTTCGGAATTAGGGTTTTATTGTAATTTTGGGATTTCGAGCAATTAGTATGAATTCCAAACATCACAGTATGAATTCCAAAATCACAGTATGATAAGTTTCCAAACATCACAGTATGAATTCCAAAATCACGTCCATCAGATACAATTCTCAAATCTCAACTAATCATTTCACCTTATAACTTACTGTATTTGTAAAACCTACGGTTCATAACTAATCTTATAATTTCTATGCATATCACAATATAAGGTCCGAAATCATAAATTTAACTTCGTACAGCAAAAAAATAGTAACATCAAAACAACAAACTCGGTAACATTAACTTAATTACATACAACAAATAGTACTTTCTCATTTTCATCTTATAACTTATTCGTATAACCTACTGTTCATACTTAATCTTAGCATTTCTACTATAACATAAACTTCTTAATAACAAACTAAACGCCAATTCATATCGACAATCACCTATCTATAATTTCTACGCATAAAACTTGCATCCATCACAAAATTAGTAAACAAACAGTAATTTCTATACAAGTAAATGCAACATAACTTATTAAAACCTAAACATCAATAAACGCGACATAACTTATTTAATTTCAACATCTTAAAATGCATAATTAGCCCTAATTTACATCTAATAACAAAATATTATGTAATTAGACCTAATTAACAGCTTAAAACGAAAATTAACACTAATTAGACCTAATTAACAGCTTAAAATGAAAATTAACACTAATTAGACCTAATTAACAGCTTAAAATGAAAATTAACACTAATTAGAGCTAATTAATAGCTTAAAATGAAAATCAACACTAATTAGACCTAATTAACAGCTTAATAGCTTAATTTAATAAAAGTTCAGAGTCTACCGATGGTGATGGAGCGAGGCGGAGCCGCCGTGAGGCGGTGATGGAGTGAGGAGGTGATGGAGATTCCACGGATTGATGACTACGAGACGTCGACGGAGCGGTGGAGTGAGGAGGTGATGGAGATACCACGGATTGCTGACTACGAGACGTCGACGGAGCGGTGGAGTGAGACGCCGTGAGTTTTCGACGGAGCAAGGTCGACGGACTAAGGTGGATACGACGGGATGGAGCGGTTGATTGAGGCGGTGACATGGTGAGCTGCTGATGAAGTGTGGTAGGTGCACGGCTGATACGATGGTGTTTCGCGGCGGCGATGGCTAGCCGGAGACGTTGAGCGGTTAAGTGTGGTGGTTCATGCTTTTTGTGTTTTGACTTCATTGTTGAAACAGAATAAGGCAAAAGAAGATAAGAGCGGATGACTATTAATATTTTTTGTGGCCCTCGGTTAAAAAAGCGGTGACTATTAATAAAAGAGACTAAAAAATAAGCCACATTATGAAACTGACACACATTATAACTCGTAATACTTATTTGGATTTAGTTTCATAAAGTGAACTTTTATTGTTCCCCGTAATACTTATTTTGGATTTGTTTAAACTTAAAAAATATTGTTGGTAAAATAATAGCAAAGTGATTCCACATTTGTAAAACACCAACTAAATTTACTTGTTGCTAAAAAATTTGCAACTATGTTAACAATTTTTTTTCTAAAATTAGTTGCTTGTAGAAATACCAACTAATTTACTTGTTGCTAAAAAATTTGCAACTATTCTAACATTTTTCTTGCTAAAATTAGATGCTAATTGCAAAATTTAGCAACAATTTCTCTATTGTTGTTAAATAATTGTTGCTAATGGCACTTTTTCTAGTAGTGGTCCCCCTAACCTTGGGTGGAGGTGTGTGTGACTGTCTACACCCTACCTCCCCCTATACTGTAAGATAACAAAATATAATGTAAGATAAGAGAAGAGATGTTTATTGCTTGATCAAACATTACAAATACATGAGATATATATACACACTACACACGAGTATATTTGGTACACGTCATTCTAATCTAATCTCCACTAATAGATAAGACCATATCAACTAATGGATAAGACCATATCAATTATGATAAAGGTCATATACTTCTTTGGCGGGATTGGGTATTGTTAATGCTGTTAATTGTTTGTTGGAGAAACAGCTTTTAGTGTGCAGCTAGGATAGGCATCAATGGTTACAAAATATTGGTATAGGATGCACTAGAATAACGCAGTATACAACACTAGGGAAGTTATGAACGCGTTTGCTTTCATAGGCTGGATTGTTCTTGAATCAGCGGTTAGAAGTGACACCGAGCTAAGTTTAAGGCAAAAATTAGAGAGACGTTAAAAGAGTATGTACTAGTTAGTTAAGTAGGCTAAACTGTAACTTGCTTAGCCCTATTAAGAAGATAAATTTGGCTGGCATGGCTTATGAGATGCTTCGCGTCTTATGTGGATTAGTAGAACTTTGAGACTTTATATATGTTACTGATATCATTGAACCTCACACTCTATTTATTGAGTACTTTTATATCTGTCATTTTGTCATGCTTCGGACTGAACAAGAATAGTGGATGAGGTGTCACCATGTCAAACAGACATGAAGAGATAAAAGACAGATCGTACAGTAGAGATATGATGGTTCTGGCACCTTTTTGTCTCTAGCATTACCCTTTAGCATTCTTTCTAGTTATTTGAAACTCTTGTAGGGAGGGTAACAGATGAATCTGTAGGGTTTGTTCAGTTACGGAGTTAAGATTTGTTTCAACAAATTAACAAAGAAGGAGGTGATTTTTCTAAATCACTAATGTGCTATACTTGTGTTCGCAAATTTGATAATAACCATAACAGCAGCGACTAACCCTTTGTCTTTCGTAGAAATAGATGCATGAGCTGTATGCTTAATAATTAACATGCTTTTAACATTTTAGTTTCAAACTAATTATGTTATCGTGCCTTGTAAATATTGAGATGTGATTTACTATTATATTGCACACCAAAATTTCATCTTTATTCTTCATAATTTGTAAGTCCTTATTCTGTTTCTTGTTTCCAGAGTCTTTCAGTAACTACTTCAGCAACAGCAACTATGGAGAGCTTACTGATTCTGTGATAATGATGGATAAAATAACTGGCCATCCACGTGGATTTGGATTTGTAACATTTGCAAATCCTGCCGATGCTGATAAAGTCCTGGAGCAAGATCATGTCATAGATGGCAGACCCGTAAGAGACAATTCTTTGGTGTTATTACATAGAATAACGCTAATTTGAGGTGGCCAAATGGGCGGGTCGGGTTTGTTAATGGGTAACATGGGTATGGGTCAAAACGGATAGTTATTCTTGTGGGTCATGTACTATATCATTTAATAATAATCTAGGTTTATTTAAAAGAACGGTTTAGGATGTTGCGAGTATTTGAACAAGCTTTGGGCAAATTTCAATCTGTTTTGTTCAAAATCGACCCATTTTTAGGTCAGTTGGTTGAAATTGCCCCTCCAGCAGATTCGAATTGTATTTTTATTCTACAGACCTGCACACATAGGCCATTTGCACATCATATTGTTTTAAAAATTTTAGGATACAAGAAGCTTTTATGTACGTTTTCTCAGGTCATTGGTGGTTGTATTGGTATCCAAGAATTGTTTCTTTGTGTCGAGTATTTTTGCACACACTGATCATATATTCCTAATTACTTAGTCCAGCTAGACTGTATGTGGAAGAAATGTATGGAGTTGGCTAGAACGTTGGATGGCTACCAGTCCCTGGAAGATATGTTGATGATCGCAAAAGAGGTATGTTTTTATGATGAAAATGATCTGATTATGGAATATATGTTAATGATCGTGGAAGCGGCATGTTTTCGTGTTTTTTGTTTACATGTTCGCAAGGTATTTAGAGGGTGTTTTTTGTTTACAAATTTATTTAGGGTGTTTGCTAAATAACGGCTACTTTTATTTCATAAGAAATTGAACATTTTAGTTCTGATTTGGACATGATGCTTATAAGACAATTTTTGGGTTTATGCAGTCCCATAGTGTGATTTCTTGCGCTTTAGCAGCTTCTCATTAACACACTGTAACAGGAACAAGCGTGCCCGTCAAACTCCCCAATGTAATTATGATCCTTCGCATTTGCTACATGTACGGTGTGCTTATAGTAGATGGCATACACAGAACAGGGTCTTGGGTGCTTAATACTTTAAACTATCTAGAATTAGAATAATAACATAGGTAACCGTCACGGTATGATTAAACTCAATGATGCTAACAAAATTGTTTATATAATAAAAACCTGCAAGCTTAGACGCTTAATTATGTTCAGGCCCGTTTTTTAAAACGAAGAAAAGAAAAACCCAGGTTTAGAGATTTGAAGTCAGCACTAAGTATCCGTTGAGCTAGATAAACGCTTACACCAATATAGTTTATTGTTGGTAGTAGTCGGAATCTGATAATTTATATATCATATGGCATAGGAGCTTGGTAAATCACCTTTTTAAAAAAATTTGGAATGTGTTTTATTTGTTTATTGGTTTATACGGTTTATGATATATAGTCTGTTGTTTTGTGGAATAGGTGGAGTTAGGAGTTTCAAAGAAAATATTAGGTTTCGTTCTCTGAATCGTGTTGGACCAGATTTTAAGTAGGTTTTGTTTTTGTTTTTGTATTTGTATTGTGTTGTTTTTCTCTTAAACATGCTTAAAGATAATGTAAAGTTAAAATAGTCTAAAATTATTCTTAATGCGGCCTATAAGCTGCAGATAAAAGGTAAGTACCAAAGTAGCTGACCGAATGCTATGGTGCTTGCCTTTTATCAGCAGTTTCAGTTTGTGCTAATTAAAACAACCCAAATGACTGTCATTTTATTGCTGCAGTTATTACAAAGGAGTCGTGGAATCCTTTGATCGTAGTAAAATGAAGCACAAGGTGTGAAATTTGACAAATATCTACCCCAATGTGTTGGTTTACATTTTTCATATAATTTTTATAATGACTACTGTTCGGTTCTATATATTTTTAGGTACTCTATGATGATGGTGATGGCGATGAGGATGTCTTAGACCTTAATCAGAGAGAATGGGTGTTACTTGAAGATGTGTCTGCCATAGATATCTCCCCTTTTCTTTATAAATTGAAACTACTTTTACTATTCTCCGTGTTATGCATTTATGTGATTTATATTAGACAGGGTCACTTTTGCCCAAATGGACAAAAATGGGTCAATTTGCATTTCCTTTATACATCTGTTGGTTTGTTTGGGTAAAACAGGGATATCCAAATGGTCTAAAATAATGCAAAGAAAAAAGTTCTTAATATATTGTAGGTCAGGTTACGTTGGATTGGTTTGACCCGTTGACAATTTTTTTCCGAAAGCGGCTCTTTATCGTATGTGTTATATGTCGTATAGTTATTACACATGGTCAGTATTCTAATCATATGAACCCTGACTTTTTTCTGTTAAATTGTTACTACTATAACTACGCTATGTCTTGCTAGCTAAACTTAATCAAACCCTTAAGGAAAAATTACCGTATAATGTGTTTTTTCATTGTAACTTTTCGTTATGTATGCATGTAGAAGTAGCAATGACGCGAAACACTATACAGTAATTAATTGAAAAAACATTTAGTTATTGCCTTATTCTTGGGAAAGAGAGAGTTAACATTGTTGTTACGTTCGACATTTGACCAATTTATCAGTGTATCACATCTTAATATACATCTTTTAACTGTTATGATTATTTATCGATTGTTGTGGCTTGCTTTTGCAGCGTACTTTTTCGTGAGGATGGCGAGTGCTGTGAAGAAGGGCAAAAGGAAAATAACCTCTTAAGGCAGAAAAATAAGGTATGTTAGTGTTTGGGATTGCTTATATTTTCTGTTTGTCGATAACTGATCCTGAGTCTACATTGTAGTTTATGGAAAACCTTGACCTGATGTAAGATTAGAACCTGAAAATGCTTAGGCTTAATAAATGCTCATATTGTGGATTGTGTAGAATTGCAACCAAAAGTGTTTTGGATAGAGTTTTGGGCTATTTGGGCCTTCCAGTAACAGGCATCAGCGGCCAGCTACTCGAGATAACTTGCGGTATTTGTTTTCATCTTCGTAGATTGTTAAATAGAGTGTATGCTTAATGGTTAAACTTATGGTAGTCTTTCCTCAATTATTTTATCTTAGGTATTAGTAGCAACATTGGGTAACTGACTTGAGGTCAAACAAACAATGACCGCGACCGGTATGTCCCCCGAGGTACGTACCATGCCTGTTGTCTATGTACTTGGGCTTGCGCATTCCCACGTCTTTTTTTTTCCTTGGACCGCTGAAAATAGTGGTATGCTAACGTTTGTTCATTTATTTGTTTCAAATGCAGGCACGGGTGCTGCAATAAGTGGCATGCACTCACAGGAAAACAATAATTATACACGGATGTTGGCCTAGGGTAAATGCCGTTGCTGTTATTTATGTACTTAATCTGTCCTGTTGTTACTTCTGTCTTTTTGCCCAGATTAGTTGGTATTGTTTTCATACATGCACATCATTTCCCTTTTTCTTTCTTTTTTTAACTAACCAGGCCCGAGTTTGTCTGTTGTCAAGGTTAATATGCCGTCACCTATCAATGAGACTAGAAGACTGCATACTAGAAAGATACACTAATGGCGGATAAGATTGGTGTGAAGGTCCGTAGTCTCGCAATGAGGCTTACATTGCAATACTACTTTCTGTAGCAGATGCACATTCGGATGTGAGGCTGATTCTTTGTATAACATTTATGCAGCAAATGAATGTAAGCCTTATGTATGGAAAACACTATCAGAATGTTTAATTATTAGACTTTTCTTCCCACCATTTCTAGTTTACACCACTTACTAAATGGAACGGAACCTCCTTTAGCACAACACCCCGCCGCAACGCGCGGGCTTCCGACCTAGTTTGTTTACATACAACAGGAAAGAATCAAGACCCACTGCAACTTCTGAAGTTGAGTTTAAAAAGACAGTTAAAGTAAACTTTATGGGTCAATGATGTGGTTAACTCCTGAATATAAGGTGCAGAAAAGAATTTGTGTTGTGTCTTTTTAAAAGAGATGTATGTTCTCTTTATCGTCCAAGTTTTTTGGTAACCCTGAGTTGATATTTTCTTTTCATATTGTTGGTAACAAAGAAGAATTGAAAACAAAGTTGAAGGACATACCCGTGAGAAATCTGATGCGCTTAATTCTGAGCAAACAGAGGAAGATAAGGTTAGATCCGAAAGGTCTTATTAGCTCTTTACTATGAACAAATTTTTGTTCGCTGTTTTAAGTATCGTTTCAGGAATCAAAACACACAATCACATCAACCTCTAGACCTTTCTCATAATGCAGACCCATTAATCGTTGTCCTATCACAAAACAACCATCTACTACATAAAAAAGGTGATACATCTATGAGAAAGACCTGCATTATATGATATATAATGCATGTTGGTATAGGATAATTATGACATCCGAAACTACATGAGAACTTGGTTTAAAATGAACTATGCTGTATTAGTACTCGTTTGGGTAGTAATTTACACTGATGACTAAAGAAACAAGTAAAGAGGTGACCTTTTGGTCTTAAGAGACTATGGGAATCCTTCTATGTTTTGGTATTGCAGTAATGTAGTTGCTCACAAAGATGAGGATGTAAGTGCATAACTTACTTTTTCTGATATCTTTCATTTGAAGTTATTTGCTTGTCCAATATCTCTTGTCACATTTAACCACAATATTAAGAGGCTACTAAACCCAATATCCTAACCGAGTTAATGTGCAGCATAAGAGCTAAAGTTACCAATTCCAACCTGCAGACTTACAAAAATCGTCGATTCGGTTTTGTTCTATCTATGATGAGTCAAGCAGATAACATTGAAAAAAGTTTAAAAAGTGTATTGACTCCAACGGAACCTGTCCTGTCTTTAGTCTTGCCCTATTATCCAAACCAACTGCCAACCATTTCACCACATCTAATAGGAACCGTGATATAATTGAGATGGTTTTAGCGTAAGGTAGTCATACTACTCGACATTCCTTACTTTATTAAACAATGATGAACAGTGATTAAATCACGATTATTCATATTTGAATACCAAAAATACCCTCATTTTAGCTTAATAAAATAACAAAGTTAAGGTTAAACAGCCCTCGAGACAAGTGTTTGTTCGAGATTAACTAAATTACATTCTAGTTATTGATTGGGCTTAACAAGTATTTGGGTGTGCCTTTAAAAGCTCTTATTGCAACTAAGAAAAATTGGATGATCATCTAAGTTATGGCTAGTTTAGTAATATTGCATTTATCTTAAAAATCAGTTTTCTTGCAGCAACTTCACATCCGTTGTTATATTGTCACTAGTGGTGTCGTTTTTACCAGAACACGAATAAGTTCAATCAGGTCAGATTATGCGTGTTTCAAAACCAGTGTCATGTTGTAATACTTCAGTAGTGCGCTATCTTAGTAGATATATTAGTTAGAGCTAGGGGCAGACCATCTATTCCTGCTGGACTTACTTCAAGATACGAAATGAGCAGCCGTTTGGCGTAATGCATTTTGCCATTTTTAATGAACTAAACCAATTTGCAAATGATACTGGAATAGTGGACTACTTAATGCATTTTGCCATTTTTTTTTTTAATTTTTTGCTGCTGCCACTTTTTAAGAACATAATTTTATGGATTGGACCATCTGTAAAATTTTCGCTACTGCCAACTATTCGATTTATTTAGTTTCTCCATCAACTAAAATGGCTTGATACTTTTTCTTTGTATAAAAGTTATGTCAACCTGAATTGACCCGTTTGCTAAAAAAAATGAATTGACCCGATAACCTAACCCGAACCCTTATAGGACCGGTTGTGGGTCACATAATTTCATTCCAAAACCCGTCTCAACCCGACCCGATACACCCGACAGGCGATAACCCGAACCGGTAACACCCTTAAACATATGGAACTTTGGATTTGATTTATGAATCTGGCAGTATGCCGATATCATCACATATGGATGAAACTTCCACTAAAATCGACTTCTACATAATGGCATTTGGATGTGCGTAATTCCGTATGCCCGCATATATAGTAGTATAGTATGATGATTACCTAAATGCGCTTATTTTATGGAAAAACAAAATAGCTAGCAGAAGAATGAAAAGTATGATTCTTGAATGTTATCACAAAACATTGGTTGAAATTTGACATTGTAGCTTAATTCAATAAATTGCATATTATCTAAAACTGAGGGACCAGAAATGAAAATAAATTGACTTTGGAGTCAACCCAGTTGCCTTTACTCTTTTGTAGTAACTTCATTTCATCTTTCATTTTGATTTCATCTTCATTTCTTTGTATCTTCACTTGACCCTCCATTTTGATTGCATTCATTTACTCAACTGGAACTTGCATTTTGATTGCAGCCATTCAGTGATTTAGATTTCCATCCATCCATCGGTAAATTGCAGGTTATTTCTATTCTCAAATTACTTTTTTTTATATATATTATTGTTTCATTGCATATCTTATTTATTGAGTAGTCGATTATATGCTAAAAAAAGGGTATTTTTAAAACGAAGCAAAAAGTAGTAATTATATATAGCCAAAAGATAATTTATGTCAAATATTTACTGAGTAATTGACCATATATGGGTGGTTATACGTAAGTTGGGTTTTGTCCTTGGATTGTTGGGCTGCCATATTCGTAAGTTAGGATCGCTGTAGTGTTTAGGGTCATTTGTTATCTCAACAAGAAAAAAATAATATTTCAAGTCCAATATTTCAACAAGTTTTTGTACACCAGATTTTTACAACAATAGAAAATAGTATTATCTTGGTTTTGTTAGCAATACTAACTAAAAATAGTGTTAAGTGTGTTCCACCTGCTTCATATGTCCAGCCCATTTGACCCGTTTTCTTTTTATTTTACCACTTTGCATGTTAGACATAAAACAACCTGCATCAACCCGTTAAAATATATACGGGTCGAAATTGGCACCTCGATTTCAAGAGCCTTTAGGTAAGGATCAGGTGCTTTCACCACCGATGATAACCAAATGGAAGAAATCAGTATGACCAAGAGTTGAAATCATTAGGTAAGCGTTTGGCCTCAGGGCATTAGTAACAGCAGCACGTGATCTTCAACGCATTTTGTTAATTTGTATAGACCCTCTATAGGCTCCACCTTTTTCTTCACCAATCTGTATACAAAATAAAGATCACACACACCAAATAAAAACACACAAACACAAAGAGTGTCTTAGTTTCTAAACTATTCTTCTTTGTCTTCACCAAACTTTAAGCCCCTTGGGATATCATCATGGAAAAGGCAATGTCTCAAATTGAGCTTAATGCCTTCTTAAAATTCATAAGCTTAACTTCATAAGCAATTTCAAGCGTAAAAACTAAATCCAAACAGTCCTAAATCTTAATTGAAAACACATTCCGCAAAATCTTTCAATCATTTAAGAAACCGTAAATACTTATTAAAGCAAACTTAACCCCACCTAACCGCTAAGGTTCGCTATCATAAGAATCAAAATGATAAATACACAAAATGGCCTTTATTTCAACATAGAGCAAGCACATAGATACCACTGAAGGCTCAGATTTATGTGTACGGTAGCGGTACCAAACACCCGGCATGGTTGCAATCACACTCTCGGTGTGACTGCCAAGCCAAGATATGGATCTGGATATTATCATCGTCGCCTTACAAATATGGTATGATAAAGTAGCGATACCACTTATTTGGGTGGTGACACTACAGGAAGGACAAAAGAGCAACAAATGGACAACAGGCATCACAAAAGACACAACATTCGCAAACAGATAAACACGCACAAACTGACCACAAAAGCACATAAGTCTCGGTATCAGCAAATGCACCCAGAAACTGTAATTTTCATACTCCAGTTACTTCCCTCCATTGGCTAGATAACCAAGTCTAAATAACTAAACAACTTACATAGCATGAAAATACTATAGTGTCCAAATATTTACATAGCATGAACAACAATAGAAAATAATTTAATTACATTTTATGAAATGCAATCATACAAGCTTTTTTCTACAAACCCACTTGCCTTTATTCTTTTTTAATTTGAGCTTCCATCAATCCATAAACTGCAAGTCATTTTACTTTTTTATATTGTTTCGATGTTGTTTTTGTGTAGCTATCATTTTAAGACAACGTATGAACCCGAGTCACATATTTAGTAAAAGGAATTTTCTTAGAAATTGCATTCTTTATTCCAATTTATATATATTTGTTTTAGGGCAGATTGATGACTACAAATCTTAGTCATAGATTCTTTGTACTATTATTGATAATGGCTCTACTCTTTCTGATGCTCTTTACTTGTGAACACAGCTCGATCTCATCATTGATAATGGCTACTACGTCCATTCCTCATCGGTGGAAATATGATGTTTTTGTTAGTTTTAGAGGTGAAGATATCCGCAAAAACTTCATGGATCATATGTTCAATGATTTCAAGCAAAAAGGGATTCATGCTTTTAGAGATGATAGAGAATTGCCTAAAGGAGAAGAGATATCTCCTCATCTCTACAAAGCCATTGAAGAATCTAGGTTTCTGATTGTTATCTTCTCCAAAAATTACGCTTCTTCAACATGGTGTCTGAGGGAACTCGTCAAAATACTTGAATGCAAGCAGATTAAAGATCCCAAACATGAGGTTCGGATTATCTTTTATGATGCCAAGCCTGATGTTGTGAGGAGACAAAAAAGGAGTTACGCAAAAGCGTTTGTCAAACATGATGTTTCAAATAGAACAGAGGTGGATAAATGGAGGGAAGCTTTATCCATGGCTGCTAACTTATCTGGATGGGATCTCCAGGACACGACAAATGGGTAAATTTCTTGTTTTGGTGTAATTAGCCTTGTAGCTCTACAAAAGCTTAACACCATGCAGTTTCTCTTATTGTCTCTTTGTGGTTAACAGGTATGAGTACAAGTTCATCGATTCCATCTCCAAAGACATACTCACAAAATTATGTGACGGGCCCTTACATGTTGGTGAGAACCTTGTTGGCATCGATTTCCATTTCGACAAATTAAACTTGTCACGCTTCGTTGGGTCACATAAGGTTAATATGCTTGGTATTTGTGGTATAAGCGGGATAGGAAAGACTACCCTTGCCAAAGCTATTTATAACTTGATGTATGTCCACTTTGAAGATGGGAGTTGCTTTTGTGAAGATGTCAAAGAAAAACAAAGCCTAACTCAAGTCCAGATGCACATGCTTCGTAAGATTCTGAAAACAGATCTGGAGATATCAAATGTTGGAGAAGGTTCTATGGAAATAAAGCGAAGGATGGCATGTAAGCGGATTCTTCTTGTTTTGGATGATGTGAATAACGTGGAGCAGTTAGAAGCACTAGCAGGTTCACGTGTAACAGGTTCACGTGAGTGGTTTTCTCCTGGAAGTCTTATTATATTCACTTGTAAAGATAAACAATTGCTGAGATCACATAGAGTGGATGAGGATGACATCCATGACATGGACTTTCTAGATAAGGATCGATCTCTTGAGCTCTTCCGTTCCTATGCCTTTAAAGAAAAAGATTATTCTAGAGAATTTGAAAAGGTTTCTGAGAAAGTTGTGGACTATGTGCGAGGTCACCCTATGGCCCTCAAACATTTGGGTGGTTTTTTATACGGTAAAACTGTGGATGTATGGGATAGCGAACTGAAAAAGCTCAAAGTACGTCCTAATGAAAAGATACAACAAGTTCTGCGTTTAAGTTACGATGGGCTAGACTTCTATCAGAAAAACATCTTACTTGATATTGCATGTTTATTCGTTGGAGAAAACAGGGATTTTGTAGCAAGCGTACTAGATGGCTGTAACTTTTTTGCAGTTACAAACATGCAAGTTCTAGTTGATAAGTCATTAATCACGATCTCTAGTGACATGTCACTTCAAATGCATGACTTGATTCAAGCAATGGCAAGGGAAATTGTTCGTGAAGAACAGAGAAGATTGTGTATATCATCTGCATCGAGTGAGAAGGAAGTAAGAAGTGGCATATTCTTCTTTACCTTCATATTAATATAAAAGTATACACAATTGCATATGTTACTATTTATAATTTAAGTTACATGTTCTTGCTTTTTCAGCTTGCAATGACTGAAGCAGTTGAAGTTCTAGTCCTTTTGTTAAGGCAATCTTGTCAAAAGGTTGACATAAATGCTAATTCCTTTGCACTTATGAAAAATTTGCGGATCCTGAAAATCTATTCTAAGAAAGAATTTCATCAGAAAGTGGAATTTAAGGGCTACAATGTGAAGTACTCGGGGAATCTCAAAAATTTGAATTTCTTGTCGAATAAGCTAAGCTTGTTTTATTGGCATGGATGCCCTTTCAACTACTTGCCTCCAGAATTCTATCCAAAAAACATTGTTGCCATCGACTTGTCTCACAGCAACATTAAACAACTTTGGACAACACCACAGGTATTTACTTGTTCATACATGTGTTCATATTTGACACCTCGAGAAATAAGGACTAATCTTTTTTCTATTGATATCAGTGTTTAAGTAGGTTGAAAGTAATGAAGCTAAGGTACTGCTGCAACCTAACAACCACCCCTGACTTCTCAGAGACTACAAATCTCGAAGAGCTAGATCTTGAAGGTTGTGTGAATTTGGCTATAGTTCACCCATCTATTGGAATGCTTAATAAGCTTGCTGTCTTAAATCTGAAAGGCTGCACACTGGCTGGGAGTTTTCCTGAAGCCTTTTGGTCTAGATGCTGGACTTCAATCTCTGGTTTCATATGGAACCAACATCCCCAAAGATCAGTTTCATTGGCAGGTTTACATATGTTAAAGGAACTGGATCTAAGCTACTGCAATTTAGTTCAAGTGCCCGATGGCATTGGAGGCTTATCATGTCTAAAGGAACTAGACTTGTCAGGGAACAATTTTACTAGCTTGCCTGGAAGTTTGAGTCAACTTTCTAGTCTTGAATATCTTGATGTTGATGGTTGCAAGAAGCTGGAAGTGTTGCCCGAACTTCCACCCTGCGTACGGAGAATTAATGCATCTCATTGCACCTCCTTAAGTTCAATTAGGGGATCAAACCCAATCATGAGCAGACGGTTCACTTATCTCACAGATTGTCCAAAATTGTTTAAGGTGTCGATATCGGAGACTCAATGTCTCGACTCATCTGTAACTTCCCAAGGCTCTCGACTTTCTTCTTTCCTTCGGTATGCGCGTATTCAGAACAGATGTGGATTGTTCCGTTTGCCAGGAAGTTCCATTACGAATATGGAAATACATTATAATGGAAAAAGCATTCCAAATTGGTTTACAAATAAAAGTTTGGGAAATCAGGTAAAGGTCGAATTGCCATTAGATTGGAGCTTCAGTAAGTTAAGGGGATATGGAATTTGTGGTGTTTTTAAAAGAAAAGGACCTTCCAGATATTTTGGATACGATGTAAAGAACTTTGATGGAGCTTATTTGGGAGGATGCAATCCAACATACTATTGGGAATATTTTGATGATAAGCCAATAAGAATCGATGAGTCAGATATGATATGGTTGCATTACACGACAAGTGAAATACAGAAACTGGAGGAAGCAAAGAATTTTGTAACATTTTGTTTTAATGAGAATGAAGAAATTGAAGTGAAGGAGATGGGTGTAAGACTTGTTTTTGATGAAGATTTAGATGAAGAAGCAGACTTGAGTTTGTTCCAAGACCTCCCAACTCTATCAGAGCATGGTGGGGCCGATTGCGAGTTTGGGGAGTATGGATTCATCACCTGGACATGGTAGGATAAATTATTTATATGTCTGTTGTAGATTTTGTAGTTTCTATTTGGTATTTTTATTAGCCACAATAATCTTTGATAAATCCATGTAGGAGACACCCACGAGGTGTTTGATGAAATGCATGAGTAGAAATCCTTTACTATTATACCAGCAAACTGTCGTTAGCTATAACTCTACAGCCTGTTTGTGGATTTTTTTGGATTTAGGATGTATTAAGAATAGATTGTTGTGTTTTGAAGTGGTGAAGTGTACAGTAACATTGCTTGATAATTCAACCATGAAGTCCTTAAGTCTCACTGACTTTGTTTTAAACCTTTTCCCTATTCCTAATTCAGTCACACTTTGAGCTTGTGGATCAATCAAGTGATTTGTTTTAAACCTCAGTTTGATCATTAGTCAACAACTCATTACCTTCACTAGGTAATTCAACTTGTACCCAGGTGGCTTCTTCAGGAGCTTTGCCGTGCAACTGAACTAAATATTGCTTTGGTACATCTAGTAATGTGTCTGCCTCTCTTATTTGTACAATAGCTTGTGGTGTCATTTGGGATATCCCTCCCTTGCCACATGGTCATTGGGGTTGTCTCAGTAGTCGTGCCATCAGGCCCGGCCCTGGCTATGGGCGGTGCGGGCGACGGCCCAGGGCATCCAACAAACAGAGGGCATCATTATTATGGTGTTGTGTATAAGTTTTATTTATGCTTCAGTGATACATGGTTTGTATTGTTCTGTTTCTCATCCATGAAAGGAAAATGATATGAAGAAGAAGAGAATGAGAGAGAAACAATCACTTGTGTTAAGAAAGGACGAAAAGTAGTACTAGTGGCCTTTTGCTAAAAAGAAAAATAAAATAAAATAAGAGTGGTCATATTTCTATTTCCAAGGTAATTTGTAGGTGCTTTCAAAATGCTTATACTTTATTTTTTATTTATTTATTTATTTTTTAAACATAATTCTTACCAAAAGGTAACTCAATGTCTCAATGTAATGTATAAGTAACACAAAAAAATTATTCGTAAATTGACCATATTAAACTGAATTCACACAATAGCTTCAATTACATATTTGACATTCATTTTCTACGACAAAATTTTTATCTTTTTAGTTTCACTTTTCTTATTTCTTTTAATTTTTTTTGCTTTGTACATTTAAAATACTTGAATTTTAGTTTTAAGTTCATAAAAATGTTTGACATACAATGTTTATCAAAATGTTGGTCAAATAGATAGGTGATAACATGTTAACTCAGATTGGTTTGTGCATAATACATCTTTTAGATTATATCCAAGTAATAAGAATTGAAAAATATATACAAAATGTTAAAAGCCAATAATTCATAGATTAAGTAAAGTTAATTAAGAAACTTATCCAAAATTTGATCTGGTTGATATGCGGGTAAGCGGGTTTGTATAAAAGGTTGTATTCTTAGAAGACAACGCAATGTTTTTTTTTATTATATCTTGTACTTCGTTTTCAATAATTACGCTAGGGCATCAAAAAAACTGTTTCGCCCAGGGCAGCAAAAACCTCAGGGCCGGCCCTGCGTGCCATGAAAACATTTAAGAAGAGAGACATGATAAAGATCATAGATTTAGCATCGACATGTAACAAAATTGATAAAGATCATAGATATCAATCAATAGGTACTGCATTACATAAAAGAACTGCTATATCTTCCTAGTTTATATGTCCAAACACCCCTCAAGTAATATATAAAAACTGAAGTATCGGTTTATCTAAAAGCGGGGGACTAGAACTGTAACTTGTGGATATTAAGTTGACTTTTGGATATCAAAACACATGGAGACTTGATTGCATTCATGTCCTCTGCTTCTTAACCCATTGGAAAACCTGTAAGTCATCCATTTCTTTTACACTTTCATCACAAAAAGGCATTCATCTATATTACAGGTCTACATAAGTAAAAATTGGTTCACCAGGAGGAAAGGTGAAAACCAGAGTGGAAGCACTTGAGAGGTGCATGCGCAGGTGTGCGAGCACGCATTTTGTGTATAATGCTATCAACCCTGTTCGTAACAAGTCCAACGACGCACAAAACACTTTCTCACGATAATATTCCAAGACAAACCAATCCATAGTTAGGCCTCGTAACACGTCTAAACGTAGGGGTATGGTTCAAGTCTGGTTTCGGATTTGGATCCTGGTCAGGCCTAGTAACAGGTTTCCGTGCTTTTGCTGTTACGCACATATATGTAATCCTTAACATTGGGTAGTTCACAGGCATTGTGAAGTGCAAAACATAACCTAAGTGTACTTATTGATGCTTAAATGAGTCAAAATTGTCACATTTGCAGCAGATATCTATGTAGTTTTCTCTACTTTGTTGCAGAATGAACTGATTCTGAACCCGAAATTGTCACAAAAACATGTTTCTCAGGCCACCAATCGGAATAGTTTTAAACATAAAAAACTCAAAAATTGCTTATGAAGCTCCCATCGTTTGCTTCATGAATCCAATCAAATTAACAAAAATTCCATAAAAAAAATCTTTGAAACTTAATTATAATATTTCAGTTTAAACAAAAACTTACAATTAACTTACAAATGCACAACAGCCATTGATTTCATCATGTACGAAGACACGTCCATTTCACGAGCCACCTGGTTCTTCGACGCATGAACCAACTCAGGGGCGTAGCCAGAAATTTATTTTTGGGGGGGCCAAAATTTTATTGAAGGACGTTAACAAAATGCTAAAAAAAACATCATAAAATATAACTACATAAAAATGTAGCAACAAAGTTGTTCATTTAGCATTTTAGTTGCACACGACGTTTATCCGCATCATTAAAACCATCTAAAAATGAGTATAAACTATTTATTGCATGATTCTTAATTAGGTAAAATTATAGTATCAGTTTTTAAAATCAGCTGCCAAAAATCAATACAAGATACATTGGATTAGTATAAGTTAACAGTTTTTAAGGTGGGCTAGAAATCAATATTAAATACATTTTATCATATTGACTTTATTGCATGATACATATGTAAAATTTTTAGGCTTTGTGGGTGGCCATGGCCCACCTTACCCTCTACATAGCTACACCACTGAACCAACTTCATCTTCGGGTTCGAGACATCATACATTGTCAAAAACTCCATCACCTGTCCGAATATCTTAAACATTTCTATCCCAAAAATCAGGTTCTTATCAGCTACAAATAGCGAATTCCAGTCCATGGAGCATCAGGATGCACCGAAATTTCATTCCAAATTAAATAAACGAGATCAACATCTAACCGAAATCCTGTGAGGATCCCCGTAAACATCCGATATTCCACCGATCAGCGTCCGTGTACAGAGTTGATTTTTGATGGTCAAACGATCAGAGTTGACTTCAAAAACCCCTAGAACGGACTTTGACCTTGCGTGTTCCATTGATGCAACCTTGTGCCAGGATTTTGTCATAGGGCAAAAAACCAACACTCCTCGGTGTGTCTTTCGTTCCATTCTTCTGGGGCTCAAGCAACCTCCAACAGTCAAAATGTTACCATGGATAGTGGCAACTGAGAACAGAAACCGATTCTTAAGAATTTCTGCCTCAACTTTATGCCATTTGTTGAAAGAAACGTCAAAAGCATAGATCTCACGAGAGCTAACACCATCTGTAACAGTACCGAAAAGGAGCAACCATGGACTCGGGTAATACCCTTCTCGTCTCATCTGCATAAAACGAGGTGGCGTAGTCAAAGATCTCCATTTCTTGCACACGAGCCGAGTGTTCATTAAGATCGTCAATGGAAGTCTCATGAAACACAACTCAAGAATATCATCAGGAAGAAACACATGCATTGTGTTGTTTCCATGTGACTCTTCAATTTCAAAACTCTTTTTCCGATTATTTCTCTTCACAGCCTATCCACTCCATATGAGAAACAATCCACACTCGTGTCGTCGGTCCCACACAAAGGTTTGTAACCTTTACCCACAACTTCACCAAACTCGTTTCTTGTTGCGGCTCCAACCTTGCACCCTCCGCCCCTAGTATACAAACTCAGACACCTTAATGAAACGACTCCTGTGTCATCATCATCAATATCATCATCCATCACACTTCCACGGTAGTCTTTTTTCAACTTTTGGCTAATGCTTCTAACTAGATGTTTCGACACATTGGAAGCCTCATGTTCTTTATGTGATGTTTCATCCCTAAGTTGTTTAGGTATAATCTTGCATTCTAAGCCTGGTCATAGAACATTACAAATTAGAATATGATTGCAAAACAAAATCAAGTACACAGGTTTCAGTTGAACAATCTAAGAGATTGAAATGGCTAATTTGTACTCGGAAAGTCAAATGACTAATTTCAAACTTTTAAACTTGTGTGGTTCAATATGAAGTTGACACACAGAACTTTCCACATGTTTGCATACAGCACATATTACAGATATGACTTTCAGCACAAAGAGATATCTGTACATCTTAATGTGGCTGCAGATCAGTACACAGCACAGCCCAGCCCAGCCCGTTTTCACATGTTACCAGGCATGTCCACCACACCTATTCTGCCACCTCTAGTCTAAGCAGTATCAGAGCTTATTTGGATTGTATAAAGAATGATAGGCTCAAGTTCAACTCATGGCCTGGCAAGATTTGAAACTTAAGTTCAGACCTTACACAAGTAAAAAAGATCGCTCTGTGGCTTGTTTTCTATACTTGTATAGGTTTGAGAAACCATAAAATCTATGAAGGGGGTACAATTACAAGTACATTACAGCTTACTTCTAGGTGTCAAAAGTTAGTTACTGTGCACTAAGGGCGTGTTCGGGTGCGTGTTTTGCAAAATTGATTATCTCATATCTAGTGTTTGGATACCTACTTCTTCTGATTATGAAATGTTAAAATTACAGTTTACAACTTCAAGCTACATGAGCACATCCAAGCACCATCTATAAAAAGTAGTTGATCATATGATATCGAAGCGCAGATCCAAACATGAAACACCCCCTAATGTCTAATCACCTATAATACAAACTAGTAACTACATATATCACGAGGGACTGCAACTTGGAGCACCTTCCTTGATTTCTAGAATTTTATATCTTCTACATATTTAAAAATTACTCATTTTGAAGGACGGCAAATAACAAACAGCTTTATGTCATTAACACTATACGGACGAACCGAGTACATGTTATTTATATTGTCCAATCCAGTACATAAAAACATCACAAACAACAATCAAAGTCTAGAAGTCAAGTACCCATATATTCCAATTTACATAAATCCATTAAAATACATAGACCCTAGTCCCAAAACAGTCTAAACTCAAAGTCAACTAACTTTTTTTTTCCTTCAAAATTAATAATCTTACAAATCATTATCTAGAAATACATTTAACAACCCACTGCTAGAAACTTATAAACTATTAAACCAGTGTCAAACATGAATTTCTAAAATGCTGTGTTTGACCATCTAAAGTCAATATACTTAGTCAAAAAAGGAACACAAATAATAAATACTTAGTCAGCCAAAAGCTCGAAAACTAAGGTTACCAAAAAGAAAAACAAATAAACATATGAATGTTACTAAGTACATAAGAGTAAAGAAAACAAATCTCATGAAGTTTATATTCAAGATTCTTGATTTGAACCCAAGAATCAACCCAGATACCAATAAAAGGGTGTAAATGATTATTTATTTAAAATGGGTCATTTTAGTAAAGTGTGAAAAGAAACATTTTTCAAGAGAGAAGAGAGAAAAGTGATGGATCCTCTTTATTTTGAAGTGAAGTCATGATAGGTGTTCCTGTGTTTTTGTTTTATTTACCTGGACTTGGATTATATTTCTACTTTTTTGTAACTTGATGAAAGTTGTTCGTGATACGTCCCAAAAATAATTAAGTACGGTAAATTGAATGGTAATAAAAAAAAAGTATTTTGTTATTCTTTATTTTTGTAAAAAAATTAAATTAAAACCAAACATTTTAGTAAGAGTAAATTTAAAGAAACGTCTTCATCACCTCATGTGTTATATCCAAATTATATGGCGCAGTTAGTGTTTTTTTTTTTAAGTTTTTTATTTATTTATTTATTTTTGAAACAATTGATGCAAATATCATTTATGCTCTAAAGTGAAATGAATAAAAATCTAAAACTAATCAAATTGAAATAAAAAAGTCTCAACAAAAGGAAAAGCATTTTAGTTATTTCATTTTGGCCCATAAGTAGGGCTACAAGCGATTCAAGCCGAGCTCAAGCTCTATAAGGCTTGAGCTTGGCTTGAAAGAAAAATACTAGGCTTGAGCTTGGCTTGATAGCTTGTCAAGCTTTCATCATCCAGGCTTGAGCTTGGCTCGAATAGGTTTCAAGCAAAGCTTGAGTTTGGATTGAAAAGCTTGAATGTATACAAAAATATAATATTCAATAGCTAAACTCAATAATAAATATATGTATAACATGTTCATACTACTAATCTAATATACACATCAGCGGCTATATAACCTGCATTTTAATAGCAGCTAAATAAAGAGCAGCCAAACACAAGCTATTTTGCCACTTTGTTACATATTACCCATTTTGCCACATATGATATATCTCATTTTGTAGCCTTAATGATCGTTACTGAGTTGAGCTTAATAACCAAATTTGCTCTTATAATTAGGATAATAACCAAATTTGCTCCTAATTACTTATATGAAATTTATTTCATATATATCTATATTAAAGCTTGAAAAAGCTTGATACGAGCTCGAGCCAAGCTATCCAAAGCTTGAACTTGGCTTGTTAAATGTTTCGAGCTATTTTTTGGGCTTGAGCTTGATAAAATCTTGACTCGATCGAGCCAAGCTGGAGCTCGAGCTCGAGCTCGAGCTGCATGATAAAAGTTTGACTTGATTACAGCCCTACCCATAAGCGATATCCACACCAAAATTTTTTCACAAAGATGACACCAACACTTTCATATGAGTGGTCCCAAAATTTGTCTTTGAAATTTTATGAGTGTATGAGTATTTTTTGTCAGACCCAATAAGTTTTTTTTTTTTTTTTTTTTTTTTTTTTTTTTTTTTTAGGAGGGGTTTGAGTTGTTGATGTGTTATTGAGAGAGGATTAGATCAGGGGCGGAGTCAAAAATTTACGTTAAAGGGGGCCATAAATAATTTGTATAAAAACATATAAATCATAGGTCGGTTACTCGTTCATTGGTTCATCAACAACCTAATTGACTTTTAGCACATTTTAGTTAACACATTTGAAATTACAAACCGTTCATCAACAGCCTTAAATTGTTAATAAAATACTAATGATCTTCTTATTACATCAACAAATTTTACATAAGCAGTTAAACATTCTAAATTAACTAGATATCATGCTTTGGTAATTCTTTTTGCATTATGTTAAATAACAAAATAAAACAACTAGTTCAAATATAATAAAGAATGAACTAGAAAGCAAACAATGAAAATCAAGTTTCACTTTCCCAAGCAATATGAGAAAAAAAAACTCTCAGTACGTGTACGATTATTAGAGCACTTACAACAATCACAAAAGTTAAGTTTTAACACGGTGTCACGTCAGCGCCACATCAGCTTTAACACTTTCACCTTAACTCACAAAAAAACACCCACAACAATAACTCAACCTTAACTCAACAACAATTTACAAAAAACACTCCTTCATTTAGGGGGGAAAGTGATTTTTTTTTTACACAATACACCCTTAACGCTGAGTTAAGGGGTTAACAATGGGCGTTAACGCCGGCTTAACGCAGCACCATGCAACAATAACTTATCTTTAACGTGATTAATACCCTTTTAACGCAAAGGTAGCGTTATTGATGCAACTGGTCTTACCACACAAACAATAATATTTAAAACTTTTCTTCCAACCCCACCACATTTACATCTATCTTCTACCTCACATGCTCAAATACTTTTCCTTCAAACTATTCTTTCTCCAAACTTCAAATCTTTTTCTCTACCGTGTTGACAATGGAACTAAGGGCACGTTTGGTAGAGAGAATTTCAGAGAATAGAAATAAAGCAGAGAATATAAATTCAGAGAATAGAAATCAGTAGAGAATTTTGTTCAATTCTAATGTTTGGTAACAATAGAGACTTGACCCGAGAAATGAAATAATATATATATATATATATATATATATATATATATATATATATATATATATATATATATATATATATATATATATATATTTGTTGATTTAAAAAAAATATTTTTTCTAAATAAAAAATAACTGTTTTGGGGGAGAATATGTGCTCGTTTTTAACTACACTCGATGCTTGTTTATTTGGATACGTGAATTGTTTATGCAAATTTTGCCGTTTGGCTGAAATACTTGATTTGATTACTCAAATGCATTATGTGTTTACATGCTATATACTTGATTATTTCCTCATGGACACAAGTACTTCAAATATTTATGCCTGCATAACCGAATGAACTGGCTCAACTGCTATGTACATACATGACCAAATAAACTGGTCACATAACCAAATGAACTGGTAACATGACCAAATGAACTGGTCATATGACCGAGTGAACTGGTCACATAACCGAATGAACCGGTTAAACAAACTTTAACTCTTGCGTTACACATTGCAAACTTTGCTTAACAGTAAACATTTATTTTCATGACATTGTGAGCAACACAATGGCCACAAAACTTTTATCGAACTCACATTTTTCTTTACACCGAATTGCTATTTATACAAATCTATGAACTCACCAACCTCGTCGTGTTGACACTTTTAGCATGTATTTTCAGGTTAAGGCGATAGCCTAGTTTTGGAGGCTTTTGGCATGAAATGGTATGGTCATAGATGACTCTGATGTATTTCGGACCGCTTTATTTCTTTTATGGTCCTATATTTTCCGCACTATTTTTGGAATGTTGTAAACATAATGCTTTTTCTTTTTTCTTTTTTTAATTATGAAACTTCTTTTAAATGGTTGAGGTAAAACCGTTCTTTGTACTTTGTGTTATGATACCAATTTAGCAGCACCCAAACATGTATGCTTCCGCTACACCAGATTTTGGGGGTGTTACAAATGTGGGGTAACTCAGTTTTTATGTCACGATTGGATATGGGTAGGTTTTTTTAGGGAAAATTTCTAAAATATCCGGTCTCAAATCAATGACATCAAAAAATGCCCCATCCAACATTTTTACTCCTTAATGCCCTAGGCAACTTGGCAACCAGTCACCGCAACTTATTATTATTATTTTTTTTTTTATTTTTTTTTTTTTTTATTTTTATACCAAAATACCCTGTATTTTAATTTTTTTTACATACGCCTATACATTTTTTTCCCAAAAATAGCCCGTATTTCAGAATTTTTTCCCAAAATACCCGTATCCTAATCATTGTTTGGATATGTGTCGCACAAATGTTTAGTTACCCATTTTGACAGTCACCCAAGAGCTATTATGGAGTATTTTTAAATATTAGGGCATTTTTTGATGTCATGGGGATGCCTTCGGGGCAAATTTGAAATTTCCCCTTTTTTTTAATCTAACTTGAAGAAAATTAAATTTGGGTAGTTAAAGATTATTTTAGTGACGAACATGCACATGAAGGATGTAAAACTATTTTATATGAGTGTATTGTCACCCTTTTATTTTTTTCTTAGGCCACTAGGTGTAGCTCGTTTGAGCACCTCGCCAGTCCAACATGGCACCTCGCCACTGCACACCCACCCTTCATCTTTTCTCGCCACTTTGAAGCCCATCGTCTGCACGACGAGGCAACTTTCCTGACAATGTCAGTTTTTTTTTCTATTTTATTTTTTCCCCCTTTTTTTTAAATATGTAAGTGCTTATATTTATGGCTTGTAAATATAATATTTTGTAAACTTGTAAAGTTTTTTATAAGACTTGTAATATTTTATAAAACTTGCAATGTTTTTAAAGTATGAAATGAAAATACATTAAACATCTAAATGAAAATACATTAAACATTGAATTGAAATAATATTAAACAACGTACGGTAACTAAAACATTAAACTACGATACGGTAATTAAAATAAACTACGAATTAATAAAATAAATCATCTAAGACCCAGCCCTCCTCCTCACTCGAAGTCTCTGATTGCTGAGGGCCAAGCCCCATTTCCCAGCGGTATTCTACTTCTATTCTTTCACGCACCCTACGAGCAGCTTCCTCACGTGCTTCATCTTGTTCAAACTCTATTCATACTTCCTTATCTTGCTCCAGTTGTCAGAGATATTCCACTGAAAAGTTAAAAGGATTGTTTTGGAGGTCCACCGGTGGAGTGTTTGTAGGTGGAGTGTTTGCAGATGGAGTGTTTGCTAGTAGAGTGTTTGCTAGTGGAAAGAGAACTTCCGGTGGAGTGTTGTGTGGTTGATTCTTAGTTGGGAATACAGGAAATAGATCTGCAGGTGGAGTGTTTTGTGGTTCACTTTCATTTGGGAATATCGGAAAGAGATATTCCGGTGGGGTGTGATAAACAGATTCATTATCCGATGGACTAAGGAATTGTTGAGAGAAATCGTTGTGTGTCATTGTTGTTGGTATGAGTTGTGTGTGATTATGTATGAGTTATGTGTGTGAGTCTGTGAATGGGTATTTATAGAGAGCGTGAAAGAAGAGAAACAGATTCACGTGCGTATATTGTTGTAGAACAGGATTATTCTTTATCAAGCTTTAAATTTATATTTAGCCGACTTATCCTATTACACACACTAACGAGCAGTGTACCCGATCAATGTAACGTAGTTGGTAAGTAGAGTGTCAATCACTAAGAGTGGAACGTTAATACCTAGAATGTCTATCAGTATTTTAATTCCTATGTTAGTTTTACGATCTAATCTAACGCGAAGGGTTTTCAGTCCGAGAGACTAGCACGATTTTAGTTGATTAGTAAAATAATAAAACTATTGAGATAGAATGCAACGAATAGCGAACACGTACACAGATAGATAACAAATACAGATAAGAGGCTTGACTAATGATTAAGTAGCTTATCACTTGTTTTATTGCTAGTTTTATATGATGAGTGTCGTAATATATTCTCTTTCGTTTGTATCTTGACTATAGGCGAGTAAACTCTTAATGATTACTTATGTCTATTATATTTAACCTTTTTTTTTAATCTTACACTAACTTATAATGCTATTGAAGAAGATGTAACACCCCCTAAATTTCAACAATAACAGCGGAAGACTTTGTGGGTATTACTTAGAGGATCGAAGTCAATATCATAGAAAACGGCTCAAAAGAGGCGTTTTTATAGTTATATTTATCATTCAGCAAAACCAAATATAAAGTACAAAAGTTGTTTCATAGTTTAACATATCATAGAAGATATGAATATTAAAAGCGAATGATAAAACATTTATTTAACACCCATAACGGGGTTTATTGCCCACTCCGTGCCTTGAGCTCCTTCTTATTAGTTACCTGAGATAAACATGCTAAAAGTCAACAAAAGTTGAGTGATATTCATAGGTTTAAGTTTAGTAGTTGAACACAAGATATAAGAGATAATTGCATCGATTTACAATTAACAAGTTAAAAACAGTTGATATTTGCTTTAAGCTCATGACACTCAACGATTAACAGGTCATCAAATATGATGTAAGGTAACAATGGCCCTCTGGATAGGTTTTTTCCATTAACCTATAGGTTTAAATAAAGTGCGTTTGGTGGCCCATCCTGGCAGACACAAACGGGGATTTTCAGTCCCAAATAGATCTATTCACAACTATTTACGTTCACCCTTCAAGTGATTAAGGTTCATGATGTGAGGGTCTTTTGGCAATAAGGTACTTAAGCAATAACAATATCAGGCATAGCATACCAATAAAAATACTTGTGTTCAGGTTTGTAGCATGTATCTCCCCACGAAAATAGTTATATAAAAGTGGGCTATGAACTCACCTTAGTGGTACAGTGGTAGAGGTATCGAAACTCAATTGCAATAAGGGAACGGCTCCAACACACGACCTAGATAATATGGCAAGGTTTAGTGTTTGATGGTCTGGACTGGTTTAATCGCGAGTAGTTTTTAGAATACAACGGTTGTTGGTTTAACAATAGCAAAACTTGTGGTTTTATAAAATATCGTAAATTCAAATAAGTTATATATATAAAACGTAAAGTTATAAATAAGTAATTGAAATAAACAAAAATGCAAATGTCGTGAAGTGAAATCGTAAAATAAAAAATAAAATAAGAATGTCAAATATAGTATGTTGGTCCTTGTTCTTTTCCAGTTTTTACATTTTTTACCCTAACGGCGTTAGCGTTACACCGTTAGTCCTTATTTTATAATAATTCCATTTATAGTCCACTATTTGTCCAAAGTAACATTTTGAGCTTGGAATATAACAATATATCAAATTATACCCTAATTTTTATGTTTTTACAGTTTAAGTCCTTATTTTCATTGTTTGACAGTTTTAGTCCTTCTAGGTGTCGTCGCGTTACATTTTTAGTCCAAAGTTACAAAAATTATGAGAAAATTTCTATAAAAATTGCCAAGGCTTATTTTAGTAATAAAAAGCTTATTTCAACAGCTTATATGGTTTAGAGCTTATTTTTCAGCTTATGGGCTTTTAACGAGCCATATACAAGGCCCAATAACGATTTAAAATCCATACATCGTGAGACGAGTTGGGCTCATCAAAATTATCATTTTTCATGTTCTATTTTCATATCAAAAAGTCTCAATAAGCCAGCTTATTCAGAGAGCTTAAAAAGTGCTTAATGGGCTTAAAAGCCCATCTCGCTATTTTATGTTTTAAAACTGCGATTAATTTTGTATCATTTAGGGGGTCGAGACACGATTATTTTTACATGTGATCTCTACGAAATTGATAGCTTGTTAGGTGGTCTAATAGGTTATGTAAAAATATTGTATGCTCGTTAAGTTGAATTTAAAAATATACGATCGTTTCTAGGTTGCATGGGACGTGTTTGTATAAATAGAAAGACTTAGAATAATTCTAAGTGTTTTGCATGTTATGCATGGGGTCGATGTGACTTAGAAACATGTCGCAAAACTGGTTCGTACGTATGTTTAGGATTTGTATCTTTATGTATTTCGATAGATAGCGTGGTAAAGATATAGGTGAAGTAAAAATATGTATGTGTTGTTTTTGTAGATTACGAGCAACGAGGTTTAAATGAAAATGTTGTAACACGTTAAAAATCAAACTATGACAAGTGACTCCTCCTAAACCAACCAGTCAACCGGGTGCAGTTGATAGGCCCACCTAGGAGAAAGTGCAAGTGTTTTATAATCCGTGGAAGTACAAAGAAATCCCCGGGTCGTTGAGTCCCAACGAGATTGAAATTGTATTTTAAACGTTTGTGGAAAAAGTGGCACTGAGGACAGTAACCAAGATGATTGGGGAATGATTATACTACTGATTTCTTGGTATTTGAACAATTATGAAATGATATAAACAATAACAGATATAATCACAAAAGCACAGACTGGAAAATCAGATAACAGACAAGAAAAGTGGGTTTTTAAACAATTACAAACTACATGGGGTGCAAGTGAAACTTTTTAAAACTTAAAATTTAAAAGAAAATTTAAAATGAAAATGAAATTATTAAAATGATTATTTTAATATTTAAATACTATTTAATTAATTAAAACTATTTAAAACGTAAATTAAACCTAATTTAAATAAAACTAAAAATTATAAAAATTACAAATTAAACTAAAAACTTGCAAAAATAATTTCTAAACTTTAAAAATGAACTTGTAGAAAGTATAAAAATAAATATTTTTGTCTTTTTATGAGTTTTATATTAATTAAAAACTAATTAACATAATTAAACTAATTAAACTATTTTAAATTACTAATAATACTTAAATGACTTAGAAAATTATGGAAAAATTTATAAAACTAATTAACCATCACAAGAATCCTAAAACATTATAAAAAGTTACTAAAAAATATATTTAGGCTAATTTACTAATTAATTACTTAATAATTAATTTAAATCTAATTTAACTAAATTAAATAGGGAAATAGGAAAATGAACAGTAGAAACTAAAAATATATTTTCTAAAAGTCTTAACTAATTTATAAAACTTAGAAAAATTATAAAAACCTACTGTTATTAATTAAAATTTAAGAAAACTAATTAATTACTAATATTACCTATTTAATTATTTAAACTACTTTTAAATCTAATAAATTATAAACTGTTTAGGAAAAATCTAAGAACATTATTTTAAATACATAAAGGTACTAGGAAATTAAGAAAATTATAAAAATGGAAAAGTGCTTATAAATAAGCTGAAATGAAAAATGAAAAAGATAGAATCTATTAAATAGAAGCTATCACTAATTTTATGTTTGCTTTTTTGGTGTTTTTCTTTTTGACAGCTAAAAATGAGATGAAATTAGGAAACTTTTGTGAAACAACTTTTTTTTAGCTTAAAAATAAGCTGTGTGCACCCCCTTAAGCAAGACAGTTGACTTTCTTTGACCACTTAGGCAAATAAGCTCAAATGATTATATATGGGATCCACAATGATGAAGCTAGGTTCAATTAAGCAAAAGGAACTTAAATAAGCTAGAAACAACAAACTACAATCACTGATACGCTAATTAGAAAGAAATAAGCACTTTGAAATCTTTAAGCTAAACACACAATTGGGACAAACTTAAGCACTGATTCCAGGTGGGGTCCACTGGTTCCTAGGTCAAACTAAGGGTCAAACCTTGAAACCTGGTAGGAGGGGGGTTGGGAAAACCCAAGGTGGATCTCTGGGACCCACTGATGTGGCCTACAACAGCCACCAAAGGTGGTGGTGTTGTGGTGGTCTGCTGGTGCAGGGGAGGTCAGTCCCCTTGCAAGTGAGTTTGGAGGTGTGTGGAGCCCACAAAAAAAATCACAAAAATCAAATAAGAGTGGGGACTTAAAATTAAGCTGGTAGACAACAAAAAGGAACAAGTTTCAAGTCCTCAATCACAACATAAAATTCTATTAAATTCTTTGAAGTTTTGAGATTTTCTGCTTGTGAAAACTTTGACTTTTATGAAAAACTTAGACAGTTGACTTTTATGAACTTGTGATCAATCCCAATGATCAAATAAGATGTATTAAGATATAAATAAGCTAAATTAGGCTAAAAATCTGATTTTGAGTTGAAGTGGTGAAATTTCCACTTCAAAATCCTAACAGTTAACAGCTAGAAAGGATTTGAGAGTGGATTTTGACTTTTTGCTAAATGAGTACTGACTTTTATGGCTAACCTATGCTAAAATGACCCTATGTAATATACTCATGACAAGTTAACAACAAAACAACAACAAGATCACTGGATCCAGGCTTGATCCAAACACTCTTATACTTAACAGTTTTGAAGATTTTCAATGAGTTTAACTTGTTTCTTCCACAAATCTATTTCCAAATGTTCTATTATGATCTAAATAGGTGAGTTAAGCCCAGAAACACAGCTTTTAACCACTATTACACAAGATGACAATAATATAGCTACTATGGCAGTTTAATCAAAGAGAGTGAGTAACAAAGGTATCTAAGTACAAACAACTAATTTCAAAACACAATCTTAACTAACTACTCCTAACAAACACAAAGAACATAGAATAACAAGCAAGCTACAGAGATTATAAGGAATTGAGATTTTTAAAGGAAAATCAAAATAAGCAAATCTTACTAACCACCCTTAGCATGAACAAAGGGTTTTCCACAGAAGCCTATCTTTAAATAGGCTTATCCACTTCCAAGTTTGCCCATCAATGCTTCTCAATACCTGAAATCAAACTCAAAACAAACCATAGTTGACTTATGTTGACTTTTTTATATTTTTGATTTTTTTTCTACTAGTACTGAGTTTTATGGTCTCTACAAGCTTCAATAAGCTTAAGGGAACCTAAGTGAGCTTAACAGTCCATGATATAAACTTACACAACAACAGAATATGATTTAAGATTAAGACATGAAACAGAAAATTGCATAAACAACAAGGATGAAGGAAACTTGATTTTATTACTTTGAAAAGGTTAAAAGTACACTGAATTAACTTAAAACACTGCTTAAAAGCTTTTAATTAAATTACAATACCCTATTACACTTCTACGATTACTTTTACACTAAAAATGGGGACACATTCTTCTTCTTGCTTCTCTTCATTATATAGCTGTTGGATTAGGGTTCCCTTTGAGCCTCTGAGCAAATCCCAACTCCATTTGGGCCATTGGATGGCCTGTGATCAATCTTGGCCGTTTAAAAAGGTTTGGCGCCAAAAAATGGATACGTCCATTTGGACTGTTGTAGCAAGGGGGGGGTGGTGGCATTTAATGTGAGGTGATATAAGGTGCAGGGGGTGTGGGAAGGTGATGATGATTTTGTTGCAAGTGGTGGTGGTGGGGTGAAACCAGGGTGGTATGGTAGTTTGGCTGTGGTGAGTGAGGGATAGGGAAGTGGTGTGGTTTTGACCGGTATTTGACCAAGGGGTCAAACGTTGACCCCGTTTTAATATAAAAGGGTTGTTTGGGCTGGAGTGGAGTGGGCCAAGAATAAGGGAAGGGTGGGCTTTGGTTGTGGATTGGATTTGTATTGGATTGGGTAACAAATATTAAGGGTCCGGTTTTGGTTTTAGTTATCACAAGGACCTTTTTTGTAATTTAGCCGAAAGTTGGAGGGTGAGTTTTGGCAATCTTCCAAAGTTTCCATAAGGTCCATTTTTGCCAAATGATGAATAGTTCAAGGACCAGAGATGATTTTTCCATTTTAAATTTCCAGGGACTAAAACTGCCAAACTTTGAAACTTCAGGGACCTGTTGTGTAATTTCACCAAACTTTTCCACCAAGGACCAATCCTGCCATATATGAGAAGTACAAGGACAAAATTTGTTTTCCTCAAAGTTTTAATATCCCAGGGACCATTTTTGTCATTTTTCAAAGTTCAGGGACTAAACTTGCAATTTTGTGAAACTTTGCACCAAAGGACTAATTATGTAACTTTTTGATTTAAAAGGACCTTTGGTGACTTTTTCAAGTTTTTAGAATAACCAGGGACTAGATTTGACAACTTTTGAAAGTTGAGGGACAGAAACTGCCAATTATGCAAACTTTGTACGTTTTTCATCTGTTTTTGATTATTTTGCATCTGAAACATATAAAACACATTCCTGGGATATTTTCATTATTTTGATGTAATATTGAGTGTTTTTTGGATGTTTTGGCAGTTCAGAATGGTATAAAATGATGAGTATTTAGACACTCATCAATCCCCTACACTAAAACATTGCTAGTCCCTAGCAATCTTTTGAGAAAAACTATGTGATTTTGAGCAAATCACCAGCTGTCAACGGATTTGATTGGTCTTTACCAAAAGCCGTTTGCTTCTGGACTAGCCAACTCTTGATGGACAAAATCAACATCTTGGTGAGCTGATTACCAATTATGGATTTTCCACGGCCTTTACCACAAGCCATAATCTTGCGGGCTACCCAACTCATTTGCTTTTTAGGTGATGACGTATAGTCTATATATGGGCCACGAGCCCAAATGATAAACATTACTAAGGCCCAAAACCACCATGCGTGGGCTATTGTAACTTGGGCAGCATCAATAATGGGAACAGGCTCACGTAAGCCCAAACCCATATAAACTATACACGGTATAGATAAGGATCATTTATCTATGGAATAGATATCCTTACCCGGATAAGCACCATGGGTGCGAAACGTAAGGAGCACGAACCCTACCAGGATTCTGCGCCTACATAAGGAATGACATAACAATCATTCAAGGTACGATCCACAAACCCTAAACTCTTCACGAGAACCCTAAATCGATTACTTACTCTCACGCCGGAGTCTAATCGTGGGAGACAATCCCACGATAAGCCTAACGGTGTTGTTTATTTTCTTAGTGCGCAGGTTACAAGTACTAAGAAGCGAATTGGTACGAGAGCAAGAGCCCATAATCAGGAACGCCCAACTTTTGTATCAACAAGTGGCGCCATCCGTGGGACCCTACTAAGAACTAAGAACTAGAATGACAAAGAATAAGAATTCAAGCCAGCGGACTCCGCAGTCAGAAAAACGTGACCCCCAAAGGAAGAATCAACAAGATTCGACCCCTAGGCAGGTTGCTGGGACAACCAGCGCACCTGGTCACCAAGAGGCAGGGACAACCCAACCTCTTCCAGTGGTAGAACTACCTGTAAGGACTACCCAAATCACCCCAGTGGTCCCAAGCGTTGAGGAACTCCAACGCACCCTCTTCACTACTCCTCACCAAACTGTACCCACAGTGAACAACACTGTACCTCCAGGCGTGCCTAACCGAGATAGGGTGCCTAATACTGAGGCAGACATTCTTGCAGCAACTGAGGACACACCCAATCTAACGTTGGGAAATTTTGTAACCCAAAATTATGAAACCTTAACCGTCCTCGTGCAAGAAGAAGCAAGGAGAAGGGCAAGCACGAGCCTACAAGCTCGACTCAATTTTGGTCTTGAACGCGAACCATCACCACTGCGCCACCCACGAGGAAGACGCGCAGAACGTACCACTATCCATGATAGGCTGGGTACGACATCTGATTCACAGTACTCAGAAGACAGCGAGAGGCGCACTAATGTTCACTCCAGACTTGGCAGTCGAGGGATACAAGACCGATTAGGACCTCAACATTCGCCAAGCCAAGGATCCTCCAAACCTGAGAGTAAGAGGATTCACGAAAGATTGGGGAAAAGAAGATCCCCAAGTGAAAGTCCCTCAAGCTCTTCTTCTGAAAGAAGCCGGCGAAAAAGAGACTACCCTTCCTCCAGTGACTCCTCGGACAACGAGGATAAAGAAACAGGACACTGGAAGTTAAGAGGAAGACATCACGAAGAAGAGAATGAAGATATGTCTCTTTCATGGTGTCGCCAGAAATTTGACGCGTTTACACGATGCATCAGCGATTACTCAGATCGCAAACGCAGGCGCATGCCCACTAATGTGAAAACATATGATGGAACAGGTGATCCGGATGATCATCTAAAAGTTTTCAAATCAGTATCAAAAACTGGCCACAGCCTGTGTGGTGCCACATGTTTAATTCTACGTTAGTAGGTGTAGAACCCAAGAATCACCTTCTGGAGGACGAGGTTGATCAAAATATGCCATTATTCTAGAGAGAGAAAGTAGAGAGAAGGTGAGGTGAAACAAAGATGTTTTTATTATGATAAATTATGTTGCACACCCACACCCCTCAAGTGAAGCCTTGAGGGGTATTTATATGCCTTACTTGAGACAACTTTTACAATATTACATTTGTAGTCCCTGCACTTTATGCATACTAGTTGTCTACTCCAATTCACGTAAATATCGCTCAGCTTCATTTCTAACAGTAGGGAACGTGCGCACATGGTTTAGCAAACTCCCACGTAGGAGAATCGGTGGGTTCGAGGAATTACGGAAAGCATTCCGTCTCAACTTTACCCAGAGAAAGAAGTGCGCTAAAGACCCTGTTGAGCTAGCAAGAGTGAAACAACGCCAAGGGGAATCAACCAGCGCTTTTATGGAACGCTTCAAGGATGAGTGCATACAAGTCAAAGCATGTCCTGAAATCCTAAAAATTTCAGGGTTCATGAATGGGATTAATAACCCGGAACTTATCCGAAAGCTAAATGACAAAGTTCCCCAGACTTTCGATGAGCTAACAAAGCGCACCAGATCCTTTATACAAGGAGAAGCAGCTGCTGTGGACAGCAAAAAGGGTTATTCGAACTATAGGCAGCAAGAGCAGCCTAGGAGACAATCCAACGATCAGAATAACAACCGCAGCAGGAATTACCGCAACGGAGGAGACAATGACAAGTATACCCCTCTCACAAAAACTCCGAGGGAAATATTTGTAACAGAAGGTGCAAACTTCCCAAAACCGCCACCAATGCGCACCGCAGAGGAAAAGCGCATAGGGAATGGATACTGCGAATACCATGGTCAAAAAGGCCATACAACTAAAGAGAGCGTCCAGCTAAGACAACTAATTAAAAAGTTAGTAAGAGAAGGCAGAATGGACCACCTTGTAAAAAAATCAAAGAGGGAAAAGACAAACAAAGGAACAAGGGTAAGAAAGAGCCCCCCCAAAGAAAAAGCTGATACCATATATATGATACAGTCATGGCAGCGCAAGATAAAGCAAAAAGTCAGCCAAAAATTCTCTCCAGAAAAAGAGATATCTTTCCCTACTCTAGCTGCGGACAACGCAGTTGTAGAACCTCTAACTATTGAAATACATACAGGAGGACATGATATCCACCTCATGTACATTGACGGAGGAGCATCCGCAGACATCCTGTACGATCATTGTTTCAAAAGACTGCAACCTGAAATCCAAAGTCAATTGATACCAGCAACAACGTCATTGACTGGATTCACAGGAGAAAAGATCTGGCCCATGGGGCAGTTACGCTTGCTGGTGGTCGTAGGAGATGAACAACACTCAACCGCAACATGGATAAATTTCATGGTAATAAAGTCTCCCTCACCATACAATGGTATCATTGGGAGACCTGAAATATCATCCATGCTCGCTGTACCATCCACAGCGCACAGAATGCTTAAGTTTCTAGTGGAAGGAGGAGTCGTCACCCTCTATAACACAACAGCACCACCAAGAGAATGCAACGCGGTAACAACTGAAGTAGAGACTATTCCAGAATGGCGCACAGAAAAAACACCAAACCTAAAAGTCGCTATTCATCCCGATTACCCGAACCAACAAGTTTCGATTGGTGGATCTTTATCTGACAAAGGTAAAGCAGCCGTATGTGCACTCTTGCAGAAGAACCTGGACATCTTCGCATGGGAACCAAAACACATGACAGGAGTGCCATGCTCTATCACATAGCATAAGCTACAAATCCGACAAGGATATCCCCCAATACGAAAAAAGAAGCGCGGCCAGGCCCCAGATCATGCAAAGGCTATTCTGGAAGAAGTACATAAGCTCGTAGACGCAGGCATCATGCGCGAAGTGTACTACCACGACTGGCTCTCTAACCCAGTTCTGGTAAAGAAGAGCGATGGCAGTTGGAGAATGTGCATGGACTTCACGGACCTTAACAAAGCATGTCCACAGGACTGCTATCCACTGCCAGAAATAGACTGGAAGGTAGAATCCCTGTGCGGATACCCTTTCAAATGCTTCCTAGACGCATACAAAGGATATCATCAAATTCAGATGGCAGTTGAAGATGAAGAAAAAACAGCTTTCCACACCAGTCAAGGAGTGTACTGCTACACAAAAATGCCTTTTGGCTTAAAAAATGCAGGCGCAACATACCAACGGTTGGTGGACACAGCTTTCGAAAAACAAGTAGGCCGCAACTTGGAGGTCTACGTCGACAACCTTGTCATCAAAATCCACACAGAGGATGAGTTAGTGCGCGACATCGAGGAAACGTTCTGAACATTGGGACGAATAAACATGAAGTTAAACCCCAAGAAGTGCACCTTTGGCGCAACCGAAGGCATGTTCCTTGGATACTTAATAGAACCTGATGGAATCAAGCCTTGTCCAGAAAAAACAAAGGCTGTTATTGATCTCCCCTCACCGCGCACACTCAAAGAAGTCCAGTCATTGAATGGAAAGTTAGCAGGTGTAACACCCCCAAAATCATCACGTCAGCGGAAGACTTAAAATGTCAGCGGAAGACTTTTTGGGTGTTACTTAGAGGATCTTTATCATAATCATAGAAAACGACACAAAAGTGACGCTTTAAGGTTTAATTTATTCAAAATACCAAATATTCGAGACATCAAGATGTTTCATAATTTAAACAACATGTTTATTTGAAATGTGTCAAAACGTTTATATAAGCCCATGCCGGGTTACAAGCCCACTCCGTGCCTTCAAGTTCCTTCTTGTATAGTTACCTGAGATAAACACATGCTAAAAAGTGTCAACACAAAGGTTGGTGAGTTCATAGAGTTTTTAAATTGTTAATTAGAAAATGAGTGATTTCCTTATCAATTCAAAAATAGTTCGTTGGTTTGCCCTTCACCGGATCAACATCAAAAATAGTAATTGGTTTATAAATCCATTTAACACGAGATTCGAATCACAAGTTAAGAATGTATTGTAATCACATACAATCAATAAGTTTAAATCAATGTTCCTGTTATTGCCTTAAGCTCATGATACTCAACGATTAACAGCCAATCATAATCTCAAGTTATGACGGTAAGTAGTAGGCCCTCAAGATAGGTATTTGCCAATAACCTATAATAAGAACAATAAAGTGCGCCTGGTGTTTTCTCTAACAACCAAACGAGGATTGTCAATCACTAATAGTACTATCCACATTTATTTACGTTCACCCTTCAAGTGATTAAGGTTCATGATCGAGGGACTTTTGGCAATAGTAACTTAAGCAAATAACATTGGCCTGACGGTATTTCAATACCCGGTATAAGAGACTTGTGTTCGAGTTTTAAGCATGTATCTCCCCCCCCCCCCCACGGGAAAATAGTTAAAGAGTGGGCTATGAAATCACTAATATGTAAATAGTTAACGAGTACTTGTAAAAGTATAAAACAATAGTTAAGCATGTATCTCCCCCAAAAACGTGTATAAATCATTATAAAATAATTAAGAGTAGGGGCTATGACTCACCTTAGTAGCACAGTAGTAGTGGTAGTAACATAATCTCAACGACGCAAGGCAACGGCTTCACACACAACCTAAAAGATATGGTATGTTTTAGTTGATAGTCTAAATCTCGTTTTATCGCGAATATTAGTCGTTTGGTTTGTTATTAAAATTCGTGTTTGTTTAAATGCTTGAAGTTCAAGAAGCAAAGTTATATATACATATAACTTGTGAGTGTAATGATCGATGATCGATGTGCGATGAAAATCATCAAGAATAAGTTGAAGTATGTATACGATGTTTTATGATGTTAGTTTTAAAAGAAAAGAAATAAACGTATCGTTATAAATATATCGTTAAAATTTATTATAGTTACGCGAATATTTATATATATATAAGTTAAATTTATAAGAGTTTTATACTAAACATGTGTATTAATATTATTTTTATAAAATAATATTTACTGAAAATCCTTTAAGTTTTTACCAAAGTTACACTTTTAACCCTAACGAATAAAATTTTACACCGTTAGTCCGTAGTTAACAATCGTTTCATTTTAAGTCCAAATAATATCAATATTTACATTTTTCAACTCCAATTATCATTATTTACAGTTTTAAACTCAGAAAATCAGAAATTACAGTTTTGACCCAAAGTTTGCAAAGTTTACACTTTTAGTCCCTGGTTATGAAAATTTTGCAAAGTTAGTCCAAATTTCGCCAAAGTCAAAGTTTATCATTTTTATTATTTCAATAAGTTCATAATGTTCAAAAGAGCTTATTATAACAGCTTATTCCTTTAAAAAGCTTATTTTTCACTATATGGGCTTAACGAGCTCATTTAAAGGCCCGTTAACGTTTTGTGATCCAAAGGACTTACGAGAGGTTTGGGCTTGGTCTCGGGCTTGTTTTTATGTTACAAAAACATTGCAAATAAGCTTATACGATTAGCTTATGCAATAAGCTTAAAAACAGCTTAATGGACTTATAAGCCCATTTGTTAATATTTAAGGTTTCAGAAAAATTTGTTTTGCTCGATCAAAAGGGGTCGGGCAAAAGCTCTACATAAGCTTATAAGGTCGAACAAAATGTGTTTCCTAATTGTTTGCCAGGTTGTCAACGAGTTCATGTTTTAAAAATAACATGTTATGTATCTAGATTTTGAAATAACGAGGCCAAACTAGAGGGTTCAATTCATTTTCTGAAACAGTTTCTTAGTCAAAAATATTCTAAGTGTTTGTACTAAAATCGTATAGGTCCAATGACTTTTAAAACGTGTGATATTTATTAAGTAAATGCTATTTTTAAGTTCAAAACTTTATGCCACTTGATTGCTAGTATATTAAACGTTTAGGATGTCGAATAAAAAGTATATATTACGTTTTTACTTAACGAGATAACGGATCAAAGTAAAGTGCTAAAAATAGAAAGTTATTGAAATGAATTAGGTGCCGTGTAGACTTACTTCATTTCAAAAGGGGGGTGTAAAAACGTATGCATGGATCGAGCTGGGGCAAATGGGTAGCGTGGCTTGACACACGACCTACCAAAGGTCCAGGAATGAGATGGGTTGGTACTTGAACTTGCTTCGAACTCCTCGTACGCATTACAAACCGTTCGTCCCAATTCGATACTATAACTTCGTGAAATGAGATTTTTGGTGTGTTCGTGTGTGTGTTATCAACTGAGGATACTTGAGGCTGTTTTATATGATGGGTTTGTGAGTGTATGGGAGCTGTGTTCACATGTAGTATCGAATAGCTTGCATGTCCACCTCCTTTTGTAACCAATCGAGATATTACAAAGCGTAAGTGTGTAAGGCTTTACCTCTGAACGTTTCTGACATTCTCTGACACTCCTAGACGTGTATGGATGATTTGATGTGATTGGAAGGCTTGGGTGGCTCGTAAGAAGGTTTGTGACACGTTGGGTGAAATCTCCAAATGGTGAGTTTTGTTGTTCATTTAGGTCGTATTTGAGGCAGTAAACGAGTGAGGGAGGCCATGGAATTTATCATTCTCGATTTTTAGTAACAAGGTAAAACAGGTTGGGCACAAATATTGTGAGGTTGTTTGTCGAAATTGCAAGAAAATAGGGTGGTTTTGGTGCTCAGTCGCGACTGAAACAAAGGAAAACAAAAATAACACAAACAAACACCCCTCGCTGGGCTTGGCCTGGTGGGCTGATTGGCGTGGATCAGACCCAAACAAAAGAAAGAAAGAAAATCAGGGGTCCGTTTGATTTGCTGTTGGTTTATTTCAGGCCCAAAGGTTCTATGGGCCCACGTAGGTTGTTCCGGGTATTGTGTCGGGGTCCAAAAATATTAGTGAGAAATCTCGGGAATTTTCGTAGGTTCGGGAATTATATAAATTGTGTACGGTAATTATATGAAATGTATATTTATAAAATATAAATGTTTAAAATTTATTATTCGCGATATTAATAGATTATAGAGGTTGTGTGTAAGCATCGTTCCTAGACAAATGGTCAATCATAAATGTCATAGTGGTTCACATAATATGTCATGCATATATAAAAAAAATAAAAAAAAAAAAAAAAAAAAAAAAAAAAAAAAAATTTGTTCCTCGTAAAAATGGTTAATCTATGTTATGGTAACGTGTTAATCATAGGAAAATTTTACGGGGTGTTATAGCAGGGCTAAACCGTTTCTTATCTAAATCACCAGACAAGTCGCTTCCTCTCTTTAAAACACTCACGAAGTGCACAAAAAAGGGAGATTTTCGCTGGACCGAAGAAGCGGAGGAAGCTTTCCAACAACTTAAACACCATCTGGCATCTCTTCCCAAACTTGTCGCACCGCGACCAGGGGAAGAGCTAATCATGAACTTATCGGCAACTCATGGAGCAGTTAGCGCAGTACTATTGACAGATAGGAACTCCGTCCAGACACCCATATACTTTGTAAGCAAAGCCCTGAAGAAGACAGAGACTAACTACAGCGCTATGGAAAAGCTGGTCTTAGCTCTAGTATTCGTATCCAAAAGGCTGCGCAGATACTTTCAAGCGCATCCAATAGCTGTAATAACCGATCAGCCAATCAAACAAGTTATCTCTAAACCTGACGCATCAGGACGGTTACAAAAATGGAGTGTACTGTTAAGTGAATATAACATCTCATATAGACCGCGCACTGCAATCAAAGGATAAATCTTAGCCGATTTCATCGTGGAGAAGCCAGATACCGACAGTCCAACATCTGCAACCAAAACAGATCTACAGGAACCCTCGATTCTGTTCACAGATGGGTCTTCATGTGTAGATGGATCAGGCGCAGGCCTTATTCTTACAAATCCAGAAGGTATGGAATTCACCTATGCGCTGCGCTTTGAATTCACGGCCACGAACAACGAGGCAAAATACGAAGCCCTACTAGCTGGACTACGCATCGCAATCCAAATGGGTGTACGAAACCTGGAAGCGAATGTAGATTCTCGGCTAGTCGCTAACCATGTGCTAGGTGAATATGAAGCCAAGGACGAACACATGATCCAATACCTGGAAAAGACCAAGTTATTAATTAAAAACTTTGACAGGTTCACAATAAAACAGGTGCCCAGAGGAGATAACAGGAAGGCTGATGCGCTCAGCAAGATCGCATCCACAAGCTTCGCGCACCTCTCAAAACAGGTATTGGTGGAAACCGTAAAAAACAAGTCAATCTTGGAAATGGAGATATCCACAGTGATAGAAGAACAAGATCCTACATGGATGACACCTATCATTGAATTCATTAGCAAGGGAACTTTACCACAAGACCATAAGGACGCTTGAAGAGTGTGGCGCACAGCGTAACGATTTGAACTACGAGACAACATACTCTATCGACGCTCTTTCTTACAACCCTGGCTCAGATGTCTTGGACCTCTTCAAGCAGACTACGTACTCCGAGAAATCCACGCTGGATCATGTAGCATGCACTCAGGGCCGCGATCTGTGGTGGCAAGCGCTTTAAGGTCAGGGTATTATTGGCCAACCATGCATCGCGACGCACGCGATCTGATAAAGAAATGCAGCAATTGCCAAGTACATAGGCCAATCCCGCGCCGACCACAACAAGAGCTAACACCAATTACCTTACCATGGCCATTTTACAAATGGGGCATTGACATCGCAGGACCCTTTTCAGTAGCAGCAGGAGGAGTAAAGTTCCTCATCGTAGCCATAGACTACTTTACGAAGTGGATTGAAGCAAAGGCGGTGGTGAGCATCACAGGAAACCAAGTCAAACGCTTTGTCTGGGACAACATTGTCTGTCGCTTCGGATTACCGGGAGAGATTATATCAGACAACGGAAAACAATTCTGTGATAACCCATTCAAAGATTGGTGTGCGCAATTGAACATCACGCAACACTTCGCTTCAGTAAAACACCCACAAACCAATGGCCTAGTTGAGCGTGCAAACCGCAGTATAGGGGAAGGAATAAAAGCGCGCCTTGACAGACACAAAGGAAGGTGGGTGGACGAGCTCTCACATGTCTTGTGGGCGCATCGCACAACAATCAAAACCAGTACTGGCGACATGCCATTCTCCCTCGTCTACGGTACAGAAGCCGTCTTACCTGCTGAGATAGGAATGCCAACTATACGAACAGCAGAGGTCAATGTCACAACAAATGACGAGGAACGGCGCATAGACTAGGACTTACTGGAAGAAAGGCGTGAACGCGCATCTATACGCGAAGCAAAAGGCTAAGGCAAAAATGAAGAAGTATTATGATGCAAAGGTCAAACACACTTCATTCAGGCCAGGAGACTTTGTATACTGCGCCAACGATGCGAGCCACGCAGAAGACACAGGCAAGCTCGGACCAAAATGGGAAGGACCTTACAAGGTCACAGATGCACTCGGCAACGGTGCATACAGACTGCGCGATATGGAAGGTCACGACCTAGCGCGCACTTGGAACATCTGCAATCTTAAAAGATGTTACTTTTAGGCTACGACCATTACACAGACACCTTTGCATCCTAAGAGGTGCCCAATAAGTGTTTGTTTTTTCTTTTCTTTCCTAGGAATTGTATTTTATTTTTTCAAAAAAAACTTGCAAGTATCAATAAAATGTTATGGTTTCTAGCTAACTCCATAGCGTATTTCACTTTATTGCGTACATACTTATATATGTCAATATTGTTATCTTATATCTTTGCCTACATGGCGTGCATGCACTAATTAAGACCCACGAAGGCATAAAGGATGAGTAAACCTACTAATTCACTCGTTGAGTAAGAGGGTTGCAAACCCATCAACATTGGATCACGCATCCTTGCTAAGCGCCTTACTTTTGAGACGTCGAGGTAAGTTTTACGTGCGCATCCCACGACGGGTGCGCAAATATTAAGTACACCGTACAAGCTTAGCAAATAACGAGCCAAGACACTTGGTCAAATAATAAAACTTAGCAAACAATGCAAGTACATTTCTTAAGTCACGCACTTAATTAACAAAAAGGTATCTTATTCGACATTTTTACACAAAATTACAAGGAAAGATACACTTCATTATTTACACAATACATATGCAAAAATAGCCTACACGCTATGGCGATGCTCAGGGCTATCATCCGGAGCAGCAGAACTCCCCGCCTCCTGAAGCTTTCTCAGAATCAAAGCGTCCTTGGGAGATACGGTAGGAACACTCACAGGAACCCCATCAGACTGGGGGATGTGTGCAGCACCCACGCCACACAACACTGCCTTGCCCTGAATGCCCCTCTTCTGGGCAGCCCTCTGCGCGTGGCGCTCTAGAACCTCTTTCAAGGGAATCTCCCTTTCAAGAGCAAACGGGTTGAGGATGTGGCAAGGCTGCGCGAATACGGGGACCTGCAGCTGCGACACATCAGGCTTCAAGAAGTAATCTGGTTGCGCCTCTGCATCCTCCAAAAGGTGACGCTCCAAAGTCAACCCCGCCATAATTACATCTATGAGGTTGTCTTGGTCGCGCTCCAACCTTCCAATGTGCGGCAACTCGAGGACCTTCAACCCCGCCATAGCCTGCATCAACTCATCATATGCAGCCGCATTATAACCAGGGACTTCTGCCAAGTCCTTGCTCAGAAGCTTGGCCTCATGGAGATCCTCCATAGCCTGCGACTTCCCACGCGCCACCGCACAGTGAACCACCTTCTCAAAGGCGTCGAACACCTCTTGGGACTCCAGAGTGCCCATAGCTGCCAGGCGCAGCCCGTGACTAATCAACCACCTACATCAACAAAGACAATTTGTGTTAAGGGAAAGCATAGCAACAAAATATTATAAAGAAGAAGACTAAAAAAGGAAGTACATGCGCTCAGCAATGGTCGACATCAAATGAGGGTATAACTCCTCATCGTACTCGATGCTCAGGCCGCGCAGCTTGTTCTCCTGAGCCTGGATGATCTTCTCCATACTCTCCTTGAACTTAGTGATACTAGCATAGTGCTCCACCTTCTTCTCCTCCAAGAACCTCACAGCCCAAGTCATGTCAGACTTATAATGATGAAGCTGCCTGCGCGCCTGCTCCACCTCAGCCAGTGCGGACAACTTCTCATGGGTGACCTTCTCAGTGTACACCCTGGAGGACTCCAACTCCGCCTGCGCTTCCGCCAGCTGCGCACGGAGCTTAGCTATCTCCTCATCCTTCTGGGCAAGAGTACTGCTCTCCCCGACATACCTCTTCTTCAACTGAGCCACCAGCTCAGCCTGACGCGCAGCAGTCGCAGCCAACTCATCCATCAGTTGCTGCGCCTCTACACCCTCATCAACCTTGGTTTTCCCCTCCTTGTTTTCATTCTGCGGAGAGGAAACCACATCCACGAAAACTCCATCATTCTTCGTGGCATCATCCCTACAATACATGAAGAAGATAGCACATATTACGACAAGTAATATACAAGCAAATAGAAACGTAGATACTTACAGAAATGGAGAGGCCTCTGCAGCCTTCTTATCCGCGCCAGGAGCGGATGTCTCCTCCTCCGCGGGCGACTCCGCATCCCCAATAAGGTAGCGTCGTCTCTTCTTGGTGCCACTGCTCCCAGCCTCCCCTTTGCGCTTAAGATTCTGCGCCACCTCCTCCTTCAGCACCTCCTCAGGCTTCAGGATCTCCACGCTGTTAGATGATTCAGCGCGTGCCTCCTCTTACTGCGCCATCTTCACATCTGGCTCCACGCTCTGAACAGGCGTCACTTGGAGCGGCGGCGTATTTTCCGGGCCAACATCCGGCAGCACTGTCAAACGACCCTCGGTCGCCTCTAGAAGTGGCTGCTCACCCTCCCTCAGAAGGCGCACTCCCACAGTCACCTGCTTCAGTCTCTCCAGCTTAACAACGGCGAACAAATCCATCTCTGCGCACATAAACAAATAACAAAGAAGAAAGGATTAGTTATTAAAGGTGCGCATATAAGAAGACTTACATATTTGAAGTAAAAGGGACGAACACCCACCCCGGCCTTCCTCATTTATAAAGGTTGGCACCTCGTCAGCAGCGCCGAAGTAATTGCGACTCAACCCCATGTGCACCAAAAACTCCTCCGGATAAGGGTTAATGGGTATGTGGTTGGCATCAAGAGTCTGCGCATCGGTCAGCCTATAGGAACCGGGTGCGGGGCGCCCATCCCTTGGTAAAGTATCCTGAGTATAAAACTCAAAGGGCGATGGAAAAACCACATCATCAACCCAGAAAAAATGCTCCCTCCAATGTCTAAGGGAGTCTACCTTCTCAGTGTAACATTGAAGCGCCCCCGGGCGCTTCGCGAAAGACACCCATCCATTTGACCACGTTGTGTGTTAGAAGACACGGAACAAGGCTATGGTCGGCTCTATCGCAAGTAAACGGCAGTTTACTTCAAAATTCGACACCTTAGCCGCACCTATACAGTGCAGCTGTGAGATGTGGAGGCGATAGTGGTTGAGCAAATCGCTCAGAAATATAGATATCGGTACGCGGTAATTCGCGTACTCGAAGAATTTCGTGTATAATCCTATTTTCCCTTCGGGGAAATCGGCTATACACGCGTTAACATCTGGAGCCTCTGGACGCACATCCAGAGGAATGAAGTAGTCTGATGTAAACTGGGTAACATCATTCTCCGTCATCGCAGAGCGAAAGTCCTCTAACTGGGCAACCATTTTCATTAATTCAATGAGACACGCACACAAAAATTACCTAATGAAATGATTACTTTCTTTGCAAAAATACGCTTTTAAAAGAAGTGAGCAAGGGTGAGTGTGTGTTTTTACTGTGTGTTTTTGTAACAATGGGGGCGGTGACTATTATATAGGGAGTAAAAAACCCTAGATGATGTCCACGTGGATCCCACTAACAAAAACGTGTGGCTAGAACCGAAACGGTACATGCACTTTTTCCCGATTTACGATGGACACGTGGACACAACCCCCGATTTTCGAGGTATTTCTTTGAAATATCTATGACTAGGTGCATTGCACTCCAAAATGGGCGGCAATATTTCAATGTTCTCCCGCCACGCTTACCGCTGTTAAGATTAGTCTAGCATCCGCGGCTACGAGCTGCGCACACTAGACTGGGGGGACATGATGACGTATAGTCTATATATGGGCCACGAGCCCAAATGATAAACATTACTAAGGCCCAAAACCACCATGCGTGGGCTATTGTAACTTGGGCCGCATCAATAATAGGAACAGGCTCACGTAAGCCCAAACCCATATAAACTATACACGGTATAGATAAGGGTCATTTATCTATGGAATAGATATCCTTACCCGGATAAGCACCATGGGTGTGAAATGTAAGGAGCACGAACCCTACAAGGATTCTGCGCCTATATAAGGAATGACATAACTCTCATTCAAGGTACGATACACAAACCCTAAACTCTTCACGAGAACCCTAAATCGATTACTTACTCTCACGCAGGAGTCTAATCGTGGGAGACAATCCCACGATAAGCCTAACGGTGTTGTTTATTTTCTTAGTGCGCAGGTTATAAGTACTAAGAAGCGAATTGGTACGAGAGCAAGAGCCCATAATCAGGAATGCCCAACTTTTGTATCAACATTAGGATATGGCGAGTTGAGGTACCATACAATTTTGGGCAAATTGCAAGCCATCAACGGATTTGAGATGTCTTTACCAAGAGCCGTTTGCTCCAGGACTAGCCAATCCTTTTGTCGTTTAGACATGGCGGACTGATAACCACAAAAAAATTTGAAGCACCAGTGATTTTTTTTTTTTTTTTTTTTTTTTTTTTTTTTTTAATTTTTGAAATTTTGGCCAAAAACGGGGGTACTAGATAGTAAAATGGGATAAAATTCGCTAGAATAGCGAAATACCCCCCCACACTTAGAATGAATATTGTCCTCAATATTCAAAGTCCCGGCTATTATGCCGACATTTTGAATGTAAAAGGGCAACATTACAAGCTAAGCGTGGAAAACAACATTTTGTTTTTCACTTCATTTGTAACCACAGTATGGGTAACTCCCCCACACTTAGGGTGAAAACCCTATAAGCATGCTACTGTTTTTGTTTACCGAGTCGCTAGCTTGACTCGACCCCGAATTCATTTGTTCTTGGGGAAGCATGATGTGGAAGAAACAATCTCCATCGGACTTTCATTCAAGATGTTTGGACAAACATTTGAAGTACGTGAAATTCCACACCGATGAGATATAATCCCGGCTCAAGATAATGGTAAATGAAAATGCCGGGATCAAAGATGGTATCTTCATTCCCGAAGGAGTGAAGAAGAGAAGAAGTCACCTTATAGGTGAAGAAAAGGAAGAAAACCATGATGAAAATCATGATTTGATATTCTTCCTCGAGAGCAGGCTCATTAGCCTGAATTTGGATTTCAAAGGTTAAGCTCAAAAACATCCCGGGAGGGTGGGTGGGAATTTGCAAATTCTCATGATTGAGTGCATCTCCCCCCGGGATATCAAACTCTGGAGGAGTCATGACATGATGAGTGAGTTCACCGGAGAACTCCTCATGAAGAGAATTATTCACAAGATGTGAATCTGTGAATTCATGTTCCGGAATAGACTCATCACAATCCTCATTCTGAATATCAAAGAGTGGATTATCAGAAATCAAAGTGAAATCAGATTCGAATTCAAATAGAGGATTGGTGAGAGTAGTACTGAATGTTTCGGGAACAAAGAGGTTAACATTCTCTATTGGACTGTTGGGATCAGAAGTGAGTGACGGATCATGATATAGGAGACTTTCAATTTCTCCAAGATCGGCTTCAAAGTTAATGAGAACATCGTTACTTCCCGTTGGAAGTGGATTTATGTGAGTGAGTTCATCAACGAACTCCTCAAGAAGATGATCAGCATCATAATGTGGAACTGATGCCTCAACATACTCGATGTCTCCATAAGATGCACAATCTTCACTACAATCGGAGAAAGTCTCAAATTTATCTTTTGGACACTCAAGAGGGGAAGGAATATCACACATATGCTCAAGAGTTCCCTGTGACTCTCTTGGGATTGGGACAAGGTTCTCAACACTAGACTTTTTGAATTCGTCCGATTCCTTATCAGGAACAGTGCTAAGATGCTCATCCCCCATGCTCAGAGAGTGAGTGGGAACCTTGGGTGTGATAGCAGTTGTTTGAGATGGAATCTCAACTGCTGGGATATCAACTGATGAACTTGATGAATCTTTGTAGAATTGAAGGATATCAAGTATATCTCCATCATCACTGTCATCAGGAATAAAACGGAACTGAGAGCTAGATATGGCTGCTTTTTCTTTTGCAATTGATTCCCGAATAGATTTTTCATAGGCATCTTGGGAATTTATTCTAGCAGCCTGCTCTTCAGCTAGCAATTCTTCCATGGATTTTTGATGAGTGTCTTTTTGGGCAAGGTCTTTAACTAAATCCTTAAGTTCATCAAAAAATTTCATCATACTTTGCATTTCTGGAAGAAGTGTCTGACTCAATTGGGACTGTGGAGGTTGGTTATAATATAATGTGTCAAGACTGTTACAGGGAATTGGATTCCCTGTTTGACAATCTGAACTGAAGTGTGGACCTCCACACTAAGCACAACAGTAAAACTGATGTGGCTGTGGGTTGTATGTGCTAGAGTCATAATTGTTATCAGGAAACTGCTCATAGACAAGCGTGTTTCCCGATTGACAATCAGAACTGTAGTGTGAACCACCACAGTACTCACAACAGTTAAACTGTTGAGTATGGTTTGGTGAATCGTATGGATATTGATTATTTGCAAAATTTTGAGTGTTACCAGCAAACTGTTCGTAGACAAACGTGTTTCCGGTTTGACACTCAAATCCTTGATGAGGACCTCCACAATATTCACACGAATATGTCAGTATCTCATGGTTTGGTGGCTGGTGGAATAAATCAGCTGTGTCATGGTAAGAATAGGGATCCTGGTTATAGACAGACCCATTTCCTGACTCTACCACGCCACAGCCGGGGTAATTTCCACCGTTATGAGGGCCACCACACCATTGGCAACCCAAATAGTGTGGATACGATATAGGAAAGAATCAAAGGTTTATAGAGGGTAAGAAATGAAGAATCAAAGATGTGAGAGGGTAAAGGTGAATATTTTTGGATTTTTGAATAAACATTTTGTACAAATGAGAAAGAAAATCTTTTTTTGGGTTTTTTGTGTTCGTTGAAAACTGATTTTAAAAATTTTTCGGGAACCGTTTTTATGAAAATATACACAAGGATGGTAAATTTACAAAGAAGTGAATTCCAAAATCACTAATCAGAAAACCGTTTTAGAATAACGCGCACGACCTCCCCGGCAGCGGCGCCAAAAATGTTGACTCCTCCTAAACCAACCAGTCAACCGGGTGCAGTTGATAGGCCCACCTAGGAGAAAGTGCAAGTGTTTTATAATCCGTGGAAGTACAGGGAAATCCTCCGGGTCGTTAAGTCCCAACGAGATTGAAATTGTATTTTAAACGTTTGTGGAATAAGTGGCACTGAGGACAGTAACAAGATGATTGGGGAATGATTATACTACTGATTTCTTGGTATTTGAACAATTATGGAATGATATAAACAATAACAGATATAATCACAAAAGCACAGACTGGAAAATCAGATAACAGACAGGAAAAAGTGGGTTTTTAAACAATTACAAACTACAGGGGGTGCAAGTGAAACTTTTTAAAACTTAAAATTTAAAAGAAAGTTAAAAATGAAAATGAAAATATTAAAATGATTATTTTAATATTTAAATACTATTTAATTAATTAAAACTATTTAAAAAGTAAATTAAACCTAATTTAAATAAAACTAAAAATTATAAAAATTACAAATTAAACTAAAAACTTGCAAAAATAATTTCTAAACTTTAAAAATGAACTTGAAGAAAGTAAAAAAAATAAATATTTTTGTCTTTTTATGAGTTTTATATTAGGGGCAATTGCATATATACCCACTAAAACTTGTATATTTGCATATATACCCAAAACATGCTTAACTTGCATTGTACATCATGCATTGAAAACTTGTATTTTGGGTAAATATACAAGTTTTTGAGTTTTAGTGGGTATATATGCAATTCTCCCTTTATAAAACTAATGAACCATCACAGGAATCCTAAAAAATTATAAAAAGTTACTAAAAATTATATTTAGGCCAATTTACTAATTAATTACTTAATAATTAATTTAAATCTAATTTAACTAAATTAAATAGGAAAATTGGAAAATGAACAGTAGAAACTAAAAATATATTTTCTAAAAGTCTTAACTAATTTATAAAACTTAGAAAAATTATAAAAACCTACTGTTATTAATTAAAATTTAAGAAAACTAATTAATTACTAATATTACCTATTTAATTATTTAAACTACTTTTAAATCTAATAAATAGTAAACTATTTAGGAAAAATCTAAGAAAATTATTTTAAATACTTAAAGGTACTAGGAAATTAAGAAAATTATAAAAATGGAAAAGTGCTTATAAATAAGCTGAAATGAAAAATTAAAAGGATAGAATCTATTAAATAGAAGCTATCACTAATTTTATGTTTGCTTTTTTGGTGTTTTTCTTTTTGACAGCTAAAAATGAGATGAAATTAGGAAACTTTTGTGAGACAACTTTTCTTTTAGCTTAAAAATAAGCTGTGTGCACCCCCTTAAGCAAGACAGTTGACTTTCTTTGACCACATAGGCAAATAAGCTCAAATGATTATATATGGGGTCCACAATGATGAAGCTAGGTTCAATTAAGCAAAAGGAACTTAAATAAGCTAGAAACAACAAACTACAATCACTGATAAGCTAATTAGAAAGAAATAAGCACTTTGAAATCTTTAAGCTAAACACAGAATTGGGACAAACTTAAGCACTGATTCCAGGTGGGGTCTACTGGTTCCTAGGTCAAACTAAGGGTCAAACCTTGAAACCTGGTAGGAGGGGGTTGGGAAAACCCAAGGTGGATCACTAGGACCCACTGAGGTGGCCTACAACAGCCACTAAAGGTGGTGGTGTTGTAGTGGTCTGCTGGTGCAGGGGAGGTCAGTCCCCCTGCAAGTGAGTTTGGAGGTGTGTGGAGCCCACACAAAAAATCACAAAAATCAAATAAGAGTGGGGACTTAAAATTAAGCTGGTAGACAACAAAAAGGAACAAGTTTCAAGTCCTCAATCACAACACAAAATTCTATTAAATTCTTTGAAGTTTTGAGATTTTCTGCTTGTGAAAACTTTGACTTTTATGAAAAACTTAGACAGTTGACTTTTATGAATTTGTGATCAATCCCAATGATCAAATAAGATGTATTAAGATATAAATAAGCTAAATTAGGCTAAAAATCTGATTTTGAGTTGAAGTGGTGAAATTTCCACTTCAAAATTCTAACAGTTAACAGCTAGAAAGGATTTGAGAGTGGATTTTGACTTTTTGCTAAATGAGTACTGACTTTTATGGCTAACCTATGCTAAAAAGACCCTATGTAATATACTCATGACAAGTTAACAACAAAACAACAACAAGATCACTGGATCCAGGCTTGATCCAAACACTCCTATACTTAACAGTTTTGAAGATTTTCAATGAGTTTAACTTGTTTCTTCCACAAATCTGTTTCCAAATGTTCTATTATGATCTAGATAGGTGAGTTAAGCCCAGAAACACAACTTTTAACCACTATTACACAAGATGACAATAATATAGCTACTATGGCAGTTTAATCAAAGAGAGTGAGTAACAAAGGTATCTAAGTACAAACAACTAATTTCAAAACACAATCTTAACTAACTACTCCTAACAAACACAAAGAACACAGAATAACAAGCAAGCTACAAAGATTATAAGGAATTGAGATTTTTAGAGGAAAATCAAAATAAGCAAATCTTACTAACCACCCTTAGCATGAACAAAGGGTTTTCCACAGAAGCCTATCTTTAAATAGGCTTATCCACTTCCAAGTTTGCCCATCAATGCTTCTCAATACCTGAAATCAAACTCAAAACAAACCATAGTTGACTTATGTTGACTTTTTTATATTTTTGATTTTTTTTCTACTAGTACTGAGTTTTATGGTCTCTACAAGCTTCAATAAGCTTAAGGGAACCTAAGTGAGCTTAACAGTCCATGATATAAACTTACACAACAACAGAATATGATTTAAGATTAAGACATGAAACTGAAAATTGCATAAACAACAAGGATGAAGGAAACTTGATTTTATTACTTTGAAAAGGTTAAAAGTACACTGAATTAACTTAAAACACTGCTTAAAAGGTTTTAATTAAACTACAATACCCTATTACACTTCTACGATTACTTTTACACTAAAAATGGGGACACATTCTTCTTCTTGCTTCTCTTCATTATATAGCTGTTGGATTAGGGTTCCCTTTGAGCCTCTGAGCAAATCCCAACTCCATTTGGGCCATTGGATGGCCTGTGATCAATCTTGGCCGTTTAAAAAGGTTTGGCGCCAAAAAATGGATACGTCCATTTGGACTGTTGTAGCAAGGGTGGGGGGTGGTGGCATTTAATGTGAGGTGATATAAGGTGCAGGGGGTGTGGGAAGGTGATGATGAGTTTGTTGCAAGTGGTGGTGGTGGGGTGAAACCAGGGTGGTATGGTGGTTTGGCTGTGGTGAGTGAGGGAGAGGGAAGTGGTGTGGTTTTGACCGGTATTTAACCAAGGGGTCAAACGTTGACCCCGTTTTAATATAAAAGGGTTGTTTGGGCTGGAGTGGAGTGGGCCAAGAATAAGGGAAGGGTGGGCTTTGGTTGTGGATTGGATTTGTATTGGATTGGGTAACAAATATTAAGGGTCCGGTTTTGGTTTTAGTTATCACAAGGACCTTTTTTGTAATTTAGCCGAAAGTTGGAGGGTGAGTTTTGGCAATCTTCCAAAGTTTCCATAAGGTCCATTTTTGCCAAATTATGAATAGTTCAAGGACCTGTGATGATTTTTCCATTTTAAATTTCCAGGGACTAAAACTGCCAAACTTTGAAACTTCAGGGACTTGTTGTGTAATTTCACCAAACTTTTCCACCAAGGACCAATCCTGCCATATATGAGAAGTACAAGGACAAAATTTGTTTTCCTCAAAGTTTTAATATCCCAGGGACCATTTTTGTCATTTTTCAAAGTTCAGGGACTAAACTTGCAATTTTGTGAAACTTTGCACCAAAGGACTAATTATGTAACTTTTTGATTTAAAAGGACCTTTGGTGACTTTTTCAAGTTTTTAGAATAACCAGGGACTAGATTTGACAACTTTTGAAAGTTGAGGGACTGAAACTGCCAATTATGCAAACTTTGTACGTTTTTCATCTGTTTTTGATTATTTTGCATCTAAAACATATAAAACACATTCCTGGGATATTTTCATTATTTTGATGTAATATTGAGTGTTTTTGGATGTTTTGGCAGTTCAGAATGGTATAAAATGATGAGTATTTAGACACTCATCAACAAGTCAAGTAAAAATGAAAAATGGAGTACGAGGCTTACTACACCAAAGATGGTGGGGTGTAACGAGTTGTAGAGTCGAGGTAAGGATAATACGAGAGTAGGACTTGATTAACGACCCAACAAAGATTCAAGAGCAAGTGTTTGTTCCTTCTAAACACAATTTGAAAGACTTGTGTTCTTGCCAAAGCTGGTCGATCCAGAAAAACTAGAAGAAGAGACTTGGTAATATTTTTTGTAAGTTGGTTTTATGTTTGTGTCGAGTGCATGCATGCAAAGGTGGTTTATATACTAGCCTTGGAGTGTTTTAGGGAGTAATATTTATGAGACATGATGGAAGTGTGTTGTAGAGTGAATGGTAGGGTGTAAGTATGAGGGGTAAATGTTTCCCTTTGATTCTAGCTTGTCGACACAAGCAAAGTCAAAAGAAAATGTTAGTTTGTGTTGTTTATATATATTTGGTTGTACGTATGGGTTTCTTTTAAAATGAAACTAGTATTAGATTTTCAACTTGCCTAGGAACTATATAATAAGTTTGTGAGAGCATAAAAGATGGAAGCTTGTCTTTGTGATTTAATACATATGTCGACTGTCATTTAAATGTGTACACGAATTGGAAAATCGTGTAGGACTTTGGTTATAGCTGATCAAACTTGATATCTAAACATGAAATCATGCTAGAAAATATTATTAGAAACTCACAGAAACAAACGGGAGGCAAAACGGTTAAGTTTTGAGTTATTTATGTGTCGAATGTGTTGTTTTTGGACCAAACATGATGAGGCAAAAAATGAACCACTTTTAGGGGGTCATTTAAGCCCGGAATTGAATTTATTTGATCAAATATTGCCCTAAATCGTTCCTTTTGTGATTTTAGGTACTTTGGGAGAGAAATCTGGAAAAGGAAGCAATTCGGACGTTTTTGGAGCATAAAAGTGAAGAAAACGCCAAAGTCTTAATTTTCCTTGCTGGGAACAGTAGGTGACGGCGTCAAGAAGGAAATTCTGACGGCGTCAAGAGTAATTTCCATGACGACCCATTACAGAATTGAAGGCGTCACGAAGTAGAGCGTCAAGAGTAAAATACGTGACGGCCTGGAAAATGCTATAACGTGACGGCGTCAAAATTAGATCAAGGCAGTCCGAGAAGTATTTTGGCGGCGAGATGACGGCGTCACAAATTTGTTCTTGACGCCGTCAGCCTCAATTTCCTATATATAGTTTTCTAATTTTCATTCATAAAAAAGAGAGAAATTTTGGAGAAACCCTAAGGCCGAACTTAGTACGAATTTTACAGGTTTTTCAAGGGTTCTGAGCCCTTGATCCCTTTCATGTGTAATTGAGATAAGTATTCTTTTAATTCAATCAATATGTCTATGTGTTTGTTGTCTATATCTTGTTCTTGTCTTAATTCCATCATGCTAGGCTAGATCTATCTTGTGTTTGCTTGGATCTAATGAAACCTAGATGTTAATTATGTGTTGATTACTTGTTTATGGTTGTATTGGATGAATGATTTCGATGTTAGGCTTAAGAAAACTGGCAGATCTCCAAATGGTAACATGCTTGAACGTCTTAGGAAACATGAACTGACGTGCACTAGGTTTTATTGGTTGTATTTAATGCATGGGTAAATTCTAATGATCCCATGTTAGGAGCTTCTTAATCGGCTCGACATAGGAGTGAAGTAGGCACTCATAGGATTGGGGAATTAAGTGCGCCACCCCATGAATGGTATTAAGGAATACAATTTGTCATCCACGCAACTATAACAAGTAATTAACGTGTAAAAGATATCTAGGGAGTAGTGAAATCTAAGTAAACACAACTTCTCCACTTATTGCTCACAACCTTAGTTTAAATTAGTCTATTTTCATTTCCAGTATTTTATTTTGATTGCATCTTTAGTATTGGGTTAGTTGACTAGCAACTAATTCCGCCCAAATCCTTCAAACCCCGAGATTTTTACTTGCTTTCTAAAAAACATAAAAATACAAAAATAATCATCCTTCATCTTTAGCACTAGTATTTAGGTTTTCTAATCCTAGTGACACTATTCCTAGCTGAATGATCAATCCCCCGGTACTTGTCACTATACTATACTACAACGATCAGGTACACTGCCTGGTGGGGGTTGTAAGCTTCTCAAGATCCCTTGAGAGGTAAAGCCTGGTGCGATTCCCACGTATCAAGTTTTTGGCGCCGCAGCCTGGGGAATAGTTATTGTCTAGGTTAGAATCTCTTTTTATTAGGTCTACTTGCTAGATTCCTTTCTAGTAAGATTTTATTTTTATTTTTAGGTTTTCTTTAGTCTATCTTATTTCTTTGTTTCCTTTGTTCGTAACCTCTCGCCCAACTACCACTTTGACAATAATTCTGAGTTAGAGGAGTCTGATCATGATGATGACCGTAGGGCTAGTCCCTTTTACTATTCAGACTCCGACGAGGATCTTGATGATGGTGATGTGATTAATGAGAATAGGATGGAGGAAGAAATAAACCCTCTTAGGTATGTCGACCCTAGAACCAGGATTGAGTGTGATAGTTCATTTAACATGCAATTTCCTTGTAAGATCAGATTTAAGAGCTCTAACGCCTATCTTAACTCATCTCTTCCAATGAACATAATCTCGCGTAATGAATACAATAAAATCATGGTAGATGAGTTAGAATACAAAGGAGAAAACATTATCGCTAGGGCAATACCATTGCATGTGTTTGTAGGAAGCTTGGTTTATCTTGTTGAGTTCATGGTTATGGAGAATCTAGGAGAGTTTATTGATGATAAGTTGACCCAAGTTGTGTTTGGAAAACCTTTCAAACAGTTGACAAACCTCGATGAAAAACTCATAGGAGGGTTAATTACATTCTCGGAGGGGGATGAAGATTTTGTCTATCAAATGCCCCGCACACACCCTAGGTTCAAGGATTTTTCCATGGAAAAGTGTAGTAGGTATCCGCCCATAGAAATGTTAAGTGAAAATGATAAGAGAAAAGGACTTAGGTATACTCATGAAAAGAATAAAAGATACTATCGCGGATGCTTAGAGTTAGGAGATGATTATAAGAAAGATGAGACAACTATTAGATGGCTCACACTTGGTTATGTGAGCATAAGATATGCACGTTAACCCATGACCTTGAGTCTAGCTACAAGACTCGTAAATAAAGAAAAGCGCTTCTTGGGAGGCAACCCATGTTTTGTGTGATTTTATTTTGTTTGTTTGTTATTTGCTTCCGTATGCATGCTTTATTTTTATTGTTGGTAGATCATGTTTCTCAATTAAAAAGTGGAAATACTTTACTTTGTTGTTTTGGCCAAGTCTTAACTCCACCTAAAAGTATTTTTGCAAAAGATAAGTGTAAGGGGAAACCCCAAATATGTTTTTAAGAAACAAACCGATCATGATTCTCCACAATATTAAATGAACATGTATATTCGTATTTGTTAGAGTCAAATGCTTGTATCGAGTCATAATGAAGTTTTGCAGGATTTTTCAGGAAGTAGGACCAAGTTTTTCCAGAAATTTTCCAGAAACTTAACATAATAATTTCTGCAGGTCACTTCTGACGGCGTCACAAGTTAACTCTTGACGGCGTCACGTGTAAAAATCTGGAAATTTTACCGGTTTTGTTTTTCTAACGGAGTCTTATGGTTTTTGTGAATTATTAAGTTTTATAATCTCCAGGAAATCTGCAAACTTCATTCCACAAGCATTATATCTTATTTTGTTTTCTAGGATTTAGTAACTTATATAGGTTGCCGCCGATTTTATGCGAGGTTGTCTTGTCTATTTTCTCAGGATTCACAGGTTATGTATGACAAGAAGATGATTTATATTCTGGAAGGGAAGCTTTGATTGTTCATTTTCTTGGAGGAAGATTTAACCTGACCACCTTATTATCCATACTGAGCGAATCAGGGGAGTATTTGATTTCATTCTTTTTACTTATTTCACTTTTACATTCTTTACTTGAACATTGGGGACAATGTTCATCCTAAGTGTAAGGGGAGGGTAAAATGATGATACCCAATGTTCATCCTAAGTGTAAGGGGAGGGTAAAATGATGATACCTTACATATGCACTTTCGCTTGAGTTTGTTTTGTTTAATAGTAGATGTGTAATAAAACTATGAGAAATACTTGTTAGTGCAATTTTAGCGCCAAATTTAAAATTTTTTACAACATTTAGGAGTGAAACTTTAGCCATAGCAAGCGTCTCATGGATAGGAGATTGTATGACTAGCACATAACCGTATATTCAGAAAAATTTTCCACCCAAATATGTGAGGTTCGCCTTTAGATTTGATAGGAAAAGCATTTACTATTAGTGCTTATGAGTGTACCGGTAGCATTTAGATTCTAAAACTTGCGTTAGTGATGCATCCCGAGACCGCTAGTGAGACTACATTCGTGTGGTAGGATTTACTACATGATAAGAGGCATTAGGGTCACCCTTGTGTTAAACCCGTATTATAATTACTTGACCATTTAAGTCATATTACTTGGCTAGTTAAGTCAACTAATTTTTCCCACACCGTTAGCGTTGTACTCATTTTTAGTACACGAAACCCCTAGTACACCCCTCCGAGCCTATCTTTTCGTTTCTAACTTTAAGCATTTTACTTAAAGGAAGAATTTGTTACACCCCACTTAAATGTACACCCAAATCGCCTTAGCCTTCCGTGTATATGCTCATTTTTAGTGCATTATTGTTATTTGTTAAACCCTAAGTTAACTTTCTAATTGATTACATGGTTGCTAAGTCGAGTCATATCATTGTACATATTGTTTTGGGACGATTGGGACTCATGGGTAAAGTACTTATTTTATGGAGTAATGGGGAAGAACATCATATATTACCCCCATATGTGCGTTAATCTTAAAAGTACTCCAAGTGTTTTGATTATCTTAATTCGAGTCAATAGATTAGTTCATTGTAAAGTATGTAAAAATTCAAGTGTAAGGGGAATGTCCATCCCCTATGATGTATTATTTTGGATGGTAGGGTAAGAGTGTATGAAAAAAAAAAAAAAAAAAAAAAAAAAACGAACTACCATCCCTTTTTATTCTATGTTCATTTTATGTTTTTGTTATTTTTCATTTATTAGCTTAAGTCGAGTCTAGTCTTGGCTTAGCAACGCCATATTGTACATGTAATTAACCAAGATTGTTAACTCGCCACCAGTAAAACTTCCTTTATCCAACAAAACCGTGTATTTCATATCCCTACACCTAACGTTACAACCCTTTAAAAAGACCTCTTTGATAGTTTATCCTAGGTGCTTACGCCATGTGGTGGAGGTTTGATCCTTTCCCAAGCCTATGGTAATCTATTTTGCTATGACAGGTAGTGAGAGATATCTTCCGTTTCCATATTGTAATTTATACTTTATTACACCCGAGAGATGTGAGTATCTAAACACTATTTGTGAGGTGCTAGTATATGGCCTCCATGCTTGTCTATTGGTCTTTAGTGGAACGATTATTTGTTGTAATTACTTTTATATTAGTGTTAAATGACCCCTAACTTGTATTTTAATTAGAATAAAAGCACATTTGCTTGAGGACAAGCAAATCTCAAGTGTAAGGGTATATGATGAGGCGAAAAATGAACCACTTTTAGGAGGTCATTTAAGCCCGGAATTGAATTTATTTGATCAAATATTGCCCTAAATCGTTTCTTTTGTGATTTTAGGTACTTTGGGAGAGAAATCTGGAAAAGGACGCAATTCGAACGTTTTTGGAGCATAAAAGTGAAGAAAACGCCAAAGTCTTAATTTTCCTTGCTGGGAACAGTAGGTGACGGCGTCAAGAAGGAAATTCTGACAGCGTCAAGAGTAATTTCCATGACGACCCAGTACAGAATTGAAGGCGTCACGAAGTAGAGCGTCAAGAGTAAAATACGTGACGGCCTGGAAAATGCTATAACGTGACGGCGTCAAAATTAAATCAAGGCAGTCCGAGAAGTATTTTGGCGGCGAGATGACGGCGTCACAAATTTGTTCTTGACGCCGTCAGCCTCAATTTCCTATATATAGTTTTCTAATTTTCATTCATAAAAAAGAGAGAAGTTTTGGAGAAACCCTAAGGCTGAACTTAGTACGAATTTTACAGGTTTTTCAAGGGTTCTCAGCCCTTGATCCCTTTCATGTGTAATTGAGATAAGTATTCTTTTAATTCAATCAATATGTCTATGTGTTGGTTGTCTATATCTTGTTCTTGTCTTAATTCCATCATGCTAGGCTAGATCTATCTTGTGTTTGCTTGGATCTAATGAAACCTAGATGTTAATTATGTGTTGATTACTTGTTTATGGTTGTATTGGATGAATGATTTCGATGTTAGGCTTAAGAAAACTGGCAGATCTCCAAATGGTAGCATGCTTGAACGTCTTAGGAAACATGAACTGACGTGCACTAGGTTTTATTGGTTGTATTTAATGCATGAGTAAATTCTAATGATCCTATGTTAGGAGCTTCTTAATCGGCTCGACATAGGAGTGAAGTAGGCACTCATAGGATTGGGGAATTAAGTGTGCCACCCCATGAATCGTATTAAAGAATACAATCCGTCATCCACGCAACTATAACAGGTAATTAACGTGTAAAAGATATCTAGGGAGTAGTGAAATCTAAGTAAACACAACTTCTCCACTTATTGCTCACAACCTTAGTTTAAATTAGTCTATTTTCATTTCCAGTATTTTATTTTGATTGCATCTTTAGTATTGGGTTAGTTGACTAGCAACTAATTTCGCCCAAATCCTTCAAACCCCGAGATTTTTACTTGCTTTTTAAAAAACATAAAAATACAAAAATAATCATCCTTCATCTTTAGCACTAGTATTTAGGTTTTCTAATCCTAGCAACACTATTCCCAGCTGAACGATCAATCCCCCAGTACTTGTCACTATACTATACTACAACGATCAGGTACACTGCCTGGTGGGGGTTGTAAGCTTCTCAAGATCCCTTGAGAGGTAAAGCCTGGTGCGATTCCCACGTGTCAAAACACTTTGCCCTTTAAAAACCTAGCACTACACGACTTGTGAATCTGAGACTCGACATACTTGTAGTCGGCTAGGCGAGAAATGAGGTAGTGCAAAAGTATATAGGTGTCGTGTGTAAAAAAATCAAGCGTACGAGATGCGTTTTGTAGCTTGGTTCTAGTCGATATATATATATATATATATATATATATATATATATATATATATATATATATATATATATATATATATATATATATATATATATATATATGAAGTAATATATTTGAAATGGGCTTGAGGTTTGTGGGCTGATGAATAGTACTCACTGATTTGAGCTTAGGAAAAATTAAGGGCCCAGTTTAATTATAATTAGTGTTTAAATATGATTAGGAAAGTTTAATTAGGATTAAGTGAAATGTTTACGTGAGCCCGGGAGTTGTCGAATGCGTTTTTCCAAAAATAGGTTACGTAAGTTTGAAAATGGTAAAAGTTTGTTATATTCGCGATTTTAGACTATAATGGTACATGTGTGAGCATCGTTCCGAGGCAATAGGGGATCACAAACAACATCGTGATTTTGAGTGACATAGCATATTTAACAAACAAGATTTTTTTTTGTTGTTGGTAAAAACGTTATTAACTAACGTAATGATATATTAGAAATTGATTAGCATTTACTATTCATAGGGAAAATTACGGGAGTTTACAGTACCTACTCCTTATTCTGAATTCCGTCCCGGAATTCTAGTCTAAGATAGTTGTCAGGGGTGTCTAGAGAAATAGATGAGGGTACTTGGCGCGAATCTGGTCCTCCCGCTCCCAAGTGTATTCCGGTCCTCGCTTAGAGTTCCATCGGACTTTGACTATGGGAATACGGCTTTGCTTTTATTATTTGACTTCCGGATCCATGATTTCTACCGGTTCTTCTGTAAAGACAAGTTTATCGTCGAGTCGAATCTCTTTGAGGGGAATGACAAGAGATTTATCTGACAAACACTTCTTGAGGTTTGATACGTGGAAAGTATCGTGTACTCGACTAAGTTCTTCAGGCAGTTCTAGTTTGTATGCCACCGGTCCAATCCTTTCTAGGATATTAAATGGTCCAATGTATCAAGGGTTCAATTTCCCATGTTTTCCAAAGCATACCATTCCTTTCCAGGGAGATACTTTCAACATGACTCTAGCTCCAACCTGGAATTCCATAGGTTTTCGCCTAACGTCGGCGTATCTCTTCTGTCTGTCTCTGGCAGTTTGCAATCATTGTTTGATCTTGACTATCTTCTCCGTTGTCTCATGAATGAGTTCGGGTCCAATGAGTTGTATATCACCAACTTCGGCCCAACAAACGGGTGATCTGCACTTCCTGCCGTAAAGTGCTTCGAATGGTGCTGCCTTGATACTAGCATGATAAATGTTGTTGTAGGAGAATTCTACCAATGGTAAGTGTTTGTCCCAACCTTTTCCGAAGTCGATCACACATGCTCGAAGCATGTATTCTAAGGTTTGGATGGTTCTTTCACTTTGCCCATCGGTTTGAGGATGATATGCGGTGCTCATGTCCAATTTAGTACCCAAAGCTTTCTGCAATGATTTCCAAAAGTGAGACGTGAATCGACTATCTCGATCCGAGATGATGGAGATAGGCACTCCATGTCGGGTAACTATCTCTTTTAAATACAACTGCGCGAGTGTATTCATTTCGTTGGTTTCCTTGATAGGCAGAAAGTGAGCGGACTTGGTGAGACGATCAACGATGACCCAGATGGTATCATATCCCGTTGACGTTTTGGGTAGTTTGGTGATGAAGTCCATTGTAATTCGTTCCCATTTCCATATAGGCAGTTCTGGTTGTACTAGCAATCCTGATGGTTTCTGATATTCTGCTTTTACCCTTGCACAAGTTAAACATTTTCCGACATACTCGGCGATGTCGGCTTTCATGTTTGGCCACCAATAGAGTTTCTTGAGATCTTGGTACATCTTGTCAGATCCTGGGTGGATGGAGTATTTTGATTTGTGGGACTCATGCATGATGAGGTCACGTATACCTCCATAGAGAGGAACCCAACTCCTTTCCTTAAAACAGAGCATTCCGTTCTATCTTTTCACAAAACCATTTGTATTCTCCGGCATGCCGTAGATTCTTTCATTTGGTCTGTTCTCTTCTCGAAGAGCTTCGGATTGTGCTTGAAGTATTTGTGATGGAAGAGGCGAACAAATCGTCATTCCCAAGGATCGGACCCTGAGAGGTTTAATTCGTTCTTTCCTGCTTAAGGCATCTGCCACAACGTTTTCCTTTCCTGGATGGTAGCGAATTTCGCAATCGTAATCACTAATCAATTCTATCCATCGACGTTGTCTCATATTCAACTCCTTCTGATCCAGGATATATTGAAGACTTTTGTGATCCATGTATACCGTGCACTTGGTGCCGTATAGAATTATTAGATGCGGTGCATTCTTCAAAGTCAGGCAATGATCTTCGAAATCATCTAAGTATAGTCATACGGGGTATCTGTCTAGAATGATGAGGCGTATCTCCTTAAGTTCAGTAGACTTTTTCCATCTTGATCATTCATTTCCATATTTCTTCCAAAATCACTAACTTTCACCAAATGCTTGTTTTTACCTGAAAATTACTAAAGTAAACGATTAAGTATCAATTCTCATAGATAATAATATAAAACAAGTAAAATATATAGGACAAATGATGACAATAATATGTACTTATTTGACGTCATGACTCTTTTTGGAACCAGGTTGTAGAAAGGTTAAACAATCAGTCTGATAGTGACCATCGTAACAAAAATATGGTCATAGATAAATGGGCAAGACTTAGTAGTGAATGTCAAAAATTCAATGATATTTACAAGCATTTGCAGCATACAAGTCAGGAAAATGACAATGATCGTCTCCAAAATGCAAAGAACATTTTTGAAGAACACTTTGGTGAGAGAAGCTTCCAATATGTTCACGTGTGGTTCATTTTGAGAAACCACCCCAAATGGGACGAATGAAATGTTTTGTTTTCCGTATCGTGTTTATTTGTTTTTCCGTATCGTGTTAATTTGTTTTTCCGTATCGTTTTTAATATGTTGTACTGTTGCTTTAAGTTTGAATTTGAATAAAATCCTTAGCGAATGTGTTTGTGTGTGAGAAGTGAATTTGAATTTGAATTTTGAATAAGTCAAGACCGTTTAAATTTGAGTTTCAAATTTGAAATCCCGCCCGTCTTTTGAATTTGAATTGTAAATATATCCCTCTCGTTTTTGAATTTGAAATTTAAATATATCCCACTCGTTTTTTAATTTAAACGAATATAAATAACATCCCATAACACAATATTTTTCACACACTTCAAACATTTACAATGAATACTCGTTGGTCAAAAGTAGAAGAAATCTTGTTGGCTGAAGTTTTGGTTGAAGTGAATCAACACACAAGCCTACAATGATCACTTATTTTGGAATAAGGTTGTAGACATGTTCAACGATCAATCCGTCGGTGATAATTGTAACGTAAATATGGTCAGGGGTAAATGGACAAGAATTAACTTGGATTGTATACAATTCAACGCTATTTTCAATCAGTTGCAGCGTACAAGCGAGGAAAATTAAAGTGATCGTCTGAATAATGCAAAGACCATTTTTGAACAATGCTCTATTGGTCGGAGAAGCTTCCAATATGTTCACGTGTGGGAGATTTTGAGAAACCACCCCATATGGCTAATTTATGGTTAACAGTGTTGTATAATTTGGTTTTCTTATCGTGTTTTTTTCGTATTGTTTTTAAACTTTATCGTTATTTTACGTTTCGTATGTTTTTATTGTGTTGTATTGTATTTTTATATTTAATAAAATGAATTTAGTTTATTTAATGAAATGAATAAAAAATAAAGTTTAAAGTGGTGAACCCCAAATGAGTAATTTGAAGTTAGTTATTAGAGGGGAAGGTGTGGCTTCGTTGTATCTCGCGACCGCCACGCTGGCATCTCCTCGTAGCTCGCCACCACACCCCCTACCCCTACTCGTTGCTCGCCGTTGGGGGGTTCCTCACCTTCACGGCGAGCTAATATTCTGACATGAGTGGGACCATGTAAAGGGATAAATGGTTTATTTTTCTCTTCTTTTTTGATTTTTCAAGTGTGTGTGGTGTGTATACATGTAAGATGAAGAACACGATTGGGTTTTTCAACTTGGAATGGAATGGAATGGAAGTGGGCTCAAGTAAAAAATGCAATATAATTCACGTGAATTATATAAACCGTCAAATTATAGAAATAAATGGTCATTAATTAATTTTGATGGCTTAGTAAGTTGAAAAGGTTTGTGACCATAGAAAATTGGTCATTAGATTGGATGTTTAAAGACCAAAATATAGTGGTCATTGAGCGGTAACGTGAGAAAAAAAATTCTCATTGTTTTTTTTGTTTTTTCGTATCTTTATTTTATGTTTCGTAAGATTTTTTAATATGTTGTAATGTAATTTTATTTTTAATAAAATGAATTTAGTTTATTTCATAATTTGAATAAAAAAAATAAAGTTGTAAGTGGTAGGACCCAAATAAGTAAGTTGTACGTAGTTAGTTGTGAGTGAAGGAGGGTGGTTGTAAAGGGAGGTTTGTTAAGATGATGTGGCACTCCGTGAGGCCCAAATGAGGAGGTTGAGCTCCTCACCATACCTTCCGCTCTTAGTGAGGGGGGTTTAGTTGTGGAAGTTTGTTAAAGTGATGTGGCACCCCATAAGCCCCAAATGACCAAGTGAAGGTGCTGACTGCACCAAGTGCTCTTAATAGGTTATGAAGATGAAAGTTCTTTTAATAAAATATTAAAGATGACAAACATATGTTGACGATCTTTACCAAAATATACAATACGTAGTGATATCACGAAATCGATATGGATGTATGTACATATCTTTTCACAGTAACAATGAACTGTAGATGCATGACATAAAATAGTAGATATGATGGTGTTTGGTAGTACTACCCTATTGTTAAATTGGGGTGTACGTAATGTTTTGAAAACCGGGTTTGAAATCGACCTGGTCGAGTCATCGGGCATCGGGTCAACCAGTTTGACCGATTCGACCGCCGGGTCAACCCGGTTTTCAATTTTTTATTTTTTTGACCGGGTCAACCGGTTCGACCGCCGGGTCAATCCGGGTTTTCATTAAAAAAATTTCAAAAAATAAAACCCTGCCGGGTTTTGAGAACCTGGTTGACCCGGGTCACTCAAAATCCGGCGGGTCTAACCGCTTAACCCGGGTTTTTTTTACCCCTTTTTTTGCCGGAACCGGTCGAACCGGTTAACCCGGTCGGGTCGACTCGGGTTTCAAAACACTGGGTGTATGAGTTGTTTTCTTGATAAAATTTGACTATTTTGCAAGGATGTTTCAAACGAATTGCATGACTGTTTTGGAAGCATACAGTAGAAAGTAAAAAAAGATGTTACTTTTGTTTTTAATAATTTGTGTAGTTTAGATTGTTTTGTCAAACATGTGATTCTAAAAAAAAAAATACAAGCAATATAAAGTTCTTCTATGTGTATGTTTGGCAATAGTAGGAGCTAGAACGGGTAGAAATAAGAGGTTTTGGATCAATTTTAAAGTGTGATTAATTTAAAAAGTGCAGAAAGCAACTCATCGTCGGACAAGTGTTCTCCCACCTATTTTATTTAAAAAATCAGCCTATGGGCAAAATAGTAATAATAATAAATGTTTTATACTTTTCATTTACTACTTTGTATTACTTTGAGTGCAATATATTTACATAACACGAACCTAAGAACGTTCAACTTAAGAACACCATAACTTTTTGCTGTTTTGGCCTATATATATTCATGTGAATGTCATATTTATAAGAACTAATTACAAACATGTGTCATTACTTGTTTTACAATCTAGGCTGTGCTTAACGCGACAAAAAAGGCCTTACTATATCTTTTATGTTAGTAAAAAGACTAATTTATACACATAAGATCATACGAATCAAAAATTTACTTGCTACAAACAAATGGTTATTCTTAAAATTTATACAAGAAACATCTTGGCACGGCCTAAAACACTACCTAGTGTTGTTACATAAAGGACTTTATTACTCATTTTATGTTATATTTGGAGTTTTTGAACCCACGTGTCCAGCAAAGATAGAGAAAAGGAAGTCATATCCATGTATCTTTAGTATGGGCCCAAGCAGCTCACGAGTATCAAAAGATAAAAGGAGCCCGTAATTGTTTTCAAATGTCGGTGGTAGTGAATAAAAGGAACGAGCAAAACATAAATAAATAAATAAATAAATAAATAAAAATCCATTCGGGAGATCTTTATCCTTTTTTTTTATTTTATTTTTTTTAACTAAAAGCAATTTAACGGATTACAATAAGATGGCAGGCAAACGAGCAACAAGTTGCGCCGCAACCCCCTTTTGGATGGCAAAACCAATCCTATTAAAAATAAAGTTTTGATTGTTGAGGGTCGAAAAATTACTTTGCACAACTCGTTGAACTCTAGACAAAAACTTCTCTGCTTCCGGAGCTAGAAAACCAAATGTTTCAAAAGCAAAAGGGATAAACACGTTTTGATTCTCTAAGCACGCTTTCTCGTGTTTAGCCACCTTGCTCGATTCAGCTTTCAACGCAGCTTATCCGGCAACAAACCCAGTGTCCCTGAGCCCAATAAGAGGGGACACTCCAGTAAGATCTACACAAGCATGTTTCGCCCCAGTCCACCCAAACACAAGTATATCAGCTGGCCGTAAAGTAGACCTACCTTCAAGCGGATCTGTCAAAAAGTTCACAGGGGCCTCTTTTTTAGAAGAAATACCTGCTCTTTTAAGAACATCATACAAAATATCCCTGACCAAATCATGCCTATATTCGAAACCAGGTAACTCCTTGCAATGGACCGCATGCTCGCCAAAAGAATCCAAACAAACCTTGTGGCAGACTGGGCAAGGCTCATCAGCTGGGAACAGAGGGATCATTAGCCGGTACTTAAGGATAGTCCGGTACTCCAGGGCCGACGTATGTTGGCCTAGCCCTTCAATGGGGGTAACCGTCAAGAAATTCTGAGCATGAGGAGCACGGAGACATTCAAACACCGCTTTTTGGCGAGGGATAAATCGAACTTCACTCCCAAACTCTTGATGATTTCACTAAATAGGGCACACGCCAGAACATTCTGGGCTTTTGGGGGGGGGGGGGGCGGTGTCCTTATTAGAGAAACCGCTAAGATCGAAATCAGGAAGGGACATGCGCAAGTGATCCATCACATACCCATAATCAGAGTCAACCCCATCAATAACACATCCTTGAAGAATGTGGTCCTGCAAACTCCAAGATTGCGCCCTCGAGGCCACAAAAGCATAAGTAGATACATCCTCAGCAGAACATAAACCCAACCCACCAAAACGAGTCGGAAGTGAAGCAAGCCTCCATTGAAAATCCCCAAAAAATGGACCACCACAAACCACAATATCCTCTATCGCCCTCCGAAGGCCATTGTCAAAAATAGAAACAGCTTCCCCTATATATATAGGTTGGCACGTTCTAAGACCGAACAACAGCTTTGCAATGCCCATACATGAGCGGAGCAGCAGGAGCTCGGATTGAGGGTCCCGTAGACTTGGGAGATGACTCATAAGTTCCACAGCACGAGAGGCCCTTTTCACCGCCAAACTACTAATAAACCCAGCATCCTTGCTAACAGCACCTCCAAGGAGTTTTACACCCAGCGACGGTCTCCCAATCCCAGGGGGGAACAATCCATCCTGCACCTTCACCCCATTACATGACGGCCAAAAAACTTCTGTTTTCTTAATGTTGAGTTCAAGGCCCAAGCGAGGCCCCTCAGCCCTGATTATATCTAAGGCTTTAGCTACCTCTTTAGTGTCACCGATAATCATACCATCATCCAAATACCAAGCATGGAAAAGAAGTTTGCAACAATCCCTGATCCGGTGAACCAATGGGTGCAAAACTAAAGCAAAAAGAAGAGGCCCTAAAGGGTCCCCCTGCTGAACTCCAGTGGTGGACCAAATAAGGTCATCACCCACATATAACCTCGCCAACTGACCATATAGAAAATCCACCCATAGGGAAATAGAAGGGCATCGAGTCCGAACCTCATGTAGAAGGGTAGTCCGATCCACCAAGTTGAAGGCATTAGAGAAATCAACAGTAAGCATAGCCAATGACCCATCCGAGTGAAACTCATTTAAGAATCTATTCGCGCTATGAAGCACGGCCTCTGCCCCACTCGGGACTCCCACCCCAAACTGAAAGTCACAAAGGTATTTGGACATCTCCTTCCTGACACCCCTCATAGCCACCTTCGAGACAAGCCTCCTCCAAAATGCGCCCACAGCAATAGGCCTAATCCCATTGTCCGGTTTGAGCAACGGCGTGAGGGGCGCCGAAGCAAAAAACTCCGCCAAAACCTTAGGGCACCTCCCCCCCCCCCAACAATAAATTAACCACCACATAAATAGCCTTGAGAACCCCGGCGGCAATCGCTGACCCCTCTCCACAAAATGCATCTAAAATGTGTTGGGCCCTCAATCCGTCCCGCCCACAAGAAGTCCCTTTTGGGAAGGATTGAATGCACCCATGAATGCTATCAACATCTACAACAAGAGGGGGCTCGGAGAGCAAAGAAACAGGCATAACCGAAGGGGGCAATATAGGATGCTTAGCCAACAACGCTGTCAACGTATCCGTACCTAAAGGTGCAACCCCTGAGGAACATAATACCTTAATAGCAGCAGTGAAATGCCCGTCCGCAACTTTCCTCAAACATTGTTTAACATTGGCGCACACCGTTGAGCTCTCGGACCAGGATATCAGCTCATCCTTTCTCGAGACTACCCTTAAGGGTTGGGCAAAAAGCGACAGAATAAGTTCATTAAAACCATCCCCACTCCAAGCTGCCAATGCCCTTTGAATACTATGGCATTGCAAAGACTTCCCATTACCATACCCGCGCTCCTGACGGTTAGAAGGCCTGATAACACACAACGTGCAATGTGGTAACAACAAGAGTTTTACCCATGCCTTAATAGACGTTGGCATAGCAGCCACCTTACCTAAAGCAGCAGCTAGAGCATGAGAAAATACCATACGACAAGAATGAGGGATGCTCTTAACGGTCGTTATAGGTAGCGAGAACACCCGGTCAAGGAGAACCTCATCCACCACCACCCCTCCAAAGGTACCACTGCCCTCTCAACATATGGCCTAGTAATCCCTACTATAAACTCCTCCACATCTCCAACAACCCGCATGAACCGAACCAACCCATCAGCATGATGGCATGCCCGACTCAGAGCATGTAAACGCATACACACCCCACATAACCACTGATCCGAGACCTTTAAAGCCTCTCCAACAGAAACAAACAATTCACAATCAGTGGAAAGCGCCTCTCGCAAGGCCCTCCTACGATCATTTGATGACAAATGGAGACGCTTAATATGCGCAACCAACCGAGGAAACCCCTTGGACCCCGCCATTCCATCTGGGCAACAGTGGAAACCTCTAAATGGACATGGCCAAACACCCCCTGAAGAACAAACACTCGCCTCCATGGATGTAGCCCAAAAAGAGAAACCCTGTTTCAGGGACCGAGAAAGTCCAAGAACCTTAAACCAAACACATATTTTGATTCTTTGACCAAGACGGTCAAAGGATCAAAATAAAGAGGTTTGGTTTGGTTGAGGCAATATATCGAACACTTGGTGTGCAAGCTGGGAATGTAAGGAATTGTGAGGAATGAGATACCCTTAACTGGTTGTTCTGTTAATAAATGATGAAAATGAAGTGAAATATGGGATTTTGTTGAGTTTAAGGTTGTAGTTGATCTGTTATAAAATGACGAAAATGAAGGGAATATGAAGGTTCTTGTTGTTCAGGTTGTTTTGATATAATAAAAGAATTACATCATTTCGGAGTAATTTTGCAAAACTCTTCTCTTTAAAAAAAAATTAGACCAATAGGAGAGCTCGATTTTAACACGTAGGTGAAACTGAGCGACGTGATTGGTTAATAAAAAGTCAAAATTGAATCCAATTTAGTCAAAATTGAAAAAGAACGTGTAGCTGGAAAATACACAACAAAACATAGCGTGTCAAAAGTGTAAAAAAAAAAACTTACAAAAAGCGGGCATGAAATTTAGAACTTCAAAGGACCTCAATGTAAATAATACCAAACCTATCTTCTACCCATCAGAAGATCCGACCTCCACTGTAACACCCCCAAAATACCGCAGCGGAAGACTGTGTCACTGGGGTGCTACTTCATAATACAAAGTACAAGTTATAGAAAACGAACTCTAAATGAGACGTTTTGAAAAATTACCATTCGATTAATGAATTCAAAGTTACAAACATGAGATTCCAAAGTATTATACATAAATGTATACAAAATGTTTTGAATGGTAAATGATAAAAAGCGTAAGTCTTCAGAATATGCAGCTTGACTCTAAGTTCCACGCACTAGCTATCGCCTTACTAACCTAAGATAAACATGCTAAAGTGTCAACACAATGGTTGGTGAGTTCATAGAGTTTGTCTAACAAATAATGCCTATAAAAATGATCACACAGCAAAGGCATCGTGAATCCACTCAGTTGCAAGTCCCGCCATAAGAGACTTGTAACCTGTGTGTTCACAACTGATCTCTCCATTTCCAGTTATAAATAATACGGTCAACCACTTGTGAATGGCCAACAGTACTAGTCAAACTAGGCAGGGAGAAGATGCAATTTCATCCAGGGAGTATAGTTTTATCCCCGGGTCGTTATGTCCCAACGAGGTGTGTAAACTGTAATAGAACGTATCTGTGATCGGGTGATATTGAACAGGAAAAAGGTGAGTTTGATTTATACTACTGATTTACACAATTTAAACAATAAACTTTAAACAGTTACGTAAATTAAAAACGTATACAAAATAAAAAACTTACGTCTACGTACAGGGAAAAAGGTGAGTTTTAAGGAAAATTAAACTACAGGGGGTAAAATTGAAAATTCTACAAATTTAAACTTAAAAGAAAATTTAATTTAAAAAGAAAATTATTTTTTAGATTATCTTATTATTTAATATTAATTATTTAAATAAAAACTATTTAACTATTAAATTAAAACTATTTTAAATTAAACTAAAAAAATAATAAAAACTATAAATTTAACTAAAAATTTGCAAAACTATTTTATAAATTTTAAAATGAACTTGAAGAAAGTATAAAAAATTAAAATAAATATTTTTGTCTTTTTATGGTTTTTCTTTTAATTAATTACTAATTATTTTTATTAAACTATCTAAACTATTTTAAATTACTAATAATACTAAAATAACTTAGAAAATTATAAAAAAAAATTATAAAACTAATTAACCATCACAGGAATCCTAAAAAATTATAAAATTATTCTAAAAATTATATTTAGGCTAATTTACTAATTAATTACTTATTTATTAATTAAAATCTAATTAACTAAATTAATTAAGGAAAATAGTAAATGAATAGTAACAATTAGGAAATTATTTTCTAAAAACTCCTAATGGTTTATAAAACTTAAAAAAAATATTAAAAGATACTACTATTAAATAAAAATTATTAAAACTATTTAACTAACTAATATTACCTAATTAATATTTAAACTATCATTAATTAAAATAAATATGAGTTGAACAGTAAAAATTATGAAAAAAAATACAGAAGGTATATTAAGTGATGAAAAGCTTAGGAAAAATAAGTGGGAGTCAACAGCTTATTCAAATAAGCTGTTATAAGCTAAACGGCTTATTTAAGCTTATTACACAAAAAAACACCTTAAGTATATTATTTAGGGAGAGTTGGACGGAACTGGTGCCCCAGAGCTATTGGAAGGGGTGTGGGAATAAAGCATGTGTAACAATTCACATTTTTCAGGATAATTACTATTCCCGGGAAATTTCACTATTCATTTTTACTATTCATTTCTTTCCGAAATTTTCCCGAAAGTTGATTTTTATTTGATATTCTCGAGTGATAAATCATTTCCATGGCAAATTAAATGTTTGACATTCGTCAGATCATTTTCGTGAAAGTTATTAAGGAATTACACGTTTTAGGGTAAAACGTCATTCAGAAATTCTACGTACAACGAAACTCGACCGCGTTAAGTGACCCCGCATCAGAAAAATGTTTGACACACTCATGATTTATTTGAGAATTAATCGTGACTGAGAAAAATATGACCAAAGACTTCCCGGCAGGTCACCCAAGCCAGTACTACTCTCGCATGAGCACGCTTAACCGTATGGGCGATTAACCGTTAGACCACAAAACGCGTTTTTCTAAGACGATTTGAGTTTTCAACTTATTAGAAAAAGTCAACATATTTTTCCCTCCTCCATTGACCAAAAATCATCCCTTGATGTTATAAGTCATTTCGTGATTTTTAGGCTTACGGTTTGATGTCTAAAAGACATTTAATACCAACCGACACTAGACTGAGCCCAGTCTAGACATTATAAGTCATTTTAAATCATTTTTATCACATTAGAAAAGTAACATTTTACTTTTCTCAATTTTACGCAATATTCGTACGTTTTACGTATTACGCGTTTTAGACCCGTGTTTCCAGTTTTTAGCAGGGTTTACCACCCAAATGGAACCTACCACTCATTTTATATTTTATTATGGGACATATGGACATGTCTAACAATACTTTAAAGTTCCATAATTTTACGACACCCGGTTTTACGTTTTGAGGCCTAATCATTTACGGTTGTCATTTCCCGGAGTCAAAACTCTTCCTAATACTTAGGATAATACCAAGCAAAGTCCACACCTTGTCCCCCAAGCTTGTGAACCGCCTAGGAGGGGGGATTCACCACCCATGTGGCTTGATCTTATGCCTTGTGTCATGAGATGATGACAAGTGTTCAACTTGCTCTCCAAGGTTGGACTAGTCAAGGGTTCTAACCTCCTCATTGCCATATAAATACCCCTCCCCCCCCCCCTTCTTTGTGCCGTGCATCCCCAAACCCCAAAACCATTCCATCCTTAGTTCATTTCCTTCTAATTTCTTGCAAGGTTCAAGTGAAAGTTCAAGTAGAAACCCTAGTTTGATCATAAGTTACCAAAAATCTTCCAAACCCTAGAATACTTTGGTGATTTCTCTTGAGTTTGAATCCACTCAAGTCACCTCAATTTTCATCATCTCTCTTTCAAGATTACAAGAGTAGAAAGATTGCATGAAGTGAAGTGGGTTGAAGCAAGTCTATCAAAGTCCTATCCTTACATGTTAACTTCCTTTCATCTTTGAAAGCCAAAAGTTGTGAGCCAAACCCTAACTTGATTCTTGTTAAATAATCATGTTCATGTTATTTACATGTTATTCTTGCTATATTATGTCTTGTAGTTATGTCCATGATGTATAAAAATGATTAAAACAAGTTATTGTTATTGATTGTTACAACAAGTTACTAAAACAAGTAAACTAGTGACTTTCTTGGTAAGACCTGATCAAAATGGTAAAAATATGATGTTGGATCATTACATATTACAGTAGAGGACTTAACAAGGAAACCATAGCAATTTGAACCATCTAAAACGAGTATACGAGTCAAAAGTTACGCCCATTTGAAGTTACCAAAACTTTTCGGCAAACTGCCAAATACCATTCTGATCAAATTTGGGTTTTGAAAGTCCCACTTCTGGTCCGATTCATCGAAAAGTTAAAACATGAAAGTTGTCTGGAATGACGTTTTCGTTTAGGAAAAAAGAAGCTCGAGCCCTGAAAACGCTTTCCGAGTGATAAATTTCTTCAAATTCTAAACAGCCCATTTTTAGACAAAGTCATTACATATAGGTTATGGTTTATGAAGACCAAAGGGGTCTTATGACCTATAATCAAGACCACAACCATGGCTAGAGCCAAGGTTGTGTCTCATGACCTTGAAACAAGGACCAAAGGTCATGGCTAGGCCTTGACGAAATGACCATACCAACTTACATAGGCGTAAACATGAAACAATGAATTAGGCGATAACTTGAACAAGCAATTTGGATCTACTTCACTTAAAAAGGAACCATGAGATATTATCAAGAGAAAATGGTCATACAAGACTTATGAAACTACCCCTAATAACAATCTTCATGTACTAATAAACTTTCCTAAGTTTATCCAAATATCGGACATGTAACTTTTCGGATCAAAACTTATATCTATATATTTCATCAACTACTACAATAGTAGGGAGCCTCATGTGAGGAGTTCATTATGTAAGCCATCGAGTTGAGTTGTGGATTTATGAGTTAAAGTGTCCTGGCTCCTCGAACGCTTACTAACATGACTTCTGAATTATGTCGGCCCGAACGGTAGTAAACGATATACCAAAACATACATGTTTCATGAATCTTTCTTTCAAAGACTTATACTATACATCATACCACATCATGGACTAAATGCAAGATATATATATAGGCACTACTTCATATTCTTTACTCCGATCCTAAGTCGCGACATTCTATTATAGGTTGCTTGTAGAAACCTTCGCGATTCGACCATCACATTCACTACTCACTACATAACTTAAGGTGAGTTCGTAGCCCCACTTTCTATTGTTTAACTATTTTACAAACCCATGGGGGGAATACATGCTATTATTTTTCTACTCGAACACGATGCTTTCTACTGTATGCTACCCGACGATGTTTTATTATCACTAAGTAACGATTGCCATGTTCGAAGTCCCTATATCATGAACCATTAGTCACTACCTTTAGTGAGCGCGAATATTGTGAATAGATCTATTGCGATTGACGGATCCCATTTGTGTTGAACAACGATGAGTTCACACAAATGCACTATATTTGAGATTTAGCGGTATAATGGCAAAAGTACCTTGGTAGGGCTTCTATAATGCCAATTTTGTTGGTTCGATGTTAATGCTTTGGTTGCATGAGCTTAGTGAAATAAATAACGATTTTGTTTTCTAACTATAAATGTGTGATTAATTACCTCACATTACGATTATTGTGTTCAAACGATTTAACTAAACTCTACGAATTCCACTCAACCTTTGTGTTGACCTCTCAAGCATGTATTTCAGGTTTATGACGATCAAGGATGGCACGGAAGGACACGGATACTCAAGAGGGCTATAAATTTTATTATCATTCAAAACTCATTTAATTTGTAAACATGGAACCATCTGGGACCTCATTTTGTAATCTCTGATATTTATACAATTTGAATGATAAATCTTTTAAAACGACTCAATTGGAGTTCGTTTTCTATTATTGTGTCTATTGTGCCGTCAAGTAACACCCAGTTCGAATTCCGCTGCAACCATGAATTGGGGGTGTTACAGCATGTATACTAGCCTTGATGTCCTGAGTTCGAATCCCACACCCATCATTTTTGCCCTCTTATTTTTTATTTATTTATTTATTATTTTTTTTTTACAAAACTTAAAAACAACTAATAATAAGCAACTTTAATGAAGCAACTTTTTACAAAACTCACAAATAAGCCCTGTACAAGCTGTTTAGCTTAACAAATAGCTTTTATAAGCCAAATTGGATTTTTTTACACTAAATAAGCTACAAATAAGTCACTTACTGAACCACAAACTATAATAAGCTAAAAACAGAAGATGTAAACTTAAAATAAGCCAAAGTAAAGAGAAAAGAACAAGGAATAAGCTGAAAATGAGCTCATAAGCTCAACATTTCACAATTAAACCTAAAAAGGAATTTGTTACAACTTGAAAAGCTATCAATAAGACATAAGCTAATACCAAGGATTAAAATAAGCTGGAACAAGTGGAATAAGTTTAGAATAAGCTGTAATAAAAAGAAAAGCATAAAGGAAAAGATAAAGAACCAAAATAAGCAATCCAAAAGCCACTCAGAACCAAACAGGCCCTTTGGCCCCTTTGCAGGCTAGTGTGGGTCCCACAGGGGAGATTGGAATCCCAATCTCAAAGTTTATCTAAAAAGCTGTGGTGTGGAGCTTTTCAATAAGCTAGGACTCAGGAGGAGGTGCCCACAAATAAGCCCTAAGGGAAGGCTGGGAGTTGGGTGGTTCACACTGAATACTCAGTGTGAATGGTGGATTTGGGCAAACTAAAGACCAAGTGCAGCCCTACCAAATGAACTGAAAAGCAGAAAATAAGCTTAGACCCTTGAAATCTGGTTGCTTGGCTTTATGAAAAGCCAAAGCTCACAAGATTAAGCTCAGTGATGAGCTTTGGATTGGCTTGTAAAGTTGACTCACCTACACTGATGAGCCAGTGTAGGGAGTGAGTTTGATGAACATATTGAGCATAGATAAGCAGTTTAAATAAGCTGTTAATGGAAAAATAAGCATGCAATCAACAAACTAGCCAGTTAAGCTTTTCAAAACAGAAAAATATACACACTAAAGCTAAATAACAAAGATTGCACATGCTTGTGAAAGTAGCAGTTTAAGACAGTGAGCAGGGCAACTTTTATGAAAAGTGCTAAATACCAAGCAACAAATAAGCAGTTTAATAAGACAAATAAAAATTATGAAAAATACAATAATAACAATGAGCAACCAAATATTAATTACCTAGAAGCACAAGTCCTACAAGCTGTTATTAAGTCCTACACAAAATTACTAAGTTTATTAAAAAAATTACCTAAGCTAAATTTTGACTTTTATTAATAGACACCTACTTTGACTTATATGAGATTTAAAGCTAAATTAATGACTGAAAAGGTTAAATTAAGCTACTAAGTAATGGAATTAAGCTATAACAACAACTATTGAACACCCAATGATGATTTTTAAACTGAAAATTCACACAGTGAACCACTTATTGAGCTAAAACAAAGATTTTGACTTTTTCTATGAACATGACCAAACCAAAGATTGAATTGCAGTAGATTAGGCCTAAGGATGATGAACAATGAAAACTTAACCTATTATAGTAACTACAACCTAGCTTAACAGCTTAATCCAAACACCCATTTAATACTAATTTTACACTAAAACTTTTAATATTTAAACTACAACTTATGATTTTAAGTTTAAAACAGGTTATATAAACTTAATTAAAGCTGATTTAACTAAATTTACACTACAATAACAAGAAAAACTAATTAAGCTAAAAAATAAAAAATTGCTTACAATTGATGACAGGATGAAACAAAGAGAACCAAGGTCAAAATTACTTCCAATGGTTTGTCACTACACCACTAAAACCATTTTCACCCAAATCAATACCCTGCTCATCCTTCTTCTTCTTCTTCACACTATTTTTGATTTTTCTTGATTTTCTTGATTATTTTTGGTATTTTTTATTTTTTTAAGACTATGACTGATTTAATGTATCTAAAAGCTTTAAAGCTTGTGTCAGGAGCTTACATGAGCTTATAAAGTCCACTAAACAACATGAATCAACAATAATTTAAATTGCTTGGAAAATTAAAGACAATAAATTAAAAACTTGAAATTTAAATTTAAACTAATTAAAACTAATTAAAACTGTAAATAATGTTTTAATTTTATATTGTCAGTGTAAAATACAACATTGAAAGCATTAAATTACATGAATTGAAGAAAGCAGTAAAGCTACACTATGTGACCAAAGCCTAAACTAATGGTACCCTGCTCATTGTTCTTCCTCTGCCTTTTATAGACCCATGGTGATCTCTGAGTCATCAGGATCAAATCCCACTAGTCATCATCCTTGATACGTGTCCAATAGCTCAACACCTGTTCAAATGGAATTTGGCGCCAAATTCAATTATAGCAATTGGGAGCTGTAAGGGTGTTTAATTGGTTGATTTAGAGGTTGAAGGGACAATTGGGTGAGAATGGTAGGCAGGGGAGGTGGTATTGGAGTGTTGCAGGGTGTTTTACAGGGTAGGGGGTGATGGCAGGTTGTAGGTGTGATAGTTGTCACCTCCTAGGGTAAACCTAGGAGGTGGGTTTTGTTTGTGGAGTTGACAGAGAGTGTCTAGGTGGAGGGTGAAGGTAAGTGGTGATGAAGGTGGAGGTGGATGGTGTGAACAGTGGTAGTAGCAGAGGTGGAGAGGAGGTTGGGGGTGATGGGTCAACGCGGGTCAAAGACCCATGTTTATTAATAAGGGTGAGTGGGCTTTTAGTGTTTGGGCCTGGTAAAAGGATGGGTTTGTATGGACCAGGTTTGGTATTTTGTTAATTGGATTTAGATATTTTTTATTTGTAAAAATTTAAGCCCAAGGACCAATTGTGTACAAATCTGATTTTCCAAAGGACTAATTCTGTAATTATTCCAAAGTTATGCAAAAGGTACCATTTTTGTCATATTGGAATAATATAAGGATTATTTTGATTTTTCCAAATTAAAAACACCCGGGGACCATTTATGCCATTTTTGAAAGTTTGAGGGTTAAAAATGTAATTTTCCAAAAATATATCAAAAATGACTTGATTTGTTAAGATAAATAGTACAAGGGCCTTAGATGTAAGTTTTTCCAATTAAAAATGCCCAGGGTCTGTTTTGTCATTTTTGAAACTTCAGGGACCAATTTTGTAATTTCCTCAAACTTTTTATCCAAGGGTTAAATTTGATAACTTTTGAATTCCTAAGGACTAAAATTGACTTTTCTTTCCAAAATAAACTTCCAGGGACTAAAACTGTCAAGTTTTGAAACTTGGGGGACCTGTTTTGCCATTTGTGCATTTTTGAACTTCAAGGGTAAAATTTGTCATTTCTTGATTCCTGGGGGACTGTTGTTGACTTATCTTCAAAATAATTTTCCCAGGGACCATTTCTGACATTTCTTGTAAGTTCAGGGACTGATTTTGCCAATTGTGCAAACTTTGCACGTTTTCTTCTGTTTTCAGTCCTTTTGCACCTGAAACATATAAAAACACAATTCAAAGATATTTGTAGTATTATGTGGTGTTTCTGTGTGTTTTTAACTGTTTTCGTATTTTAAACAGGACAAAAATGACGAGTTTTTATGAACTCATCAACAACCCACTGCTAAATATATAGTATGAATAAGACATGTATAAGTTCATCAAAAACAATTAAGCAATTAGTCGTGAGTCTACACTTCATCTCCGAAGACCTCACGTTTATGATGTATCCAACATTCGCAAATGTTAGGATGTATCAAAGCTAATGGTCATCCAACAACTTAATTTGGAGCCACTAGATAGCCTCAATGGTCATCCAACAACTTAATTTGGAGCCACTGGAAGTCTCACAATTTAGTATAACGCAGTTAAGTATAACACAATCATGTATATATGAAATCAAGTATAATGCGATCAAGTATAAGACAATCAAGTATAAAACAATCAAGTATAAATGTTTTGAGTATTTGTACAAGTAAGCAAGTAGTTGAGTATGTATCTCCCCTAAAGAGTTAAAACAAGTATAAAAAGAGTAGGGGCTACGACTCACCTTAAGTCTATGTAATGAGAAATGAAAGTGGTAGTCGAATCGCGAAAGTCTCTAAGAGCAGCCTATAATAGAACGTTGCGACTTAGGTTTGGAGTAACGTCTAAGAATATGAAGAATTGCCTATATATATATATATATGTCTTGCATAATGTTCATGATGTAGTACTTAGTATATAGTGTAAGTCTTTGAATATAAATGGTTTATGAAACATGTATAGGTTGTATATCTCTTACTACCGTTCGGGCCGACATAATTCAGAAGACATGTAGTAAACGTTCGAGGAGCCAGGAAACTTTAATTCGTAAATCCACAACTCATCTCGACGGCTTACTTAATGAACTCCTCACATGAGGCTCCCTACTATTGTAGTATTTGATAACATATATATAAGTTTTTGATCTTTAAAAGTTATATGGTCTTTAGCCGTGGCTTTGCCGTGACCTTGGTCATTGTTACCATGGTCTTGAGACTCAACCTTGGCTTTAGCCATGGTTGTGGTCTTGGCTTTAGGTCATTAGATCTCTTGGTCTCATCTAATTATAACCATTATATAGTTACTTGAATATTTCAAAATAGCTGTTAAGAAAATGAAGAAAATATCTTTCATTATTGGTTTTCGGGGCTCATGCTCCTGAGTTTCTAAAGAAAACGTGATTCCGGACAACTTTCGTGCTTTAACTTTTTCATGAAACGGACCAGGAGGGCCTTTTTTTGCGTGTTTTATGTTCAGTCATAGAAACATTTGGCAGCTTTGCCGTAAAGTTTTGGTAATTTCAAATGGTCATAACGTTTGACTCGGGTACTCGTTTTGGGTGATTCAAATTGCTATGTTTTCCTTGTTATATCCTCTTTAACAGTAAGTAAGTGTAAAATATCATAGTTATACTATTTTGGTCATGGTTCTCCATAAAAGTCACTAGTTTACTTGTTTAAATATCATAAGTTAACATATATATACATAACTTGTTTTACCAATTTTTATATATCATGAATATAATAACAAGACAATATAAAGCATGAAAGAAACATAATAAGCATGAAAATGATATTGAGCAAGAAATTATAATTGGGTTTGCTTACAACTTTTGGCTTTCACTTAAGAAAGGGAATCAAGTATGGAACTAGGACACTAAACCTAAGCTTTCAACCAATCACCACAACACTTGCTAACCATTGATCTAACCCTTTTGAAAACCAATTAACTTCAGCCCCTAATCACCTTGTGTAGCTCCTAATTCAACCATGGAATCACCAAACAAACTTAAGAACTAGGTAGAGAATACTAAGACCTTGAACTTTGTAGTGAAACTTGTAGTTTGAAGATCAAAGGATCATTGTGCTAGGGATTTATGTGTGTGGCGTTCAAAGGAGGGGAGGAGAGGCTTTTATAGCGAGTTTGAGGAGGTTAGGAAAGTAACTAGTAAGTTTCCTAAACTTGGTGACCAAGTTTAACTTGGAGCCAAAGTTTAACACTTGTTCTAATCCTAGGGCTAGAGTCATGAGATTAAGCCACATGGGCTGATTCCCCCCCCCCCCCTAGAGGCGGTTCACCTTGGATAAGGAGGGATGACTTGGTGGGTTTTGGTATTATCCTACTTATGAAGCTAGTTTTGGACCCGTAAAATGCTAACCGTAAGTTGTTAAGTCACGAAACGTAAAACCGGGTATCCTAAAAATATGAAACTTATAAATATGCTAGAACTTATCAATATACTCCATAATAAAATATAAAATGAGTGATAGGTTCTATTGGGGTGCTCAAACCCTGCTAAAACTGGAAACACGGGTCTAAAAAGTGTAATACGTAAAACGTATGAAAGTTGCGTAAAATTGAGAAAAGTAAAATGTAACTTTTCTAATAGGATACTAATGACTTAAAATGGCTTATAATGTCTAGGCTGTGCTCTGTCTAGTGTCGGTTGGTATTTAATGTCTTTAAACTTAAAACCGTAAGCCTAAAAATCAAGGAATGATTTATAAAATCAAGGAATGATTTTTGGTCAAAGGAGGAGGGAAAAATATGTTGACTTATTCCAAAAATGTGAAAACTCAAATCATCTTAGAAACGCGGTGCAGGTATAGGCTAAGGGTACGGCTAAGTAAAAGTGCTTAAAAACGAGAATTCCTGTTTCTCACGGCCGAGGTTTATTTGGTCATATTTTTCTCAGTCATGATTAATTCTCTAATTAATCATGAGAGTACTAAACATTTTTCTGATGTGGGGTCACTTAACGCGGTCGAGTTTCGTTGTGCGTAGAATTTTTGAATGACGTTTTACCCTAAAACGTGTAATTCCTTAATAACTTTCACGAAAATGATCTGATGAGTGTCAAACTTTTAATTTGCTATGGAAATGATTTATCAATCGAGGCCATGAAACAAAATCAAATTTCGGGAAAAATGAATAGTAAAAGTGAATAGTGAAATTTTCCGGGAATAGTAATTAATCTGAAAATGCGAATTGTTACAGTCTCTACCCCTTAAGGAGAACTTCGTCCCGAAGTTCAGTTGATGTTAACTACTTACGATGTGTCTAAGAGAATTCGGAATCTCTAATATAGTGGTGTTTACTCTAATTCGTCTAAGGTTCTGGTTAAGGAGTCGTATCGGATGCAAATAAGCCTACTTATTTATAACTCTTTACTTATATAAAGAAGCGTCCAAATTTATGTAAGTAAGGGATCATAAACTTATGGATCGGTGATTTACAATTTCTTTATTTAAATGAAGAGGCGTCCCAATGCATTTAAATAAGGAGATTCTAAATCATCCTACTTAAGAATTTCCGACACAAAATCCGCCTTCTGAGGCAGATAGTAAGATAATCAAGTCATCAAATCCCTAAAGCTAAGCAATAATATTATTTAACTCAAATCTTGTGTCTCATCAAACAAGAACTGTCACAAGATTAAGTTAAATAATTAGTTATTACTGAGCTCCATGTTTTTAATGACTTGGCTAATCTCTGGGGTTCCTTATAATACTAAAGTCACATCATCTAACAGCGTGGAACTAAACCAACAACTACCAAAAAGCGTATGTGTATGTAGTGTGTGTAAGGCAAATAAAGAGGAGAGTCTTAACGTATTTTAAACAGGACAAAAATGATGAGTTTTTATGAACTCATCAACAACCCACTGCTAAATATATAGTATGAATAAGACATGTATAAGTTCATCAAAAACAATTAAGCAATTAGTCGTGAGTCTACACTTCATCTCCGAAGACCTCACGTTTATGATGTATCCAACATTCGCAAATGTTAGGATGTATCAAAGCTAATGGTCATCCAACAACTTAATTTGGAGCCACTAGATAGCCTCAATGGTCATCCAACAACTTAATTTGGAGCCACCGGAAGTCTCAATGGTCATCCAACAACTTAATTTGGAGCCACTGGAAGTCTCACAATTTAGTATAACGCAGTTAAGTATAACACAATCATGTATATATGAAATCAAGTATAATGCGATCAAGTATAAGACAATCAAGTATAAAACAATCAAGTATAAATGTTTTGAGTATTTGTACAAGTAAGCAAGTAGTTGAGCATGTATCTCCCCCAAAAAGTTAAAACAAGTATAAAAAGAGTAGGGGCTATGACTCACCTTCAGTCTATGTAATGAGAAATGAAAGTGGTAGTCGAATCGCGAAAGTCTCTAAGAGCAGCCTATAATAGAACGTTGCGACTTAGGTTTGGAGTAACGTCTAAGAATACGAAGAATTGCCTATATATATGTCTTGCATAATGTTCATGATGTAGTACTTAGTATATAGTGTAAGTCTTTGAATATAAATGGTTTATGAAACATGTATAGGTTGTATATCTCTTACTACCGTTCGGGCCGACATAATTCAGAAGACATGTAGTAAACGTTCGAGGAGCCAGGACACTTTAATTCGTAAATCCACAACTCATCTCGACGGCTTACTTAATGAACTCCTCACATGAGGCTCCCTACTATTGTAGTATTTGATAACATATATATAAGTTTTTGATCTTTAAAAGTTATATGGTCTTTAGTCGTGGCTTTGCCGTGACCTTGGTCATTGTTACCATGGTCCTGAGACTCAACCTTGGCTTTAGCCATGGTTGTGGTCTTGGCTTTAGGTCATTAGATCTCTTGGTCTCATCTAATTATAACCATTATATAGTTACTTGAATATTTCAAAATAGCTGTTAAGAAAATGAAGAAAATATCTTTCATTATTGGTTTTCTGGGCTCATACTCTTGTGTTTCTAAAGAAAACGTGATTCCGGACAACTTTCGTGTTTTAACTTTTTCATGAAACGGACCAGAAGGGCCTCTTTTTGCGTGTTTTATGTTCTGTCACAGAAACATTTGGCAGTTTTGCCGTAAAGTTTTGGTAATTTCAAATGGTCATAACTTTTGACTCGGGGTACTCATTTTGGGTGATTCAAATTGCTATGTTTTCCTTGTTAAGTCCTCTTTAACAGTAAGTAAGTGTCAAATATCATAGTTATACTATTTTGGTCATGGTTCTCCATAAAAGTCACTAGTTTACTTGTTTAAATATCATAAGTTAACATATATATACATAACTTGTTTTACCAATTTTTATATATCATGAACATAATAACAAGACAATATATGGCATGAAAGAAACATAATAAGCATGAAAATGATATTGAGCAAGAAATTATAATTGGGTTTGCTTACAACTTTTGGCTTTCACTTAAGAAAGGGAATCAAGTATATGGAACTAGGACACTAAACCTAAGCTTTCAACCAATCACCACAACACTTGCTAACCATTGATCTAACCCTTTTGAAAACCAATTAACTTCAGCCCCTAATCACCTTGTGTAGCTCCTAATTCAACCATGGAATCACCAAACAAACTTAAGAACTAGGTAGAGAATACTAAGACCTTGAACTTTGTAGTGTAACTTGTAGTTTGAAGATCAAAGGATCATGGTGCTAGGGATCTATGTGTGTGGCGTTCAAAGGAGGGGAGGAGAGGCTTTTATAGTGAGTTTGAGGAGGTTAGGAAAGTAACTAGTAAGTTTCCTAAACTTGGTGACCAAGTTTAACTTGGAGCCAAAGTTTAACACTTGTTCTAATCCTAGGGCTAAAGTCATGAGATTAAGCCACATGGGCTGATTCCCCCCCCCCCCCCTAGAGGCGGTTCACCTTGGATAAGGAGGGATGACTTGGTGGGTTTTGGTATTATCCTACTTATGAAGCTAGTTTTGGACCCGTAAAATGCTAACCGTAAGTTGTTAAGTCACGAAACGTAAAACCGGGTATCCTAAAAATATGAAACTTATAAATATGCTAGAACTTATCAATATACTCCATAATAAAATATAAAATGAGTGATAGGTTCTATTGGGGTGCTCAAACCATGCTAAAACTGGAAACACGGGTCTAAAAAGTGTAATACGTAAAACGTACGAAAGTTGCGTAAAATTGAGAAAAGTAAAATGTAACTTTTCTAATAGGATACTAATGACTTAAAATGGCTTATAATGTCTAGGCTGTGCTCTGTCTAGTGTCGGTTGGTATTTAATGTCTTTAAACTTAAAACCGTAAGCCTAAATATCAAGGAATGATTTATAAAATCAAGGAATGATTTTTGGTCAAAGGAGGAGGGAAAAATATGTTGACTTATTCCAAAAATGTGAAAACTCAAATCATCTTAGAAACGCGGTGCAGGTATAGGCTAAGGGTACGGCTAAGTAAAAGTGCTTAAAAACGAGAATTCCTGTTTCTCACGGCCGAGGTTTATTTGGTCATATTTTTCTCAGTCATGATTAATTCTCTAATTAATCATGAGAGTACTAAACATTTTTCTGATGCGGGGTCACTTAACGCGGTCGAGTTTCGTTGTGCGTAGAATTTTTGAATGACGTTTTACCCTAAAACGTGTAATTCCTTAATAACTTTCACGAAAATGATCTGATGAGTGTCAAACTCTTAATTTGCTATGGAAATGATTTATCAATCGAGGCCAAGAAACAAAATCAAATTTCAGGAAAAATGAATAGTAAAAGTGAATAGTGAAATTTTCCGGGAATAGTAATTAATCTAAAAATGCGAATTGTTACAGTCTCTACCCCTTAAGGAGAACTTCGTCCCGAAGTTCAGTTGATGTTAACTACTTACGATGTGTCTAAGAGAATTCGGAATCTCTAATATAGTGGTGTTTACTCTGATTCGTCTAAGGTTCTGGTTAAGGAGTCGTATCGGATGCAAATAAGCCTACTTATTTATAACTCTTTACTTATATAAAGAAGCGTCCAAATTTATGTAAGTAAGGGATCATAAACTTATGGATCGGTGATTTACAATTTCTTTATTTAAATGAAGAGGCGTCCCAATGCATTTAAATAAGGAGATTCTAAATCATCCTACTTAAGAATTTCCGACACAAAATCCGCCTTCTGAGGCAGATAGTAAGATAATCAAGTCATCAAATCCCTAAAGCTAAGCAATAATATTATTTAACTCAAATATTGTGTCTCATCAAACAAGAACTGTCACAAGATTAAGTTAAATAATTAGTTATTACTGAGCTCCATGTTTTTAATGACTTGGCTAATCTCTGGGGTTCCTTATAATACTAAAGTCACATCATCTAACAGCGTGGAACTAAACCAACAACTACCAAAAAGCGTATGTGTATGTAGTGTGTGTAAGGAAAATAAAGAGGAGAGTCTTAACGTATTTTAAACAGGACAAAAATGATGAGTTTTTATGAACTCATCAACAACCCACTGCTAAATATATAGTATGAATAAGACATGTATAAGTTCATCAAAAACAATTAAGCAATTAGTCGTGAGTCTACACTTCATCTCCGAAGACCTCACGTTTATGATGTATCCAACATTCGCAAATGTTAGGATGTATCAAAGCTAATGGTCATCCAACAACTTAATTTGGAGCCACTAGATAGCCTCAATGGTCATCCAACAACTTAATTTGGAGCCACCGGAAGTCTCAATGGTCATCCAACAACTTAATTTGGAGCCACTGGAAGTCTCACAATTTAGTATAACGCAGTTAAGTATAACACAATTATGTATATATGAAATCAAGTATAATGCGATCAAGTATAAGACAATCAAGTATAAAACAATCAAGTATAAATGTTTTGAGTATTTGTACAAGTAAGCAAGTAGTTGAGCATGTATCTCCCCCAAAAAGTTAAAACAAGTATAAAAAGAGTAGGGGCTATGACTCACCTTAAGTCTATGTAATGAGAAATGAAAGTGGTAGTCGAATCGCGAAAGTCTCTAAGAGCAGCCTATAATAGAACGTTGCGACTTAGGTTTGGAGTAACGTCTAAGAATACGAAGAATTGCCTATATATATGTCTTGCATAATGTTCATGATGTAGTACTTAGTATATAGTGTAAGTCTTTGAATATAAATGGTTTATGAAACATGTATAGGTTGTATATCTCTTACTACCGTTCGGGCCGACATAATTCAGAAGACATGTAGTAAACGTTCGAGGAGCCAGGACACTTTAATTCGTAAATCCACAACTCATCTCGACGGCTTACTTAATGAACTCCTCACATGAGGCTCCCTACTATTGTAGTATTTGATAACATATATATAAGTTTTTGATCTTTAAAAGTTATATGGTCTTTAGCCGTGGCTTTGCCGTGACCTTGGTCATTGTTACCATGGTCCTGAGACTCAACCTTGGCTTTAGCCATGGTTGTGGTCTTGGCTTTAGGTCATTAGATCTCTTGGTCTCATCTAATTATAACCATTATATAGTTACTTGAATATTTCAAAATAGCTGTTAAGAAAATGAAGAAAATATCTTTCATTATTGGTTTTCTGGGCTCATACTCCTGTGTTTCTAAAGAAAACGTGATTCCGGACAACTTTCGTGTTTTAACTTTTTCATGAAACGGACCAGAAGGGCCTCTTTTTGCGTGTTTTATGTTCTGTCACAGAAACATTTGGCAGTTTTGCCGTAAAGTTTTGGTAATTTCAAATGGTCATAACTTTTGACTCGGGGTACTCGTTTTGGGTGATTCAAATTGCTATGTTTTCCTTGTTAAGTCCTCTTTAACAGTAAGTAAGTGTCATATCATAGTTATACTATTTTGGTCATGGTTCTCCATAAAAGTCACTAGTTTACTTGTTTAAATATCATAAGTTAACATATATATATGCATAACTTGTTTTACCAGTTTTTATATATCATGAACATAATAACAAGACAATATATAGCATGAAAGAAACATAATAAGCATGAAAATGATATTGAGCAAGAAATTATAATTGGGTTTGCTTACAACTTTTGGCTTTCACTTAAGAAAGGGAATCAAGTATATGGAACTAGGACACTAAACCTAAGCTTTCAACCAATCACCACAACACTTGCTAACCATTGATCTAACCCTTTTGAAAACCAATTAACTTCAGCCCCTAATCACCTTGTGTAGCTCCTAATTCAACCATGGAATCACCAAACAAACTTAAGAACTAGGTAGAGAATACTAAGACCTTGAACTTTGTAGTGTAACTTGTAGTTTGAAGATCAAAGGATCATGGTGCTAGGGATTTATGTGTGTGGCATTCAAAGGAGGGGAGGAGAGGCTTTTATAGTGAGTTTGAGGAGGTTAGGAAAGTAACTAGTAAGTTTCCTAAACTTGGTGACCAAGTTTAACTTGGAGCCAAAGTTTAACACTTGTTCTAATCCTAGGGCTAGAGTCATGAGATTAAGCCACATGGGCTGATTCCCCCCCCCCCCCCTAGAGGCGGTTCACCTTGGATAAGGAGGGATGACTTGGTGGGTTTTGGTATTATCCTACTTATGGAGCTAGTTTTGGACCCGTAAAATGCTAACCGTAAGTTGTTAAGTCACGAAACGTAAAACCGGGTATCCTAAAAATATGAAACTTATAAATATGCTAGAACTTATCAATATACTCCATAATAAAATATAAAATGAGTGATAGGTTCTATTGGGGTGCTCAAACCCTGCTAAAACTGGAAACACGGGTCTAAAAAGTGTAATACGTAAAACGTACGAAAGTTGCGTAAAATTGAGAAAAGTAAAATGTAACTTTTCTAATAGGATACTAATGACTTAAAATGGCTTATAATGTCTAGGTTGGGCTCTGTCTAGTGTCGGTTGGTATTTAATGTCTTTAAACTTAAAACCGTAAGCCTAAAAATCAAGGAATGATTTATAAAATCAAGGAATGATTTTTGGTCAAAGGAGGAGGGAAAAATATGTTGACTTATTCCAAAAATGTGAAAACTCAAATCATCTTAGAAACGCGGTGCAGGTATAGGCTAAGGGTACGGCTAAGTAAAAGTGCTTAAAAACGAGAATTCCTGTTTCTCACGGCCGAGGTTTATTTGGTCATATTTTTCTCAGTCATGATTAATTCTCTAATTAATCATGAGAGTACTAAACATTTTTCTGATGCGGGGTCACTTAAAGCGGTCGAGTTTCGTTGTGCGTAGAATTTTTGAATGACGTTTTACCCTAAAACGTGTAATTCCTTAATAACTTTCACGAAAATGATCTGATGAGTGTCAAACTTTTAATTTGCTATGGAAATGATTTATCACTCGAGGCCAAGAAACAAAATCAAATTTCGGGAAAAATGAATAGTAAAAGTGAATAGTGAAATTTTCCGAGAATAGTAATTAATCTGAAAATGCGAATTGTTACATCCACCTTCGACCTTCACCACCTCAACACCCTCCCTGTCACCCCCTCAACCAAACCCACTCCTTAGGTTTACCTTAGGATGACAACACGTGGCAATCCCTACCATCTACCTCAACCCCTACAACTGCCACCACCACCTCTGCCACCCTGACACCACCACACCCCTTATCCCTTCAATACCACACATTCCAAGACCAATAAATGCACCTAAACCCTCCCTACTACACGTTACAGTCCAATTGGTACTTAACCAATTTTCCCGCCAAAACAATTTAAACGGCTAGGATGATTCCTAGTAATCCAATGGTGGTGGAAAAGCTTCTATGGGACCCACAAGACATTTTTGGAGCTATAAATTGGAGAAGAAGCACAGAAGTACCAGTTAGTTAGTTTTAGATTAATTTAGTTTAGTTAAAATGTCAAATTAAATGTAATTTCATATTTCAGTTGTAATTTTCAATTAAAAAGGCTTGTACTCAGTTTATTTAATGTAATTTGAACTTCCTTTAAACTTAATTTCTAGTTATCTTTCCAAAATCTCAGTTTTGGCAATCTTGAGTGAAATTGACAATTTCACTCAATCTTGTTAAATGTTGTTAATCAGTATTGATTTAGGCTTAATTTAGTTTCCTAATAAGCTTTTTGAAGCTTTGAGATCACCTAGAAGACTGCTGATTAGGTTTACTAAAATGCAGAAAAATACCCAAAAAAAATAGCTTATAAATAAAAAAATCAAGAACAGAAGAAGATTGAAAGTTGAGCAGGGTGGATTATTTAGTCCTTTTGGTTTAGTTGCTTCATGGGAAGCCATAGGGAGTGACAGAGATCCTTGGTTCTCAATTCAGTCTTGGTCATCAGTTGTAAGCAATTCTAATTTTTAGCATAGTTGGTTCCTGTTGTTCCTTGTGTGTAATTTGGGTTCAAATAGTGTAATTGGTATTTACTTACTTTGTTTAAGGCTTAATATCAGTAGTTATAGTTTAAAAATTGTAAAGTTTTACTGTTATCTATGTGCTCTAGTGTGGTCTTGTTGTTGTTTTTAATTCAGACATATCCTAATAGGTTATATTAGAGTTAAGAAGTCATAAAATTCAGTTGTTATTTTGGTAAAAGTCAAAACTCACTTAATTTTCTCATATCTAGTTAACTGTTAAGGATTTTTGATGTTTGATCATAGATTTTAGTTAATTAGTTGTTAAGATTACCCAAATCAGGTTCATTTTACCTTATAACAACTTAATTAGTAGCATAGATCATTTAGAAACTCACAAAAGTCAACATTGCAAGTTCTTATAAAAAGTCAAAACATACCTTTTTGGCAGAAAACCAAATTTGGCAAGAATTTTTGTGATTTTTATGTAAGGTTTCAAGCCCTGAGTTTTTCACATCATTTAGTATCTCAGCTGAACTCTTAGATTCTACCCATGTATTATTTTTAGGATTTTTATTGTGGCTTTTTCACTGGCTTATTTAAGCCTGCAAGGCATGCATATGCCCTGCACCAGGATCATTGGTCATTTTCTTAAGCCTCTCATGAGTTCATTAGTGAAGCTTTGAGAGGGCTTGTTGTTGTTTTAGAATCCCTAGTGTACCAGCTCCTTATGCATGTGCTCACATTTCATTTCCAAGCTCATTCATGTGCTTATTCTATTCTCCAAAGTAGTACTGATTCACTCAGTAACACTGAGTGATCAGTGTTCACAGGCCACATTGATAAGCTCTTGTAGAGCTTATCTGTGAGTGTTAGTCTGTGAGCTTGGGTGTTTTGGATAGCCCACCCAGATGACTTGTTAGTTCCATCCTTAATTTGGGCTTATAAGCTTTTGCCCTAGCTTATTTTTGGCTTACTAACCTGCCTCAAGTCTGTTTGGTTTTGAGTGTTTTGGATTTGGCTTATTTTGTGCTTTTCAGATTCTCCTTGTGATTTTATTGTTGTTTCAAGTCTTTTTAAATTAGTCTCACTTGTTTCCAGCTTAATTTACCCTTTGTTTAGCTTATAACTCCTTCTAGTAGCTTTTCAAATTTAAAAAAAATCTCATTTTGGCTTATTGTTGTGTACTGCTGGGGAATAAGCTCTCCACAGAGCTTATTTGGCATTTGTAAAAAAGTTTCCTTTTTAAAAGTTGCTTATAATCAGTAATAAATTAGTTTTGTAAAATAAAAAATCAAAAATAAAAATGTTTGGTAAAAAGGGGTGAGGCAGGGTCGAACCTGAGACCTCCCCCTTGTTGAGAGTGATAGTGGGTACCTAGATGCCAAGTGCCCTAGGGTCTTTTTTCATTCACTTCATACCACGTTAAATATTTAATATAGTTAGAGCCTTTTAGCCTATTTTGCTTATTTGCTTATTTATACTGCTTATTTATAAGCTTTTGTACCATTTTATATTTTTCTCACCTTTCTGCTAGTATAAAGTATTTATATAAAAAATTTCGTAATTTTATAAAATAGTTTAGTATTTATAATAATTAAAATAGTTTAATTAGCTTTTAAATAATAATAAGTAATTAATTTCTAAAATAGTTTAATAGTAATTTTTATAAAGTTTTTATATTTTTTATAGATTCCTGTGATAGTTAAGTAAATTTATAAAAAGTTTTATAATTTTATAAATTAGTTTAGTATTTATTATAATTAAATTGGTTCAATTAGTTTAATTAAGTTTAAATAGTTTTTAATTAATAAAAATTAAATAAAAAGTCTAAAAAAATATATTCTTTTTCTAATAATTTTATTTTACCATTTGAATTCCAAAAATATAAATTTCACATCCGTGAGATTTATATTGGACAGAATTCACGTTTTGTTTCGTACGTTAGCGTATTTTTAATTTAAACGTATGCAGTTTTAAGTTTTAAACGTTTTAAGTAAATTAGGTTTACGTTTTAATTAAAATAGTTTATTTCAGTTATTTTATTTTATAAAACCTTAGAATAATCACTCACACCTTTTTCCTGTTCAAAACCACCCGATCACAAACCCGTTTTTGTACCATCACACTTCGTCGGGACATAACGACCCGGGGAAACACTGTATTCCACGGAAGCATTGGTTTGAGCTGTTTGACTATTATAGTTGACCATTCACAAGTGGTTGACCAATAATTATCTGACCGTTTCACACCAATCAGTGGTAATGATTGTTAGTGTTTGGTTAAGATGCGGGGCCCACATTATATGGGAATGAAATATAGAAATTGCCCATACTCCATAGGAGTTTAAAAGGGGATGAATGAATCTATCATAGGTAAGGGACCCATGTTATACTGAAACCGATACCGATTGTGATTCATGTCATCATATCAAACGCACCCTGAGTAATTGGTTATTAACATGAGGCGTTGTATATTATATTTTTTGATAGCGAGTTTGTGGTTACAAACTTACAACCAAGTCGTATGTTTTCTATTTCACATTATAATTTTCGTGGATATTTGAATAAAAAAAGGTAGGTATATCTGATTTTTTTTTTTTTTTTTATAATGTAACTAAGTTTGTTATCCTTATGTATTAAAACAATAACTTAGCTATGCGTAGGTCACAAAAAGGAAGCATACTTTATGGTTTTTTGAGCGAAGTTTGTTCAAGAAAAAATGTACTATCTCATGTACCTATATTTTTTCATGTACCCTATGGATCAAGTTGTGCCATTACGAGAGTCACATTTTCGCTTTTAACTGCAAGTACTTCATCTTTTTATGCTTTTTGTTCCAAGTACTTCATCTTTTAGGATGAATAGTAAAAGCACTGTTTTGCACTATTCATCACCCAATTTTCACTTTTAGACCCTGTGGTTATAGATCTATTGCAAAGTTAGTCCTTAACGCCCGTTAATATTGTACAGAAAAAGCCCCTCAGGTTAACTTTTAATTTCAAAGTTAGTCCCTAAGGACTAACTTTGCAACATACCGACAATCTCAGGCCGTAAAAAATCATACCTAGTACTATTTTCAGAAACACTTCATGAAAATAGTACTTGCGGTTATCGACCTTTTGCATATATAGTCCTTAATAACAAAAATGATTTTTTTACAACCATTTCATTAAGAGTTTAGATTAAACAAAACATTCCCGCAGCAACGCGCGGGTACCCCCACTCATTATAACTAAAAAAATATAGTGATACCTTTCATGGTTCCCACTTTAGATTGACATGTAACTAAATACAAGAAATTAGATAGTATCTAAACCTGAGGGACTGGAAGTGAAATTAAGGTTGACTTAGAGTCAACCAACTTGCCTTTACTCTTTTCTAAACTTCATTTTGATCTCTTTCATTTTCATTGCATTCATTCACCGCAATCTTCCATCCATCCGTCAACAACTGTAAGTTAATTTCAGTCACCAATTAATTATATAGTTGTAGTTTTAAATTATCCTTGTATATTAATAATTTATAATATGATGAGACCTTTGAGTCTGACTCGATTAATAGTATTAGGATATCGAATGCTTATTTTCGAGCTTCATTATAGCTTGATAATATTGAAGTTTGTTAATTTTGGTTGATTGAAACCAAAAATTTAAAGATGTTCTAATATTGAAGTTTTAAGGGGGTGTTTGTCTTGGCCTATTTGATGGGTTTATATGAGCTTATATAAGCTATATCCTCAAGTTAATAACCTCACATAAGCCATTAAAAATGAGGTTATAAAAAATTCAATAAGCTCATCTAATAAGTTAAACCAAACACCCCTTAAACTAGTTGGGTAACAATTGACATGATTGAGTGATTTGAGCCTGTGAGAGATGTTTTTTTTATTAGGTTATGTAGCATAAGATGGATGGCGTTGAATGGAATGAATAATTAGATTTTGGTAAAGAAAGTAAATGCTAATCGGAAAATGCCACTGTAAGAGAAATAGTGCTTTCGTGTAAATGACATTAGGTGTGGAAAACTTTCAAAAAGTTAGTTGTAGTGTTGTGTGGATCAGTGACTCGAAGGAACTTTACATTAACCTTTTGGTTTCTTGATGCTTGTGCATGTATTCTATGAAAGCTTTAACAGTTACTAAAACGTGTCACTTATAATTAACATTAATAGTGGTAAATTTAATCTACATTCATATTCTTAGGAAACATAAAAGACATAACACCTCTCTGTTTATGTGTATAATAGTTTGTTTTCAAGAGAATTAGGTCATGGGTTCAATTTTAACTTCAGATTATCACGTACATCAAATATAATTATAAAACAAAATTAAGAATCATAATTAAAATAAAAAACTTAAATTAAGCTATTTATTTTTTGATAAATAAAAATACGTTATTAAATATTTTAAAAAAACCCCGCGCGTGCGCGGGCATTATAACTAGTACACTAATAATAGTATTATAGTTCTATTATAGATTCGATTGACATTTTTTGAACGTGAATATTTGAGTTTTTAACTTGATACTGTTAAAATTTTTATTTTACATATGTGAATATGACAACTTTATGTTTAAATTTCATAGCATACCCATGGCTTTAATACATTTGGTATGAATAAATTTTCGCAAGGTTCTTTTATTTGACATACGGACATTATTCAAAGGCTAAGTTGGTTTATTCTATAATAATGTGGTTGAAATTACCAATTGGATTAGACTTATATTTAGTGTTAGTTGCATCAAAGTATAATGCTTTTGTTATCTTCAATCAAACCCGACCCGACTTGTTTCAAATAACGCTAAAAGGTGAAATCGATCTCCCGAAATGTTATTTAATCCTGATTAATGCTCGATTGCCCCCTGCAATCACATTTCCTGGCTCCGCCACTGATTGTAACAATTATACCTAAAAAATACAATAATACTTTCCATGTTTCCATGGTTATTTGTTGCCACTTAGATTTACATGTAACTTAACAGACGAAATTGCATAGTATCTAAAAATGAGGGACTGAAAGTGAAATTAAAGTTGACTCAGAGTCAACCAAGTTGCCTTTACTCTTTTTTAAACTTCATTTTGATCATTCATTTTCATTGCATTCATTCACAAACTTCCATCCATCCGTAAACTGTAAGTGAATTTCCGTCACCAAATAATTATATAGTTGTAGTTTTAAATTTATAGTATGATGAGACTTTTGAGTCTGACTCGATTAATTGTATTAGGATTTTGAATGCTTATTTTCAAGCTTCATTATACTTGTATGTGATATTATTGAAGTTTGTTAGTTTTGGTTGACCGAAAACCGACAATTTAAAGATGTTCTGATGATAGATGCAGTTAATTAAGGGGGTGTTTTTCTTGGCCTATTTGATGGGTTTTGGTTATTCAATCTATAGATTGTCATATTTGTAATTTCCAGTATTATTGATTTGATCTTTAAAATTGAGCTTATAAAAAGTTCAGTAAGCTCATCAAATAAGTTAAACCAAACACCCCTTAAACTAGTTGGGATACAATTGACATGATTGACTGATTTGAGTATGTGAAATATGTTTTTTTATTAGGTTATGTAGCATAAAATACATGGCGTTGAATGGAATGAATAATTAGATTTTGGTAAAGAAAGTAAATACTAATCGGAAAATGCCACTGTAGGAGAAATGGTGTTTTCATGTAAATGTCATGAAGTGTGGAAAACTTTCAAAAGTTGTAGTGTTGTGTGGTTCAGTGACTCGAAGGAACTTTACGTTAACCTTTTGGTTTCTTGATGCTTGTGCATGTATTCTATGAAAGCTTTAACGGTTACTAAAACGTGGTAAGCTTGGTGTCACTTATGATTAACATTCATAGTGGTAAATTTAATCTACATTCATATTCTTAGGAAACATGGAAGAAAGAACGCCTCTCTTAAGCTAAATACAATGGTAATATTATGCCTCTCTGTGTATGTGTATTCATATTCTTAGGCCTTAGTCTATACAACATACATATAGCTTTAGATTAATATTGTATATATCTTTGTAAATTCAACATTGTAAGCTTTCATATATAAAGGGAACGTTTGTGTATATATTGTTTATGTATATATTAGTAGCTAAGTTATGTCTTAGCACTTTTGGTGGTCCTCTGAATGTTTGTGTATTGTTTTGATGAGTAATATATAGTTCACCCTTTCACCCAATAAAGGGAATGTTTGAGGATATATTGTCTTGTGTGTTATGTTATTCTGGGCGACATCGTTGTTTATCTCGTGTTCACTAAATTGTTGCTTGTGCTTGATACAAATTTATGATCTAGCGTTCCGCGATCGAGCGTCAGGTTTGTTGTCATAATATTTAACCAGACCATGTTGTATCTAAAGACATATTTTGTTAAGAGGTTTAAGAATCCGAGACCATGGTGTTTATTTGCTTCTGATTTTTTGCATTTTGGCCTTTACATCAAACATGATCTAATTGTAGCACGCTACACATATATATTGAACCTAGTTGCACATTTAGTGATTGATAAACTTTGTCAAATGAATGAGTTTCATTCATTTTAATAAGTAGTTTCATATAATTATACGAGAAAATTGATTGTTTAATGCGTAAAAGGTAATTTCGAGGAAGTTTACAGGAGACAGAAGATAGTGGTCTTTGTTTTTAACAGTGTTGTAAATATCGCTCGGCGGTACCTCGGCGGTCGACCACCGCCAAGCGCCAAGACCGATATGGCGGCGATATATCAGTGATATATCGGAGACCATAAATTATAAAGAAAATTATTTTAAAAAAATAAATATTAGTAATATCCTAACAAAATAAGTCAATAACCACACATTTAACTAAAACTAAATTTTTTATTAATAAAAAACACATTAATGCTAAACAAAACAGATCCAATAAAAGCCCAAACTATGTTAAAAATATAAAACAAAAGCCCAAACAACTACTTAACCTAACCCTAATAGTTATTTATATATTTTATATACAAATTTATAAACTTTTATTAATTTCATTATTATATATACCACTCCTTCTCTCTCCTTGGAGCCACTTTATAACCTAACCCTAATGTTAAAAATATATACAGATCCAGCAGCCAGCAGCCACTTCATTATTATATATACCACTCCTTCTCTCTCCTTCTTCCCTACCTTAACACAGATCCAGCAGCCAGCAGGAAAAATCCATTACCACGAAAATCATAGCACAAAAAACGGATTCAAAACAAAATCATAAAACAAGAAACGGAACGCGGAAATCCAATCCTCCCCGTCCCTACCAGAAATATCTTACTTGTGGTGGAGGCGCCGGAGGTAAAGTCGCCGGAGGTGAAGTCGACAAAGGTCCGATTTTGACCCAAAAAGGTCTGATTTTGACCGCCAAGGTCCGATTTTGACCGATTTTGACCGCCAAGGTCCGATTTTGACCAAACCGATTTTTTTGACCGATAAGTGAAATATCGTATCGGTCGACCACCGATAAGCGATATATCACTGATATATCGGCCGCCAAGACCGATATTTACAACACTGGTTTTTAAAGCGTGGCTTATGAATATAAAGTTGACTTGAGGTCAACCTACTTGCATTATTTTAACTTCTGATCGACATGAGTATAGTAGTATTATCATTCCTTTTTCGATGCCCATTCATATCCAGTACATGCTTCTTAACCAATTGAAAAGGTTCAAAAGAATTTAGTACTGACTTAATTTTGTCTGCAAGGGTTAGAACTGGTGATGCCCAAAAATCTTTTAATGACAGAAAGTTCAATCAGTAAAAGTCAGAAAACACTGTTTAAACCATGTTGGTACATTTTCCAGCATTTATTTCACTTAAACCTGTATCTTAAACAATACAATGTATTCACAAGTCACTAAAAGGCACATCAGCTAACTTAGTATTTGAACCCTGCTGAATGTTTGTTCTGTTAGTTAGTAGTATGTATGAATGTGTGATCAAGTTTGTCATATTAAAATTAGGTGAAGTTTTGCGTGATAAGACTCTACAGAATCATACATTAATTTTTAGGAGGCTATATGGATTATAAATACACTTTGGGTGACTTTTGGGACATATTAAACTTCATTTCAGCTGTAAGCCAGTAGCAATACCAGACATTCCTTAAATTTTAACTGATCCTTTGTTAGATGTACTTTGACTTTTGTGGTCAAAGTTGTTAGTATGTCAAAGCTCAAATTGTTGACATATAGCGAAAGGGGTAGTGTTTTATTAGATTTTGTTAAAATTATATCTACTACAAAGTTGTGAATAATCACAAAAGCGTCAACTAATAAACAAATTGTGTTATCGCATCTGGACCTAAACAAAATTTAAATAAACAGAAAAATCTTGAAAGATATGAGTTTGGTTTAATGTTAACAGTGTGAATGTCGGCTAAACTCTGAGTTTGCATTGATATAATCTTTTAAAAAAATGATTTAAATGTTTTTTTTTTTTTTTTTTTTTTTGGAAAGGCAATAACATTTATAGATCCCCACAAATAAGCCAAAATTACAATACATGGCTATTGTTGTAATGATTTAAAGGTTTTTATAAGATATATTTTCATACATAATCTAAGTTGTTGAATTACTGCTCCACTTTTAAAGGTTTTCTTAATGTATGCACATTCTGGTTTTGTATGTAGAATCTTGAAAACTTCAATATGTTCAAACATGTTAAACAAAGCGGGTTTTAAAAAAGGACCACTCAAAATCGGGTTGCTCACTATGCCTGACATAGTTGTATCATTGCACCACTATAAAAGCCGCTCGACCCAACCCAACTCCGTAGTCAGCCAACTTGTTTGACCCGTTGTATAAAGTGACCCATTTTGATTCTAATCTGTTTTGAGATGCTACCAAATCCTAAATCATTAATCCTATATTTTTTGGTTTTCTTTCTCATTATTTAGGAGCTTGTAGAAGAAGAAAGACCGGAGAAGCTAGCTTTCAATGATATTTTGTGAACATACTTAGAAATTTCTTTGAAAGTGTTATTTGAGTATCAGAGGTTTAATTAGTGTAGTATGAAATTGCTACAGATTTGAGTATCTAAAGTTCATGAAGCATGATGTTGCTATGAAATTGTATGTGCAGAATTATGCTGCAAAATTTGTTTTAAAATGTAAAATTATCAAAATAGTGACACTCAAAGGCGTGTAGAAGTTTGCAATGTGTTTATGATTAAAGCAGCACTAGTTAAAGCGTGTGGTTTTCAAAATTTGCGACAGTTCTTACACCATTTGCTGTAGGTCCTATACATCAAACATGGTCTAACTGTAGCACGTACGCTACACACATATATTGAACCTAGTTGCACATTTAGTGATTGATGAACTTTGTCAAATGAATGATAGTTTCATTCATTTTAATAGGCAGTTTCATATAATTATACGAGAAAATTGATTGTTTAATGTGTAAAAGGTAATTTGGAGGAAGTTTACAGGAGACAAAAGATAGTGGTGTTTGTTTTGGAAGATATCATGTACGAAATTTCTAGAGCCATTCATATAAAGTTGACTTGAGGTCAACCTACTTGCATTATTTAACTTGTGATCGAACACCTAGTGGAATTATCAATTCATTTTCGATAGCCATTCATTTCATCTACTGTGCTTGATTCTTAACCAATCAAAATTATTGTAAGTCTTCTCCTCAACTTTGTTTTTATTTATGAATTTGTTGATTGTTTTTGCATTTGTGTTTATTTATAGCTTGAACCTAATACTATTGTTTAAAAGTAAAATACACGTGACGTGAGTAGAAGTGTATGATTCTGATATAAAGATTGACTTGAAGTAAACCCAGTTGCATTATTGTAGTTCTAAAAACCGTAAGTCATCTTCTCTTTTTGTACTTTTTAAATGTTGATTCTTTTACTCAACTTTCAGTTTTATAAATCATATTCTAAATGATTTCAGTTTTAATCCGGATCCTTTTTGATTTGATGAGGTTCGTTATTAGATTAATGGTTCGTTATTAAATTTCATAAGCTTAAATTGATTAGTAGTTGTTAAATACTCAAATATAACTACAGATAGAATTATATAGACTTGGAGACTTTTGTCAAGTCAAGTTAATTATGATACTGATCCAGCCATCTATGTTTTGAAGTTGAAAATTTCAATAAAAGCTTCATTAATCAATAATCATCTGTTTTAAATTCTCAAACAACCTAGTTGATCTTTATCACTTAATTTATTATACTTTATAAAGTTTTCAAACAACCTAGGTTTTTTTTTTTTTTTTTTTTTTTTTTTTAAACTAATAAAAATTGTAAGTTTACTCTTTTTATTTTGTTACACATCAAGTTAACTTTAGAAATAAAAATAAGTTATTAGATTTATGTTGAGAATAGTAAGAACTAAAAAGTAATAAAAATGAGTTTGATTTGTTTTCCCCATTGAAATAAATATGAAATAAAAAAAAGGAATAATCAAAGACTTTTAATATTTGAATTTTGAAAAGAGGAATACATTGCTTTGATTGAACTGAATAGAGATAATGAGATGGTGTGATGTCATATGACATGTAACTTAATACACGAAATTGCATAGTATATAAAACTGAGGGACTGTAAGTGAAATTAAAGTTGACTTAGAGTCAACCAAGTTGCCTTTACTCTTTTCTCCTCAACTTCATTTCATCTCTTTTCATTTTCATTGCATTCATTCGATCAATACTTCCATCCATCCATCCGTCAACAACAGTAAGTTAATTTCAGTCACCAATTTATTATATACTTGCAGTTTTAAATAATCGTTGTATATTTCAAATTTATAGTATGATGAGACTTTTGAGTCTGACTCGATTAATTGTATGTGTGTATATGTGATATTATTGAAGTTTGTTAGTTTTGGTTGACCGAAAACCGACAATTTGAAGATGTTCTAAAGATAGATGCAGTTAATTAAGGGGGTGTTTGTCTTGGCCTATTTGATCGGTTATATGAGCTTATATAAGCTATATCCTCAAGTTAATAAGCTCATAAACCATTAAAAATTGAGCTTATAAAAAGTTCAGTAAGCTCATCAAATAAGTTAAACCAAACACCCCTTAAACTAGTTGGGATACAATTGACATGATTGAGTGATTTGAGCCTGTGAGAGATGTTTTTTTATTAGGTTATGTAGCATAAGATACATGGCGTTGAATGGAATGAATAGCTAGATTTTGTTAAAGAAAGTAAATACTAATCGGTAAATGCCACTGTAGGAGAAATAGTACTGTTTTCGTGTAAATCACATGAAGCGTGGAAAACTTTCAAAAGTTGTAGTGTTGTTTGGATCAGACTCAGAGGAACTTTACGATAACCTTTTGGTCAATTTAATATTAAGTTCTGTGAAAGCTTTAACTGTTACTAAAACGTAGTAAGCTTGGTGCCACTTATAAAGTTATAATTAACATTCATATTGGTCAATTTAATCTACATTCATATTCTTAGGAAACATAGAAGACAAAACACCTCTCTTAAGCTAAATGCAATGGTAATATTACGTTGTCCATTTATGTGATGCTGTTTCCACTATCTATGTTTTGTTTTTGTTTTTTTTAACAGTTAACTTATATATAAACAATTAGCATGTTTGATTCTTTTTTGCTATGGTGCTAAAATTGTTTCAACTTTGTTTTTCATTTTTTTCTGAAAACGTTTACTGTACTTGTGAACGCAGCTCGGTCTCAATATTGATAATGGCTACTACGTCCATTCCTCATAGGTGGAAATATGATGTCTTTGTAAGTTTCAGAGGTGAAGATATCCGCAAAAACTTCATGGATCATATGTTCAATGATTTCAAGCATAAAGGAATTCATGCTTTTAGAGATGACAATGAACTGCCTAAAGGAGAAGAGATATCTCCCCATCTCTACAAAGCCATTGAAGAATCAAGGTTTTTGATAGTTATCTTCTCCAAAGATTATGCTTCTTCATCATGGTGTCTGAGGGAACTTGTCAAAATACTCGAGTGCAAGCAAATGGGAAAGCCTAAACACGAGGTTCAAATAATCTTTTATGATGTTAAACCTGATGTGGTGAGGAAGCAAACTGGAAGCTATGCTGGAGCATTTGCCAAACATGATGTTTCAAATAGAACAGAGGTGGATAAATGGAGAGAAGCTCTATTCATGGCGGCTAACTTATCTGGATGGGATCTCCAGGACATGACAAATGGGTAAATTTCTTGTGTATCTCTACTAAAGCTTAACACTATGTAGTTTCTCTTACTCATTCTCTTTGTGGTTAACAGGTTTGAGTCCAAGTTCATCGATTCCATTTCCAGAGAAATCCTCAGAAAAAAATGTGACGGACCCTTACATCTTGGTGAGAACCTTGTTGGCATAGATTTCTATGTCGACAAATTAGATTTGTCACGCTTTGTTGGGTCAGATAAGGTTAATATGATTGGAATATGTGGTATAAGCGGGATAGGAAAGACGACCCTTGCCAAAGCTATATATAACTTGATGTATGTCCACTTTGAAGGAAGTTGCTTTTGTGAAGATGTCAATCAAGTCACAAAACGACAAGGCCTGATTCAAGTCCAGGTGCAGCTTATTGATAAGATCATGAAAACTAAAGATGTGAAGATATCAAGTATCAGTGAAGGCACTGTGTTGATGAAGCAGGGGATAGCATGTAAGCCGATTCTGCTTGTTTTGGACGATGTGGATGATCGTGAACAGTTAGAAGCACTAGCAGGTTCAGCTGATTGGTTTTGTCCTGGAAGTTTTATTATTTTCACTGCTAAAGACAAACAATTGCTGAGGTCTCATAAAGTGGATATAATTCATGAAATGGAGACTTTAGATGATTTTCATGCTCATGAGCTCTTTAATTTGAATGCATTTGGGAAAAGGCATCCTACAATAGAATTCAAAGAGCTCGCTTCCCAAGTTGTGAAATATTTGCAAGGTCACCCTTTGGCTCTGAAAGTTTTTGGTCGTTTGTTGTATGAAAAGTCAGTGCATGTATGGAAAAGCGAATTGGATAGACTCCAAACTTATCCTAACTCAGAGATACAACAAAAACTTCGACCAAGTTTTGATGGGTTAGACTTCGATCAGAAAAAAATCTTTCTTGACATTGCATGTTCATTCATAGGGGAAAATAAAGATTTTGTAGCTAATGTGCTAGATGATAGTATTTGTTTTGCACATGCAAATATAGAAGTTCTAGTTGACAAGTCGTTAATTACATTGTCTCAACATGACATGTCATTACAAATGCATGAATTGGTTCAAAGCATGGCAAGGGAAATTGTACGTGAAGAATCCAACATGCCTGGGCACCGAAGCAGAATTTGGATTTCATCAGCATTTTACGACGTATTGAGTGAAAACAAGGTAAAATCAAATACCAGTATAAGTTAGCTACATGCTTCTCAATACTTGCACTATAGTGATGATAATGTGATATACTGTTCTTGTCTAGGTGACAAAAGAAGTTGAAGTTCTAGTCCTTTTGCTAAAGAAATTTAGTCACAAGATTCAGATAGATGGTAACGCTTTCACACACATGAAGAACTTGCGGATCCTAAAAATTTATCTTCCCAACGTAGGAAGATTTTGCCAACCATTTTCATTAGAGCTAGCAGTGAATTTTTCTGGAACTTTGCAATATTTATCCAATAAGCTAAGGTTGCTTTATTGGCATGGGTATCCTTTTGAGTTCTTACCTTCCAACTTTTATCCAGAAAACATTGTCGCCATCGACTTGTCTTACAGCCGCATCAAGAATTTTTGGACAACACCTAAGGTATATACTTGTTTTGATATATGCATTTCTTTGCTGCTTGACACATATGTTTTAATCCCATAAACACGGTTCCTCTTTGTCCTTAATGCCAGCATTTTACAAGGTTAAAAGTGATGAAGCTAAGGTATTGTCTTAACCTTATAAGTACCCCCGACTTCACTGAGATTAGAAATCTGGAAGAGCTAAATCTTGAAGGCTGTGTGAATTTGGTTGAAGTTCACCCATCTATTGGACTGCTCAAGAGGCTTATTGTGTTAAATATGAGAAACTGCAGACGTTTTGAAAGTTTCCCACTCAAAGTTGAGATGGATTCTCTTCAAGTTCTAAGTCTCTCAGGGTGCTTAAAATTGGACAAACTACCTGAATTCTGGGGTAGGACCAAAACCTTTGTGGAGCTTCATATTGATCGAACTGCCATAAAAGAACTTCCTTCTTTCGTATTCTCTCTGAAAAACCTTGAACCATTGTCATTTGTTCGGCCTAATTGGCTCATGCCTAAATGGTGGATGTCATATTGCCCTTTTAGTTTACCAAGTAAACAACAATATCCCCAAAGATCAGTTTCATTGGCAGGTTTACATATGTTAAAGTCCCTGAATTTCAGCTACTGCAATTTAGTTCAAGTGCCCGATGGCATTGGAGGCTTATCAGGTCTAGAAGAGCTATACTTGTCGGGGAACAATTTTACTAGTTTGCCTGGAAGTTTGAGTCAACTTTCTCATCTTCAAAGACTTTTTGTTGATGGTTGCAAGAAGCTGGAAGTGTTGCCCGAACTTCCACATAGCCTAGCTTATCTTGATGCATCTGATTGCACCTCCTTAAGTTCAATTAGGGGATCAAACCCAATCATGAGCGAAAGGTACACTGATCTCTACAATTGTCCAAAATTGTTTAAGGTGTCGACATCGGAGACTCAATGTCTCGACTCATCTGTAACTTCCCAAGGCTCTCGATTTTCTTCTTTGCTTCGGTATGCGGATAACAGATGTGGATTGTTCCGTTTGCCAGGAAGTTCCATTCAGAATATATATATGTTTTATGATGGAAATAGCATTCCAAATTGGTTTACAAATAAAAGTTTGGGAAATCATGTAAAGGTTGAATTGCCATCAGATTGGAGCTTCAGTAAGTTAAGGGGATATGGAATCTGTGTTGTTTTTAAGAGAAAAAAACCTTCCGCATCTTTTGGATACTCTGTAAACAACTTTGATGGAGCTTATTTGGGAGGATGCAATCCATGGTACTATGGGCAATATTTTGAGGATAAGCCAATAAGAATCGATGAGTCAGATATGATATGGTTGCATTATACGACAGAAGAAATATGGAAATTGAAGAAAGCAAAGAATTTTGTAACATTTTGTTTCAAAGAAGAAGATGAAGAAGATGATGATGAAGAAGATGATGATGAAGAAGATGAAGATAAAGAAGATGAAGATAAAGAAGATGAAGATGAAGAAGATGATGATGAAGATGAAGAAGATGAAGCAATTCAAGTGAAGGAGTGTGGTGTAAGACTTGTTTGGGATGAAGATTTAGATGAAGAAGCAGACTTGAGTAGTATTTTCCAAGACATCCCAACTCTATCACAGCATGGTGGGGTCATGTGCGTGTTTGGGAATTCTTGTATCGAATGGTCATGGTAGTCTGATAAAAAAAATTTATTATAATTGTTTATATGTCAAACTACATGTCCCCTATAGATTGTAACTTTTATTTGGTCTTTCTATTAGCAACAGTTCATATTCAATCTTTTGTATAGGAGACACCCACTAAGTGTTTGATGAAATGCATGAGTAGAAATCCTTTACTATTATACCAGCAAACTGTCGTTAGCCATAACTCTACAGCCTGTTTGTAGATTTTTTTTGGATTTAGGATGTATTAAGAATAGATTGTTGTGTTTTGAAGTGGTGATGTGTACAGTAACAGAGCGTAAGTCTCACTGACTTTGTTTTCAACCTTTTCCCTATTCCTAATTCAGCTACACTTTGAGCTTGTGGATCAACCAAGTGATTTGTTGTTGCCACCTCAGTTTGATCATTAGTCAACAACTCATTAGCTTCGTTAGGTAATTCAACTTTCTCGTGCATGACATTACTGTCCTCCCTAACATTGACCTTGTCGACAAGGTTGCGTTGAGGATAAGTATGAAACACATCAGCTTGTATCCAGGTGGCTTCTTCAGGAGCTTTGCCGTGCAACTGAACTAAATATTGCTTTGGTACATCTAGTAATGTGTCTGCCTCTCTTATTTGTACAATAGCTTGTGGTGTCATTTGGGATATCCCTCCCTTGCCACATGGTCATTGGGGCTGTCTCAGTAGTCATGCCATGAGAACATTTAAGAAGAGAGACATGATAAAGATCATAGATTTTAGCATCGACATGTAACAAAATTGATAAAGATCATAGATATCAATCAATAGGTACTGCATTACATAAAAGAACTGCTATATCTTCCTAGTTTATATGTCCAAACACCCCTCAAGTAATATATATTACAGGTCTATATTACAGGTCTAAATAAGTAAAAATTGGTTCACCAGGAAGAGAGGTGAAAACCAGAGTGGAAGCACTTGAGATGTGCGTGTGCACGTGTGCGAGCACACGTTTTGTGTATAATGCTATCAACCCTGTTCGTAACAAGTCCAACGACGCACGAACAATCCATGATAATATTCCAAGACAAACCAATCCATAGTAGAACACACAACGAATATCAAATTTGACTGTTTTATTACTACCTCCGTCCCATATTAAATGTCCACTTTGAATTTTCAAAATCTTGTTTTATCAACTTTTACCATAAATATTTTTACATATGATATATAATACATGATGCAAAATATATGAATGAATTGGTTTTTAAATGTACTTTTCATTGACATAATTTTTATCAAGTATCATATGATACAAATAAAAATATTTAAAGTCAAAGTTAAAGAAAAAAGACTCGAAAAGTCAAAACTGGACATTTAATAAGGGACGGAGGGAGTACCAATTAAAATGTTACAACTTTAGCGTACATTATTTTTACAATAAGCATCTAACAATCAAAACTATATATTTATAGTAATCGCAATCCAATATTAGAATTTCTAGCCAAGATTATACCAAAGAAATATCGTAAAGTTCCCATGCAATGGTATCAAAAAATAACACCACCAAACTCCAAACTAAAATGCCCATTTATCAGTTTCATTTTTCCCCATTTGACTTTTTGACGACACCTTAAACGGTCCACTTGACCCAAAGGGAAGTCATCAAATGAGTATGTATGACCATGGTCAAAACCTGCATTGCTACTCATTGAATCAAACCTTGCGAAACTACAGTCGTGTGCCGTGCTGCTCATTGAGTCGAATCTTGAGAAATTATCCTGTGTGGAGCTGCTCATGGAATCAAATCTCGAGAAGGTTTCTTATTTGGGAGAACCTCGGTCAGTGGCACTGAAAGTCATATCTCGAGAAATTATCAAAGAAAGAATTCTCTGCTCTTCCCCCACTGTATCGTGGTAAGGTGCCAGCTCGAGAAGCTGGTGAGCCAGGAACCGAATCATCAAACCCAAATGGACTCTCTTTCTGGAAGAAACTGTTATTACCTTGCGGGGAATCACTTTTCCTTGGACTTGCAGTGAAATGTATTGTATTAATTTTCATGCAATGATATAATTGAAAAAAAGATATGAACTCACCTTAGCTGTGTCACTATTGAATCCCCACACCGAATCTACATCATCAATGTTGTCAAAAGTACCCCATCAATAGACTAGTGCATGTTTAGATCTTTCCACCAAACAAGGTACACGTTTTGTTGTATTTAGACAATGAAAGATCAGACCATAAACTGAATCCAATCAGTACCTTTCTGTGTCAGCATCAAAGCTCTTTCCGTAACGTTTAAATGAATCCTCCTTGGTTGGACTTTCAAATATATTTTGCGCCGTGGGACTACCAGCTGGGCTTTTAGCCGACTCATCTTCGCTATGTATGTATGCTGATTCAGTCTCGAAAGGCTTCTCTGACTTCCGGTCAGTATTTGAATATGAATCCTCAGAAACGTCACCCATCAGAGCCGAGTTTTGTTGATTTGGTATTTGCAGGCACCGTAGCATCAAATGAGAAACCTTCGTCTTCGAATTTATCCCAATCCTCGTCCCACACTGCAGATATCTCTGGAACTCCAGGTTGCCAAACCTTGACAATCAAAATAGGTGAACCACAACGCAATATCAATCATTCTATTATAATATTATACAGATATAGTGACGTTATTGCTCATGACTCATGAGATAAAAGATGATACCCTTTGGAAGCTCAATAACTGCAGTTGACTTGACGAAAAAAAAATCAATGAACTCAATATCTCTGGAATTCCATGTTTTTTGCAACATCAATTCCATGTTTTTTGCACGAACCTGGGTCAGGCGAAAAAAAAATGACGGGTCAGTCAAGCCATCCTTAAAACTTACTAAAATCTGTTACTTGGGATCATATGAACTTACTTGAAGTAACTGAAGTTACTTGAAGGATACCTGATTCAACCCCATCTTCCTCTCCTAAAAGTCAACAGAAAAATCAATTCAATTAACAAAAAAAGGGATTATACTCCAAGTATACAATTAAAAAAAAAATCACAAAAAATAGATATAATGTGCACTAAGCTGCCAGTCCAGTAGAAAGTGATAATGCAATGCTATTTCTCAAGCCATTTAACAATTTTAAGTAGAAGGGGAGATTTATGTGGAAACAGGCCAACTTGTAACGGGTGGGTCAAACTCATAAAAATCTCTTGATATAGGAAGATAATATAAAGACAATCATCATGTCTGCACTGGAGTCGAAATTCGACCCTTGTCACACGTCTAAACGTAGGGTTATGGTTCAAGTCTGGTTTCGGATTTGGATCCTGGTCAGGCCTAGTAACAGGTTTCTGTGCTTTTGCTGTTACGTGCAAAACATAACCTAAGTGTACTTATTGATGCTTAAATGAGTCAAAATTGACACATTTGCAGCAGATATCTATGTAGTTTTCTCTACTTTGTTGCAGAATGAACTGATTCTGAACCAGTACAAAAACATGTTTCTCGGGCCACCAATCGGAATAGTTTTAAACATAAAAAACCTGAAAATTGATTATGAAACTCCCATCGTTTGCTTCATGAATCCAATCGAATTAACAAAAATTCCATAAAAAAATCTTTGAAACTTAATTATAATATTTCAGTTTAAACAAAAACTTACAATTAACTTACAAATGCACAACAGCCATTGATTTCATCATGCACGAAGACACATCCATTTCACGAGCCACTTGGTTCTTCGACGCGTGATCCCACTTCATCTTCTGGTTCGAGACATCACACATTGTTAAAAACTCCATCACATGTCCGAATATCTTAAACATTTCTATCCCAAAAATCAGGTTCTTATCAGCTACAAATAGCGAATTCCAGTCCATAGGTGCATCAGGATGCACTGAAACTTCATTCTAAGTTAGGTAAACGAGATCAAGTTCCCACAACTTCCGAACTGACACCATGAAACCGAACCGACACCAGATACAACCGTTGACCATCACAGGACACTAGCCTTGGGGTGTACTCGTGGACCCTTGGTGGGTATGGAGTCGTTTGGACTCGAGTCCAGAGACCATGTCCAATGTCATACGCTGCGAGCTTATCAGTCTCGGAATACACGTAAAAGACCCCGTCACAAACGACTCCCGAGCAAACAACCCCAAAATCGACTGGTAGCCGTTGAATTTCCGTCCATTTGTTTGACGAAGAATCAAAAATCTCACATGAATTTAAAGCCTCATCCCATGAACCAATCCCCCCTACCGCTATTATAAAGAACTGTCCTCGGTCTTTCACATTACTCGAATGCTTGGTTTTTTCGTTTCTTGATGTACGTCTAACCGAAATCCTGTGAGGATCCTCGTAAACATCCAATACTCCACCAATCCGCGTCCGTTTCTGGAGTTGACTTTTGATGGTCAAACGATCCTAGTTGGCTTCAAAAACCCCTAGAACGGACTTTGACCTTGCGTGTTTCATTGATGCAACCTTGTGCCAGGATTTTGTCATAGGGCTAAAAGCCAACACTCCATGTGTGTCTTTCGGTCCATTCTTCCGGGGCTCAAGCAACCTCCAACAGTGAAAATGTTATCATGGACAGTGGCAAAACCGATTCTTAAGAATTTCCGCCTCAACTTTATGCCATTTGTTGAAAGAAACGTCAAAAGCATATATCTCACGAGAGCCAAGACCATTTGTAACAGTACCGAAAAGGAGCAACCATGGACTCGGGCAATACACTTCTCATCTCATCTGCATAAAACGAGGTGGCGAAGTCAAACATCTCCATTTCTTGCACACGAGCCGAGTGTTCATTAAGCTCGTCAATGGAAGTCTCATGAAACACAACTCAAGAATATCATCAGGAAGAAACACATGCATTGTGTTGTTTCCGTGTGACTCTTCAATTTCAAAACTCTTTTTCCGATTATTTCTCTTCCACAACCTATCCACTCCATATGAGAAACAATCCACACTCGTGTCGTCGGTCCCACACACGGGCTTGTAACCTTTACCCACAACTTCACCGAACTCGTCACTTGTTGCGGCTCCAACCTTGCACCCTCCACCCCTAGTATACAAACTCAGACACCTTAATGAAATGACTCCTGTGTCATCATCATCAATATCATCTTCCATCACACTTCCATGGTAGTTGTTCAGGTATCATCTTGCATTCTAAGCCTGGTCATACAAACATTACAAATTAGAATATGATAAAACAAAATCAAGTACACGGGTTTCAGTTGAACAACCAGGATTCAGGGAAATGCTAAGAGATTGAAACTAGACTAGCACAAAAACATGGCTAATTTGTACTCGGAAAGTCAAATGACTAATTTCAAACTTTTAAACTTGCATGGTTCAATATGAAGTTGACACACAGAATTTTCCACATGTTTGCATACAGCACATACTACAGATATGACTTTCAGCGCAAAGAGATAATTGTACATCTTAATGTGGCTGCAGATCAGTACAGCACAGCCCAGCCCGTTTTTACATGTTACCAGGCATGTCCGCCACACCTATTCAACTCATGGCCTGGCAACTTAAGTTCAGACCTTACACTAGTAAAAAAGATCGCTCTGTGGCTTGTTTTCTATACTTGTATAAGTTTAAAAAAAAAAGTAAAGTAACTCCCAATACCGTCTTTCACGGGTTATGGGTCCCAATACCGTCTTCCACGGTGTATGCGGGAGGTTGAGACGTAGACAGCCTTACCCCTACCTAAGGTAGAGGCTGCTTCCGGTTCTACCAAAGGTAGAAAAGGTCCTCCGGCCTTGCAATTACAAATACATTACAGCTTACTTCTAGGTGTTAAAAGTTAGTTACTGTGCACTAAGGGCGTGTTCGGGTGCGTGTTTTGCAAAATTGATTATCTCATATCTAGTGTTTGGATACCTACTTCTTCTGATTATGAAATGTTAAAATTACAGTTTACAACTTCAAGCTACATGAGCACATCAAAACACCATCTATAAAACACAAGTAGTTGATCATCTGATATTGAAACGCAGATCCAAACATGAAACACCCCCTAATTTCTAATCACCTATAATACAAACTAGTAAGTATATATATCATGAGGGACTGCAACTTGGTGCACCTTCCTTGATTTCTAGAATTCATATCTTCTACATATTTAAAAATTACTCATTTTGAAGGACGACAAATAACAAACAGCTTTATGTCATTAACACTATACGGACGAACCGAGTACACGTTATTTATATTGTACAATTCAGTACATAAAAACATCACAAACAACAATCAAAGTCAAGTACCCATAGATTCAAATTTACATAAATCCATTAAAATACATAGACCCTAGTCCCAAAACAGTCCTAACTCAAAGTCAACTAACTTTTTTTTCCCTTCAAAATTAACAATCTTACAAATCATTATCTGAAATACATTTAACAACCCACTACTAAAAACTTATAAACTATTAGACCAGATACATTTTTCAGATCAACAAGCCAAAATCCAGTGTCAAACATGAAATCCTAAAATGCTATGTTTGACCATCTAAAGTCAATATTTGACCCAATCAAAAAAGGAACACAAATAACAACACCAAAAACATGTACTCTATCAAATATCAGTCAGCCAAAAGCTCGAAAACTATGGTTACCAAATATAAAAACAAATAAAGATATGAATGTACTAAGTACACAAGAGTAAAGAAAACAAACCTCGTGAAGTTTATATTGAACCCAAGAATCAACCCAGACAGATATTAGATCCAACAAAAGGGTTAGAGTAAATGTCATTTTTCGTCCCTGTGGTTTGCCGGGTCAATCAAGAATCATCCCTGCCGTTAATTTTCTTCGGGTTTGGTCCCCGTGGTTTACAACCCATACGGGTTTGGTCCCTTGACCACAAATTCCGTCGGTTGACCGTTAAAATACTTGTTTGATGAGGCAAAATGACAAAAACGCCCTTATTATTATTAAACCTATATCTTCTCATCTTCTCCATCATATTCTCCGATTATCAAATATCCTAACAAACCACAAAACAATCCAATATCAATATCCACATAAAAAATCAAAACAAAAAAACCACCAAAAAAAAAAAAAAAAAAAAAAAAAAAAAAAAAAAAAAAAAAAAAAACTATTATCTAATCTTCATCTCCAAATTCAAAAACTATTCCATCACCAAACCCCATCACTGCCACTACAACACGAAACCCCATATCTACCACCATGAAACAACACCCATCAAACCCCCATATCTACCACCATGAGACCCAAAACTTCTAATCTTTTTCAATCCGATTCAAACAACTTTTTTTTCTTTTTCATATCACCACTCTTTATCACCACTCACTATCTACCAACACCAACAGTTTTGCTAACGTTGATGATGTGGAGGTTTGTGGCAGTGGTGGGTTGTGGTGGGGGTTTAGGTGGCGGGTATTGTGTTTGGTAATGAGGGTTTGGTGGTCAACTGAAGTTTGGTCAAGGGACCAAACCTGTATGGGTTGTAAACCACGGGGACCAAACCCGACGAAAATTAACGGCAGGGACGATTCTTGATTGACCCGGCAAATCACAGGGACGAAAAATGACATTTACTCAAAGGGTTATTTAAAATGGGTCATTTTAGTAAAGTTTGAAAAGAAAACATTTTTTAAGACAGAAGAGAGAGGAGTCATGGATCTCTTTATTTTGAAGTGAAGTCATGATATTTCACTTTAGTTCAAAAAAAGTGAAAAAGTGGTGTTCCTTTTTTTTTTTTTTTTTTTTTTTTTTTTTTCTATCTATCTATCTATCTCGACTATAATTATATTTCTACTTTTTCTAACTTGATGAAAGTTGTCCATGATAGGTACCTAAAATAATTAAGTGGGGTAAATTGAATGGTAAAAAAAATAGAATTTTCTTAATCTTTCTTTTTGTAAAAATAATAAATTAAAACCAAACATTTTAGTAAGAGGAAAAAAAAAAAAAAAAAAAAACGTCCTAATGTGTTATATCCAAATTGTAGAGTGCAGTGTATGTGTCGTTTTATTAAAAACAACTGATGCATATATCATTTATGATCTAAGTGAAATGACTAAAATTATTCAAACTGAAATGAAAAAGTCTCACCGAAAGCAAAAACATTTTAGTCATTTCATTTCGGCCTAGAGACAATATCCGCACTAAAGATTTTCCCAAAAAACGACACCCTCACTTTCATATATTAGTATTTGAAATCTTATCTTGGAAAAGTACGCATTGGGTATAAAACAAGAAAACTAGGTGAATGCATTATGCATGTTTAACACCCCCGAAATAACATCAATTACAAGTGCTCGGTGTGGGCACGTTATTCGTTCACCAAAGACCCAACAACGGACGAACAACACGTTGTACTGCACCCTGCCTCGTGCTATTGCGTCCGCCGTTCATCCCTTAGCCATTCCAATCACTTGTGTCCGTTTTTTTTTTTTTTTTTTTTTTTTTTTTTTTTTTTTTTTTTTTTTAGTGAGTGAGTGGTTATTTTTTGTGGGGTTTTTTATGGGACCTAATAAGTGTTATTGATTTTTTTTTTTTTTTTTTTTAATGAGTGGTTATTTTTTGTGGGGTATTTTATGGGACCTAATATGTGTTATTATCATTATTTTTTTTTTAGAAAGAGGTTTTAATTGTTGATGTGTTATTAAGAGGGAATAAGGTGGCCATTGACGTGTCTTACAGCAACATAAAACATATTTGGACCACACCTAAGGTATTTCCTTGTACACACATGTTTTCCTAACTGATATCTAATGACCCGATAACTTATCTTCTTTTTGTGTTCTATCGATGTCAGTGCTTTAAAAGGTTGAAAGTAATGAAACTAAGGTACTGTTGTAACCTAACAACCACCCCTGACTTCTCAGAGATTACAATTCTCGAAGAGCTAAATCTTGAAGGTTGTGTGAATTTGGTTAACGTTCATCCCTCAATTGGAATGCTCAAGAGGCTTGTTGTGTTAAATCTAGCGGGGTGCCTAAAAGTCGACCAACATCCTTCTTTTGTATCCTCAACTTCAATCACTGCTCCTTTTGGTTTACGAAGTAAACAACAACATCCCCAAAGATCAATTTCATTGGCAGGTTTACATATGTTAAAGTCCCTGAATTTCAGCTACTGCAATTTAGTTCAAGTGCCCAATGGCATTGGAGGGTTATCATGTCTAAAAATACTAAACTTGCAAGGGAACAATTTTAGTAGTTTGCCTGGAAGTTTGAGTCAACTTTCTAGTCTTGAATGGCTTGATGTTAATGGTTGCAAGAAGCTGGAAGTTTTGCCCGAACTTCCACATAGCCTATATTATCTTCATGCAAGTCATTGCACCTCCTTAAGTTCAATTAGGGGATCAAACCCAATCATGAGCACAAGGTACACTTATCTCACCGATTGTCCAAAATTATTTAAGGTGTAGATATCGGATTCTCAATGTCTCGACTCATCTGTAACTTCCCAAGGCTCTCGATTTTCTTCTTTCCTTCGGTATGCGCATAACAGATGTGGATTGTTCCGTTTGCCAGGAAGTTCCATTGAGAATATGGATATGTTTTATGATGGAAATAACATTCCAAATTGGTTTACAAATAAAAGTTTGGGAAATCAGGTAAAGGTCGAATTACCATTAGATTGGAGCTTCAGTAAGTTAAGGGGATATGGAGTTTGTGTTGTTTTTAAAAAACCTTACCACCCACCTTTTAAGAGAAAAACAACATATTTTGGATTCTCTGTAAACAACTTTGATGGAGCTTATTTGGGAGGATGCGATCCATTCTACTATTATTTTATGGATAAGCCAAAAAGAATCGATGAGTCAGATATGATATGGTTGCATTATACGACAACTGAAATAGAGGGGTGGAAGGAAGCAAAGAATTTTGTAACATTTTGTTTCGATGAGTGTGAAGGAATTGAAGTGAAGGAGATGGGTGTAAGATTTGATTGGGATGAAGATTTAGATGAAGAAGCAGGAGACTTGAGTATGTTCCAAGACATCCCAACTCTATCACAGCATGGTGGGGCCAAGTGCGAGTTTGGGGAGTATGGAATAATCAACTGGACATGGTAGGATAAATTATTTATGGAGGTGATTTGTACACCACTAAAATTGGTGGGTACACCACTAAATATGAAGTATATAGTTGTACACCACTAAAATTGGTGGGTACACCACTAAATTATTTATGCATTATCAACACAATTTAGTGGTGTGCACACCAATTTTAATAGTGTACAAATCACCTCCCATTATTTATATGTCCCCCGTAAATTTTGTAATTTTTATTTGGTGTTTTTATTAGCCAGAATAATCTTTGGTATATCATGTAGGAGACACCTACCAGGTGTTTGATGAAATGCATGAGTAGAAATCTTTTACTATTATACCAGCAAACTGTCGTTAGCTATAACTCTACAGCCTGTTTGTAGATTTTTTTGGATTTAGGATGTATTAAGAATAGATTGTTTTGTTTTGAAGTGGTGATGTGTACAGTAACATTGCTTGATAATTCAACCATGAAGTCCTTAAGTCTCACTGACTTTGTTTTAAACCTTTTCCCTATTCCTAATTCAGTCACACTTTTGAGCTTGTGGATCAACCAAGTGATTTGTTGTTGCCACCTCAGTTTGATCATTAGTCAACAACTCATTATCTTCATTAGGTAATTAAACTTTCTCGTGCATGACACCCCAACATTGACCTTGTCGACAAGGTTGCATTGAGGATAAGTGGTATGAAACACATCAGCTTGTACCCAGGTGGCTTCTTCAGGAGCTTTGTCGTGCAACTGAACTAAATATTGGTTTGGTATATCTAGTAATGTCTGCCTCTCTTATTTGTACAATAGCTTGTGGTGTCATTTGGGATATCCTTCCCTTGCCACATGGTCATTGGGGCTGTCTCAAGTAGTCGTGCCATGAAAACATTTAAGAAGAGAGACATGTTAAAGATCATAGATTTTAGCATCGACATGTAACAAAATTGATAAAGATCATAGATATCAATCAATAGGTACTGCATTACATAAAAGAACTGCTATATCGTCCTAGTTTATATGTCCAAACACCCCTCAAGTAATATATAAAAACTGAAGTATCGGTTTATCTAAAAGCGGGGACTAGAACTGTAACTTGTGGATATTAAGTTGACTTTTGGATATCAAAACACATGGAGACTGATTGCATTCATGTCCTTAACCCATTGGAAAACCTGTAAGTCATCCATTTCTTTTACACTTTCATCACAAAAAGGCATTAATCTATATTACAGGTCTACATAAGTAAAAATTGGTTCACCAGGAGGAAAGGTAAAAACCAGAGTGGAAGCACTTGAGATGTGCGAGCACACGTTTTGTGTATAATGCTATCAACCCTGTTCGTAACAAGTCCAACAACGCACAAAACACTTTCTCATGATAATATTCCAAGACAAACCAATCCATAGTAGTTTATTACCAATAAAAATGAATATCAAATTTGACTACGCGTAATTCTTGGCATATAACTGCTTATGTAACTAGTTTATTGCCAATAAAAATGTTAAAACTGGATATTTATAGCAATTGCAATCCAATATTAGAATTTCTAGTCAAAAAATACCAAAGAAATATCGTAAAGTTCTCATGCAATGGAATCAAAGACAAGCAAGTGATACAAACAGAAACTATCAAGCCGGTAGAAGACAAAAATAACACCACCAAACTCCAAAACTAAAATGCCCATTTATCAGTTTCATTTTTCCCCATTTGACTTTCTGACAACACCTTAAACGGTCCGCTTGAGTACTCGACCCAAAGGGAAGTCATCAAATGAATATGTATGACCATGGTCAAAAGTCAAAACCTGCATTGCTACTCATTGAATCAAACCTTGTGAAACTAAGGTCTTGTGCCGTGCTGCTCATTCAGTCGAATCTTGAGAAGTTATTATCCGGTGTGGAGCTGCTTATGGAATCAAATCTCGAGAAGGTTTCTTGTTTTAGGTTTATATTTTTCAAATTATGACATGCATACAAAACAGTTCGCAACTGATACAAAACCAGTTTTAGATTGGTTCAGTTTCCAGGTCCACTCTAGAGTAGTACGTCGAAAGGGAAGTCATCAAATGAGTATGTATGACCATGGTCAAAACCTGCATTGCTACTCATTGAATCAAACCTTGCGAAACTACAGTCTTGTGCCGTGCTGCTCATTGAGTCGAATCTTGAGAAGTTATTATCCTGTGTGGAGCTGCTCATGGAATCAAATCTCGAGAAGGTTTCTTGTTTGGGAGAACCTCGGTCAGTGGCACTGAAAGAGTCATATCTCGAGAAATTATCAAAGAAAGAATTCTCTGCTCTTCCCCCACTGAATCCTCAGAAACGTCATCCATCGGAGCCGAGTTTTCTGCCTCAGATGTTGATTTAGTATTTGCAGGCACCGTAGCATCAAATGAGAAACCTTCGTCTTCGAATTTATCCCAATCCTCGTCCCACACTGCAGATATCTCTGGAACTCCAGGTTGCCAACCTTGACAATCAAAATAGGTGAATCATAACGTAATATCAATCATTCTATTATAATATTATACAGATACAATGACGGTATTGCTCATGAGATAAAAGATGATACCCTTTGGAAGCTCAATAACTGCAGTTGACTTAACATCAATTCCATGTTTTTTGCAACGTTCAGTTAAAGCCTTAAGTAGTTCCTGGAGATCAGATTGGATACGATCAGCTCGAACCTGGGTCAGCCAAAACAAAAATGACGGGTCAGTCAAGCCATCCTTAAAACTTACTAAAATCTGTTACTCGGGATCATATGAACTTACTTTTGAAGGATACCATCAGCGCTGCCACCATGATCCATTTTCACAAGTGCCTTCAGCTCCCAGCTGCCTTATTCTTAAAAAAAAATAAAAAAAATAAAAAAAAAAAAACAAAAAAAAAAAAAAACAAAAACAAAAACATGTTTTCTAAGTGTACTTATTGATGCTTAAATGAGTCAAAATTGTCACATTTGCAGCAGATATCTATGTAGTTTTCTATACTTTGTTGCAGAATGAACTGATTCTGAACCAGTACAAAAACATGTTTCTCTGGCCACCAATCGGAATAGTTTAAAACATAAAAAACCCGAAAATTGCTTATGTAACTCCCATCGTTGGCTTCATGAATCCAATCGAATTAACAAAAATTCCATAAAAAAATCTTTGAAACTTAATTATAATATTTCAGTTTAAACAAAAACTTACAATTAACTTACAAATGCACAACAGCCATTGATTTCATCATGCACGAAGACACGTCCATTTCACGAGCCACCTGGTTCTTCGACGCGTGAACCCACTTCATCTTCGGGTTCAAGACATCACACATTGTCAAAAACTCCATCACCTGTCCGAATATCTTAAACATTTCTATCTCAAAAATCAGGTTCTTATCAGCTACAAATAGCGAATTCCAGTCCATGGAACCGACACTAGATAGAGCCGTTGACCATCACTTTCCAAATTAAATAAACGAGATCAAGCTCCCATAACTTTCGAACGGCTTTGTTTCTCCTTCCAATTTCACCTTCTCCTTCACACCATGAAACCGACACTAGATAGAGCCGTTGACCATCACAGGACACTAGCCTTGGGGTGTACTCGTGGACCCTTGCTGGGTGTGGAGCCGTTTGGACTCGAGTCCAGAAACCATGTCCAATGTCATACGCTGCGAGCTTATCAGTCTCGGAATACACGTAAAAGACCCCGTCACAAGCGACTCCCGAGCAAACAACCCCAAAATCGACTGGTAGCCGTTGAATTTCCGTCCATTTGTTTGACGAAGAATCAAAAATCTCACATGAATTTAAAGCCTTATCCCATGAACCAATCCCCCTACTGCTATTATCAAGAACCGTCCTCGGTCTTTCACACTACTCGTGTGCTTGGTTTGGTCGTTCCTTGATGTACGTCTAACTGAAACCCTGTGAGGATCCCCGTAAACATCCGATACTCCACCAATCAGCGTCCGTGTCTGGAGTTGAATTTTGATGTCCGTGTCCGGAGTTGACTTTTGATGGTCAAACGATCAAAGTTGGCTTAAAAAACCCCTAGAGTGGACTTTGACCCTACGTGTTTCGTTGATGCAACCTTGTTCCACGATTTTGTCAAAGGGCTAAAAACCAACACTCCTCTGTGTGTCTTTCGGTCCATTCTTCCGGAGCTCGAACAACCTCCGACAATGAAAATGTTATCATGGACAGTGGCAACTGAGAACAGAAACCGATTCTTAAGAATTTCTGCCTCAACTTTATGCCATTTGTTGAAAGAAACATCAAAAGCATATATCTAACCAGAGCTAAGACCATTTGTAACAATACCGAAAAGGAACAACCATGGACTCGGGTAATACCCTTCTCGTCTCATCTGCATAAAATGAGGTGGCATAGTCAAAGATCTCCATTTCATGCACACGAGCCGAGTGTTCATTAAGCTCCTCAATGGAAGTCTCATGAAACACAACTCAAGAATATCATCAGGAAGAAACACATGCATTGTGTTGTTTCCATGTGACTCTTCAATTTAAAAACTCTTTTTCCGATTATTTCTCTTCCACAACCTATCCACTCCATATGAGAAACAATCCACACTCGTGTGTCCCACACACGGGTTTGTAACCTTTACCCACAACTTCACCGAACTCGTCACTTGTTGCGGCTCCAACCTTGCACCCTCCGCGCCTAGTATACAAACTCAGACACCTTAATGAAATGACTCCCGTGTCATCATCATCAATAGCAACATCCATCACACTTCCATGGTAGTCGTTTTTCAACTTTTGGCTAATGCTTCTAACTAGATGTTTCGACACATTGGAAGCCTCATGTTCTTAATGTGATGTTTCACCCCTAAGTTGTTCAGGTATCATCTTGCATTCTAAGCCTGGTCATACAAACAACACAAATTAGAATATGAATGCAAAACAAAATGCTAAAAGATTGAAACTAGACTAGCACAAAAACATGGCTAATTTGAACTCGGAAAGTCAAATGACTACTTTGAAGTTGACACACAAAATTTTCCACATGTTTGCATACAACACATAATACAGAGATGACTTTCAGCGCAAAGAGATAATTGTACATCTTAATGTGGCTGCAGATCAGCACAGCACAGCACGTTTTTACATGTTACCAGGCATGTCCGCCCGCCACACCTATTCTGCCACCTCTAGTCTAAGCAGTGTCAGAGCTTATTTGGATTGTATAAAGAATGATAGGCTCAAGTTCAACTCATGGCCTGGCAAGATTTGAAACTTAAGTTCAGACCTTACACTAGTAAAAAAGATCACTCTGTGGCTTGTATTCTATACTTGTATAAGTTTGAGAAACCATAAAATCTACGAAGGGAGTACAATTACAAATACATTACAGCTTACTTCTAGGTGTCAAAAGCTAGTTACTGTGCACTAAGGGCATGTTTGGGTGCGTGTTTTGCAAAATTGATTATCTCATATCTAGTGTTTGGATACCTACTTCTTCTGATTATGAAATGTTAAAATTACAGTTTACAACTTCAAGCTACATGAGCACATCCAAACACCATCTATAAAACACCAAGTAGTTGATCATCTGATATCGAAACGCAGATCCAAACATGAAACACCCCCTGATTTCACCTATAATATGAAACTAGTAACTATGTATATCACGAGGGAGTGCAACTTAGCGCACCTTCCTTGATTTCTAGAATATTCATATCTTCTACATATTTAAAAATTCCTCATTTTGAAGGACAACAAATAACCAACAACTTTATGTTATTAACACTATACGGACAAACCGAGTACACTTTATTTATATTGTACAATTCAGTACATAAAAACAGCACAAACAACAATCAAAGTCTAAAGTCAAGTACCCATAGATTCAAATTTACATAAATCCATTAAAATACATAGACCCTAGTCCCAAAACAGTCCAAACTCAAAGTCAACTAACTTTTTTTTCCCTTCAAAATTAACAATCTTACAAATCATTATCTAAAATACATTTAACAACCCACTACTAAAAACTTTTAAACTATTAGGCTAGATACATTTTTCAGATCAACAAGCCAAAATCCAGTGTCAAACATGAAATCGTAAAATGCTATGTTTGACCATCTAAAGTCAATACTTAACCCAATCAAAAAAGGAACACAAATAATAACACCAACCCCATGTACTCTATCAAATATCAGTCAGCCAAAAGCTCGAAAACTAAGGTTACCAAATATAAAAACAAATAAAGATATGAATGTTACTAAGTACACAAGAGTAAAGAAAACAAACCTCGTGAAGTTTATATTGAACCCAAGAATCAACCCAGACAGATATTTAGATCCAACAAAAGGGTTAGAGTAAATGTCATTTTTCGTCCCTGTGGTTTGCCGGGTCAATCAAGAATCGTCCCTGCCGTTAATTTCTTCGGGTTTGGTCCCCGTGGTTTACAACCCATAAATATAAAAATCAGATTTGGTGGGGGTTTAGGTGGCGGGTATTGTGTTTGGTAATGAGGGTTTGGTGGTTGTTGATGGCAAGATTCCGGCGAGAGAGAGTTAGAAGGAGGCTAGCTATGGTGGTTGTGGGGGCGGCCGATGGTGATAGCTGGCAGTGATGCCAGATTTGATAAGAGAGAAAGGGTAAGGGGAGTGGGTGTGAGTGTGGGTGTGAGAGAAAGAAAAAGATGAAGAAAAGAGTATATAACTATACATGTATGTTGATCAAATGACAAAAATACCCTTCAGCATAACAGTCGAACTAATTGAAGTTTGATCAAGGGACCAAACCCGTATGGGTTGTAAACCACAGGGACTAAACCCGAAGAAAATTAACGGCAAGGATGATTTTTGATTGACCTGGCAAACCACAGAGATGAAAAATGATATTTACTCAAAGGGTTATTTAAAATGGGTCATTTTAGTAAAGTTTGAAAAGAAAACATTTTTCAAGACAGAAGAGAGAGAGATGTGCGGATCTCTTTATTTTGACTAGAATTATATTTCTACTTTTTTTTTTGTAACTTGATGAAAGTTGTGTCCCAAAAATAATTAAGTAGGGTAAATTGAATGGAAAAAAAAAAAAAAAAAAAAAAAAAAAAAAAAAAAAACGTATTTTTTAATCTTTATTTTTGTAAAATTAATAAAATTAAAACCAAACATTTTAGTAAGAGTAAACTGAAAAAAAAAAAAAAAAAAAAAAAAAAAAAAAAACAAAAAAAAAAAAAAACATGTGTTATATCCAAATTGTAAAGCGCGGTTTCTGCCTTTTAAAAAGTGTATGTCATAAAGTATTTATAAAAAATGTATAATCAAAGTGAAATGTTGAATTGTTAAATTGTTAAACAGTCAGAAATTATCAACCAATTAATGGTCAACAAGTCAAACAGCCTAAACCAATACTCCGTGGAGTGTAGTGTCTCCCCGGGTCGTTAGATCCCAACGAGGCGTGAAATCTGAAATAAGACGACTTTGAGATCAGGTGAAATGAACAGGAAAAGGGTTCAAGTGATTATACTACTGAAATATAAGTAAAAATAGCTTTGATAAGCTATATCAACTAATACGTGAAATCAGATAATCACAAATGCAAAGGAACTGGAAAACGCGTACGTTTTATATTTAAACGTAAACATACGAAACAAAACGATTACAACTAAAGTAGGAATTTGCATGACTTAGGGGCTTAAATGCAAATTAAACAGACTTAAAATATTTACTTTATATTTACAGACTTATTTAAAAGTTAAGAAAACCTAAAAATGTAAAAAGAAATAAAAATGTACGCTTAAATTTAAATAAACGTAAGCGTACGAAACAAAACGTGAATTCTGTCAAATATAACTCCCACAAATGTGAAAATTATATTTCTGGAATTCTAAAAGTATAAGAAAATTATTGGAAATTTAAAATTATTTTTATAACTATTTAATTAATTATTATAATTTAATAACTATTTTTAATTATTTAATAATACACTAATAAATGTGAAAATGTAAAATAAGCCTAGAAAAATAAAATAATGACTTAGAAAAATCTAAAATATTATAAAACAAATTTTAAAACTGGAAATATATTTTTAACACTTTTTATCTATTTATTATTAATTAAATACTAATTATTAATTAATTTAAACTAAATAAAATTCTAATAAATACTAAATGAATAGTGAAAAATCTAAAACTTTTTCTAAAATTATTTTATAAGTGCAGAAACTTAAGAAAAATATAAAAATAGCAAGTGCTTAGTGAAAAAGCTGAGAAATAAGCTAATAAGCTTAAATAGAAGCTATCACTTCGATTTATTTTGTCTTTTTCTGGATTTTATTTTACAAAACTATTTTTACAATAAAAACAAACAACTTTTACAAAGGAACTTTCTATAGAAACTACAAATAAGCATAATGAAGAGCTTATTATATAGGCAGATAAGCTTTGAAGCTTATTAGGATTTTGTGATGCTTGAATAAGCTTTGTATAAAGCCAAACAGTGAAAACAAAAGATCAATCAAGCTACAACTAGGTTAAGTACACTAGGAATAATCAGAAACAAGCAAGTATGTAGACTAAATAAGCTAATAAGCTAAAAAAGCAAATCTAAATTTCAAACAGGCCACACAGGCCAAAATCCCAAGTAGCAGGCCAATGTAGGGTCCACCAGGAGGGTCAAAAATCCAAATTTGGACTTGGACCTTGCTTATGGACTAGGAGACTCCTAAATAAGCCAATAAGCTCACACTAAGGCTCTCTAATAAGCCCTAGAAAAGCCCTAGAAATAAGCTCAAAATCAGAGGTCACAAAGAAAACTTGGTGAACCAGGCCAATAACAAGCCCAGGTTTGATGGTCAACTGAGGTCAAAAGTTCAATTTGAGACCTGATTTGAAAAGTTGGCTTATTGGGGTTTTCAATAAGCCAAGGAGTGCAAGGTGGGACCTACTAGATAACAATATACAAGCCAAAGAACTTGGTCTTAAAAGCTGAGTTCTCAGTATTTGTACTGAGGTCAGGGTACAAAGGAGAGGCCAAATAAGCCAAGACTAATAAGCCATTCCTCAAAATAAGCTCTGGTATGAAAACTTATACTACTAGGCTACTCAAAAGCCAAAGGGCAGGCTGTGGGGTCCACTGGTTAAGCCAGAGGGAACCCAAGAGATTGGGTCAATACCCTTGGTGCAGGGGAGCTTATGCACCCTGCATGCCACTTTGAGCACTTCTATAAGCTAGAAGAAAAATCTTAAAAATAAGCTTTTAGTGGATTCCTAAAGATTAGCTAGGTGAATTTAAGTTATGCAAATTTTAAAGCCTAACTCTAAACACTAAATTCTAGAAAATTCATCCAATATTTGGATTTCTGCCTAAGTATGAAATTTGACTTTTTAACTAATATGATCTAAGTTGACTTAGATGAGATTTAAAGCTAATCTATTAACTAATTATGTTATATTAGGCTAATTAGATATGAAATTAAGCTATATTATCAGCTAATGAGTTAACATGATGAAATTGATGCTAAGTAACCTGATAGTGAACAAATTAAAAGAGATTAAGAGCTATTTTGACTTTCTTTTAAGTAAGTACTGGTTTTGATGACTTAGCTGAGTTAATAGGTCCTATTGTAGCATACATCAAACAAGAACAACACCACAAGCAACCTTCACCACAGAGAAATCCATAGAACCAAACACTCCTTAAAGGTACTGATTATGAGAGTTTGAAAGCATAAGAGTAAATTAGACCATAAAACTGATTTGTAAGGACACTTAATGACATAATAAGCTTTAAGAAACAGATAAACAGCAACAAGCACAACAATACTCATGGATCCCTATTTAAACTATTTTGACAGTTAAACTAAAAAAGTAAGCAACACAAGATTTTATTGAACAATCTAACAATATCAAGAAAGAATTCTATTAAACTACCCCTAAGAAACACAAATCAGCAAAGATAAGCAGTTTGTAAGCACACATACAGTAAAAAGCAAAAATGTGAAAATAAGGCTTACTAAAGTGAATCCAAGCCAAACTGAGGAACCAAGGACCAATTTCACTTCTATAAACCTTCCACAAGGTTTCTAATACTAGGGCAATCCATTATGCACCCTGCTCCAGCAATCTTTCAACATCTTCATGGATTTTTTTAATTTTTGAGCTATTTTATTGTATTTTAAGTATTTTTCTGTTTTTAAAGCTAAAAAGGTTTAAACACTTTCTAAACTATAAATAACTTATAATTGAGCTTATGTAAGTCTATTGGAATAGGAAAATACACATTTAACAAGATTCAAGAAAAAGTGTCGATTTTTCTTAAAAATGCAAAATCTGAATTCTGTGAAGATCACTTGAATTTAAAGATAAAATTGATTCAAATTACACTATGGAAACTGATTACAAGAAGTTTTAACTAAAAATTACAAGTGAAGGTTCAAAGTTATACTAAAAAATTACACTAGATATATTTTAATTCTGCCTCCTTCTCTTTCTTTATAGACTTTTGAGACTCCTTGTCGACCTCTGATTGTTTCCTACTTGAATTCATGACCATTGGATGGGTCAGAGATGATCTTGACCTTTAAAGCAGATTTGGCGCCAAAATTCTCACACATGGCTAGGGGTGGTTTCAAAGCAATTAAAGATTTATGGAGTCTTGTGGAGGTGTAAGGGACAAGTTTGGATAGGTTTAATGGTCAAATTGGGGGCTTAGTAGCAAAAACAGGAGAAAGGGGTGAAGGTTGAGTGTTACATGGTGGAGAAGCATTTAATGCTTTGTGGGTTGGAATGATGAGGGAAGGGATGAGCTGGTGAGTAGATAGCCAACTAGGGTTGATGAGGTGGTGGTAAACCACCATGGTTTCTGGTTTTGGGTTTACAGTGAGTAGAAGGGAGATGAACAGTGGTTGTGGTATTGGAGGGTCAAACGGGGTCAAAGTCCGTTTTATATGAAAGGGTTGTGGGTTGTGTTTGTTATTTGGGCCAAAGGGAAAGGTTTGGGCTTGGTGTTTATTTATTTTGGGTATCAAAGATAGGGTCCGGTTGGTTTGTTGTGGATTTAAGCCCAAGGACCAATTTTGTATTTTCTGAATTTATGAAGGGCTGAACATGTAATTTCCCCATAGTTATCATAAGGACCAATCATGCCATGGATGAATAGTACAAAGGGTATTTTTGATATTTTTCAAATTTTAAAACCCAGGGACCATTTTTTGACATTTTTCAAACTTGAGGGACCAAAGTTGCCATTTTGTAATTTTTTGACTTTAAAGGATTTCTTTTGATAACTTGTGAATCCCAAAGGACCTTTGATGAAATTTTATATGTTTTGAATTACCAGGGACTAGATTTGCCAATTTTTCAAAGTCCAGGGACTGAAACTGTAAATTATGTAAACTTGGTTGTTTTTCATCAGTTTTCAATCCTTTTGCACTTGAAACATATAAAAACACTTTCCAAGAATATTTTATGTATTTTGAGGCATTTCAGTGTGTTTTCAGATGTTTTTATGGTTTAAATGTGAACAAAATGATGAGTATTTACACACTCATCATTCTTCTTTTAATGTTAATGATGCACGTAGGTTTAATAATTTTATCTCTAACGCGGGGTTAGTTTATGTTCAACTAGAGGGATATTCCTTTACCAGGGCACATCCTTCGGCTACAAAGATGAGTAAATTGTATCGTTTTCTTGTGTCGGACGGTTTTATTTCTTCTTTTCCCCATATTTCGGCAGTTTGTCTTGATAGGCATTTATCGGATCATCGGCCTATCTTACTTCGTGAGGTATTTACTGACTATGGAGCTACTCCGTTTCGTTTTTATCATTCTTGGTTGAGTTTCCAAGGTTTTGATCAGTTGGTACCTCACGTATGGCAATCCACATATCTTAAAGATAGTAATGATATGATTCGCTTTAAAAAGAAATCACAAATTTTGAAAAAAGAAATTCGTGTGTTTGTTGCGGATATAAAGAAGAAATAGATGGGCTGCGTAAATGAGCTGAATACCAAACTTTCTGATATTGATACTATCCTGGATCAAGGTGGCGTAAATGATGATATTCTCCTAGCCCGAACATAATATATGAACCTGCTTCTTGACAATAAGGCTGCTGTTGCCCGAGACTATATCCAAAAGGCAAAAATCAAGTGGGCGGTGGAGGGAGATGAAAATTCCAAATTTTTTCACGGTATAGTGAATAGAAAGTGTGCTAGCCTTGCTGTCAAAGGTCTTATGGTCAATGATGATTGGGTTGATGATCCTAGTCAAGTGAAAAACGAATTTCGTGATCATTTTGCTTCTAGATTCCAAGATCCAGGTACATGTAATGGTAAGTTAAACTTTACATTTCCTAATCGACTTACTTCTGATTAGTCGGCTGATTTGGAGAATCCTATTTTGAAAGATGAAATCCGGGATGCTGTTTGGGGTTGTGGAGAAAATAAATCTCCCGGTCTCGATGGTTTCACATTCGAATTTTTCCTAAAGTATTGGCAGGTAGTGGGGGATGATTTCTGCTTGGCAGTTGAATGGTTTTTTTATCATGCTTCTTTCGCTATTGGATGTAATTCTTCGTTTATAGCGCTTATCCCGAAATCGTTGGATCCGAAATTTGTGAACGACTTTCGTCCTATTAGTCTTATTGGCATTATCTATAAAGTTATTACGAAGATCCTTCAGAATCGTCTTTCGTTGGTTATTGCTGATCTTATCTAGGATGTTCAATCGGCTTTTCTCCCTAATCGGCAAATTCTCGATGGTCCTTTTATTATTGATGATTTGTTAGCTCGTTGTCGGGTAAAAAATCAGCGTGCCATGGTTTTTAAAGTTGATTTTGCAAAAGCATATGATTCTATTCGTTGGGATTATCTTATTGACGTCCTTCATTCTTTTGGGTTTGGAGCTAAATTATGTTCGTGGATTAGAGGTTGCCTTACCTCGAGTATGGCATCTGTTCTTGTTAATGGAAGTTGATGACGTATAGTCTATATTTGGGCCACAAGTCCAAATGATAAACATTACTTGGCTCAAACCCACCACGAGTGGGCTATTATAACAAATAACGACCCATAATAAACATGGCTTGGGCTCACGAAGCCCAAAGCCCAACCAAACGTAACAGGGCACGCGATAAGGATTACTTATTCATGGAATAGATATCCTTACCTCGGATAAGCACCACGCGTGCGAAGAGTAAGGAGCAAGAAACTCGGTTTCTTAGCCCCTATATATAGAATCACACGATTCTCATTCAAGGTACGATATACAACCCTAACTCTCTACGAGAATCTTAAATCGATTACTTACTCTCACGCCGGAGTCTAATCGGGGGAGACAATCCCTCGATAAGCCTAACAGTGTTGTCTTATTTTCTTAGTACGCAAGTAACAAGTGCTAAGGATTGAATTGGTACGAGAGTATAAGCTCATAACCAGGTACGCCCAACTTTTGTATCAACAAGTGGCGCCATCCGTGGGACACTACTACAAACTAGAATGACGAAACATAAGAATTCGGGCCAGCGGACTCCGTAGCCAGAAAAACGTGACCATCAGAGGAAGAATCAACAAGATCTAACCTCCAGACAAGTCGCTGGGACAACCAGCACACCTGGTCACCATGAGGCAGGAACAACCCCACCTCGCCTAGCAGTAGAACTACCTATAAGAACTACTCAAGTCACACCAGTGGTCCCAAGCGTTGAGGAACTCCAACGCACCCTCTTCACCACTCCTCATCAGGCTACACCCGCAGTGAACAACACTGCGCCGCCAGGCGCGCCTGAACGAAACAGGGCGCCAAACACTGAGGCAGAAATTCTTGCAACGACTGAGAACGCACCTGATCTAACTTTGGGAAACTTTGTATCCCAAAATTATGAAACCCTAACCGCCCTCATGCAAGAAGAAGCAACAAGAAGAGCAAGCGCGGGTTTACAAGCCCGACTCAATTTTGGTCCTCAACGCGAACCATCACCATCGCGTCACCCACGAGGAAGACGTGCAGAACGTACCACTATCCATGATAGATTGGGTACGATATCTGATTCACAATACTCAGGAGACAGCGAGAGGCGCACCAATGTCCACTCCAGACTTGGCAGTCGGGGAATACAAGATCGATTAGGGCCTCAACATTCGCCAAGCCAAGGATCTTCCAAACCTGGGAGTAGGAGGATTCAAGACAGGTTGGGGAGAAGAAGGTCCCCAAGCAGAGATCCCTCAAGCTCTTCTTCTGAAAGAAGCCGGCGCAAGCGCCAAAAAATAGACTACTCTTCTTCCAGCGACTCCTCGGACAACGAGGATAAAGAAACAGGACACTGGAAGTCAAGAGGAAGACGCCGCGAGGAAGAGGATGAAGATATGTCTCTCCCATGGCGACGCCAGAAAATCGATGCGTTTACACGGCGCATCAGCGATTACTCAGACCGCAAACGCAGGCGCATGCCCGCTAACGTAAAAACATATGATGGAACAGGTGATCCTGACGATCACCTAAAAATTTTCGAATCAGCCGCAACTATCGAAAATTGGCCACAGCCTGTGTGGTGCCACATGTTTAATTCCACGTTAGTAGGAAACGCGCGCACATGGTTTAGCAAACTCCCACGTAGGAGCATCGGTGGATTTGAGGAACTACAGAAAGCATTCCGCCTCAACTTCACCCAGCGAAAGAAGTGCGCTAAAAACCCTGTGGAACTAGCAAGAGTAAAACAACGTCAAGGGGAATCAACCAGCGCTTTTATGGAACATTTTAAAGATGAGTGCATACAAGTCAAAACATGTCCTGAAATCCTAAAAATTTCAGGGTTCATGAATGGGATCAATAACCCAGAACTCATCCGCAAGCTGAATGACAAAGTTCCACAGACCTTTGACGAATTAACAAAGCGCACCAGATCCTTTATACAAGGAGAAGCAGCTGCTGCGGATAGCAAAAAAGGTTATTCAAACTATAGGCAACAAGAACAGCCGAGGAGACAATCCAACAATCAGAATAACAACCGCAGCAAGAATTACCGCAGTGGAAGAGACAACGACAAATATACTCCTCTCACTAAGACTCCGAGAGAAATATTTGTAACAGAAGGTGCGAACTTCCCAAAACCACCACCAATGCGCACTGCAGAAGAAAAGCGCCTAGGTAGTGGATACTGCGAGTATCACGGCCAAAAAGGCCATACAACTAACGAGTGCGTCCAACTAAAACAGCTAATTGAAAAGCTAGTTAGAGAAGGCAGGATGGACCACCTCGTAAAGAACATCAAGGAAGGAAAAGATAAACAGAGAAACGGGGGTAAGAAAGAACCCCCAAAGGAAAAAGCTGACACTATATACATGATACAATCATGGCAACGCAGGATAAAACAAAAAGTCAGCCAAAAATTCTCTCCAGAAAAAGAGATATCCTTCCCTACTATAGCTGCGGACAACGCAGTCGTGGAGCCTCTAACCATTGAAATACATACAGGAGGACATAACATCCACCGCATGTACATTGATGGAGGAGCATCCGCAGACATCCTGTACGATCACTGTTTCAAAAGACTGGGACCTGAAATCCAAGGTCAGTTGATACCAGCCACAATGTCATTAACAGGATTCACAGGAGAAAAGATTTGGCCCATGGGGCAGTTACGCCTGTTGGTGGTCGTAGGAGATGAACAACACTCAACCGCAACTTGGATAAACTTTATGGTAATAAAGTCTCCTTCACCATATAATGGTATCATTGGAAGACCGGGAATATCATCCATGCGCGCGGTACCATCCACAGCGCACGGAATGCTTAAATTCCCAGTGGAAGGAGGAGTTGTCACTCTCTATAACACAACAGTACCACCAAGAGAATGCATCGCAGTAACAACTGAAGTAGAGACTATTCCAGAACAGCGCACGGAAAAAACGCCAAATTTAAAAGTCGCTATTCACCCAGATTATCCGGAGCAACAAGTTTCGATTGGAGGATCTTTATCTGACAAAGGTAAAGCAGCTGTATGCGCACTCTTGCAAAAGAACCTAGACATATTTGCATGGGAACCAAAGCATATGACGGGAGTACCGCGCTCTATCACAGAACATAAGCTACAAATCCGACAAGGATACCCTCCAATACGACAAAAGAAGCGCGGCCAGGCCCCAGATCGTGCAAAGGCTATTCTGGAAGAAGTACATAAGCTTGTAGACGCAGGCATCATGCGCGAAGTATACTATCATGACTGGCTTTCTAACCCAGTTATGGTAAAGAAGAGCGATGGCAGTTGGAGGATGTGCGTGGACTTCACGGACCTCAACAAAGCATGTCCGCAGGACTGCTATCCATTGCCAGAGATAGACTGGAAGGTCGAGTCCTTGTGCGGATACCCCTTCAAATGCTTCCTAGATGAATATAAAGGGTATCATCAGATCCAGATGGCAGTGGAAGATGAAGAAAAAACAGCTTTCCACACCAGTCAAGGAGTATACTGCTACACAAAAATGCCTTTTGGCCTGAAGAACGCAGGCGCGACATACCAACGACTGGTGGACACAGCCTTCGAAAAACAAGTAGGCCGCAACTTGGAAGTCTATGTTGACGACCTTGTCATAAAAAGCCATACAGAGGACGAATTGGTGCGCGACATCGAGGAAACATTCCGAACGTTGGGGCGGATCAACATGAAGTTAAATCCAAAAAAGTGCACCTTTGGCGCGACCGAAGGGATGTTCCTTGGATACCTGATAGAACCCGATGGAATCAAGCCTTGCCCAGAAAAGACAAAGGCCGTTATTGATCTCCCCTCACCGCGCACACTCAAAGAAGTCCAATCACTGAATGGAAAGTTAGCGGGGCTAAACCGTTTCTTATCTAAGTCAGCAGACAAATCTCTTCCCCTCTTTAAAACACTCACGAAGTGTACAAAAAAGGGAGACTTTCGCTGGACTACCGAAGCGGAAGAAGCTTTCCAACAACTCAAAAACCATCTGGCATCTCTTCCCAAACTTGTCGCACCGCGACCAGGGGAAGAACTAATCATGTACTTATCGGCAACACATGGAGCAGTCAGCGCCGTTCTATTGACAGACAGGAACTCCGTCCAGACACCCATATATTTCGTAAGTAAAGCCCTAAAGAAAACAGAGACTAACTACAGCGCTATGTTGAAGCTGGTCTTGGCTCTAGTGTTCGCAGCCAAAAGGTTGCGCAGATACTTTCAAGCGCATCCAATAGTTGCAATCACTGATCAGCCAATCAAACAAGTTATCTCTAAGCCTGACGCATCAGGACGCTTACAAAAATGGAGTGTACTGTTAAGTGAGTATAACATCTCATACAGACCGCGCACTGCAATCAAAGGACAAGTGCTAGCCGATTTTATCGTGGAGAAGCCAGACAGCGACAGCCCGACATTTGCAGCTAAAACAGATTTACAGGAACCCCGGATTCTGTTCACAGATGGATCTTCATGTGTAGAAGGATCAGGCGCAGGCCTTATTCTTACAAATCCAGAAGGTATGGAATTCACCTATGCGCTACGCTTTGAATTCACAGCCACAAACAATGAGGCAGAATACGAAGCCTACTAGCTGGACTACGTATTGCAATTCAAATGGGTGTTCGCAACCTAGAAGCAAATGTAGATTCGCGACTGGTCGCTAACCACGTGCTAGGTGAATATGAGGCCAAGGATGAACACATGACCCAATACCTGGAAAAGACAAAATCTTTGATCAAAAACTTTGATAGGTTCACAATAAAACAGGTGCCTAGAGGAGATAACAAGAAGGCGGACGCACTCAGCAAGATCGCATCCACAAGCTTCGCACACCTCTCAAAACAGGTATTGGTGGAAACCCTAAAAAACAAGTCAATCTTGGAGAGGGAGATATCAACGGTGATAGTGGAACAAGATCCTACATGGATGACACCTATCATCGAATTTATTAGCAAGGGAGTCCTACCCCAAGATCATAAAGACGCTCGAAGAATACGCCGCGCAGCGCAACGATTTGAACTACGCGACAATGTACTCTATCGACGGTCTTTTTTACAGCCATGGCTCAGATGTGTTGGACCCCTTCAAGCAGAATACGTTCTCCGCGAAATTCACGCTGGATCATGTAGTATGCACTCAGGGCCACGATCCGTGGTGGCAAGCACTCTAAGGTCAGGATACTATTGGCCAACAATGCATCGTGATGCACGCGATCTGATAAGAAAATGCAGCAATTGCCAAGTACATAGACCAATTCCGCGCCGACCACAACAAGAGCTAACACCAATTACCTCACCATGGCCATTTTACAAATGGGGTATTGACATCGCAGGACCTTTCCCTGTCGCAGCTGGAGGAGTAAAGTTCCTCATCGTGGCCATAGACTACTTTACAAAGTGGATCGAAGCAAAAGCGGTGGTGAACATCACGGGAAACCAAGTCAAACGCTTTGTTTGGGACAACATTGTCTGTCGCTTTGGACTACCGGGCGCGATCATATCAGACAACGGAAAACAATTCTGTGATAACCCATTCAAAGATTGGTGCGCACAATTGAACATCACACAACACTTTGCTTCAGTCAAACACCCACAAACCAATGGCCTAGTTGAGCGCGCGAATCGCAGTCTAGGCGAAGGAATAAAAGCGCGCCTTGACAGACACAAAGGAAGGTGGGTAGACGAGCTCTCACATGTCCTGTGGGCGCATCGCACAACAATCAAAACCAGTACTGGCGACACGCCATTTTCCCTAGTCTATGGAACAAAAGCCGTCATACCAGCCGAGATAGGAATGCCAACTATACGCACATCAGAGGTCAACGTCACGACAAATGACGAGGAACGGCGCATAGACTTAGACATACTGGAAGAAAGACGCGAACGCGCAGCTATACGCGAAGCAAAGGCTAAGGCAAAAATGAAGAAGTATTATGATGCAAAAGTCAAACACACTTCATTCAGACCAGGAGACTTTGTTTACCGCGCCAACGACGCGAGCCACGCAGAAGACACAGGCAAGCTCGGACCTAAATGGGAAGGACCTTACGAGGTCACAGACGCGCTCGGCAACGGCGCATACAGACTGCGCGATATGGAAGGTCACGACCTAGCGCGCACTTGGAACATCTGTAATCTCAAAAAATGTTACTTTTAGGCTACAGCCCTTACACAAACACCCTTGCATCCTACGAGGTGCCCAATAAGTGTTTGTCTTTCTTTTCTTTTCTAGGAATTGTATTTTCTATTTTTTCAAATAACTTGCAAGTATTAATAAAATGTTATGGTTTCTAGCTAACTCCATAGCGCATTTTTACTTTATTGCATATATGTCAATATTGATTATCTTATATTTCTGCCTACATGGCGTGCATGCACCACTTAAAGACCCACGAAGGCATAAAGGATAAGTTAACCTACTAATTTACTTGTTGAATAAGAGGGTTGCAAATCCATCAACATTGGATCACGCATCCTTGCTAAGCGCCTTACTCTCGAGACGTCGAGGTAAGTCTCGCGCGCGCACCCCACGACGGATGCGCATATACCAAGTACACCGTACGAGCTTAGCAATATAACGAGCCAAGACACTTGGTCAAATAATAAAACATCGCAAACAATGCAAGTATAATTCTTCAAAGTCACGCACTTAAAAGACTTAGTTAAAAAATCAAACTTAGCAAACAATGCAAGTATATTTAAGTCACGAACTTAAAACAAAAATGTATCTTATTCCACATTTATTAATAAAAATTACAAGGAACGATACATAAATATTCAAAAAAGCCTATATACAATGGCGATGCTCAGGACTCTCCTCCGGAGCGGCGGAACTCCCCGCTTCCTTAAGCTTACTCAAAGTTATGGCATCCTGCATAGACACGGTTGGAATGCTTACAGGCACACCATCTGACCTAGGGAGGTGTGCAGCGCCAAAGCCACACATCACGGCCTTGCCCTTGATACCCTTCTTCACAGAAACCCTCTGCTCATGTCGCTCTAGCACCTCTTTCAAGGGAATCTCCCTCTCAATAGCAAAGGGTTTGAGAATATCGCGAGGACGCGCGAACACGAGAACTTGAAGCTGCGAAACATCCGGTTTCAGATAGTAATCTGATTCCTCCTGCGCATTATCCCCAAGATGGCGCTGCAATGTCAACCCTGCCATCAGCACATCTATGGGGTCATCTTGGTCGCGCTCCAGCCTCCCAATGTGCGGCAACTCAAGAACCTTCAACCCCGCCATTGCTTGCAGTAGCTCATCATAAGCTGTAGGGCTGTACCCAGGGACCTCCGCCAAGTCCTTCTGCAGCAGCTTAGCCTCATGAAGATCCTCCATGGCCTGCGATCGACCACGCGCAATCGCGCAATGCACTACCTTCCCAAAAGCGTCCACCACCTCTGCGGACTCTAGTGTGCTCAGGGCTGCCAGGCGCAGCCCATGGCTAATCAACCACCTGCATTCACAAAGACAATTTGTGTAAGTAAAAAGCCCGGCGATAAAGTAATTATAAAGACAAGTAAAACAAAAATACATGCGCTCAGCTATAGTAGACATCAAGTGGGGATACAGCTCCTCGTCATACTCTATACTGAGGGCGCGCAGCTTTTCCTCTTGCAACGCAATCGCCTTCTTGATGCGCCCCTGGAACTCCTGGACGCTGGCATGATGCTCAGCCCTCTTCTCTTCAAGATAGGACACCGACCAGGAAGTTTTAGCCTTTATCTGCTCAAGCTTAGCCCTCGCATACCTAAGGTCGGCTAGCATGCTCACCTTATCCCCAGCGATCTTTTCAGCATACGCCCTCGAGGCCTCCAGCTCCACTTGCGCATTAGCCAACTGCGCACGGAGTGTCACCAACTCCTCCTCCTTTTAGGCAAGAGCACTGCTCTCCCCAACATACTTCCCTTTTAGCTGAGCCACCAGCTCAGCTTGGCGCGCAGTGGTCGCAGCCAGCTCGTCCATTAGCTGCTGCGCCTCGCCACCATCAGCAACCTTGGTCTTCCCCTCCCTGTTTTCATTCTGTGGAGAGGAAACCTCATCAACGAAGACCCCATCATTCTTCGCAGCATCATCCCTACGCAACGAAAAACAGTTAGTAAATATTACAACAAGTAATATGATAAAACAATAACGGGGAAGGATGATAAAAATGCAGACACTTACAGAAACGGAGAAACATCATCAACCTTCAACCGTGCGCCAGAAGTAGATGTCTCTTCCGCATTCGACTCCCTGTCCCTGATGACATGTCGACGCCTCTTTCTGGTACCACTGCCTCCAGCCTCTCCCTTGCGCTTAACATTCTGCGCAACCTCCTCTCTCAGCACCTCCTCAGGCTTCAGGATCTTAATGCTGTCAGACGATCCCGAGTGCGCCTCCTTGTGCGCCACCTCCACAGTGTGCGCCACCTCCACAGTGGGCGCTACCTCCGCATCAGGCGCAACGCTCTGAACAGGCGTCACTTGGAGCGGTGGTGTGTTCTCAGGAACCGCCTCTGGCAGGGTGGTCAAGCGACCCTCTGTCGCCTCCAGTAGGGGCTGCTCACCTTCCCTCAGAGGGCGCACCCCTATAGTTACCTGCTTTGGCCTGTCCAGCTTCACCACAGCAAATAGATCCATCTCTGCGCACATCAATAAACCAAGAGAGCAAAAAGGATCAGTTATTAAAAGCGCACATACACAAAAGACTTACAAAGCTTGAAGAAGAAGGGATGAACACCCACCCCGGCCATCCTCACTCAGGAAAGTAGGAACCTCATCCGCAGCGCCAAAATAAGCGCGGATCAACCCCACATGTACCAAAAACTCCTCCGGATAGGGGTTAATGGCCAGTCGATTGGCATCTAGAGTCTGCGCGTCAGCAAGCCTGTAGGAACCGGGTGCGGGGCGCCCATCCCTTGGCAATGTATTCTGAGTATAAAACTCATAGCCAAAGGGAAAAACTACATTGTCAACCCAGAAGAAGTATTCCCTCCAATTTTTTAGGGCATCTACTTTCTTAGTGTAACATTGCAGCGCCCCCTGGCGCTTCGCAAAAGAAACCCAACCATTCGACCACGTTGTGTGGTAAAAAGAGCGGAACAAGTCCACAGTCGGGTCTATCGCAAGTAAACGACAGTTTACTTCAAGACACCTTAGCCACACCAATACAATGCAGCTGAGAGATGTGAAGGCGATAGTGATTGAGCAAATCGCTCAAGAAGATAGAGATGGGTACACGGTGATTCGCGTACTCAAAAAATTTCGTGTAAAGCCCTATTTTCCCTTCGGGGAAATCAGCTATACACGCGTCCACATCTGGCGCCTCTGGATGGACATCCAAAGGCACGAAGAAGTCAGACGTAAATTGGGTAACATCCTCAATAGACATCGCAGAGCGAAAGTCTTCTAACTGAGCGACCATCTTCATTAATTTACGAGTGAAACGCACAAAAATTACTTACGAAAAATGAGTACTTTCTTTGCAATAAGCTTTCAAGAAAGATGAATAAGTGAGGAGTGTGTGTTTTACTGTGTGATTGTAAAAAGGGGGGCGGTCACTCTTATATAAGGGGTAAAAAAAACCCTAGATTAACTCCACGTGGATCCCACTCACATTAACGTATGGCTGAAACTGAACCGGTACATGCACTTTTTCCCGATTCACGAGGGCCACGTGGACACCACCCCCATTTTTCGAGGTATCCGTTTGAAATACCTAGGACTAGGTGCATTGCACTTAAAAACGAGCGGTAAAATTTCCTTGATTTCCCGCGACGCTTACCGCTGATAACATTGAGTCTAGTATCCGCGGCTACGTGCCACACACACTAGACTGGGGGGACATGATGACGTATAGTCTATATTTGGGCCACAAGTCCAAATGATAAACATTACTTGGCTCAAACCCACCACGAGTGGGCTATTATAACAAATAACGGCCCATAATAAACATGGCTTGGGCTCACGAAGCCCAAAGCCCAACCAAACGTAACCGGGCACGCGATAAGGATTACTTATTCATGGAATAGATATCCTTACCTTGGATAAGCACCACGCGTGCGAAGAGTAAGGAGCAAGAAACACGGTTTCTTAGCCCCTATATGTAGAATCACACGATTCTCATTCAAGGTACGATATACAACCCTAACTCTCTACGAGAATCTTAAATCGATTACTTACTCTCACGCCGGAGTCTAATCGGGGGAGACAATCCCTCGATAAGCCTAACGGTGTTGTCTTATTTTCTTAGTACGCAGGTAACAAGTGCTAAGGATTGAATTGGTACGAGAGTATAAGCTCATAACCAGGTACGCCCAACTTTTGTATCAACAGAAGTCCAACTTCGGAGTTTCAATTTCATCGAGGGCTGAAGCAAGGGGATCTGTTGGCTCCTTACTTGTTCATTCTTGTTATGGAATCCCTACACCTCTCCTTCATGCGTATTATTGATGCTGGTATGTTCTCTGGAGTCAGGATCGATTCTTCGGTTATGATTTCTCATTTGTTCTACGCAGATGATGCGGTTTTTATCGGCGAGTGGTCCCAAAAGAATTTCAAAGCTATTATGTATATGCTCCATTATTTTTCTATTTTTTCTGGCTTATCTATCAACATAAAGAAAATCCATATGCTTGGCGTGGGTATTCCTTCCTCCCAAGTTCTTGAAGTTGCTTCTTCGATGGGTTGTTCAGTCATGAAAGCGCCTTTCAATTATTTGGGCGTTAGTGTAGGCGGAAATTCAGCTTTAGTTAAGTCTTGGGACGAGACGATTAATAAACTCAGGATGAGGCTTTCTAAATGGAAGCTCAAAACCCTATCTATTGGGGGCCGTCTTACTCTCCTTAAATCTGTTCTTGGTTCCACTCCAATTTACACCATGTCGCTATACAAGGCCCCTAAGATGGTTTTGAACTTAATGGAAGCCATTAGAAGAAATTTCTTCAATGGTGTGCAAGATGATGTAAGGAAAATCGCATGGGTTAAATGGGCCAAGGTTCTTGCTTCAAAGAAATATGGAGGATTAGGAGTTTCTAGCTTCTATGCTCTTAATAGAGTTCTTTTGCTTAAATGGGTGTGGCGATTCTTATCTCGCGATAAGTCTCTTTGGTCTCGATATATTTGTGCCTCTCATGGTTCCAATGGGCAGAAGCCATCAGCCGCTTATTCTTCTAATTGGAGCTCTATTATCAAGGAAGTAAATGTTCTTAAGACTCAAGGTATTGATTTTATATCACATTGTAAAATCAAAATTGGAAATGGTGGAGTACCAGTTTTTGGAAAGATTTGTGGATTGGTGATTCTCGGTTGTGCCATAAGTTTCCGCGCTTATATGCTCTTGATATGTGTCTAAATACACATATATTTTACCTTGTTTAAACCCACAAAAATGACCAAAAGCACACAAATGACCATATAAATGTTATAAATATCATTGAAAAGTGTTTTTATGTGATTCAGATACAAAAGGATTGAAAACAAGAGAAAAACATGCAAAATATACATAATTGTCAGTTTCAGTCCCTGAAGTTTCACAAATTGGCAAAATTAGTCCATGAAGGTTTAAATTGAAAGAAAAGTCAACATTAGTCCTTGGGAAATCAAACATGTTCATTATTAATCCCTGGATGAAAGTTTTCTAAAATTGGCAACTTTTACCCCTCAAGTTTCAAAAATGGCAAAACAAGTCCTCAGGTATTTAAAAATTGGAATTTATCGATTATTACCCTTGTACTATTCATAATTGGCAATATAGGTCCTCATGATAACTTTTGGGAAATTATAAGCTAGCCCTTGAAGTTTCAGGAAATTACAAAATTGGTCCTTATGGTTATATGTACAAACGGACCCTTTAAAATATAAACCCAACAATCCAAAAAAACAACACAACATCACCAGCCCACTCTCCTTTTGGCCCATCAAGCATTCCAGCCCACTCCTACCCCCGTATTTAATAAACCAGGGTCAAACGTGGTCAAATTGATGGCTAGGATCACTTTCAGTGCACCAATGGCTCAGATTTAAAGTGGGATTTGGCCAGAAGCAAGTGGAGAGTCTCAATAATATCTATAAAGATGGAAAGAAGCAGAGGAGTGGAATTATTAGAGTAATTAGTTTAGAGTAGTGTCGAATGTAGTGTAATTTTAATTTCCAGTGTTCATTTAAGATTCCAAGTTGTAATTTTGATGTTTTCAGTATATTAGAAACTTATTTCATCCATCAATTTCAACTTTCATTGTTAATCTCAGTTTATGCATTTTTTTAAATTTCAAAAATCTCATGTTGGTTGAATATTGATATTAGTGTTGTTTCTGGATTTCATAGATCACATAAGCTCCCAATATAGCTTATTAAAGCTATTAGAAACTTGAATAATCAGTTTAGTAGTATAATTCAAAAATACAAAAAAAAAAATATCTAATAAATAATGAAAAATCAAAAATCAGTTGAAAAGAAGGAGAGAGGCAAGGAGCATGGTAGAACTTGGATGACCATGGTATTAGTACCTCAGGGGAGGAATAGGTTGGATTACTTGGCCTTGGTCCTTGGTTTTCAACTGGATTGCTTGTGTAAGCTCATTTATCAATTTTTGGCATTTTACTATTTAAGTGTTCATTACTGTTTTTCTCTGTTTTTCTAGGCTTATTAGGTGTATTTAAGTTAAATTGTAGCTTAATATTGGGACTTTATTCAATGAAACTCATTGTGCTCATAGTTCTCAATTTAACTGCCATTTTAGCTTTTTCTTGAATCTCTAGTATTTGTTGTTACAATTGTTGTTTATCTATTCATTTATGCTTATTATATCATAACATGGCCTCAGTAATCAGTTTCATGGTTTACAACTTTGTTTTGCTTTGAAAATCATAATTTCATCAATTTTAGGGGGTGTTTGGTTCAATGGTGTTCACTGTGTTCTAGGTAGTTTTGGTTGTTGTTCTCTGCTCAAACATGCTTCACTAGGTCATATTAGTATAGTCAAAGCAAATAAACCAGTCCCTAATCAGTGAAAAGTCAAAATCTAGTTTAAATCTCTCATTTTCATTAACTGTTGGAAATATGGCATGCATAAGCATCACTTTAGCTTCTAAACTTGTCAAGCTTGCTAGATTTAGGTTAGTTTTAGCTTAAAACTTAATTATTAGTAAGTAGGATGCAGTAGAAGTTCACATAAGTCAACTTGGATCATATTAGTAAAAAGTCAAAATTTCATACAAGTGCAAAAACCCAAATTTTCAAAGAATTGTTTAGAATTTTGTGTTTTGATTCAAGCTTTTAAACTTTCACAAATTGTTGTCTCCCACCTTGGATTCAGGAATCAACAAGCATCATATTTTTGTGATTTTTATAGTGGGCCCCATGCTCCCTCAAACAGGGATACAGACCCAACTGCTACAGCAGCACCACTCCACTGTCCCAACTTCTGTGGGTCCCACAGAACTCATAAGTGGGACCCACTTGGTAAATATTGGTTCTTTGGACTCCCCAACTGACCCTCTAGCTATTCCAAGCAAAGATTTGAGCTTAAGCTCTCTTGCCCCTACCTTTTTTCCCCCTCCAACTCTGTCCCATTTTCTAGTTACAAAACAAAAAAATCAAGTGCTTAATTTGGCTTATTGGCTTAATCAGTGGGCTTATTTGCTAGGTTCTTGCTTATTCATGTTCAAGTAACTTATTTGAACCATAATCCACCCCTGTGGACCCCACCAAGGCTGATTTCCATCAAAAAGTCAACAAAAGTCAACTGTCCAAGCTTTTTGTGTCCATTTGGCTTAATTTTAAGCTAGAGAAGAGTTGTCTTCACAAAAGTTTCATGTTTTTAGGTATAAAATAGATTTCTAAAATAAAAGAAAAAAAACCAATTTAAAATTAAGTGATAGTTTCTATTTAATATTAATTATCTTTTTAATTTTCCTTTTTAGCTTTTTATTAAGTAATTTGCATTTTTATATTTTTCTTAATTTTCTTTTATGTTAAAGTATTTTTAGTAATTTTTCCAGAATTTTATCTTGTCATTTAGTACTTATTAGATTTAATATTGTTTTTATTAATTATTAATTAATATTTAAGTATTAAATAGCATAATTAGTTTTTATCAAGTAATACCTAGTTTTTATATTTTTCCTAGCTTTTATATGTTGTAAAATAATTTTAGGAATTTTTTTAGAATTTCCACTCTTCATTTTCTAATTTTCTTAATTAATTTAGTTAAATTAGATTTTAATTAATAAATAAGTAAATAATTAGTAAAATAGTCTAAATATAATTTTTAGAAACTTTTTATAATTTTTTAGGATTCCTGTGATGGTTAATTAGATTTATAATTTTTTCTTTAAGTTTCTAAATCATTTTTAGTATTATTAGTAATTTAAATTAGTTTAAATAGTTTAATTAATATTATTAGTGTTTAATTAATAAAAAATCAGAAAAAGACAAAAAGACATATTTTTAAGTTTTTATATAATTCTTAAGTTATTTTAGAAGTTTTAAAAATAAATTTTCATTTTCTTAGTTTTTATTTAATATTATATTATATTTAGTATAAGTTAAATATTAATAATAAGTAATTAAATAGTTTTAATTAATAATAAATAATAAAATAATCAAAAAAATAATTTTCTTTTTAATTAAATTTTCTTTTAATATTTAGTTTATAAAATTTTCATTTTTATCCCCTGTAGTTTATATTTGCTTAAAACTCCCCTTTTTCCCAGCACGCAATCGTGTCTGATTTTAATTTGATTTACGTTTATACCCATCTGTTTCCCGTAATTGTTAATACTGTTATTCCTAATCATTCCAGTAGTGTAAAACAAATCCAAATCATTATCTGGTTACTTTCCATTCAAATTCACCCGATCACAAACCTGTTTTTATACCATCACAGGTGTAGTTTAATAGAATTCTAGCTTGATATTGTTAGATTGTTCAATAAAATCTTGTGTTGCTTACTTTTTTAGTTTAACTATCAAAATAGTTTAAATAGGGATCCATGAGTATTGTTGTGCTTGTTGCTGTTTATCTGTTTCTTTAAGCTTATTATGTCATTAAGTGTCCTTACAAATCAGTTTTATGGTCTAATTTACTCTTATGCTTTAAAACTCTCATAATTCAGTACCTTTAAGGAGTGTTTGGTTCTATGGATTTCTCTGTGGTGAAGGTTGTTTGTGGTGTTGTTCTTGTTTGATGTATGCTACAATAGGACCTATTAACTCAGCTAAGTCATCAAAACCAGTACTTACTTAAAAGAAAGTCAAAATAGCTCTTAATCTCTTTTAATTTGTTCACTGTCAGGTTACTTAGCATCAATTTCATCATGTTAACTCATTAGCTGATAATATAGCTTAATTTCATATCTAATTAGCCTAATATAACATAATTAGTTAATAGATTAGCTTTAAATCTCATCTAGGTCAACTTAGATCATATTAGTTAAAAAGTCAAATTTCATACTTAGGCAGAAATCCAAATATTGGATGAATTTTCTAGAATTTAGTGTTTAGAGTTTGGCTTTAAAATTTGCACAACTTAAATTCACCTAGCTAATCTTTAGGAATCCACTAAAAGCTTATTTTTAAGATTTTTCTTCTAGCTTATAGAAGTGCTCAAAGTGGCATGCAAGGTGCATAAGCTCCCCTGCATCAAGGGTATTGACCCAATCTCTTGGGTTCCCTCTAGCTTAACCAGTGGACCCCACAGCCTGCCCTTTGGCTTTTGAGTAGCCTAGTAGTATAAGTTTTCATACCAGAGCTTATTTTGAGGAGTGGCTTATTAGTCTTGGCTTATTTGGCCTCTCCTTTGTACCCTGACCTCAGTACAAATATTGAGAACTCAGCTTTTAAGACCAAGTTCTCTGGCTTGTATATTGTTATCTAGTAGGTCCCACCTTGCACTCCTTAGCTTATTGAAAACCCCAATAAGCCAACTTTTCAAATCAGGTCTCAAATTGAACTTTTGACCTCAGTTGACCATCAAACCTGGCTTGTTATTGGCCTGGTTCACCAAGTTTTCTTTGTGACCTCTGATTTTGAGCTTATTTCTAGGGCTTATTAGAGAGCCTTAGTGTGAGCTTATTGGCTTATTTAGGAGTCTCCCAGTCCATAAGCAAGGTCCAAGTCCAAATTTGGATTTTTGACCCTCCTGGTGGACCCTGCATTGGCCTGCTACTTGGGATTTTGGCCTGTGTGGCCTATTTGATATTTAGATTTGGTTTTTCAGCTTATTAGCTTATTTAGTCTACATACTTGCTTGTTTCTGATTATTCCTAGTGTACTTAACCTAGTTGTAGCTTGTTTGATCTTTTGTTTTCACTGTTTGGCTTTATACAAAGCTTATTCAAGCATCACAAAATCCTAATAAGCTTCAAAGCTTATCTGCCTATATAATAAGCTCTTCATTCTGCTTATTTGTAGTTTCTATAGAAAGTTCCTTTGTAAAAGTTGTTTGTTTTTATTGTAAAAATAGTTTTGTAAAATAAAATCCAGAAAAAGACAAAATAAATAGAAGTGATAGCTTCTATTTAAGCTTATTAGCTTATTTCTCAGCTTTTTCATTAAGCACTTGCTATTTTTATATTTTTCTTAAGTTTTTGCACTTATAAAATAATTTTAGAAAAAGTTTTAGATTTTTCACTATTCATTTAGTATTTATTAGAATTATATTTAGTTTAAATTAATTAATAATTAGTATTTAATTAATAATAAATAGATAAAAAGTGTTAAAAATATATTTTCAGTTTTAAAATTTGTTCTATAATATTTCAGATTTTCTTAAGTCATTATTTTATTTATCTAGGCTTATTTAACATTTTCTTATTTATTAGTGTATTATTAAATAATTAAAAATAGTTATTAAATTATAATAATTAATTAAATAGTTATAAAAATAATTTTAAATTTCCAATAATTTTTTTATACTTTTAGGATTCCAGAAATATAATTTTCACATTTGTGAGAGTTATATTTGACAGAATTCACGTTTTGTTTCGTACGTTTACGTTTATTTAAATTTAAACGTACATTTTTATTTCTTTTTACATTTTTAGGTTTTCTTAACTTTTAAATAAGTCTGTAATTATAAAGTAAATATTTTAAGTCTGTTTAATTTGCATTTAAGCTCTTAAGGCATGCAAATTCCTACTTTAGTTATAATCGTTTTGTTTCGTATGTTTACGTTTAAATATTAAACGTACGCGTTTTCCGGTTCCTTTGCATTTGTGATTATCTGATTTCACGTATTAGTTGATATAGCTTATCAAAGCTATTTTTACTTATATTTCAGTAGTATAATCACTTGAACCCTTTTCCTGTTCATTTCACCTGATCTCAAAGTCGTCTTATTTTAGATTTCACGCCTCGTTGGGATCTAACGACCCGGGGAGACACTACACTCCACGGAGTATTGGTTTAGGCTGTTTGACTTGTTGACCATTACTTGGTTGATGATTTCTGACTGTTTACCACCAATCAGCTCTTGAAGGTGACAAAGAATGTAATGTGGCTGGTAAGATGCATTCTATTGTTACTTCGTCTTTTCGTCGAGCGGTCAGAGGAGGAGTTGAACCCTCTCAACTTGCACAAGTTCAAGACATCCTGGGTCCAGTTATTTTATCTAACTCGGAAGATAGATGGATTTGGGACATGAGTGGGGATGGAGAATTTCGCATCAAGGATGTTCGTAATCTTCTTGATAAAACTTTCCTTCCTAAGTCTCATTCGCATACTCGATGGGTTAAGTCGATCCCGATCAAGATAAATATTTTTGCTTGGAAGGTCTCTCTCGATCGGCTTCCGACGCGTTCCAACTTGGTTCGTAGGGGAGTGTTAGTTTCTTTGGATTCTTGCCCGATTGGTTGTGCTGCTCAGGAGGACTTGGCTCATCTCCTGTTTCGTTGCGACATGGCTTCAAGTGTTTCTCGTTTAGTTTGTAGATGGTGGAACATTGTGTGGATTCTACTTGATTCTTATCAGGCGTGGCTTTTTTTGGTTCAAGTCGATTCGGATGCATTCTCGTTCTAAAGGAGTCTTGGAAGGTGTGTTTTACATTACGTGGTGGAGCATTTGGAACTTCAGAAATCAACTTTTGTTCGCGTCTAAAAAGCCTAGGAAAGAAGTGTTGGAAAGTATTAATCAAGAAGTTCATATGAATCAAAAGCCTAAGGGCTGAACTTGTAGATTAGATAGTTTACAACCGTTTGTTAGTTAAAAGCGGTTAGAAGTAGTTAAAGTTAGTTATGTAGAAGTTAGTTATACCCTTTCACGAAGGGACATGTTGGTTCAATGAACCGTTTAGAAACTTATAAATAGATAGGAATATGTACAGACTTATTGTGTGGTTATTAATAAAGTGTGTTTATATCATAATCAAACCCACCCTCTGTTATACAAACGAGTCACTGCACAATTCGTGTGCATACCCAAACATGATTCATCCATGATTGATCCAAGATCCGCAGGGACAATAAATGGTATCAGAGCATGATGGTTAACGTGGATCGATCATTGCAAGTCCAGGAAGTTTATCGCCTTGAAGAACAAGAAAAACCCAGAAAACAAAGCATGAAGAAGAATTATGGAGACGTTACAGTTTTTGGGCAGAAACGCAAGTAGAAAGAAGAACAAGAATGAAGATCATGTTATTTTGCAAGATAGTACGTTCCAGGAAGATGTCTTACGCATATGGCGGGAATAAGACATGGTAAGAAAAGGTTCATAGGCTTGATAATGGTTACCATGACGCTGCAAGAAGAGAAGCCAAAAGTAGAAGTGGGTGAAGCATGCAAAGAAGTTGATGTCAAGGACCGCCAGGCTTGCAGGATGTGGACAGGGTCTACACAGTATGGAGCAGTTAGGGATGGAACACAAGAACAAGTAATGGACAGGTTTGGTGTTAGGATGGATCACATGAAGATGATAAGAACAAGGACGATGATCCATGGAACGATAAAAGGCAAGTGAACATGAAAGACCAGACAAGACCAGGGCGATCAGAATATGAATAAGAAGAAGGAACGGGACTGCAATTAGGATGAACAAGAACAGAGTGAAGAGTATGAATTCTTGATTAGGGGAGTGAATGTTGGAAAGTATTAATCAAGAAGTTCATATGAATCAAAAGCCTAAGGGCTGAACTTGTAGATTAGATAGTTTACAACCGTTTGTTAGTTAAAAGCGGTTAGAAGTAGTTAAAGTTAGTTATGTAGAAGTTAGTTATACCCTTTCACGAAGGGACATGTTGGTTCAATGAACCGTTTAGAAACTTATAAATAGATAGGAATATGTACAGACTTATTGTGTGGTTATTAATAAAGTGTGTTTATATCATAATCAAACCCACCCTCTGTTATACAAACGAGTCACTGCACAATTCGTGTGCATACCCAAACATGATTCATCCATGATTGATCCAAGATCCGCAGGGACAATAAGAAGTGTTATTTGATGATATAGTTATGCGTTCGTTCAATTGGTATAGTGCTAGGCGTAATAGTTCAATTTGTTGGGATAGCTGGATGCAGCACCCTTTTCTTCTATCTTTGTAATGTTCTAGCTTCTTGCTAGTGGTTTTAAAAAAGTTGCCTTTCTAAAAAAAAAAAAAAAAAAAAAAAAAAAAAGTGAAATGACTAAAATTATTCAAAGTGAAATGAGGCAAAAACATTTTAGTCATTTCATTTAGGCCCAGAGACAATATCCGCACCAAAGATTTTCCCAAAAAACGACACCCTCACTTTCATATATTAGTATTTGAAATCTTATCTTGGAAAAATACGCATTGGGTATAAAACAAGAAAACTAGGTGAATGCATCATGCATGTTTAACACCCCCGAAATAACATCAATTACAAGTGCTCGGTGTGGGCATGTTATTCATCCACCAAAGACCCAACAACGGACGAACAACACGTTGTACTGCACCGTGCCTCGTGCTATTTCGTCCGCCGTTCATCCCTTAGCCATTCCAATCACTTGTGTCCGTTTTTTTTTTTATTTTTTATTTTATTTTATTTTTTTTTTTAATGAGTGGTTATTTTTTGTGGGGTTTTTTATGGGACCTAATAAGTGTTATTGGATTTTTTTTATTGAGTTTTTTTTTTTTTTTTTTTTTTTTTTTTTTTTTTTTTTTTTTTTGGGAGTATTTTATGAGACCTAATAAGTGTTATTTTTTATTATTATTATTTTTTTTGAGAAAGAGATTTTAATTGTTGATGTGTTATTAAGAGGGAATAAGGTGGCGTTTAAGTAACAAAAGAATTATGTGTTATTCATCTTCCTCGCACCTTCCACTCTAAACTTGAATGATGCACTAATGAAATGTTTAACAAACTATTTAACTAGATGTTTGTTAGTAACACATCACAAATACGGTTTTATATTTGTTCAATCAACTGAACCGACACCGACAATAATCTATTGATATTTTTGAACACTATTTGATGATACGCTATTTTAAATAACAATTTGGTTAGAAGATCATCTGATGATACATATAATATATTTGTGATAATAAGTGTGACCCCTCTTGAGAGTCTATTATGTTTCTCACTGTGTTAATATTCCAATTAAAAATGCTTTCACAATTTCAATTGTTAAGATTTACACTTCATTTAGTGACCACGAAATGACAATATTTATTGAGTTGGGAGTTAAGATCAAATGAGAAATAAAATGAAAATAAGAAGAGTGAGAAGAAACAATAACAGCACATTTTAGGTGCATCTAAAAAACATATCCATATCGTTTTAATTGTTTCCCTTTTATTTAAAATGTGCGGTTAAAAATATTTTCCACTCTTTTTATTTTAATTTTTCAAAAATACTTTCCACTATATATATATATATATATATATATATATATATATATATATATATATATATATATATATATATATATATATATATATATTTTCTTCTTATTAGATCCTTCCTTTTAGACGGGTTCTAAACTAGTTAAACATGAAAAATTGAATTACCACTCTTTTGGGGTAACGACATGAAAACCTCCATAAACCAACAAAAAACATGTTTCATTGTCACACATTGCAAACAAAGTGAAATGTTGTCTATCAAACACATGTGATTTAGGTAACACATCTGATTTAGGTGATTAGAAAAGGATCAACGTACTTCACATCTTTGTTTTCGACTAGATAATTTTTTTTCTTTTGTTAAAATACGCTTGGCTATGAAGGAGCACATATATTAATTGACGACTTGTAATTTGATGATATTTTTTAGGTCATTCAAGCCATTTATTGTCATGTTTTCACTTGTTTATGATAGAAGTGATACTTAAAAAATAAAATGTTAATTTTCAGATATCACAAGGATGGTAGACGGATTGGATGAAATAGCCAAGTTCGAGTCAAGTAAAGAAGACTTTAAAGCTGAAATACGGCCAGGGATGGAACCAGAACCAAATATGATTGGGTGGACAAATTTTTTGAAACCGTGAAATAGATTCACATTTCGATGCACCAGGTGCATTTAAGAAAAAATAATGTTTTTTTCAAAAATTAACACTACATCGAAAAAATCCATCGGGTTCCCAGGCACCCGCGGGAACCCCCTGATTCCGTCCCTGAATACGGCTTTAGGTCACCTCCATCGTCTCATATTCTAAACGGATAAGAAAAGTTGAGATCTTTGTTCTACGGCTTTGACAAGACGTGGTTTCACCTGGAAGATATTAACTTGCATGTATGTTTTAGTTAAGAGGAAACTGAATTTGATAGACCACTTGCATATAGACCGGCGGCATGACCATTTTACCGGAATGATTATAGTTGCATGGCTAGTGATAATGAACATGTAATAATTTGTAATCATCAATATGCAATTATAATTTGATGTAAAATAAGCAAACATTGATAGAGTATCTAGTTAAGTACTTTGTATCTTCACACTTTCATTTTATTTTTCATTATTTTATGCTCTCACGTGTTTACCAAATTAAGTGGTTCCATATGAACCACTTAATTAGCCTCTTAAAAGTAGGGGTGATCACGGTTCAAAAACCGGACAGGACCGGCCAAGACTGGACCGGACCGAAGACTGAGTTAGGGAAAAACCATAGACCGAGACCGGACCGAATGTGGTCGGTCCGGTCTCGGTCCAGTCTGGTCAGTCCTTCGATCGGTCCGGTCCAAATAGGCTAAATGCCTGGTATGTAAGCCAAGCCGGACCGAGTCAATGAACCGAGACCAGACCGTTGGTCCTTCGGTCGGTCCGGTCGGTTTTGTCGGTCGGTCTGGTCTAAACGGTCGGATTGCTCACCCTTACTTAAAAGGGAGGACAAAGCTTTGGTGGATCTCTCTATTAAGTGATATTAAATGATTGGGCCCACATTAAGTGGTTCATATGAGAAAAAGAAACACCACAACTCTCTCAAATCAAGTTTTTCTTGTAAGTTACCTTAAGATTTTAGAACATTTAAGGGCCATTCAGGTATGGAACAAAGCTTAAATTGATCGGGTGCATTATTTTTTTAACTGTAGTATAAGAAAAAATTTGATAAAACTTTATGATTTTCTATGTTAAAATGATTAAATGTAGTAAAAATTAAGTTCACTGTTCACTTATTGATAGACTAATTAAGATAAAACTAGAAAAACAATGCATTGGGATCATGTGCATTTAATTTTTTTTATTTTTTTTTTTTTTTTTTTTTTTTTTTTTTTTTTTTTTTTACAAAAATTAGCACTACTAAGCAAAATTTTGCCGAAGTCCCGTGACACCGTAAGACCCTCCCTAGTTCCGTCCTTGAGAACATTCACGTAGTTGAACCTCGTTCCCCGAATTAAACGATCAATCTCGGCTCTTACCTTGGCTATACTACACACCGATTGGACTAAAGGTGTAACACCCCTAAAATTTGGTACAGCGGAAGACTTACAAGCTTTCGGGGTGCTACCTGGATTGGTATACACAACACAAGTATAGCTAACTCGAAAGGAAATTTTATTAAATAAACATCTCAAAATTTAGTTTAAAAGTTTACAAATAGTTAAAAATATAAAAGATAAGGCCTAAAGGGTTTAAAAGATTGGTCCCCAAATTATTATCAGAGTGCTTGTCGATCCATCGTCCATGCCAATTTACCAAGCCTTCAATAGTGATCATCCACAAGCATTAGCCTATTCGCCTAAGAAAAGCATGCATAAGGTCAGCTTTCGCTGGTGAATTCATAGGTTTAAAACTTAAAATGATGATGGACCTGAATGGTTAAACGCTATGTGTGACTAGAGGCAGACATAGATAAGCATTCCAGCATTCTTAATACTTCTCAACAATAAATTCCTTATATGCGAAAGATAAGTGGTCATACTGAGTGGATCCCTCGGCGGTCACTAGCCAGGTCATTGATACAGCAAGGAACCACCCGTTACTGCCCAGGTCTATTCCGTAGGTAGAAGTCTATTCTTAACTAGGTCAACCCTAAAAAGTCACCAACTACCGCAAATCTAACCTTAGCTAGCCAACACACTATAGCAAAACTAAAAATAGTGGCAGGTCCGAAAACAATTTGCATGCATTCTCCCCCAAATTAGAAAACGATAAAATACAAATAAAAGTGGGGCTATGAAACTCATCTCGATTCCAGCAAAGCACAGTCACAAATATACCAGAAACAGGCAATAGTCCAAATAAAAAATAAGCTATAAGCAGTTGGATAGCCTTGACACTAAGTTATCTCGTCACAGAAAACAGCAACAGCAACGAAAGTATCAACTTTCCAGCAACGGCGACTACTGACTCGGCACTACCTAATCTTAACTACATTATAATGCATTTAGGCCATTCCTAAAAAAGAAGTCGTAAAAAATTAAGACCAAAAACATTTCTTTAATTGGAAGGATTTCAAACTAACACATACTTATGAATAGGAGTTACATTACATTATGAATTTTAATCTCATTAATGGTAGGAGCCACTAATATTTAAAAACCTCATTAACTTGCAATAGCTCGTTTAATCAATGTGATACAACAACCCAATTAAAAAAAAAATTAAAAAAAAAACTCTGCAATGTGATTAAAAAAAAAGAAACGTCTATACTTTAATTACCTTTTAATGCATATTTCATATATATAAAGCCTATAAACTAATACAGTTTAATCTCAACCTCTAAACACACATTACACTATAGTAATAATTTAAATGTTCTACTTTCAAAAAACATACATCTACTACGTTTTAAAATATTTAGGACAACGCTAAGGAAAGGTTTAAAATGAAAAATATTTGCTTGCCACAAATATAGTCACCGGGTACCTGCCGCCGCATTGCGCGGGTACCCTTCTAGTATTATCAATATGCTTCAGAACAAATCTCAAATAAATATTTTCCAAATCCCGAACGTATTCCATTTTTATTTTCAAAAACTCTTTCTCATATCCGTTTTAGTGTTTGGTATCCGTGTGTGTGTGGTGTCGACTCAACAAGACTCAAGTGAACCCACGCTTCCAAAGAACTCCACCAAGTAAACCACAACAGTCTATGTAACAAGTTCTTATAGTCAAATAAGTCCTCAAATTAAATTGTCGAAGCTTATTGATCTTACTTATAATATGTATTCCAAAGAACTCCACCAAGTCACCCCAACAGCTTTATAATATGTATTCATCTTACTTATTCCTCCAAGACTACATCACCACTTAACGGTCGTAGGACATGTTGTCCATTATTAAATCTTTCGGACATACTTAACGAGCTCTCATTAGGTTCGGTAATTACGTAAGTTAGATGTAATAATGTCACATATCCGTGACTCGTAATAAATAGCACAATGATTACTTGGTTATCGTTTATGGCATTACTAGGTTCGCGTGCCCTCAAAACATTTAGTAACTCGTTTATTACAAACTTCTCCTTTTAACTCATTGTTATTTGTTTGCAAAAAAAATCGAACAAGTATACTTGTTATTTATTTTCTCTATATGGAAACCATATTATTATTATTTATTGTTTACGTTTTAATCCATCGTTGTGTCCAAACTTGAGTTACTATTTGTTTCGAGTCACAAGCCCGAGTCATGACCTCTCAACTTATTATTATAGTTAAATATCATCCAATAGTCTCATTAGTCTAATAATCGTGCCATGGCGTTGTCGAAGTCAACTATTGACTAGAGAGTCAATGTGACTCCGACGTCGCACAAACCAAACATATATATGAATATAAGTCAAAACAATATAACGTCCAAGTTATTTATTTCTCGATCGTCAATCCCATATCAATCCAACTCCAACCAAAACCAACAACTACAACAAAACTCCAACAATACCAATTCCTAGTCTACTCCCCGCCTCGGCTTGAAGCCGGAATCACATCCGCAAGCACCAAAAGTACCAATGTACTAGAAATATTACCACAAGGCCACGATAAACAACGACAACAAAAAGCCAATATCAACAACTAATCACAACAACAGCAACGGCTAGTCTAATAACATCACAACAGCAGCAGTCCTCAAAATCTTGACACCCAAAAATCTACCCCTTAGCCGAGACCCTAGTGGTCTCGTCATGACCATTCTTGGCAGCTCAACAACAACTACTCAATATCAACAACACTTCACCAAGGGTCAAACTAACTGTAACAACATCAGCCCATCCGCATCAACTTTCTGCCGTGACCATAAGGGTCTCGGCCTACTTTCCCCGTCACCAACTCGAACCAAACGGACACAAAGTGGTCCATATTCCCTCGACAACACCAAACTACCAAGATCAAAATCATGCCTCAATACCCATGTCCTAGTTCTCGTTTCCAAACCAAATGGTATCAACACTTACCTATTCCAGAACACAGCAAAATAAACAACAACAATGACCAGAACATCATTCATACCGTGAGCTTGAGCTCACGGTTACCAGACTCGACACACAAACGAACACAAACACGACACGATATGGATACCAAACTTTATTTATAATCACATTTTTATTTCAAAATCTTAAAACCCATTTCCAGATAACCCGAAATAACAATAATAGCCACGAGTTTGACTCGTGACCAAGTCAACTCGCGCGTCAAACACGTTTTCCTAAAATTGCTAAATGGTTCATGTCTTTTATATATTTTCAATAAGGGTGACAAAACAAGGGCTTACGGTGTAATTTTTAGTAAACTCTCCCGAAAACACATACTTTTATTCACGAAGTATACTAAACATCGTCAATCATGATTTTTAATCGCCACCATTCACTTTAGATACATTTTTCATTAAATTTGATAATAAACACGTTTATAAAAACCAAACGTAACCATTTCTCATTAAATCCCGACTCTCACTTCCCGAGCCCATATTTGTTATCAAAAATCCTTTACACGCGTTTATATGTACTCCATCAATTTCTAAATAGGTTTTCCCATAAAACGTGACTATAAATACGCCTCTATTTATTTCGCATAGTAAAACTTAATAGATTTCATATTATTAGGTTTTCTAGTGCCAGAGTCGAAGTAGTGTCTAACTTAACGAAATGGAAATGATTCCAACGACAAATATTCCACACAATTTAATCAACGATACGAATCTAATTCAACACAATTCAGTCACCAATTCCCATGATTTCTAAAAACCGTTTCAATAAAATTAACGGTTTATTTTAAATTTTACTTCGGCATTTTAAATCTGGTTCTCAAATTTATCAGTTGTTACAAAAGGGGTTGCCAAACTTTCTAATCACAAATTGGCACGTACAAAACTAATAAAAAGAAGGATACAAATTTTAAAAAGATTAAATATAAAGGGGTATAATTTAGCAAGAGAGCCAAACTCACCAATATCATTTGAGTTGTTAAGTTAAATAACTCTAAAAGCACACAGTATGGTGACTTTCAACATGAGTTATGCCTTAACTTTCGCTATGTTAAGGCCGAGTTACCATACTGTGTTGGTGAGTTAAGGGTGAGCGTTAATGGGAGAGTTATGAGGTTAACGCTGCATTAAAGCAGCTTTGAATTAAAAAAAAAAAATTGTATGTTAATTGGTTTTGTTGTTAAATCCTGAGATTTTTTTTAGCAAATAGAAGTATATGTATATGAGATTGAGTTGTGAAAATGTGAAAAAAAAAATGTATGTTAATTGGTTATTAATTGGTTATTTATAGTGGTGGAACAAAAGTTTTTTTTTTTTTTTTTTTTTTTTTTTTTTTTTTTTTTTTTTCACATTTTCACAACTCAATCTCATATACATATACTTTCATTTGCTAAAAAAATCTCAGGATTTAACAACAACGAAGATAGTTTCTTGAATCTCATGGGGTGGAATAACCCAAACGCGGGTTCATCTTCAAATCCGAACGCGGGTTCATCATCAACCAACATCCCTTTGCCTAACCCACTCGGCTTGTCGACCGATGAACTTTACATACAATATCAACGATTTCTAATATGGCAACAAAACCAATAAAACACGCTAAACATCAATTTCCAAAATCTACAATTCGAACAACAATCACAACCGGCATCCCAATCATCACATACATAAACCGGAACAAATGAAGTATTCGAATCACCTACGTCTCCTCCAAAGCCATACAAATGAGGTGGTAAACGAAAGGCCAAAATATCCAAAGAACCCGAACCACATGACGAAAATCCCGACGTGACCAATACTTCAAAAACTAATTGCAAATTGTTGTGTGGTCGTTACCGAGGATCCATAAGTCGGGCGTGCACAAGCTTGCTATATGTTTTAGAGACGGGTTATCAACGAGTTCAATAGACTCAATTTCAACCACGCAACAAGAATATGTTAACAAGCAAGTGGAAAACGTTGAACCGTGATTGCACAAAGTTCAACGCGTTCAACAAACGTGCAAAATGTTTGGAAAAAAGTGGGGAAAATGAGTTGGATAACATGAACATGCTAGAAAAATGTGTCGTCATGAGCATAAAGGTGCACCGTTTAATAACAAGGATGTGTGGGAGGTTTTGCGTGCTTATAAAAAATGGGACGCACCAGAAGGGGTTGATTTAACCGGCGATGTCCCAAGCCAAACAAACGAGGCGTTATTCGTGTAACACCCCCAAAATACCGCAGCGGAAGACTGTGTCACTTGGGGTGCTACTTCATAATACAAAGTACAAGTTATAGAAAACGACCTCTAAATGAGACGTTTTGAAAAGTTACCATTCGATTAATGAATTCAAAGTTACAAACATGAGATTCCAAAGTATGATACATAAATGTATACAAAATGTTTTGAATGGTAAATGATAAAAAAACGTAAGTCTTCAGAATATGCAGCTTGACTCTATGTTCCACGCACTAGCTATCGCCTTACTAACCTGAGATAAACATGCTAAAGTGTCAACACAATGGTTGGTGAGTTCATAGAGTTTGTCTTAAAACAGTTGAAAAGCCTTTAAAGAATGTTCACACAACAAAGGCATTGTGAATACACTTAGTTGCAAGTCCCGCCCATAACAACACTTGCAACCTGTGTGTTCACAACCCACTGCTAACATATAGTATGATTTTGATATATATGTATACGATATATGCACGCTTAATGTAAAGGATCACTGCCTACTGAACCTCATGACAAGAATAAGCACAAATGCTTCAAAGCTGTATTATATTCACCCAAGGCCAGGAATATATGGAAATGGTGGGGGGGGGGGGGTCAGCCCGATAGTACTATCAATACCTCTCCATCGGCTCCATCCAGGAGTTAAACAGTGGTTAAAGAATATAGCGTACAGAATAGTTTAACACAGTAAGGCACATATCGTAATAAAACTACACACCATGTTCAAAAGTATAAAAGTATAGCGTAGCATATGAGTAAAATTGTCTTGAGTAAAAGTGAAAGCAAGTAGTTTAAGCATGTATCTCCCCAAAAGAGTTTAAAACAAGTATGAAAAGAGTAGGGGCTATGACTCACCTTAAGCTTATGTAATGAGAAATGAAAGTGGTAGTCGAATCGCGAAAGTCTCTAAGAGCAGCCTATAATAGAACGTTGCGACTTAGGTTTGTAGTAACGTCTAAGAATACGAAGAATTGCCTATATATGTCTTGCATATAGTTCATGATGTAGTACTTAGTATATAGTGTAAGTTGTTGAATATAAATGGTTTATGAAACATGTATAGGTTGTATATCTCTTACTACCGTTCAGGCCGACATAATTCAGAAGTCATGGAGTAAACGTTCGAGGAGCCAGGACACTTTAATTCGTAAATCCAGCAACTCGTCGATCCGTTTACCCAAATGGAACCCCTCACATGAAGCTCCCTAGTGTTGTAGTATTTGATAAAAATATATAAGTTTTTGATCTTTAAAAGTTATATGGTCTTTAGCCGTGGCTTTGCCGTGACCTTGGTCATTGTTACCATGGTCTTGAGACGCATCCTTGGCCTTAGCCATGGTTGTTGTCTTGGCTTTAGGTCATTAGACCTCTTGGTTATATTTAACCATAACTATTATATAGTCATTTGGATATTTAAAATAGCTGTTAAGAAATTGAAGAAAATATCATTCATTATTGGTTTTCTAGGCTCGTGTCCCTGAGTTTCTGAAGAAAACATCATTCCTGACAACTTTCGTGTTTTAACTTTTTGATGAAACGGACCAGAAGGGCCTCTTTTTTGCGTGTTTAAGGTTCTGTCACAGAAAGTTTGAGACAGTTTTGCCGTAAAGATTTTAGTAACTTCTAATAGTCATAACTTTTGACTCGTGTACTCGTTTTAGGTGTTTCAAATTGCTATGTTTTCATTTTAAAACCCTCTATAACAGTAGGTAAGTGTTTCATATCATGGTTACTCTATTTTGGTCGTGGTTCTCAATACAAGTCACTAGTTTACTTGTTTACTTAATATAAGTTACCATATATATACCATAACTTGTTTTACCAATTTTTATACATCATGAACATAATAACACGACAATATATAGTATGAATGAAATATAAATAACATGGAAATGATATTTAGCAAGAAAGTATAATAGGGTTTCTTACAACTTTTGGCTTTCTAAAGAAAGGAAGTCAAGTATGAAACTAGGACACTAAACCTATGCTTGCAAACCTTTCACCACAACTCTTGCAAACCCTTGCTATAACCCTTTTGAAAACCTTCTTAGCTCAGCCCTAGTACCCTTGTGTAGCTCCTAATTCAACCATGGAATCACCAAATAAACACTAGTTTCATGTAGAGAATAACTAGGCCTTTAACTTTGTAGTGTAACTTGTAGTTTGAAGATCAAAGGATCATGGTGCTAGGGATTATAGGGTGTTCGGTTTTGGTGATGAAAAAGGAAGAGGATGAGCTTGCTATTTATAGGAAGATGAGGAGGTTAGGAAAGCTCCTAGGAAGGTGCCTAAACTTGGTGACCAAGTTTTACTTGGAGCTTAAGTTTAACACATGTATATATCTTAAGGTTACAAGGCTTGAGATCAAGACACATGGGGTGGTGACTCCCCCCCCCCCCTATGGCGGTTCACTAAGGATAAGGGAGGATGAGTTGTCTTTGGTGATATTATCCTAGTTACTTAGTTAGTTTTGACTCCGTAAATTGCTAACCGTAAGATGTTAAGTCACAAAACGTAAAACCGGGTATCCTAAAAATATGAAACTTGAAAGAATGACTAAACTTGTCAATATACTCCATAATAAAATATAAAATGAGTGGTAGGTTCTATTGGGGTACTCAAACCCTGCTAAAACTGGAAACACGGGTCTAAAACGCGTAATATGTAAAACATACGAAAGTTGCGTAAAATTGAGAAAAGTAAAATGTAACTTTTCTAGTAGGATAATAATGGATTAAAATGACCTATAATGTCTAGGCTGGGCTCAGTCTAGTGTCGGTTGGTATTTAATGTCTTTTAGACATAAAACCGTAAGCCTAAAAATCAAGGAATGATTTTTGGTCAAAGGAGGAGGGAAAAATATGTTGACTTATTCCAAAAATGTGAAAACTCAAATTGTCTTAGAAACGCGGTGCAGGTATAGGCTAAGGTTACGGCTAAGTAAAAATGCTTAAAAACGAAAATTCCTGTTTCTCACGGCCGAGGTTTATTTGGTCATATTTTTCTTAGTCATGATTAATTCTCTAATTAATCATGAGAGTACTAAACATTTTTCTGATTCGGGGAAAATTAACGCGGTTGAGTTTCGTTGTGCATAGGATTTTTGAATGACGTTTTACCCTAAAACGTGTAGTTCCTTAATAACTTTCGTGAAAATGATCTGATGAGTGTCAAACTTTTATTTTGCCATGAAAATGATTTATCACACGAGAATATGAAATAAAAATCAAATTTCGGAAAATGAATAGTGAAAGTGAATAGTAAAATGAATAGTGAAAATTCGGGATTGGATAGTAACCTGAAAATGCTAATTGTTACAATTCGGTCAAGATGCTCAACCACGTATGATGGGCAAAAAGCATGCTTCGAAGAAAGCCAAGTCCGGAGCACGACAAGTACCGGGGGAGCAAGTACCGGAGGAACGAGCTCGTCAATCCAATTCGGGGAGGCTATGACATCCAAGTATCGTATGAAATGGGAAACCGCTCAAGAGGCGTATTGGGCGGCTAAAGAAAAAGATCTAACGATTATGAGGTTGGAATAGATGAAATATCTAGGTACCGACACTTCCAAAATAGATCCAAACATTGCGTGTTGGATCGATCCAGAAAAGGACATAATCATCAAAAAATATAATTTGCAACCTCGACAGTAGATGTAATTATATTTTGTAATTTCCTTATGTTGTAGTTCCTTTACGTCGTGTTTTTTTAATTTCGTATCTTTTTTCGTTGTAATTTTTTTTTTAAATTCATATTGTAATTTTTAAGTTTTAATGTTATGCTATTTATTAAATGAAGTATTAGTGTTAGTTTATGGGTTGAATTTGCAAATGGTTGAGTTATGATAAGGGGATGTAAATGGTTGAGTTAAAGTTGAAATTTTAAAGCTGACATGATGCTGAGTTAAGTTATAACTTGATGTTATTGCAACTAGTGCTGTAATGCTAGATTACATCTTTTTCACTTTAAAACAATAGGATATACATCAAATAAGCAAAGATGTGTCAAATTTAAGCAATGAATCTCAAATGTATTGTTATAGTTACTTGTTATTCTTCTCATTTTTTTTAAGCTTGTATGTGAGCTTATGAGTTTATTTGATTGCGGCTTAAATTCCATAATCCTTAATTTTCAGGCTTATTTTAAGATTTTTGGGCTTATATAAGTTTATCATACTATAATAAACTTATATAAACCCACAAGTCTCAATATAAGCCGAAAAATTGGGGTTTTTGTAATACTTATAAGCGAAATCTATACTATATATAAATCATTAATGACTCTCTCTCTCTCCAAAATTTTAAGACTTACAAGAAATTAAACATGGTTTACAACACTTTAATGCACCTAATTTCCAGAATTACAACAAAGTAAGCATATTGTACAACAAAATAAAGCATGGTATCAGTTTAAGACCAAAATTCTATCAAACAACATTAATGCTATTAAAAACACCCATTCACCAAAAAGTACAACCATTTAAGCACAATATTCAATAGTTGCAACCAATTTTCAGATTTACAACAAAATAAGCATAATGTACAACAAAATAAGCATGATGTAATTTTCAGACTTAGGGTGGTGGGAGTACATGCGGTAAGGAGGATTGCGGTATCCCTTACCGCACATGAACACCGCCGCCTCCATTACCATACCGCACGGGGGGTGGTTTTGAGTGAGTTTTTCACGCATGGGGAGAGGCAAAATTTGACCGTTGCTTTTGGACCGTTGGGTGTACAACGGTTACTTTTTTTTTTTTTTTTTTTTTTTTTAATAAATTGGTCTTGTGTTTGGTGGGTAGAAAGCAAAAAAAAAAAAACATCACCGAGAGAAAAAAAAAACATTACCGAGCAAAAAAAAAAACATTACCAGGAGAAAAAGTATGGAACGTGGCAAAAATAGAGATCCAAGAAGAGGTAGTCGTGGAGCGAGAGGTGGCTCGAGAGGCACAATTCGTCCTCGAATCCAATCACAATCCGGTTTCGAATCTTCTCAACCACAACCTTACCGCCCCGAAATGTATCCTCAATCTCCACCATTTTTTTACTCCCAACAACCCCTCCCGCAAATTCCCACTAACTTCGATCCATTTGATCCGAGCTATACCCAACAATCCCCACCGCCAATTCCACCTTTCAACCCGTACGCGCCGCGCTTTATGTTTTTTTTTTATATTTATTTATTTTTTTGGATATTGTTTTTTATTGTATATTTTTATATTTATGCTTTTTTTATATTTATTTATTTTTTTGGATATTGTTTTTTATTGTATATTGTTTTATAAATATGTAGAACCGTTTGAGAGATAGTGGGTGCAATGATATTCAAGTCCTTGAAAGAGACAATCGTGATTTTGAAAAACAGTATAAGAAAACTTCCGCGCATTCGAAAGCGTGGCATATTCTCAAAGATCAAGCAAAGTGGAAACAACAATCGTTGGTTAGTCAGATGCAAGAATCCACGGGATCGAGCAAGAAAAGAAAGTCATCGGAGTCAAGTAGCGCTCAAACGCCAATAAATGATACTCCAATAAACGTGGAAGATTTCGAGTGTGACTTACCGAATCTCAACGAGAACCCAACTCCATCACGTGAATCGAAAGGCAAAAAAAAATTGAATTCTGGAGATTCAAGCCGAAGCTCGATGCGTGATACCCTTGCAAGTTACACGGCCGAAAAGAAAATTTTAATGCAGGCGCAGTTGGAGGTTCAAAAGAAAAAAGACGAAGAATATTTCAAGTTTCTTGATGGAGAGGTGATGAATCGTGACATGAGGTTTGTTATAGATCCGCATGACCATATCCCAGACCCGACTTTTAAGGATTTCGTCATCAACAAGAAACGCGAGATATGCGCAAAATACGGGTGGCCGTGTAGTTTGTAGGATTTAATGGTTTTAAGTTTAGTTTTAATGGAACTTTAGTTATTTTATGTTTTTTTAATAATATTATGTAATGTTTTTTTTTTTTTTAATGAAATTTTTTTTATATAATTTTAATGGAATTTAAAAAAAATAAAGAAAAGAAAAAAGAAAAAAGAAAAAAGAAAAAAAAAGTGAAGTGAGTGAAGTAGCGCCTCCAAAAAAGAAGTGAGTGAAGGGTGAGTGATGAAAAAAGTGGAGAATGATGTAGCGCAAGGGGATTGGTTGGGAGTGAGTGAAAGGAAGTATGGTGAGTGATTAATAAATTAATAAAGTTTCAAAATCCCTTGATTCATTATTTGGTATTAATCGATTCATTATCCAACACTCTTCTTCGTCAGGTAATTCATTCATTCATTCATCATTTCATTTTAATAAAGGGGGGTGTTATAGCTGGCTTATTTGGTTTTGTTTTTTGTGCTTATTTTGCAACTTTTTGGCTTATATAAGCTTATTCTGGCATAATATTAAGGGGGTGTTTATACTGTAGCGGAGTATTGGGGAATTAGAATGTAGACAGATTATACCCCTAGTAAACCCGAAAGTTTGGAGAATGCTTCAAAAATTTAACAAGGTGGCTAAATAAGCTGAAACAAACACTCCCTTATTTATGCTTGCCACGAAACAAACTTATTTATTTTCCGATTTTACCACTGGTTCTGATGTGCGATTATTATTCTAGGAAATTGTGCTTCAGATTGTTTTTGTCTCTATATTTCGACAAACAAAAGTGGAGTGTGTTTTTTTGGGCTTAATAATAATCTTATGTAATTCAGGGATGGTTGGAGTTAGCTGGTGCTCGATATTCGATGGGTGGTTCACGTGTAAACACCGCATTGCTTAACCTTCAACCCCATTCCGCTGCTACCACTGTAGAGATTACTCAGGACCAAGATGGTACCATCTTCCCTTTAACCTCTACCACACATATCTTTAATGATTTGCTCGATTAGTTTAGTATTACTTCAGAACGTAGGATATGATATGTATATATTCACTATCGAGCCTTTTTGTGAAAATGTCATGTATAGGGGGTGTTTGTTTAAGCTTATATGTGGGCTTATTAGATTTCGGCTTGTATTTCACAAGCCCCAATTTTCCGGCTTATTTAGAGACTTTTATCATATCATAGTAAACTTATATATATAAGCCCACAAGTCTTAAAATAAGCCGGAAAATTGGGGTTTATGAAATATAAGCCGAAACAAGTAGGGTTGGATCAGTTGGAAAACCCCTTGTCTCTTAACCAAGAGGTCAAGGGTTCGATCCTCACTCCCTACAAAAGGCCGGAGGTCCTTTTCTACCATAGGTAGAACCGGAAGCAGCCTCTCTACCTTAGGTAGGGGTATGGTTGTCTACGTCTCAACCTCCCCCATACACCGTGGAAGACGGTATTGGGACCCATAACCCGTGGAAGACGGTATTGGGAGTTACTTTACTTTACTTTACTTTATGAAATATAAGCCGAAAAACAAAAAGGCTCATAAGCACCCCCCATGTTCACCTTCCATGGCAAAGGCTAAAAAAGTTGACACTAGTAATAAGCCAAAATGAAAGTTTATGTAGGTGCCGGTTCAGTATATGTGTAAAATCAAAATTGTAAAAAGTAAATGGGTCAAGTCTCTCATCAAGTGTATTTTCATCTTATTCAGAAATTTAGATTTTTATTGAAATACTATTGATTTTCTAATCATATTTGGAACACTGATTATATAGAAAATGTTTGTTGTGTAATTGACCTGTTTTAACATGAATGAAGATCTGCCCGTTTGACTTATTGCCAACCCACCCGACTCTCCCATTGTTTTCTACCTCTGCCTAAAAGAGAGGAAGTAATAATTCTAGTTTGTTAACTTGTATGCCTGGACGTAAACATCTGCAAATCATAAACTTAGATTTACACAGCCATAGAAATTGGATCCGACCTAGTTTTGCAACTTTTTGGCTTATATAAGCTTATTCTGACATAATAAATATGTATGAGCCGGAAAGTTTTGGAATAAGCCACATAAAGTGAGCTTATGAAACATAAGCCAAAAACCAAATAACTATATAAGCCGAAACAAACACCTCATTAAGCTTATTTACCCGGCTATTCAACTTTTGAAAATCCAGAAAGTTTGAGCTTATAAATAACAACTGTAGACAGATTATACCTGCCCCAAAATTTTAACAATCAGCCAATTAACCTTAAACAAACACCCCATTCAGCTCCTACCACAGTAGAGATTGTTTTTTGTCTCTATATTTCGACAAAAAAAAAAAGTTGATTGTGTTTTGGGTTTAATAATCCTATGTAATTCAGGGATGGTTGGAATTTGCTGGTGCTCGATATTTGATGGGTGGTTCACGTGTAAACACCACATTGCTTAACCTTCAGCTCATTCTGCTGCTACCACAGTAGACATTACTCATGACCAAGATGGTACCATCTTCCCTTCAACCTTAACCACACGTATCTTGAATCATTTGCTTGATTAGTTTAGTATTACAACTTCAGAACGTAGGATATGATATGTGTATATTCACGATCGAGCCTTTTTGTGAAAGTGTCATGTATAAGTTCACCTTCTATGGCAAAGGCTGAAAAAGTTGACACTAGTAATAAGCCAAAATGAAAATGCCGATTCGGTATATGTGTAAAATCAAAATTGTAAAAAGTAAATGGGTCTAGTGTATTTTCTTCTTATTCATAAATTTAGATTTGTATTGAAAGTTATATCGATTTTCTAATCATATTTGGTACGCTGATAATATAGAAAATGTCTGTTATGTAATCGACCTGTTTCAACATGATACATGAATGAATGATCTGCCCGTTTGACTTATTGCCAACCCACCCGACCCTCCTATTTTTTTCTATCTCTGCCTAAAAGAGACGAAGTAATAGTTCTAGTTTCTTAAGTTTTAATGTAAACATCGAACTTCGATTCACACAGCCATAGAAATTGGATCCGACCTAGTTTTGCCCAGTAGTTTATGTCCTATTCTTTGGTTCACAAGCAATTGCCTTCTTTGAAGTTATAGACTAATTAAAAAACTTTCCTTTGTTAGTTTTGATGACAAGTGAATGGAGATTGGATCGTGAGAAACTTATCAGACACCCTTTTTTTTTTTGCTGAGATATCTAAAGGAAATAACAGTTTAGCTCAACTATTTTGCTTAATTTAAAGAAAAGTCAAGTACTTTTTGTCACTAAAGGGTCGTTAGATCAGGTTGCAAAGTGTCGGGGGTCAAAATGTAAAAGTCATCATAAGCAAGTTTTAGCTAGTGGACATTGTATAACATGAAAATTGTAAAATCCTTAGTTACATACTTAGAGATGACGTGATATCTAAATATGAAATATACTGCACATTCTGTGTCCCAGACAATTCAACATGTGACGTAATTTTTTAAGAATATGTGATTAGTCAAATGTCTATACTGAAATGATCATAGTTGTCAACCAAACTAAATTTTATCTGTAATTTGAAATGGTAGCCTAATAACTTTTATCTAATGTTTATGTCAATACGACAACCTTGTCATAGTCGCCCCCAAATGATAATTGATGCAACTTTCATGAGAAGCGGGTACTAAATGATCTTTCAATGTCACACTTTTGTGTTATCTGGTGATTTAGCCTCAGAAATGTCATGCTAACAGGTGTTGAAAAGTGTTAATTAGTTTCACCTCTGTTTTAGGTAGCATCATGACAAAGTCGCCAAAGTTCAATTTGTGCAAATGAGCATCTCCTGACAATAAAGACTCCTCTTTGGAGAAGGAAAACATCGAGGAAGATGAGCAGTTGAAAGAAAACATTAGCAGCCAAAGCGATTCGGGTAAACATATGTAATTACCTGTATTGCGCACGAAAACGGTTTGATAATATTTTATAGGGCAGTGCTTATATTGCCTCATGCAAACTGGTTATCATAGTAAAACAACATATAGTAACACATGTTCCTTATCAAAATCCATGATTTTTACAAGCTAACTTCACTAATGAGAAATGTCTTTTGTTTCTCGTAAAGAAGTTCAGTTTGACATCGGAGACTATTTTAACCTCAAATCTTATTGAAAAGCTTGCATCTACAAGCAAGAATTCTCGTCTTTCATTCCAAATGAGAGATGTTTCAGCCTTTTGAAACCAAATGCGAACACGTTTTTTCCATATACATAATTGATGTTGAGTTTGTTACTTATTTGTAAATTTTTATATTTTCGATTTTTGCAAATTTTGATGATATTGCTAATTCATAATTCTTAAATCCATGATATTTTTTGAAGTCTAACTTCTTCGTTTATAATATGGAAGGATTAAACTCCAAGAAAAGTTTTATTTATCGCAACTTTGTGCGAAGTTTTAATGGAAGGATCTGTTATATTTACTGACTACTTATAAAGGTTTCTTTGTTCATAAAGGAAACCAGGTGAGTTCACCGGAAAGCAGCATTGAATCTGTTACTAATGCATCACCAAGAGAAAGCAATGGATCTGAAATCAATGCATCACCAACAGTGGAAGTATTGATAATTTGACAAGTAACCACCAAGTTGCTAATTTCATTAAACGAAGAGAGTGTTTCTGCTCTTCATGTATTTTATGATTGTGACTCCCTTGCTATCTTCTTTTTTATGTATGCAGCTTCAGAAAGAACGAGCAAAGGTACTATCAATGTTTTGGACTTTAGTTTCACCCAAGCTTCGGGCCTCTCAACTTACATTTGAGACAGGTGAATTCAGAAAGCTATTTATAGAAAATTGTCAAACTCCGAGCATAACCATATCTATTAATTGTGTGTGCATATGTACATGTTTTTTTTCTTCTTGTTTCTTAACTTGCATACGTCCGTTAAGTTGTAAACTATACACTTAAACTATTACTTCTCTCAAGAAGGTTTTGGGGCTTTTTTTATTACAGGAGGAGGTTATGTATATTTGAGGAGAAGGTTCAAGTATTAACTGATGGGGCTGAGTCGACTGATGGAGCCGAGTCGTCTGATGGGGACGATTCTGATGGGGCTGACTTGTTTGATGAGGAGGAAGCGATACTCCTACCAAGTAAAAGGTAAAAGATGGACAAAAAGAATACATGTTTATGTGATATATGTCAAGTTCTGTTAATGCACATGGGTCCAATACATAATTTCACTCTTAAAATAGTCACAGATGATGACTCATGTGTTGATATTGACCGTAAAGTCTTTTGTCTGTCAACAAAAACTAATGTCAAGAAATTATCACTCCACTTAAAAGGGTTTTATAGCTTTCCCATATTTTAGCATCAGATCAAGGTTAATCATATTACGTTGTTTTTACTAAACTCACAACTTTTGATGCAGGTGGGTGAACAGAACATGGAAGTAATTTTTGACCATTTACATGCTACTGCTTTCCAATACACTCCTCTTGGTAGGACCATCCTTGGACCTGCTGAAAACATTGAGAAGGTAACAAAGAAGGATATTCAAGATTATATTTCCACCCATTATGCTGCTCACAGTATGGTACTTGACTTAAATTATCAACTGTATGATTTTGTGGCATTTTATTGGTCAAACTAGTCTAATAACAGGGTTCAGTTATTTATACTAGATTTATTTATTTATTATTATTTGCTTCAGGTTATTTGTGCCTCTGGAGCTGTTAAACACGAGGATCTTGTGGAGCAGGTGAAGAAAATGTTCACAAAAATGTCTGCCAATCCGTTGACCACATCACAGATAGGAGAAAAGGAGCCAGCAACATTCACAGGTTCAGAGGTTTGCATTATAGATTTTTTATTTTTATTTCTGAGGTGGCAATTTTGACCCATTTGCTTATGAATGGGTCGATTTGGGTTAGGTATTGTCTGGTCAAACGCGTAAAGCATAAGTTAATTCAGGAAACAGGTCATGCAAAGGACATGTCACTGGTTGAAAGTGGCCAATATATTTATCGCATAAAGCTTCCTAAATAGTTTTAGTAAAAAAATGGATTATTGTGGAGATAAGAAACTCTTGTTCAATCACATTGAGTATTTGACACACTACTTATTACTGTATTGAAAAATAGAAGTTTTTGGACAAGAACTCTTTTGGGCAACTCATCCCTAATTAGTCGTAATTGGCACAGCCGAAGCTATGTCACAAAGGTTATTTTCTTACTTTACTAATATATAGTAACACATGTTCCTTATCAAAATCCATGATTTTTCCAACCTAACTTTACTAATGAGAAATGTCTTTTGTTTCTCGTAAAGAAGTTCAGTTTGACATCGGAGACTATTTTAACCTCAAATCTTATTGAAAAGCTTGCATCTACAAGCAAGAATTCTCGTCTTTCATTCCAAATGAGAGATGTTTCAGCCTTTTGAAACCAAATGCGAACACGTTTTTTCCATATAAATAATTGATGTTGAGTTTGTTACTTATTTGTAATTTTTTATATTTTTGATTTTTGCAAAATTTGATGATATTGCTAATTCATTGAATCCATGATATTTTTTGAAGTCTAACTTCTTCGTTTATCATATGGAAGGATTAAACTCCAAGAAAAGTTTTAATTATCGCAACTTTGTGTGAAGTTTTAATGGAAGGATCTGTTATATTTACTGACTACTTATAAAGGTTTCTTTGTTCATAAAGGAAACCAGGAGAGTTCACCGGAAAGCAGCATTGAATCTGTTACAAATGCATCACCAAGAGAAAGCAACGGATCTGAAATCAATGCATCACCACGTAAAATAGAGAATCCTGTAACACCCCCAATTCATGGATGCAGCGGAATTCAAACTGGGTGTTACTCGACGGCACAATAGTCACAATGATAGAAAACGAACTCCAATTGAGTCGTTTTGAAAAGGTTTATCATTCAAATTATATAAATATCAGAGATTACAAAATGAGGTCCCAATTGGTTCCATGTTTACAATGTATAATAAATGAGTTTTGAATGATAATAAAATTTATAGCCCTCTTGAGTATCCGTGCCCTTCCGTGCCATCCTTGATCGTCATGAACCTGAAATACATGCTTGAGAGGTCAACACAAAGGTTGAGTGATATTCATAGAGTTTGTTAAATCGATTGAACACAATATGTTGGTAGTGTGAGTTATAGGCTCACACCAATGTTTGGAAAACAAAACAGGTAGGCTACGTTATTATACGCCCGGAACATGTATTATACACTAAGCTTATGACACCATAACGTTAACGTGTACCAATATCGATCGGCAGATTTATCCCGGTAGGTACTTTGCTAACATACCTAAATCTCAAATATTAATGCATTTGTTTGAACTTAGTCAATACAAATGGGATTCGTCAATCCCAATAGGCCTATTATTAATATTCGCGCTCACTATTGCTAGTGATTAAATGGTTCATAATCAAGGATATCGGTTTAGCAAGGCTGGTACTTAGTGATAATAAAACAATCAGGTAAGCATACAATTTAAAAACATTGTGCTCGGTTATAAATAGCATGTATTTCCCCCAAGGGTTTGTAAAACGATTAAGTAATCGAAAGTGGGGCTATGAACTCACCTTAAGTAAGATAGCAAGTAATGAATGTAACGGTTGAATCGTGAAGGTTTCTAGGAGCAACCTATAATTGAATGTCGCGACTTAGGACTTGAGTAATGAATATAACGTAGTGCCTATATATATATCTTGCATTTATAGTCCATGATGTGGTATGATGTATAATGTAAATCTTTGAAAGAAAAGATTCATGAAACATGTATGTTTTGTATATCATTCACTACCGTTCGGGCCGACATAATTCAGAAGTCATGTTAGTAAGCGTTCGAGGAGCCAGGACACTTTAACTCGTAAATCCACAACTCAACTCGACGGCTTACATAATGAACTCCTCACATGAGGCTCCCTACTATTGTAGTAGTTGATGAAATATATAGATATAAGTTTTGATCCGAAAAGTTACATGTCCGATATTTGAATAAACTTAGGAAAGTTTATTTGTACATGAAGATTGTTATTAGGGGTAGTTTCATAAGTCTTGAATGACCATTTTCTCTTGGTAATATCTCATGGTTTCCTTTTAAGTGAAGTAGATCCAAATTGCTTGTTCATGTTATCGCCTAATTCATTGTTTCATGTTTACGCCTATGTAAGTTGTTATGGTCATTTCGTCATGGCCTAGCCATGACCTTTGGTCATTGTTCCATGGTCTTGAGACTCAACCTTGGCTCTAGCCATGGTTGTGGTCTTGATTTAGGTCATAAGACCCCTTTGGTCTTCATAAACCATAACTTGTATGTAATGAATTTGGTCTAAAAATGGGCTGTTAAGATTTTGAAGAATTTATCACTCAAAAGGCATTTTCAGGGCTCGAGCTTCTTTATTCCTGAACGAAAACGTCGTTCTGGACAACTTTCGTGTTTTAACTTTTTGATGAATCGGACCAGAAGTGGGACTTTCAAAAAGTCAGAATGCGATTCAGGAAGGTTTAGGCAGTTTTGCCGGAAATCTTTGGTAACTTCAAATGGGCGTAACTTTTGACTCGTATACTCGTTTTAGGTGGTTCAAATTGCTATGGTTTCCTTGTTAAGTCCTCTACTGTAATATGTAATGATCCAACATCATATTTTTACCATTTTGATCAGGTCTTACCAAGAAAGTCACTAGTTTACTTGTTTTAGTAACTTGTTGTAACAATCAATAATAATAACTTGTTTTGGTCATTTTTATACATCATGGACATAACTACAAGACATAATATAGCACAAATAATATGTAAATAACATGAACATGATTATTTAACAAGAATCAAGTTAGGGTTTGGCTCACAACTTTTGGCTTTCAAAGATGAAAGGAAGTTAACATGTAAGGATAGGACTTTGATAGACTTGCTTCAACCCTTTTTCTCTTCATGCAATCTTTCTACCCTTGGTATTCTTGAAAGAGATGCAATGAAAGTTGAGGTGAATTGAGTGGATTAAAACTCAAGAGAAATCACCAAGTATATTAGGGATTGGAAGAGTTTTGGTGAATGATATTCTAACTAGGGTTTCTACCTTGTTTAAGCTCTTGATTCTTTTGGATAATACTTGGAGTGAATTAGAAAATGGAATGGTGTTTGTGTGTGTGTTGTGGACGTTCAAGGAGAGGAAAGGAGGCTTTATATGGCCTTGAGGAGGTTAGAAGTGTTGACTTGTCAACACTTGATCACCAAGTTTAACACATGGATGCAATCTAAGAGTACTTAGCATGAGATCATGCCACATAGTGTGAATGCCCCCCCCCCTAGTGGCGGTTTCAAGACCTTGGAGAACAAGGGTTGGACTTTGGATGATATTATCCAAGATATCTAGTGTGTTTTGACTCCGAAAACTGCAAACCGTAAGTTGTTACGCCTCAAAACGTAAAACCGGGTGTCGTAAAATTATGGAATTTGAAAGTATTGATAAACATGTCAATAAGTTCCATAATAAAATATAAAATGAGTGGTAGGTTCCATTTGGGTGTAAAACCCTGCTAAAAACTGGAAACACGGGTCTAAAACGCGTAATTCGCGTAAAACGCTGAATATTGCGTAAAATTGAGAAAAGTAAAATGTTACTTTTCTAATGTTATAAAAATGATTTAAAATGACTTATAATGTCTAGACTGGGCTCAGTCTAGTGTCGGTTGGTATTAAATGTCTTTTAGACATCAAACCGTAAGCCTAAAAATCACGAAATGACTTATAACATCAAGGGATCATTTTTGGTCAATGGAGGAGGGAAAGAATATGTTGACTTTTTCTAATAAGTTGAAAACTCAAATCTTCTTAGAAACGCGTTTTGTGGTCTAACGGTTAATCGCCCAAACGGTTAAGCGTGCTCGTGCGGGATTAGTACAGGTTTGGGTGACCTGCTGGGAAGTTTTTGGTCATGTTTTTCTCAGTCACGATTAATTCTCAAATAAATCATGAGTGTGTCAAATATTTTTCTGATGTGGGGTCACCTGACGGGGTGGAATTTCGTTGTGCATAGAATTTCTGATTGACGTTTTACCCTAAAACGTGTAATTCCTTAATAACTTTCACGAAAATGAGCTTATGAATGTCAAACTTTTAATTTGTCATGGAAATGATTTATCACTCGAGAATATCAAATAAAAATCAACTTTCGGGAAAGTTTCGGGAAAAATGAATAGTAAAAGTGAATAGTGAAATTTTCCGGGAATGGTAATTATCCTGAAAAATGTGAATTGTTACAGTCTCTACCCCTTACGGGGAACTTCGTCCCGAAGTTCTATGTGTGTCATATGTTGGAGTGGTGTCGATAAAGATGTGTGGTTACTTATGAGGACCAAAGTCTGGGATTTCCGGTAATGTAATTTGATTTGTCATTTCAGTGTATGGTGTAGGATGAGGCTTCCTTTTATGTAGGAAAGGTATGGTAATAGTCGAATATCAAAGGAAATTGATATAGCAGTCGAATATTAATAGGAATCGATATAGTAGTTGAATATCAAATAGAACTTGATATAGTTAAATATCAAAATGGAAATTGATATAGTTGTCAAGTATCAATAGCAATTGATATAACAGTTGAACAACAATAGCAATTTACATAGGAATCCAATAAATGGAAATTGATATAAGAATCGAATCATGGAATAAGCGTTGAACATGCGGTTGGACCAAGTCCTGTTTGAATTGTACGGCTGCCCATGCATATGGCTACATGGCTTCACAATAAGTTTGGTATGACTGCCCATGCATATGGCTACATGGCCCCGTAATGAGTTTGGTACGACTGCACATGCATATGGTTACATGGCCTCGCAACGAGTTTGTTTGTTATTGCACTATCATTATGAAAACCAAAGTGTAAACCTCGTACTAATGGAAATTGGGATAGTCGTTGCAATCATAGCCTAGTAGGTAATCGGTTGTTGTACCTAGTGTTTATGTCATGGTTTGAAGCGATGTCGGTGAAAAGATAGGATTTCTTGTGGCGAATAAAATGTAGGTATCATGCCATACCCGAGCAATGTAATGTAGGTATCAAGCCATACCCGAGCAATGTAATGTAGGTATCAAGCCATACCCGAGCAATGTAATGTAGGTTGACTTCATACTTATGTTATTTCGGATATAATTAAGCCCACTTGTTTATAATTCTTTATTTACATAGAGAGGCATCCCAAACAATGTAACTAAAGGAATATAAACGTATGGTTCGATGATTTATAATTTCTTTATTTAAATGAAAAGGCATCCCAATCCATTCAAATAAGGATATTATAAATCATCCTACTCAAGAATTCCCGACACAACATTCATACTTAGCCGGTGAGTTACAAGGTAGTGTATTACAAGATGATACTGGTGTTCCAAAGGTACAAGATGAATATTCTTGTAAAGCTGATGAGGGTACTTGTGGTGTAACTAAGGATGATTTGAGCTTTACAAGTGCATCAAGATCTGTTAATGAGCTTGTGTTTGTAACGGTTGTGAAGATAATGATGTGATATGTTAATGAACAAAAGTGTGTAGTGTATGCTTAACATTAATACTCTTAGGTATCGATGTTGAGTTTGCTTTAAAAATCTTAAGAGATTTTTAAAAGTTTATGATGGAATGGTATCCTTAGGACCTAAACAGGATAGTACTTCTACAGGATGAAGAGAATAATTGATAACTATCCCAAGATAGTTGTTCGGATTATCTCATAAATGAAAACTTTCAAGAATGAAGTTAGGTAGTACAAATAAAGTGTTAAGATTTCGCTGAGTGGTAAGGCACTATCGTGTCTCTAGATCGTTTTAATGTATTCTGGTGGTTTATCGTGTTTCATGTAGGAAATCAACCTAAACATAACCCTAGTACAACTACTCTCAGTATTTGAAAATTCTAAGTCGAATATAGTTAGTCAGACTATATTCCACTGTCCCTAGGTTAAATATAGGTGACTAGTCCATATTTAGCCAAGGTTCGATAAAATTTTCAAATACCTAAATTAGGTATACTTGTGATATGTCCGTTGCTTTCGGGAAACTGTCCACTAAACAAAGGCGATGTCAAACCCTTAAGTTGCAAGTCCCGTCCATACAAGACTTGTAACGTATGTTTTCATATTCCATTGAATAGAAGGTAGTAAGGGTAGATACATATGGAAAGGAAATTTTTAAGTAGTTCTAAAACAGAACATACTTGGCCAGGATCACGAACTTTTAATAATGAAGGTTTCATAAGAAAACTTTGGTGAATGTAGAGAAAGTTCAGCTTTTGTCGATGATGGATTAGTTTGTCCTTTAGAAATCTCATATTTCTTGTTTTGAAATCGATAGATTGTGACGGGTTTTTGATATCATAAGAAATGATATTGATGATGTGATGGAATAATTCTAGAGACCATTTGCACAAAACACAATGTCTCGGAAGTAGGTTAGACCATTGTGCAATTCACAACGTCTGGGAAGTAGGTTAGGCCATTGTGTGACTCAAAACATTTGAGAAATGATTAAGACCATTGTATCATACAATGTCTTGGAAAATGAATGAGACCATTGTATCTCACAATGTCTTGGAAAATGAATGAGGCCATTGTATCTCACAATGTTTTGAAAAGTGAATGAGACCATTGTATCTCACAATGTCTTGGAAAATGAATGAGACCATTGTATCTCACAATGTCTTGGAAAATGAATGAGACCATTGTATCTCACAATGTCTTGAAAAGTGAATGAGACCATTGTATCTCACAATGTCTTGGAAAATGAATGAGACCATTGTAATTAGTTACAATGTCTTGGACATATAATGTTGGAGTAGGAACATGATTGGGAGAGTGTGGCTGTGCCGAAATGCCTTAGAATAGGCATACACAGATATGTTTAGTCCATTGTTTAGATAAATGATTGAAAATAAACCGAGTTTATATATCAATATACTAATATGTTCATGTAGCATAAAATGCCTAGTGTGTATATATCAATATACTTATATGTGTTCATGTAGCATAAAATGCTTACTAAGTCCATAATCGTCTGGAGGATGGAAGACACGGAGAGCGGAAGGCTATAAAAATGGTTTTGCTTGTAGTTGTAGTTATAGTTTAGGTCTTAGTTAGACCCGTTTCTCTATAACCATGGCTCTGATACCAATCTGTAACACCCCCAATTCATGGATGCAGCGGAATTCAAACTGGGTGTTACTCGACGGCACAATAGTCACAATGATAGAAAACGAACTCCAATTGAGTCGTTTTGAAAAGGTTTATCATTCAAATTATATAAATATCAGAGATTACAAAATGAGGTCCCAATTGGTTCCATGTTTACAATGTATAATAAATGAGTTTTGAATGATAATAAAATTTATAGCCCTCTTGAGTATCCGTGCCCTTCCGTGCCATCCTTGATCGTCATGAACCTGAAATACATGCTTGAGAGGTCAACACAAAGGTTGAGTGATATTCATAGAGTTTGTTAAATCGATTGAACACAATATGTTGGTAGTGTGAGTTATAGGCTCACACCAATGTTTGGAAAACAAAACAGGTAGGCTACGTTATTATACGCCCGGAACATGTATTATACACTAAGCTTATGACACCATAACGTTAACGTGTACCAATATCGATCGGCAGATTTATCCCGGTAGGTACTTTGCTAACATACCTAAATCTCAAATATTAATGCATTTGTTTGAACTTAGTCAATACAAATGGGATTCGTCAATCCCAATAGGCCTATTATTAATATTCGCGCTCACTATTGCTAGTGATTAAATGGTTCATAATCAAGGATATCGGTTTAGCAAGGCTGGTACTTAGTGATAATAAAACAATCAGGTAAGCATACAATTTAAAAACATTGTGCTCGGTTATAAATAGCATGTATTTCCCCCAAGGGTTTGTAAAACGATTAAGTAATCGAAAGTGGGGCTATGAACTCACCTTAAGTAAGATAGCAAGTAATGAATGTAACGGTTGAATCGTGAAGGTTTCTAGGAGCAACCTATAATTGAATGTCGCGACTTAGGACTTGAGTAATGAATATAACGTAGTGCCTATATATATATCTTGCATTTATAGTCCATGATGTGGTATGATGTATAATGTAAATCTTTGAAAGAAAAGATTCATGAAACATGTATGTTTTGTATATCATTCACTACCGTTCGGGCCGACATAATTCAGAAGTCATGTTAGTAAGCGTTCGAGGAGCCAGGACACTTTAACTCGTAAATCCACAACTCAACTCGACGGCTTACATAATGAACTCCTCACATGAGGCTCCCTACTATTGTAGTAGTTGATGAAATATATAGATATAAGTTTTGATCCGAAAAGTTACATGTCCGATATTTGAATAAACTTAGGAAAGTTTATTTGTACATGAAGATTGTTATTAGGGGTAGTTTCATAAGTCTTGAATGACCATTTTCTCTTGGTAATATCTCATGGTTTCCTTTTAAGTGAAGTAGATCCAAATTGCTTGTTCATGTTATCGCCTAATTCATTGTTTCATGTTTACGCCTATGTAAGTTGTTATGGTCATTTCGTCATGGCCTAGCCATGACCTTTGGTCATTGTTCCATGGTCTTGAGACTCAACCTTGGCTCTAGCCATGGTTGTGGTCTTGATTTAGGTCATAAGACCTCTTTGGTCTTCATAAACCATAACTTGTATGTAATGAATTTGGTCTAAAAATGGGCTGTTAAGATTTTGAAGAATTTATCACTCAAAAGGCATTTTCAGGGCTCGAGCTTCTTTGTTCCTGAACGAAAACGTCGTTCCGGACAACTTTCGTGTTTTAACTTTTTGATGAATCGGACCAGAAGTGGGACTTTCAAAAAGTCAGAATGCGATTCAGGAAGGTTTAGGCAGTTTTGCCGGAAATCTTTGGTAACTTCAAATGGGCGTAACTTTTGACTCGTATACTCGTTTTAGGTGGTTCAAATTGCTATGGTTTCCTTGTTAAGTCCTCTACTGTAATATGTAATGATCCAACATCATATTTTTACCATTTTGATCAGGTCTTACCAAGAAAGTCACTAGTTTACTTGTTTTAGTAACTTGTTGTAACAATCAATAATAATAACTTGTTTTGGTCATTTTTATACATCATGGACATAACTACAAGACATAATATAGCACAAATAATATGTAAATAACATGAACATGATTATTTAACAAGAATCAAGTTAGGGTTTGGCTCACAACTTTTGGCTTTCAAAGATGAAAGGAAGTTAACATGTAAGGATAGGACTTTGATAGACTTGCTTCAACCCTTTTTCTCTTCATGCAATCTTTCTACCCTTGGTATTCTTGAAAGAGATGCAATGAAAGTTGAGGTGAATTGAGTGGATTAAAACTCAAGAGAAATCACCAAGTATATTAGGGATTGGAAGAGTTTTGGTGAATGATATTCTAACTAGGGTTTCTACCTTGTTTAAGCTCTTGATTCTTTTGGATAATACTTGGAGTGAATTAGAAAATGGAATGGTGTTTGTGTGTGTGTTGTGGACGTTCAAGGAGAGGCAAGGAGGCTTTATATGGCCTTGAGGAGGTTAGAAGTGTTGACTTGTCAACACTTGATCACCAAGTTTAACACATGGATGCAATCTAAGAGTACTTAGCATGAGATCATGCCACATAGTGTGAATGCCCCCCCCCCCTAGTGGCGGTTTCAAGACCTTGGAGAACAAGGGTTGGACTTTGGATGATATTATCCAAGATATCTAGTGTGTTTTGACTCCGAAAACTGCAAACCGTAAGTTGTTACGCCTCAAAACGTAAAACCGGGTGTCGTAAAATTATGGAATTTGAAAGTATTGATAAACATGTCAATAAGTTCCATAATAAAATATAAAATGAGTGGTAGGTTCCATTTGGGTGTAAAACCCTGCTAAAAACTGGAAACACGGGTCTAAAACGCGTAATTCGCGTAAAACGCTGAATATTGCGTAAAATTGAGAAAAGTAAAATGTTACTTTTCTAATGTTATAAAAATGATTTAAAATGACTTATAATGTCTAGACTGGGCTCAGTCTAGTGTCGGTTGGTATTAAATGTCTTTTAGACATCAAACCGTAAGCCTAAAAATCACGAAATGACTTATAACATCAAGGGATCATTTTTGGTCAATGGAGGAGGGAAAGAATATGTTGACTTTTTCTAATAAGTTGAAAACTCAAATCTTCTTAGAAACGCGTTTTGTGGTCTAACGGTTAATCGCCCAAACGGTTAAGCGTGCTCGTGCGGGATTAGTACAGGTTTGGGTGACCTGCTGGGAAGTTTTTGGTCATGTTTTTCTCAGTCACGATTAATTCTCAAATAAATCATGAGTGTGTCAAACATTTTTCTGATGTGGGGTCACCTGACGGGGTGGAATTTCGTTGTGCATAGAATTTCTGATTGACGTTTTACCCTAAAACGTGTAATTCCTTAATAACTTTCACGAAAATGAGCTTATGAATGTCAAACTTTTAATTTGTCATGGAAATGATTTATCACTCGAGAATATCAAATAAAAATCAACTTTCGGGAAAGTTTCGGGAAAAATGAATAGTAAAAGTGAATAGTGAAATTTTCCGGGAATGGTAATTATCCTGAAAAATGTGAATTGTTACAGTTCCTGTGAGTGAATCAATATGGTTCTGAAGTTTGTTTCAACTTTCTTTTCTGACAATAGTAGAAATACATTTTTGCAAGAACAACCATTAGTTTTTTTTAACCAACAGTGGAAGTATTGATAATTTGACAAGTAACCACCAAGTTGCTATTTTCATTAAACGAAGAGGCTGTTTCTGCTCTTCAAGTATTTTATGATTGTGACTCCCTTGCTATCTTCTTTTTTTTTTTGTATGCAGCTTCAGAAAGAACGAGCAAAGGTACTATCAATGTTTGGGACTTTAGTTTCACCCAAGCTTTGGGCCTCTCAACTCACATTTGAGACAGGTGAATTCAGAAAGCTATTTGTAGAAAATTATCGAACTCCGAGCATAACGATATCTGTTCTTGTTCATCATTTTTCCTGACTTGTGTTAAAAAGAAGTAATTGTTTCCTTTGTTGTGCAGCGCTAGACACACTCGTAGAAATAGCAACTGCTCGTTCATCGATTCTTAAATCTTATGAGGTGTTACATAGGGATATGAAAAGCACCAAGGAATGACGAGTGATAGGGGTTCAACTGTCCAAAATAAAATAATTGAAGCAATGAAAATTGATGCCAAACACTCCAGCTTAGACTTCGGATTTTGTTCATCAGATAATGGATCTTGAAATTTTGTGTAATAGTTTATGAACAAAATATCTTGGATCGTTTTTGTTTGCAGCAATTGTATTAATATCTGAAATACTAATTTATTCGACTTTAGACAGTTAATAATTTCTCAGGACACCAATTTCCTTGACGTGTTACACTTTTATATATATACCAAAGGAAAAATGATACATGTGCCTAATAAACACGCCTAAAACTAAATCTACAATTGTGATTGGTTAAACATGTAATCAGTTTAAAAATTTAACTAACTTATCTTTTATATAATAAAGTTTCAGAGTAATTTTGCAAAAACAATCATATTAAAAAAAGAATTAGGTCAATCAAATTGCTCAACACACATATCATTTCTCTAATGCAAACTATTCTATCCACTAGCACCACATGATATATGGATAATGGATTTGCATGAAATTAATGGCAAACGTACATATGAGAAATGCCAAACTTTGCGATGAAGACTTTGTCTCTTCTTTTTTCTCATTTTTTTTTTCTATGGCTGACATTTATTAATAATTAGACTAAAGGATATACAAAGTCAAGAAAATACAAACTCATATTTAATTTACACGTTTCTTCTTGTTTTCTTTTTCAAAATTTTATCTTAACCCTTAGGTCTCCAAAAGAATACAATATTACCCCTCAACTTCATCATCAAGAGAAACAAATCTCGTGTAACCCGTTGTTGCATCATAAGAAAATACAAACACGAGATGCTTAGTAAATGATCACGTCTGCTTGGTAAAGGAGCAGGAAAGATGCTTGGTAAAGGAGCTGGGAAGACGCTTGGTAAAGGAGCGGGAAAGGTTACACCTTGGTAAAAAGGCGGGCAGACATTGGATTGCAAACTCAACTTGATGCTGAAGACAATTATGTTGTTACAAAGAAGAAGGAATGAAGGTCGTGACTAAGGTGGTTCATCGTTCGAGGTTCAAACATGGTTCAATGATGCTTAATATAAGGATTGGCTAAGGTGTTAGTAATAAGGTGGAAATTGTTAGTAATATTAGTAATACATTAGGGGTATATTATGTAAATAGTGTGTAGAGACTAGGAATGAAACTTAGAATAGAAGGCGCATGTGGGTCGAGTTAAGATGAAATGAGAAATAAACTCAAAATAAGAATAGTGAGAATAAACCATAACCGCACATTTTAGACACCTACAAAAACACATGTGCATTTCCTCTAAAATTTATCTCCCTTATTTGATATTTGTAGTTAGAAATACTTCTCACTCGTCTCATTTAAATTTTCCTTCTCATTGAATCCTGTCCCCCATGTTGGTCGGCTAAACAATTTATAAACCATTTAGTCTCTATATACAACGACATATAGCTTTGGTATATTGTCTCATGTGTTATGTTATTCTAGCCAACATCGTTGTTTATCTCGTGTTCACTAAATTGGTGCTTGTGCTCGATTCAAATCTATGATCTAACGTTCCGCGATCGAACATCAAGTTTGTTGTCGTAATTGTCGAACAATAATAACATGGTATGATCATATTTAACACGACCTTATTGTGTTTAAAGACATATTTTGTTTATAGGTCTGAAATCCCAGACAATGGTGTTTATGTTCTTATGATTTTTTTTAATCATTTTGGCCTATACATCAAACATGGTCTAATTGTAGCACGACATACATACATATATATATATATATATATATATATATATATATATATATATATATATATATATATATATATATTTTGTAACTTTCAAACGAGAACCATTTTAACTGCGAGAACTGAGAGAACCACAAAAAACATACATGCACGCCTTCAATAATTGTATTTTTGCACATATGTTTTAAAAACAACACATATGTTTTAAAAAAAACATAGTTGTTCTAAAGAATTTGATAAGAAATTGAGAATACAAAATTTTTCTTTGGAGGTGTGCATGTATGTTCTTATAAGACGTGCAACGACAATATTGCGACCGTGGGTAAGGTTTTTGTGAAAAAAGATGATGAGTTCATAATGATATTGAAGAACATAGGTGGATGCTTAAGATTATTGATGATTTGCGTGTATTTTTAGTTTATTTTAAAAGGCGTGCATACATGTTTTTTGTGGTTCTCTCAGTTCTCGCAGATAAAATGGTTCTCGTAAGAAAGTCCCCCTATATATATATATATATATATATATATATATATATATATATATATATATATATATATATTGAACCTAGTTGCACATTTAGTGATTGATAAAATATTTCAAATGAATGAAAGTTACATCTAAAGTTATGAGGTAGTTTCATATAATATACGAGAAAATTGATTGTTTAATGTGTAAAAAGTAATTTCCAGGAAGCTTACAAGAAACTGCAGATAATAGACTTTGTTTTGGAAGTTATCATGCAATTTCTAGAGCTTGGGGGATTGAAAGTGTAACTTATGAATATAGAGTTGACTTGACGTAAACCTACTTGCATTATTTAACATATGATCGACATGAGTAGAATTATCATTTCATTTTCGATAGCCATTCATATCCTGTGCTTGCTTCTTAACTAATCCAATAAAAAAAAATTGTAAGTCCTCTCCTCAACTTTGTTTTTATTTATGAATATGAATTTGTCGATTGTTTTTATTATAGCTTTTGAACCTAAAACGGTTGTTTAAAAGTAAAATAGTAAAATACGCGTTTCTTCTCTATTAAAGTAGACAAATCTGTTCAAATTGTTGTTACTGATCATTTTGCCGTTCTCTATTTAATTCAAACACCCTTTGGTTTTCATTTCTTAAAAATGAAGCACCCCAATGTAATTTATATAGAAAACTGCGGGACTAGAAGTGTATGTTTCTGATATAAAAATTGACTTGAAGTCAACCCAGTTGCATTATTTTACATGTGACGTGAGTATAATGATCATCCATTGTTTATTGTAGTTCTAAAAACCGCAAGTCATCTTACTCTTTTTCATTTTTATAAATCATACTATCTCTTAATGATTTCAGTTTTAATCCGGATCCTATTTGATTTGATGAGGTTCTTTATTAGATAAATGGTTCGTTATTAAATATCCTAAGCTTAAAATAATTGATTAGCAGTGGTTGAATACTCAAATATAACTTAGTGCTTTTTACGAACAAAATTATAAACTTGGAGACTTTTGTTGAGTCAACTTATGATGTTGATCCAGCCATCTATGTTTGGAGTTGAAAATTCTAATAAAAGCTTCATTAATCGATAATCATCTATTTTAAATTTTCATACAACCTAGTTCATCTTTATCACATAATTTATTATACTTTATAAAGTTTCCATTCTTCATATAAGTTTAGTCTTTGTAAAAAGAATCACTAAACATTTATTAATCCTTTAATTCAATTTGTTAATTTACCTTTTAACATTTTTTATAAAATATTCACCAAGCATATCAACCCACTGGTATTTTTCACCAATAAGCATTCCGAGGCTATTAATTATGTAAATTTTTACATAGTATACTAGTCGAAGTGACGGAAGAAAGAATGATATCTTTGCCTATCTTGCATTATAACATGTAGCTTAATAAAAGAAATTGCATATTGTCTAAAACCGAAAGACTATAAGTGCAATTAAAGTTGTCTTGGAAACTCACTTGTCTTTACGCTTTTTAACATAATAGGTCATGTTGACCAATCATGAACAAGTTAAAGGGATCAATGTTTTTCTTAATAGAAATTAAGGGTACACTGGTGTTTATACCTCTCACAATAAACACAACACGACCTATCATGTTGATAACAACTTAAGAGGATCTTTATCCAACTCAAATACATATAAGATTGACATGTAACTTAATACTCGAAGTTGCATAGTATCTAAAACGGAGGGACTGAAAGTGCAACTAAAGTTGACTTAATGTCAACTAACTTGCCTTTACTCTTTCCTAAACTTCATTTTCATTTTCATTTTCATTTTCATTGCATTCATTCGATTAATACTTCCATCCATCCGTCAATTAATTATATACTTGTAGTTTTAAATTATCCTTGTATATTTCAAATTTATAGTATGATGAGACTTTTCAGTCTGACTCGATTAATAGTATTAGCTTATTTTCAAGCTTCATTGTAATAGTTGTATGTGATATTATTGAAGTTTGTTAGTATTGGATGACCGAAAACCGACAATTTAAAGATGTTCTGATGATAGATGCAGTAAAAAGTTCAAGTTAATAACCTCACATAAGCCATTAAAATTTGAAGTTTCTTGTATATTATTGAAGTTTCTTGGCCTATTTGCTGGGTTATATGAGCTTATATAAGCTATATCCTCAAGTTAATAAGCTCCTAAGCCATTAAAAATTGAGCTTATAAAAAGTTCAGTAAGCTCATCAAATAAGTTAAACCAAACACCCCTTAAAACTAGTTGGGATACAGTTGACATGATTGACTGATTTGAGCCTGTGAGAGATGTTTTTTTATTAGGTTATGTAGCGTAAGATACATGGCATTGAATGGAATGAAGAATTAGATTTTGGTGAAGAAAGTAGATACTAATCGGAAAGTGCCACTGTTGGAGAAATAGCGTTTTCGTGTAAATGACATTAGGTGTGGAAAACTTTCAAAAAGTTAGTTGTAGTGTTGTGTGGATCAGTGACTCGAAGGAACTTTACATTAACCTTTTGGTTTCTTGATGCTTGTGCATGTATTCTATGAAAGCTTTAAGTCTTTAACGGTTACTAAAACATTGTAAACTTGGTATCACTTATAATTAACATTCATGGTGGTCAATTTAATATACATTCATATTCTTGGGAAACATAGAAGACAGAACGCCTCTCTTAAGCTAAATGCAATGGTAATATTACTCCTCTATGTTTTCAAGAGAGATGACTGTCTATTTTTGTGATGCTGTTTCCACTATCTATGTTTTGTATTTGTTTTTTTTAACAGTTAACTTATATATAAACAATTAGCATGCTTGTTCTGTCTACATGTTATGTGGTATAACACAAAAGCACTCACATGTTTGATTGTTTTATGCTACTTAGTCATGGGTTCTATGGTGCTAATTACTAGTAGTTGTTTCAATTTTATTTTTCATTTTTTTCTGAAAACGTTTACTGTACTTGTAAATGCAGCACAATCTCATTGTTGACGATGGCTGCTACGTCCATTCCTCATTGGTGGAAATATGATGTCTTTGTAAGTTTCAGAGGTGAAGATATCCGCAAAAGCTTCATGGATCATATGTTCAATGATTTCAAGCAAAAGGGAATTTATGCTTTTAGAGATGATACCAAATTGCCTAAAGGAGAAGAGATATCTCCCCATCTCTACAAAGCCATTGAAGAATCAAGGTTTTTGATAGTTATCTTCTCCAAAGATTATGCTTCTTCATCATGGTGTCTGAGGGAACTTGTCAAAATACTCGAGTGCAAGCAAATGGGAAAGCCTAAACACGAGGTTCAAATAATCTTTTATGATGTTAAACCTGATGTGGTGAGAAAGCAAGCTGGGAGCTATGCTGAAGCATTTGCCAAACATGATGTTTCAAATAGAACAGAGGTGGATAAATGGAGAGAAGCTCTATTCATGGCGGCTAACTTATCTGGATGGGATCTCCAAGACATGACAAATGGGTAAATTTCTTGTTTTTTCTGTAACTATCTTGTAGCTCTACTAAAGCTTAACACTTTGTAGTTTATCTTACTTATTGTGTCTTTGTGATAAACAGGTTTGAGTCCAAGTTCATCGATTCCATTTCCAGAGAAATCCTCAAAAAATTATCTGACAGACCCTTAGATGTTGGTGAGAACCTTGTAGGCATAGATATCCATCTCAACAAATTAGACTTGTCACGCTTCATTGGGTCAGATAAGGTTAACATGATTGGAATATGCGGTATAAGCGGGATAGGAAAGACGACCCTTGCCAAAGCTATTTATAACTTGATGTATATCCACTTTGAAGAAAGTTGCTTTTGTGAAGATGTCAAAGAAGTCACAAAACGACAAGGCCTGATTCAAGTCCAACTGCATATGATTGGAAAGATCATGAAAATAGAAGATTTGAAGATATCAAGTGTTGGTGAAGGAATTGTAACAATTCGCATTTTTCAGGATAATTACTATTCCCGGAAAATTTCACTATTCATTTTTACTATTCATCTTTCCCGAAAATTTTCCCAAAATTTGATTTTTATTTCTTGGGCTCGAGTGATAAATCATTTCCATGGCAAATTAAAAGTTTGACATTCATAAGCTCATTTTCGTGGAAGTTATTAAGGAATTACACGGAATTACACGTTTTAGGGTAAAACGTCATTCAGAAATTCTACGTACAACGAAACTCGACCGCGTTAAGTGACCCCGCATCAGAAAAATGTTTGACACACTCATGATTTATTTGAGAATTAATCGTGACTGAGAAAAACATGACCAAAGACTTCCCGGCAGGTCACCCAAGCCAGTACTACTCTCGCATGAGCACGCTTAACCGTATGGGCGATTAACCGTTAGACCACAAAACGCGTTTCTAAGACGATTTGAGTTTTCAACTTATTAGAAAAAGTCAACATATTTTTCCCTCCTCCATTGACCAAAAATCATCCCTTGATGTTATAAGTCATTCCTTGATTTTTAGGCTTACGGTTTGATGTCTAAAAGACATTTAATACCAACCGACACTAGACTGAGCCCAGTCTAGACATTATAAGTCATTTTAAATCATTTTTATCACATTAGAAAAGTAACATTTTACTTTTCTCAATTTTACGCAATATTCGTACATTTTACGTATTACGCGTTTTAGACCCGTGTTTCCAGTTTTTAGCAGGGTTTTAGCACCCGATAGAACCTACCACTCATTTTATATTTTATTATGGAGTATAATGACATGTTTAACCATTCTTCCAAGTTTCGTATTTTTACGATACCCGGTTTTACGTTTTGTGACGTAACAACTTACGGTTAGCAATTTACGGAGTCGGAACTAGCTCCATAATCTTGGATAAGATCACCAAAAGTCCACCCTTGCTCCCCAAGGTTACCAAACCGCCCTAGGAGGGGGGAGTCACACCCATGTGGCTTCATCTCATGAATTTACCCCTAGATTATCACTAAATTACAACTTGGTCACCAAGTTTTGGTAATTTCCTACTTGTTTCCTAACCTCCTCATTTGGACTATAAATACTCCCTCCCTCCCCTTCCTTTGTACGCCACCATCACAACACACCAACACCATCTCCTTTGCTTGATCTTCTTCCAATTCTATGCAAGATTCAAGTGCAAGTTCAAGGTTGAAACCCTAGTTTCTTTTAGATAATCAAAACACTTCCAAACTACATAAACTTTGGTGATTTCTCTTGAGTTTAAATCCACTCAAGTCACCTCAACCATCATCATCCATCTTTCAAGATTACAAGGGTAGAAAGATTGCATGAAGTGAAGTGGGTTGAAGCAAGTCTATCAAAGTCCTATTCTTACATGTTAACTTCCTTTCATCTTTGAAAGCCAAAAGTTGTAAGCCAAACCCTAACATGATTCTTGTTAAATAATCATGTTCATGTTATTTACATGTTATTCTTGCTATATTATGTCTTGTAGTTATGTCCATGATGTATAAAAGTGAACAAAACAAGTTATTGTTATTGATTGTTACAACAAGTTACTAAAACAAGCAAACTAGTGACTTTCTTGGAAAACCACGACCAAAATGGTAAAATTATGATATTGGATCATTACATATTACAGTAGAGGACTTAACAAGGAAACCATAGCAATTTGAACCACCTAAAACGAGTATACGAGTCAAAAGTTACGCCCATTTGAAGTTACCAAAACTTTGCGGCAAACTGCCAAATACCATTCTGATCAAATTTAGGTTTTGAAAGTCCCACTTCTGGTCCGATTCATCAAAAAGTTAAAACACAAAAGTTGTCCGGAACGACGTTTTCGTTCAGGAACAAAGAAGCTCGAGACCTAAAAACGCTTTCCGAGTGATAAAATTCTTCAAATTCTAAACAGCCCATTTTTAGGCGAAAGTCACTAGATTATGGTTATACTTTGAAAGGAACAAGAGGTCTTATGACCTATAATCAAGACCACAACCATGGCTAGATCCAAGGTTGTGTCTCATGACCTTGAAACAAGGACCAAAGGTCATGGCTAGGCCATGACGAAATGACCATACCAACTTACATAGGCGTAAACATGAAACAATGAATTAGGCGATAACTTGAACAAGCAATTTGGATCTACTTCACTTAAAAGGGAACCATGAGATATTACCAAGAGAAAATGGTCATACAAGACTTATGAAACTACCCCTAATAACAATCTTCATGTACTAATAAACTTTCCTAAGTTTATCCAAATATCGGACATATAACTTTTCGGATCAAAACTTATATCTATATATTTCATCAACTACTACAATAGTAGGGAGCCTCATGTGAGGAGTTCATTATGTAAGCCGTCGAGTTGATTTACGAGTTAAAGTGTCCTGGCTCCTCGAACGCTTACTAACATGACTTCTGAATTATGTCGACCCGAACGGTAGTAAACGATATACCAAAACATACATGTTTCATGAATCTTTCTTTCAAAGACTTATACTATACATCATACCACATCATGGACTAAATGCAAGATATATATATAGGCACTACTTCATATTCTTTACTCCGAACCTAAGTCGCAACATTCTATTATAGGTTGCTCGTAGAAACCTTCACGATTCGACCATCACATTCACTACTCACTACATAACTTAAGGTGAGTTCGTAGCCCCACTTTCTATTGTTTAACTATTTTACAAACCCATGGGGGGAATACATGCTATTATTTTTCTACTCGAACACGATGCTTTCTACTGTATGCTACCCGACGATGTTTTATTATCACTAAGTAACGATTGCCATGTTCGAAGTCCCTATATCATGAACCATTAGTCACTACCTTTAGTGAGCGCGAATATTGTGAATAGATCTATTGGGATTGACGGATCCCATTTGTGTTGAACAACGATGAGTTCACACAAATGCACTATATTTGAGATTTAGCGGTATAATGGCAAAAGTACCTTGGTAGGGCTTCTATAATGCCAATTTTGTTGGTTCGATGTTAATGCTTTGGTTGCATGAGCTTAGTGAAATAAATAACGATTTTGTTTTCTAACTATGAGTGTGAGTCTATAGCTCACACTACGATTATTGTGTTCAAACGATTTAACTAAACTCTACGAATTCCACTCAACCTTTGTGTTGACCTCTCAAGCATGTATTTCAGGTTCATGACGATCAAGGATGGTACGGAAGGGCACGGATACTCAAGAGGGCTATAAATTTTATTATCATTCAAAACTCATTTAATGTAAATTGTAAACATGGAACCATCTGGGACCTCATTTTGTAATCTCTGATATTTATACAATTTGAATGATAAATCTTTTAAAACGACTCAATTGGAGTTCGTTTTCTATTATTGTGACTATTGTGCCGTCGAGTAACACCCAGTTCGAATTCCGCTGCATCCATGAATTGGGGGTGTTACAGATTGGTATCAGACCCATGGTTATAGAGAAACGGGTCTAATTGAGACCTAAACTATAACCACACTACAAGCAAAAACATTTTATAGCCTTCCGATCTTCGTGTCTTCCATCCTCCAGACGATTATGGACTTATTAAGCATTTTATGCTACATGAACATAAGTATATTCATATATACACACTAGGCATTTTCCACTACACGAACAAATACTAGTATATTTATATATACATTCGAGTTATTTTCAATCATTTTATCTAAACATATCTACACATGCCTATTCTATGGCATTTCGACACAACCACATTCTCCCAACCATGTTCCTACTCCAACATTTTATATCCAAGATATTGTAACGAATTACGATGGTCTTTTCTATTTCCCGAACATTGTATGACACAATGGTCTTAATCATTTCTCAAATGTGTTGAGTCACACAATGGTCTAATCTACTTCCGAGACATTGTGATTTGTGCAATGGTCTCTCGAATTATTCCACCACCTCATCAATATCATTTCATATGATATCAAAAACCCATCACAATCTATTATGAGATTTCTAAAGGATAAACTAATCCATCACCTACGAAAGCTGAACTTTCTCTACATTCATCAAAGTTTTCTTCTGAAACCTTCATTGTTTAAAGCTCGTGATCCTCGCCAAGTATGGACTGTTTTAGAACTACTTAAAACTTCCTTTCCACACGTATCTACCCGTACTATCTTCTATGCGATGGAATGTGAAAACATAGGTTACAAGTCTTGTATGGGCGGGACTTGCAACTGAAGGGTTTGACATTGCCTTTGTTTAGTGGACAGTTTCCCGAAAGCAATGGACATATCACAAGTATACCTAATTTAGGTATTTGAAAATTTTATCGAACCTCGGCTAAATATAGACTAGTCACCTATATTTAACCTAGGGACAGTGGAATATAGTCTGACTAACTATATTCGACTTAAAATTTTCAAATACTGAGAGTAGTTGTACTAGGGTTATGTTCAGATTGATTTCCTACTTGAACTCGATAAACCACCCGAATTCTTTAAAACGATCTAGAGACACGATAGTGTTTTACCACTCAGCGAAATCTTAACACCTTATTTGTACTACCTAATTTCATTCTTGAAAGTTTTCATTTATGAGATAATCCGAACTACTATCTTGGGATAGTTATCAATTCTTCTCTTCATCCCGTAGAAGTACTATCCTGTTTAGTTCCTAAGGATACCATCCCATCATAAACCTTTAAAATCTCTTAAGATTTTCAAAGCAAACTCAACATCTATACCTAAGAGTATTAATGCTGGGCATACACAACACACTTTTGTTCATCAACATATCACATCATTATCTTCACAACCGTTGAAACCACAAGCTCATTAACAGATCGTGATGCACTTTTAAAGCTCAAATCATCCTTAGCTACACCACAAGCACCCTTACCAACTTTACAAGATTGAATATTCATCTTGGAACACCAGTATCATCTCGTAATACCCTACCTTGTAACTCACCGACTAAGTATGAATGTTGTGTAGGATGATTTGTAATTATTTGAATGGATTGGGATGCCTTTTCATTTAAATAAAGACATTGTAAATCACTAAACCATAAGTTTATATTTCCTTATCTACATTGTTTGGGATGCCTCTCTATGTAAATAAAGAATTATAAACAAGTGGGCTTATTTGTATCCGAAATAACATAAGTATGAAGTCAATAAACACTAGGTACAACAACCGATTACCTACTAGGCTATGATTGCAATTACTATCTCAAATTCCTATTAATATTCGGCTGCTATATCAATTTCCTTTGATATTCGACTATTACCATACCTTTCCTACATAAAAGTAAACCTCGTCCTACACCATACACTGAAACGACAAATCAAACTACATCACTGGTAATCCCAGACTATAGTCCTCATAAGTAACCACACCTTTTCATCGACACCACTCCAACATATGATACACATAGAACTTCGGGACGAAGTTCCCCGTAAGGGGTAGAGACTGTAACAATTCGCATTTTTCAGGATAATTACTATTCCCGGAAAATTTCACTATTCATTTTTACTATTCATCTTTCCCGAAAATTTTCCCGAAATTTGATTTTTATTTCTTGGGCTCGAGTGATAAATCATTTCCATGGAAAATTAAAAGTTTGACATTCATAAGCTCATTTTCGTGGAAGTTATTAAGGAATTACACGGAATTACACGTTTTAGGGTAAAACGTCATTCAGAAATTCTACGTACAACGAAACTCGACCGCGTTAAGTGACCCCGCATCAGAAAAATGTTTGACACACTCATGATTTATTTGAGAATTAATCGTGACTGAGAAAAACATGACCAAAGACTTCCCGGCAGGTCACCCAAGCCAGTACTACTCTCGCATGAGCACGCTTAACCGTATGGGCGATTAACCGTTAGACCACAAAACGCGTTTCTAAGACGATTTGAGTTTTCAACTTATTAGAAAAAGTCAACATATTTTTCCCTCCTCCATTGACCAAAAATCATCCCTTGATGTTATAAGTCATTCCTTGATTTTTAGGCTTACGGTTTGATGTCTAAAAGACATTTAATACCAACCGACACTAGACTGAGCCCAGTCTAGACATTATAAGTCATTTTAAATCATTTTTATCACATTAGAAAAGTAACATTTTACTTTTCTCAATTTTACGCAATATTCGTACATTTTACGTATTACGCGTTTTAGACCCGTGTTTCCAGTTTTTAGCAGGGTTTTAGCACCCGATAGAACCTACCACTCATTTTATATTTTATTATGGAGTATAATGACATGTTTAACCATTCTTCCAAGTTTCGTATTTTTACGATACCCGGTTTTACGTTTTGTGACGTAACAACTTACGGTTAGCAATTTACGGAGTCGGAACTAGCTCCATAATCTTGGATAAGATCACCAAAAGTCCACCCTTGCTCCCCAAGGTTACCAAACCGCCCTAGGAGGGGGGAGTCACACCCATGTGGCTTCATCTCATGAATTTACCCCTAGATTATCACTAAATTACAACTTGGTCACCAAGTTTTGGTAATTTCCTACTTGTTTCCTAACCTCCTCATTTGGACTATAAATACTCCCTCCCTCCCCTTCCTTTGTACGCCACCATCACAACACACCAACACCATCTCCTTTGCTTGATCTTCTTCCAATTCTATGCAAGATTCAAGTGCAAGTTCAAGGTTGAAACCCTAGTTTCTTTTAGATAATCAAAACACTTCCAAACTACATAAACTTTGGTGATTTCTCTTGAGTTTAAATCCACTCAAGTCACCTCAACCATCATCATCCATCTTTCAAGATTACAAGGGTAGAAAGATTGCATGAAGTGAAGTGGGTTGAAGCAAGTCTATCAAAGTCCTATTCTTACATGTTAACTTCCTTTCATCTTTGAAAGCCAAAAGTTGTAAGCCAAACCCTAACATGATTCTTGTTAAATAATCATGTTCATGTTATTTACATGTTATTCTTGCTATATTATGTCTTGTAGTTATGTCCATGATGTATAAAAGTGAACAAAACAAGTTATTGTTATTGATTGTTACAACAAGTTACTAAAACAAGCAAACTAGTGACTTTCTTGGAAAACCACGACCAAAATGGTAAAATTATGATATTGGATCATTACATATTACAGTAGAGGACTTAACAAGGAAACCATAGCAATTTGAACCACCTAAAACGAGTATACGAGTCAAAAGTTACGCCCATTTGAAGTTACCAAAACTTTGCGGCAAACTGCCAAATACCATTCTGATCAAATTTAGGTTTTGAAAGTCCCACTTCTGCTCCGATTCATCAAAAAGTTAAAACACAAAAGTTGTCCGGAACGACGTTTTCATTCAGGAACAAAGAAGCTCGAGACCTAAAAACGCTTTCCGAGTGATAAAATTCTTCAAATTCTAAACAGCCCATTTTTAGGCGAAAGTCACTAGATTATGGTTATACTTTGAAAGGAACAAGAGGTCTTATGACCTATAATCAAGACCACAACCATGGCTAGATCCAAGGTTGTGTCTCATGACCTTGAAACAAGGACCAAAGGTCATGGCTAGGCCATGACGAAATGACCATACCAACTTACATAGGCGTAAACATGAAACAATGAATTAGGCGATAACTTGAACAAGCAATTTGGATCTACTTCACTTAAAAGGGAACCATGAGATATTACCAAGAGAAAATGGTCATACAAGACTTATGAAACTACCCCTAATAACAATCTTCATGTACTAATAAACTTTCCTAAGTTTATCCAAATATCGGACATATAACTTTTCGGATCAAAACTTATATCTATATATTTCATCAACTACTACAATAGTAGGGAGCCTCATGTGAGGAGTTCATTATGTAAGCCGTCGAGTTGATTTACGAGTTAAAGTGTCCTGGCTCCTCGAACGCTTACTAACATGACTTCTGAATTATGTCGGCCCGAACGGTAGTAAACGATATACCAAAACATACATGTTTCATGAATCTTTCTTTCAAAGACTTATACTATACATCATACCACATCATGGACTAAATGCAAGATATATATATAGGCACTACTTCATATTCTTTACTCCGAACCTAAGTCGCAACATTCTATTATAGGTTGCTCGTAGAAACCTTCACGATTCGACCATCACATTCACTACTCACTACATAACTTAAGGTGAGTTCGTAGCCCCACTTTCTATTGTTTAACTATTTTACAAACCCATGGGGGGAATACATGCTATTATTTTTCTACTCGAACACGATGCTTTCTACTGTATGCTACCCGACGATGTTTTATTATCACTAAGTAACGATTGCTATGTTCGAAGTCCCTATATCATGAACCATTAGTCACTACCTTTAGTGAGCGCGAATATTGTGAATAGATCTATTGGGATTGACGGATCCCATTTGTGTTGAACAACGATGAGTTCACACAAATGCACTATATTTGAGATTTAGCGGTATAATGGCAAAAGTACCTTGGTAGGGCTTCTATAATGCCAATTTTGTTGGTTCGATGTTAATGCTTTGGTTGCATGAGCTTAGTGAAATAAATAACGATTTTGTTTTCTAACTATGAGTGTGAGTCTATAGCTCACACTACGATTATTGTGTTCAAACGATTTAACTAAACTCTACGAATTCCACTCAACCTTTGTGTTGACCTCTCAAGCATGTATTTCAGGTTCATGACGATCAAGGATGGTACGGAAGGGCACGGATACTCAAGAGGGCTATAAATTTTATTATCATTCAAAACTCATTTAATGTAAATTGTAAACATGGAACCATCTGGGACCTCATTTTGTAATCTCTGATATTTATACAATTTGAATGATAAATCTTTTAAAACGACTCAATTGGAGTTCGTTTTCTATTATTGTGACTATTGTGCCGTCGAGTAACACCCAGTTCGAATTCCGCTGCATCCATGAATTGGGGGTGTTACAGGAATTATGGTAATAAAGAAGATGATGTCATCAAGGCCAATCCTGCTTGTTTTGGATGATGTAGATGATCATGAGCAGTTAGAAGCACTAGCGGGTTCACCTACATGGTTTTGCCCAGGAAGTTTGATTATTTTCACCGGTAAAGATAAACAGTTGCTAAGATCACATAGAGTGGATGAAATACATGAAATGGGGAATTTAGATAAGTGTGAAGCTCTTGAGCTCTTTAGTTTATATGCATTTGGGAAAAGGCATCCTTCAGATGATTTTGCAAAATTTGCTTCCCAAATTGTGAAATATTTGCAAGGTCACCCTTTGGCTCTCAAAGTTTTTGGTCGACTATTGTGTGAAAAATCTGTGGATGTTTGGAAAGGGCAGTTGGTTAGACTCCAAACATATCCTAATTCAGATATCCTAAAAAAACTTAGACCAAGTTTTGATAGCTTGGCATCTGATGAGAAAAGAATGTTTCTTGACATTGCATGTGCCTTCATTGGGGAAAATAAAGATTTTGCTGCAAGTGTACTAGACAGCAGCAACTGTTCCGCAAGTAATATTGAAGTTTTGGTTGATAAGTTCCTGCTAACAGTATCTCCAAGTAATATGTCTCTTCAAATGCATGAATTGATTCAATGCATGGCAAGGGAAATTATACGTGAAGAATTCAGCATGCCTGAGAATCGCAGCAGAAGATTGTGGATTTCATCAGAGGACGATATACTGAATGTAAACAAGGTATTAAGTGGCATATGATTCCTTTTTCAACATAAACATTAAATTTGAGTATAAGCAATTGCCTTTTTTTTTTTTTTTTTTTTTTTTTTTTAGCAAATACAATCTGATGATCTATTAATTAAGTAGGGTTGGATCAGTTGGAAAACCCCTTGCCTCTTAACCTAGAGGTCAAGGGTTCGATCCTCACTCCCTACAAAAGGCCGGAGGTCCTTTTCTAACTTAGGTAGAACCGGAAGTAGTCTCTCTACCTTAGGTAGAGGTATGGTTGTCTACGTCTCAACCTCCCCCATACACCGTGGAAGACGATATTGGGAGTTACTTTACTTTTTTTACTTTTAATCTGATGATCTATTAATTGTATATAGGTAGCGGAAGAAGTTGAAGTTCTAGTCCTTTTGGTAAAGAAAAACTTTCAAAACATTCCCATAGATGGACAAGCTCTTACACGTATGAATAATTTGCGGATACTAAAAATATGCTTTCCGAAAGTCAAAGGACGTTGGCAGCCATTTGCAGTAAACTTCTCTGGAAGACTGGATTTGTTGTCCAATAAATTAAGGTTGCTTTATTGGCATGGATTGCCTTTAGAGTCCTTACCTTCAGATTTTTATCCGGAAAACATTGTTGCCATCGACTTGTCTTACAGCCACATAAAACAACTTTGGACAACACCAAAGGTATTTACTTGTTCATACATGTGTTTGTGTTCGACACCTAACGATATACAAACTTATCTTTTTTTCTATTGATGTTAGTGCTTAAGAAGGTTGAAAGTAATGAAGCTAAGCTACTGTTGTAACCTAACAACCACTCCTGACTTCTCAGAGATTACAAATATCGAAGAGCTAGATCTTGAAGGTTGTGTGAATTTGGTTACAGTTCATCCATCAATTGGAATGCTCAAGAGACTTGTTGTCTTAAATATGAGAGACTGCAGACGAGCTTTGAATCTCTCGGGATGCTTAAATGTCAACCAACTGCCTGAAGCCTTTTGGTCTAGATGCTGGACTTCACTCTCTAGTTTCATATGGAACCAATAACATCCCCAAAGATCAGTTTCATTGGAAGGTTTACATATGTTAAAGGAACTGAATTTAAGCTACTGCAATTTAGTTCAAGTGACTGATGCCATTGGAGGCTTATCATGTCTGGAGGATCTATACTTGGAAGAGAACAATTTTACTAGCTTGCCTGGAAGTTTGAGTCAACTTTCTAGTCTTAATTGGCTTAATGTTAATGGTTGCAAGAAGCTGGAAGTGTTGCCAGAACTTCCACATAGCCTAAAATATCTTAAAGCATCTGATTGCACCTCCTTATGTTCAGTTACAGGATCAAACCCAATCATGAGTAGAAGGTCCACTTATCTCAACAATTGTCCAAAATTGTTTAAGAAGTCGATATCGGAGACTCAATGTCTCGACTCATCTATAACTTCCCAAGGCTCTCGATTTTCTTCTTTCCTTCAGTATGCGCATAACAGATGTGGATTGTTCCGTTTGCCAGGAAGTTCCATTAGGAAAATGGAAATAATATATGATGGAAATAGCATTCCAAATTGGTTTACAAATAAAAGTTTGGGAAATCAGATAAAGGTTGAATTGCCATCAGATTGGAGCTTCAGTAAGTTAAGGGGATATGGAGTTTGTGTTGTTTTTAAGAGAAAAAAACTTTACACAGATTTTGGATTCTCTGTAAAGAACTTTGATGGAGCTTATTTGGGAGGATGCAGTCCATTATACTATTGGGATTATTTTGAGGATAAGCCAATAAGAATCGATGAGTCAGATATGATATGGTTGCATTATACGACAAGTGAAATACAGTGGTGGAAGGAAGCAAAGAATTTTGTAACATTTTGTTTTAATGAGAGTGAAGAAATTGAAGTGAAGGAGTGTGGTGCAAGACTTGTTTGGGATGAAGATTTAGATGAAGAAGCAGACTTGATTATGTTCCAAGACCTCCCTCTATCACAACATGGTGGGGCCTTGTGCCGGTTTGGGAGCATTAATGGGCCTCATATCGAATGGTCATGGTAGTCTAATAAAAAACCTTTATTATAATAATTTATTTGGTCGTTTTATTGAATAATCTGTGATAAATCCATGTCTTTGTTTTAGATAAAGAGCTTTTTTGTAGGAGACATCCACCATATGTTTGATGAAATGCATGAGTAGAAATCATTTACTATTATACTGGCACACTGTGTAGCTATTATTACTCTTTAGCTTGTTTGTATAAAATTTTTGGATTTCCAACAGATTTAGAATAGATTGCTGTCTTTTGAAATTGCGATGCGTACAGTAAGATAAGAAACTTTGCTGCGGTTAAAGCACATCTTTGTTAGAAAAACTTGACATATGCTTTGATCACTGAAAATGTTCTTGATGCTTACATTATGCATCTCTTCTTTGTTGCACATATAGCTGAAGCTTAGTTCTTTGAAGTACCTACCTGACATGCAAGATGCTACATGTGTTTCGACACATTACATGTGGGTCAGATTTCAACCCGTTTACCAAAGATGTGTCTTTTACCATTTATGTTATTTACACACTCAGGAGGAGCACATAAGTGGTATTGACATTGGTTTAAAAGATTACTCGTCGCCAATTTACTAGCACAGACGAGTATTAATCACCACTTCAATTCCAAGATTGCCTTTCCCTTAACCTTGATCTCCACTTCAATTCCAAGATTGCCTTTCCCTTAACCTTGACATTGGTTTAAATTTTATATTTTAGTCATTTCACTTCGCCCATAGGCAAAAATAAACTCGAAACTTTCTCATTGGGAGGCCGCCTGCACTTTCAAAACCACTAGGACTGCAATTTGGCCAAACCACAACTATGCCGCCTGCATACTCTTTTATCTATTTGACAGTGTGTTTCTTTAATTGACCCATATGATAGTGAGCTTTTCATATATAGTAGCCCACACCAGGTGTTAGAATGGAGTATATCAGTAGAAATCTTTAACTATTATATTGGAAAACAGTTTGGTAGCTATTACTCGTCAACTTGTTCGATTTTGCAACCCGCTGATGTGTGGTTGCAGTTAAGAACATTGTATTTTGTTTTGAAGTTGCTATGTGGTATATTGTAAGATTATAAGCTTTGCTGCATGTGACAACTGGCAAAATAGGGAGCCGTTTTATAAAACCCGCATTACATTTATATAATAAATATGGAATTTCTGAAAATTTATTGTGACGAGATATTTTACAAATGTTAGTACGTGATTTAATCGTACGATGTATTTGGGATTTAGTTGTTTAATTGTGGTTTGGTTTGATTCGGTCGTGATGAATTACTTTTGAGATCATTATTGTTGGCACTACTTTGACTCCGGCACTAGGTTGACCTAACAATTTAATTTTTTTTATGGAATTCGGATACTTTATTATTTTTGAAACGGGTTCGGTTGGAAAAAGTGATTGATTATTAAAGGTTTCGGGTTTGGCCCGTGTGTTTATTTGGGGCTACTTAGCCCACTACTATCACTAATAATAACAATAAAACAAAATTTATTTTTTTTTCTTTCACTACTATGAATCGTCCTTGTGTGTGAACCGACCCCCACAAAACCCCTCACCACTTTACTCTTTTCCCTCTCTCTCTCAAAGATACCATCTCCAAACCCTAACCCTCCTTAGCCGCCGCCCCTAGCCGGCTGCCACCACCTCACCGTCGCTCCATCAACATCAACACCACCATAAAACAACTCCCCATACCATCTCCTACTCGATCTACCGTAGCACGCGCCCTAAATCCCTTCTTTTTCATTCGATTTCACCTCAAATTCGTCACTCCTTGTTGTGGTATTGAAGATCTATTCGAGTTAGCTTGGTGGATAAAGGTAGGCCGAGTTTTTGACTCGGGTTTGTGTTCAACTCGTGACCTTGAGTCACGGTTTTCTTTTTGGTTTTCGGGTTCTATGGATTTGGAAACAAGATTATTGGGTTTTGGATGAAAATGGTTAAAAGATGATGTTTGGTATCCGGGTGGGTCGATGGGGATCCGATTTGGTGGAAGGATTTCTTGATTAAATGGTTATCTTGGTTGGATTGGTGCTCGGATTGAGCATAACCGAGACCCTCGAGGTCTCGGAGTCGGTTTTTGTGGCTTGTGTTGTCGAGCCGAGAACCATTGGGGTCCTCCCCAATCCATCTTCTTGTTGTTGTTGATTGTTGCCGAGACCCTAAGGGTCCGTTTGGCTTGAGATGGCTCGATGGGAGCAAGATCGCGACCCCTTGGGTCCGGTCGAATGGTTGATTTTTTTCTTTGACCCTTGTGGTCGTTTGGTATTTGGCCGAACACCCCCCCAAGGGGCTGTTTTGGTTCGAGCAAGCTCAAAGAGCTAGCCGAGACTTTTTAGTCTCCGGTGTGGCTCCATTCTATGTCTTGAGCTTATGTTTGACCCGGGTTGACTTGGTAACTCAACCCGCCTATATTTGGTTTCGGATAATATATGTACTTGTGATTATTTATTCGTGTGATGTTTACGAATTGGGCATTTGGTTTATTATTTTGGACGCGTTGCGGTATCTATTGTTTTTGAGTATATTTGGAGATGTGTTGACGAAAGTGAATTGGGGACCGTTGTGATACGGTTATTAGATGACGGAGATAGGTTAGTTGGGTGCCGTAGTCGGACCCTCATGTTGTAGCACGTGGATTTGAGATTTGTTTGGACGGAGTTATTATATTTATTATTATGACTTGGTATTGTATTTGGACTTGGACTATGAGCCGAGGGTCATGACTCGGACATTGGACCAAATTCAATGACTCGATAAATCTTTAAAGGTTGATATTAAAAATAAAACTCGTAATAATATTATTAAGAATATAATCGTTTATATATGTACATAGACGTGTTAAGCGTATATATATATATATATATATATATATAAATGCGTATATTAATAATAAAACGATCACGAGTAAACGTATAATAATAAAGCGATAGTTATTACACTATGAAAATGGTGCAATAAATGTCGGGATATTATTATAACTAATAACCATATATATAATGACGAACTTTACGTCGAATAACTAACAACTAAAAACGTGATTTTAATTATAAATTAGAAACTTATCGAGTTATACGAATTTTTGGGTCTTTAAAGTCCAAGTGGGCTTTATATTGTGACTTTGTGTTGTCACGGATATATGACGGTTAATATAAACACTTTATATATCGAATGACTTATTCTAGATCGAGTTATTTGACGATATAAAATGGATATATTAATGGGCATCGTATCCCACGATGCCCATAGGATGTGGTATATATTTTAGGGTAATGAATTACTATATGTCTCGTGGAATTTGGCCGATTCGACGATATATATAGGGAATTCATTGGGCTACGACATATACCAAATAGAAACTTATGTGCAATGTGCTTTAAGTTGGGTATAATTTTGGAACGATATATTACGTAAATAAGTATGGGAGATTATCAAATCGACGGATTTAATAAGCTTCGATAATTATTTAAATAATGTGTTGGGCTAATATTAGACCTGTAGTTATCTTGTTATTTGTTCTTTGTTGAGGCTTTTTGGTTGTGTTGTGTCGACCCTCCACCCGTATGGATACCAAACGTCGAATTTCAATTGAATATGAAGTAAATTCGAGAAATGTATATTTTGGAAAGTAAAATGAATTACGTTCGGGAATGGGAATATTTGATTTTGAGGAAATGTTTTCTGAACGGGTTTAATATTGTTAGGAAGTGCCGAGTCAGTAGTCGCCGTTACGTGAGTTGCTTGAGATTTACTTACGTCTTTCTTCTATCGTTTCTTTTGAGGATTTCTGGACTTGAGGTGAGTCATAGCCCCACTTTTACTCTTGAACTTTGTTTTCAATACTTGGGGTGAGAAACGTGCAAATGCTTTATGTGGACTATTATCGCTTTTTGATTTCAAAACTTGCTATGCTTATAGAACTAGGTAGAGCGAGGCCTAGACTAGATCTAGGTAAGCTATTGATTTGGTTATTGAGCGAGGCCTAGTCCCCGAACTAGGTAAGCTAGACTTGAGCTAGGTAAGCTATTGATTGGATTGATTTGAGCTATAGCGTGCACCTATAGGGAGGATTTGATTGGGTTGGTTTATTTTGGTTGGATGAGTGAGCCCTAGTCTAGCTAGCAAGCGTTTTGCGTATATGTCCACTATATTGAATTAAGAATCTAAACCTATGATCTCACCAGCGAAAGCTGACTTTTAGCACGTTTTCTCAGGTAATTAAGTGATGCTCTGCGGATGCTTGGGATTGGAGGCTTGGCATTTGGCACTGGTTATGGATCTATGTTTTCTAAAACTCTGATATTTATTGGGGACCTATATTTATTTTTCTTTGGGCCTGACTTTGGATGATTTTGGGATAATGTAAACTTTAAAACCTCGTGTGGTTGTACTTTATTATGTTTACTTTATCTCGTTCTTTTATGTCTTGTGTTTGGATACCAATCCCCGTAGCACCCCGAAAGCTTGTTAAGTCTTCCGCTGTATCAGATTTTGGGGGTGTTACAGATTGGTATCAGAGCCAAGGTTATAGAGAACTAGGTAAATAGACACCTAAACTATAACTGATTTTTATAGAAAACGATCCCCGACCATTGCCCGCCAGCCCGCCAAGCCGAAGTATCATTGTTTATTATTGAGGTATTATGAGATATTGAGATAATTAGCGATTTGGGAATTCATGAGATGACTTAAGGTTTTGAGGATTTATTGATATAGTGATATGATGGCGTTTTGAGGAATTTTATGTGTTCTGAGGGATTTTATGACTTAATTGTTTTGAGAATGGTTTTAGTAATGCGGTATTTAAATCTTTCTTGATTTTATATGATTTAGAAGTATATGATAATTATTGGATATGGTCTTTTGATTTCGCGGTTTAGTTGTTTTGAAACACTTACACTTACACTTACCCTACACCGTTGTCGCAGACTATGGCCTCCCATGTACCTGATGTCGTTGAGGACATTCTTACTACACCGGTATTGCCAGCACGGTTCACCATGGCCCCTGATGACCCTTACCAGGTTGCCATGCATTCAGCTACTATGACACCGACAGGTTCTATTTCAGCACTACCTGCTGCATCTACGCAGGGACCCTCATCTTCTCTAGGGCTCCCTGGTACATTGAGGCAGCTTACTCTTCATCAGGCTTTGGCTCGTGTGGCACCTCGCTTTTCCCACCGAGCTACGGCACGCATGTCGGTACGCCCTACTCCATCACCTTTACAGATTGATGCTCATTCTCTTCTGTCTGAGGCGCCACCCACATCATTGCGTCGTCGTCCTAGATCACCTACTACATCTCCACATGGTTCACCTAGTAGGAGACGACGAGTGATGAGGTACTCTTCCGATGAGGAGGAGGAGTACGAGGGTGAGGATGAGGCTGATGACCCTGAGCTGGAGGATGACCCTCAGGAGGCTGAGCAGGGTGATGATGAAGACCCTGAGGAGGGGGATGACCCTCAGGAGGATGAGATGCCTGATGATGATGATGAGTTAGTACCACCAGCTCAGGCTGAGGAGCCAGATTCACCTGTACACCCGATTGAGCCTGATTCACCTGATCATCCGTTCTTGTTTGAGTTGCCACCTGGTAGTCCCATTGAGTCGGATGCATCTTCTGAGATTTTTGCTGAGCATGCAGAGTTGGGTGAGATTGGCAGGTTGTGGGCTCGGATTACTGAGCTTAGTGAGAGAGTTGCACGTGTATCTGATCGATTTGAGAGGGTTATTGGAGAGTTTTTAGCGGATTTGAGAGTTGATTTGACTGTCGTTGTGGGCAGGACTACTGAGTTGAGGAGAGTTTTGATGGAGGTTCACGAGCATATTAATAGTTTGCAGCGAGGATTTGTTACTGCTCGTGAGGCCGACCGCAAGCTATGGCAAAGGAATGCCGAGCTAGAGAAGGAGGTGGCTGACCTCAAGAGAGACCGAGATACCCATAGCGTGGAGCTAGGATCGTTATGGAGGGATCTTGATGGCTTGAGACAGGAGTTGAGGAGTCTCCGCCAGCCACGTGGCTAGTTGCTCGGGTTATGTTGTCTTGTTGCTTTCTTAACCGAGGAGTGTTCGGTTAGAAAAGCTATTTATCATATTTTGATGTATTTTGTTTAGTATTCGTCTCTTGTAGAACGATTAGTACGTTTTGTGTTATCCGTTAGTTGGAACGATGTTAGATCACTATTGTATGGTTGATGGTTATTAGTATATGGTATTATGTGATTTTGGGTGTTATGGAAATTGAGTCCTTATCCGTTTTTATTGATGTTCCATGGTGTATTGTTGCTATTCTTTCCGTGACTTGGCTTCGTTGATTTAATTCTTGTTGAGCATATGATAAGTCCTATCGGAGACTCACAAACTTACATGATGTTTCAGATCAATGGCCCCACGAAGAAACCCGGTTAGAGCTACCAGAACTGGACCTGCAACGGCTACCCCTAGTCGTCGAGGGCGCCGTCCTACTCGAAATGTTGAAACCCCTACTCCTGATAACCTGGACACCACTAACCGCAACAATAGGAATCAAAATGTTGATGTTCAGGGAGACAATGATCATGTTCCACTTAATGCACCTACTGTGGATCAAACAATGATCAACCAGCTTGTGGAGCAACGAGTTGCTGAGCAACTAGCTGAGTCAAATCATTCCAACAATTCTGCTGGAACTTTCCCACCTGTTCGTGCTAATGGATGTCACTACAAGGAATTTAAGATTTGTGGACCAATTGAGTTTGGTGGAACCGAAGGAGTGGTTTACTTAGTTAGGTGGATTGAGAAGACTGAGTCTGTGTTCAATGTCAGTGGTTGTGCGGAGAATGCGAAAGTTAAGTTTGCTTCTTTTACCTTCAAGGATGAAGCCTTAACTTGGTGGAACAATTACCGAAACTCGGTTGGGAGTGATGTGGCTTATGCTATGACTTGGGAGCAATTTAAGTCCTTGTTGATTCAGACTTACTGCCCAAGGAATGAGATTAAGAAATTAGAAATTGAGTTCTGGAACCACAAGGTGAAAGGTACCGATATGGCAACTTACAATCGCCGTTATCGAGAGTTGGCCTTACTCTGTCCCGATATGGTTAGGACTGAAACCCAAAAGATTGAGAGGTATACCGATGGATTGCCGGTAGCTACCAGGAATGATGTGATATCTGCTAAGCCTGCAAACATACATGAGGCTATCACTATCGCTCAACAATTGATGGACTCTTTGGAATTGGAAGAAGCTGAGAAGGATAAGAATGGAAAGAGGAAGAGGGATGATCACTCTAAGGGTAATGATCGTCGAAACAAGCGACAAACAACTGCTAGAGCTTATGCCATGGGAGATGGAGACAAGAAGAACTACAATGGAGATGCGCCCAAATGTAACCGATGTTACAAGCATCATTCTGGTCGATGTACGGTAATGTGCAAGAATTGCTCTAAGATGGGAAACATAGCTAAGGATTGTAGAGCTCGACCTCTTGCTATGGTTCAAGCTACTCCTGAAACTATGAGCAAAGCGAATGTTACTTGCTATGGATGTGGAAAGAAAGGACATTATCGGAATGAATGTAGGGAATTGTGGAACCGAGGAAATCCAGGATCGGGTGGTAATGGGTACAACAATGGAAACCGTGGAGCTGGAGGAAACCGTGGACGACAAGATAATGGGGACCAACGTGTGGAAGCTGGAGTTACTCATGGGAGAGTGTATGCACTCGGGAACGAGAGGGGAGAAGATCCGAACGTCGTTACTGGTACGTTCCCTCTCAATAATCGTTATGCTTCCATACTATTTGATACTGGTGCCGATAAGAGTTTTGTGTCCACTAAGTTTGCACCCTTACTTGAGAAACCCCCGATGGCCTTAGGAATTGGTTATGATGTAGAATTAGCTAATGGAAACATAGAAAGATTTAAGACCATCATTCGTGGATGCACGTTGAATTTTCTTAACCGTCCTTTCAACATAGATCTACTACCCGTCACATTAGGTAGTTTTGATGTCATTATCGGCATGGATTGGTTGTCGAAGTATCGTGCCCATATAATCTGTGATGAGAAGATTGTGCGGGTACCTTACGGCAAGGAGATTCTAAGCATACCAGGAGATAGAAAGGATTTGAGAGGCCCATCCAGATTAGCGGTCATATCTTGCACTAAGTTGCCGAAGCTAGTGGAGAAAGGAAATTACCTTTTCTTGGCCCAAATTTCTGAGAAATGAGAGAAGGAGAAGAAGGAAAAGTGCATTGGAGATGTACCTATAGTTCGTAATTTTCGGATTTGTTTCCCGATGATTTGCCGGGAATTCCGCCCACTAGACAAGTGGAATTTCAGATTGAGTTGATACCTGGTGCTGCACCTGTAGCACGAGCGCCTTATCGTCTCGCACCTACTGAACTGGAAGAATTGTCTAAACAATTAGCGGAATTAGCCGAGAAGGGATTCATAAGACCGAGTTCTTCACCTTGGGGAGCCCCGGTCTTATTCGTGAAGAAGAAGGATGGATCGTTCCGAATGTGCATTGATTATCGAGAGTTGAACAAGTTAACGGTGAAGAATAGATACCCGTTGCCGAGGATCGACGATTTGTTCGATCAACTTCAAGGATCGAGTGTGTATTCGAAGATCGATTTGAGATCGGGATATCATCAGCTTCGAGTGCGCGAGGAAGATATTCCGAAAACAGCTTTCAGAACCCGTTACGGGCATTACGAGTTTCAGGTGATGCCATTTGGGTTGACTAACGCACCGGCGGTATTCATGGATCTCATGAATCGGGTGTGCAAGCCTTACTTAGATAAGTTTGTGATTGTGTTCATCGATGACATTCTGATATACTCGAAGAGCGAGAAGGAACATGAGGAGCAGCATCTGAGACTTATCTTAGAATTGCTCAGGAAGGAGAAACTGTATGCCAAGTTTTCGAAATGCGAATTTTGGATTCCGACGGTACAATTTCTAGGTCATGTAATTGATCGACAAGGAGTTCATGTGGATCATGCTAAGATTGAAGCGATTAAAGATTGGGCTGCACCTACGACACCAACAGAAGTTCGTCAATTTTTGGGATTAGCCGGTTACTACCGAAGATTCATTGAGGGATTTTCGAAGGTAGCAAAACCGTTGACCAAATTGACTCAAAAGAGTGTTAAGTATGAATGGGTAGATAAGGAAGAGGAAGCCTTTCAGTTACTTAAGGAGATGTTGTGTAGTGCCCCTATCTTGGCGTTACCCGAAGGTAACGAGGATTTCGTCGTCTATTGTGACGCTTCACATAAAGGTTTAGGAGCTGTGTTGATGCAACGAGAGAAAGTGATAGCTTATGCTTCCCGACAGCTCAAGAAGCATGAGACGAACTACACCACCCATGATTTGGAGTTAGGTGCTGTGATTTTTGCTTTGAGAATATGGAGACATTACTTGTATGGAACCAAATGTGTAGTGTTTACTGATCACAAAAGTCTGCAACACATCCTGAACCAAAAAGAGCTTAACATGAGGCAGAGACGTTGGATTGAGTTGCTAAGCGATTACGACTGTGAAATTCGCTACCATCCTGGTAAAGCAAATGTTGTTGCTGATGCTCTTAGCCGAAAAGAGAGAATTCCACCATTACGGGTTAGGTCGTTAGGAATGACTATCGTATCGCCATTACCGTCTCAATTATTGGAAGCCCAAACGGAAGCATTGAAAGCAGAAAATAAACCTGCTGAGAATATTTTTGGGATGGCAGAAAATGAGAAAGGATTTGCTAAGCACTCTGATGGAGTGTTATGTTTTGGAGAACGAAGCTGGGTACCATTGTATGGAGGGATTCGAGAATTGATTATGCATGAGTCGCATAAGTCAAGGTACTCCATTCATCCTGGGTCGGACAAAATGTACCAGGATTTGAAGAAATTGTATTGGTGGCCAAATATGAAGGCAGACATAGCAGTATATGTTAGTAAGTGCTTGACCTGCTCTAAGGTTAAAGCTGAGCATCAAAGACCGTCAGGATTGTTGACGCAGCCAGAACTCCCGGTTTGGAAGTGGGAGCAAATTACGATGGACTTTATTACCAAATTACCAAAGACAGCTGGCGGTTGCGATGCTATATGGGTAATTGTGGATCGTTTGACTAAGTCTGCTCATTTCCTAGCAATTAGTGAAGATGATAGTGTGGAAAAACTTGCGAGGTTGTATGTGAAGGAGATTGTTTCTCGTCATGGAGTTCCGATATCGATTATTTGGGATCGGGACAGCCGTTTCACGTCAGCGTTGTGGCGATCACTTCAAACCGCTTTGGGAACGAGACTTGATATGAGTACTGCATATCATCCCCAAACCGATGGTCAAAGTGAGAGAACTATCCAAACTTTAGAGGATATGCTTCGTGCATGCATCATAGACTTTGGTAAGGGCTGGGAGAAGTATCTGCCCCTTGCGGAGTTCTCCTACAATAATAGCTACCACACAAGTCTTAAGGCTGCACCATTCGAAGCTTTGTATGGTCGAAAATGCCGTTCACCTATTGGTTGGGCAGAAGTTGGAGATAGCCAACTCACAGGCCCTGAGCTTATCTTGGAAACTACAGAGAAAGTAACGCAGATTCGAGATCGACTGCAAGCAGCAAGAGATAGGCAGAAAAGCTACGCTGATCAGAGGCGTAAACCCCTAGAATTCCAGGTTGGAGACAGAGTTATGTTGAAGGTCTCGCCTTGGAAGGGTGTGATACGTTTTGGGAAACGTGGGAAACTGAATCCCCGCTACATTGGACCATTTCTTATTCTGGAAAGGATTGGGCCCGTAGCGTATCGTTTGGAATTACCTTTGGAACTGAGTAAAGTTCATGATGTGTTTCATGTTAGTAATCTGAAGAAATGCCTTTCAGAGGAAACACCAGTTATACCTATCAAGGACATTCGTGTGGACGAAAGTCTGAATTTCGTGGAAGAGCCGATTGAGATAATGGATAGAGAGATCAAACGACTAAAGAGGAGTCGTATTCCGCTCATCAAAGTTCGTTGGAATTCGCGGCACGGACCGGAATTTACGTGGGAACGTGAGGATGAGTTTCGGAAAAGATATCTGAAGTTATTCACTTCGTAGATGGGTCATTTCGAGAGAAACCCGGGACGGGTTCCTTCTGAGGCTGGGAGGATGTGACAACTGGCAAAATAGGGAGCCGTTTTATAAAACCCGCATTACATTTATATAATAAATATGGAATTTCTGAAAATTTATTGTGACGAGATATTTTACAAATGTTAGTACGTGATTTAATCGTACGATGTATTTGGGATTTAGTTATTTAATTGTGGTTTGGTTTGATTCGGTCGTGATGAATTACTTTTGAGATCATTATTGTTGGCACTACTTTGACTCCGGCACTAGGTTGACCTAACAATTTAATTTTTTTTATGGAATTCGGATACTTTATTATTTTTGAAACGGGTTCGGTTGGAAAAAGTGATTGATTATTAAAGGTTTCGGGTTTGGCCCGTGTGTTTATTTGGGGCTACTTAGCCCACTACTATCACTAATAATAACAATAAAACAAAATTTATTTTTTTTTTTCTTTCACTACTATGAATCGTCCTTGTGTGTGAACCGACCCCCACAAAACCCCTCACCACTTTACTCTTTTCCCTCTCTCTCTCAAAGATACCATCTCCAAATCCTAACCCTCCTTAGCCGCCGCCCCTAGCCGGCTGCCACCACCTCACCGTCGCTCCATCAACATCAACACCACCATAAAACAACTCCCCATACCATCTCCTACTCGATCTACCGTAGCACGCGCCCTAAATCCCTTCTTTTTCATTCGATTTCACCTCAAATTCGTCACTCCTTGTTGTGGTATTGAAGATCTATTCGAGTTAGCTTGGTGGATAAAGGTAGGCCGAGTTTTTGACTCGGGTTTGTGTTCAACTCGTGACCTTGAGTCACGGTTTTCTTTTTGGTTTTCGGGTTCCATGGATTTGGAAACAAGATTATTGGGTTTTGGATGAAAATGGTTAAAAGATGATGTTTGGTATCCGGGTGGGTCGATGGGGATCCGATTTGGTGGAAGGATTTCTTGATTAAATGGTTATCTTGGTTGGATTGGTGCTCGGATTGAGCATAACCGAGACCCTCGAGGTCTCGGAGTCGGTTTTTGTGGCTTGTGTTGTCGAGCCGAGAACCATTGGGGTCCTCCCCAATCCATCTTCTTGTTGTTGTTGATTGTTGCCGAGACCCTAAGGGTCCGTTTGGCTTGAGATGGCTCGATGGGAGCAAGATCGCGACCCCTTGGGTCCGGTCGAATGGTTGATTTTTTTCTTTGACCCTTGTGGTCGTTTGGTATTTGGCCGAACACCCCCCCAAGGGGCTGTTTTGGTTCGAGCAAGCTCAAAGAGCTAGCCGAGACTTTTTAGTCTCCGGTGTGGCTCCATTCTATGTCTTGAGCTTATGTTTGACCCGGGTTGACTTGGTAACTCAACCCGCCTATATTTGGTTTCGGATAATATATGTACTTGTGATTATTTATTCGTGTGATGTTTACGAATTGGGCATTTGGTTTATTATTTTGGACGCGTTGCGGTATCTATTGTTTTTGAGTATATTTGGAGATGTGTTGACGAAAGTGAATTGGGGACCGTTGTGATACGGTTATTAGATGACGGAGATAGGTTAGTTGGGTGCCGTAGTCGGACCCTCATGTTGTAGCACGTGGATTTGAGATTTGTTTGGACGGAGTTATTATATTTATTATTATGACTTGGTATTGTATTTGGACTTGGACTATGAGCCGAGGGTCATGACTCGGACATTGGACCAAATTCTATGACTCGATAAATCTTTAAAGGTTGATATTAAAAATAAAACTCGTAATAATATTATTAAGAATATAATCGTTTATATATGTACATAGACGTGTTAAGCGTATATATATATATATATATATATATATATATATATATATATATATATATATATATATATATATATATATATATGCGTATATTAATAATAAAACGATCACGAGTAAACGTATAATAATAAAGCGATAGTTATTACACTATGAAAATGGTGCAATAAATGTCGGGATATTATTATAACTAATAACCATATATATAATGACGAACTTTACGTCGAATAACTAACAACTAAAAACGTGATTTTAATTATAAATTAGAAACTTATCGAGTTATATGAATTTTTGGGTCTTTAAAGTCCAAGTGGGCTTTATATTGTGACTTTGTGTTGTCACGGATATATGACGGTTAATATAAACACTTTATATATCGAATGACTTATTCTAGATCGAGTTATTTGACGATATAAAATGGATATATTAATGGGCATCGTATCCCACGACGCCCATAGGATGTGGTATATATTTTAGGGTAATGAATTACTATATGTCTCGTGGAATTTGGCCGATTCGACGATATATATAGGGAATTCATTGGGCTACGACATATACCAAATAGAAACTTATGTGCAATGTGCTTTAAGTTGGGTATAATTTTGGAACGATATATTACGTAAATAAGTATGGGAGATTATCAAATCGACGGATTTAATAAGCTTCGATAATTATTTAAATAATGTGTTGGGCTAATATTAGACCTGTAGTTATCTTGTTATTTGTTCTTTGTTGAGGCTTTTTGGTTGTGTTGTGTCGACCCTCCACACGTATGGATACCAAACGTCGAATTTCAAATGAATATGAAGTAAATTCGAGAAATGTATATTTTGGAAAGTAAAATGAATTACGTTCGGGAATGGGAATATTTGATTTTGAGGAAATGTTTTCTGAACGGGTTTAATATTGTTAGGAAGTGCCGAGTCAGTAGTCGCCGTTACGTGAGTTGCTTGAGATTTACTTACGTCTTTCTTCTATCGTTTCTTTTGAGGATTTCTGGACTTGAGGTGAGTCATAGCCCCACTTTTACTCTTGAACTTTGTTTTCAATACTTGGGGTGAGAAACGTGCAAATGCTTTATGTGGACTATTATCGCTTTTTGATTTCAAAACTTGCTATGCTTATAGAACTAGGTAAAGCGAGGCCTAGACTAGATCTAGGTAAGCTATTGATTTGGTTGTTGAGCGAGGCCTAGTCCCCGAACTAGGTAAGCAATTGGATTTGTTATAGAGCGAGGCCTAGACTTGAGCTAGGTAAGCTATTGATTGGATTGATTTGAGCTATAGCGTGCACCTATAGGGAGGATTTGATTGGGTTGGTTTATTTTGGTTGGATGAGTGAGCCCTAGTCTAGCTAGCAAGCGTTTTGCGTATATGTCCACTATATTGAATTAAGAATCTAAACCTATGATCTCACCAGAGAAAGCTGACTTTTAGCACGTTTTCTCAGGTAATTAAGTGATGCTCTGCGGATGCTTGGGATTGGAGGCTTGGCATTTGGCACTGGTTATGGATCTATGTTTTCTAAAACTCTGATATTTATTGGGGACCTATATTTATTTTTCTTTGGGCCTGACTTTGGATGATTTTGGGATAATGTAAACTTTAAAACCTCGTGTGGTTGTACTTTATTATGTTTACTTTATCTCGTTCTTTTATGTCTTGTGTTTGGATACCAATCCCCGTAGCACCCCGAAAGCTTGTTAAGTCTTCCGCTGTATCAGATTTTGGGGGTGTTACACTGCAGTTTACGTCTCTAGAAAAGATTATCGACCATGTTTGTCGAGACTATGTTCTTGCCTACCAGTTGAGGTATAGTTTACTAATCATATTTATGTAGTCCAGTTTTGCAGATCTTCATTAAGCTTATCATTTTGCAACTAGCCAGTTGGGAGAAATGCCAGGACTAGATATGGTTGACTGTTATGTAGGCTAATATGCATTTTTAAAGAGACAATGTAATTTTAACATTGGTAATTTTAACATAACAGACAGCTGGATATGAGTTATTTTCTCAGGTTCTATGTCTCCCTAACAAAACATAAATTTTCTAGGAAAATATTAGAAACAAATAACCAATAAGACTTTACAGGAAACAACTACTACACACCCTTATAATTCTAACGTACACAAGTTTTGCTACCTGACATTACTTAGATGTGGTACGCAGAGGAGCTTAAGTTTCATATGCTTGCATGAATTTGTAACACCCAAAAGTAGCTTGCAAGTATAATCAAAAGTGAATTATGAATTCACCAACAATGTTGGAAATCCAACTTTTATGAAGAAAGAAAAAACAATCCCCATCCTTCATGAATACAAAAAGCCTCTTCACAGTATAATAACACCACCAAACTCCAAACTAAAATACCCATTTATCAGTTTCATTTTTCCCCGTTTGACTTTTGACGACACCTTAAACAGTCCACTTGACCCAAAGGGATCTGAGTCATCAAATGAGTATGTATGACCATGGTCATAACCCGCATTGCTACACATTGAATCAAACCTTGCGAAACTAGGGTCTTGTGCCGTGCTGCTCATTGTGTCAAATCTTGAGAAGTTATTATCCTGTGTGGAGCTGTTCATGGAATCAAATCTCGAGAAGGTTTCTTGTTTGGGAGAACCTCAGTCAGTGGCACTGAAAGAGTTGTATCTCGAGAACTTATCAAAGAAAGAATTCTCTGCTCCTCCCCACTGTATCGTGCTGAGGTGCCAGCTTGAGCCAGGAACTGAATCATCAAACCCAAATGGACTCTTTTTCTGGAAAAAAAAACTATTACTGCCTTGCGGGGAATCACTTTTCCTTGGACTTGCAGTGAAGCTATTAGAGTCGAAGAAATAACTCTCCAAACAGCTTTGTTCTAGGTTCATATTTTTCAAATTATGACATGCATACAAAACAGTTCGCAACTGATACAAAACCAGTTTTAGATTGGTTCAGTTTCCAGGTCCACTCTAGAGTAATATTAATTTTCACTCTGAAGCGTTTATTTATCTTTTCATTTAGTAGCACATATGTAGCATTTTTCCACCTTATGTTGTAATACCCCCTGATGCTTGCTGTCACTTCTATAACCTTATACACTATCCATTGAATGCAATGATATAATTGAAGAAAAAGATATGAACTTACCTTAGTTGTGTCATTATTGAATCCCCACACCGAATCTACATCATCATTGTTGTAAAAAGTACCCCATCCTTCGTCATCAAAACCCCTAAACGAAAACAAGAGCAATAGACTAGTGAGTAATGCATGTTTAGATCTTTCCACCAAACAAGGTATAGGTACACGTTTTGTTGTACATAGACAATGAAAGATCAGGCCATAAACTAAATCCGATTGGTACCTTTCTGTGTCAGCATCAAAGTTCTTTCCAAAACGGTTAAATGAATCCTCCTTGGTTGGACTTTCAAATATTTTTTGCGCCGTGGGACTACCAGCTGGGCTTTTAGCCGACTCATCTTCGTTATGTGCGTATGCTGATTCAGTCTCGAAAGGCTTCTCTGACTTCCTGTCAGCATTTGAATATGAATCCTCAGAAACGTCGTCCATCGTAGACGAGTTTTCTGCCTGAGATGTTGATTTGGTTAAGTGCAAAGTGCAAATGTAGTTGAAGAGAATAACGTGAGAACATATGATAGAGGTAGCAAAATAGATTGGTTAACTAATAAATTATATGTGTTTGGGTCAAAACGGATATTTTGTGTGGAACACGGGTTGGATTGACCCACCAACGCTGATATCTTTTAACAAAAATGAGCTGGCATTGCTCCTTCTATGATAAATAGTTACTATAAAACAAAGAAAGTCATACCTTCGTCTTCGAATTTATCCCAATCCTCATTCCCACACTGCAGATATCTCTGGTATTCCAGGTTGCCAGCCTTAGAAAAACAAAATAGGTGAACCATGACTCAATATCAATCATTTTATTATAATATTATACAAATACAGTGACATTATTGCTAATGAAGTATTCTGAGATGAAAGATGATACCTTTTGGAAGCTCAATAACTGCAGTTGACTCGACATCAATTCCATGTTTTTGCAACGTTCAGTTAAAGCCTTCAGTAGTTCCTCGAGATCGGATTGGATACGATCGGTACTGGAGCATCTGTGGGTTGCCTTGTAAAAGCATTCAATGCACCCAGTGGTTCTATCTTGGCTGGAGTCTGGGGCTAAGAAGTTACAGGACCAATTGCAGAAGAAACGGGTGGAATCCTATCTATGTCTAATCAATCCCTAAAACTTCTTATTGATACAGTAGCCCCAACACCTCTGCCCCCAAGCCAATCACCTAAGACATTCGAGTTTCATAGACCAGGACCGGTCAGACCACCACCTGCCGGAAAACTAGGACCACCAACACCCTGTGATGGAAGAGGCCCGCTCTGAGGTGGCAGCCTCATTGACTGATTTCCTTAAGGTGCAAAGTACTGTCCAGAAGGTGGAGCAACTGAAGGAGGAGCCATTGAATTAGGAGGCACCTGTGATCTTATGCCGAAATTTTGAGTTTGCATTGAATTAACAACCCCGGGCTGTTGTGTCGGAGGACTTGCTGTTATTAGATTTGGTTGAGCTGGCAGAGCTGCAAGATTAATCTGTAGAGCAGGGATTTTAGATGAAGCAGGTCCATATAATGCCGCCTTTACTATATCTGGTGTTGGTTCTCTTTTACTTTGTGCAATAGTTGCAAGCTTAAGGGCGTTATAGAAATCCTGATGGCCAAGGAAGCCAATGCAGTTCTGATCCTATATCTGCAATCAAATAATATATTATCATAAGAAACATGACCCAGATGCATGGTTAAACTGTTCAATTTTGTCAAAGTATAGTCCTATAATCTTCTTAGGATTGTAAACATATATGAGATTCAATCAGAGATCAAAGACATAGAAGAAGAATGAAAGACCAGATTGCTAAGATCTGTCTAATCAATCCCTGAAACTTCTTATTAGAATCCTATATATGGGAAGTGATACTTACACCACTTTTTTTTATGCACACACCACAATTAATGATTGTGGTGTGTGCATAAAAGAAAGTGGTGTAAGTATCACTTCCCCTATATATATGACTATATCTACGACCTTAACATCTAGTACTGCTGAAACAATAAAGAGAAGCAAAAGCTGCAAATCTTAGTCAATCAACACTACGCCTTTTGTATGTGTAAAAGACCAAGACTAATTCTGACTTTCACTGTCATATCACCATCTTCTATAAAACAGGCTCATTTATAACTTAGCAGAATTGCACAGTTTTTCCTCAAGTTATTTTATGAACATTGCAACATTTCACAAATTCTTATAAAAATGGTTTGGGATAAAGGTAACTAGTTGCCTGTGATTGCTGTAATTCATTGATAAAATTGGGTATGTTTTAAAACAGTCACCGATGTTGTCATTCGACAAACATTTCATAGAGTCTGTAGTCAAAATTTTCATTTCATGTGACAGAGTGAGTATTCATCATGTCATTTCAGTTTGCAATATGCAAAATTGGAAATCTTGACCAGTGCAAAAATGATGAAACTCACTTTTCTGGGGTTACTATAGGTATTAACCTGAGCATGGGCAGAAGTGAAAACATCCAAAAATCTCAAATAACTCAATACACGGAACTAAAAGAGCCAAATACGTGTAACCCTTACAGGTTACAGCCAGTGGCGGAGCCAGAAAACTAGATTGTGGGGGGCCAAAAAAAAATCCCTATACATGTGAGCGCAAAAAGAAAGGTGATAATATGAAATCTTTAAGCGTAAATAGTGCAAAAAATCGTTTTTCGTAAATAGTGGCATTGCTAGGGGATGTGATTGCATTAGGAATCGTGAATTTTTTCCTATAGCGAGTTAGAAACAAGTCGAGGCGGGTTTAAATAACGTAAACAAAAGTGCTCCATTTTAAATAGTGAGCAAAAGAATTAACATACGAAATGTCATGCAAAGTATATTAAACCACATGCCATTGTTTAATCCACAAATCTTCAGTCTTTTATTCTTTTTCATTTATAACCTATATATTTTATTTATCAGTATACGATCTGTCGCTATAAAATCTCATTGCTATGCACGGGTACTCGTCTAGTCATAGAAAAGTACACATTATGCATACAACAAGAAAATTAGGGTCAGTGCGTCATGCATGTTTAACGGCCCTAAATAACATTAACTAAAAGTGCTCGTGTGGGCATGTTATTCGCCCACCAAAGACTCGACAATGGATGAACAACACGATGTACTGCACCATGTCTCGTGTTATTCATCTGTTGTTCGCCTCTTAGCCATTCCAATCATTTGTGCATTTTTTTTTGGTAAGTGGCTGGATATATATATATATATATATATATATATATATATATATATATATATATATATATATATATATATATATATATATATATATATATATATATATATATATATATATGTATTTTTGAGGTTTTTTGTGAGACCCAATAAGTGGTATTGGTTTTTTTGTTGGAGTGGAGATTTTATTGGTGTGTTATTTGGATTAGTTGGATACCCGCGTACAATGGCGGCGAAATTAATATAGTTTGATTATAAATATAGTGAATGAATTGCTAATCCAACTCTCTCTCAATTCCATGCCTGCTTAGTGAATTCGTTACACAACACTCCCAATGTATATGTGTTCGTTGTATGTGTTTATTTGGGTTTTTTGTAACTTCCCGCATATATAAAGAACCTCACAATTTTTTACCCGTCAAACACCCCCCCCCCCCCCCAAAAAAAAGTTATAATTTTAACGAATCAAGTTTGTATTGATTTAGATAAAAGTTAAAGTTGTAAAAATTTGAATCAAAATAAACCCATTATATAAATGTAAAAAGTAAAAGCTCATAAAAATATATCAAAATGGATGTTGAATTAAAAAGCACAAAATTTTAGAAAATATGGTGAAATTAGTTCATTAAAAAAATAAATAGATAAAAAGATATTTAAATTTGAAAATAAAGGTGATCTTTAAGTTGAAAAATGACACATGACACTTAATAATTGGAAGTCATTATCTTAATTTTTGTTGGTGCCCACAACTTAAATGCTTTATACAGTAGTATAGAAGAGGATGAGGTGACGCAGAGGTGGCAGACCAATAACGTGTTAAGAGACTATTTAACTAGATGTTTGTTTAACACATCACAAATATGGTTTTATATTTGTTTAATCAAGTGAACCGACACCGACAATAATCTATTGATACTTTTTGAAACACTATTTGATGGTACACCATTTTAAATAGTTTACAAATCTGGTTAGAAGAATTTGATGGTACATATAATATATTTGTGATAATAAGCGTGTCCCCTATTGAGAGTTTATATGTTTCTCATTGTTTGGTTGTGCAATTGGGTCAAATTGATCGCCTACCCCTTAGTGTGCTCAGCCTTAATACTCCTGACTCCTCCCAAACTAGTAAGGTATTATCAACCAAGGGTGTTGGTCAACCAAGCCAAACAGTGAGGGAGAGAGATCAAGATATAAATCCGTGGAGTACAATGTATCCCCGGTTCGTTAAGACCCAACGAGGCGTGCAATTGTATTTTGACGAATCTGTGATCGAGTGATTTTGAATGGGAAAAAGATAATGGTGAGTGATTATACTAAGGAAATATAAAACAAAATAACTTAAATAAACTATTTTAATTAAAACGTAAACTTAAATTATTTAAAACATTAAAAAAAAAACTAAAAATGCGTACGATTAATTAAAACTACGTTAACATACGAAATAAAACGTGAATTCTGTCCAAAATAAATCCCACGGATGTGAAAATTATATTTTTGGAATCCAAATGATAAAATAAAATTATTGGAAAAAGAAAATATTTTTTTAGACTTTTTATTTAATTATTATGAATTAAAAACTATTTTAACTAATTAAAAGTAATTCAAATAAAAGTGAAATTAAGTGAGAAAAATGAAAAATTAATTTTGAAAAATCTAAAATAACTAAAAACTATTTTCTTAAATATTTTTGGATTTTTTTAATGTTTTTCTGATTTTTATTTGATTTTTATTTAATAAAAGTAATTAAAAATTGATTAAAAACTAAAATAAAATAAGAAAAATAGCAAAACAACTCAGAAAAATCTGAAAATTTCAGGGAAATTCTAATATAATATACTAAACCTAGGAAAAATTTAAAAATTGAAAAATAAGCTGAGGAAGTGCTGATTAGCTTAAAAACAGCTTAATAAGAGTGCTTATTGATAAGCACTTTTGACCAAAGTGTACTAAACTTATACCAAAGATGTTTTTTACTCAAATAAGCTCAAATGTAATGAGAATAGGCCAAATGAAACATAGAAACACGCTACTGAGCAAAAACAGTTCCAATAAGCACAAATGGAATAAGTAGTATGTAAGCAGAATAAGCCAAAAGCTCAGGAGAGGTCCACACAACTTATTTATGCAACAAACTACTTAAATAGGTCAGTTAAGCTCAATGAATAAGCTGATTAAGCACTTTAGCAGCTATACTAATTTGGACACGAAACCTATTAAGAAGGACCTACTTTAAGCTAGTCTATAAGCTAATGATAAGCTAATTAACCAAAACAAAGTGCAGATCCTAAAAGCCTATATGAAAGTCTATTTCTACACCTAAAAGCCCTAATTTCTAAGTCCAATTGCTACGTTAACTGTAGCCTACATCAGATGCCCATGAAACTGAAAAACAGACAACTAAGCAACTTGTAGATCTAATTTAACCAAGTAAATGATATTGAAAATGTTTGAGCTTGATAAGGTGAGAAAATTGCACTTGTGAACTATCCCTGAATGCAATATCAACTAATATAGAAACCTAATTCTACCCTAAAACCCCCTAGATCAGATCAGATGTATATGAGCAGTTTTAGACTACCTTTGACTTTTAAAATGCACAATAACTTTGACCAAGTCCAATTTTGATAGATCATAACTACCCCTAGGTGTTTATTGAACTTGTGTAAACATAAAACTCACAATCACAAACTGAAATTGTACCAGAAAATCAAAATGGCAGGAACAATTTTAACATTAAGCATGCAGATTTGAGCAACTAAGCTAATCTTGACTTTTTGAGTTAAGGGTGCAAATTTTATCACTGATTTACTATATTTAGGCCTAAAGGGAACTAATGAAGCAGCAAGAACAGCAATAAACAAGCAAAACCCAACAGAATGAAGCCAATCCAAACACTACTTTAAGGACCAAGTTACACTATGATTTTGATTTTTTTGGCTTACACCTACTGTTTCTATTGTCTTAACAGGTTACCTAGGCTAAATTAAAGCTAATGGAGTATGATACAAACACTAAAAACAACCAGAACACACTAATGCAGTTTATACTAAAAATGAGCAGTGAGAATAAAACTATGAGCCACAGGGTATAAAAGCTAGACAAAAGCAACCAAGTAACTAATATAAGCAATAGTAAACACAAATAAGCTAAGAGCTACAGTTTATAAGCTGAAACGCAGAAAGCTAAATAGAGCTTACTTGAGTAATGGCTGTAATGGAACAATGCTACTGGAAATTAGATAAGCTCACAAAAAGCTATGGAAGAGCTTTGTGAGCTTATCAGAAGGGAGGATGAGCTTATGTTCCCTTAGCTAATAATTTTTTTTTTTTTTCTTTTTTTTTTTTTTTTTTTTTTTTTTTTTTTACTATAAACTAAGTATTAACAGATTTTAAGCTATAAATAAACTACTAGAGCTTAATGAAACTTAAAAGAGCTTAAAAATAAGGACTTTAAGTAAATAAGAGCTTATGACTTATAAAGCAGTAAAACGGATTGAAAAACTTAATTAAAGAAACAATAACTTTTATTAATTATAAAAACAGATTACACTACGAAATCATAAAAAACATTACATTAACTACTACACTAATTAATCTACTTCTGCCTTCTTATATAGGCTTCAAAAAGGGTCTTGTGGGTCCCACAGATCACTTCTGAGCAATAATTTTATCCATTGGTGAAAGGTGAAGCAGGAGGAAGAAGGTGGGAGGATTTGACCAGGGGGTTGACCCCGTATTATTATTAAAGGGGAATATGGGCTTGGGGTGTTGGGCCTGTATTTGTTTTGGATCAGGTTTAATAAAATGGGTGGGTTTATTTATTTGGTTTGGTAAAAACAACACAAATGGTCCATTTGGTTTTATAATTTCACAAGGACCAAAAATGTAATTTCTGCAAAATTGAGGGGCTGGAAATATAATTTTCCTAAAGTTATCAAAAGGATGTAATTTGCCAAGTATAAATAGTACAAGGACTTTATTTGATAATTTCTATGTTTTAAAATTTCAAGGACTATTTTTGCCAAATTTGAAACTTTAGGGACCAATTTTGTAAATTCCTCAAACTTCTCATCCAGGGCCCTAATTTGATAACTTGTGAATTCCCAAGGACCCTTAATGATAATTTTTCCATTTTGAATACCCGAGGACTAAAACTGTCAAGTTTGAAACTTGGGGGACCTGTTTTGCTATTTTTGCAATTTTGAACTTCAAGGGTAAAATTTGTCATTCCTTGATTCCTGGGGGACTATTGTTGACTTTTCTTTAAAATAATTCTTCCAGGGACCATTTCTGACATTTCTTGAAAGTTCAGGGACTGATTCTGCCAAGTGTGCAAACTTTGCTCGTTTTTCATCTGTTTTCAATCCTTTTGCACCTGAAATATATTAAAACACAATCCAAAGATATTTGTAGTATTATGTGGTGTTTCTGTGTGTTTTTAAATGTTTTTGTAATTTAAATGAAACAGAAATGATGAGTATTTAGAGACTCATCAACTCCAATTAAAAATACTCTTATAATTTCAATTAGTAAGATCCACACTTCATTTATTGACCACAAAATGACAATATTGTTTGAGTTCTTTTAACATGCACGGGGAGTTAAGATCAAATGAGAAATAAAATGAAAATAAAAAGAGTGAGAAGAAATAATAACCGCACATTTCAGATGCACATACAAAAACATATGCATGTCCATTTAAATTTCCCCTTTTTATCTAAAATGTGCGATTAGAAATACTTTTCACGTTTCTCATTTTAATTTTTTTATTCTTATTGGATCCCTTCCTCATACACGGGTTCTAAACTAGTTAAACATGAAATTTTGAATTACTACTTTTATGGGGTGACGGCATGAAAACATCCATAAACCAACAAAATATGTTTCATTGTCACACATTTCAAACAATGTGAAAATGTTGTCTATCAAACACATCTTATTTAGGTAACACGTCTAATTTAGGTGACTAGAAAAGGATCAACGCACTTCACCTCTTTATTTTTTACTAAATCAACTTCTTAAGAATGTGGCTATTTTTTATTTTTATTTTCCTTTTGTTAAAATACGCTTGGCTATGAAGGAGCACATATATGAATTGATGACTTGTAATTTGGTGATATTTTTTAGGTCATTCAAGCTATTTATTGTCATGTATTCACTTGTTTATGATATAAATGATACTTAAAAAATAAAATATTCATTTTTAGATATCACAAGAATGGGAGAAGACTTTAAAGCTGAAATACAGCTTGAGATCACCTCCGTCGTCTCATACCAGTTGGCCACATGAGTTATGTTGACGTATGTGTCCGGACGACACGTGCTGGACCAAAGAATCTTCATCAGTCCGAAGGGTATTACCAAAAGGCGAATGCTACCCTTGTCCGAGGGGCATGTGCCGAAGGACCATAAAGGTACATCCTTTTACCCAACAGTCCGATGCATGAACCAGACTACGTCGCCTAACCCGGATATTACAGGATTTGTGTCTCCCACGTGACCTGACACCTAGTACCTAGACTGTACCTAGACTAGGAGTAGCTCAGCGTGTTCCTTCCCAAGACAGAACAGGTATCGAGGCACCAATTTGGTACCTACCTTTTTCTCTTTCTATATATACTACTCTCTCATGTCTCATTTACATTATCATATCATATCTCATCTCACACACACAATACACAACACATTATAATAAATCCTCTACATACGAGGTACTAACTTGACCGTCGGAGGGTGGTCCCCGGGGCTTCGGCCTCGGGAGCCCTTCTAACAGGTTCTTTTATGTTTGTAGCACACTTCAAAGCTCGGGACCAGAATGAATGGCACGTGAGAGCCGTCAAGATCTACTCGACAGAAATATGCTTCAACAAGTTCCTTCTAGAGTTTGGGGATGGGTTTTACCCGGGTTAGAATCTCACAAGTGACAAAGAAAATCTTTTAGTTCGAAGCCGTGAGTTCTAGGGGTTTCCCTTCGCGGGTCTTTCCTAGTGGTTCGGTCCCGGGGCTTGCTCGTTTGGATGGTTTAACTCGGGGGGTCTGACTTCAAGTGTGGTGCCATTAAATAATAATAAAAAAAAAAAAAAAAAAAAAAAAAAAAAAAAAAAAAGTCTTGTAACGAATAAAAGATGTTTCTTGCCTTGGGTATAATATAAGGTAAATAGAAAGGGTAAAATTTAGCAAGAGAGGCAAACTCAGTCACCAATATCATCATCATCATCATCTAAGTTGAAAGTTGTTGGAAGAACAAGTAGCAGCAGTACATCATCAAAACCAAGAAGAAGAAATTAATAATAAAAAAGTTTCAAAATCAGAAATTGAAGAAGGAACATTGAATTTCCTTGATTCGGTGGATCATTATTTGGTATTAATCGATTCTTTATCCAACACTCTTCTTCGTCAGGTAATTCATCATTTGATTTTAATAAAAGGGGTGTTTATTTAAGGGGTGTTTGTTTCGTCTTATATAGCTGGCTTTTGGTTTATTTGGTTTTGGGCCTCATTTTTTTGTGCTTATTTTGTAACTTCTTGGCTTATATAAGCTTATTCTGACATAATATAAATATATATAACTTATGGCTTATTTGGTTTTGTGCTTATTTTGCAACTTCTTGGCTTATTCCGACATCTTATTATTTCTTCTGTTTCACTTTATCATTTGATTTTAATAAAGGGGTCTTTATTTAGCTGGCTTACGGCTTATTTGGTTTTGGGCTTATGTTTCATAAACTTATTTTTTGTGCTTATTTTGCAACTTTTTGACTTTGTTTAAGCTTATATGTGGCTTATATTTCATAAGTCCCAATTTTTTTGGCAAGTTCACATGTTTCAAAATAAGCCGGGCTTATGAAATGTAAGCCGAAATCAAATAAGCTCATAAGCCCACATATAAGCTTAAACAAACACACCTTTATATAAGCTTATTCTGACATAATAAATATATATAAGCTAGAAAGTTTCAAAATAAGCCACAAAAAATGAGCTTATGAAACATAAGTCAAAAACTAGATAACCTATAAGCCGGAAAATTTCAAAATAAGTTTAAATAAGCCAAAAAGTCATAAGCCAAATAAGCCGGAAACTAGATAACCTAGATAACCTACAAACCCCCCATTAAGCTTATTTGCCCGGCTTATTCAACTTTTGAAAAACTCATAAGCCAAAAAGTTTGAGCTTATAAACAACACCCAATCCCACTGTAGCGGAGTATTGGGGAGTTAGAATGTAGACAGATTATACCCCTAGTAAACCCGAAAGTTTTGAGACGGCTTCAAAATTTTAACAATGCGGCGAAATAAGCTGAAACAAACACTCCCTTATTTATGCTTGCCACGAAACAAACTTATTTATTTTCCAATTTTACCACCGGTTGTGATGTGCGATTATTCTAGGAACTTGTGCTTAGGATTGTTTTTGGCTGTGTTTTGGACAAAAAGAAGTGGATTGCGTTTTGGGCTTAATAATAATCCTATGGTAATTCAGGGATGGATGGAATTAGCAGGTGCTCGCTATTCGATGGGTGGTTCGCGTGTAAACACCGCCTTGCTTAACCTTCAACCCCATTCCGCAGCTACCACTGTAGAGATTACTCAGGACCAAGATGGTACCATCTTCCCTTTAACCTTAACCACACATATCTTGAATGATTTGCTCGATTAGTTTTTGTATGGTTCACATAAGGCACACCCTAATAATTACTTCAGAATGTAGGATATGATATGTATAAGCATTAACAAAACTTTCAACAGGTTACTAGATATGCATATATTCACAAGCCTTTTTGTGAAAATGTCATGTATGTTCGCTTTCCATGGCAAAGGCCAAAAAAATTGACACTAGTAATAAGCCAAAATGAAAGATGAAATTCCCATTCATCAATTTGGTTGGGTATATGTTTCATCTCTAATGGGTATGTGTAAAGTCAAAATTGTAAAAAGTAAATGGGTCAAGTCTCTCATCAAGTGTATTTTCATCTTATTTAGAAATTTAGTTTTTTATTGGAGTAATATCGATTTACTAATCATGTTTGGTACACTGATTATATAGAAAATTGTTTCAACATGAATGAAAGATCTGCCCGTTTGACCTTTTTTTTTTTTTTTTTTTTTTTTTTTTTTTTTTTTTTTTTTTTTTTTTTTTGTGACGACAATTATGGCTACATGGTCCCTAGCCCAGAAGGCGTAGCGAGCCCACAAAACGTCCACCCCAGAAGGCAATGGCACCCTTCCCTTTACCCACGCGGGAGGAAACCCCTATTGCGGTAAACAAGACTCGAACTTGAGACCTTGCCCAGGAGTTGCCCGTTTAGCTTATGGCTTATTTGGTTTTGTTTTTTGTGCTTATTTTGCAACTTTTTGGCTTATATAAATATATATAAGCCGGAAAGTTTTAAAAACCAGATAGGTGTTCACCCCTAAAGTCTTATGGCTTATTTGGTTTTGTGCTTATTTTGCAACTTTTTGGATTATATAAGCTTATTTTGACATCTTATTATTTCTTCTGTTTCACTTCATCATTTCATTTTATAAAAGTGGGTGTTTATTTAGCTGGCTTATTTGGTTTTGGGCTTTTGTTTCATAAGCTCATCTTTTGTGCTTATTTTGCAACTTTTTGGCTTTGTTTAAGCTTATATGTGGCTTATGAGCTTATTTGTTTTCCGGCTTATATTTCTTAAGTCCCAATTTTTTTGGCTTATTTTGAGGCATGTGGGCAGTTTATTATATCAATAAACTAATATAAGCCCACATGTCTCAAATTAAGCAGGAAAATTAGGGGGCTTATGAAATATAAGCCGAAATCAAATAAGCTCATAAACCCACATATAAGCTTAAACAAACACACCTTTATATAAGCTTATTCTAACATAATAAATATATATAAGCCGGAAAGTTTCAAAATAAGCCACAAAAAGTGAGCTTATGAAACATAAGCCAAAAACCAGATAACCTATAAGCCGAAACAAACACCCCATTAAGCTTATTTTCCCGGCTTATTCTACTTTTGAGAAACTCATAAGCCAAAAAGTTTGAGCTTATAAACAACAACACCCAATCCCACTGTAGCGGAGTATTGGGGAGTTAGAATGTAGACAGATTATACCCCTAGTAAACCCGAAAGTTTGGAGACTGCTTCAAAAATTTAACAAGGCGGCGAAATAAGCTGAAACAAACACTCCCTTATTTATGCTTGCCCCGAAACAAACTTATTTATTTTCCAATTTTACCACTGGTTGTGATGTGCTTAGGATTGTTTTTGGCTTTTAATAATCCTATGTAATTCAGGGATGGTTGGAATTAGCAGGTGCTCGCTATTCGATGGGCGCTTCACGTGTAAACACCGCATTGCTTAATCTTCAACCGCATTCTGCTGCTACCACTGTAGAGATTACTCACGACAAAGATGGTACCATCTTCCCTTTAACCTTAACCACACATATCTTCCATTTAATGTTTTCCACAGCCATTCTTGCTCGATTAGTTTGTTCACATAAGGCACACCCTAAGTATTATTTCAGAATGTAGGATGTATTCACGAATCATGAGAGATAACTACCGAGCCTTTTTGTGAAAATGTCATCTAGTTGTGTAATGTCCTGTATATTCACCTTCCATGGCAAAGGTTAAGAGGGTGTTTGTTTAAGCTTATACGTGGCTTATGAGCTTGTTTGTTTTTCACATTATATTTCACAAGCCTCAATTTTCCGGCTTATTTACTTATATAAGCCCATAAGTCTCAAAGTAAGCCGGAAAATTGGGGCTTATGAAATATAAGCCGAAATCAAATAAGCTCATAAGCACACGTATAAGCTTAAACAAACACCCACTAAAAAAGTTGACAGTAGAATAAGCCAAAATGAAAGATGAAATTCCTATTCATCAATTTGGTTCGGTATATGTTTCATCTCTAATGGGTATGTGTAAAATCAAAATTGTAAAAAGTAAATGGGTCAAGTGTATTTTCATCTTATTCAGAAATTTTGATTTTTATTGAAATAATATCGATTTTCTAATCATATTTGGTACACTGATTTTATAGAAAATGTCTGTTGTGTAATCGACCTGTTTCAACCTGATTCAATATTAATGAAGGATCTGCCCATTGGACTTATTGCCAACCCACCCGACTCTCCCATTGTTTTCTACCTCTGCCTAAAAGAGATGAAGTAATAATTTTAGTTTGTTAGTGTGTATGCCTTGACATAAACATCTGCAAATCATAAACTTAGATTCACACAGCCATAGAAATTGCATCCAACCTAGTTTTGCCCCTCAGTTTTGCAACTTTTTGGCTTATATAAGCTTATTCCGACATAATAAATGTGTATAAGCCGGAAAGTTTCGGAATAAGCCACATAAAGTGAGCTTATGAAACATAAGCCAAAAACCAAATAACTATATAAGCCAAAACAAACACATCATTAAGCTTATTTGCCCGGCTTATTCAACTTTTGAAAATCCAGAAAGTTTGAGCTTAATTATAAGCTCAAAGATCCATAGAGAGAGACCTTAGCTTATTCTGGTTAAAAACCAAATCCTTGCAGAGTTTTTAATTCACATCTATGCTCATCCAAAGTCATACTTTGTCAGTAAAAATGATGTTGCAACCATTCTTTTTGCTGGTACAGGACATCAACTCTGTTGAGGGGTGTAGTAACCCCGAATATTCACATTTTGCAGGATACTACCTTATGGTGACATATACTATATAATTTAGATAGGTCACTAACACAGTCCTACTATCTCAACTAGATACATAGGCACCATGTTAAGATCATCAAATCATATAGAAATGTCCCAAGTTACTAGCCATCTGCAATAAACATCTTCATCCAAACACCCCTTAATTCATCAGCTCAAAATCAGTTATCCACATTTTAGATCATAGGTGTGTTGGCAGCTGCTATCTCATGAAAGTCTTGCAGTAAACTATCTTCCTCATTAATAACATTCATCACCACTTTCCACTTCTTGCAGACATCTCAACTTGTGCAATCTTTTTAACCTTTAAGATTGACAGTTTGAGCCTTAAGTAATTCACAATAGTCTTTATCAGTTCACTTGCATCTCTTCTCATTTGAGAATATTCTTCTATTTCTTTCAATCCAAATGTAGTATACACATGCTGCAAATCCAATTCTCTTTAAGATGCTTTTGATTGACTTGTTGATTTTTTGCCTAACCATGAAGTTCACAATATCATCCCATTTTCCTGGCATTGAGTCTTGTTCAGTTCTTTGTTTGAAATCATTCCATATCCTCCTTGCATAATTGCATTCAAAGAAAAGATGGTTTAGAGAATCAGGACAATCATCACACAAGGAGCATGTCATATGTCTGTCAGGGTACCATTTAAGCAATCTGTCTTGAGTGGGCAGTCTCCCATTAATAGCAATCCATAGAATGAAAGAGTGTTTGGGTGTAAAATTATAGAACCAGTTGAGATCACACCATTCTACTTTGTTGCCATTTGGCCTCCAATCTTTCCAAGTCTTATCAGTTGAGAATTTAACACATCTTCCTTCATTAGAACACTACAAGTATCTATCATTTGAATCATTAAGCAGGGTTGGAACAGTAATTGATTGCACAATAGGAAAACTGTTACTCCATTCAGTAGACCAACTCCATTGTCCTTCATTAATCATTTCTTTGATCTTCATATTACAATCAAATCCAGCTTGTTCAACATCATTCATTGATATATACTTGCTTAAAGGATCAGGTCCCCACCATCTATCATGCCATAGAAAGATACTAGCCCCATTGCCAATTTTACATACCATATGGTTTCTCATTTTGTCTCTGAGCTTTAGAATCTGTTTCCACCCATAGCTTAAGCACTTATCATGATCCACAGTCCACACTTGAACCCTTTAACCTAACCACATTGATCCATTTGACCCAAAGTGATTCCTTTTCACTAGCCACATTCCACAAGTGTTTAGACATGAAATCTTTAATTCCAAGACCACCTTCATCTTTAGGTTTACACACATATTTCAATATTCTCTTTGAACTCTTTATCAGCTTTTATCTGAACGAGAACCCTACCTTCACTACACATTCTAGCTGTAACTTTGTCCATGATAAGTGGGTTCCCTAGGCTGCTAGCAATAGCACTAATACCTTTAACAGTCCAAGCCTCCATTGGTACATTGTGCAGTTTGATCTAGCATGGTAAAACCTCTGGCTCTCTTCTGTCAACAATAATACTTGGATCCCATTTTGTACCATAAGAGGCTTATTATTTACCAACCATGGCCCACTTTCAAGTACCTGATTCATACCCTCAGTTTCTCTAAACTTAAACAAGTACAAACCATTTTGAACCACAATATCCTTTAACCTATATTTCCCCCACATTTTGCCTAGATTGTACTTAAGCTCATAATATGACATTTTGCAACCAACAAAGTCGCCACTCAAAGTGAACATCCATTTCATGCTTCCTTCCCTAACAAGTTCCTCATCCAACACAACAACTTCTCTCCCCTCCTCTATCTCAATAGGAATCAAACTTAGTTTGTTTATGATCTCATTCAGTTCATTTTTAGTTGCATCAGCAAAAGTCTTTCTCACATTGTTATTATTCACATTATGATTATTATTATTCAGCTCCCTTCTGTTCTCACACTTATTTTCACATGTATCAGTATTGCAAACATCATTGTTCCTAAATTCATGTGATTCAGTGTTATAGTTCAATGAAACAGTGTTGCTTACAGTGCTTTCAGTAAGCTTTTCCATGTTACTAGCAATCCCATTGTTTTGATCATTTACAGTATTTCATTCTCTTTGTTTATCAGCAGTATCTTTACCATTAACCCCTTTCATCATAACAGATTCATTAAGCGTAGGGAATTCAACTGCATCCAAACACCCCTTATTCCCATCAGTTCCACTAACATTCCTATCCAAACATCCCACATCCTCCATTGTACCACCCACAGCAACATTCTCAGTACATACACTAGCATCAATAGTCTCTTTATTCCTAGTATGCTGTATTTCCCCTTTTTCACTTCCTTTAGCTTTTGAATTATTCTGTTTGACTTTCGTCACATCATAATCAGTATCCAAGAGCTTATTAGGTATTTTAGTTTTCCGTTTGGAAATTCTACCTCTAGGTGACATGATGAATCACAATTGATCACTAAAGCTGCTCAGAATTGCTTAAAAACAGAACGAATTGCACACTCCAAACAATTAGATGATTCAATTATGAAATTAGGTTTTGGCTCCAAAATCGGAAAATTTAAAACATGGTGAATTTTGGGGAAAACGATACCAATCGATGCGGAATTGAATTCTGAGTTGATTGTTCGGTTTAGATTTTGAAAATACGTACAAAATGGAGATCAAATCAAGGTTTTAGAGGTATTTTAATGGTGGAATTTTGGCTGGAAGTTAGTTAGATATTTTGATGCAATGTTTCTTGTTTATAGACTACTGAGTTCACAACCTATATAAGCCAAAAAGAATTAAGTAAGAAAAGTCCAAGGAGTTTACATTGGAAAATCGCGAACCAATGAACTGACGACAATGAGATATAAGGACATAAGGCTCAAAACATATATGTCTACCTGCCTCAAAATTTTAACAAGCCAGCCAATTAAGCTTAAACAAACACCCCATTCAGCTCCTACCACAGTAGAGATTGTGTTTTGTCTCTATATTTCGACAAAAAAAAGTGGATTGTGTTTTGGGTTTTATTTATCCTATGTAATTCAGGGATGGTTGGAATTAGCTGGTGCTCGATATTTGATGGGTGGTTCAAGTGTAAACACCGCATTGCTTTACCTTCAACCTCATTGTGCTGCTACCACAGTAGACATTACTCATGACCAAGATGGTACCATCTTCCCTTTAACCTTAACCACACGTATCTTGAATCATTTGCTCGATTAGTTTAGTATTACAACTTCAGAACGTATGATACGATATGTGTATATTCACTATCGAGCCTTTTTGATAAAATGTCATGTATAAGTTCACCTTCCATGGTAAAGGCTGAAAAATTTGACACTAGTAATAAGCCAAAATGAAAATGCCGGTTCGGTATATGTGTAAAATCAAAATTGTAAAAAGTAAATGGGTCAAGTCTCTCATCAAGTGTATTTTCATCTTATTCAGAAATTTAGATTTGTATTGAAAGTTATATCGATTTTCTAATCATATTTGGTACACTGATAATATAGAAAATGTATGTTGTGTAATCTACCTGTTTCAACATGATACATGAATGAATGATCTGCCCGTTTGACTTATTGCCAACCCACCCGACCCCCCATTTTTTTCTATCTCTGCCTAAAAGAGACGAAGTAATAGTTCTAGACTTCTAGTTTCTTAAGTTTTAATGTAAACATCAAACTTCGATTCACACAGCCATAGAAATTGGATCCGACCTAGTTTTGCCCGGTAGTTTATGTCCTAAGCTTTGGTTCACAAGCAATTGCCTTCTTTGAAGGTATAGACTAATTAAAAAACTTTCCTTTGTTAGTTTTGATGACAAGTGAATGGAGATCGGATCGTGAGAAACTTATCAGACACCCTTTTTTGTTTGCTGAGATATCTAAGGAAATAACAGTTTAGCTCAACTATTTTGCTTAATTTAAAGAAAAGTCAAGTACTTTTTGTCACTAAAGGGCCGTTAGATCAGGTTGTAAAGTTTCAGGGTCAAAATCTAAAAGTCATCATGAGCAAGTTTTAGCTAGTGCACATTGTATAACATGAAAATTTTAAAATCCTTAGTTACATACTTAGAGATGACGTGATATGTAAATATGAAATATACTGCACATTCTGTGTCCCAGACAATTCAACGTGTGACATAATTTTTTAAGAATATGTGATTAGTCAAATGTCTATATTGAAATGGTCATCGTTGTCAACCAAACTAAATTTTATCTGTAATTTGTGATGGTAGCCTAATAACTTTTATCTAATGTTTGTGTCAATACGACAACCTTATCATAGTCGCCCCCAGATGATAATTGATGTAACTTTCATGAGAAGCGGGTACTAAATGATCTTTCAATATTACACTTTTGTGTTATCTGGTGATTTAGGGTCAGAAATGCCATGCTAACAGGTGTAGAAAAGTGTTAATTAGTTTCACCTCTGTTTTAGGTAGCATCATGACAAAGTCGCCAAAGTTCAATTTGTGCAAATGGGCATCTCCTGACAATAAAGACTCCTCTTTGGAGAAGGAAAACATCGAGGAAGATGAGCAGTTAAAAGAAAATTTTAGCAGCCAAAGCGATTCTGGTAAACATATGTAATTACCTATATTGCGCATGACAACGGTTTGATAATATTTTATAGGGCAGTGCTTATATTGCTTCATGCAAACTGGTTATCATAGTAAAACAACATATAGTAACACGTGTTCCTAATCAAAATCCATGATTTTTCCAAGCTAACTTCACTAATGAGAAATGTCTTTTGTTTCTCGTAAAGAAGTTCAGTTTGACATCGAAGACTATTTTAACCTCAAATCTTATTGAAAAGCTTGCATCTACAAGCAAGAATTCTCTTCTTTCATTCCAAATGAGAGATGTTTCAGCCTTTTGAAACCAAATGCGAACACATTTTTTCCATATACATAATTGACGTTGAGTTTGTTACTTATTTGTAATTTTTTATATCTGTCGATTTTTGCAAAATTTGATGATATTGCTAATTCATAATTCTTAAATCCATGATATTTTTTGAAGTCTAACTTCTTCGTTTATCATATGGAAGGATTAAACTCCAAGAAAAGTTTTAATTATCGCAACTTTGTGCAAAGTTTTAATGGAAGGATCTGTTATATTTACTGACTACTTATAAAGGTTTCTTTGTTCATAAAGGAAACCAGAGAGTTCACCGGAAAGCAGCATTGAATCTGTTACTAATGCATCACCAAGAGAAAGCAACGGATCTGAAATCAATGCATCACCACGTAAAATAGAGAATCCTGTGAGTGAGTATTTTTTAACCAACAGTGGAAGTATGATAATTTGACAAGTAACCACCAAGTTGCTATTTTCATTAAACGAAGAGCTGCTAAGTATTTTATGATTGTGACTCCCTTGCTATCTTCTATTTTATGTATGCAGCTTCAGAAAGAACGAGCAAAGGTACTATCAATGTTTGGGACTTTAGTTTCACCCAAGCTTCGGGCCTCTCAACTTACATTTGAGACAGGTGAATTCAGATAGCTATTTATAGAAATTGTCGAACTCTGAGCATAACGATATCTGTTCTTGTTCATCATTTTCCCTGACTAGTGTTAAAATAAATCATTGTTTCCTTTGTTGTGCAGCGCTAGAAACACTTGTAGAAATAGCAAATGCTCGTTCATCTATTCTTAAATCTTATGAGGTGTTACATAGGGATATGAAAAGCACCAAGGAATGACGAGTGATAGGGGTTCAACTGTTCAAAATAAACTAATTGAAGCAACGGCATTCACGTGTCGAGAACAAAAATCGATGCTAAACACTCCAGCTTAGACTTCGGATTTTGTTCATCAGATAATGGATCTTGAAATTTTGTGTAATAGTTTATGAACAAAAGATCTTGGATCGTTTTTGTTTGCAGGAATTGTATTAATATCTGAAATACTAATTTATTCAACTTTAGACAGTTAAGAAATTCTCAAGACACCAATTTCCTTGACTTGTTACACACTTTCAGGCCATATTGGTTTATTTCGGACATATACCAAAGTATCTTTCAGATATATAACTAGTTTAAGGACACGTGAAATATCTGTTCAAAGCAAATAAGTTACGTGTATGAATGATCTGGGTACCAAAATTTTGCTACATTGGATTTATGGGTCTTGTTATGGTTCAATGAAACTAATATCTGTTTTACCGAAGTATTCCTACATGGCATTCCATGTCATCACTCTTGAACATTTTACTAATTAGTAACCTAACCTCTGGCTTCAAAACAATCCATCGCCTCCACCCACATCAAAAGAATCGCCACAATCGATCACCGCCTAACTAATTTGATTCTTAATGATAGGGTATGGATTTTAAAACGCAACATCTGATAACAAATTTAGCTGTCAATAATGTGTTAGTGGATTTGTATTAGAGTTAGACTTATATTAGTATTTGTATTAGATTAGGATTGATATAAGGACAAGTGTTAAGCTATATTAATTGGGTCATATGTATGGTGGTGTCATGAGACTAAAACATTTGTGCTTGTTTGGGGTGAAGTTGATATTACTTTGGAGGACATTTTTGGTTATTGGTGGTTTTTCAGTTTTGGGTCGAAATGTTTTGATCATGTACGTGACAAATGATTGCTCAATTTTCTATTATCTTAAAAGCTAGGGACTATAAGTGAAATAAAAGTTGACTTGGAGTCAACCAAGCACTTACCTTTACTCTTTCAAACTCAACTGTACTTCCATTTTGATCGCATTCAATCAAATTCATTTCAAAGACTTCCATCCATCTTATAACAGTAACTCTTTATTGTAAGTCATCTTTTATTCTGTTTCCAGTTAATTACTTTTTATTGTTTCATTTTTGTATTTGCATATCTTATTAAGTGTTGACCATGGTCGGGTTTTCATTCTTGTATTTGCATACCTTCTGTGGTTATTATATGTATGTTGGGTTCATATGACGGGTTTGGTCCGTTGATAGTCGGACTTTCGTATTTGTAATTTCTACGACCAATTAAGTTAGTTGTAGTTTTAGATTTGTGTGGCCCGAATTATAATAATATATTGTTTTCACTATCTATCTTTTGCTTGATATGTTCTACATTCTTTCTTTTTTAACAGCTAACATATATATAAACAATTAATTAGCATGTTTGTCCTGTCTACATGTTACATGTTATAACACAAAAGCACTCACATGTTTGATTCTTTTATGCTCTACATAGGGGGTGTTTGTTTAAGCTTATATGTGGGCTTATGAGCTTTTTTTATTTTACAAGTTTCAAAATAAGCTGAAAAATCGAGGCTTATGAAATATAAGCCGGAAATCAAATAAGTTCATAAGCCCGCATATAAGCTTAAACAGACACCCAATTACTCATGGATTCTTAATTGGTACTGATTCAGTGTTTCATCTGTATTTTTACTTTATGAAAACGTTTACTGCACTTGTAAACGCAGCTCGATCTCATTATTGAAAATGGCTACTACGTCCATTCCTCATCGGTGGAAATATGATGTCTTTGTAAGTTTCAGAGGTGAAGATATCCGCAAAAACTTCATGGATCATATGTTCAATGATTTCAAGCAAAAAGGAATTCATGCTTTTAGAGATGACAGAGAGTTGCCTAAAGGAGAAGAGATATCTCCTCAACTCTACAAAGCCATTGAAGAATCAAGATTTTTGATAGTTATCTTCTCCAAAAATTACGCTTCTTCAACATGGTGTCTGAGGGAACTTGTCAAAATACTTGAGTGCAAGTAGATTGAAGATCCCAAACATGAGGTTCGGATTATCTTTTATGATGCCAAGCCTGATGTTGTAAGGAAACAAAAAAGGAGTTACGCAAAAGCATTTGCCAAACATGATGTTTCAAATAGAACAGAGGTGGATAAATGGAGGGAAGCTCTATGCATGGCGGCTAACTTATCTGGATGGGATCTCCAGGACATGACAAATGGGTAAATTTCTTGTTTTTGTGTAATTAGTCTTGTAGCTCTACTAAAGCTTAACACTATGAGCTTTCTCTTACTTATTGTCTCTTTGTGTTTAACAGGTATGAGTACAAGTTCATCGATTGCATCTCCAGAGAAATTCTCAAAAAATTATGTGACGGACCCTTACATGTTGGTGAGAACCTTGTTGGCATCGATTTCCATTTCAACAACTTAAACTTGTCACGCTTCGTTGGGTCAGATAACGTTAACATGATTGGAATATGTGGTATAAGTGGAATAGGAAAGACTACTGTTGCTAAAGCTGTCTATAACTCGATGCATACCCACTTTGACGGGAGTTGTTTTTGTGATAATGTCCAAGGAGTTGAAAAACAACAAGGCCTAACGCAAGTCCAGATGCAAATGATTGGTAAGATTCTGAAAACAGATGATCTGAAGATATCAAGTGCTGGTGAAGGTTCTATGGTAATAAAGCAAAGGATGGCATGTAAGCCGATCCTGCTTGTTTTGGATGATGTGAATAACGTGGAGCAGTTAGAAGCACTAGCAGGTTCACGTGATTGGTTTTATCCTGGAAGCCTTATTATTTTCACCGGTAAAGACAAACAATTGCTAAGGTCTCATAAAGTGGATGAAATTTATGAAATGGAGTCTTTAGATGATTATGAAGCTCTTGAGCTCTTTAGTTTGAATGCATTTGGTGAAAGGCATCCTACAGAAGATTTTGAAGAATTTGCTTCCCAGATTGTGAAATATTTGCATGGTCACCCTTTGGCTCTAAAAGTTATTGGTCGATCATTGTATGAAAAATCTATAGATTTTTGGAAAAGCGAATTGGAAAGACTCCAAACATATCCTAACTCAGAGATAGTACAAAAACTACGACCAAGTTTTGATAGCTTGGCATCTGATCAGAAAAGAATGTTTCTTGACATTGCATGTGCGTTCATTGGGGAAAAAAAAGATTTTGCTGCAAATGTACTACACAGCAGTCATTGTTCTGCAAATGCTATTATTGAAGTTCTAGCTGATAAGTTCCTAATAACAGTATTTGAAGATTATCTTCAAATGCATGAATTGATTCAAAGCATGGCAAGGGAAATTGTTCGTGAAGAATTTATTCTGACTGGGAAACAAAGAAGATTGTGTATTTCATCAGCATCGAGTGAAAAGAAAGTAAGAAGTGGCATATTCTTCTTTACGTTCATATTAATATAAAAGTATACACAATTGCGTATGTTACTCTTTCTAATTTAAGTTACATGTTCTTGCTTTTTCAGGTGGCAATGACTGAAGCAATTGAAGTTCTAGTCCTTTTGTTAAGGAAATCTAGTCAAGAGGTTCACATAAACGCTAATTCTTTTGCACTTATGAAAAATTTGTGGATCCTGAAAATTTATGCTGAGGAAGAATTTGATCATAAAGTGGAATTGAAGGGCTACAATGTGAAGTACTCAGGAAGTTTGGATTTTTTGTCCAATGAGCTAAGCTTGTTTTGTTGGCATGGATGCCCTTTCAAGTACTTACCTTCAGATTTCTATCCAGAAAATGTTGTTGTCATCGACCTCTCTTACAGCAACATAATGCAACTTTGGACTACACCAAAGGTATTTACTTGTTCATACATGTTCATATTTGACACCTAGAGATATAAGGACTAATCTTTTTTCTATTGATATCAGTGTTTAAGAAGGTTGAAAGTAATGAAGCTAAGGTACTGCTGCAACCTAACAACCACCCCTGACTTCTCAGAGATTACAAATCTTGAAGAGCTAGATTTTGAAGGTTGTGTGAATTTGGCTACAGTTCACCCATCTATTGGAATGCTTAATAAGCTTGCTGTCTTAAATCTTAAAGACTGCAAACGGGTTGGGAGTTTTCCTGAAGCCTTTTGGTCTAGATGCTGGACTTCAATCTCTGGTTTCATATGGAACCAACAACATCCCCAAAGATCAGTTTCATTGGCAGGTTTAAATATGTTAAAGTCCCTGAATTTCAGTTACTGCAATTTAGTTCAAGTGCCCGATGGCATTGGAGGCTTATCATGTCTAAAAAAACTAAACTTGGAAGGGAACAATTTTACTAGTTTGCCTGGAAGTTTGAGTCAACTTTCTAATCTTAAAACACTTAAACTTGATGGTTGCAAGAAGCTGGAAGTGTTGCCCGAACTTCCACATCGCCTAGCTTATCTTTATGCATCTGATTGCACCTCCTTACATTCAATTACGGGATCAAACCCAATCATGAGCGGAAGGTACACTAATCTCACAGATTGTCCAAAATTGTTTAAGATGTCGATATCGGAGACTCAATGTCTCGAATCATCTGTAACTTCCCAAGGCTCTCGATTTTCTTCTTTCCTTCGGTATGCGCATAACAGGTGTGGATTGTTCCGTTTGCCAGGAAGTTCCATTACGAGAATGGATATGTTTTATGATGGAAATAGCATTCCAAATTGGTTTACAAATAAAAGTTTGGGAAATCATGTAAAGGTTGAATTACCATTAGATTGGAGCTTCAGTAAGTTAAGGGGATATGGAGTTTGTGTTGTTTTAAAGAGAAAAGGACCTTCCACAGATTTTGGATACTATGTAAACAACTTTGATGGAGCTTATTTGGGAGGATGCTATCCATTATACTATAGGCAATATTTTGAGGATAAGCCAATAAGAATCGATGAGTCAGATATGATTTGGTTGCATTATACAACAAGTGAAATACAGAAACTGAAGAAAGCAAAGAATTTTGTAACATTTTGTTTTAAAGAGAGTGAAGGAATTGAAGTGAAGGAGTGTGGTGTAAGACTTGTTTGGGATGAAGATTTAGATCAAGAAGCAGGAGACTTTAGTATGTTCCAAGACATCCCAACTCTATCACAGCATGGTGGGGCCATGTGCCTGTTTGGGGCGTATGGATATATCAAGTGGACATGGTAGGATAAATTATTTATATGTCCCCTGTAGATTTTGTAATTTTTATTTGGTCTTTTTATTAGCTACAATAATCTTTGATAAATCCATGTAGGAGACACCCACTAGGTGTTTGATGAAATGCATGAGTAGAAATCATTTGCTATTTACTCTACAGCCTGATTGTAGTTTTTTTTTGGATTTTACGTTTTATTAAGAATTGATCTTGTATTTTGAAGTTACAATTTGTACCGTAAGATAATAAACCTTGCTGTAGTTTGTCTTCGGGAATTAATATCGTGGAAATTACGTGACTGGTATGGTATCATGTTAAAACATGCACCATCTTTGGAAAGTGTATTCTTTCCAGTGCCAGCTCAACCAACAATTGAGACAACATGTAAATTTTTTGCTGGAAAAACTTGACATTTGTTTTGATTGCTGAAAACGCTCTTCTTTGATACCTGCCTTCTGCATCTGTTCTTCGTTGCACTAATAGCTCAAGATCCGTTCCTTGAGGTAGCTGCCTGGACATGCTACATGTATTTCGACCCATTTACATACGGGTCAGATTTCAACCCGTTCCCAAAATTACATCTTTTACCATTTATGTGAGAGTATTAACCACTGGTTCTATTCCAAGATTGCCTTACCCTTATCACTGGTCTTCACCTTCTTTGTACATGGGACAAGCACCATATTGATAAACAGAGCTCTCATCAAAATAGCTTGTTCCTTTACTGCACCCAGGTTGTTGTTACCTTTTGTTTCATTACCCTCACCCATGTGGTTTCTTGAGACTATATGGATATCATTGTACTTTCTGCTAGCCGTGGTAGTCTAACTGAAAACCTTTATTTGGCGAGGTCGTGCTTCTTGCGATATCCAAGTGGGGTGGTAGGAAAATTCTTTGTTCTTTAATTTTTATTTAAAAATAAATAAAATTCAAAATGGAAGAACACATGGGCATTTTAGAGAAAATAAACTCGAAACTTTCTCATGGCTGCCTGCACTTTCAAAACCACTGCGTCACTGCTCACGCAATTTGACCAAACCACAACGATGGTTTTTGCAACATGAACTTTTCATGTAACGTACACCAGGCGTCCGTTAGAATCGAGTATGTCAGCAGAAACCATTGACTATTATATTGGCAAACTGTTTGGTAGCTATATATTACTCATCAATTTGTTCGAAATTTGCTACCTGCCGAAGTGCCGATGTGTACTGGCAGTTAAGAACAATGTGTTTTGTTTTCAAGTTTCAATTCCAATTATCGTATACTGACAGATTAAAAGCCTTATTGCAGTTTTGATCCCTGGAAAAGATTATCGACTATTCTTGTCGAGACTACGTTCTTGACTGCCAGTTGAAGTTAAGAAACTTGTATTTTGTTTTGAAGTTGCTATGTATATTGTAAGATTATAAGCCTTGCTGCTGTTTACATCTCTGGAAAAGATTATCGACAATGCTTGTCGAGACTACATTCTTGCCTGCCAGTTGAAGTATAGTTTACTGATCATATTTATGTAGTCCAGTTTTGCAGCTCTTCATTAAGCTTATCTTTTTGTAACTAGCTAGTTGGGAGATACACCAGGACTAGATATGTTTGACTGTTATGTAGGCTAATATGCATTTTTAAAGAGACAAAGTAAGAGCATCGTCAAAACAAATATGCTAGTTGATGATTAACATTGGTAATTTTAACATAACAGATAGTTGGATATGAGTTATTTTATCAGGTCCCATGTCTTCCTCTAACAGAACTTAAAATTTCTAGGCAAACAACCAATAAGCCTTTATAGGAAACAGCTATTACACACCCTTATAATGCTAGCATACTCGAGTTTTGCTACCCGACATTACTTAGATGTGGTACGCAGAGAAGACATGATCAAATTGTAGCATGCTGCACTTATGGAACATAGTGCCACTTTTGCTAATTGAAGAAGTTTATTAAGTGAAGTTTCGTTCATTTCAACCGGCAATTTCATATAATATACGAGTAAATTGATGCTTTCATGTCTAAAATGTTCAACCTGAGTTCAAGAAACTTCAAGCAATAAGATTGATATCTTAATTGATTAAGTCAACAAGATGTAATTAGGAAGAAATTTACAAGAGAGAAGACTTTTGTAGACGTCATCATGTGGGTCTTACCTAAAACTATTAAAAAGACTATTGCTGGTTAAATTATAAGTTTTACCACTCGGCATCATCTTCCTTCAAGAAACTTCAGGAAACACAATTATAACCACTTTAATTCAAGAATCTGGAAGGAAGATGATGCCCATTGGTAAAACTTATAATTTACTTTGTTCTGTTACTTTCGATTTGGCATATGGTAACAACCTTAATTATAGGTTTGATCCATGCTTTTTTTTTTTTTTTTTTTTTTTTTTTTTTTTTTTTTTTTTGGTGCAAAAGGGTGAAATATTTTATTAACATCAAACTTTTACAACAAGAATTCAACTGCAATGGACATGCCCATTCAGTGAAATATGCTAAACAATCATTACATTCACAACAAGATCTCAGACAACAAACATAAGTCTCTAACAGACATTCCATACCAAATTCATACAACCTATGCTACATGAAATGAAGCCATCAGACTAATTTGTAGCAGCAAAGTAGCAAACCAACCCATAGTTTGCATACTCCAATTCACCCATAATTGCACCAAGGCCATAACCTCACAATATACATTTCCCTACCAACATCCTAATTGATCCATGCTCTTTTTTTCCTCTATATCAATGTTCTTTCTGTGTTAATGTTCTGTTTTAACTTCTTTCCAGTTATAGGTTTGATTACGCTTTCAGATAACAGAAAGCTATTCCTAGTGGTTCCCGATGACGTTAAGCATATGTGGAACGAGTGGGCCCTACGTGGACTTATTGTGATCAGTCTTGTTTCACAGATCACCTTAAGTCTACTAGGAAATGTTCGGAAATACAACCCAATAACACGAGTTAGAATGGCTCTCTGGTTTGCCTACTTATTAGAATTAGCTGTTGCATCAGCAGCGCTTGGTGTTATTACCCGAACCGCCTTAGACGTATGCAACAACACCTCTCATTTCAGTTCGGAAAATGTTCAAAAACAAAACACAAGTGAACTCATGTCCTTTTGGGCACCTTTTCTTCTCCTTCACCTTGGTGGTCCAGATTCTATTACCGCGTTTGCATTGGAAGATAACGAGCTTTCATTAAGACACTTTGTTGAGATTGTGTTTCAGTTTGCAGTAGCTCATTATATCTTCTTGTTGTCCTGGCCAGGCTGTTCTGATCTCCCTAAACTAAGTGTACTGGTTTACTTAGCCAGTTTCATCAAGTGTTTTGAACGTATTAAGGCTCTACGGTTAGCAAACACTGACAACCTTCATGACTCGATGCTTGGTCCTCCGGACGCAGGTCCCAATTATCCTAAGTTTTTGGAGGATTACCAGTTAAAAAAGTCACAAGGTTTTGATGTAAACGTGGAGGAGATCCCTGAACTCTCCCATACAGTCAATATTCTTTTATATCCTGAAGAAGGTAAAGAGATATCTGAAGCTTATAAACTATTTCAAACATTCAAACGGCTATTTGTTGATCTCATCCTTACTTTTGAGGATAGAGAATATAGTCAATCCTACTTCCACCATCTTGCATCAAGCAATGCTTTCCGTGCTGTCGAGATTGAACTTGGATTTGTGTTGCCCTTAATGAGAGACCCACTTGTTTCTTAAAAACTCAAATATTTTTAAAAATAGATAAGGTTCGCAAACAACATCGTTACAAGAAATACAACGAAGTTTCTGACAACCTAAAAGAATTAATTTACTTACAGTTTCGCGAGTATATGGTTGTCAACTCAAATCTTAATGAGTTATGTACTCATAAAGGTAGTTTTTCGCTACAAAAGAATGAGTGTGACGCTTTTCTATGGAGTATCAATGAAGTTGAATTTGTCAAAGCATTCTTATATGGCACACTCCTACCACTCTTTGCTATTATTCAGATGTTGGCAATCAAGATGGTTCTGATATTGATATATGTCGCACGGAAAGCAAGCACATATCTGACTATCTTATGTATACCCTGTGATGTTGCCAATAGGTATTGGCATGATCAGGTATCGCGACACCTGTGCTGAAGCAATGCGTTTTTTCAAAGAAAAAGGTCTTATTACCGAAAAAGTTGAAGCATGTCTAAAGCTGCTGGAAGTTGATTCTCTTAAAGTGAAGGGGGATCGATGTTGCACTGTTTGATGGTTGCAGGCTCGCGTTATCTTTGAAAAAGATGGAAAAAAGCGTATGTGAAAAGTCATGAGTCAAGTATGGATCGAGATCTTAGCTTATGCTGCTACTCACTGCAGAGGATTTCACCACGAGCAACAGCTTAGACAAATGAACTGATACAATTTTTACCTTTTCATCCTCTGATGTGTTGTTAATCAGGAAAAATTGGTCACACTTAAACACCTAGCTTTTGGTTCCACTTTTGATTGTGTAAACAACTGTTAGTTATTACTCCTTCGTCTTCAATTGAATAGTAACTAACAATCCTAACACTTTCTTGGCCAAATCAAGTCAAACGAAACTGATTAACAGAGGGTTTAAGCACTAACGCATTGTTCTCGTGGTCGCGATGAATACTTGACAATTGGTCTTGTTTCTGAATGGATAGCATACAACAGATCAAAGTACAAGTGTAGTACTTTGATTCTTGACAGATTGTTGGCCAGAATCTTAACAAACTAGTCGGAATTTCACCGGAAAAGGTGATCGGAGTGCCAGGACGGCTGCTCTTGTACCAATTGATAGCAACACTTCTAGGATACACTTATGAATCGTTAGAAGGCAATAACAAGCCTGGATTACTCAATGAGAGAATGAGAATCAAAGGTATTTGTTATTAATGGCGGGAAAAGTAGTTGGACGGTTACAATGGAGTGAATTACAGAGAGAAATATCAAATTTAGACAAATGAAATGAAGGAGTACATCAGATATTTAAAGGGAGAAAGGGCGCCAAATTATGTTACTGGATATGTGAGTAGTGTGGAGAACACACGTGCACCTCACATGTGCAGTTTAAAAACCACACACATGCCCCTCACGTGCCAACACTTCACACACACTTTTTGCTCATATCATCAAATTCGTATAAAGACGACACCCCTTGTTTACGTGCTTGTCCTTGTTGGATGTCAAAGGACAATCATATTAGTTTCATGTTAGACATACTTATTTTTGTTATCTTATACGTAAACCAATAATGAGTTGTGTCTTTCTATATACGCTTCGGGTAATTATTACTATATATATAATGTAGCGTCGGGAAACGACACATGCTCCGTCGTTTTGATTCCCGCCAAATTGGGCTAGCCCAGTGCTGTTGTCCAAGCCCATACCTTTTTTATAAGGTTCTCTGTACTACAACAAATCACCTGATTTTACACACTAACATGTCCACACTACTATGTGTCAACTAAAACTTTAAACTCCACGCTTTTAAGCATGACAAATTGGGAAACTGATGACACAATTTTTTACACGCTTTTATGTGTCAACCTTTTTCTTTTAATAATTAAAAAAAAAAAAAAAAAAAAAAAAAAAAAAAAAAAAAAAAAAAAAAAACACAAAATATATTTCCAGTCACATTCAATATAAAAGATACCAAACTAATATAGAATATAGTCAATATACATACAGAACTGCAACTAAACATATTGAATCTGCAGCTAATCATTCATAAACTAATATAGACCAGACTTTTAGACGAGACTGAATCTGCAGCTAATCTTTTAGACGAGACTGAATCTGCAGCTAATCTTTTAGACGAGACTTTTAGACGAGACTAAACATACTGAACTGCAACTAAAGTATGTTTACACAATCCTTAACAGCTTAAAATATTGAATCTGCAGCTAATCTTTTAGACGAGACTGAATCTGCAGCAAATCTTCCATTATCCTTAACAGCTTAAAATATTGAATCTGCAGCTAATCTTCCATTATCCTTGAACAAGCTCAAGCTCCTATCTTTTAGACGAGACTGAAATCCATTAAAATTTTCTTCTAGCTTTTGTCTTCAACAAGCACCTATCGTTTGTCTTCAACAAGCTCCTAAATAACACATAACAGCTTAAAATCAGTAACCCACAAAACAAGTATAATATTACACATCCTTAAAATCACAGTCAAGACAACTAAATCGCACAACAAAATGACCGCCTTCCTTGCAATAGTTACCATATTACAATCACAAAGACTCTTAAAGAACAGGTGATCATAAAAAATCTACTCCAAAGTCGCAAAAAAATTTAGTTTATCTAAAAGTGCCATGAATTTTTAACCTTTTAGAATGTTTTTAACCCGCTTGTGACTTAATGGAATAACTTGCATTATACTTTTCTCAAACTATACCAGCTTAAATGAAATAAGTTAAACAGGGCAACAATCAGGCAATATCTTTTTAGAGACTCCATGGATGATAACAAAACAAAAGTCTGCAACCTGACTACCATTAACTTTAGATCAAATAATGTATGCTATCATTGTCATCTCTAAAATACCTCATCATGGAACTTGGTCGCATATTCAATAAACTTCTAATTAGCTATGAGCCTATGACTTCCTCTTTCATGCAAGACCAATGTTTGAAATACAAATACAGTTACCATATTAGAATCACAAACCTCTTAAAACTACTAATACTAAAACTACCAGATAGTACTCTAATGCAAAAAACCATAACTTAATAAATCCATGACAATCTAGTTGTCATTTCGCCCCAAAAGATGTTATGCTATCCTGAGAGTAATACATAGCTGAGAGTAATACATAGCTGAACTTGTAGGACCTTAAGCATACAAAAAAGTACTTCAACACCTAATCACTATACCAATGCCACACCATCATTTTCATGGATTCTAATCTAATAACAAATTGGCACACCATCAAATATACGCATCCCGTGTCATCATTTCTCTTAAAACTCCATCGCATATTGTGATTTAGATCATCTACGATATTTCGCCACATCAGTAATCAGTACCTTAAAACAGCATAAGCAAGCATTTTAAGTAGTTCAGTTAATAAAAACATGCAGACAGCATAAGCAAGCATGCCATAAAAATTCTAAAGCAATGAAATCTAAGGTGACAAAGAGATGTTTGACATTTTATGAACAAGTAATGAAATCTAAGGACTTATATTACCTAATAGGGCCTGTGGTAACTTGTGTAAACAACAAACAACAACACAAACAGTCAGTAGGCCAGGTAGATCAGCAATTCCAAACACCCCTTAAAATGCAAAATTACACTACAAATCTAAGTTTTTAGCTTAGGTCTACTGGATTTATGGTTGAAACAAATTATAGGACTAAAGTTAAAACAAATTCAGATGGTGCTAAAGACATAGTATGCTCTCCATGCACAGTCCATTCTGTATACCCGGGTAAAAACCCATAAAGCAATATGTGGCCGTGAGCTTTATTCAAACTTACCCATTCACCGAGACAACATTTATTACATGGACATTTAATGGATCCTCTTATACTTGTAACACGAGCAAAACTTATAAAATTATTAGCTCCATCTCTAAAAGTTTTGCTTTTGATCAGAGCATTAATCCATCACTTATACTTACCAAGTTTCCGATACAATGCCTAAAATCATTAGAATTGAAATCTTTTAGTTTTAATAAATTCCAAATATGAATGAGTACCGACAAAAAACGGGTATAGAATACACATTTCAATTCATTTATATACTAGATTTATAACGAGGCAGCAACTATTCAAATTGACTAATAGCATAAGCAAGTGCCCATAAAAGGCTTAATAAACTACTAGTAATTATAATATCTCAGCCTTAACAAACAACAGAAAGTGTAAATCAACTACACCACACACGAATTTCCTAACGCCATCTTACACCGACTCACGCTATTAACAGAAACTAAACAACTTAACAAAGTAGTCGTTATTAAGAGAAATTGCTTAATCAACTCATATTACAAAATTTCACATTCATCTTACACCTACTCACGCTATTAACAGAAACTAAACAACTTAACATTCATCTTACACCTACTCGTTTTTAACAGAGAAACGCTTAAAATTTCACAGTCTGTGAAGGTTGAATTGGGTGGGAGGGAAAAACCTTTTTCAGTAACTCATTTTTCTGTCACTCAAAGATTTTTTATGACCAAAACAGGCCATAAGGGCTGTTTGCAGGCCAAGATGGGGTCCACTAAATAAGCTCAGGAGCCCATGGTACCCATTGATCCCATAAGCCTGTCTGATGAGCTTCTCAGAAAGCTAAAGAGCATACAGTTGAGCTTAATAGGTGCTTGTGAAATGGGACAGATGATGTGAAACACTTACTTGGTGCAGGGCATGAATGGGTCAAACAAGCTGAATTGAGCACTCAAATAAGGCAGAAATAAAAATGCTAAAAATAAGCTGATGATGAATTTCAACAGTTAAACTAACAAATATTAATCCCTAAAAAGTTCAAAGCCTAATACTAGCCACAAAAATCATGAAAAATCTTTGTAAAAACTGTCCTCTAATGCAATTTTGACTTTTTTCAAGAACACTAATTATATGGATTTTGATTGCATCTAATGAACTGAAAATGATATTTTAGGCTAAGATAAGATTAAATTAAGCTAAAGCAACTACTTTTAAAAGTATATGAATGATTTGGGTCCTAAAAATTCTATCAGTGAACCAACACTAAGGTGACAAAGAGATGTTTGACATTTTATGAACAAGTAATGAAATCTAAGGACTTATCTTACACCGACTCACGCTATTAAACAAGTTAACAAAGTAGTCGTTATTAACAGAAATTGCTTAATCAACTCATATTACAAAATTTCACATTCATCTTACACCGACTCACGCTATTAACAGAAACTAAACAACTTAACAAAGTAGTCGTTATTAACAGAAATTGCTTAATCAACTCATATTACAAAATTTCACATTCATCTTACACCGACTCACGCTATTAAACAAGTTAACAAAGTAGTCGTTATTAACAGAAATTGCTTAATCAACTCATATTACAAAATTTCACATTCATCTTACACCGACTCACGCTATTAACAGAAACTAAACAACTTAACAAAGTAGTCGTTATTAACAGAAATTGCTTAATCAACTCATATTACAAAATTTCACATTCATCTTACACCGACTCACGCTATTAAACAAGTTAACAAAGTAGTCGTTATTAACAGAAATTGCTTAATCAACTCATATTACAAAATTTCACATTCATCTTACACCGACTCACGCTATTAAACAAGTTAACAAAGTAGTCGTTATTAACAGAAATTGCTTAATCAACTCATATTACAAAATTTCACATTCATCTTACACCGACTCACGCTATTAAACAAGTTAACAAAGTAGTCGTTATTAACAGAAATTGCTTAATCAACTCATATTACAAAATTTCACATTCATCTTACACCGACTCACGCTATTAAACAAGTTAACAAAGTAGTCGTTATTAACAGAAATTGCTTAATCAACTCATATTACAAAATTTCACATTCATCTTACACCGACTCACGCTATTAAACAAGTTAACAAAGTAGTCGTTATTAACAGAAATTGCTTAATCAACTCATATTACAAAATTTCACATTCATCTTACACCGACTCACGCTATTAAACAAGTTAACAAAGTAGTCGTTATTAACAGAAATTGCTTAATCAACTCATATTACAAAATTTCACATTCATCTTACACCGACTCACGCTATTAAACAAGTTAACAAAGTAGTCGTTATTAACAGAAATTGCTTAATCAACTCATATTACAAAATTTCACATTCATCTTACACCGACTCACGCTATTAACAGAAACTAAACAACTTAACAAAGTAGTCGTTATTAACAGAAATTGCTTAATCAACTCATATTACAAAATTTCACATTCATCTTACACCTACTCGTTATTAACAGAGAAACGCTTAAAATTTCACACAAATTTAGTTTTATACCTTTGATGCGTAGCTGCTGCAACTGGACCAATGACCGATTAAACTATCAATTTGAAGCTGAAACCCTAACTGCCGCAACTGGACCGATTAAGCTAAAAGCTAAATTTATAACAAAAACGAATTTAAAAGTGATTTATAAAAGTTATTGAGATGTTGTTACTTGATCGAATTTATAAAAGTGATTGATTTATAAAAGTGATTTGGGGAACTGATAATTGAGTGATCGAATTGGTTTATAAAAGTCATTATTTAATTGTGGAATTGATAAAAGTGATTGAGGTGTTATGATTCGGGGAAAATGATATGAAGGTGGAAATAAATGTGTTTATCAAAATAACTACATGTTTCTTTTTTTTTTTTTTTTTCTTTTTTTTAATAAACTATTGTACACGCTTTTATTTGTGTATTTATATTATATATATTTTTTTATATATATAAAATTAGTTTCTACACGTTTTTTTTAGTGAACCCCGTATTTTTTTTACACGCTTATTACCGTGTTTATGGTTTGCAAGTCTTCTTACATCCTTTAAACGCAAATAACCGTGTGTAAAAAAATGAATAAAAGTCCACCCTTTCAGAAGGGTGAAAAAATAAGCGTGTATATGTTCACTATATTTTTGTAGTGAATCCACCGCCTGCTCATACTTATCTTTTCTGGACGTGATGTTTCTGCTACTGTTTACAACCTTCACCGCCTTTCTCTCTTATTATTCATCCAATTTACAACCACAGGTATCGCCGGATCCTTAACACTTGCCAAAAAAGTATACCAAGAGTTGCAGGTATGTGTTTACAAAAAGTTTGACAAAAGTTTTTCTTTAATTTTTTTTTAGTTTCAGATATTGTTTTTCTTCAGAGGGTTATTGAAGTAGGGGTTTAATCAAGTTGGTATCTAATGGTTTTTGGATTTTATGAACACAGTATAGAGTTTGATTTGTTCTCAATTTGATTAAATCAGTAGAAATTTTGAGTTGACTTTGCTCAAAATGTCTTTGTTTTGCACAGCAAATAGTGTTGACCAAAATCAAGGAAAATGGGAAAATATCATAATCAAGGAAAAAGGAAAAATACTTTCTTCAAAGCATTGATTCTCTATCACCATACAAACACCATAAAGCATCCCCGTCACAGGTAAAGAAAATCAAGTGAGCCAATCCCAAGTTCTAATAATGCTATCAATATTGGACACAGACCAATATGCTCATATTTGATTGAATGTTTAATTTTGATTTATCTTCACTTTAGTTGATGTATAATATGAGTTATCATCTTTGGATGATAGGGGTTTGATGAAATGGCTGAGCAACTGTCTGATAAAGTGTTCAAGAGAAAAAGATATCACACGTATAAGTGTTTTCTTTTTATGCCCTGAAGTTGTGCCGTTCAGGTTTAGGTGACAAGTTCTTAATACTTTGGTGACTTTCCATGTAAGCAAAACATCTTGCATAAGCCATCACACTGGACGTGATGTTTCTGCTACTGTTTACAACCTTTGAAACAACTTTATTGGCCAAAATAGTAGTTGTAAGCATTGCAGAAGTCGACGGTTGCATAATATAGGATGCTAATCCAAAAAAACTAATAAGTTTGTTTTCCTAATGTTTTCAACCGCTAACTGATATTATTACTGTATGTAGGAACAACATGGGAATATTCTAAGAAACATGGAAAAGAACGGGTCTTGACTTACACTGAAAGAATATAAGTCGATGACCGATACGTTTCATGTGTGTTAATACTCTAAACTTATCAATTAATAAGCTCCTTATAAGAAAATTTTAAATAATTACTATACCCATTGTACGATCTTGCAGCCTATAAATGAAATGGGTCGTATGTCTTACAAAGGTTCCAGGTATCATCCAAAAAGCTCTGCAATATATCATGTTTAAAGGTAAACATGCATTTCTACTACAACCTAATTAAATGCTATTAACAAGAGGTGTTTTAGTTTATTTGCTTATGAATGGGTCAACTAGGAAACAATATATGATTGATAACAAAAAAGAAAACGGGTCGAAAGTTAGTTTTACTTATTAAACCTCCAAAATCTATTTTATCAAAATATAATACTGTTATTACGTCTTTTGCTTGATGCAATCTCGAGCAATATCTTTGCTTTAGAAGTATGTTTAACCACATAAAGAATAATAAATCCTTAGCCATATAAAGAATGATGAATCCTTCACAACTATTGTAGTTATTTTTTGAAATTAGACTCTATTATTTATAGTATGTGTAAAATTTCTGCCATTATGATTTTTCTATATTTTATTTCAGCCCCACATAGAAAATGGTCACAAAAGTGAGTAATCTTTATATTTTATTGCTTACTAAATTTCTATATGAATGACATTTATCTATATTTTGAAACAGGGTAATCATGTTGTGGCATTGAAGGTGATATTTAAGAACCGGCTTAAGATAGTCTCAGTTGGCGCCCCAGGTTCGTCATGAAGTTTATTATTGTAGCTAAACGTCCCCACTAATAGACTATTTGGGTATTCAAAACAGTTTCTTTTGTTTTGACCCAATCACCTTTTACCCAAACACCATTTCTTTTACATGACAATAAACACTCAATGCATTAGATAATATATGTTAAATTAATAACTGCACAATGTTACAGTTGTTCACCATATACATGAATGAGTTTTTTACCTCGCTAGGAATTTACAACGTCATTGACAACATCGTTTCTCTTACGGACTTCTGCAGCTCATACCAGCCATCTCAACCATGCCTCCAACATTGTCTCTGACCGGACAGTAAGCGTCCATTGGAATCATATTTTTAGCCGTGCAACATCTATCTTTTAATAAGCATCGTACGAAATTTTTTTTGTTAGTTCCACTGCAAATTAGGTTGTTTATAACAAAAAAATGAGGATAACAGTTGAGTTTTTACTAAAATGATTTAGGAATTTACGTGTCTAACATTGTAGATATACCTCTTAGAAGGAGAAAAAGGGTAATGATACCATATAGCGATTCAATTGGAAGTAAGAGATATGTGCTGGATATACTGAGATTTAGTCTGTCGACTTTGAAAGTCAAATAGTATGTAGTTGGGCAAAATGTGTCGAACCTTTGGAATATTGAGTAGGTGGTGGCATCTGACACGCAATGTGGCATTAAAGCCATTTTAAATTTAGTATTGTTACTTAGGTGCTAAGTCTGCGGTTTTCAATAAGCAAATTAGGGTGTTGTTGTAGTCAACGAAAGTCACTATTCTTCTAAACTGAATCTGCATTAGACTACTCAAGAAGCCGCAAGACCGCTCATAATTACCCTAGCTGAAGCTGAAAAAAATAAAAGAAGATATGAAAGTAGGTATTACAAACAACGCTTACATGACGTTGAAAGTACCACATGGATAAGACATCTATTATCACTGGATATCACAAAGGGCTTATAATAGTTGTGGCTTTAAGCTCACTAGATTATATAAATGTTAGAGTAGTACACAATAGTTGAAATATCAAACCAAGCGTGTGTGACAAGCTGTGATAATGTCATAGCAAATAAATGTCCAGACACAAACCTAACAACAGATAACTGATTTTGTTTTTTTGTTTTATGTTTTTGTTTTTTATTTTTTATTTTTTATTTTTTATTTTTTATTTTTTGTTTTTTTGTTTGTTTGTTTGTTTTTATTTATTTATGAATAAATGAAAGGTTTTAGACCATTTCATGCAGCAAGAAATGGAAGTTTGATCTTCGGCTTAGGAGTGGTGGTGGATCAATATCATATAAGTCGACTTAAAGGAAAAAGCTTGGGATATTTTGTCCAAACAAAACGGTATGCTAGATAACGTCAAAACCATTTTTAGTTCTTAGTATGTTTGACTTTTCCAGTTTTGTCATTGTGCATCGACATCAAGAAAACTTTTATACATAACATGCATACAAAATAGATGTTATTTTTTTTTCATAGCTACACTGTTGTGCATTTCCAGGTTGAGCGAATATAATACTGCTTCAGGAAATGGAAGAAATGACGCATCCCATCCGGACAAAGGAACTGAAGATGTCCGTTGAACGATTCCAAGGATGACGGACATCGTGACCTTGACTGTCGCAAGTACACGTTCTAATACTGCCACATATAATTTGATAACAGTTTTTTTTATGAACTTAACCTGCAATACTAATTTTTCTGTACACGTGATGTTAAATGAGTTGGGATAAATATACACAATTCTCATTGAGTAAATGGACATGAAACTAAAATGATTTCGGTCTATGTGATAAGTCAAATTCTTATTAAAACTTCATCTCTCTAAATTGTCCTGTTGCATTTGCAGGTCCTGCAATTTCGCTTGGAGAAGGAGCATTATTGGGACATTATGACACCCCATATCAAAGTGATTCAATCATGCCAAGATTTATAGGAATAACTTAGTGTCTGCTATTAAAACTTCAGCTTTGTACTTCTAAAAAAATACCGTGCAATGATCAACGGCGTGAAACAACGCAGTGGCAGTAATGTGGGACACGAAACGATAGAAATAGAAATGGATGTGATAGGTCTCCCTCCAACATTTGTAAGTTAGCAGTTATTATATGAAGAAAATTTATTTGCTTAATCAAAATTTTAACGAATTTACGCTCTAACAAACATTTCACTGGGAGAACCATATACACTATGTTATTAATTCTCTTGCATTTTCGTGAATGATTTAATTGAAGGAACGAAGAAAGTTACTACAAATTTACTTTAGCTTTACCATAAGCAATTTAAATTACATGCAAATTTGGGTGGAGTTTAGGCGTGATTTCAAATCACATGTTGAGGAATGCGAGTGATTGCAGCAACAGTGTAATATATTATTAGGTGCTAATTTGGATTTCAGTGGCAACAAGCGCGAGGTTTTTGTAATAACAGATGAAGTAGATACGCATTTTTCCTTTGGATGGAATCCATTTCTGCCAAGACACCTGTTCTTATACTTCGTTGTATATCAAAAAGTTAGAAACGTTCTGCTTATGATTCTCCTTCCAGCTGTGACAAGTCGGCAACCACCTTATTCAGACAAAGGCTTATTCAAGACCTCACTGATATCAGGTTTATCTTTAGCATTCCATTTTTTGTTCCCTGGAAAGCAATTTGTACAGACACAAGGACCAGAAATTTAGTCTTTCAAATAGGATAGAACTTTTGCTTAAACTTAGATATAAATGGTATGCAATTTGAACATAAACATAGTGGTTGTATAAGGATATAAGTCTTGATCTTTTAGTAATGAAAGTTGGTTACATTTTTCATATTCCTGCTGAAAGTGATGCATGGTTTGTTTGACCCGTTTTAGATAGTACCGAAGATGCAACAATGATTGATCATCAATCAAATATTTTTGGGAAAGCAATTTAGGTGGTTTTTAAGGAAAGGTCAGTGTCTTATTTACTGATCCATCTGACCTGTTTTAGATAGAAAGCGTACCACTTTGGCTCACTTTTGACATTTATTTGAGTTTCATTTCTGATTCTTAATCGAAATGAGCTAATGTTGGTGTTGACATGTAACATTTGTTGTATACAAATCAACATACGAAACCGCAAAAAAAAAAAAAAAAAAAAAAAAAATATATATATATATATATATATATATATATAATAATAATAATAATAAATGAAAGTAGCGAACGTCATATACAAACACTAATAAAGCTCCCTGATAACTTTCATAAAAACATCTAAACCCAAATACAACGACCCAAGCTGGCCGGCGCCAACCTCGTTCTTTTAACATTCAAACGGTTTGACCCGACGATCCAATAGTGATCTGATCGACTCGGTCGGATCAATTAAAAATTCGTGAAAACACTCTTCTATACTCTATATAAAAGAAAAATCCTCAAAGTTGAAAAATTAAATAAACTATTTATGGAAAGGTGTAAAGCTATAAATACGCAATATATTTTTTCAAATAAACACAAGTAAGCAACATACTTTGTAAACTGTCAAACATGCAACATATTTTCAAATAATCTTCGATCTACCTAATATGACCGGCTCAGGTTACCCAAGATTAAAAGTTACAGCTGTGGTCCCCAAACAGTCTCATATCTCGCGTATTTGATCCTACTTTGGTAACGGTCATTAAATACGCATTTGGTCCTATTTTGGTAACGCTCGTTACTTTTCTTTCGTCCATATTTTTTTTAAAAATTAAAAAAAAAAAGTTTTTAATCCAGATTAAAAAAATTAAAAAAAAAATAAACTAAAAAAAAATAAAAATTTAAATTTTTTTAAAACAGTTAAAATTTTTTAAAAATTAAAATTTTTTAAAAACAGTCAAAATTTTTTTAAAAAAAGTTAGAATTAAAAAAAAAATTAGTAATTTTTTTTTTCACAAATATATATATTTTTTTTAATTTTGATTTTATAAAAAAAATATTTTTTTAATTTTTTTTCACAAATATTAATTTTTTTTAAATTAACTTAAAAAAAATAATTTCTTAAAATTTTTTTCCTTTTTTTTAACACATTTTAATTTTTTTTAATATTTTTTTTATTTTAACTTTTTTTAAAATTTTAAAATTTTTAAACTTTTTTTTATAAATTTTAATTAAAAAAAAGGATTTTATCTAGATTTAAAAAAAAATGTTAAAAAGTTTTTTAAAACCTTTTTAACGACCGTTACCTAAATAGGATCATATACGCAAGATATGAGACTGTTTGGGGACCAAATGTGTAACTTTTAATCTTGGGTAACCTGCTACCAGCCAGTCATATTTGGTAGATCGAAGATTATTTAAAAATATGTTGCGTATGTTTGACAGTTTTTTTTGGGTAAAGGGGAGTAATCCTGCACTCTGGTAAAATATATTAACCAACCAAACATTGAAGTACATAGGATGAGGGTGAATCCCTCATCTCAGTCCCTTAGGACACTTACAAGCAACTCTATATAAAGTATGTTACGTACTTGTGTTTATTTGAAAAAATATGTTGCGTATCTTTAGCTTTACCCCTTTATGAAAACTATAAACTTTTATTGTTATTTTCATTTATAACACATCTTATTAATTCAGTTTAAATAGTCTTAGTGTTTAATCAATGTTTTGAAATCGGGTCTCTAATCGACTCAGTCAAGTCTCCGGGTCACCAGGTTACCGGTTCAACCAGTTTGACTATTGGGTCAACCCGGTCTTCCACTAAAATTAAATTTATATATATTAGGAATGATACATGTCTCGAAAACTTGGCTGATCCAAGTCACTTCAAACCGGGTTCTGAAAATATAAAAACCATTGACCCTTTGCTACTATATAAGGGTATTGTTTATGGTACAAGTAGGGTATATTTAAAAAGATTTATCCGCCTGAGAGAGAGAGAGAGAGAGAGAGAGAGAGAGAGAGAGAGAGAGAGAGAGAGAGAGAGAGGGTTTTAAAATAAAGAAAGATTGTTGTGATTGAGAGTTGGAAATGGATACATCAATTAGACTAGACGAGTACCCGTGCATAGCAACGGGATTTTATAGCGACAGATAGTTTATTGATAAAAAAAAGTTTATTAGGTTATAAATGAAAAATAATAAAAGTTTGTAGATTTGGGAATTAAACATAATGTTTTGAAACCCGGTTCGACCCGGGTAGTTCAACCGGTTGAATCGGTGTGGTTGAAAATTGATTGATTTAAACCGGGTCAACTTGCTAGGTTGGGTCGAAAACAGGTCAAATTAAACCGGTTCAACCCGTCGGGTTTGAAGCATACCGGGTCAACCCGGTTTGTGATTTGTATTAATTGTTTTAATTGGTTGTATTTAATTTGTTAGATATGTTTTTAATTGGTTGTACAATGTGAATAAATCATTGTATTTTTAAGTAATAAGGTGTTTTAATAAGAGTATTAATTATATTTCATAAGATTTCAAGATTTCACTTTCAATAATGTTGACCAAAGTTTCAAAGAGTTCACTTTCAAGGTTGACCATTTTTACATTATATGTAGTTAAGATATGGTGGAGAATCAGGTGCTCTCATGAACATCGGTGACTACAATCCCCCTTCTCCCATGGTTAAGTACGCCGGAAATGTGGGCGCCGTCAGAATAAATGCGAAGCAGAAGCTTCAAGTTAGGGATTCCAACATTCTTCTTCAGGTCCTTCAACTTCTTTTTATTTTTTAATTATTGTTATTTTGTTTTTCAATTATTACATAGTTGACATCGTTATTAGAATTTTCAATTTTGCTTTTCTTTATAACATCACCACCAAATAATATTTGTGTTTGTATCGGCTTATGGCTTATTTGGTTTTGGGCTTATGTTTCATATGCTCACTTTTTATGGCTTATTTTAATACTTTTCAGCTTATTATATAAGTTTAATATGTCGTAATAAGCTTATATAAGTCGAAAAGTATTAAAATAAGCCACAAAAAGTGAGCATATGAAACATAAGCCCAAAACCAAATAAGCCGTAAGCCGAGTATATAAGCCAAAACAAACACAGACCCTTACTATACTCGTCAGCAATTTTATCCTAATTATCTCGCCCCAAACTATATTTAAGATATTTTCACAACAAGGTCTATTTCCCTAGCTTAAACGTCCTTGTAGGGTCGACTTCTATAAATAGTTCACAGGAAATACACATGAAATGCCATTTCAAATGTGGTGGAAGTTATTTTCTACTGTAAACATACACAATGCCCACAAATAAGCAATGTATAATTATTTATGGTAATGGTAATTAAAGTTTCAAAAAAAATAAATGTTTATAAATTTTTATAGTGTTAATGAAATGTTCAAAATAAATGTAGATACTTGCAACTTTTAATCCTTAATGTTCAAAGTAACCAAGAAACAGGACTCTCTGAATTGCTTGGATACATATATCCGATGATGTTTGTGTTCCTTTTGCACATTTTATCTTTCTCTAGTTATAGCTAAAAACACCACTTGTGTTTGTAAACTCACTCAGTTAACTTGTACTCTTCCTGAAAACTACAGAAACAAAGTGGTCTTTCATATGTGGTTTTAGCTTAAACTTGCGAATTCTTATCAACTTTTTAATTGCTAATACTGCAGCTTAATGGAGAACTCGATACAGGGACCGGAGCTCCCACTTTTCTTTGTGCACTTGTTAGGCAATTCTATCCTAATGTATGTTTTTATTTCTCTGCTTAACTTGACTTACTTGAGTAGAAGTGACAACATTTACCATTCGCTTAGAATTGGGTCAATTATTTGAATTTTGTTATATTGCTATTGGGTCAAATAGTAAAAAAGTAAAGTAAAGTAACTCCCAATACCGTCTTCCACGGTGTATGGGGGAGGTTGAGACGTAGACAACCATACCCCTACCTATGGTAGAGAGGCTGCTTCCGGTTCTACCAAAGGTAGAAAAGGTCCTCCGGCCTTGCAAAGGAACGGGTTCTGGAATGAGCTGAACAAGTCAATAGACACCAAAAGTGGTTCTGAGTTATTCTATTCTTAATATAAGATTTATATTGAAAAGTTGCTAGACTCGTACGAGTCACGAGTCAACTCTTACGAGTCGAGTCAAAACACACCCTAAACGAGGCGACTCGCAACGTTTACTGATTGCCCCTCTAAACTTTTACTACCTGTACCGAATATGTTTACATGTCCTAATTTACATGATGATAACACGTCTACTTACTCAATACAGCTGTTAGCTAGTCTTGGAGCTGGATTACACTATGATCAAAATGAAAAACTTCGTTGTACCCTACATGGCAAAAAGGCATATCCAGTGGCATCCAATCGGTTTGTGATTTTTGTTCTTAAAGGGCGTTGTGATATTGACCAAGAGTTGAATCAGGTGAGTCTCAATATTCATTTTTTTACTAGTATTTTGGTTTTAGGCTACATATAAGCAATTATGGGAAACTGGGTTAGCGGGAAGGAGGGGTTAAATGGGGTATTATCAATTCTTTGTACTAAATACTTTCCTAAACTTAAAGCATCGATAACTTTCATCAATTCTTATGCTATCTTAATGCTACTTGTGCATCAGTTTCATTTTTCTCCGTTTGACTTTCTGACGAAACCTTAAACGGTCCACTTGACCCAAAGGGAAGTCATCAAATGAGTATGTATGACCATGGTCAAAACCTGCATTGCTACTCATTGAATCAAACCTTGCGAAACTACAGTCTTGTGCCGTGCTGCTCATTGAGTCGAATCTTGAGAAATTATCCTGTGTGGAGCTGCTCATGGAATCAAATCTCGAGAAGGTTTCTTGTTTGGGAGAACCTCGGTCAGTGGCACTGAAAGTCATATCTCGAGAAATTATCAAAGAAAGAATTCTCTGCTATTCCCCCACTGTATCGTGGTAAGGTGCCAGCTCGAGAAGCTGGTGAGCCAGGAACCGAATCATCAAACCCAAATGGACTCTTTTTCTGGAAGAAACTGTTATTGCCTTGCGGGGAATCACTTTTCCTTGGACTTGCAGTGAAATGTATTGTATTAATTTTCATGCAATAATATAATTGAAAAAAAGATATGAACTCACCTTAGCTGTGTCACTATTGAATCCCCACACCGAATCTACATCATCATTGTTGTCAAAAGTACCCCATCAATAGAAGAAGATCGAACTCAATGAAAACAAGAGCAATAGACTAGTGCATGTTTAGATCTTTCCACCAAACAAGGTATAGGTACACGTTTTGTTGTATTTAGACAATGAAAGATCAAACCATAAACTGAATCCAATTGTAACACTCCCAAAATATCGCAGCGGAAGACTGTGTCATAGGCGTGCTACTTCATAATACAAAGAACAAGGTATAGAAAACGAACTCTAAATGAGACGTTTTGAAAAGTTACCATTCGATTAATAAATTCCGAGTTACAAACTTGAGTTCCATAATACAATACATAAGAGTTTTAAAACATATCGAATGGTAAAGATAAAAGCATAAGTCTTCAAAACATGCCAAGCGACTCTATGCTCCATGCAACAGCTATCACCATACAGACCTGAGATAAACATGCTAAAGTGTCAACACAATGGTTGGTGAGTTCATAGAGTTTGTCTTAAAATAGTTGAAAAGCCTTAAAGAATGTTCACACAGCAAAGGCATTGAGAATCCACTCAGTTGCAAGTCCCGCCATAAGAGACTTGCAACCTGTGTGTTCACAACCCACTGCTAATATATATGGTATAATAAAGACATGTATAAGTTCATCAAAACAGTTTAGCAATTAGTCGTGAGTCTACACTTCATCTCCGAAGACCTCACGTTTATGATGTATCCAACATTCGCAAATGTTAAGATGTATCAAAGCCTCAATGGTCATCCAACAACTTAATTTGGAGCCATCGGAAGTCTCAATGGTCATCCAGCAACTTAATCTGGAGCCACTGGAAGTCTCACAATTAAATATAACGCAATCATGTAGATATGAAATCAAGTATAATGCGATCAAGTATAAGACAATCAAGTGTAACACAATCAAGTATAAATGTTTTGAGTATTTGTACAAGTAAGCAAGTAGTTGAGCATGTATCTCCCTCAAAGAGTTAAAACAAGTATGAAAAAGTAGGGGCTATGACTCACCTTAAGCTTAAGTGATGTGAAATCAAAGTGGTAGTCGAATCGTGAAAGTCTCTAAGAGCAGCCTATAATAGAACGTTGCGACTTAGGTTTGGAGTAACGTCTAAGAATACGAAGAATTGCCTATATATGTCTTGCATAATGTTCATGATGTAGTACTTAGTATATAGCGTAAGTCTTTGAATATAAATGGTTTATGAAACATGTATAAGTTGTATATCGCTTACTACCGTTCGGGCCGACATAATTCAGAAGTCATGGAGTAAACGTTCGAGGAGCCAGGACACTTTAATTCATAAATCCACAACTCATCTCGACGGCTTACTAATGAACTCCTCACATGAGGCTCCCTACTATTGTAGTATTTGATAACAAATGTATAAGTTTTGATCCAAAAAGTTACATGTCCAATATTTGAATAAACTTAGGAAAGTCTATTTGTACATGATGATTGTTATTAGGGTAAGTTTATTATAACTTGTATCTCATGGTTCTTTAGGTGGAGTAGATCCAAATTGTTTGTTCAAGTTATCGTCAACTCCTTGTTTCATGTTTTCGCCTAAGTAAGTTTATATGGTCATTTAGTCATGGCTTTGCCGTGACCTTAGTCATTTTTCCATGGTCTTGAGACTCAACCTTGGCTTTAGCCATGGTTGTGGTCTTGGCTTTAGGTCATTAGACCTCTTGGTCTTAGTAAATCATAACTATAATATAGTGACTTTGGTCTAAAATGGGCTGTTAAGATTTTGAAGAAAATTATCACTCGGAAAGCGTTTTCAGGGCTCGAGCTTCTTTGCTCCTGAACGAAAACGTCGTTCCGGACAACTTTCGTGTTTTAACTTTTTGATGAATCGGACCAGAAGAGTGACTTTCAAAATGGCAGAATGCAAAAACAGTAGGTATAGGCAGTTTTGCCGTTTTGGTTTCGCTAACTTCTTATGGCCATAACTTTTGACTCGGGTACTCGTTTTGGGTGATTCAAATTGCTATGTTTTCCTTGTTAAATCCTCTTTAACAATAAGTAAGTGTCAAATATTAAAGTTATACTATTTTGGTCGTGGTTCTCCATAAAAATCACTAGTTTGCTTGTTTACTTGTCATAAGTTAACATATGTATACCAATACTTGTTTTATCCATTTTTAAACATCATGAACACAATAACAAGAAAATATATAGCATGAAAGGAACACAAAGAGTATGAAAATGATAATTAAACAAGAAAGTATGTTAGGGTTTGCTTACAACTTTTGAAGAAACTAACTAGAACCAAGATCAAAACCAAGAACCACTACTTAATCTTCCAAAAACCTTTCCAACCATAGCCATGCTTCCATACCAAAAACCCTATCTTATAATCCTTTGATAAATACTAATCTAACATAAAAACAACCTTGAGTAAAAATCTTCACTAGGAACACTTGAAAATTTGATGAGTTTTTGTGGTGATTTTATAGAGTTTTATGATTGAAAGGTGTTAAGGATCAACTAGGAACTATGACTTGAACTTGTGATGGATTGAATGAGCAAGATCAATGATCAAAATGGTGTATTTGGATGGTTTTGGGTCGTTGGTATTGAAGGAGAAAGGAAGAGAATGAGCTCTCTTTTATACTAAAAATGAGGAGGTTACAATGTTGACTTGTCAACACTTGGAGACCAAGTTGGACACATGCATGCAATCTAAGCTTCCTAGCATGAGATCAAGCCACCTATGGGCTGAATTCCTCCCCCTAGGTCTGTTCATATGCTTGGAGAACAAGGTGTGGACTTTTGATGATATTATCCTACTTATGTGACTAGTTTTGACTCCGTAAATTGCTAACCGTAAATGATTAAGCCTCAAAACGTAAAACCGGGTGTCGTAAAAATACGAAACTTGAAAGTATTGTTAAACATGTCATGACACTCCATAATAAAATATAAAATGAGTGGTAGGTTCCATTTGGATGGTAAAACCCTGCTAAAACTGGAAACACGGGTCTAAAACGCGTAATACGTAAAACGTACGAAAGTTGCGTAAAATTGAGAAAAGTAAAATGTAACTTTTCTAATAGGATAATAATGACTTAAAATGACTTATAATGTCTAGGCTGGGCTCAGTCTAGTGTCGGTTGGTGTTAAATGTCTTTTAGACCTAAAACCGCAAGCCTAAAAATCAAGGAATGACTTATAAAATCAAGGAATGATTTTTGGTCAAAGGAGGAGGGAAAAATATGTTGACTTTTTCTAATAAGTTGAAAACTCAAATCATCTTAGAAATGCGGTGCAGGTATAGGCTAGGGTTACGGCTGAGTAAAAATGCTTAAAACTGAAAATTCCAGTTTTTCACGGCCGAGGCTTATTTTGGTCATATTTTTCTCAGTCATGATTAATTCTATAATTAATCATGAGAGTACTAAACATTTTTCTGATGCGGGGTCACTTAACGCGGTCGAGTTTCGTTGTGCGTAGAATTTTTGAATGACGTTTTACCCTAAAACGTATAATTTCGTGTAATTCCTTAATAACTTTCACGAAAATGATCTAACGAATATCAAACATTTAATTTGCCATGGAAATGATTTATCACTCGAGAATATGAAATAAAAATCAACTTTCGGGAAAATTTCGGGAAAAATGAATAGTAACATGAATAGTAAAAGTGAATAGTAAATTTCCCGGGAATAGTAATTAATCTGAAAATGCGAATTGTTACAGTCTCTACCCCTTCAGGAAACTTCGTCCCAAAGTTTAGTGTGTCTAGGTCTCTTATCTTAATAGCGGCATAATAAAGCTAGGTTTAGAATAGAATAATATGGTAGTATAAGGTACGTACCCGTTACGCATTGCGGGCTTCCTTAGCACCCAAATAGTATGCTCGACCCCGAGGTGGACTAACATTGTATCCACGGTTTGGGTTATTTTCTTCAAGCATTACGGCTAGAGTCGGGTTATCCAGCACTTGTCCCTGTGCCCTATTTAACTTAGGACAAGTATCTCGGAAGTGGTTTGGGCTGTTGCACTCAAAGCATGTCTTTTGGTTGTTTCTTATATTGCCCGCATTCACCGGTGTTACTTGCCTTGCCGTTGCTTTACACTGATTTGTAAAATGGCTCTTTTGATTGCAATTAGTACACATTCGACAGGGCTCAGACCTCTGATGATGATAAGCACATTTATTACACTTAGGATGTGGACCTTCATACTTTCCCTGATCATAAACTGTTGCCGCAAATCCTCTTACTCTCTTATTATCAACCATTGTACCCTTTTGCTCGCCTGATTCACTTGCTCCCTTCCTTTTATCACTAATCTTCAAAGTTCCATTCCTAACCATCTCATCTGTTAGGGTTCCTGCTCTCAATATTGCACTCTGAATTGTAGGAGGTTCGGTTGTTTTCACCATCCCACGAATCTCGGGAACAAGGCCATAAATGTACCTCTCAATCCTCTTGGATTCAAGGGTAACCAGATGAGGAACTAGTTTAGCTAGTTCATGAAACCGATCAGTGTAGGTTGCATGACCAGCCCCTACCATAGAGTGATGCCAAAACTCGTCCTCTAGTTTTTGCATTTCATTAACCGGGCAGTACTCTTCCTTCAGTAGTCCCTTAAAGTCGTCCCATGTCATGCCTACAGCTGCTTCTCTAGTTCTTGCTTGAATCTGCATGTTCCACCATGTCAATGCCTTTTCTGATAGCAAGCATGCAGAATATTTCACTCTCTGGTGGATTGCACAGTTACTGATATCGATCACTGACTCCATCTTCTCGACCCATCGTGTATATGCCAATGCACCTCCTTTACCATTAAACTCAATTGGTTTGCATGACGTAAATTCCTTATACGTACATCCAGTCCTATGGTGGTGGTTGTTGTTGTTGTTGTTGTTGTTGTTGTTGTTGTTGTTGTTGTTATTGTTATTACCATTCCTTCCTCCATCATTTGTAGCGTCATTTATGCTTCCGTGGTTTCCCGAATTGTTCATGTGATTGCCAACTTGTGTGACTATAGTGGGAAGTAGGTTTTGTAGTTGTTGGGCAATAATGGTGGAGACATCTAGATTTCCACCAGCGTTACTAGGGTTACTAGTGTCGTGAGCATCTCCTCTACCTCCACGTCCACTAGTTCTTCCACTATCATTACTAGGGTTACTAGTGTCGTGAGTAGCTCCTCTACCTCCACGACCACCAGTTCTTCCACCTCTTGGTGTTGCACCACCTCGGCTAGTGCTACGAGTTACTCTCTTAGGTGCCATGATATCTACAAGGAGGGACATTTTGTCGACGTCAGATATGAGGCGATATTCCTGTACTACTTAGTCTTAAATCTTGTCAATTTGAGTCAATCGTTGATTAATGTAAGCATGGTCACATATGTCTACGTGAGTCGTGACGCATTTATAATTATGTTGGCCACCATAATTATAATTGCTTCCTTTCACACGTATACATATTACCAGGCACACATATCTTAACAATTGATACTACATAATTGGGTAGACTTTCTATCATCTGCTCTTAAGTTGTGAAAGGGTAACGTAGTCTGGGTATCTAGAGAAGGTGATATGACGAAATGGACTAGTCGCGCTTGTAGAAAGGTTTGAGTGTTGTACTAGGACATATGAACCACTTCTAGGTATTAGAATCATATAAAGTAAGTATAAGGCAAATCATCAAATCTCTACAGGAAACTAATAACCTTTATTTAACTTAATCTTATGTCTTATCAAACAAGAACTGTCACAAGATTAAGTTAATTAAACAATTATTACTTAGCTCTAAATTTTTGATGACTTGACTATTGTCTGGGGTTTCTCCTAAACAAACAATTAGCATTAAGCATATGCGCATGAAGTGTGTGTAAGGCAAAATAAGGAGGAGAGTCTTAATGTTTATATCAGTTATAGTCTAGGCATTAAATGCAACCTAGTTCTCTATAACCAAGGCTCTGGTACCAATCTGTAACACCCCCAAAATATCGCAGCGGAAGACTGTGTCATAGGCGTGCTACTTCATAATACAAAGAACAAGGTATAGAAAACGAACTCTAAATGAGACGTTTTGAAAAGTTACCATTCGATTAATAAATTCCGAGTTACAAACTTGAGTTCCATAATACAATACATAAGAGTTTTAAAACATATCGAATGGTAAAGATAAAAGCATAAGTCTTCAAAACATGCCAAGCGACTCTATGCTCCATGCAACAGCTATCACCTTACAGACCTGAGATAAACATGCTAAAGTGTCAACACAATGGTTGGTGAGTTCATAGAGTTTGTCTTAAAATAGTTGAAAAGCCTTAAAGAATGTTCACACAGCAAAGGCATTGAGAATCCACTCAGTTGCAAGTCTCGCCATAAGAGACTTGCAACCTGTGTGTTCACAACCCACTGCTAATATATATGGTATAATAAAGACATGTATAAGTTCATCAAAACAGTTTAGCAATTAGTCGTGAGTCTACACTTCATCTCCGAAGACCTCACGTTTATGATGTATCCAACATTCGCAAATGTTAGGATGTATCAAAGCCTCAATGGTCCTCCAACAACTTAATTTGGAGCCATCGGAAGTCTCAATGGTCATCCAGCAACTTAATCTGGAGCCACTGGAAGTCTCACAATTAAATATAATGCAATCATGTAGATATGAAATCAAGTATAATGCGATCAAGTATAAGACAATCAAGTGTAACACAATCAAGTATAAACAATCAAGTATAAATGTTTTGAGTATTTGTACAAGTAAGCAAGTAGTTGAGCATGTATCTCCCCCAAAGAGTTAAAACAAGTATGAAAAAGTAGGGGCTATGACTCACCTTAAGCTTAAGTGATGTGAAATCAAAGTGGTAGTCGAATCGTGAAAGTCTCTAAGAGCAGCCTATAATAGAACGTTGCGACTTAGGTTTGGAGTAACGTCTAAGAATACGAAGAATTGCCTATATATGTCTTGCATAATGTTCATGATGTAGTACTTAGTATATAGCGTAAGTCTTTGAATATAAATGGTTTATGAAACATGTATAAGTTGTATATCGCTTACTACCGTTCGGGCCGACATAATTCAGAAGTCATGGAGTAAACGTTCGAGGAGCCAGGACACTTTAATTAGTAAATCCACAACTCATCTCGACGGCTTACTAATGAACTCCTCACATGAGGCTCCCTACTATTGTAGTATTTGATAACAAATGTATAAGTTTTGATCCAAAAAGTTACATGTCCAATATTTGAATAAACTTAGGAAAGTCTATTTGTACATGAAGATTGTTATTAGGGTAAGTTTATTATAACTTGTATCTCATGGTTCTTTAGGTGGAGTAGATCCAAATTGTTTGTTCAAGTTATCGTCAACTCCTTGTTTCATGTTTTCGCCTAAGTAAGTTTATATGGTCATTTAGTCATGGCTTCGCCATGACCTTAGTCATTTTTCCATGGTCTTGAGACTCAACCTTGGCTTTAGCCATGGTTGTGGTCTTGGCTTTAGGTCATTAGACCTCTTGGTCTTAGTAAATCATAACTATAATATAGTGACTTTGGTCTAAAATGGGCTGTTAAGATTTTGAAGAAAATTATCACTCGGAAAGCGTTTTCAGGGCTCGAGCTTCTTTGAACCAGAACGAAAACGTCGTTCTGGACAACTTTCGTGTTTTAACTTTTTGATGAATCAGACCAGAAGAGTGACTTTCAAAATGGCAGAATACAAAAACAGTAGGTATAGGCAGTTTTGCCGTTTTGGTTTCGCTAACTTCTTATGGCCATAACTTTTGACTCGGGTACTCGTTTTGGGTGATTCAAATTGCTATGTTTTCCTTGTTAAATCCTCTTTAACAATAAGTAAGTGTAAAATATCAAAGTTATACTATTTTGGTCGTGGTTCTCCATAAAAATCACTAGTTTGCTTGTTTACTTGTCATAAGTTAACATATGTATACCAATACTTGTTTTATCCATTTTTAAACATCATGAACACAATAACAAGAAAATATATAGCATGAAAGGAACACAAAGAGTATGAAAATGATAATTAAACAAGAAAGTATGTTAGGGTTTGCTTACAACTTTTGAAGAAACTAACTAGAACCAAGATCAAAACCAAGAACCACTACTTAATCTTCCAAAAACCTTTCCAACCATAGCCATGCTTCCATACCAAAAACCCTATCTTATAATCCTTTGATAAATACTAATCTAACATAAAAACAACCTTGAGTAAAAATCTTCACTAGGAACACTTGGAAATTTGATGAGTTTTTGTGGTGATTTTATAGAGTTTTATGGTTGAAAGGTGTTAAGGATCAACTAGGAACTATGACTTGAACTTGTGATGGATTGAATGAGCAAGATCAATGATCAAAATGGTGTATTTGGATGGTTTTGGGTCGTTGGTATTGAAGGAGAAAGGAAGAGAATGAGCTCTCTTTTATACTAAAAATGAGGAGGTTACAATGTTGACTTGTCAACACTTGGAGACCAAGTTGGACACATGCATGCAATCTAAGCTTCCTAGCATGAGATCAAGCCACCTATGGGCTGAATTCCTCCCCCTAGGTCTGTTCATATGCTTGGAGAACAAGGTGTGGACTTTTGATGATATTATCCTACTTATGTGACTAGTTTTGACTCCGTAAATTGCTAACCGTAAATGATTAAGCCTCAAAACGTAAAACCGGGTGTCGTAAAAATACGAAACTTGAAAGTATTGTTAAACATGTCATGACACTCCATAATAAAATATAAAATGAGTGGTAGGTTCCATTTGGGTGGTAAAACTCTGCTAAAACTGGAAACACGGGTCTAAAACGCGTAATACGTAAAACGTACGAAAGTTGCGTAAAATTGAGAAAAGTAAAATGTAACTTTTCTAATAGGATAATAATGACTTAAAATGACTTATAATGTCTAGGCTGGGCTCAGTCTAGTGTCGGTTGGTGTTAAATGTCTTTTAGACCTAAAACCGCAAGCCTAAAAATCAAGGAATGACTTATAAAATCAAGGAATGATTTTTGGTCAAAGGAGGAGGGAAAAATATGTTGACTTTTTCTAATAAGTTGAAAACTCAAATCGTCTTAGAAACGCGGTGCAGGTATAGGCTAGGGTTATGGCTGAGTAAAAACGCTTAAAACTGAAAATTCCAGTTTTTCACGGCCGAGGCTTATTTTGGTCATATTTTTCTCAGTCATGATTAATTCTATAATTAATCATGAGAGTACTAAATATTTTTCTGATGCGGGGTCACTTAACGCGGTCGAGTTTCGTTGTGCGTAGAATTTTTGAATGACGTTTTACCCTAAAACGTATAATTCCGTGTAATTCCTTAATAACTTTCACGAAAATGATCTAACGAATGTCAAACATTTAATTTGCCATGGAAATGATTTATCACTCGAGAATATGAAATAAAAATCAACTTTCGGGAAAATTTCGGGAAAAATGAATAGTAACATGAATAGTAAAAGTGAATAGTAAATTTCCCGGGAATAGTAATTAATCTGAAAATGCGAATTGTTACACCAATTGGTACCTTTCTGTGTCAGCATCAAAGCTCTTTCCGTAATGTTTAAATGAATCCTCCTTGGTTGAACTTTCAAACATTTTTTGAGCGGTGGGACTACCAACTGGGCTTTTAGCCGACTCATCTTCGCTATGTACGTATGCTGATTCAGTCTTGAAAGGCTTCTTTGACTTCCTGTCAGCATTTGAATATGAATCCTCAGAAGCGTCATCCATCGTAGATGAGTTTTCTGCCTGAGATGTTGATTTGGTTTAGTGCAAAGTGCAAATGTAGTTGAAGAGATTAACGTGAGAACAGAGGTGGCAAAATAGATTGGTTAACTAATAAATTAGATGTGTTTGGGTCAAAATGGATATTTTGTGTGGAACATGGGTCGGATTGACCCACCGACGCTGATATCTTTTAACAAAAATGAGCTGACATTGCTCCTTCTATGATAAATAGTTACTATAAAACAAAGAGCGTCATACCTTCATCTTCGACTTTATCCCAATCCTCATCCCACAATGCAGATATCTCTGGAATTCCAGGTAGCCAACCTTGACAAACAAAATAGGTGAACCATAACGCAAACAGTGACATTATTGCTAATGAAGTATTCTGAGATGAAAGATGATACCCTTCGGAAGCTCAATAACTGAAGCTGACTTGACATCAATTCCATGTTTTTTGCAACGTTCAGTTAAAGCCTTCAGTAGTTCCTCGAGATTGGATTGGATATGATCAGTACTGGAGCACCTGTGGGTTGCCTTGTAAAAGCATTCAGTGGTTCTATCTTGGCTGCAGTCTGGGGCTGAGAAGTTACAGGACCAATTGCAGAAGAAACGGGTGGAATGCTTGCAGTTTGTGTTGGCATTGAGGATGATGACGGTTTGGATATAGATTGAGAAGCGGAAAACAAGTCACCTCCAAACATAGCAGCAGAATTAATTGCATTTCCTCCAACAGATGGTCTAGGAGCTGTGAAAGATAAGGATGATAGTGGCTCTTGGGGTTTTGGCCAAGCCTGTTAACCCTTCTTACATGACACAAAAATAAATAAAAAAATATCCACAATCAAATGTAACATTTAGATATGCAGCTAAACGCTAGCCTAAATATAGATTTCATGTCTAGCTTAACCTCGAAAGTGAGATCGCACCTGGCTCAACTGTTCAAGGGTAGAGACTAGAGAGCACTAACCAGTGCAAAACTCCTTAGGTTGGTATCATTGTCACTTGTATCAAAGGATTACTCTAAGGAACTATCAGACGGTTTGGACCAAATTGTAAGTTCTAAGACCTTTATATTGCTTTCAACAAGTTGGTCTAAGTAACATTCAAGTGCGGTTAAACTCATGATCAGACTTTATTAATAGCCCGATAATAGACTTGTATGGTTGAAAATTCACAGATTAAAATGGAATAGAAGCAGAAGTTTAGTTCTTTACACTTGGACAAGCAAGCACTCGAATATGACAAGTAAAACCGCACGGTCAAAAACGACCCAAATGACACACGTGTCAACTAAAGTACTCGAATTGAGGACTTATAAAGGGTGACTCTGTATTTTATCTTCTTTTTTTTTCTTTTATTATTATTATTATTATTATTATTATTATTATTATTATTATTATTATTATTATTATTATTATTATTATTATTATTATTATTATTATTATTATTATTATTATTTATTTATTTATTTATTTATTTATTTTTTATCATCCACCACAGATTCCAGTCTAGGGAAAATGAGTAAATGTTTATGCTCGGGAAGGCACCACAAGCAAAGATCCCTTTACCCAGACAAGTTTCGAGCTATGGGTATATTGATTATTAATTTTAATTAACAAAATTAAGGGTGGGCTGAATAGCATACAAAATAGATCGATCATAAGCAATTCTACAGGATAAATAACAAGCCACAAGTGGCGTGATTGACAAGATGAGTTTTGGAAGATATAAAAGGAGTATGGAACTAACAATCTATGATTTCGAATAAATTTAACTACTATAGTATATATCCTAACACAGTTGCGTTTTTTCAGGCTTTTAATTTATATATCTTTTTCAAATTGAAAGGAGGAGGTTGTTGATTCAGTTCGTTGCTCAATTTTACATTATCAGATACATCCAAACCGGATTTTTCTTTTTATTTCTTCTCTTTTCTTTTTCTTCTTTTTCTCAATGTTTTAAAAACTGGGTTTAGAATCGACCCGGTCGAGCCACCGGGTTACCAGTTCAATCGGTTTGACCGCCGGGTTAACCCGGTTTTCCACTTAAGTATATTGCAATATTTAGGCTCACCAAACACCTATAGAACCTTTAATATTCAATACCAAACATACACAAAGCCTAAAAAATTCAAGAGTAAACTACATTTTTGGTCCTTGTGGTTGTATCAAAATCCCACTTTTGGTCCAATTTTCAAAACACCTGCGATTCCAGTCCAATAGTTTGCGTTTTGTTTAACTTTTGGTCCAATTTTCTAACGGAGTTAGTTTAGTCGTTAAGTCTAATTGTAAAGTGGCAACATTAGTCCTTTAACTTAATGGTAGTTTGCGAAGTTCGTCCTTTATACCAAAGATCGTTTTCAATGTTTTTTTAGAATTTTTTAAGAAAAAATTTTATTAGAAACTTTTTTTCAAATTATTTTTTTTGGAATAAAAATTTTTCCAAAAAAAAATCATTTTTTTAGAATTTTTTTCTAATTTTTTTCGATTTTTTTTTAGATTTTTTTTTAAAAGAATAACTAACTGAAAGGACTGATATTTAAAAAAAAAAAAAACATTTCTAAAGAAAATTATTTTTTATGTATTTTCATTTCATCGTACTTTTTAAGTTTAATGTAATTCGTGTTTAATGTAATTTGTGTTTAAGTATACTAGTTAGTGTAATTTGTGTTTTATAGATGTTTATGTTAGTTTTTGAATTTTTTAAGAAAATTTTTATTAGAAAATAAAAATTTTAGATTTTTTTTTTCTTAAACAAAATTTTTTTCGAATTATTATTTTTTTTGGAAAAAATATTTTTTTTAAGAATTTTTTAAGAAAAAATTTTTATTAGAAATTTTTTTTTTTCAAATTTTTTTTTTTGGGAAAAATTTTTTTCGTCAATTTTTTTTAGAATTTTTTATGAAAAAATTTTATTAGTAATTTTGTTTCAAATTTTTTATTTTGGAAAAAAAAAATTTCCAAAAAAAATCATTTTTTAGATTTTTTTCTAATTTTTTCCGATTATTTTTTAGAATTTTTTTTAAAAGACTAACTAACTGAAAGAACTAACGGTGCAAATATTAAAAACGATCTTTGGTATAAAAGACTAACTTTGCAAACGATCGTTAAGTTAAATGACTAATGTTGCCACTTTACAATTAGACTTAACAACTAAACTAACTCCGTTAGAAAATTGGACCAAAAGTGGAACAAAACGCAAACTATTGGACTGGAATCGCACGTGTTTTGAAAATTGGAGCAAAAGTGAGATTTTGATACAACCACAAGGACCAAAAATGTAGTTAACTCAAAATTCAATACAAGTCACATAATAGGTTTATAAAACATATACTTATTATACAACACCAGCACACATACAATTCAACGACAATATAAATTTTAAACTTAAATACAAAAATATTCATTATCACGATTAATCTAAACTTATCATATATCATTGATGTTTTGCTTTATTAGTAAAAAGTATTAAATTAGGCTCGACACAGCTATATTCGACCCGACTCTATCCAACCTGACTCGAGGTGATTTTAGCCGACCTAACCATGACCTAGTGAGCACCGACCTTAGCTTTTTCGCTAAGTCCGCCACTGAGTCGGTTCAATCCGATTTAATGAACACTCCTAGAGAAACTAGTAGAAAAATGGTCCATAATAAAAATGAGCTTGCAATGTTTTCCGCATTAAAATGGATATGAAATGAAAAAGGAATAATCAAAGACCTTGGAAATCAAGGAATCATCACCCAAATCCTATTTTGCATCACATCTTTTGAATAATTGAATTTTGAAAAAAAAAAAAAAAAAAAAAGACATTGATTTGATTAAACTAATATGAGATTATTAGTCCTTTATGCAATTTAACCGAGTGATGATTTTTTTACATAGCTGAAGTCACCGTAAACACTTATAAAAAGAGTAAATTACATAAATGATCACAGTGGTTTGTCCATTTTTTCACATTTTGTCACTGAACTTTTTTTTGACAAGGTCAGTTATTAAGGTTTCAAATTGTTACGTATCCGGTCATTAAGGTTTCAATTTCGTTACATAAATGGTCACTGTGGTTTGAAACTTTAGTGACCATTTATGTAACGAAATTGACTGAATCTGTAACGATTGAAAACTTCAGTGACCATGTATATCAAAAAAAGTTCAGTGAGTAAATGTGAAAAAATGGACAAACCATAGTGAACATTTATGTAATTTACTCTATAAAAAAATTGCTACAATTACATAATTTTCACATAATGAGACAGCGTGATGTGACATGATAAACTAAACACAAAAACTTATAAGATTGACATATAACTTGATACATGAAATTGATGTATAAAATATCATGTCAGAGGGAAACCGGGTTCAATTCCCGGATTGAGTAAGAAAACAACTAAATAGAAATGAGTGAGTGAAAATTATGTGATTGTAACAATTATACCTAAAAAATACAATGATACCTTTCATGGTTACCACTTTAGATTGACATGTAACTTAAGACTTAAGAGTAATGCTATTTAGGTCTACAATTCATGTCTAATGTATAAATGACTTGTACAATTGTATTATTCATTTTCTCTCTCCAAATTCTCACCAACCACTTTTTCAAATCCATCAATCAAATCATTAGGCATACAAGTAGGCTTGTTAATTAGGCATACTCTATCATTTTTCGTAACTTAATACATGAAAGTGCATGGTATCTAAATTTGAGAGACTGAAATTGAAATTAAGAATGACTTAGAGTCAACCAACTTGCCTTTACTCTTTTCTAAACTTCATTTGATCTTTTATTTTCATTGAATTCATTCACAATCTTCCATCCATCCATAAACTGTAAGTGGTTTTAGTCACAAATTAATTATATGGTAAATTTTCATTGAAAGACTGAAATATATAATTATTATGTTCTTGAGTTTTTCTTAAACAGAAAGGAAAAGAAACAAACAAGAAATAACAAGAAAATTCGTAACATTTTTCTTCAAATATTTTCCGCCTAAATATGGGTGGATTTAGACGGAAACAAAATTACACATAAACTATTGAGTATGTAATAACCAATATAACTTTCAGGTAGGGAAGGCAACGGGTCGGGTTCGGGGCGGGTTTTAGTGTACCCGTATCCGCACCCGTTTATAATATCCAAACCGTATCCGCCCCATTACCCGCCGGATACCCGATTAATATTATCCATCTGTTTTTCGGGTTTCCCCGTGGGTTTCGGTTATCCCCAATTGAATATTATATGGAAAAAATGGTGGTATTATTATTAAGTCAAACTAAAATCCACCGAAGAACAAGGGAAAACACTCTAATATATTCAAATTTTTTTAAAGTTAAAGAAAATGAATATCGTATTAAACGATTTAACGCTTTTAAATAATTCGTGTATAGAATAAAATATGTTATGTAATAGAGATACGTATATAAAAAATATAATGGAAGAAATTATATATAATGTATATATATTCTAGTTAATTATAATATCAATAAAGCGGGTATAGATTGGGGTAAACAGAAACGGGTACGGGTAATCAGGCGGGTATTACCAGAACCCGTACCCTGCTAAAAAATTATATCAATACCCAAATCCGCATCCAAACCCACCAACCCGAACCAACCGGTTCGGGTTTCGGTTTTCCCCGTCGGTTTCGGGTGCTTTTGCCATCCCTACTTTCAATATTTTAAGTCTCTTACTCATTTGTACCTTTGTGATAAAAATGAACACGTTTTAAAAGGCATACATGTAATTATGTCTCTTTTCTTTTTATTTTCTTCGTGACTCGATAACACAACATTTTTTTATTTTCCTTTCCTTTCATTTCAACTCGATAACATGAAATAAAAAATCAACTTTTTTCCTTTCCATTTCTTTATATTCTCTTATTTACCCATCATTTTTATCCCACCTAAAAAAGCTCCAGCGTAAGTGTTCATATTTTTATTTTGGGTTGTCACAAAGTAAGTGTTCACTTTTATAATTCAACTAATAAAAAAAAACTTTAGTTGTCAAAAATTATATTTTCTTGGAAGAGAGAATGTACTTAGTGGGTTTTTCTAAAATTTTATACATTTTAAAAAATTGTAACACTTCAATTTTTACGATAATGACTTTAAATATATTTTAAAGCTTTCAAGTCAACTCGTGTTATATATTTTAAGGTTCTGTTAGTCAAAGGACATATCATGAAAATAAGTTATTAAAGGAATAAGGAATATCCTTGTAATGGTTTGACTAACAAGGACTAACGTTGCCAAACTTCAAAAGTTAAAAGAATAACTTATGTATAATAATAGATTATTTAACATCATAAATCTTTTTTTTTTTTTTTTTTTTTTCTTCCTTGAATTTTATCAAGGATGAATTAAGTTAAAGCTGATATATGACAAAACTCAAATGATTGACATGTAACTAAAACTGAGGGACTGAAAGTGAAAATAAAGTTGACTTAAAGTCAACCAACTTGCCTTTACTCTTTTCTCCAGAACTTCATTTCATCTCTTTTCATTTTCATTGCATTCTTCCATCCATCCGCTAACTGTAAGTTAATTCCGGGTTACCAATTACTTGTTCAGTAGTTTTAAATTATTATTGTTGTTTCGCTGTAATCTTTAGGGTCATTTGGCTGACTCGATTAATAGTATTAGGATATCGAATGGTTTTTTTTGAGCTTCATTATAGCTTGATAATATTGAAGTTTGTTAATTTTGGTTGATTGAAACCAAAAATTTAAAGATGTTCTGATGATAGATGCAGTTAATTAAGGGGGTGTTTGTCTTGGCCTATTTGCTGGGTTATATAAGCTATATCCTCAAGTTAATAACCTCACATAAGCCATTAAAAATTGAGCTTATAAAAAGTTCAATAAGCTCATCAAATAAGTTAAACCAAACACCCCCTTAAACTAGTTGGGATACAATTCATTGACATGATTGAGTGATTTGAGCCTGTGAGAGATGTTTTTTTATTAGGTTATGTAGCATAAGATACATGGCGTTGAATGGAATGAATAATTAGATTTTGTTAAAGAAAGTAAATGCTACTCGGAAAATGCCACTGTAGGAGAAATAGTGTTTTCGAGTAAATGACATGAAGTGTGGAAAACTTTCAATAGTTGTAGTGTTGTGTGGATCAGTGACTTGAAGGAACTTTTACTTTACGCTTTTGGTTTCTTGATGCTTGTGCATGTATTCTATGAAAGCTTTATTTAACGGTTACTAAAACGTGGTAAGCTTGGTGTCAGTTATAATTAACATTCATAGTGGTCAATTTAATCTACATTCATATTCTTAGGAAACATGGAAGACAGAACGCCTCTCTTAAGCTAAATGCAATGGTAATATTATGCCTCTCTGTTTATGTGTATTCATATTCTTAGGCCTTAGTCTATACAACATACATATAGCTTTATATTAATATTGTATATATCTTTGTAAATTCAACATTGTAAGCTTTCATATATAAAGGGAACGTTTGTGTATATATTGTTTATGTATATATTAGTAGCTAAGGTATGTCTTAGCACTTTTGATGGTCCGCTGAATGTTTGTGTATTGTTTTGATGAGTAATATATAGTTCACCCTTTCACCCAATAAAGGGAACGTTTGAGGATATATTGTCTTGTGTGTTATGTTATTCTGGGCGACATCGTTGTTTATCTCGTGTTCACTAAATTGTTGCTTGTGCTTGATACAAATTTATGATCTAGCGTTCCGCGATCGAGCGTCAGGTTTGTTGTCATAATTTTCCAACAATAATAACATAGTATGATCATATTTAACCAGACCATGTTGTATCTAAAGACATATTTTGTTAAGAGGTTTAAGAATCCGAGACCATGGTGTTTATTTGCTTCTGATTTTTTGCATATTGGCCTTTACATCAAACATGATCTAATTGTAGCACGGTACGCATATATATTGAACCTAGTTGCACATTTAGTGTTTGATAAACTTTGTCAAATGAATGAGTTTCATTCATTTTAATAAGTAGTTTCATATAATTATACGAGAAAATTGATTGTTTAATGCGTAAAAGGTAATTTCGAGGAAGTTTACAGGAGACAGAAGATAGTGGTCTTTGTTTTGAAAGTGTGACTTATGAATATTAAGTTGACTTGAGGTCAACCTACTTGCATTATTTAACTTCTGATCGACATGAGTATAGTAGAATTATCATTTCATTTTTGATACCCATTCATATCCTGTGCTTGATTCTTAACCAATAAGAAAAGGTTCAAAAGAATTTAGTACCGACTTTTGTCTGCAAGGGTTAGAACTGGTGATGCCCAAAAATCTTTTAATGACAGAAAGTTCAATCAGTAAAAGTCAGAAAACACTGTTTAAACCATGTTGGTACATTTTCCAGCATTTATTTCACTTAAACCTGTATCTTAAACAATACAATGTATTCACAAGTCACTAAAAGGCACATCAGCTAACTTTGTATTTGAACCCTGCTGAATGTTTGTTCTGCATGTAAATGGCATTTCATCAAGTTTAGTGCATAATTCATCATCTGTTAGTTAGTAGTATGTATGAATGTGTGATAAGTACTCTACAGAATCATACATTAATTTTTAGGAGGCTATATAGATTATAAATACACTTTGGGTGACTTTTGGGACATATTAAACTTCATTTCAGCGGTAAGCCAGTAGCAATACCAGACATTCCTTAAATTTTAACTGATCCTTTGTTAGATGTACTTTGACTTTTGTGGTCAAAGTTGTTACTATGTCAAAGCTCATATTGTTGACATATAGCGAAAGGGGTAGTGTTTTATTACATTTTGTTAAAATTATATCTGCTACAAAGTTCTGAATAATCACAAAAGTGTCAACTAATAAAAGAGTTACGTTTTCGCGTCTGGAGCTAAAAAAGATTTTAATAAACATAAAAATCTTGAAAGATATGAGTTTAGTTTAATGTTAACAGTGTGGATGTCGGCTAAACTCTGTGTTTGATTTTTGGTAAAGATATTTCCTAAACAAAGTTTAAACAATTCTCAGTTTGGTTTTTGGTAGACATTCATATAATCTTTGAACAAAATGATTTAAAGGTTTTTATAAGATATATTTTTTTACATAATCTAAGTTGTTGAATTACTGCTCCACTTTTAAAGGTTTTCTTAATGTATGTGCATTCTGGTTTTGTATGTATAATGTTTAAAACTTCAATATGTCAAAACATGTTAAAAGTTACTCTACTTAGAATCTAGATAACCATACTACCTCACTAATAATAAATTCGAAACCAGTTTAAAGCTTTCAAAGTCAAAAGTGTAACCCAACTCGAATTTACAAAATGGGGATGAGGTTAGGTGACAAGTAAGAACAAAGCGGGTTTTAGAAAAAGGACGACTCAAAATCGGGTTACTCACTATGCCTAACTTAGTTCTATCAGTGCACCACTATAAAAGCCGCTCGACTTAACCCAACCCCGTAGTCAGCCAACTTGTTTGACCCGTTGTATAAAGTGACCCATTTTGATTCTAATCTGTTTTGAGATGTTACCAAATCCGAAATCATTAATCCTATAATTTTTGGTTTTCTTTGTCATTATTTAGGAGCTTGTAGAAGAAGAAAGACCGGAGAAGCTAGCCTTCAATGATATTTTTTGAACATACTTAGAAATTGCTTTGAAAGTGTTATTTGAGTATCGGAGGTTTAATTAGTGTAGTATGAAATTGCTACAGATTTGAGTATCTAAAGTACATGAAGCATGATGTTGCTATGAAATTGTATGTGCAGAATTATGCTGCAAAATTTGTTTTAAAATGTAAAATTATCAAAATAGTGACACTCAAAGGCGTGTAGAAGTTTGCAATGTGTTTATGATTAAAGCAGCACTAGTTTAAGCGTGTGCTTTTCAAAATTTGCGACAGTTCTTAGAGCGTGTCTTTTGAAGCTTTTTCATTTTAAAAAGCGTGGACTTTTGGATCAAATTTTCCAAGTGACAATTAACTTACTTTCTCCACGCTCTAAGATGTCGTGCATTTTGTGACGCCAAGTATTTCCACGCTATCCTCATGCGTGTACTTTTAGTTTTAACACACCAAAAAAACATGGAAATATGCCCCAACCAGTGTGTATTATTACACCATTTGCTGTAGGTCCTATACATCAAACATGGTCTAACTGTAGCACGTACGCTACACACATATATTGAACCTAGTTGCACATTTAGTGATTGATGAACTTTGTCAAATGAATGATAGTTTCATTCATTTTAATAGGCAGTTTCATATAATTATGTGAGAAAATTGATTGTTTAATGTGTAAAAGGTAATTTGGAGGAAGTTTACAGGAGACAAAAGATAGTGGTGTTTGTTTTGGAAGATATCATGTACGAAATTTCTAGAGCCATTCATATAAAGTTGACTTGAGGTCAACCTACTTGCATTATTTAACTTGTGATCGAACACCTAGTGGAATTATCAATTCATTTTCGATAGCCATTCATTTCATCTACTGTGCTTGATTCTTAACCAATCAAAATTATTGTAAGTCTTCTCCTCAACTTTGTTTTTATTTATGAATTTGTTGATTGTTTTTGCATTTGTGTTTATTTATAGCTTGAACCTAATACGATTGTTTAAAAGTAAAATACACGTGACGTGAGTAGAAGTGTATGATTCTGATATAAAGATTGACTTGAAGTAAACCCAGTTGCATTATTGTAGTTCTAAAAACCGTAAGTCATCTTCTCTTTTTGTAGTTTTTAAATGTTGATTCTTTTACTCTAACTTAGTGCTTTTATAAATCATATTCTAAATGATTTCAGTTTTAATCCGGATCCTTTTTGATTTGATGAGGTTCGTTATTAGATTAATGGTTCGTTATTAAATTTCATAAGCTTAAATTGATCAGTAGTTGTTCAATACTCAAATATAACTACAGATAGAATTATATAGACTTGGAGACTTTTGTCAAGTCAAGTTAATTATGATATTGATCCAGCCATCTATGTTTTGAAGTTGAAAATTTCAATAAAAGCTTCATTAATCAATAATCATCTGTTTTAAATTCTCAAACAACCTAGTTGATCTTTATCACTTAATTTATTATACTTTATAAAGTTTTCAAACAACCTAGGTTTTTTTTTTTTTTTTTTTTTTTTTTTTTTTTTTTTTTTTTTTTTTTAACTAATAAAAATTGTAAGTTTACTCTTTTTAGTTTGTTACACATCAAGTTAACTTTAGAAATAAAAATAAGTTATTAGATTTATGTTGAGAATAGTAAGAACTAAAAAGTAATAAAAATGAGTTTGATTTGTTTTCCCCATTGAAATAAATATGAAATAAAAAAAGGAATAATCAAAGACTTTTAATATTTGAATTTTGAAAAGAGGAATACATTGCTTTGATTGAACTGAATAGAGATAATGAGATGGTGTGATGTCATATGACATGTAACTTAATACTCGAAATTGCATAGTATATAAAACTGAGGGACTGTAAGTGAAATTAAAGTTGACTTAGAGTCAACCAAGTTGCCTTTACTCTTTTCTCCTCAACTTCATTTCATCTCTTTTCATTTTCATTACATTCATTCACAACAAACTTCCATCCATCCATAAACTGTAAGTTAATTTCAGTCACCAATTAATTATATACTTGCAGTTTTAAATAATCGTTGTATATTTCAAATTTATAGTATGACGAGACTTTTGAGTCTGACTCGATTAATTGTATATGTGATATTATTGAAGTTTGTTAGTTTTGGTTGACCGAAAACCGACAATTTAAAGATGTTCTGATGATAGATGCAGTTAATTAAGGGGGTGTTTGTCTTGGCCTATTTGCTGGGTTATATGAGCTTATATAAGCTATATCCTCAAGTTAATATGCTCATAAGCCATTAAAAATTGAGCTTATAAAAACTTCAATAAGCTCATCAAATAAGTTAAACCAAACACCCCTTAAACTAATTGGGATACAATTGACATGATTGACTGATTTGAGACTGTGAGAGATGTTTTTTTTTTTTTTTTTTTTTTTTTTTTTTTTTTTTTTTTTTTTTTTTTTTTTTTAATTAGGTTATGTAGCATAAGATACATGGCATTGAATAATTAGATTTTGTTAAAGAAAGTAAATACTAATCGGAAAATGCCACTGTAGGAGAAATAGTACTGTTTTCGTGTAAATGACATGAAGTGTGGAAAACGTTCAAAAGTTGTAGTTTTTTGTGGTAATATTATACCTCTCTGTTTATGTGTATAATAGTTTGTTTTCAAGAGAGATGACTGTCTATTTATGTGATGTTGTTTCCACTATCTATGTTTTGTTTTTGTTTTTTTTAACAGTTAACTTATATATAAACAATTAGCATGCTTGTTCTGTCTACATGTTACATGGTATAACACAAAAGTGCTCACATGTTTGATTGTTTTATGCTACTTAGTCATGGATTCTATGGTGCTAATTACTAGTAATTGTTTCAATTTTATTTTCATTTTTTTCTGAAAACGTTTACTGTACTTGTAAATGCAGCACAATCTCATTATTGACAATGGCTACTACGTCCATTCCTCATCGGTGGAAATATGACGTTTTTGTAAGTTTTAGAGGTGAAGATATCCGTAAAAGTTTCATGGATCATATGTTCAACGACTTCAAGCAAAAAGGAATTTATGCTTTTAGAGATGATACCAAATTGCCTAAAGGAGAAGAGATAGCTCCTCATCTCTACAAAGCCATTGAAGAATCGAGGTTTTTGATTGTTATCTTCTCCAAAAATTATGCTTCTTCATCATGGTGTCTGAGGGAACTTGTCAAAATACTTGGTTGCAAAGAAATGGGCTGGCCTAAACACGAGGTTCAAATCATCTTTTATGATGTTAAACCTAACGTAGTGAGGAGACAAACTGGGAGCTATGCTGAAGCATTCGCCAAACATGATTTTTCAAATAGAACAGACGTGGATAAATGGAGGGAAGCTCTATCCATGGCAGCTAACTTATCTGGATGGGATCTCCAGGACATGACAAATGGGTAAATTTCTTGTTTTTCTGTAATTAGTCTTGTAGCTCTACTAAAGCTTAACACTATGTAGTTTCTCTTACTTATTGTGTCTTTGTGGTTAACAGGTATGAGTATAAGTTCATCGATTGCATCTCCAAAGACATACTCAAAAAACTATGTGATGGGCCCTTGCATGTTGGTGAAAACCTTGTTGGCATAGATTTCCATTTCGAAAAATTAAACTTGTCATGCTTCGTTGGGTCAGATAAGGTTAATATGATTGGAATATGCGGTATAAGCGGGATAGGAAAGACGACGCTTGCCAAAGCTATATACAATATGATGTATGTCCACTTTGAAGGAAGTTGCTTTTGTGAAGATGTCAGAGATGTCAAAGAAGTCCAGATGCAAATGATTGGTAAGATTCTGAAAACAGATGATCTAAAGATATCAAGTGTTGGTGAAGGAACTATGGTAATAAAGAAAAGGATGGTGGGTAAGCGGATCCTTATTGTTTTGGATGACGTGAATAATTTGGAGCAGTTAGAAGCACTAGCAGGTTCATGTGATTGGTTTTTCCCTGGAAGTCTTATTATTTTCACTGGTAAAGACAAACAATTGCTAAGGTCTCATAATGTGGAAATCTATGAAATGGAGTCTTTAGATTATAATGAAGCTATTGAGCTCTTTAGTTTGAATGCATTTGGTGAAAGGCATCCCATAGAAGATTTTGAAGAAGTTGCTTCCCAGATTGTGAAGTATTTGCATGGTCACCCTTTGGCTCTCAAAATTTTTGGTAGATTAATGCGTAAAAAACCTGTGGATGTTTGGGAAGGCGAATTGAAAAGACTCCAAACATTTCCTAATTCAGATATACTACAAAAACTTCGACCAAGTTTTGATGGGCTAGCATCTGATCAGAAAAGAATGTTTCTTGACATTGCATGTGCTTTCATAGGGGAAAATAGAGATTTTGCTGCAAGTGTACTAGACAGAAGCAAGTGTTCCGCAAATGCTATTATTGAAGTTCTAGTTGATAAGTGCCTAATAACATTATCTCCAATTATAATGTCTCTTCAAATGCATGAATTGATTCAATGCATGGCAAGGGAAATTATACGTGAAGAATTCAGCATGCCTGGGAATCACAGCAGAAGATTGTGGATTTCATCAGAGGACGATATACTGAATGTAAACAAGGTATTAAGTGGCATATGATTCCTTTTTCAACATAAACATTACATTTGAGTATAAGCAATTGCCTTTATTGTTGTTGTTTTTTTTTTTTTTTTTTTTTTTTTTTTTTTTTTTTTTTTTTTTTAAGTATAAAAGTTAGTACAATCTGATGATCTGTTATTTGTATCTAGGTAGCGGAAGAAGTTGAAGTTCTTGCCCTTTTGCTAAAGAAAAACTGTCTAAATATTCCCATAGATGGACAAGCTCTTACATGTATGAAAAACTTGCGGATACTAAAAATATGCTTTCCAAAAGTCAAAGGACGTTGGCAGCCGTTTGCAGTAAACTTCTCTGGAAGACTGGATTTGTTGTCCAATAAATTAAGGTTGCTTTATTGGCATGGATTGCCTTTAGAGTCCTTACCTTCAGATTTTTATCCGGAAAACATTGTTGCCATCGACTTGTCTTACAGCCAAATAAAACAACTTTGGACAACACCAAAGGTATTTACTTATTCATACATGTGTTTGTGTTCAACACCTAATGATATACAAACTTATCCTTTTTTCTATTGATGCCAGTGCTTAAGAAGGTTGAAAATAATGAAGCTAAGGTACTGTTGTAACCTAACAACCACCCCTGACTTCTCAGAGACTACAAATCTCGAAGAGCTAGATCTTGAAGGTTGTGTGAATTTGGTTACAGTTCACCCATCTATTGGAATGCTTAATAAGCTTGCTGTCTTAAATCTGAAAGGCTGCACACGGGTTGGGAGTTTTCCTGAAGCCTTTTGGTCTAGATGCTGGACTTCAATCTCTGGTTTCATATGGAACCAACAACATCCCCAAAGATCAGTTTCATTGGCAGGTTTAAATATGTTAAAGTCCCTGAATTTCAGCTACTGCAATTTAGTTCAAGTGCCTGAGAGCATTGGAGGCTTATCATGTCTAAAAAAGCTATATTTGTCAGGGAACAATTTTACTAGCTTGCCTGGAAGTTTGAGTCAACTTTCACATCTTCAATTTCTTTTTCTTCATGGTTGCAAGAAGCTGGAAGTGTTACCCGAACTTCCACCTAGCTTAGGAGAAATTGATGCATCTGATTGCACCTCCTTAACAGAATTGTTGGGAAGTTTGAGTCAAATTTCTAGTCTTAAATCTCTTTATCTTAATGGTTGCAACAAGCTGGAAGTTTTGCCCGAACTTCCACATAGCCTAGATTATCTTTTTGCAAGTGATTGCACCTCCTTAAGTTCAATTAAGGGATCAAACCCAATCATGAGCGGAAGGTTCACTTATCTCACTGATTGTCCAAAATTGTTTAAGGTGTCGACATCGGAGACTCAATGTCTCGACTCATCTGTAACTTCCCTAGGCTCTCAATTTTCTTCTTTCCTTCATTATGCGGGTATCCAGAATAATGGATGTGGATTGTTCCATTTGCCAGGAAGTTCCATTTCGAATATGGATATAATATATGATGGAAATAGCATTCCAAATTGGTTTACAAATAAAAGTTTGGGAAATCATGTAAAGGTTGAATTGCCATCAGATTGGAGCTTCAGTAAGTTAAGGGGATTTGGAGTTTGTGTTGTTTTTAAGAGAAAAAAACCTTCCACATCTTTTGGATACTCTGTAAAGAACTTTGATGGAGCTTCTTTGGGAGCATACCATCCATTCTACTATGAAGGTTATTTTGAGGATAAGCCAATAAGAATCGATGAGTCAGATATGATATGGTTGCATTATACGACAAGAGAAATACGGGAATTGAAGGAAGCAAAGAAATTTGTGACATTTTGTTTTAATGAGAAAGAAGATATTGAAGTGAAGGAGATGGGTGTAAGACTTGTTTGGGATGAAGATTTAGATCAAGAAGCAGACTTGAGTATGTTCCAAGACATCCCAAGTCTATCACAACATGGTGGGGTCTGGTGCTGGTTAAACTATGGATATATCAACTGGACATGGTAGTCGGATAAAAAGAAAACCTTTATTATTTGGCCTTTTTATTAGCCACAATAATCTTTGATAAATCCATGTCTTTTATTTAGATAAATATAGCTTTCATCTAGGAGACACCCACCAGGTGTTTGATGAAATGCATGACTAGAAATCATTTACTATTTACTCTATAGCAATTATGTGCTCTTGCCAATTCCAGCTCAATTTGTTATAAAAACTTGACATTTGTTTTGATAGCTGAAAACGTTACTCTTTGATACTACTTGCCTTCTGCATCAGTTCTATAAAGATTACACACTATTAAGGTCAATATAAAATTGATGATTGTTTGTTATTGCAACTGTTTTCATTTGTCTTTAACCGACAACGATTTTATAAAATTGTGATATCAATCAATAGGTACTGCATTACATAAAAGAATTGCTACATCTTCCTAGTTATATTTCTACACATACTCCTACTTATAGGATGCTGACACAAGACAATCAACGGTCTAAATGAAGAAAAACAATAAGTGAAAAACATGCGTGTGGACCATTATACTATTAAAGCTAAACAAATCTGTTAAATTTGTTATAAGCGACCATTTTCCCATTCTATAGTTTATCCCATGTCTGAACACTTCATAATGTTCACATTTGTAGATCAGAATTCCACAATGTAATTTACTTGGACCTATTTTTTATGTCCAAACACCCCGTTTATCTAAAAGCGGGGGACTAGAAATGTAATTTGTGGATATTATGTTGACTTTTGGATATCATAACACATGGAGACTTGATTCAGATTGCATTCATGTCCCTCTGCTTCTTAACCCATTGGAAAACCTATAAGTCATCCATTTGTTTTACACTTTCATCACAAAAAGGCATTAATCTATATTACAGGTCTACATAAGTAAAAATTGGTTCACCATGAAGAAAGGTGAAAACCAGAGTGGAAGCACTTGAGATGTGCGTGTGCAGGTGTGCGAGCACGCGTTTTGTGTATAATGCTATCAACCCTGTTCGTAACAAGTCCAACGACGCACAAAACACTCTCATGATAATATTCCAAGACAAACCAATCCATAGTTGAACACACAATGAATATCAAATTTGACTATGCGTAATTCTTGGCATATAACTGCTTATGTAACTAGTTTATTACCAAAAAAAATGTTAAAACTTCAGCGTACATTATTTTTACAATAAGCATCTAATAATCAATACTGGATATTTATAGTAATTGCAATCCAATATTAGAATTTCTAGTCAAAAAATACCAAAGAAATATCGTAAAGTTCTCATGCAATGGAATCAAAGACAAGCAAGTGATACAATCAGAAACTATCAAGCCGGTAGAAGACAAAATAACACCACCAAACTCCAAACTAAAATGCCCATTTCAGTTTCATTTTTCCCCGTTTGACAGTCTGACGACACCATAAACGGTCCGCTTGACCCAAAGGGATCCGAGTCATCAAATGAGTATGTATGACCATGGTCAAAACCCGCATTGCTACTCATTGAATCAAACCTTGCGAAACTACGGTCTTGTGCCGTGCTGCTCATTGAGTCGAATCTTGAGAAGTTATTATCCTGTGTGGAGCTGCTCATGGAATCAAATCTCGAGAAGGTTTCTTGTTTGGGAGAACCTCGGTCAATGGCATTGAAAGAGTCATATCTCGAGAAATTATCAAAGAAAGAATTCTCTGCTCTTCCCCCAATGTAAGGTGGTGAGGTGCCAGCTCGAGAAGCTGGTGAGCCAGGAATCGAATCATCAAACCCAAATGGTCTCTTTTTCTGGAAGAAACTGTTATTGCCTTGCGGGGAATCACTTTACCTTGGACTTGCAGTGAAATGTACTGTATTAATTTTCATGCAATGATATAATTGAAAAAAAGATATGAACTCACCTTAGCTGTGTCACTATTGAATCCCCACACCGAATCTACATCATCATTGTTGTCAAAAGTACCCCATCAATAGACTAGTGCATGTTTAGATCTTTCCACCAAACAAGGTACACGTTTTGTTGTATTTAGACAATGAAAGATCAGACCATAAACTGAATCTGTTGGAATATTGAGTTTGGAAGTTTATTAATGATAAAACTCGAGGTACAATTAGTTGATGCATTAACTGATTGTACATGACACACAACATAAGTTACAAGTTGGTGTAGCAACTAATACCATTTGTGTTGACTTGTTATGAGGAGACCACTTCTTTCAGTAACCAGGTTGTATATAAGGACTACCTAGAGTTCTAATAAAGATACACAAATAAAATACATACCACATAATATTGTTGCAGCCATTAAATACTTCCTTTTAAGTCTTCTGTCTACCGCTATCGCGTTGCAAACCAGTGTCGTTGCTGCTCAAGGTTTGCATGTGTGGACTGTATACATCCTGAAGTGCCCGGCTTGTAGACTCCAGCAACTTTACAGGGTGCCGGTCGTACTTAAAAGGACAGGGATTAATCTCCTGTACAGTTCGGTATTTGTGTTGTTTATTGCAATTAATCAGGCACGAAGAAGATGGAGATTAAGATAGATTTTGCTGCTGGGTTTTGGGTTATATTGCGGTCCAGAATGTACCCAAATGACCTTCAAGTCATATTCTTATTGTTGGTTCGATTTTCAAAAGTATCAGTAAGGCATACTACTTTGTTTGGTTCAATGCTTATTATTTCTTTCTATTTGGTTTGTACTAATCTGTGTGACAAACTATATGATGTTCATATATTCAACAGAATCCAATCGGTACCTTTCTGTGTCAGCATCAAAGCTCTTTCCGTAACGTTTAAATGAACCTGGGTCAGCCAAAAAAAATGACGGGTCAGTCAAGCCATCCTTAAAACTTACTAAAATCTTTTTACTTGGGATCATATGAACTTACTTGAAGTAACTGAAGTTACTTGAAGGATACCATCAGCGCTGCCACCATGATCCATTTTCACAAGTGCCTGATTCAACTCCATCTTCCTCTCCTAAAAGTTAACAGAAAAATCAATTCAAGTTACAAATAATGTGCTTCAGCTCCCAGCTTTCTCAACCAAAAAAAAAAAAAAAAAAAATAGATATAATGTGCACTAAGCTGCTAGTCCAGTAGAAAGTGATAATGCAATGCTATTTTTCAAGCCATTTAACAAATTTGAGTAGAAGGGGAGATTTTAGCGCATTTATGTGGAAACAGGCTAACTTGTAACAGGTGGGTCAAACTCATAAAAATCACTTGATATAAAGACAATCAACATCATGTCTGCACTGGAGTCAGAATTCGACCCTGGTCACACGTCTAAACGTAAGGTTATGGTTCAAGTCTGGTTTCGGATTTGGATCCTGGTCAGGCCTAGTAACAGGTTTCCATGCTTTTGCTGTTATGTGCCACAGGTAGCCAAAGCATAGCTCCGCCGCTGAGTCAAGCCATCCTTAAAACTTACTAAAATCTGTTACTCGGGATCATATGAACTTACTTTTGAAGGATACCATCAGCGCTGCCACCATGATCCATTTTCACAAGTGCCTGATTCAACTCCATCTTCCTCTCCTAAAAGTCAACAGAAAAATAAATTCAATTAACAAAAAATAGGATTATACTCCAAGTTACAAATTTGAGTAGAAGGGGAGAGTTAAGCGCATTTATGTGGAAACAGGCCAACTTGGGTGATATTTTATCAATAACGGGTGGGTCAAACTCATACAATCATAATTATCCCTTGATATATAGGAAGATAATATAAAGACAATCAACATCATGTCTGCACTGGAGTCGGAATTTGACCTTGGTCACACGTCTAAACGTAGGGTTATGGTTCAAGTCTGGTTTCGGATTTGGATCCTGGTCAGGCCTAGTAACAGGTTTCCCCATGTGCTTTTGCTGTTACGTGCATATATCTAATCCTTAACATTGGGTAGTTCACAGGCATTGTGAAGTGCAAAACATAACCTAAGTGTACTTATTGATGCTTAAATGAGTCAAAATTGTCACATTTGCAGCATATATCTATGTAGTTTTCTATACTTTGTTGCAGAATGAACTGATTCTGAACCAGTACAAAAACATGTTTCTCGGGCCACCAATCAGAATAGTTTTAAACATATAAAACCCGAAAATTGCTTATGAAACTCCCATTCCCATCGTTTGCTTCATGAATCCAATCGAATTAACAAAAATTCCATAAAAAAAAAACTTTGAAACTTAATTATAATATTTCAGTTTAAACAAAACCTTACAATTAACTTACAAATGCACAACAGCCATTGATTTCATCATGCACGAAGACACATCCATTTCACGAGCCACCTGGTTCTTCGACGCGTGATCCCACTTCATCTTCGGGTTCGAGACATCACACATTGTCAAAAACTCCATCACCTGTCCGAATATCTTAAACATTTCTATCTCAAAAATCAGGTTCTTATCTGCTACAAATAGCGAATTCCAGTCCATGGACGCATCAGGATGCACCGAAACTTCATTCCAAATTAAATAAACGAGATCAAGCTCCCATAACTTTCGAACGGCTTTGTTTCTCCTTCCAATTTCACCTTCTCCTTCACACCATGAAACCGACACTAGATAGAGCCGTTGACCATCACAGGACACTAGCCTTGGGGTGTACTCGTGGACCCATGCTGGGTGTGGAGCCGTTTGGACTCGAGTCCAGAAACCATGTCCAATGTCATACGCTGCGAGCTTATCAGTCTCGGAATACACGTAAAAGACCCCGTCACAAGCGACTCCCGAGCAAACAACCCCAAAATCGACTGGTAGCCGTTGAATTTCCGTCCATTTGTTTGACGAAGAATCAAAAATCTCACATGAATTTAAAGCCTTATCCCATGAACCAATCCCCCCTACTGCTATTATCAAGAACCGTCCTCGGTCTTTCACACTACTCGTGTGCTTGGTTTGGTCGTTCCTTGATGTACGTCTAACTGAAACCCTGTGAGGATCCCCGTAAACATCCGATACTCCACCAATCAGCGTCCGTGTCCGGAGTTGACTTTTGATGGTCAAACGATCAAAGTTGGCTTCAAAAACCCCTAGAGTGGACTTTGACCTTACGTGTTTCATTGATGCAACCTTGTTCCACGATTTTGTCAAAGGGCTAAAAACCAACACTCCTCTGTGTGTCTTTCGGTCCATTCTTCCGGAGCTCGAACAACCTCCGACAATGAAAATGTTATCATGGACAGTGGCAACTGAGAACAGAAACCGATTCTTAAGAATTTCTGCCTCAACTTTATGCCATTTGTTGAAAGAAACATCAAAAGCATATATCTAACCAGAGCTAAGACCATTTGTAACAATACCGAAAAGGAACAACCATGGACTCGGGTAATACCCTTCTCGTCTCATCTGCATAAAATGAGGTGGCATAGTCAAAGATCTCCATTTCTTGCACACGAGCCGAGTGTTCATTAAGCTCCTCAATGGAAGTCTCATGAAACACAACTCAAGAATATCATCAGGAAGAAACACATGCATTGTGTTGTTTCCGTGTGACTCTTCAATTTAAAAACTCTTTTTCCGATTATTTCTCTTCCACAACCTATCCACTCCATATGAGAAACAATCCACACTCGTGTCGTCGGTCCCACACACGGGTTTGTAACCTTTACCCACAACTTCACCGAACTCGTCACTTGTTGCGGCTCCAACCTTGCACCCTCCGCCCCTAGTATACAAACTCAGACACCTTAATGAAATGACTCCTATGTCGTCATCATCAATATCATCATCCATCACACTTCCATGGTAGTCGTTTTTTAACTTTTGGCTAATGCTTCTAATTAGATGTTTCGACACATTGGAAGCCTCATGTTCTTTATGTGATGTTTCACCCCTAAGTTGTTCAGGTATCATCGTGCATTCTAAGCCTGGTCATACGAACAACACAAATTAGGATATGAATGCAAAACAAAATGCTAAGAGATTGAAACTAGACTAGCATAAAAACATTGCTAATTTGTACTCGGAAAGTCAAATGACTAATTTGAAGTTGACACACAGAATTTTCCACATATTTGCATACAGCACATACTACAGATATGACTTTTAGCGCAAAGAGATAATTGTACATCTTAATGTGGCTGCAGATCCGTACAGCACAGCACAACACGTTTTTACATGTTTCCAGGCATGTCCGCGGTCCGCCACACCTATTCTGCCACCTCTAGTCTAAGCAGTGTCAGAGCTTATTTGGATTGTTTAAAGAATGATAGGCTCAAGTTCAACTCATGGCCTGACAAGATTTGAAACTTAAGCTCAGACCTTACTCTAGTAAAAAAGATCGCTCTGTGGCTTGTTTCTATGACTTGTATAAGTTTGAGAAACCATAAAATCTATGAAGGGGGCACAATTTACAAATAAATTACAGCTTACTTCTAGGTGTCAAAAGTTAGTTACTGTGTACTAAGGGCGTGTTTGGGTACATGTTTTGCAAAAGTGATTATCTCATAGTGTTTGGATACCTACTTCTTCTTATTATGAAATGTTAAAATTACAGTTTACAACTTCAAGCTACATGAGCACATCCAAACACCATCTATAAAACACATAAGTAGTTGATCATCTATAATATCAAAACGCAGATCCAAACATGAAACACCCCCTAATTTCTAATCACCTATAATACAAACTAGTAACTACATATATCACGAGGGACTGCAACTTGGCGCACCTTCCTTGATTTCTAGAATTTTATATCTTCTACATATTTAAAAATTCCTCATTTTGAAGGACGGCAAATAACAAACAGCTTTATGCCATTAACACTATACGGACGAACCGAGTACACGTTATTTATATTGTACAATCCAGTACATAAAAACAGCACAAACAACAATCAAAGTCAAGTACCCATAGATTCAAATTTACATAAATCCATTAAAATACATAGACCCTAGTCCCAAAACAGTCCAAACTCAAAGTCAACTAACTTTTTTTTCCCTTCAAAATTAACAATCTTACAAATCATTATCTAAAATATATTTAACAACCCAATACTAAAAACTTATAAACTGTTAAACCAGATACATTCTTCAGATCAACAAGTCAAAATCCAGTGTCAAATATAAATTTCTAAAATACTACGTTTGACCATCTAAAGTCAATACTTAACCCAATCAAAAAAGGAACACAAATAATAACACCAACCCCATGTAGTCTATCAAATATTAGTCAGCCAAAAGCTTGAAAACTAAGGTTACCAAAAAGAAAAACAAATAAACATATGAATGTTACTAAGTACATAAGAGTAAAGAAAACAAACCTCATGAAGTTTATATTCAAGATTCTTGATTTGAACCCAAGAATCAACCCAGACAGATATTAGATTCTTGATTTGGTATGTATGATTATTTTAAAATGGGTCATTTTAGTAAAGTGTGAAAAGAAACATTTTTCAAGAGAGAAGTGATGGATCTCTTGAAGTCATGATATCACTTTAGTTCAGAAAAGGTAGAAAAGAGGTGTTCTTGTTTTTTTGTTTTATTTACCTACTAAACTAGAATTATATTTCTACTCAGTCCATGATACGTCCCAAAATAATTAAGTAGGGTAAATTGTATGAATGATGAAAAAAAAACAAAATCCCAAACAACAGCAGCAGTATTTGTTAATCTTTATTTTTGTAAAATTAATAAAATTAAAACCAAACATTTTAGTAAGAGTAAACTGAAAAAAAAAAAAAAAAAAAAAAAAAAAAAAAGAAAGGAAAAAAAAAATCCTCATGAGCTATATCCAAATTGTAATGCATAGTTTCTGCCTTTTAAAAAGTGTATGTCATAAAGTATCTATAGAAAATGTATGATCAAAGGGAAATGTTGAATTATTAAATGTTAAAAATTAGTCAAAAGTGAAATAAATTTGTGCTATAATTAATATTTTTTTTAAAACACCAAATTACTTAAAAATATAGTAATTTATTCATATTGTACAACGAGCTAAAAGCATATCTACCAAATTAAATAAAAATAATTAAAACACCACTTACTAAAAAGTACAATAAAATTTTCATAATATACAATTTAAACAAGCTACAACATAATCTATAATATAAAATAATTAAGCACACTAATTAATATTATTTTTAAAACACCCTAAAATGAAAAGTACATATTATTATACACATTATATAAATTAATAAAACACGTAAAAGACATGAAGCATTAATGGTAATAAATGATAACTTGATGCATTTATTATATCCTTTCTAGTAAAAATCTTTTGCTTCAAACCACTTGACATTTACCAAGTCTTTGTTTCAAAGTCTTTTAAAAAGTCATTCATTCAATGCTAAAAACCTTATGAAAAGCCTTTTCAAATAGTAAAAAGCTTTTTGTTAAATGGCACATTGTAGATGCTCTAACAAGTTGATGGTATATATTATTTTGAAAACCGGACTGGACCAACGGGTTCAACCGAGAACTGGTGTCGCCCACCGGTTCGGCTAACCAATAAAAGCCGTCCGAAAATGAACCAGAGAGGACCTGTTGAAACCGATACAAAATGGTAAATCATGGCTCATCGAAATCTATTTCTCCGGTTAATCGTCATAGGGTACTCGTGTTTACTATATATAAAGGAAAAAACAAAAAGTGAAAAGTAAAAACTTGAAACAAAAAATAGAAATGTTGAAAACATATATTTCAAAAGGAAACGATTAATACACATCGAAAACCGGGTTGACCCGGGTAGGGGTGAGCAAATGGACCGAGAACCGAACCGAACCGGAACTGACCCAACCCGAACTAAATTTTAGACCCGTGGTTGGATTCTCGGTTCTTCAATATTACGAATTTCGGTTCTCAGTTCGGCTCGGTTCGGAACCGCGGGTATCGATTCCTGAACCGAAGAACCGACCGATCAGTTATAAATTCAAGTGGTCCTTGCTCATTGACATGTCCATGTTCATGCACCAGTATAGTATGGCTGAAATATAAGGCCTGCAATCCTAGATTCGTTATAACTGTTACCTTTCTATTAAGTTGTACTCTTGTAACCCGTAAAATGCAACATGACTCTAAGTTAATTGCTATACAGTCTTCATGATGGAGAAATTAACATTTTCACACACTCCTAATGTATAATAAACATAAATCCTACCCTAGTTATATTCAATGTTTTAAAAACTGGGGTTTTAATCAACCCGGTCGAGTCATCGGGCACCGGTTCGACCGCTTGGTCAACCAGGTTTTCCATTTAAATATTTTTTTATTTTTTTGACAGGGGTCAACCGGTTCGACCGGCGGGTCAACTCGGTTTTTATAAAAAAAAAATTGAAAAAAATCAAACCCGGTCGGGTTTCAAGACCCGGGTCACTCAAAACCCGGTGGGTCTAACCGGTTAACCCGGTTTTAGAAACCCAGGTTTTTTACCCGTTTTTGTGTCCGGGCACCGGTTGAACCGGCCAGGTCGACCCGGGTTTGAAATCATTGGTTATATTATCTGAAATCACATTACATTTCCATGCCTCAACGATTATATATCAACTACAAGCCACACGATTGAAAAATCAGATACTAGGTAGTATTAAATATGCAACTAAGTTTCAAATATACTTGCTAATTTAGGCTTGCTCGATCACTTTTTATGCCTAAACTTACTTAGGGCCCGCTTAGTTCAAAGTGGGGAAAGAGAAAGGGAATGCAATTGAATGAGTGAGGTTGGTAATCAATCCCCCCCCCCCCCAAATTTACTCTATAATGGTTGATTACTCACTACGGGATAATCAATCCTTTTGTACTCACTAACCAAGCACAAAATAATGAGTGAGGTGAGTCTTTTTGAATACCTTACCCATTCCCCACTAGGGGTGTAAACGAGTCGAGTCGAGTCGAGTACTGCCAAGCTCGAGCTCGACTCGAATACTAAAACTCGAGCTCGAGCTCGATCGAGCTTTATATTTCGAGCTCGAGCTCGACTCGTTATATCAAACTCGAGCTCGAAGCTCGACTTGAGCTCGATTATTTTCATATTCAAGGCTCGAACTCGATAAATACTCGACATATCAAGCTTGGCATGACTTGATTTGTATAAAAATTAAGTATATATATGTATATAAAAGGGTAAAAGTGTAATTTAGTTGAAGCTAGTTACGGCTCGCGAGCTTCACGAGCAAAGTATTTTCGAGCTCGAGCTCGACTCATTTACATCGAGTCAATTTCGAGTCTTTTACGAGTCGATCTCGAGTAGCTCGCGAGTTGTCTCGTCTCGTTTACACCCCTATTCCCCACTCCCTCCAAGCACCCCCTTAGATTTTTTAAGCATGAAAATAAATTTGGGCCTAAATTTACTTCGTAGGCAACTAGTTTATATGTTAAAGTGAAATATTTTAGGCTTGCTCAATCAATAATGTTCTAAGCTATATAGTATTTATTAAGCATGAAAATAAGTTTCATGAAAATAAATTTAGGCTTGCTCGATCAGCTATATAATAAAAAAATTGATAAAGATAGATAGCTTTGATCAACTTGCACTAAATGAAATGTCAGATATCTAGGCTAAAGAAAAAACTCGGTTCCAATCTTTTAGACCCGCAAGGAACCGAACTGGAACCGAGAACCGAACCGGAACCGAGACATGTTACTTGGTTCGGTTCTCGATTCCTTGGCTATCCATTTTTCGGTTCTCGGTTCTTGCAGTTCCGGTTCGGTTCCGTACGATTCCGGAACCGCGCTCACCCCTAGATCCGGGATGCTTCAAACTCAATGGGTTGACCCGGTTTAATTTGACCTGTGTTCGACCCAACCCGTCGGGTTGGCCCGGTTTAAATCGACCCATTTTTCAACTGAAACGGTTCAATCAGTTGAACCACCCGGGTCGACTCGGGTTTCAAAACATTATGTTTAATCCACAAATCTTCAATCTTTTATTCTTTTTCGTTTAATAACCCATATATTTTTTTTATCACTAAACGATCTCTCGCTATAAAATCTCATTGCTATGCATGGGTACTCGTCTAGTCATAGGAAAGTACGCATTATGCATACAACAAGAAAATTAGGTCAGTGCTTCATGCATGTTTAACACCCCGAAATAACATTAACTAATATATTTTTTTATCACTAAACGATCTCTCGCTATAAAATCTCATTGCTATGCATGGGTACTCGTCTAGTCATAGGAAAGTACGCATTATGCATACAACAAGAAAATTAGGTCAGTGCATCATGCATGTTTAACACCCCGAAATAACATTAACTAAAAGTGCTCGTGTGGGCATGTTATTCGCCCACCAAAGACTCAACAATGGATGAACAATACATTGTACTGCACCATGTCTCGTGTTATTCGTCTGTTGTTCCCCCTTAGCCATTCCAATCATTTGTGCTTTTTTTTTGGTGAGTGGCTGGATATTTTTTGATGTTTTTTATGAGACCCAATAAGCGTTATTGGTTTTTTTGTTGGAGCGGAGATTTTATTGGTGTGTTATTTGGACTAGTTGGATACTCGCGCACAACGGAGGCAAAAAAATATAGTTTGATTATAAATATAGTGAATGAATTGCTACTCCAACTCTCCCAGAATTCCATGCCTGCTTAGTGAATTCGTTACACAACACTCCTAATGTATATATGTTCGTTGTATGTGTTTATTTGAGTTTTTTGTAACTTCCCACATATATAAAGAACCTCACAATTTTTACCCGTCAAACACCCCCCCCCCCCCAAAGTTATAATTTTAACTAATCAAGTTTGTATTGATTTAGATAAAAGTTAAAGTTATAAAAATTTGAATCAAAATAAACCCATTATAAATGTAAAAAATAAAAGCTCATAAAAATATATCAAAGTGGATGTTGAATTAAAAAGCACAAAATTTTAGAAAATATGATGAAATTAGTTCATTAAAAAAATAAATAGATAAAAAGATATTTAAATTTGAAAATAAAGGTGATTTTTTAGTTGAAAAATAACACATGACCTAGGGGTGAGCATGGTGCGGGTTGGTGCGGGTTTTGACTAAAACCGAACCGCAACCGCAATTGCGGTTTCTATAAAAAATAGAAACCGAACCGCACTACATTTTGCGGTTTCGGTTTTGCGGGTTTTTTGCGGTTTATGTGGGTTTTGTGGGTTTTTTGTGGTTTATGTGGGTTTTGCGGGTTTTAACCGCACCGCACCATCACTTATGACTTATATAATTAATGTGGGTTTTTGCGGTTTTTGTTTCACAATGTTGGTTTTTTTGTTATAAAAATGCAAATATTTAATTTAGACACACACGCATCACTTATTACTTACAAGAATATGAAGCATAATATGCACTACAAGCCTTATAACACACATTAAATAATCAATGTGCCGTTTTTTGGTTTTAAAAAATCAAGTGCGGTGCGGGGTTTGTGGTTCGGTTTTAAGGGTAAAACCGCAACCGCACCGCATTTTTCGGTTTTTCTTTTTTCTTAAAACCGATCCACTAGTTTTTTTCGTGGTGCGGTTTTTGAGGTTCAGTTTTTTGCGGGTTTTGCGGTTTGTGGTGCGGTTTCTACACACCCCTACATGACACTAAATAATTGGAAGCCCTTATCTTAATTTTTGTTGGTGCCCACAACTTAAATGCTTTATACAGTAGTATAGAAGAGGATGAGGTGACGCTGAGGTGGCAGACCAATAACGTTTTAAGAGACTATTTAACTAGATGTTTGTTTAACACATCACAAATATGGTTTTATATTTGTTTAATCAAGTGAACCGACACCGACAATAATCTATTGATACTTTTGAACACTATTTGATGGTACACCATTTTAAATAGTTAACAAATCTGGTTAGAAGAATTTGCTGGTACATATAATATATTTGTGATAATAAGTGTGTCCCATATTGAGAGTTAATATGTTTCTCACTGTTAGGTTGTGCACACTAACGACCTTTTAGCGATTTTTATTTTGTCTGTCACATCAGCTTTTTCTATCCGACTATATATAGATGACTTTTTACCACACTAAAGCGACCTTCATCTTACTTACATTCTTTTTTTTCAACAACAAAATTAAATTTTTAACAGCAAAATATTATATTTTAATAACAATATTTGTGTACAAACGTGTTAATGTACATGCTTGACACGTGTTAATACTTGTAACAAATGTATTGAACCATAATCATGCAATAGCCTACTCAAGAATGCCATGGTCACTTTATCAACATAAACTGTAAACATGCACGAAAATAACACTTCGACGTCTGACTCCTCCCAAACCAACCTTAAATATTAACTAAGGATGTTGGTCAACAGGTCAGGCAGCAAGGGAGAAAGATCAAGATATATAATCCGTGGAAGTACAGGGAAATCCCCGGGTCGTTAAGTCCCAACGAGGTTGAAATTGTATTTGAAACGTTTTACGCTAATCAGTGATTTGAGGAAGTAACCAGATAAAGATTTGGAGTTGATTACAATACTAGAAATGATTAGGAATAACACTATTAACAATTGCGGGAAACAGATGTGTATAAACGTAAATCAAATTAAAATCAGACACGATTGCGTGCTGAGAAAAAGGTGAGTTTTAAGCTAAAATAAACTACAGGGGGTAAAAATGACTTTTCTAAAAACTTAATATTAAAAGAAAATTTAATTAAAAAGAAAATTATTTTTTTGATTATTTTATTATTTAATAATAATTAAAAACTATTTTAAACTATTTAATAATTAATTAAAACAAATTTTAAACTACTTTTAAATTACTAATAATACCTAAATGACTTAGAAAATTATGGAAATTTTTATAAAAATAATTAACCATTACAGGAATCCTAAAAAATTATAAAAAGTTTCTAAAAATTATATTTAAGCTAATTTACTAATTAATTACTTATTTATTAATTAAAATCTATTTAAACTAATTTAATTCTGAAAATTAACAAATGAACAGTGAAAATTCTGAAAATTTTCTTAAAAATACTTTATGAATTATAAGAGCTAGGAAAAATATAAAAAGGTACTAGAGATTAAAAATAAGCACTAACGATTTTTATTTTTGATTTTCTGATTTAAATTAAATTAATTATTAGAATTACTAAATGAAAATAGAAAATTCTGAAACTTTTTTAATAAATACAACAAGTTAACATTAATCTAGGAAAAATATAAAAAGTGGGGGGCACAATACAAAAAAAAGCAGAAAATAAGCAATTAGGTTCTAATAAGCTAATTAGACTAATACTACTATAAATAATTAAATGTGTGAGTGCTTAACAAGAAACAGTGAAACACAAATAGAGCAGATGGGGGAGGGGTTGCTGTGTGGTGAGTTGGGTGTGAAAGGGGTGACCAGGGTTCGACCCCTGGCAACATCCTTTTTGCAAAACCATTTTTTTTTTCAATTTTTCTTTTTACAAAATACTTAAAAACAGATTTTAATCAACTTTTGAAAGGCACTTTTTACTGAAAAGCTTCAACAAAGCTTGTGCAAGCTTAAAAATTCACACAGTGGTGAGCTTAAGGTTTTAAGTGGATTTTTGAAATAGGAAACCTACCCAAATAAGCACTCAAGCAAATATTTTTGTAAACAAGCTCAAACAAAACCTTAAACAATCATAAACAAGCTACAAACAATAATCTAACAAGCTTAAATGAGCTGGAAACAACAAGTAAACAGGCTCAGTGGTTACTAAAGTGACTCAGGATGCATTGGGCTATTAGGGCAACTTTAGAGGCTCATAATAAGCTAACAGTTAAGCAAATAAGGACAACAACAACAAAAAAACACATGCAACAAGATAGTACAAATCACCAATAAACAAGGAACAAGCTCAATAAATGAGCTTGTTATGGCTCTGGGAAAATGGGACAGTAGGCCAAAAAGGGTGGTGCAGGGCACTTACATGGGCAACCAGTACACATTAGGCCCCTAACAAGCCACCAAATAAAATTCTAAAAATTAAAATAAATTTATCTCTGTAAACACAAGCAAACAAATATTGAAAACCCAAATTTGTAGATCTAAACACCTAAAATGAATGAATTAAAATTCCAGTTGTAAACTTGCGTAGAACTCTTTTTAGAAATTTGACTTTGACCAAAATGAACTTAGATTGATTCTAAATTGGTTGAAACTGAGATTATAAGATGTAAAGAGACTTAATTAAGCTAAATTATCACTTATTTAACCTCCTTTGATGATTATGCAACCTGATGATTTCAACAGTGAACACAAATTTGGATGGGATGTGATTTTGACTTTTTGTTAAGTGAATACTAGTTTCATGCTTGCACCACTCTAGTATGACCTAAAGTACCATGTCTAAACTGGATTTAACTACTCACAAGCACTAGTACATTGATTTGCAGGTTATACCAAACACCCCTTTATGGACAGTTTATTGAGTTTTTAGGCTACACAGATATGATTTAAGACAAGATTTGGATTAAAATACATTGTGCTACATCTAAAAACTCTTCCCAGACAAAAATTAACAAAGATTAAGCAACTTGCAATAGAATTTACTGAAAAGGAAGTTTTAACTAAAATGGACAGTCAATCTTATAAAACTATTAACTAAGCTAGTCTAAACTACAAAATAAACAAAGCTAGCACAGAATAACTTAACTAAACAAGAAAGAACAGAGATAAACCAAGATCAAACAATGCTACAGTTGAACTCAAGAAATTTGAATAGAAAGTCTTACAAGGGTCCTATGCTCAGCCAATGGTACCCAAAACAATTCACCACACAATACTATTCACTCCCCATGGAGTTCTAAACCAAGCCATCCATCTTCTTCTTCTCTTCTGAATATTTTTTATTTCTATTTTTTTTTTTAATTTTTATTTTGGATTTTTGACTTTTTGACTAAGAAAGGTTATAAACCAAAATTTAACTCATAATAACTTACTAGTAACTTAAAATGAGCTTAATGTGCAGTAAAACATACATTTCAGTAACTATGGAGTTCTAATGAAAAATTGAGTAAATTGCCCAATTTCGAATTTAAATAAGAAAACTTGAATTTTGATTCACTAAACTTTGAAAATACTCTTAAAACAACTAAGAATACACTTTGAAAGCTAAAGTTATCACTTGGAACATTAATTTAGACTAATTCAACATTACAGTACATGAAAAATTAAAAATTAACTAACTGTTCTCTTCCTTCTCTCTTTTTCTTCCTTATAAGGACTAAGGTTGGGTTTCTTAGTCTTTCCCACTTTGTTCTGAGCCATTGGATGGCTTGGAATTGATCCTAGCCCTCTGTTCAGTTTTGGCGGGAAAATTGGATACCTTGGGATAAGGGTGAAGCATTAATTGCTTATTGTACTCTAGTGTTTGGAAAGGATAGGTAGGGGTGGTGGCAGGGTGTGGGTGTTGCAGGGGTGAGCAAGTGGGAGGGAAAAAAGGCAGGGTTAATGGTATGTTTGACCCTGGTTTATTATTTAAAACATGAGTGGCTGGTGAGGAGTTGGGCCAAGGTTTATGTGGTGGGCTGGATCATGGTTGGTGATGGTTGTATTTTTATTTGGATTGGATCTTGGTACAATAATAATACAAGGGCCCTTTTGGTTGTAGAAATTATTATAGGGACCAAGTTTGTATTTTGGGAAAACTGAGGGGCTGAACATGACACTTTTCCAAAGTACTTGTGAGGGTTAATCTTTGCCAAGCTTGAATAATACAAGGACCATAAGTGACATTTTATACTTTTGAAATTTCAAGAAGTAATTATTTATACTCTCACGGTCTAAAGTAAACCTACCGTATATTTTGTGTACTCTTTTCAAGATAATATAAGAAACTCATAGAACCACTCAAAGTTATTTTACATCTAAATTCAAACTCTGTATAAAAACAACAAATGTATGGTCCCTAATAAGTATGGATGATATACAAGCAATATAGCTTGTGGTACTAAAAAAATCTCTGGTTAAATATGTGTATGACACAACACCTTCTAGATAAAGCAACATTACCCATGGCTAGCCTCACGTGATATGCTTGTCTTAATAGGGGTACTCTGGTCACAAAATAAAGAAAAGGACAGGTAAAAGGTATCGTGGGCTTTTAATCCAACCTTCAGTCCAATGTTTTGAAAATCGGGTTCGGGTTCGAAATCAACCCAGTCGAGTCACCGGGCACCGGGTCAACCAGTTCGACCGTCTGGTCAACTTGTTCGACCGGTTTGACCGCCGGGTCAACCCGGTTTTTAATATATTATTTTTTTATTTTTTTGACCGGGTCAACTGGTTCGACCGCCGGGTCAACCCGGGTTTTTATTAAAAAAAATTTGAAAAAACGAAACCCGGCCGGGTTTTGAGAACCGGGTTGACCCACGTCACCCAAAACCCGACAGGTCTAACCGGTTAACCCGGTTTTAGAAACCCGGGTTTTTTTACCCATTTTTCTGGCCGGAACCGGTCGAACCGATTAACCCGGCCGGGTCGACCCAGGTTTCAAAACACTACTTCAGTCACGATATTTGTCTATCTCTAGACGTCTTTGGGAATAAACATTAAACTGATGGACCATTATTTTCTACTTGTGACCTCCGGACCACTAACCGCCTAATTAAGAAGCCTCGTCTATTGAGGGGCAACTTCTATTATCCTTACATGTTATGTTTCGAAGTGCTCACATTCCGAACCACTTTTTACTAAAAAACAAGTTGCTCGGCATAATCTTATATTCTAGTTCAAAATGTTTTTTGATACCGCCAATCTTATGAAACTTATATTACTGCTTTTATTGCATGTTAAACAAACATACACATCTAAAAGTTTCGCTAGAAACATTGTTTTTTATCTCACAAAAAAAAAAAAAAAAAAAAAAAAAAAAAAAAAAAAAGAGTTGCTACGAATGAATAATTGGCCCATTTAATGTTATGTGAACATTAGTGTTACTTTCTTACTACTAGAAAAGCATATTTTGTACTTCAAGTTCAACGCCACTAGTAAACCATGGCACCATTGAACGTGTGGCGCTATAGCGGTTTAAACACCATCTTTAATCAGCTCCGTCTTTCGTGGACTATGCATATGGAAAGTTGGTTGAACAACCTTTCTCTAATTGGCTACATTTTCTACAAATAACGCATCTAGATTATGACAGAAGTCGAACGACCTGTTCAAGCTTTAATCTTGTGAGATATCTATGGGTTAACAATAAGCGAAATATAGGTTAAAACTAAAAATAATTTTATTTGTTCAAGTTCAATATCTTTTAATATTTGGCGGACCAAGACAATGAGTTGGTTAGCTTTTTTTGTCATCACTTACATGAAACACGGGATTGGGGCAACAATGCTAAAACCTTTTCAATCAATGATCAATCTCTCGTCTTCGGTATGAACGCATTGCTTATGGACGTTTTGGTGTAGGGACATCAATATAAAGAATAAATTTTCAATAATGTTTCAAACCAGTGTCATTTATCACTACGAAATAAAAATATTGGAACAATAGTAAAATTACGATAGTTGAAGAAACACTACAGGTTTTATATTTAGCATCCATGAGAACTTCGGTTATTATGGGTTGAATATGTTATTTAGCGTTTTGTGGTATTTGAGTTCAACGATACTAAAAAGATTTAGTACCGTCAAACTGGGGGGGAGTATAGCGGCGTGATACCTCCGTCGCTTATGTCACAGTTGGTTGTGTTCTGGTTTTGTGTTGATATAGGTTATATCATGTTCGTCATATCTAACTGAAGAAAGCAAAGAGCTTTCAAATTTTATTCTACAGGACTGGCAAGCATAAGGTAATGATTTCGTGAAAAACAAAGCATTGTCAATGAGGGCAATAAACATCACATGTTTGATATTTAATACCCATGGGTGAAAATTGTTATTAATCGTTTATTATGCTTTATTTAAGTTCAAAGATACTAATAAACATTAGCACCGTTGAATTGGGGGATAATAATGGTATGATACCCCCATCGATTATGTTACGGTTCGGTTTAACCCAATGTTTCTATTAATACATGAAATTATTTCGTTTGTCATATCTAACGGGAAAAGGCAAAAGAGCTTTCATGTCTTACTGTACAGGAATAACGACGTGAGGTTCCACATGCATAACAATTACAAGACTGAACAGAACACCTTATGTGATCTCTCCAGTGGCTGGCCCCCATCGGAAATCACATAAATGTCCGAGTGAATAAATCACTTCGGATGCTCGAGCAGTCAAAACCGTTTCGGATGCCCAAAAAACATCTTGGATGCTCGAGCGATAATTTCATTTCGGATGCTCGAGCTGTCAAAACTATTTTGGATGCCCAAAAAAACATCTTGGATGCTCGAGCGATAATTTCGTTTCGGATGCTTGAGCGGTCATAACCGTTTCGGATGCCCAAAAAACATGTTGGATGGCCGAGTGATAATTTCATTTTGGATGCTCGAGCGGTCAAAACCGTTGCGGATGCCCAAAAAACATCTTGGATGCTCGAGCGATAATTTCGTTTCGGATGATCGAGTGGTCAAAACCATTTCGGATGCCCAAAAACATCTTGGATGCTCGAGCGATAATTTCGTTTCGGATGCTCGAGCGGCCAAAACCGTTTCGGATGCCCAAAAACATCATGGATGCTCGAGCGATAATTTCATTTCTGATGCTCGAGCAGTCATAACCGTTTCGGATGCCCAAAAAACATCTTGGATGCTCAAGCGATAATTTCATTTCGGATGCTCGAGCGGCTAAACTGTTTCGGAAGTCATTTCGGAAGGCCCATACGCTATTCACCGAACGGCAATATACTCTGTAGACAAACTAAAAGCGGCCTGTGTGTCGATGTCTACTCCGGATGGCTGTGTTTTCAACTAGATAAATTATTATCCGAAAGAAGTTTTAACTAAAACTAATATAATAGATAAGCGTCTCAAACATATAAGCTTGTACCTCCGGAGCTATGTGAGTGGCAATGGTAATTAAAAAAAACAAGTGTTTGGTATACATTTGTGATTAAAAAAGAAAGGATATTATATGACACTTCACAAAAAATAATGATTATGGTAGAAAAGTTATGTTTTATTTGTGCAGAAAACAAAGGGATGATAGAAAAGACGTGAATGGCTTTCGGCATCCGGCCAACAATGCACCTTGTTGGTGGTCCACAACCGTTCGGAAAAAATTATGAAAAGGTATACATAAAGACAAGATAAAGTTTAAGTATCGCATCATTAACTATGTCAACAATACTATACTGGGGGGACATGATGGCGTATAGCATCATTAACTAGCATCATCGCCTTATGGAACATTGGCTTATGGGCCACGTGGTAAACCACTCTAAAATGCTCACTGGACGAAAGGCATGCCCAAATGACATGCCAAAAGGTCATAAAAATACTACACTTGTCCAAATGACATTCTGAAAGGCCATAAAGGTATTCATTAAGTATTACATTATCAGTCTTTTACTAATACTACAATACTAGGGGGGACATGTTGACGTATGTGTCCGAACGATTTGGTACCTACCTTTTTCTCTCTATATATATACTACTCTCTCATCTCTCATTTACATTATCATATCATTTCTCATCTTACCCAGTCGAACTTATGTTCCCAATATTTTAAAGTTATTGAAGGTATGTCATGGGGTTTGTTGCATAAAAATCCTGGACAGTTATTTGTTTGGCTTGACATTTTAGTTAGAAAATAGACTATTATTTGTGCAGTCTACACTTATGAGTTATGACGACGGTAAATGCATAGGTGGTTCGGCTAGTTAGCGAAGATGTGGGCAGTGTTAGTTTCAGTGTTTTGGGTGGAGGCCCGATGACGGTGGTGTGAGTAGGGTTTTTCTTATGAGTGTCTAAGAGGGAATAACAAGTGTATTAACGGTGTTTTCTTATGTGAATAGTGTATACTAGTGCGGGTGCTGTTTAGATCATGTTATCTTTTGTAGTTAATATTACCGGGGTTTGGATGCATTAAAACAAGAGTAAAATGGTCCTATTTGAAAAGTTGAATGGAGGGACGATTTTACCTTTTGATGGTTCTATGCTATAGTTTTCGAGATGGATGGCTTCTCAGGCAAAAACATAAAAACCACATGATCATCTTTTACAGTTTACTCTTATTATAATATTAACCATTTTGGTAGTAAAGTATAATGAAAAAAAATGTGTTGTTAAAAGAAAAAATCTTCATAACTTGAGTATCTTGCTAATAAATTAAATAAATTACTGCCCATTTCTAATAGTTAATTATATTATTGTAAACACTAGTACGTCGTAACCTCATTGCGTATAGAGAATGAAATTTTAGTGGTCAAAAATGAAATTTTCTTGATAAAGAATGCAATTAGTGGGTTTTACTAAAACTTTGTACATTTAAAAAAAATTGTAACACTTCAATTTTTACAATAATGGATTTAAATATATTTTAAAGCTTTCAAGTCAACTCATGTAATATTTTAAGGTTCCATTAATCAAAGGACCTTTCCTGAAAAAAAAAAAGTTATTAAAGGAATAAGGACTATCCTTGTAATGGTTTGACTAATAGGGACTAACGTTGCCAAACTTCAAAAGTTAAAAGAATAACTCATCTATACTACATATAATGTAAAAATGGTCAATGTGGAATGTTGAGTTTTCAACAATAGTCAAATGAGAGAGAAAGTGGAATATAATTAATACTCTTACTAAAACACCCCAATAGTTAAAAGTATAATTATTTATTCACATTGTACAACCAAATTAAAGCATATCTACCAAATTAAATACAACCAATTCAAACACAAATCGGGTTGACCCGGGACGATTCAAACCCAGCGGGTTGACCCAACTTAATTTGACCCATTTTCGACCCAACCTAGCAAGTTGACCCGGTTTAAATACAACCAATTCAAAGACAAATCGGGTTGACCCGGGACGCTTCAAACCCGGCGGGTTGACCCAGCTTAATTTGACCCGTTTTCGACCCAACCTAGCAAGTTGACCCGGTTTAAATCGACCTACTTTTCGACCGGAACGGTTCAACCGGTTGAACCACCCATGTCGAACCGGGTTTCAAAACATTATCAATTACTTAAAAGTACAATGATTTATTCACATTGTACAACCAATTAAAAACATATCTACCAAATTAAATACAACCAATTAAAACACAAACCGGGTTGACCCGGGATGCTTCAAACCCGTTTTCCGACCGGAACGGTTCAACCAGTTGAACCACCCGGGTCAAACCGGGTTTCAAAACATTACGTTTAATTCCCAAATCTTCAAACTTTTATTATTTTTCATATAAACTATAAACTTTTTTTTATCAATAAACTATCTGTCGATGTAGAATCTCGTTGCTTGCGGGTTGCCCCCTCATTGCTTGCGTTTGAAAATAGGATGCCCGATTATTCTTTTAAGGAATCTCGATCCGGAAAATGGATTATGTAATGACACGAGGTTGATATGTAAACGTTTTGACCCTAATGTCATCAACGCCGAGATTGCTGTCGGGCAACACGCTGGAGTTAGAGTGCTCTTGCCAAGCAGTGGCGAAGCTAGAAAATTTTCAGTGGGGAGTCGGGATCTAATTTTTTTTTCTTAAGGCTATTTTTCGGGTAATACTGAAATTTTGGGGGGTCGAAACCGAATATACCAAAATTTTTCTACACGTAAACTATATACCCCGTACATCGCAAAAAAAAAAAATTTGGGGGGTCGAGCGCCCCCCCCCCCCCCCCCCCCCCCCGGCCCCTATGTAGCTGCACCATTGTTGCCAAGAATTCCTCTTGCTCTATCTGAAGAAGAGATGTTCCCTTTCAAACTAAAGAGAACACAATTCCCTACGCCTTAGCTTTGCGATGACTATTAATAAAGCTCAAGGCCAAATAATTCCAAATGTGGGTGTCTATTTGCCTGACTCTGTTTTCTCCCAAGGCCAGCTTTATGTGGCATTGTCTAGAGGGATTTCCCGTAAAACAACAAAGGTATTGGTTAATCCAGTCAAAGAGTTCCGTCAAGCAGGAATCTACACCTTGAATGTCGTTTATCAAGAAGTTTTACGCGAAGAGTAACGTGTGTTGTTAGTTTTTATTTCAATGATAAACGGTGTTTGGTGTGAAGACCCTGGAGTTATCAAGACTGAAGTCTTTAGTTTCTATAAAGACACGTTTAAAGAAAACTCTCTTTGTAGACCGATTTTAAGTAGTAGCAGGTACAAGAGCATTTCACAAGCTCATAAGGAAGATTTAGAAAGGGTGTTTAGCGAGGAGGAGGTTTGGAATGCAATAAAGGGATGGGGAAGTAACAAAGCACCGGGGCCAGACGGATTTAACTTTGGCTTTATAAAGAAGTGTTGGGGCATTATTAAAACTGATCTTTTGAAAGCCTTGGAATGGTTTTGGGAAACATGCTCTATTTCAAAAGGATGTAACCCGTCGTTTGTGACTTTGATACCAAAGATTCAAAATCCGATTGGTTTGAACGATTATAGGCCTATTAGCTTGATCGGATGTTTCTATAAAATTGTTGCAAAAATTATTGCTGAAAGAATTAAAAGGGTGATGGGTTACCTGATAGGCGAGGAACATAATGCGTTTATTAAAGGTCGGTTCATTCTTGATGGGAGTCTAATCGCTAACGAAGCGCTTGATTCTTTAAAAAAGAAGAAAAAGAGAGCCTTTCTATTGAAGATAGATTTTGAAAAGGCATATGATAGCGTAAATTGGAAGTTTATTACAGATACAATGCGTCAAATGGGTTTTGGTGAAAAATGGTGTAAATGGGTCGAAGCATGCCAGAATTCGGCCACGGTTTCTGTTCTGGTTAATGGATCGCCAACGAATGAATTCCCCATGGAAAAGGGTGTGCGACAAGGTGATCCTTAATCACCTTTCCTTTTTTTGATTGCGGCAGAAGGTCTTAGTATAACATTGAACGAGGCGGTGTCAAGAGGGATATTTAAAGGAGTGAAAATTGGTCTTGATGATGTTCCTATTTCTCATCTTCAATATGCCGATGACACGTTAGTATTTGGCGAATGGAGTCTTCCCAATGCAAAGAATCTGATGAGAATTTTCGAGTGTGTACAAAATGCCTCTGGTTTAAAAATCAATCATCTCAAGACAAAAATTTATGGTATTGGTGTTGCAAATGATGAGATTGAATGGCTTGCAAATCGTATCGGAGTCTCACCTGGTTTCTTACCATTTACGTATCTTGGGCTTCCAATAGGTGTTAACATGAAAAAGATCGTGAGCTGGAACGGGATAGTTGAGAAAGTTAAAAAAAAATTAGCAGGGTGGTAATCTAAAATGTTATCTTACGGGGGTAGATTGACGTTGGTTAAGGCGGTGCTTGGAAGTCTCCCACTTTACTATTTTTCGCTTTTTCGTGCACCTGTACATGTTATTAAAAAGCTGGAAAGTGTGAGACAACATTTTTTTTGGGGTGGAAATGATGAGAAGAAAAAATTGGTGTGGGTAAAATGGGATCAGGTTATAAGTAAGTCAAGTACAGGGGGTCTAGATATCGGCAGCCTAAAAGCTTATAATCTAGCTTTATTATGAAAGTGGTGGTGGAGGTTTCGGGCTGAAGAAGAGAGACTTTGGGTTAAAGTAATCAAAAGTATTTATGGTGAATATAGAGGGATAGGGGATGATGGTACGGCTGGCAGAAGCAGTGGTGGAAAATGGGGTGACATAATTAAAGTGGGCAATGATATTGAGAAAACTGAGGTCCCTTTTAAAGGATCTTTTGGCAAGAAGGTTGGTAATGGTTGCAATACTTTATTTTGGATTCATAAATGGCTAGGTGATTTTAAGCTTAGTGATAGATTTCCCAGATTATTTGCTCTAGAATCTAACAAACAGGTTTCGGTGAGCGGGAGAGGGTCATGGGGTATTGATGGTGGCTGGAAGTGGGAGTGGGGGTGGGAGAGGGAAGTGAGGGGGAGAGGTTTACGGGAACTTGAAGAACTGATGGATATGATCAGAAGTTTTGTTCCTAACTCTTTATACCCAGATGCATGGCGGTGGACTCTTGATGGAAAGGGTCACTTCTCGGTAAAAAGTCTTAGGAATATGATCGATGATAAATACTCTCCAATTCGAGTATGGTGGCCCAAGAAACAAAGTGGTGCAAAATCATTCCGAGGAAAGTATATATTTTTATTTGGCGGTTAAAACAAAAGAGATTACCGGTCCTCAAACGGCTTAATCACATTGGCATGGATCTCCATTCTACTCTTTGTCCTCATTGTAATGAGGAGGAAGAATCTATATCCCATTGCTTCTTGATCTGTTCACGGGTTTCGGATGGTTGGAAAAAAGTCCTATAGTGGTGGGGCATGAGTAATATATCTTTCGGGTCGGTTGATGAAGTAGTAAATCATAAAGGGAGACCAAATTTTCATAAGAAGCAAAGAACGTTTGGAAAGCTACGATGTGGTCCATGTTATATACGATTTGGATGACAAGAAATAAAAGACTATTCGAGAATAAACTCACAAACCTTTCAAGAATTTGTGATGAACTTCAAGTGCTATCCTTTTTGTGGGTGTCGAATAGAACGGCTGGAGCTATATCTTCTTGGAACGAATGGTGTATAAATCCAAGTTTGGCTTGCAAATTCTGAAGTTTGAATGTCTGGTTGTGATGTCGTCTGTTTAGATTTGTTTGGTTCATGTTCTAAGAGTCGTAGTGTTGTACTCCCTTTCTAAACTCTCATATGTCTGTTGTACTATGCCTTATAGTATCGACTTATGGGAGTGGGAGTATTGAGGTCATTTGTTTCAGTTGGTTTCTATTCTTCCTTTTATATATATGTTTATCTGTTTGCCTTTCAAAAAAATAAATAAATGATGTAATGTTTTACTTTCAATTTCATTAAATGTTTTTATATGTTGTTTGATAGATGTTAAGAATTTTTTATATACTTTAGTTATCGTGTAGTACAACCGTTTGCAATTACAATCTGATCGGTTCACGTTCTATTTTGAACTCTACACAAAACACTCACCACAATATTACAAATCGTTAATTATCTGCCGCTAGGAATTCCGTTGCTATGCACGGGTACTCGCCTAGTGTATAATAATAGATAAAGGAACTTCATAAATCTAATTTTTTTTTCTTCCTTATACCTCACGTCACATAACTCATGTATTATCGCTTGGAATTTTATCAAGGATGAATTAAGTTAAGCTAATACGTATATTGACATGTAACTTAATACTCGAAATTGCATAGTATATAAAACGGAGGGACTGAAAGTGAAAATAAAGTTGACTTAAAGTCAACCAACTTGCCTTTACTCTTTTCTCCTCAACTTCATTTCATCTCTTTTCATTCTCATTTCATTCATTCCATCCATCCGTAAACTGTAAGTTAATTCCAGTTACCAATTACTTGTTCAGTAGTTTTAAATTATTTTTGTTGTTTCGCTGTAATCTTTAGGGTCATTTGGCTGACGTAATTGTTGTATATTTCAAATTTATAGTATATCAGACCTTTGAATCTGACTCGATTAATAGTATTAGGATATCGAATGCTTATTTTCGAGCTTCATTATAGCTTGATAATATTGAATTTTGTTAATTTTGGTTGATTGAAACCGACAATTTGAAGATGTTCTGATGATAGATGCAGTTAATTAAGGGGGTGTTTGTCTTGGCCTATTTTATGGGTTATGAGCTTATATAAGCTATATCCTCAATTTAATAATAACCTCACATAAGCCATTAAAAATGAGCTTATAAAAAGTTCAATAAGCTCATCAAATAAGTTAAACCAAACACCCCTTAAACTAGTTGGGACACAATTGACATGATTGACTGATTTGAGTCTGTGAGAGATGTTTTTTTTATTAGATTATGTAGCATAAGATACATGGCATTGAATGGAATGAATAATTAGATTTTGGTAAAGAAAGTAAATGCTAATCGGAAAATGCCACTGTAGGAGAAATAGTGTTTTCGAGTAAATGACATGAAGTGTGGAAAACTTTCAAAAGTTATAGTTTTAACGGTTACTAAAACGTGGTAAGCTTGGTGTCACTTATAATTAATATTCATAGTGGTCAAATTAATCTACATTCATATTCTTAGGAAACATGGAAGACAGAACGCCTCTCTTAAGCTAAATACAATGGTAATATTATGCCTCTCTGTTTATGTGTATTCATATTCTTAGGCCTTAGTCTATACAACATACATATAGCTTTAGATTAATATTGTATATATCTTTGTAAATTCAACATTGTAAGCTTTCATATATAAAGGGAACGTTTGTGTATATATTGTTTATGTATATATTAGTAGCTAAGTTATGTCTTAGCACTTTTGGTGGTCCGCTGAATGTTTGTGTATTGTTTTGATAAGTAATATATAGTTCACCCTTTCACCCAATAAAGGGAACGTTTGAGGATATATTGTCTTGTGTGTTATGTTATTCTGGGCGATATCGTTGTTTATCTCGTGTTCACTAAATTGTTGCTTGTGCTTGATACAAATTTATGATCTAGCGTTCCGCGATCGAGCGTCAGGTTTATTGTCATAATATTTAACCAGACCATGTTGTATCTAAAGACATATTTTGTTAAGAGGTTTAAGAATCCGAGACCATGGTGTTTATTTGCTTCTGATTTTTTGCATTTTGGCCTTTACATCAAACATGATCTAATTGTAGCACGCTACGCATATATATTGAACCTAGTTGCACATTTAGTGATTGATAAACTTTGTCAAATGAATGAGTTTCATTCATTTTAATAAGTAGTTTCATATAATTATACGAGAAAATTGATTGTTTAATGCGTAAAAGGTAATTTCGAGGAAGTTTACAGGAGACAGAAGATAGTGGTCTTTGTTTTGAAAGTGTGACTTATGAATATAAAGTTGACTTGAGGTCAACCTACTAGCATTATTTAACTTCTGATCGACATGAGTATAGTAGAATTATCATTTCATTTTTGATACCCATTCATATCCTGTGCTTGATTCTTAACCAATAAGAAAAGGTTCAAAAGAATTTAGTACCGACTTTTGTCTGCAAGGGTTAGAACTGGTGATACCCAAAAATCTTTTAATGACAGAAAGTTCAATCAGCAAAAGTCAGAAAAAGACTGTTTAAACCATGTTGGTACATTTTCCAGCATTTATTTCACTTAAACCTGTATCTTAAACAATACAATGTATTCACAAGTCACTAAAAGGCACATCAGCTAACTTTGTATTTGAACCCTGCTGAATGTTTGTTCTGCATGTAAATGGCATTTCATCTGTTAGTTAGTAGTATGTATGAATGTGTGATCAAGTTTGTCATAGTGAAATTAGGTGAAGTTTTGCGTGATAAGTACTCTACAGAATCATACATTAATTTTTAGGAGGCTATATGGATTATAAATACACTTTGGGTGACTTTTGGGACATATTAAACTTCATTTCAGCGGTAAGCCAGTAGCAATACAAGACATTCCTTAAATTTTAACTGATCCTTTGTTAGATGTACTTTGACTTTTGTGATCAAAGTTGTTACTATGTCAAAGCTCAAATTGTTGACATATAGCGAAACGGGTAGTGTTTTATTAGATTTTGTTAAAATTATATCTACTACAAAGTTGTGAATAATCACAAAAGCGTCAACTAATAAACAAATTGTGTTATCGCATCTGGACCTAAACAAAATTTAAATAAACAGAAAAATCTTGAAAGATATGAGTTTGGTTTAATGTTAACAGTGTGAATGTCGGCTAAACTCTGAGTTTGGTTTTTGGTTTTTAGTAAAGATATTTCCTAAACAAAGTTTAAACAATTCTCAGTTTGGTTTTTGGTAGACATAATCAGTCTTTTAGTCAAGACTCCTCAATAAGACTGATCCAGTCCTAGCCTAGACATGGTTTTTATGCATTGATATAATCTTTGAAAAAAATGATTTAAAGGTTTTTTTTTTTTTTTTTTTAGAAAGGCAATAACATTTATAGAACCCCACAAATAAGCAAAAATTACAATACATGGCATCCCTCCTCACTTAAACAAGCTAACATTTATAGAACCCCACAAATAAGCCAAAATTACAATACATGGCTATTGTTGTAATGATTTAAAGGTTTTTATAAGATATATTTTCATACATAATCTAAGTTGTTGAATTACTGATCCACTTTTAAAGGTTTTCGTAATGTATCTACATTCTGGTTTTGTATGTAGAATCTTGAAAACTTCAATATGTTAAAACATGTTAAACAAAGCGGGTTTTAGAAATGGACCACTCAAAATCGGGTTGCTCACTATGCCTGACATAGTTGTATCATTGCACTACTATAAAAGCCGCTCGACTCAACCCAACCCCGTAGTCAGCCAACTTGTTTGACCCGTTGTATAAAGTGACCCATTTTGATTCTAATCTGTTTTGAGATGTTACCAAATCCTAAATCATTAATCCTATAATTTTTGGTTTTCTTTCTCATTATTTATGAGCTAGCTTGTTGAAGACAAAAGATCGGAGAAGCTAGCTTTCAATGATATTTTGTAAACAACTTAACATACTTAGAAATTGCTTTGAAAGTGTTATTTTAGTATCGGAGGTTTAATTAGTGTTGTATGAAATTGCTACAGATTTGAGTATGTGAAGTTCATGAAGCATGATGTTGCTATGAAATTGTATGTGCAGAATTATGCTGCAAAATTTGTTTTAATTTAAAATGTAAAATTATCAAACTAGTGACACTTAAAGGCGTATAGAAGTTTTCATTGCGTTCATGATTAAAGCAGCACTAATTAAAGCGTGTAGTTTTCAAAATTTGCCACGGTTCTTAGGGTGGGTCTTTTGAAGCTTATTCACTTTAAAAAGCGTCAACTTTTTGATCAAATTTTCCACCCTACCAAGTGTGACAATTAACTTACTTTCTCCACGCTCTAAAATGTCCTGCATTTTGTGACACCAAGTATTTCCACACTATCCCCATGCGTATACTTTTAGTTTTAACACAACAAAAAACATGGAAATATGCCCCGGTCCGTGTGTATAATTACACCATTTGCTGTAGGTCCTATACATCAAACATGATCTAAGTGTAGCACGCTACACACATATATTGAACCTAGTTGCACATTTATTGATTGATAAACTTTGTCAAATGAATGAAAGTTTCATTCATTTTAATAGGTAGTTTCATATAAATTATATGAGAAAATTGATTGTTTAATATGTAAAAGGTAATTTGGAGGAAGTTTACAGGAGACAAAAGATAGTGGTGTTTGTTTTGAAAGAAATCATGTACGTAATTTCTAGAGCCATTCATATAAAGTTGACTTGAGGTCCACGTCCACCTACTTGCATTATTTAACTTGTGATCGACATGAGTAAAGGAGAATTATCATTTCATTTTCGATAGCCATTCATATCCTGTGCTTGATTCTTAACCGATCCTAAAAATTGTAAGTCCTCTCCTCAACTTTGTTTTTATTAATGAATTTGTTTATTTATAGCTTGGACCTAATACGATTGTTTAAAAGTAAGTTGCATTATTTTAATGTGACGTGAGTAGAATGATCCTCCATTGTTTATTGTAGTTCTGAAAACCGTAAGTCATCAACTTTTTTTGTACTTTTTATTTCTTTATTCCCTTACTCTAACTTAGGTGCTTTTTATAAATCATATTTCTAAATGATTTCAGTTTTAATCCGGATCCTTTTTGATTTGATGAGGTTCGTTATTAGATTAATGGTTCGTTATTAAATTTCATAAGCTTAAATTGATCAGTAGTTGTTAAATACTCAAAGAGTAAATTGCATAAATCGTCCCTAAACTTTGGCCAGATTGCATGTTTCGTCCCAACCATTACGAAAGTGCAGAAATCGTCCCTGTGGAAAACCTTTGAGCAAATTTTCGTCCCTAAACTTTGGCAAGATTGCATATTTCGTCCCAACCAAATTGCATGTTTCGTCCCAACCAGGGACGAAAATTTACTCAAAGGTTTTCCACAGGGACGATTTCTGCACTTTCGAAATGGTTGGGACGAAACTTGCAATCTGGCCAAAGGTTAGGGACGATTTATGCAATTTACTCATACTCAAATATAACTACAGATAGAATTATATAGACTTGGAGACTTTTGTCAAGTCAAGTTAATTATGATATTGATCCAGCCATCTATGTTTTGAAGTTGAAAATTTCAATAAAAGCTTCATTAATCAATAATCAACTATTTTAAATTCTCAAACAACCTAGTTGATCTTTATCACTTAATTTATTATACTTTATAAAGTTTTCAAACAACCTAGGTTTTTTTTTAAACCGACAATTTGAAGATGTTCTGATGATAGATGCAGTTAATTAAGGGGGTGTTTGTCTTGGCCTATTTGATGGGTTATGAGCTTATATAAGCTATATCCTCAAGTTAATAACCTCATAAGCCATTAAAAATGAGCTTATAAAAACTTCAATAAGCTCATCAAATAAGTTAAAACAAACACCCCTTAAACTAGTTGGGATACAATTGAGTGATTTGAGTCTGTGAGAGATGTTTTTTAAAAACTTCAATTCAAAGGTGAAGAATGGGCATTTTAGTCATTTAACTTCGCCCATAGAGAAAAATAAACTCAAAACTTTCTCATGGCCGCCTGCACTATCAAAACCACTAGGACCGCGGATGCAATTTGGCCAAACCACAACGATGGTTTTTGCAACATGAATTTTTCATGGAGCGTACACCAGGTGTTTGTTAGAATGGAGTATATCATTATAAATAATTGACTATTATATTGGCAAACTGTTTGGTTGCTATTACTCGTCAACTTGTTCGAATTTGCTACCTTCCGATGTGTACTTGCACTTAAGAACAATGTGTTTTGTAGTCCAGTTTTATAGATTGAAGTTTTAGTAATCCCGTTAAGCGAATGATATTGATGATTTTTTAAGGCCAATCATCTGATTCTTACACTAGATGATTACAAAATCACTTTCAAAACGCATGTCCAAACACCCCCTTATCATCATATATTAGAAATCAATATGTGAATGATGTTGACTTTTGTAGTCTTCTTTATAATTCAGAAGCTAGTCAAGCGACATTATATTTTGATGTTACATGTATTGCGAATCTTGTTTTGACTAATGCTTTATCTACGAACATGATTAAAGTCCTAGAAAATTTGAATCCATAGGGGCTTCAATGATCTTTCAATAGTGAGTAAAGTCTATTATGTAATTTAAAAAATCATGTATATAATCTTCTAGAAGTGGAGGTTTTAAATAAATTCAAGAGTAAATTGCATAAATCGTCCCTAAACTTTGGCCAGATTGCAAGTTTCGTCCCAACCATTTCGAAAGTGCAGAAATCGTCCCTGTGGAAAACCTTTGAGTAAATTTTCGTCCCTGATTGGGACGAAACATGCAATTTGGTTGGGACGAAATATGCAATCTTGCCAAAGTTTAGGGACGAAAATTTGCTCAAAGGTTTTCCACAGGGACGATTTCTGCACTTTCGTAATGGTTGGGACGAAACATGCAATCTGGCCAAAGTTTAGGGACGATTTATGCAATTTACTCTAAATTCAATTGTGAGTAAAGTCTAATTTAATATTTTCATCTTTTGTATGAGAGATATTATATTGAGATCTGTAGTACCTGTTTATGTTGTGAAAAGGTAAGCGAAAGATTTACTTATAAAAATTACCCATAAAGATGTTAAAGGAAACCAAAAACTTAGGAAGACTGTTATAAATGGTACATTTGGAATAATACTAAAATTTTACAGCAAAGTGAGTAAAATTACAAAGTGTACAAAGCCATTCATAGTGTGACATGTGTCCCCCACTCTAAATTATACAAAAAATCCGCCCAGGGGTAATTTGGTCTTTTGACCCGTTTTTTCTTTTCCACCTCAATTTTCAAACGCATATATCTCTTAAACGACAAACTTTTAGAAAAAACCGATTTCACCAAAATTTTTAAATTTTGATTCTCTTTAATTTGGTATAAATCTTTTTAATTTTTTCGAAACTTTTTTTTTTGACATATTGATTAGGTCATGATTTTCTTGATATTTTTGCTATTTTCGACCTTATTTTTTACCTTAAAAATTGCAGAATCATAATATACTTAAAACACGAAAGTTGTAGATTTTGATTCATTCTTTACCCAGAAATTTCAATCACTCAAATCCGATATGATATGAGGTACAATTGGAATAATACTAAAATTTGACGCACTATTAAATTAATAATAAGTTTTGCTATATTACTGGGTGAAAACAAATGCGCTATTTTTCATCGCTTCTTTTGAATAATTGAATTTTGAAAAAAGAAGACATTGCTTTGATTGAACTGAGGTGAGTTGTTAGTCCTTTTTTGCAATAGCCTAGTTATAGATTTTTTTTTTTAAATAGTTGAAGTCACCGTGTAAACACTTACAAAAAAGAAATGCTACAGTCACATGATTTTCACAAAATAAGATGGCGTGATGTGATATGACAAACTAAATTCAAATACATATAAGATTGACGTGTAACTTAATACACGAAATTGATGTACAAAATATCATGTCACGGCAAAAATTATGTGATTGTAACAATTATACCTAAAAAATACAATGACACCTTCCATGGTACCACTTTAGATGGACATGTAACTTAATACACGAATTTTCATAGTATATAAAACGGAGGGACTGAAAGTGAAATTAGAGTTGTCTTAAAGTCAACCAACTTGCCTTTACTCTTTTCTCCTCAACTTCATTTCATCTCTTTTTCATTTTCATTGCATTCATTGCATCCATCCGCTAGCTGTAAGTTAATTCCAGTTACCAATTACTTGTTCAGTTGTTTTAAATTATTTTTGTTGTTTCGCTGTAATCTTTAGGGTCATTTGGTTGACATAATCGTTGTATATTTCAAATTTATAGTATATCAGACCTTTGAGTCTGACTCGATTAATAGTATTAGGATTTCCAATGCTTATTTTCGAGCTTCATTATAGCTTGATAATATTGAAGTTTGTTAATTTTGGTTGATTGAAACCAAAAATTTAAAGATGTTCTGATGATAGATGCTGTTAATTAAGGGGGTGTTTGTCTTGGCCTATTTGATGGGTTTTGGTTATTCAATCAATAGATTTTCATATTTGTAATTTCCAGTATTATTCATTTGATCTTTAAAATTGAGCTTATAAAAACTTCAATAAGCTCATCAAATAAGTTAAACCAAACACCCCTTAAACTAGTTGGGATACAATTGACATGATTGACTGATTTGAGCCTGTGAGAGATGTTTTTTTATTATGTTATGTAGCATAAGATACATGGCATTGAATGGAATGAATAATTAGATTTTGTTAAAGAAAGTAAATACTACTCGGAAAATGCCACTGTAGGAGAAATAGTGTTTTCGTGTAAATGACATGAAGTGTGGAAAACGTTCAAAAGTTTTAGTGTTGTGTCGATCAGTGACTCGAAGGAACTTTACATTCACCTTTTGGTTTCTTGATGCTTGTGCATGTATTCTATGAAAGCTTTAACAGTTACTAAAACGTGTCACTTATAATTAACATTAATAGTGGTAAATTTAATCTACATTCATATTCTTAGGAAACATAGAAGACAGAACGCCTCTATTAAGCTAAATGCAATGGTACTATTATGTGCCACAGTTTTTTTGTCCCTCTACCTAAGATGTGTATAATAGTTTGTTTTCAAGAGAGATGGCTCTCTATTTATGCGATGCTGTTTCCACTATCTATGTTTTGTTTTTGTTTTTTTTAACAGTTAACTTAATAAACATTCAGCATGCTTGTTCTGCCTACATGTTACATGGTATAACACAAAAGCGCTCACATGTTTGATTGTTCTATGCTACTTAGTCATGGATTCTATGGTACTAATTAATTGTTTCAACTTTATTTTCATGTTTTTCTGAAAATGTTTACTGTACTTGTGAACACAGCTTGATCTCAATATTGATAATGGCTACTATGTCAATTCCTCATCGGTGGAAATATGATGTCTTCGTAAGTTTTAGAGGTGAAGATATCCGCAAAAGCTTCATAGACCATCTGTTCAACGACTTCAAGCAAAAAGGAATTTATGCTTTTAGAGATGATAGAGAATTGCCTAAAGGAGAAGAGATATCTCCTCATCTGTACAAAGCCATTGAAGAATCGAGGTTTTTGATTGTTATCTTCTCCAAAAATTACGCTTCTTCATCATGGTGTTTGAGGGAACTTGTCAAAATACTCCAATGCAAGCAAATGGGAAAGCCTAAACATGAGGTTCAAATACTCTTTTATGATGTTAAACCTGACATGGTTAGGAAACAAACGGGAAGCTACGCCGAAGCATTTACCAAACATCAAGTTTCAAATAGACCAGAGGTCGATAACTGGAAGAAAGCTTTATCCATGGCGGCTAACTTATCTGGATGGGATCTCGAGGACATGACAAATGGGTAAATTTCTTGTTTTTGTGTAATTAGTCTTGTAGCCCTACTAAAGCTTAACACTGTAGTTTCTCTTACTTATTGTGTCTTTGTGGTTAACAGGTATGAGTACAAGTTCATCAATTGCATCTCCAAAGACATCCTCATAAAGTTATGTGACGGGCCCTTACATGTTGGTGAGAACCTTGTTGGCCTAGATTTCCAATTAAAAAGGTTAAACGTGCTACGCTTCGTTGGGTCGGATAAGGTTAACATGATTGGAATATGTGGTATAAGCGGAATAGGAAAGACGACCCTTGCCAAAGCTATTTATAACATGATGTATGTCCACTTTGAAGGAAGTTGCTTTTGTGAAGATGTCAAAGAAGTCACAAAACGACATGGCATAATTCAAGTTCAAATGCATTTGATTAACAAGATATTGAAAACAGAAGATCTGAAGATATCATGTGTTGGCGAAGGTTCTACGGTCATAAAGCAAAGGATGGCATGTAAGCCAATCCTGCTTGTTTTGGATGATGTGGATCATCGGGATCAGTTGAATGCGCTGGCGGGTTCAGCTAGTTGGTTTTGCCCAGGAAGTTTGATTATTTTCACAGGTAAAGATAAACAGTTGTTAAGATCTCATAGAGTGGATGAAATCCAAGACATGGACTTTCTATATGAGGATCAATCTTTAGAGCTCTTCAGTTCCTGTGCGTTTGAGGAAAAATATCCTTCTACAGGCTTCCAAAAACTTGCTCTAGAAGCTGTGAACTATGTGCAAGGTCACCCTTTAGCTCTCATAGTTTTAGGTTGTTTCTTATATGGCAAAACTGTGCGTGAGTGGGTTAGTGAACTGAATAGGCTCAAGTTACATCCCAATGAAGAGATACAACAAGTGCTTCGTTTAAGTTATGATGGGCTAAACTACCAGCAGCAAAATATCTTACTTGATATCGCATGTTTATTCATTGGAGAAAACATTGAAGTTGTAGCAAGCATACTAGATGGCTGTAACTTTTTTGCATATTCAAATATGAAAGTTCTGGTTGATAGGTCATTAATTACGATCGGTAGTGACATGTCACTTCAAATGCATGACTTGATTCAAGCAATGGCAAAGGCGATTGTTCGTGAAGAATCTAGAAGATTGTTGATTTCATCTAATGTTTACAATAAGGTAAAAAGTGGCATATGATAAGTCCTTTATATTAATACTATAAAAGTATAAGCAATTGACTATGTTACTGTTTATAATTTAAGTCACATGTTTTTATTTTTCCAGGTGGCAATAACTGAAGCGGTTGAAGTTCTAGTCATTTCGTTAGAGAAATTTAGTCAGGAGGTTCACATAGATGCTAATGATTTTCAACGTATGAAAAGGTTGCGGGTCCTGAAAATCTATCAAGAGGAAAAACCATATGAGCAGAAACTTGAATTGGATGGCCATAATGTGATCTTCTCAGGAAAAAAATTGTATTATTTGTCCAATGAGCTAAGCTTGTTTTATTGGCATGGATGTCCTTTCGAGTGCTTACCTTCAGATTTCTATCCAGAAAACATTGTTGTCATCGACCTCTCTTACAGCAACATAATGCAACTTTGGACTACACCAAAGGTATTTACTTGTTCATACATGTGTTCATATTTGACACCTCGAGAAATAAGAACTAATATTTTTTCGATTGATATCAGTGTTTAAGAAGGTTGAAAATAATGAAGCTAAGGTACTGTTGTAACCTAACAACCACACCTGACTTCTCAGAGATTACAAATCTTGAAGAGCTAGATCTTGAAGGTTGTGTGAATTTGGTTACAGTTCACCCATCTATTGGAATGCTTAATAAGCTTGCTGTCTTAAATCTGAAAGGCTGCACACGGGTTGGGAGTTTTCCTGAAGCCTTTTGGTCTAGATGCTGGACTTCAATCTCTGGTTTCATATGGAACCAACAACATCCCCAAAGATTAGTTTCATTGGCAGGTTTAAATATGTTAAAGGAACTGAATTTAAGCTACTGCAATTTAGTACAAGTGTCTGATGGCATTGGAGGCTTATCATGTCTAAAATATCTACACTTGGAAGGGAACAATTTTACTAGTTTGCCTGGAAGTTTGAGTCAACTTTCTAATCTTCAAAAACTTAGACTTGATGATTGCAAGAAGCTGGAAGTGTTGCCCGAACTTCCACATAGCCTACTTGATCTTTATGCACGTGATTGCACCTCCTTAAGAGAAGTGTCGGGAAGTTTGAGTCAACTTTCTAGTCTTAATTCTCTTTATCTTAATGGTTGCAAGAAGCTGGAAGTGTTGCCCGAACTTCCACATAGCCTATATTATCTTTTTGCACGCGATTGTACCTCCTTATGTTCAATTATGGGATCAAACCCAATCCTGAGCACAAGGTACACTTATCTCAACAATTGTCCAAAATTGTTTAAGGTGTCGACATCAGAGACTCAATGTCTCGACTCATCTGTAACTTCCCAAGGCTCTCGATTTTCTTCTTTCCTTTGGTATGCGCATAACATATGTGGATTGTTCCGTTTGCCAGGAAGTTCCATTGAGAGTATGCATATATATTATGAAGGAAATAGCATTCCAAATTTGTTTACAAATAAAAGTTTGGGAAATCAGGTAAAGGTTGAATTGCCATTAGATTGGAGCTTCAGTAAGTTAAGGGGATATGGAATTTGTGTTGTTTTTAAGAGAAAAAAACCTTCCCCATCTTTTGGATACTCTGTAAACAACTTTGATGGAGCTTATTTGGGAGGAAGCGATCCATACTACTATTGGGATTATTTTTCAGGTAAGCCAATAAGAATCGATGAGTCAGATATGATATGGTTGCATTATACGACAAGTGAAATACAGAAACTGGAGGAAGCAAAGAATTTTGTAACATTTCGTTTTAAAGAGAATAAAGGAATTGAAGTGAAGGAGATGGGTGTAAGACTTGTTTGGGATGAAGATTTAGATCAAGAAGCAGGAGACTTGGGTATGTTCCAAGACATCCCAACTCTATCACAGCATGGTGGGGTCATGTGCCCTGTAGATTTTGTAATTTTTATATGGTCTTTTTATTAGCCACAATAATCTTTGATAAATCCATGTAGGAGACACCCACCAGGTGTTTGATGAAATGCATTGAGCAGAAATCATTTGCTAGTTACTCTACAGCCTGTTTGTAGATTTTTTTGGATTTTATGATGTATTAAGAATTGATGTTGTGTTTTAAAGTTGCGATTTGTACCGTAAGATAATAAACCTTGCTGCAGTTTTATGTCTTTGGAAATTAATATCGTAGCAATTACATGACTGGTATGGTATCATGTTAAAACATGCACCATCTTTGGAAAGTGTGCTCTTTCCAGTGCCAGCTCAACCAACATTTGAGACAACATGTTTATTGTTTGTTATAAAAACTTGACATTTGTTTTGATTGCTGAAAACGTTCTTCTTTGATACCTGCCTTCTGCATCTGTTCTTTGTTGCACTAATAGCTCAAGATCCGTTCCTTGAGGTAGGTGCCTGGACATATTACATGTATTTCGACCCATTTACATATGGGTCAGATTTCAACCCGTTCCCAAAATATGTGAAGTATTAACCACTGGTCCTATTCCAAGATTGCCTTATCCTTATCATTGGTCTTCACGTTCTTTGTACGTATATGGGACAAACACCATACGGATAAACAGAGCAAGTATCAATAGCTTGTTCCTTCACTTCACTTCACCCACTTTGTTACCTTCTGTTTCATTACCCTCCCCCAAGTGGTTTCTTGAGACAATATAGATATCATTGTACTTTCTGCTAGTTGTGGTAGTCTAACCGAAAACCTTTATAGGTCATGCTTCTTGTGATAGCCAAGTGGGGTAGTAGGAAAATTCTTTGTTCTTTGATTTTTTATTTATAAATAAATAAAATTCAAAAGGGAATAACACATGGGCATTTTAGTCATTTCACTTCGCCAATAGAGAAAAATAAACTCGAAACTTTCTCATGGTCTCCTGCACTTTCAAAACCACTAGGACTGCCAATGCAGTTTGGCGATACAACAATGATGGTTTTTGCAACATGAACTTTTCATGTATCGTACACCAGGTGTTCGTTAGAGTGGAGTATGTCAGTAGAAATCATTGACTACTATAATGGCAAACTGTTTGGTAGCTATTACTCGTCAACTTGTTCAATATCGCTACCTGCCGATGTGTACTTGCAGTTAAGAACAATGTGTTTTCTTTTGCCTTGTTGCAGTTTACATCTCTGGAAAAGATTACAACCATGCTTGTTGAGACTACGTTCTTGCCTGCCAGTTGAGGTCTAGTTTATGTTTATCTTTTTGTAACTAGCTAGTTGGGGAGAAATGCCAGGACTAGATTTAGTTGACTGTTATGTAGGCAGGCTAATATGCATTTTTAAAGAGACAATGTGAGAGCATTGTCGAAAAAAATATGCTAATTGATGATTAATATTGGTAATTTTAACATAACAGACATTTGGATATGAGTTATTTTATCAGGTCCTATGTCTTCCTCTAGCAAAACTTAAAATTTCTAGGAAAATATTAGAAACAAATAATCACTACAATAAAAGTGGCTTTTTAGGACCCCCATAAGCGTCATAAAATAGTAGTTTTTAGGACCTTTCATTTAATAGGACCAAGGATGAAAGCGTTTCATGTAAAGCGGTTGTAATAGGTCCAAAGCATCCTAATATCTCAAATACCCTTATGAAACCAATTTTATGGTCGTATTATATGTCTATGAACAACCCAAATAGCGTCCTAATAAAACCATATTATGACACTTTTACATTGTTTTGACATGTGATTACCTACTTTTAATCTTTTGAGACACATAGAAACGTCCTTAAAAGTATTGTTAGGACGCTTATGATGTAACATCATAGCTATTTTAGCAACCAAGAAAAGGGTCCTACTTTTAATCTTTTGATACACATACAAGCGTCCTTGAATGTTAATTCTTAGGACGGTTATCATATACCATTATAGTTACTTTAACACCAAGAAAAGGGTCCTAATATCCCAAATACGATTATGAAACCAAATTTATGGTCGCATAATATGTCTATGAACAACCAAATAACGTCCGAATAACAACATATTAGGACACTTTTACAATGTTGTAAAACGTGGTTACATAATTTTAATCTTTTGATACACATACAAGCGTACTTAAAAGATAATTGTTAGGACGCTTATCATATAACATTATAGCTACTTTAGCACCAAGAAAAGGGTTCTAATATCTCAAAGAGGATTATGAAACCAATTTTTTGGTCGTATAAATATCTATTAACAACCTAAATAACGTCCTAATAACAACATATTAGGTCACTTTTACAATGTTAAGCGTCCTTAAAAGTTAATTGTTAGGACGGTTAATAAGTTTAATAGGACAATTTCAAAGTCCTAACAAGTCATATGATAAGACGCTATTTTCAGCATGCACACTCTATTATTACGATATGAATAAAATATCAACTAATTATTAAATGAATAAAACGAAATTATATTTCAAATAAGCAATTGTCATAACAAAAGAACTAAACATAAATAAGGTAGACACTATCCAACATAAAGTCTTGCAATATTAAACAATAAATTAAAGTAACAAGAAGCTTAGTCCGGGGTCATCATGCATCCTTTCTCAATCCTCACGGACCACCTACAATTAAACACCCATGTATAAGCATTAAGCTCCATATTAGTAAAATATAAATGATCAAAATTAAATATTAAGAATGTCAAATAAAATTATTTTAAAGTTTATACTATAATTTTATATTAAGACGATAATTTTAGACCCGTCGTTTTCACATGTTATAAATATGAATTTTTGACAACATTTTAGACCGCGATAACGATATGCAAATATTCCCATTATTTTTATACTTGACCCATGATAAATTGACACCACAACTAACCATTTTAACTAACTCTTACTTGTATGAGAATATATAAAGAAATACTTATATGATCGACCCACGTTCTCAACATACGACCACGATAATTACGTAAACAAGAATGACACAACATGTTTTTAACTCTATTTAAAAATCGTAGCAGTATGCTGATTTGCCATTCGAAAACAAAATGAAACACCACATGTTCTTAATCTTTTTGTAGCAAGCTCTTATGCATTTTGTCTGCTATGTTTTGAAATAATACACATGCATGCAAAACAGGTCATGGGTTTGTATTATATATTATATGCCATCCGATTTCATGCAACGCACACATCACCACAACAAAATCCAATGCAATCTTTTATATTACTTAACTTCGAAAAACAAAAGAGCAGCCATGCATGCATTCCTTAATCTCATTCGAAAGTCTAATTTAAGTTGTGGTTGTATTATATTCTTAAGCTACACGAATCATGTCTCCAAAACCCTTTTTCTCCAATCGTTAAACCTTATACAAAACCGTTCGAACCCAAAACCATCCATGTTTAAATCCCTTTATGTTTTTAATCCAATCGAACCTTTAAACCAATGAGTGAAACATGTTTAATATTATTCGATTAGTTTACATGTTCAATAGTCGTATAAGTGAACAATTAAACTATCACGACCAAACAGAAACGAATAAACAAGTTTATGGGTTGAATGTATAGTCATAGTAATCGTTATTTTATGTGCTAGTCACATGATTTTATGTGTGATCTTTAGCTCGATAATGAACATAGAAAGCTGATCGAACAGAAACATAAACAAGAGAATCGAACAGGGATTGCGTCACACGTACCCTCGAAGCATGCCAATGGAAAGAACGAAAACTAGGGTCGCATACTCAATCAACCAACCACCGAATCAGTGCCAATCCAAACCTTTAGAATATGAATAAAACCCACGTATATACCACCTCCTTCGAACAGAATTAAGCCCCACGAATCACCCATTTATCGAACCACAACAAAACACAATCACACATCCTTTTGTACGTCTCGAATTGAGCGAAAAGGGAAAAAAAGAACAAGAAGTAGCAGCCGCTTGTTTTAGGGTTTTATAAGAGAATACGTATGTCATGTGTTTAGTTTATTTCACTAAGACAAGAGTTAGGTAGGAGATTGAGAGAACAAAAATTATTGGTGCCGCCATTCAAAGTTTACTTTAGGGTTTATTTGTATTGTGTGTGTTAATTAAGATGTGATATTCGGTTATAGAGGATGAAGGGAAACCGATTATTGTGATGAGTCAAACTAGGGAAAATGCCACAAAATCAGGGATTGTGATGAGCCTATTCCAAAATTAGATCAATCATGTATTTTGACTAGTATTCGGTTTCGATTCGTTTGTACTTTTCTAGTAAATATTTGGCCTACAAAATTTGTTAGGCGTGTGATGCATGTTTTGTGCATAAGTTTAGTAATTTTTATATATCATGGGTATTATAAATTTAATATGTCGCGAAAGTTTCAAGTGTTATTGTTTTAATACTTAGGTTATAATTATTATCCGTTCTTTGAAAGTTCAAAATTGTAGGGGTATTTGGGTATTTTAGATGTTAAAAAATATCTGGGTTTTACAATTCTTCCCCTCTAAAAGAAAATTTCGTCCGCGAAATTGAAGATAAACAAATCAGATGAGCACGTATCAAATTATGCAAAACACAAAAAAAACTTGGTTTCTCATGACCCTATCTTGTCGATCTAAGGCGGTTTTCCAAGAAACATAACAAGTGACTTCAAATCAAATGAGTAGGGTGTCGCATGCAAAGAATGATAAGGGTGATCCCCTTGGAAGAGATACGCGGAAGATGTTATGAACATGCGACAACTGAGGAGGTAGAGTTAGACGCTAGGAAACCTCCTCCGAAACGTACAAGAATCAAACAGTCCAAATTCGGTTCCACATAATTTTATCTTGTTGCTTTAATTTGGTCTGCTAATCACCCCAGTAGGACTGAGATGCCCTGCACTCAGTCATTTTTGCTTATTCATTGTAATCAGTGCTTATGGCTTAGTATAGTAGCTTATTCTGGTGTTTTTGAATCAAGCCTAGTTTATTTTAGCTTATTCCAGCGCCTCAGCTTATTAGTAGCTTATCAGTTTTTTTCCCTTAAGCCTTAGTTTATTATTTGTTTTTGTCAACTGCTCAGTACTTTGGGCTTATTTGTATGCTTATTTCAAGTTTCCAGCAATAGTTGTAGTTTTGAAAAATGCTTGTTCATTAGTGCTTTTCATGTTTGTAAAAAGAAAATTTAAAAAAAAAAAAAATCAAAAAGTCCAAGAGCAGGGATCGAACACTGGTCTCTGGACTCCCAGACACACACCAGCTTATTAGTGCTTTTCATGTTAATAATCCTTTTAACATTTATTAATTCCCTCATTTGCTATTCAAATTACTTAGCTTATTCCCAGCTTATTTGAATAAGCGGAGACCTTTTTAGTATTTTTCCTAGGATTGTCGTATCATAAAGTACTTTCAGTAAAACCAATGAGACCCAAGTGACAAGGGTCCTACTAAATTTTGTTATAATAATACTCTTGCGAATAACCCTTGTAAAAACCTGATGTTTTATTACTTAAATAGCTAGTGTCCTATTAAGTTTTGTTATCATAAAACTTTTGTGAATAAGCGTTCCATAAAACTGATATTTTATGACTCAAATATCAAGTGTCCTATTATGGTGTATCAAGTTTTGATACCCAAGTATCAAGTGTCATACTAACTAATGTTTAAATAAAACTTTTGTAAATAAGCGTTCTAAAAAACTGATGTTTTATGACTCAAATAAGGAGTGTTCTATTATGGCGTATGATAATAAAACCATAACAAATAAGCGTACTATAAAGGTTAATGTTAAAAGACACAGGTGTCAAGGGTCCAATTAATTTTTATTAAAATAAAACTTTTGCAACTAAGCGTTATATAAAACTGAAACTTTATGACGCAAATTTTAAGTGTCCTATTATGGTGGATGAATTTATGAGACCCAACTGTCAAGTGTCATATAAAGTTATGTTTTAATAAAACTTAATTTGAATAAGCATTATAAAAAGCGGATGTTTTACGACTCTAAAAAGAAGTGCCATATTATGGTGTATCATAAAAAAAACCATTATGAATAAGCGTTCTATAAAGGTTAACGTTATAAGACCCTATTGTCAAGGGTCCTATTAACTTTTCTTATAATAAAAAATGTTTGCGAATAAGCGTTCCATAAAACCGATGTTTTATGACTCAAATATCAAGTGTCCTATAATGGTGTATCAATCTATGGGACCCAAGTGTCAAGTGTCATATTAAGTTATGTTTTAATAATACGTTTGCGAATAAGCGTTCTAAATAATTAATGTTTTATGACTTATGTATCAAGTGTCCTATTATGGTGTATTGTAATAAAACCATAATGAATATGCATCCTTTAAGGGTCCTATTGAGTTTTGTTATAATAAAACTTTTGCGAATAAACGTTCTAAAATACTGATATTTTATGAGTCAAAAATAAAATGTCCTATTATGATGTATGATACTAAAGCCATTATGCATAAGCGTCCTATAAAGGTTAACATTATAATACCCACGTCTTAAGGGTCCTATTAAGTTTTGTTATAATAAAACTTTTGCAAATAATCGTTTTAAAAAAATGATGTTATATGACTCAAAAATGAAATGTCCTATTATGGTGTACGATAATAAAACCATTGTACATAAGCGTCCTATAAAGGTTAACGTTATAATACCCACGTGTCGATGGTCCTATTAAATTTTGCTATAATAAAACTTTTGTGAATAAGCGTTTTAACTAACTGATGTCTTATGACTCAAAACTCAAGTGTTCTATTATGGTGTATTATAATAAAACCATAATGAATAAACGTCCTATAAAGGTTAAAGTTATAAGACCCAAGTGTCAAGGGTCTTATTAGGTTATGTCATAATAGGACATCTAGTGATCAAGTGTCGTATTACACTATCACATAATGGGACACCAACAACTAAATGTTTTATAAAGTAATTTATTAGGATCCATATTTTAAGTGTCCTATTAAGTTATATGATAATAGGACCCCAAATCATCGACCATCCTATTATATAACTTTTTAGGACTTCGCCTAAGTAGCAAATATTTAAAAAGGACCCTAAACGCTCATATGTCCTATTAAACAGTTTTTTAGGACTCCATTATCATACTATCCCACACAAATGGTCCTAAAAAGCCACTTTTGTAGTAGTGAATACTCCGTAACCAATAAGAGCCTTTATAGGAAACAGGCTATTACACACCCTTATAATGCTAATGTACTCGCGTTTTTGTTAAGAAATTTAAGAATCCGTCTATCGTGCTGCTATATCTATTATTAGGCCCATCCACTCAATAAGATCAAATAGCTTGCGGCACTTATGGAACACAGTTCCACTTTTGCTAATGTAAGAAGTTTATCAAAGTTTCGTTCATTTTAACTGGTAAATTCATGTAATATATGAGGAAATTGATGCTTTCATGCCTAAAATGTTGAACCTAAGTTCAAGAAACTTCAAGCAATGAGAATATGAGATTAATAACTTAATTGGTTAAGTCAACTAGATGTAATTAGGAAGAAATTTACAAGAGAGAATAAAACTATTAAATTTCTGTTATTTCCTAAAAAATAGTTGTTGTTGTTGTTGTTGTTGTTTTTTTTTTTTTTTTTTTTTTTTTTTTTTTTTTTTTTTTTTTTTTTTTTTTTTTGTGGGCATCATATGAACAGAAACCAATTTGAAGATACTGGAATATCAACTGAATTTATGATATCTAATGCGAGTTAACATATGTCGAAATTATCATTGGATTGCTAAGTTGATAAGATATCAAATCCACATAATTTACAATCAAAGTCAATATAATGAGTAGCAGAAGTTTTGGTTACCACTGATAGTTTGATAGGCTAATATCAATCTGATCTACTGTCACAGTGTCACTTTCTAATACTATAAGTTAGAGAAACTAATTTTTCACAAGTTAAAGAAAAAGGAACTCATTAGGACCACATGTCAATACATATAATGTCTTTATGCAAACCCCATTGTATCACGAGGTATCAATTAACGCGTAGTTTTATCTTATGCTAACATCACCACCAACCCACACCTTTGTGTGCGTGTATGAATCTCTGTTTGTCTTTGTCTGTTAAAATAACGATTAGCTGACATTCCATTTCGAGATATTCTCTTATTTACCAAGAAATTGTAATGAATTTTCCCACTAATTCAGAAACCACAACATATGCTCTTGCATATATAACTGATAAACTGAATATCCAAACTATACGAGTGTCTACTGCAAGCGCAAAACCAATTATAACCATTTTAATTCAAGAATTTGGAAGAAAGATGATGTCCATTGGTAAATCTTATAATTTATTTTCTATAGCAATGTTCTGTTACTTCTTTCCAGTTATAGGTTTGATAACGCTTTCAGATCACAGAAAGCTATTCCAAGTGGTACCAGATGACGTTAAGCATATGTGGAACGAGTGGACCCTACGTGGACTTATTGTGCTCAGCCTTGTTTCACAGATCACCTTAAGTCTACTAGGAAATGTTAGGAAATACAATAATCCAAGAACACGAGTTAGAATGGCTCTATGGTTTGCCTACTTGTTAGCATTAGCAGTAGCATCTGCAGCACTTGGTGTTATTAATTACCAGAACCGCCTTAGACGTATGCAACAACACCTCTCATTTCAGTTCGGAATATGCTCACAAACAAAACACAAGTGAACTCATGTCCTTTTGGGCACCTTTTCTCCTTCACCTTGGTGGTCCAGATTCTATTACTGCCTTTGCATTGGAAGATAACGAGCTTTCGTTAAGGCACTTTGTAGAGATTGTGTTTCAGTTTGCAGTAGCTCTTTATATCTTCTTGTTGTCCTGGCCAGGCTGTTCTGATCTCCCTAAACTAAGTGTAGTGGTTTACTTAGCCGGTTTCATCAAGTGTTTTGAACGTATTAAGGCTCTACGATTAGCAAACACTGAGAACCTTCGTGACTCGATGCTTGGTCCTCCTAACGCAGGTCCCAATTATCCTAAGTTTCTGGAGGATTACCAGTTAAAAAAGTCACAAGGGTTTGATGTAAACGTGGAGGAGGTCGCTGAACTCTCCCATACAGTCAATATTCTTTTATATCCTGAAGAAGGTAAAGAGATATCTGAAGCTTATAAACTATTTCAAACATTCAAACGGCTATTTGTTGATCTCATCCTTACTTTTGAGGATAGAGAATATAGTCAATCCTACTTCCACCATCTTGCATCAAGCAATGCTTTCCATGCTGTCGAGATTGAACTTGGATTTGCGTTTGACATGCTTTACACCAAGGCTAATGTGGTTTATACATTTAACGGGCTTTTGTTTCGCATTACTAACATTTTTGTCCTTCTTCTAGTACCTTTGGGCTTCCATTTTATTTGTAATATCAACGATTACCACTTAATTGACATCGTCATTACTTGCCTATTATTCGGTACTGCATTGATAATGGAAATCTTTGCGGTAATAACCATGCTTTGCTCTGATTGGATAGATCATTGGTTGATCCAACAAAACCTCACTCCAAAAATCCTCATATTCCCATTCTTAAAGCAACCGAATAAACAAAGGTGGTCCGGTTATATTGAACAGTTTGACCTGCTAAGTGTTGCCCTTAATGAGAGACCCGCTTGTTTCTTAAAAACTCAAATATTTTTAAAAATAGATAAGGTTCGCGAACAACATCGTTACAAGAAATACAACGAAGTTTCTGACAACCTAAAAGAATTAATTTACTCAGTTTCGCGAGTATATGGCTGTCAACTCAAATCTGAATGAGTGTGACGCTTTTCTATGGAGTATCAATGAAGTTGAATTTGATCAAAGCATTCTTATATGGAACATTCCTACCACTCTTTGCTATTATTCAGATGTTGGCAATCAAGATGGTTCTGATATTGATATATGTCGCATGGAAAGCAAGCACATATCTGACTATCTTATGTATACCCTGTGATGTTGCCAATAGGTATTGGCATGATCAGGTATCGCGACACCTGTGCTGAAGCAATGCGTTTTTTCAAAGAAAAAGGTCTTATTACCGAAAAAGTTGAAGCATGTCTAAAGCTGCTGGAAGTTGATTCTCTTGAAGTGCTGCCTAGTAAATTGAAGGGGGATCGATGTAAATCTGCACTGTTTGATGGTTGCAGGCTCGAGTTATCTTTGAAAAAGATGGAAAAAAAGCGTATGTGAAAAGTCATGAGTCAAGTATGGATCGAGATCTTAGCTTATGCTCCTACTCACTGCAGAGGATTTCACCACGAGCAACAGCTTAGAAAAGGGGGCGAGTTTTTGACTCATGTTTGGCTACTGATGGCACATTTGGGCATCACCGAGCAGTTCCAGGCAGGTGCTGTACCAGAAAATCTTTTAAGAGGGGGCAAAAGTTGAGAGTAAATGTCAAGTCGGGTCATGTCACTAACTCGGCCTTTGTTGATGTAATGACAACGACTTTACTTTTAATGAAAGTGAACTTATTTAGGTAGAACCTAAACTAGTTGTAATTATATAACAAAATTTAGGACATACTTACATTTTCCGATCGATATTAATACGAATAGAGAAAGCGAAAACAAAAATTTAGATAACAAAATTTTGGGTAGCACAAAAATCGAACATTAAATCTCACCGAAAGTAAGAATGTCCTTAACCATTATACTATTTATTCTCTTACGGGCACAGCAAAAATTGCACATCATGATCATCCGAAGAAAATCGACGTTGATAGAAGTGTTAACATCTACTAGAAACTTTGTGGGGGCAACTGCCCACACTGCCCCCATTGTAGTACCGCCCCTGTTCCAGGTGTCTCAATGTCATGCTAGAGCTAAAATCAGAGTCCTGTAATGCACATAACTGTGATATAGCTAGGCTCCCACATTCTTTTGTTACTTATTGTTACTTCTGTAGATAAAGAATTTATATTCATATATTTGTACATTTCTTCTTGATACCATGAACAAATATGACTTCATTTGTTTTATCCAAATCTTTCTTGTAAATTACTTTGCTCTGTCAATATACCAAAAAGGCTCATTCATCATATCGCCAGAAACCTTTTTCAATATATGCTGTGGTTTACAGTCTATCATTTGTAACATGAATATATCAAAATTGTATTCTAGGGCTTTAAGGATGAGGTTTGGTACGTGCTATTAGGGCGGACATGCTTAAGGCGACGTGCATACCTTAAAGGGCTAATGGCATTTAATTTAAATGTATCATAGTTGTCATCATTTACTTCTATATGTATCGAACAATTTTTTTTTTTGTTATTATATGTACTAAACTTGGCTTTTTTGGCATTTTTTGTGTACTTCATGATCATTTTGCCCCTCTTATTTTAATAAAATGAAAGGCAAAATGGTCATTAAGTACACAAAAATGCCCAAAAAATTAAGTTTAGTACATATAATAGCAAAAAAAACTGTTCGATACATATAAAAGAAATAAGTGACAACTATGATACATCACTAGTGTAAAAACGAATTTTTTTCTTCACATATTTCAAAGTTTAATACTAAGTGCATACCCATTTCAAATTTCTATAAAGTGCATATCATGTGACAAATTTGTGCCTCTGCCACTACATCCACGGCTGTTCTCAAAGGTGGCTGACCGCCCATGCCAGTTTTATGAAGCCCAAAACTTTTACGACGCCAAAATTTACATTCAATGCATAAAACTTGAAAGATGTTATTTATACGATAAAGACAAAGATTTCTTATTTTACCGGGTATTTACCCTTTTATCCAAGAAAAAAGACAGATTTTTCACAAAAAGTGTTTGAAAAATAACTAACATTTTATACAATAACTCTTGATAGTTATCATTGTACGTTTTAAAATATTTTATTTAGCTTTTTAATAGAGGCCCCATTTTTCACTTCCCGCTCAACTCCTTTAAGGTCAAATGTACAACATGGCTCTACTATCCATACATTTGTTAATTTCTATACGTGATTTAGCTCGACACTTTCCTAACTATATCGTTCAAAACCTCATTTGACACCATCGCTAAGTATAAGATCTAAAGTACAAACTTCAAACTTATATTAAACATGCTTTTGGACAAACTTTCCAAAACTTTAGTTCGATCCGGATGTAATCATGACCACATTCATCATCGCCACATCGATCTTTTTCTCCACCAACAACTTCAAGACCAAATAATTGTAATAAGACCATCAATTTCATCACCTAAAACACACCCTACTTAAATAGATATATACCCCACAATATACTCATACACACACAATTATTTAACTCTTTACAAAACATGAGCGCATGCAATATCTTGAAAACGATTGACCTACTCAAGTCACTGGTTCATTTGGTTACCCGATTCAACTGGTTCAACCAATGTGTCACTCCGGTTTTTCTACAAAAATAATCTTATTTCCAAAAAAAAAAAAAAAAAAAAAATCATATATATATCATGGCTATTGATATATTGAGCCTAAAAATATATTTACCAAAAAGGTGACATGTAAATATAAAATTACGTCACAATTACATATATTTAACTTGTGTTATTTGTAAAAGAAGAAAAAAAAAACCGGTTTGGATCTCGAGAACCAGGTAGCCTTAAACCCAGCAGGTCTAGCTGGGTTTCGGAAAAAAAAAAAAAAAGATTAATTTGACCATTTTTTTACCGCAATCGGTTGAACAGGTATCTGGTCGAGTCGGGTGTTAAAACAATGCTTATGCGCACCACCATATTATCAACAAAAAGAAAAATAAGGGAGACAACTGTGGTGGTGAGTATGCATTTAATAGCACGACTTGATAGTGAGAGGAAGACATTTTATGGTGAATTTTACCATTACACTTAGCCTCATGGCCGTAGAGTACCAGGTCCGGATATTAGCTTGTGCATAACTGCATAGGGCCTCACTTTTCGGAAGGGACCAAAATTTAAATCCATTAAACGTTTAAAGGGTCTTAAATATTGGGGGGAGAGTTAATTTGTATACCAAACATTTTTTGTATATAGAATGACTAATCTTCACCATCCATCTAAAAAAATCAATGGTAGAGATTAAAAACATTTTTATATTTCTCATATTTTTTATTATTTAAACATCTCATGAAATGATAATCGCTAGACAAAATAAATTATACCGTCACGACCAGCATTTAATTATCTGTATATAGACAGGCATTCTAATATACTTTCGATAAGCTTTTTTTTTCTTTCATTTTTTCGTCGTTTTTTCTTTCCTTTTTCTTCGTATTTGAAAATAGCATGTGATTAAACACTAATTTGAATATTCTAATAGATTATAGTAGTTCGTTTATGAAAATCACATGTCATTGAGATCACGTGTGGGAAAAATCACATGTAATTAAGATAGGTGTTTGAAAAACACATGTGATTTTATTAAAAATATTCAAATTAGTGTTTAAACACATGTAATTTTTCATGCAAGTTTCAACAATGAGGAAAAAACGGAAAAAAAATATAAAAATGTGAAAAAAAAAGAAAAGAAAAAGAGAAATTGTCGAAAGTATATCAAAGTGCAAATTTATAGAAACATAGTTAAATGATCGTTGTGCTGGTATATTTATTTTCGCGTAACGATTGCCGGTTTTAAAGATACGAGTATTAATATTTGAAAAAAAATGAAAATGAATTTGTTAAAATGATGAGTTTAATGTCATCCATTTGATCAAATGAAGATGAAGGGTGGGGATTGGTCCCTATGTAGATAAAGGTTTAATCAAAATATTGAGTGTTTTATTTATATTAGCAAGGGACTGTGTACGATGGTATCAAAGATAATCTAAAACCTCAAACAATCTTTTATTAACTGATAAAACTCAATACTTGGCACAGATTACCAACTATCAATAAGCGAAGAATACAAGATCAGATACAATAATAATCAAACGATTACAGTGAAGAGACTGATCAAGATGATAGAACAACATGAATGAAAGAAAGAAGCATTAACAAATTTTTGAGAGAGAATTGATGTATCAATTGTTCCAACATAACCCAAGCAGATGAGATGATTATATAGGCTAGGATCATTCACTTTAGTCCTTAAGCTATGTAGAAGTATCCATAAGCTGCCCAAACTTCTCCTTACTCTTCTTATAAGTATCCATTTGCACAGGATCAGACCCTCTACTTTATTACCTACAAAGCATAAAAAACTAAAAAAGATAATAAGTGATATGTTTAGATGTCAAATTACTGCTTATTTGAAATTCCCCCTTAATCTGACAGCTAAACATATCAAACATAGTTAGTTTATCACATAAAAATTTAGGAGAAATCTTACCTGCTTTACAAAGCAGGTAAGTTACCTGCTTTACAAAGCAGATAAGTTACCTGCTTTTCCTTTGTAAAACATTTAAAAATTTTACAATTAAGCCCCTGCACTTTCATTGTTCTCTTTGTTTAATCCCTGCCCTCTTCTTTTTTTTTCAAAGAAAATCAGTAACTTACCTGCTTTGTAAAGTAGGTAAGATTTCCCCAAAAATTTATGCTGATAATCTGGAAGATGTTTGGTTAAAATGTCTGCAATTTGGTCTTGAGAACCAATCTTTTTGGTACTCAGAACACCTTTTGCAATTTTCTCTTTAATAAAGTGCACATCTATTTCAAAGTGTTTTGATCTTTCATGGAAAACTGGATTTATAGTCAATTGCAAAGCAGATTTGTTATCACAAAATAGAACAACAGGAAGAGTGATTTTTGTGTTCAAATCAGCTAACAGTTTTTGAATCCAAATAATTTCACAAGCTGCTGAAGACATAGATCTATTCAGCTTTAGTAGATGATTTTGAAAGAGTATTTTGTTTTTTACTTTTCCATGAAATAAGACATTTGTTGAAATAGATACAGTAACCAGTCACAGATTTTCTGGTTTTTAAGCATTTTGCCCAATCTACATCACTGTATCCTTCCAAAACATTATCACTACTTGAATAACAATACCTAATACCTTTACCTGGAGCACCTTTCAAATACCTTAGAACATTTAAGGCAGAACCTAGACGAGACTTTAAAGGTGAGTGCATATATTGAACAAAACTGTGAACAGAATATGCAATATCAGGTCTGGTATGGGTCAGATAAATGAGTTTACCAAGTAACATTTGATATCGAGTAATGTTATCAAGCAAAGGATTATCTTTAGTCGGGAAAAAAGGAAGAACTGAATTTGGTTCCATGGGGGTAAACACTGGTTTACACCCAAGAAGACCAAATTCTTTAAGCAGTTCTAAACAATATTTCCTTTGAGTGACACATATATTATTTCCATTTTTCAAAACTTCAATTCCAAGAAAGTATTTAAGAGCACCCAAATCTTTTATATTAAACTTAGTGTTGAGAAAAATCTTAAACTGATCAATTTCATTATCACAGTTTCCTGTGATAACAATGTCATCAACATAAATCAATAAGGCGATTAACTTTTTATCTTTGGTTTTTGTGAATAAAGAATGATCATTTATAGACCGCACGAAACCATTTTCTTTAAGAACACTAATAAGCTTTTCATTCCACTTTCTGGGTGCTTGTTTAAGACCATATAAAGATTTAGTGAGCTTACAAACTTTATTCTTATTAGATGAATCAGAAAAACCTTGAGGAATAGTCATATAAATATCCTCATCTAAATCACCATAAAGGAAAGCATTATTTACATCTAGTTGATAAATGGCCACTTATTTTTCACATAAATAGCAATTAAAAGTCTAACTGTAGCAACCGGCATTTTAGGGCAATACTATTTTATAAAACTTAAAACTATTTATGTAAATTGGTGACTTCTAGTACTCATTTAGATAATAAAATATGTTTATTATTATCTATTATATATTTTCCGAGCTTTTTGGACATCATTTGAACTGAAAACGAGAGGTTTTCTCGTGAAACGTGGAAGTAGAGCACAACGCGAGTCGGCACGAGTCTGAACCTAATAAAGACGTGAAACAATTAATCTTAGACATTTAGAACGAATATAAACGTATTTATGGTCATTTTTAACGGAAAAACAAATTTAAAAATATTGGCGCAACTTAAAACGGCTCTTGAGAATTTTTACTGTGTTAAACGAACCCGAAACATGTTATAATGAAAGTTTAATAAAAGGTGCCATATATAACCCCTCACACCTCCTCATTTCTATTAATATAACCCTATACAGTATACACCTTCATTTTTTTCAAGCCCTAATATTTCATTCTCTCTCTCCCCCTTAACACCGCCGACGTCACACCATACATGGCCACCCCCACCTTCGAAACAACAACAAACCCACCTTGTCTTCGATCTGTAATGTACGCGCTGTATAACCACTTACGAACCACCGCCGCAACCGTATTTTGATTGTTTTCTTACTTTGGTAAGGTAAGGTAGATCAATGGGTTTAAATGAAACATGAAACGAATAATAACTTGGTTTGTTTGTTGGGTCACCTTGGGTCGCGGCTGGAACTGAACCCACTCATGGGTTTCGGTCAATCATGGGTAGCTAGATTTGGTTATGTCTTTTGGTTATAGTTTTGTCCGTTTGTGTTGTCTTGCTCGCGGCGTAGAGTCACAGCCGAGACCCCGTGGTCTCGGCGAGGTAAGATTATTTGGTCCGATTGATTTGTGATAATATGGTGGTTATTATGACTTGGAACTCGAGCCATAGGTTAGATTCGGCTGAGTATTATTGTGGTTGATTGTGACTTGGACTCGACATTGTGATGTTTTGTCCATGTCATCTGTTAGCCGAGACCCCGTGGTCTCGGTGTGACCTCAATAGCCTATAATGGACTTATGACTAGTAACTTATTATTGACATAATTGACTTTTGACCCGGCGTTATGACCGAGGGATTGATATGGAGATGTGACTCAAAACGGAAATATAACTCGTGACACAATTTGACATGATAAAAACTAAAAGAAAATAAGTACTAAACATACTTATTAGAAATAGTAATTTACAAAACTTATTTGTTAGTTATTTTATATATCACTAAAAGGAGAGTTAAAGTGTAATTATTTAATTTTGAAATGAAAATGGAAAAAAACAAAGGTTATTAGACGTTTCGAGGCACGTTTATCCTAGTATACTATTTGGGATCATTTGTTGGATTATTTAGCCAGTTGTTGATTGGTAGTCGGATTATTTGGGATTTTACAACATGAAGTATATTCTAACTTGAAATATTATTGGACTTTAGATATTATGGACACTTGGGCGCGAAACGACTTAAGTACATTAGACTCATTATGAATTTAATGTATTCTAGCCGCTACGGACAACAATGGAAATAATATCTAACGAACAATAATATTTATAACATTTGTTGTTTAAACTTATTTGGAAATTAATTAAGTCATTCGACTTGGAGACGTCCTCTAAACGGATGAGTCATGGCGAATTTCTATTTAAACATATACAAGTATGTTTCATGAAATTAAATGGGGTTATGGAAAAATATCGACGATTACGAGTCTATCCTTTTTATTTGGTGTGTTTGCTATGTGGGATCACTTTAGGTTATCTCCATCATCTCTTCTTGACTTTTTGTCTTATTATTCGCGACATCTTCATTGTTCGTTCTTCGTTTGGCGTGTGTACTCTAGAGTCAGTTTCTTCCTACCGTAACACAAGCGATGATACCAAACTCTAAAAAAAGGATAAAACGATATTATTTTGGTAATGTAATTGGAATAACTATGGGAATGGGAAATAGTTAAGTTTTGGAAACTTTTACGCCTTAGATTATTTTATGGAATATATGTTAAGACTAGTCTTTATATTATTAGGTCATGCCGATTCCGTCATGCTGTGAGATTCTAGTTGCTGTTATGCTAGGCTACCCTTGACTGTTGAGCTGTGCTACTGTTAGGATCGTTGTGTTGTTCCATCCCAGTTATTGTTGTTGATATTGCGTTGCTGAGACAAAGGTGAGTTCTCGTAGCCCCACTTTTTAATATGCTTTACCTTGGGGTGGAAATGGTACTCAATGCTTTCAAATGTTTTCATGATGTGATCCACTGTTTTCATGTTTTTGGACAATATGTGTGCTTTGATTTGCAATATGTGTCTTATTTTGTAAATTCCAATTTGTGTGACTTGGCTTGAATGTGCTCAAATAATTTTGGGAAGTGGCACCCAATATATCATTTTGGGAAGTGACACCCGGTATATCATTTGGGAAGTGGCACCCTGACTATGTGTGGACCAATTATATGTATTTGCAGTCTGAGATAGTTTGCGATCTTTACTATGTGCTCACATTTGTATATTTCGCCCACTGTTGTGCTACATTATATTATTCACAGCTTCGTGGTTTAACTTTCAAACCTACGAGCTCACCAACATTATGTTGACGTTTTCTAGTACCATTTTTAGGTGAACATTGTTAAAGTATTTGAGGGCACATTTATTGGAGTCAGACTATTTGGTACCTTACTACCATGTTTTCAAGACAATAAGATTTCAATATGGAGACACTTTTACTTTAAAGAGTTATACAAAAATTGTTTTGTAATGATGTAAACTATTATTGAAATTAATGTATGGTGTGTACTATAATGTTATGCAATGTGCCTTCTGTAATATCCCGTGAAATTTCCCTCTTAATTTTAACGATAGGGTAATCTATAATCACAACTTAATTAACCCTTTTTATGGGCTAAATTTTTGCTTTATTAAAACTATTAACATTACTAAGCTTGCGTATCGACTGAACAAGTTTATTTATTTATCAAGCTTATGAAAAATTAAACAAAAACTTAACTAAACATACACTAATAGCATGAGCCTCGGCCCACATCTCAAAACAACCCAACGGACCCTTATTACATTTTCTTTTCTTCCTTTCTGTTGGGCCAGTCTCGACACAAACCCAAGCACAAACAAAAACCTTTATATTATTTTCAAATTACATGTCCTAGGCATGTTTACTTTGGCTAGTTTGCTCGCAAATTTCCTTAACAACATACGAATATTTCTGCACAACTCGATTCACCTCCCAGCTGAGAATCGTAAGCAACAAACTATTTAATTTAATTCGATCATCTACAAGTCTAAAAAGACCCAAAGCCAACCCCGTTTGTCACAATACCAACTTGACTCAAAACTATTTTTGTCCTAGCTCTATGTATTGTACCAACTCTAAACGACTTCAAGCGATCCTTAGATGTTTTCTAACACGTTTTTAACATTGCTTTGACCTTCAAACCTATCCAAACGAGCCAAACAAAATAACCATGATCATTTTTGTTTTCTTCTTCTCGGCAAAGACACCACAAGGATGATACCATGCACCAACTATCCTATTCACTCTTTGACTCCAAATGATGATCATGAAGCAGGCATTTGAACACATGTTTAAGAGGGATTGACCTTCCCTTTTGTGCCAAAGACCTCAGCGCAAAACCATGGTTTCTTTGTCTCCTTCTCGTCGGAGATTTGCACAAGGATGAATTATGCTACTTACTCTCCATTGACTTCATCATTACACTTCTACCAATCCATACCCTCTTCATCATGGTGCATCATTTCACTCAAAAATCTAGTGTCTTCTTCTTTGTGTCATCCCAAAATTCTCGCTGCCACATTACCAACTCCAATTGACTATATTTTTAAACATATGCTAGGTTCCCTTTATAAACCCATGCACACTACCATCTGTTCTAACCACGAATCAAAAACAAAGACAAAACATAAATTGTAACCCATTTCGTTTACTACTGTCGCGAGAGGAGGAAGAAGGAAGAAGCAGAGTTGAAGTTGAAGCTTAACTTCGTTTCTCGTCCATCCCTTGTTCACATGCTTCGGTCGTCCCTCACCACCTTTTGGTGTCGTAAGTCTCCAAACCCATTTCGATACGTAGCATAACTTTATTGTTAGGGTTCTTTAAAACTTTCATGTCGTATGCATGCTCATTCGATATAGTCGATCCCATGCATCCGTAGCATAACTAACGTGGTATTGTCTAAACTTGTGTGGTCATGCAACGAATAAACTTCATCAACAAAAACTACATATACATGAACGTAAGTATTGGCTCTTGTACACAAGTACTTATTCGAGACAAAATTCTTCTTGTAGCTTATTTTCAAGCGATGAGATACTTATGTACTATGTTACAAGCTTATATCTTATCAGGTTAATATCGCGAACCCAAACCAAACACATAAACGAGCTATAAAGCCCAACCCATTTTACCAAGTGCTTATTAATAATCAAACTATATTTTAAATGTTTTTAGCGTAAAAGAACTATTGAAAAATTTCACAAAACGGATTAAGGTTTTTGTTTCGTTTTGAACGAGTTGGGTTTCATTTTGTTTTGAGTCGTGGTAAACACAAGGATAAATTGGAGTTATTTTGAGCTCGGTTTGGTTTACACGAATGGAACCCAAGTGCTCATTTGTAGAAGAAGGAGGAGGGAAAAAAATAGTGAAATTTAACACAAAATAAATCAATGATAAGTTTGCCCAATTTTTGTTATTTTTGCAACTATTGCTTTTGACAGTTTCAGCCCCTCCAATTCGAGTAACTTGCTACTTTTCTTAAAAACTTTTATAAGTTGTATAACTTATATAAATTGTTACATTTTCAACCCCTAAACTTTAAACCACTTGACATTTTCTAAAAATCTTTGTAAGTTTGTAACTTATATAGTTTTTACAACTTCAATCCCTCAAGGTTGAACACTTGAACACTTTTCATCCTAAAACTTTTGTAAGTTAATAAACTTATGTTATTTTTACCATTTTTTGCTAAATAGATTTGTCTAAACACATATTTTATATGGCGACCACGTCGGCATAAACTATAAATAATATATTGTCCTAATATATTATTTAACCACGACTTCGATAAATATATATTGTATATATATTTTCACACCTTGAAATCAAACGAATCTAATAAATACAATTCGACTTGTATTTATTCCCACTTCGATCGTACTTTAGCCAAAGTTGAGCTAACTCTTATATGAATATATTGTATATATTCCCATACTTACTCCAAGAGCCAATACTTACAAACATTTTTACAACTACGTTTTTATATACATTATCAAAAATCAAACTAATTTATGAAACTCCGCATAAGCAATAACGATACTTTATACCTAAAGACAAGTTATATAGTATATAACTTTGTCCTTGAACTTTAAGCATTTTACCACACAAGCCACCTCTGCCACAAAACTATTTTGTCATCCGACATTTATTCAAATCACTATTCTCGATAAGTCAAACTTATCTCAGACTTTCATATTATTCAGGTTGTCTTTTGGAGCCATTCCTATTCTGCATCTAGCAGTACTTTACTCTGTCTACCATTCCACTAAGGTGAGTCATAGCCCCTCTCTTACTCTTTTTATAATTAAATGTTTTGGGGGAGATACATGCTCAATCACATGTTTTTATACTTTTACAAGTACTCGTTAACTATTTACATATTACTGTGAGTTTATAGCCCACTTTTAAACTATTTTGTAGGGAGATACATGCTTAAAACATGAACAAACGTCTTTTTATTGGTATTGCGATACCGGCTGGCTATTACTATTGCCTAAGTTAACTATTGCCAAAAGTCCCCCGATCATGAACCTTAATCACTTGTAGGGTGAACGTAAATAATTGTGGATAGATCTATTAGGGACTGACAATCCCCGTTTAGTTCATTGGGAAAACCACCAAACGCGCTTTATTTGATTCCATAGGTTATTGGCAAATACCTATCTTGGGGGCCTGGTTACTATTCATCATATTTTTATGGTTGGCTGTTAATTGTTGCGTGTCAAGAGGCTTAGGGCAATAGAGCAGTACTGTAGTCATGATACAGTACTGCAACTACTGAATTTATGGGCGTATAACAATGTAGCCTACTGTTTTATCAAACTTCGAACTTCTGTTCAATATATAGCAGAAAATCACTACTACTTGGCAAATCATAACTGTTAATACAAATATCGCCTAAAAACGTTATTTATATTTTACGATCTTCGCTAAGTTTTGTTAACGACAAAATGTAAACTTTAGTTTCTAAGTAAAACATAATCTTAGTTTTAAAAACTTGCATAAACTAGACTTTTGCTACATTTTACAGTTCATAAAACACAACACTTTTTATTTCTTAAAATAGAATTGTCACATCACGACAAGTTTTGTCAATATACATTTATGAAAAGAAATGTGTTTGACTTACTAAGTGGTTGCTTGCAAGTTTAGTGTTTGACTTGATATTATGAGATGTGACATTGTTTGGTTTACAAGGTGTAATGAGATGTGACTTTATTTGGTTTGCAAGATTTATTGCAAAACCAACTGCAAGCCCGGCGGAACCCTGGGGGTACACGGGCGGAACCCATCTGAGGGTTCCGCCGTATCCGCCAGGCCTGCAGAAGGATTTGCTATAAATACCAAGCCACAAATTGATTTTTGGCTTATCACTCTACATCATATTTTACACACACACATTCATTCTTTCATCTAACTCTTTAACATTACATATGTGAAGTTTCTTTTTGTAGCAAAGAGATTCACGAGCTCATTAAAAGTAACAAGTATTCAACACAACGTTGCAAGACTTGTTAGCTTAGCATTGTGTAGACTTGTGTAGTTTACACTTCATTTGATTGTGTATTTTCAGTAGTGATCGGTTAGTATTTTAGTCATCAAAATACAAAGTGTATTGGGAGTAGTTGTACCCTTGTAAAAGAACTAACGGGAGTGGTTGTACCCTTGGTAAATAACTCGACATCTAGCTTAGTGTCGGTAAAAGTATAAGCGACGTGTAAGGTTTTCTCGCTTGTTGACTAGTGAAAGAAACTCTCGAGTTGGATACTCGGGGCGTGGACGTAGGGCAAGGAAAAAGAGTCCTTGTAGCCGAACCACGATAAATACTCGTGTTGTGGTGTGATCGTTTCTTTCATTTACTTGCATGTTATATATTGTGTTTGTGTATATATCTTTGATCAAACGGAAAGTTTCAAAGCTAACTAAACAAGTTAAAAAGATTTTAATCGGTAAACTATTCAACCCCCCTTCTAGTTTTTCACAATTGGCATCAAGAGCTACGTTACTCAAGCTTTTAAAATATATTGTGTTTTAAAACTTGAAACGATCCATGGATTTTGAAAATTACAAAGAAGGGCAATCTATGCAAAGACCACCACTCTTTGAAGCAAATGGTTTTATATATTGGAAAAACTGTTTTGAAACTTACGTGAAATCTAAAGATATAGATTTATGGTATATAATCATTGATGGTGATAACGTAGTTACCAACATTAAAGATGATGACCAAAAGAAATTGATTGGTAAAAATAATGAAGCTAAAATGATGCTTTACAACGCTTTGCCTAAGAAAGAATATGAAAGAGTCTTTTTGTGTAAAACCGCCAAAGATATTTGGCAATCTTTAATTGTCACTCATCAAGGAAACTCACAAGTTAAAGATAACAAATTTGATCTTCTTGTTCAACAATATGAACAATTTGTTATTTCTGAAGATGAGATTATTGATAATGTTTTTGCTAGGTTTAACACTATTATTACTTCACTTAAAGCACTTGATGAATCTTTTTGTAGTAAGAACTTTGTCAGGAAATTTCTTAGAGCACTCCATCCGAAGTGGAGAGCAAAAGTGACGGCAATTGAAGAATCCAAAGATCTTTCAAGCATGTCACTTGATGAGCTAATTGGAAACCTCAAAGTTCATGAAATGGTAATGGAAAAAGATTCGGAACTAGTGAGAGGCAAGAAAGAAAAAGTTAAGTCCGTTGCCTTGAAAGCTAGAGTCCAATCAAGTGATGATGAAGAATCTACTTCGGATAGTGATGATGAGGAATATGCTATGGCCGTTAGAGACTTCAAAAAGTTCTTTCGTAGAAGAGGAAAGTTTGTAAGGCAACCTAAAGATGACAAGAAAACTTTCTGAAAAGATCATGATGATAGGAAAGGAAAGGTTGAAAGAAAATGCTATAGGTGTGGAGACACAAGTCATCTTGTAGGAGAATGTCCAAAACCACCCAAAAGCAAACCTCAACAAGCTTTTGTGGGTGGTGCTTGGAGTGACTATGAAGGAGATGACGATGAGCCAAAGAATGATGATATTGCTCTCATGGCTCACAACTCAAATGAGGTATTCTCCGACTCATCTTACTCCTCTATTGATGATGATACTTTACAAAAAGAATATAACAAACTTTGTGAATTGAGCCTAAAAATCATAAACAAAAATAAATTTTTGAAAACTAAAAAGGAGGTTTTAGAAAATGAAGTTTATGAATTAAAAGAAAAAGCTAAGAGATTAGAAAAGAGTAAAGGTGTTGACACTTCTTGCAAATCATGTGAAGAGCTTAAACTCAAAGTTGAGAAACTTAAAATTACTCAAAATGATCTAATAACAAACCACAAAGTTTAAGAAGTTCGATAAGAGCATTTCTTGTGCGGATGAAATTATGAAAATTCAAAAGTCACCCTTTGATAAAACAGGACTAGGATTCATGAAAATAGAAACTTCAAAGGGTCAAACGAAACAAGAAAAGATTGCACAAGAAACTAACAAAATTGCTACAGCAGCCTGCGGATCAGACGGAACCCAATCCAGGGTTCCACCCGTTGGACCCGAAGGTTCCGCCAGGCCTGCTGCAGCAGTAACTCCATCCACATCGGATCGTTCAAAATTTGTTAAAGTTACGTATAAAAATGGAACAAAACCTGTGTTTAAAACTGGAGTAGGACTTAGTAAAAATGAATTTAGAGCTAAGACTACTCAACCAAGACCTAAGACTCCAATTCCCAAACGCCGCTTTCCAAAGAGCAACTTCAACGCTCGACTAAACTACCAACATGTTTGGAACCAAAACACTCCTAGACATTACCAAACTCCAAATTACATGTCATGGAACCCTTATGCTCTATTTTCATACTTGGAACAAGTTAATGGTATGCTTAACCAAAACGGACCCATGAGAAATTGGGGACCAAATGTTTGAGTGTTTTTCATAAAATAGGTGTGCCTCAAAGTTTGTTTGGAACCGGATGAATGGATTAAAGATAGCGGTTGTTCAAGGCACATGACGGGTAACAAAAGCCTCTTCACTTCTTATCACAAATGTGACGGAGGTAATGTTATGTTTGGTAGTAAAGCTAAGAGCAAAATCATCGGAAAAGGTACAATCTCTCATGACTCCCTTTTTTTAGATGATGTAGCTCATGTTGATAACTTAGGTTTTAATCTCCTTAGTATTAGTCAACTTTGTCGTAATAAGTATACTGTCCTTTTAGTGAAAATGGTAGTAAAATACTTAAAGATGGTATAACCATAGCCAAAGGTGTCCTTAAGAACAACGTATATGTCATGAAGATGGATCCAACATCTAGAGACAAACTTTGTCTTACCTCATTAGATGAATCTTCAACTTTATGGCATAGACGTTTAGGACACGCTAACATGAGACTAATCCAAAACCTCTCCTCCAAAGACTTAGTTCGAAACCTACCTAAGTTGAAATACGACCAACACTTTTGTGATGCTTGCAAAGTCGGTAAACAAGTCCATAGTAGCCATAAGGCTAAAAACTTGGTTTCTACATCTAGGTGTCTAGAACTTTTGCATATGGATTTATTTGGTCCATCCGCTATACAAAGTTATGGAGGTAACTTCTACACTTTGGTTATAGTTGATGATTACTCAAGATATACTTGGACAGATTTTTTGAAAAGTAAAAATGAAGCTTTTGATATATTTGAGATTCTAAGTAAGAAAATTCAAAATCAAGTAGAATCTAATATTGTGTCTATTAGAACGGATCACGATCGTGAATTTGATAATGAATTTCAATTTGGAAACTTTTGTGATATTAATGGTATAACTCATAACTTTTCGGCTCCACGTACTCCTCAATCTAATGGTGTAGTAGAACGTAAAAACCGGACATTGCAAGAGATGAGTAGAACAATGCTTAATGAACAAAACATTCCACAAAAGTTTTGGTGTAATGCCGTTGACACATCAAAATTCACGAGCCACCACCGCCGCCGTATTTTGATTGTTTTCTTATTTTGGTTAGTAAGGTAAGGTAGATCGATGGGTTTAAATCAAACAGAAAATGAATAATAACTTGGTTTGTTTGTTGGGTCACCTTGGGTCGCGGCTGGAACTAAACCCACTCATGGGTTTCAATCAATCATGGGTAGCTAGGATTTGGTTATGTCTTTTGGTTAGAGTTTTGTCCGTTTGTGTTGTCTTGCTCACGGCATAGAGTCACAGCCGAGACCCTGTGGTCTCGGTGAGGTAAGATTATTTGGTTCGATTGATTAGTGATAATATGGTGGTTATTATGACATGGAACTCGAGCCATAGGATTAGATCCGGCCGAGTATTATTATGGTTGATTGTGACTTAGACTCGACATTGTGATGTTTTGTCCATGTCGTGTGTTAGCCGAGACCCCGTGGTCTAGCCTATAATGGACTTATGACTAGTAACTTGGAAATTATCGACATAATTGACTTTTGACCCGTTGTTATGACTGAGGGATTGATATGGAGATGTGGCTCGAAACGGAAATATAACTCGTGACACAATTTGACGTGATAAAAACTAAAAGAAAATAAGTAATAAACATACTTATTAGAAATAGTGATTTACAAAACTTATTTGTTGATTATTTTATATATCACTAAAAGGAGAGTTAAAGTGTAATTATTTAATTTTGAAATGAAAACGGAAAAAAACGAGGGTTATTAGACGTTTCGAGGAACGTTTATCCTAGTATATTGTGGAAAACTAGAAGGGGGGTTGAATAATTTTACGTGTTTTTACTTCGTTATAAAAATTAGTTTTAGAGTTTTGCTTAGCTTTTAAAAACTTAGATTCGATAATATGTGATCTCAAGTCTTGTACAATATAAACAATGAATACTACACAATATATTATAATGATAAGTAATGAAATAAGAAAGAGATGGAAAGATCGAACCATGAGACAAGAGATTTATAGTGGTTCGGCTACAAGGACACCTTCCTTGCCCTACTCCACTCCCCGAGCACCTAACTCGAGAGTTTTCTTCACTATATCAACAAGCTCCCTTATGGCGGAGAAAACCGTACACACCAATATACACACCAATCTACAGACCAATCTACACACCACTTTTCACACCACAACTTCGTCACACCTAAGTCACAACTTCTTCAAATCTATCTACTTCACAACTAACTACTCCACACCTATCTTCTTCATACCAATCTAGTACCTAGCTTATCTTCTTCACACCAAGCAACTAACTAATCACACAATCAATATCTAACACAACTATCTACAATCAAATATTCACAACTATCTTCACAAAGAATAATGTAAATGATCTTTGATGATACACCAACAACTTGGATGTGGAGATCACAACAAGTTGTAATACTTCTTGTTTTGAGGGATAGAAGTATTCTTCTCTTGCACTTGAGGGGATGAAGGTTGGATCACTTTGAAACAAAGAATTTATATACTTATGATCAAAGGATAAAAGAGTGGAGATTTGGATCTAGATCAGAAAGTTTAGTAGTGCCAAAGGTAAGGAAAAAATTCAGGTTTAAGGTGGTATTTATAAACAGAATCTGACAGAGGAGCGTGGCCGGTCCCCTTAAATCATGGCCGGCCCCCTTAAAATTAAGGGGACCGCCCTTTATAATTAAGGGGGCCGCCCAGCTGAAACGGCCAGATTCTTTGTCTTTTAGTGGGGAAAGTTTATTTGGTGAAAAGCTAACTGATTTTGGTTAAAAATTTGAATTCATATATTTAGTATGAATAAAACATTTTTCTTTATTACCAAAAGTGTTTTTCAAAAATATATAATATGTTTATATAATTAAATAAACTTTGTAACGCTTAATTAAACTTTCCTATGATCATAAAATACACTAAACACTTTGTTTATTCATACCTTAAGTGATTTGTATGTAAAGAGAAATACTAATCACTAAATACTTGTTTATGTCACAAGTTTTAGTTCTATGAGTTTATATTTTGTGATAATTAAAACATAGAGATATTGATAACATGTTAATAATGTTTTTAGGCATTATTTATGTCAACAATCTCCCCCTTTTTGATTATTACAAAACCTTAAACTCAATATATCTAAAACTTGTTTTTAGACAAGTATTATATAGTTTACATTTCTCTTCTCCCCCTTTTTGTATTAATTAAAAAGGTTAAGCCGAGTAAGCTCCGCGAGGGAAGTTTAAACGGGTAGAAAGCTCCCCCTTAATGTATGCTCCCCCTCATTTGAGAGCACCAAGGGAACGAGCAATGGAGATCTTTGCTACAAAAATATTTGAAGAGAGCAAGATACACATATATGCAAAGCAACAATTATGCAACTAAACATAGATTCATTCAAGCATTATAGGAATGATAAGCATTACAACATTCAATATGCTTGGAGCATATTGATAAAAATAACACAAAAGAAAAGACATAGTCCTATTTTGCCTAAGAGAGCACTTGGACTTGCTTGCAACCCATGGTTGATTGTTTTATTTGCTTGAAGAGAAACATAAGCTTAAAGCTTAGATGTTTGATTGAGAGGGATATGGAGTGGAGTGTGGAACGGAAGAAGTGGATCTCACGATGTTGTATCGTGTTAAGGGTGGTATTGGATGATTGCGAGTGAGAAGATATTCAATCCAAGAAATATCTTCACTCAAGTAGAGGATTTGTTTTTTGAAGGAATATGCAACAAGGGAAAAAGTGAGTGTGATTTGTAACTTGATCCAAGTTGAGAGAGTGGGGAAGGCAATTTGCATAGGGTGATGATGGAGGTAGCCCTTTGTTGCGTTGTGCAAGATGCATAGCAAGGAGATCACTAAGATCATGGATTTGGTTTATTTCATCACGGAACTTTTGTTTTTCCGTGGCAATGTGGAGGGGATCATAGGTTTGGTATGGATGAGTTGGGTTTGTGTAGTTGGAATTGTAGTTTTGTAACAATTCGCAATTTCAGGTTAATTACTATTCCCGGAAAATTTACTATTCATTTTTCCCCGAAATTCTCCCGAAAGTTGATTTTTATTTCATATTCTCAAGTGATAAATCATTTCCATGGAAAATTAAATGTTTGACATTCGTCAGATCATTTTCGTGAAAGTTATTAAGGAATTACCCGTTTTAGGGTAAAACGTCATTCAGAAATTCCACGCACAACGAAATTCGACCCCGTCAGGTGACCCCACATCAGAAAAATGTTTGACACACTCATGATTTATTTGAGAATAAATCATGACTGAGAAAAATATGACCAGAATAAACCTCGGCCGTGAAAAACTGGAATTTTCAGTTTTAAGCGTTTTTACTCAGCAGTAACCATAGCCTATACCTGCACCGTGTTTCTAAGATGATTTGAGTTTTCAACTTATTAGAATAAGTCAACATATTTTTCCCTCCTCCATTGACCAAAAATCATCCCTTGATGTTATAAGTCATTTCGTGATTTTTAGGCTTACGGTTTGATGTCTAAAAGACATTTAATACCAACCGACACTAGACTGAGCCCAGTCTAGACATTATAAGTCATTTTAAATAATTTATATCATATTAGAAAAGTAACATTTTACTTTTCTCAATTTTACGCAATATTCGTACATTTTACGTATTACGCGTTTTAGACCCGTGTTTCCAGTTTTAGCAGGGTTTTACCACCCAAATGGAACCTACCACTCATTTTATATTTTATTATGGGACATATGGACATGTTTATCAATACTTTCAAGTTTCATAATTTTACGACACCCGGTTTTACGTTTTGAGGCCTAATCATTTACGGTTGGCATTTCCCAGAGTCAAAACTAGCAAATATCTTAGGATAATATCCAAGCCAAGCCAACTCACCCCCCTAGCCATTGTGAACCGCCATTAGGGGGGGGGGGGGAGTCACACCCTTGTGTGGCTTGATCTTGTATCAAGTGATCTAGGATGTTTACATGTGTTATTTTTGCTAAAATATCCCAAGTTTTGTAACCTCCTCATGAGACTATAAAAGCCCCCTCCCCTCCTTGTTGTTGCCGTCCATAACTCACACCACAACACTCTCTCCATAGCTTATTTCCTTCAAAGTTCTAGCAAGGTTCAAGTGATTCTTCAAGATAGAAACCCTAGTTAGATTATCATTCACCAAAACTCTTCCAAACCCTAATATACTTGGTGATTTCTCTTGAGTTTAAATCCACTCAATTCACCTCAACCTTCATCATCCATCTTTCAAGAATACCAAGGGTAGAAAGGTTGCATGAAGTGAAAAGGGTTGAAGCAAGTCTATCAAAGTCCATTTCCTTACTTGTTACTTCCTTTCTTTATTAGAAAGCCAAAAGTTGTAAGCCAAACCCTAACATGCTTCTTGTTAATTTATCATGTTCATATCATTTACATGTTATTCTTGCTATATTATGTCTTGTATGAATGTCCATGGTGTATAAAAATGACTAAAAGATGTTGTTATAATTGATTGTTACAATAAGTTACTAAAACAAGCAAACTAGTGACTTTCTTGGTAAGAGCTGATCAAAATGGTAAAAATTTGATATTGGATTATTACATATTATAGTAGAGGACTTAACAAGGAAACCATAGCAACTTGAACCACCTAAAACAAGTATACGAGTCAAAAGTTACGCCCATTTGAAGTTACCAAAGATTTCTGGCAAAACTGCCTAAAATGTTTCTGTGACAGAACCTAAAACACGCAAAAAGAGGCCTTTCTGGTCCGTTTCATGAAAAAGTTAAAACACGAAAGTTGTCCGGAATCACGTTTTCCTTCAGGAGTAAAGAAGCTCAAGTCTTGAAAACGCTTTCTGAGTGAGATATTTCTCAGTTTCTTAACAGCTATTTACATATATATAAGTCATTATATATTAGTTATACTTTAAAAGGAACAAGAGGTCTTATGACCTATAATCAGGACCACCACCATGGCTAGAGCCAAGGTTGTGTCTCATGACCTTGGAACAAGGACCAAAGATCATGGCTAGGCCATGACGAAATGACCATACCAACTTACATAGGCGTAAACATGAAACAATGAATTAGGCGATAACTTGAACAAGCAATTTGGATCTACTTCACTTAAAAAGGAACCATGAGATATTACCAAGAGAAAATGGTCATACAAGACTTATGAAACTACCCCTAATAACAATCTTCATGTACTAATAAACTTTCCTAAGTTTATCCAAATATCGGACATGTAACTTTTCGGATCAAAACTTATATCTATATATTTTATCAACTACTACAATAGTAGGGAGCCTCATGCGAGGAGTTCATTATGTAAGCCGTCGAGATGAGTTGTGGATTTACGAGTTAAAGTGTCCTGGCTCCTCGAACGCTTACTAACATGACTTCTGAATTATGTCGGCCCGAACGGTAGTAAACGATATACCAAAACATACATGTTTCATAAATCTTTTCTTTCAAGGACTTACAATATACATCATACCACATCATGGAATATAAATGCAAGATATATATATAGGCACTACTTCATATTCTTTACACAAATCCTAAGTCGCGACATTCTATTATAGGTTGCTCGTAGAAACCTACACGATCCGACCATTACCTTCATTACTTGCTATCTTACTTAAGGTGAGTTCATAGCCCCACTTTACATTACTTCAATGTTTTACAAACCCTTGGGGGGAATACATGCTACTTTTAAACCGAACACAATGCTTTGAAACTGTATGCTGCCTGATTGTTTTATTATTACTAAGTACATACCTTGCCAATCCTAGGCCCCTATCATGAACCATTTAATCACTAGAATTAGTGAGCGCGAGTATTGTGAATAGGCCTATTGGGATTGACGAATCCCATTTGTTTGAGCAGATTAGTTCAAACGAATGCACTATATTTGAACATTAAGTATGACGGCAAAGTACTTACCGGGGCAACATAACCGCCGATTGATATTGGTACCCGTTAACGTATTGGTTGCATGAGCTTAGTATATAATAATAACTGTTTTGTTTTCTAACATAAGTATGAGTCTAATTAACTCATTACTACCAACATATTGTGTTCAACCGTTAAACAAACTCTATGAATTTCACTCAACCTTTGTGTTGACCTCTTAAGCATGTATTTCAGGTCCATAAAAATCAAGAATGGAGCAGAAGGGCATGTACCGAAGGAAGAAGGCTATAAACTATTATGTCATTCGATAAAAACATCAAAGACTTTATATTGATGTATTTTGAAACATGGAAACTTTTGGGACCTTACTATGTAAACTCTGATATATTTGAATAATATGAATGACAACTCTTTTTATTACGACTCGGTTAGAGATCGTTTTCTATTATTATGACTGTTGTGCCGTCGAGTAACACCCAAGTTGAATTCCGCTGCATCATGAATTGGGGGTGTTACAAGTTTGATGGTTGATCAAACTTGCATGGATCATTACAAGTTGTTCGAGGTTGAGAGGTGTAGTTTGGCTTGAAGGAAGATGTTTGGTCAATGTTGTATGGTTTGTAAAGTGGATCAAATGAATGACTTTGTTGGTTTGATGCAAAGTTTGGGAAATAAGAAGTTGGTGAAAAATGGGAAATGTAGGTTGAAATGGGCTAAAAAACAGAAAAGATTCTGTAAACCCGACCATCAGATGGCCGGTCCCCTTAATTAGGGGGCGGTCCCCTTAATGATTAAGGGGGCCGCCTTACAGAATTAAGGGGGCCGCCCATCTGGTGATTTCCAGGTTACCAGAATTGGGTTTTTGGTAGAAAATTTGCAGAAAGGTTATGTGTTTGGATTAGAATTCAAGCAAGTTCAATTCTCTTAGGCAATATAGAGTCTAATCTAATCAAGATATAGCATGCATGCAAAAACACATAAACACAAGAGCAAATAATCAACATATAATAAGCAAGAGAAAGCAAATAAAGGTAAGCACAATTAAGCTTCCAAAGGCATCTATCTTAGATTAAAGGAAAGGGTAATTAGTGAGTGAATAACTAATGATGGATCAAGATGACACCATTATTAATGAATTTGTCCTAGTGAGTGTCTATATGCAACAAATGTGGAGTTGTGATTGTTTCGACTCCTAGAAGCAAAAAGAGATAACGATCCTAAGAAACAATCCAAATAATCTCCTTGATTCAATTTTTGCTCGATCATGAATGTCAAAGACATATATTAGATTATATATCTTGACAATTTATGTGAGAATTTATGCATGATTTTGAAATAGAATGCTTTTAGGATTATGCATGATTTTGAAATAGAATGTTTTTAGGATTAGTCAACAATGCAAGGAAAATGATTTTCATGGGGTTCCTAGTTTGTGAGAATAATTTTTAGAGAAAATTGATTGAGTTTTACAAAACGGTTTATGCAAAGAAAATGGCTTTTCTCAATCTTTAGTTTTGTGCGAAATAGATTCCTAGACTCAGAATAGGTGAAGTGGAAGAAAAATGAATTTCATGCAAGTATAAATTTGAAATAATTCAATATAATTTAGTCAACTTGTTCCATCATTCCTAATCCTAAACGCAAGTGGTTGAATAATTCACGCTTAAGGGGTTTTGTAAATATATCCGCAATGTTGTCTTCCGATGCAACCTTTTCTATAGATATATTTCCTTTTTGTACATTATCCCTAAGAAAATGGTGACGTATTTCTATGTGTCTAGTCCTAGAGTGTTGCACCGGATTTTTACTTAAATCTATCGCACCTTTGTTATCGCACATAATGGGGACATTTTCTAACCTAATGCCATAGTCTACGAGAGCTTGTTTCATCCATATTGCTTGTTGACATGCCTTTCCGGCGCTTGCATATTCGGCTTCGGTGGTAGAAATAGCAAGAGCGGTTTGCTTCTTCGAAAACCAAGACGTTAGACAACATCCCATAAACGTGCAAATACCGCTAGTGCTCTTTCTATCTACGTAGTCTCCCACATGATCCGAATCCGCATAGACAATGGTTTCTATGCCGGATTCCTTAGGATACCATAATCCTAAGTGTATAGTGCCTTTAACGTATCGGAAGATACGCTTAACCGCTTCTAGGTGAGAGGTTTTGGGATCCTCTTGAAAACGGGCACAAAGGCAGACACTAAACATGATGTCGGGTCTACTTTCCGTCAAGTATAGTAAACTACCTATCATTCCTCTATACTTGGTGTTATCTACGGACTCACCTTCATCATCCTTTGTGAGCTTTACCTCCGTAGACATGGGAGTTTTCATGGGTTTTGAGTCTTCTAGGCCAAACTTCTTAAGCATTTCCATAATGTACTTAGATTGGTTAAAAAATGTTCCATCTTCTAATTGTTTTATTTGTAATCCTAGGAAGAAGTTAAGTTCACCCATCATACTCATCTCAAACTCATCATGCATGATTTTGGCAAATTCATCACACATGTCTTGACAAGTCGATCCAAATATAATGTCATCAACATATATTTGGACAATGATGAGATTTGGGTCTTTCCTTTTAGTGAAAAGATTGTTATCTACCATTCCCATGGAATAATCATGTTTAATAAGAAAAGCTTTTAATCGATCATACCAAGCTTTGGGAGCTTGTTTGAGTCCATACAAAGCTTTCTTTAACTTATAAACATAATCAGGTTTTGCGAAGTCAATGAATCCTGGAGGTTGTGCCACATATACCTCCTCATTGATAAAACCGTTAAGGAATGCACTTTTCACATCCATTTGGAATAACTTAAAATCTAGGGCGCAAGCATAGGCAAGTAATATCCTAATCGATTCTAGTCTAGCTACAGGGGCATAAGTTTCGTCATAGTCAATTCCTTCTTGTTGATTATAACCTTGGGCAACTAACCTAGCTTTATTCCTAGTAACTATTCCATTCTCGTCTAACTTATTCCTATATACCCATTTGGTTCCTATGATGGTCATATCCTTTGGATTTGGGACTAATTCCCAAACATCATTCGCCTTAAATTGATTTAATTCTTCTTGCATAGCTATAACCCAACTTTCATCCTTTAAAGCCTCGCTAATATTCTTAGGTTCTATTGCTGAGAGGAAACAAAAGAAATTATTTTTATCTTGGGCTTGTGACCTAAGGGTTCTTTGGTTAAGATGTCCTATTATATTATCTAATGGATGAGATCTAGATTCTTTAATATTAACAGTTTCGTTATTTTCTAAGTGAATGTCTTCATTATCATTTCCTATGGGTTTTGTTTTACTAACCTCAATAGCTTCACCTTCGATTAAATCATCATCTTCTAAAGGTAATGTTTTAAGAGGTGGTGGTGTTTCATCAAATGTTACATTTAGTGATTCCTCTACTTTCATGGAGTGTTTGTTAAGTATTATATATGCTTTGCTATTTTGTGAGTATCCTAAAAATATTCCTTCATATGATTTTGGATCAAACTTAGTGAGATAGTCCTTAGTGTTTAAAATATAGCATTTACTTCCAAATACCTTAAAGTAGCTTAAGTTTGGTTTTCTACCTCTTAATAACTCATAAGGAGTTTTTCCTAGAATTCTTCTAATTGATACCCTATTTAAAATATAAGTTGATGTATCTACGGCGTGACACCAAAAATTTTGTGGGATGGATTGTTCATTTAACATAGTTCTACTCATTTCTTGTAGTGACCTATTTTTTCTTTCTACTACGCCATTTGATTGAGGAGTACGAGGAGCGGAGAAATTGTGAGATATTCCATTTAACTCGCAATATTTTCCGAATTGTACTTCGTTATCAAATTCCCTACCATGGTCCGTCCTAATGGCAACTATTGAGCATCCTAATTTATTTTGAATCATTCTACTAAATATTTCAAATTTTTTAAAGGCTTGGGTCTTGTCGCTTAAAAACCTAGTCCACGTGTATCGTGAGTAGTCATCTACTATCACTAAGGTATATTTGTTTCCTCCATAGCTCCGCAAAGCGGATGGACCAAAAAGATCCATATGTAATAATTCTAGGCATCTAGTAGTGGATACTATATTTTAGATTAGGCAAAATTCTAACTAATTCCTTAGAGGCCAAAGATTGTATTTGTTGCATATTAGCATGTCCTAATCTCCTATGCCATAGTGTAGAGTTTTCATCTAGGGTAGTTAGGCATATCCTATCCTCAGGTTTGTTTCCTAGTTTCATAACATATATGCCACCTTTTCTAATTCCTCTACCTATAATTTTTCCATCCTTAACTATTTCGCTATCATCTTCGGTAAATGTGACTCTACATTTATTATCACATATTTGTCCTACACTAAGCAAGTTATATGTTAATTTATCTACATGCTCTACATTTTCAATAGTAAGTGAGTCTTGAGAGATCGTACCTTTGCCAATGATTTTTCCACGTAAGTCACTACCGAAAATAACGTTACCTCCATTGTATGCCTTGTATGTAGAGAATAGATTGCGATTCCCCGTCATGTGCCTCGAACATCCGCTATCTTTGATCCATTCGTCAGGTTCCAAGTCAATTCCTAAACATATTTCGTCAGTTTCTTTTGCCATAAAACACTTTTCGTCTCTTGGCTTTTCAACTTCTTCTTTGTCACTATCACTCCATGTTCCACTAACAAAAGCACTTTGACTTTCGTGACCCGGTGGCTTTAGACATTCGCCAACGAGATGATTTGGACTTCTACGTCTAAAGCATTTTCTCTTCCCGTAGTTGTCACTTCTATTCCTTTGGAATGCTTTTCTTTCGTCTCGTGATGATCTAGTGAATCTTCCTCGTCTCTTGAAGAACTTCTTGAATTCTCTTACGGCCATTGCATATTCTTCGTCTTCACTTTCGTCACTTGAATCATCATCATCACTAGGTTCCTTTTTGGCTTTTAGAGCAATTGATTTGGTTTGTTCTTTCTTGACTTTGACCGTTTCTGAATCTCTTCTTATGATTTCTTCATGAACCTTCAAGTTGCCAATTAGTTCATCTAGTGATAACGTCATCAAGTTCTTTGATTCTTCAATTGCCGTGACCTTAGCTAGCCATTTTGGATGCAATGCCCTAAGAAATTTCCTAACATAATTTTTACTAGAAAATGTCTCATCAAGTGCTTTTAAACTTGTGATGATAGTGTTAAACTTAGCAAAAGCATTATCAATTGATTCCTCTTCCGGAATCGTAAATTGTTCATATTGTTGTACAAGAAGATCTATTTTATTATCTTTGACTTGGCAATTACCTTGGTGAGTAATTAGTAAAGAATCCCAAATTTCTTTGGCGGTTTTACACATAAAAATTCTTTCATATTCTTTGCGTGGTAACGCATTATAAATAACCATTTTAGCCTCATTATTTTTTGCTAGTTTCTTTTTCAAATCATCATTTTGTTTTTCAAAAGCTACAATTTCATCCATTTTAGTTTCAACATTATATTGAATAGGGGGAAAATCACCAAAGGTAATAATATGCCAAAGATCAAGATCTTTTGATTTCACATACGTTTCGAATCTATTTTTCCAATATAAAAATCCATCACTTTCAAATAGTGGTGGTCTTTGCATAGATTGCCCTTCTAAATATTTTAAAGATTCCATAGATCGTTACAAGTTTTAAAATACAATATATTTTAAAATTCTTGCTAGACGTGGCTCTTGATACCAATTGTGGAAAACTAGAAGGGGGGGTTGAATAGTTTTACGTCTTTTTAATTAGTTGTAAAAATAGTTTTAGTGTTTTAAAACTTAGATTCGATAATATGTGATCTCAAGTCTTGCACAATATAAACAAGTATCAATACGAAATATATAATAATGATAAGTAACAATAATAAATAAGAGATGGAAAGATCGAACCACGAGACAAGAGATTTATAGTGGTTCGGCTACAAGGACACCTTCCTTGCCCTACTCCACTCCCCGAGCACCTAACTCGAGAGTTTTCTTCACTATATCAACAAGCTCCCTTATGGCGGAGAAAACCTTACACACCAATTTACACACCAATATTCACACCAATCTACACACCAATTTACACACCAATTTACACACCAATAATCACACCACAACACCTTCACACCTAAGTCACACCTTCTACACACCTTCTTCAAATCAATCTACTTCACACCTAGCTTCTTCACACCAATAGATTTCCTAGCTTTTCTTCTTCACACCAAGCTATCAACTAATCACACAATCTATATCTAACACAACTATCTACAAGCAAGTATTCACAACAATCTTCACAAAGAATATGTAACTAATCTTGATGTTACACCAACAACTTTGATGTGGAGATCACAACAAGTTGTAATACTTCTTGTCTAGGAAGATAGAAGTATTCTTCTCTTGCACTTGAGAGGATGGAAATTGGATCACTTTGAAACAAAGAATATATATACACTTATGTTCAAAGGATGAGAGAATAGAGAATTAGATCTGGATCAGAAAGTTTAGAAGTGCAAAAGGTGAGAAAAATCTGAGGGATGAATCAGTATTTAAAGGGGGGAAAATACTGTTCTGGAGCGTGGCCGGTCCCGTTAATTGTAGGCCGGTCCCCTTAATGATTAAGGGGGCCGCCTAGTAAAATTAAGGGGGCCGCCCTCCTGAACGTTGGGTTTATTTGTCTTTTTGTGGGGAAGGTTTTTCTGGATTAGATTTGCCATTTTTGGTTGGAAATTTGAATTCATATATTTATAATGAATTAAACATATTCCTTTAATTCCAAAAATGTTTTGTAAAAGATATAAAATGTTTTGTGACATTTTATAAGAAATCTAGTGTTTAAGAAAATTGTTCCTTTGATCATAGAATGCAATAAACACTTTGTTTATTCATACCTTAAGTGATTTGGATGTAAAGACAAATGTAAAGCACTAAAAACTTGTTTACGTCATAAGTTTTAGATTAATGAGTTTATGCTTTGTAATTATCAAAACATAGAGACATTGTTAATATGTTAACAATGTTTTTAGGCATTATTAATTTATGTCAACAGCTGCCAATCACATTTTCAATGGAGTGATCTTTGAGAATTCTTGTGTTGTGTGTTGTAGGAACATCATAGGAAATTGGAAGGTTTCCAATTCCTATATCTTCTGGTAAGGAATCATCTGATAGAATATTTAATGGTTCAGTAGGACCAATTTGTGAACTGGCAGTACCATCTGTTGAACTGGCAGTACCATCTTGAGAATTGACAGTACCATTTCCATTTTCAGAATTTTCTTGATTCCCTTGATCTTGAGTTCCATGATCTTGAGTTTCATGATCATCTTCAATACCTTCATTTGTTTCTTGATTTCCTTGATTTGTAGAATTTGAAGGCTCTCCATGACTTGAAGATGACTCCAATCCTGTCCAAATTGGCATCAAGATGTAATCTTGATCCTCATATGTTTCATCATTGTCTTCAGAACCTGCATTATCATTAGTATTTGTACCTGTGACAGGCACATAATTCATAGATTCTGAAAGCTTATCAATGTCAAAACACCAATCTGGTCCAGTGCCTGCAACATTTGGTAGTTTCTCTTGGAACTCTATGTGCAGGTTTTCTTCCACTAGCCTAGTGCATTTATTATACACCCTATAGGCCTTACTTTGCAAAGAATACCCTATCATATAGCCTTCATCAGCTTTTCCTTCAAACTTTCCTAGATGATCTTTGGTATTGAGAATAGTGACATGACATCCAAAAGGTCTCATAAAACTTAGAGATGGTGTTCTACCAAACAAAAGTTCATAAGGAGTCTTTCTATGAGGTTTGATCACAAGAACCCTATTCTGTACATAACAAGCAGTACCTATTGCTTCAGCCCAAAATGAAATAGGCAACTTAGAATCTACTAGCATTGTTCTAGCAGCCTCAATAAGTGTTCTATTTTTCCTTTCTGCTACTCCATTTTGCTGTGGGGTTCTAGCTACACTATATTCTCTTTTTATTCCTTTTTCTTTGCAAAATTCATCCATAACTCTATTCTTGAATTCTGTCCCATTGTCACATCTAATTACTTTTACTTTCTTATCAATTTGGTTTTCTATCCCTATAATGTAGGACTTAAGGATCTCACTTGTTTCATCCTTAGTTCTTAAAAAGAAAACCCAAGAGAATCTGCTGTAATCATCAGTAACTACAAGACAATATCTTTTACCATTCAAGCTATTCACAGAAGTAGGACCAAAGAGATCCATATGAAGCATGTATAAAGCTTGAGAAATTGAGTTATGGGTCTTGGGCTTACAAGAAGCTCTATGTTGTTTGCCTTTTAGACAATCAACACAGGTTTGGTCATTTTGAAAAATCTTTTTGGGTAAACCTCTAACCAAATCATATTTTGCAATTGTATTGATTGTTTTAAAGTTTACATGACCAAGTCTTCTATGCCAACGCATAGATTCATCCAATGAGGCTTTTGCTACTAGACAGGTTAAACTCTCTTTAGGAACAATGTTCTTTAAATCAACAATGTACATATTGTTCTTCGGGTTACTTCCAAATCCCCATTGATCCCCAGGATCAAGAGAAGACTACCTTCACATGTCCCTATGGAACTTTTGCTTACAGACGTATGCCTTTCGGCTTATGTAATGCTCCAGGCACGTTCCAGAGGTGTATGATGTCTATTTTTTCCGACATGATCGGGAAAACTATGGAGGTATTCATGGATGACTTCTCAGTCATCGGGGATTCATTCCAGACTTGTCTCTCCCACTTGGAACAGATGCTTAAACGTTGCAAAGAAATGAATTTAAGTCTCAACTGGGAGAAAAGTCACTTTATGGTTAAAGAGGGCATAGTCCTTGGCCATAAAATCTCAAAGAACGGGATTGAGGTTGACAAAGCCAAAATCAATGTCATTGCTAAATTACCTCATCCCACCACCTTAAAAGGTGTTAGGAGCTTTTTGGGTCATGCCGGCTTCTACCGTAGGTTTATCCAAGATTTTTCTAAGATTGCCCGGCCTATGACCCATCTCCTCGAGAAGGATGCTCCTTTCATCTTCTCTCCTGAGTGCATCGAAGCTTTTGAAACATTAAAGAAAAAGCTTACCGAGGCACCGATTCTTGTTGCCCCCGATTGAGACCTACCTTTTAAGCTTATGTGCGATGCTAGTGATTTTGCCATAGGTGCGGTCTTAGGGCAACGTAAAGCAAAATACTTTCAGCCTATACACTACGCAAGTAAAACTATGACCGAGGCTCAGAGTCATTACACCACCACTGAAAAAGAACTCCTAGCTGTGGTGTATGCCTTTGAGAAATTCCGGCCATACTTAATCTTGACCAAATGCATAGTGTATACGGATCACTCGGCTTTGAAGTACCTATTTGCAAAGCAAGATGCAAAGCCGAGACTTCTCCGTTGGGTTCTCCTCCTCCAAGAATTTGATATCATTATCCGTGATAAAAAGGGAGCCGAGAACCTTGTTGCGGATCATCTCTCACGATTAGAAAACCCACATCAAGATGTGACCGAGAAACAAGAAATAAATGAATCATTCCCTCTCGAGACACTCAGTGCGGTTACTTTTCGTGGTGACTCTACTACCCCATGGTTTACCGACTTTGCAAATTACCATGCGGGTAACTTCATCGTGAAGGGGATGACGTCCCAACAGAAAAACAAATTTTTTAAAGACGTCAAACATTACTTCTGGGGCGACCCCTTCCTCTTCAAAATCTGTGCTGATCAAGTCATCAGGCGATGTGTATACGGACAGGAAGCCGCTGATATTCTCAAAGCTTGCCATGCTGGACCCACCGGGGGCCACCATAGTCCTAACTACACCGCCAAAAAGGTGTTTGATTCCGGTTTCTATTGGCCCACTATCTATAAGGATGCCCACGAGTTAGTCAAAGCCTGTGATGCTTGTCAGCGTCACGGGAATATTTCACAAAAGAACGAAATGCCACAAAATGCTATTCAAGTTTGTGATATCTTTGACGTCTGGGGCATTGATTTTATGGGGCCATTCCCATCTTCTCATGGAAACAAGTATATTCTCGTGGCTGTTGACTATTTGTCAAAATGGGTTGAGGCTAAGGCCTTACCCACTAACGATGCCCGAGTTGTTGTGAAATTCTTGAAATCCCTCTTTGCTCGTTTTGGAACTCCACGTGCCATCATTAGTGATCGCGGTACTCACTTTTGCAATGATTAATTTGCAAAAGTCATGCTTAAGTACGGTGTTACTCATCGTCTTTCCACCGCATATCACCCCCAAACAAGTGGGCAGGTGGAGGTTTCCAACCGTGGTATAAAACGGATTCTTGAGAGGACAGTAGGTGAAAACCGTGCTTCCTGGTCGGATAAATTAGATGATGCACTCTGGGCCTTCCGTACAGCTTACAAAACACCTATCGGGTGTACTCCATACAAGCTTGTATACGGGAAGGCATGTCATTTACCGATCGAGCTCGAGCACAAAGCCTACTGGGCCTTTAAACATGCTAACTACGACCTTCATAAAGCGGGTGATCACCGTAAGGTTCAACTCAATGAATTAAACGAACTTCGTGATCAAGCCTACGAGAACTCTTTGATCTACAAAGAAAAGACAAAGAAGATTCACGACTCTAAAATTAAGAACCGCGTTTTCAACGTCGGTGACAGAGTCCTTCTTTTCAACTCAAGATTAAAGATCTTCTCGGGGAAATTAAAAACCCGATGGACTGGACCATTCACTATTGCTAAAGTATATCCATACGGGACTGTTGAGTTATCTCAACCTGAAGGTCCCAACTTCAAAGTGAATGGTCATCGATTGAAACATTATTTTGGAGAAGACATACCACCCATGGTTGTCCCAGATCTCCAAACTTTCCCCATGGACCAATGAATTCGGGGATCGAGTCAAGCTAGTGACTCGGTGAACAAAAATTAGCAACATATATGGGTTTTCACCCGTATTTCTGACTTCTTTCTACTTTCTACCACCCTAGTGTGGGGGAGTGGCCGTCCCCCACTGTTTGAAAAGTAAATATGCATATAAGTCTCATTTCAAAAAAAAATGTATGATTGTATGTACAGATAAATAAAGTGAAAAATTAAATCGATATTTCCACAGTTAGATTCGAATAATTAGCTTTTTCCGTTCAGAGATTCGGCATAATAGTCGGGACTTTGAATATTGAGGACAATATTCAATTCTAGTGTGGGGGGGGGGGGGGGGGGGGGGAAATTCTTGCGAATTTTATCACAAAACTTTATAAGATTTATTAATTAAATAAAATTTAAATAATATTTTAATCATTTTCATAATTTCATTTTCATTTTCACTTTTCTTTTAATTTTAAGTTTTAAAAAGTTCAAAAGCACCCCCTGTAGTTTGTTAAATATCAAATCCCACTTTCTCTGTCTGTTACGTGATCTGAATTGTGAATACGTGCATATATCTGGTATCTGATTTTTGTGAATATTATATCTGTGTACAAATACCATAATAACAATAGCAATATCAATTCCACATCATCTGGCTACTATCCTCAGTGCCACTCACTCATAAACGATTCCCAAAGCACCATTTCAATCTCGCTGGGACTTTAACGACCCGGGGAAACACTATACTATCACCGGAGTATTGATTCTAAGCTATTTGACTTTGTTGACCATTTACCTGGTAAATTTAAGTTGACGGTTTAGACCCAATCACTTTGAAGATGCTTTTCTAGGGACTGCTATGATTATTGGCTAAAGGAGAAGCTGAGAATGGTATGCTTTTACCTTATTTTTTAAGGCTTGGGCTATTTTGGTTATGTCAAGTTTGATTTAAATTGTCCATAGTGTTGATATTGAAAAACTTAAGATTGCTATTGGTTTTGTAGGCCCATGAGAACCGTCGGTTTCTGGTCGCTTTGACATGAAAAAAAGTTATATTGAGCTTCACAGCTGCGCGCCCTAATAGTGAAGCTTGGACTGGTACGTTTTAATTGTTAAATTTTATGCCATTTTTTTAGTATTTTCTTTTCGCAAATACAATAACAAAATAGTCTAATCCAATTCCTCCGATTAATCCAAATCCTAAACTTATGCATCTAAGAAAGATAGAAATAGAAAGGCTGGTAATATCTAGATTGCAGATTCAACCTATGGTTTTGTAGCTAACTGAAGTACTACTTAATGGTCCACGGTTCATTTAAAAAAGTAGAATCCAGATGAGTAAAAGTCTTAGACATGTAAATAACTAGACAAGATGCTACATAAGGCTATGGTTATACAGAAAAGGCACCTTAAATTCTTAATTTTAAAAGTGTGTAAGAATTATTGTGGCGCCTAGAACGGATGCCTAATGTATGCCTAAACTTGCATGATGGCATTTCTAAATCAGTTTTGCTTATTCATTGTTGAAATATGTGGTTGATTGATTTACAGGTTTTAAGCAACAGAGCTGAAAAGATATGCAACTCATTAAGACATGAATGGCTGGCATCTTACGCTTTTTATCACAGGTAAACAACCATTTGACCACCTCTATTTTAAGTGTTGCTTTTTATGTTGGTTTCTTCAGCCATAAGTGTAGGTATTTAGTTCAGTTCTATGAAAGCTTCTTGGACGCAAATGCTTTAAATGGTTCTGCTATGCTGGATCTTAGTTTCGTAGTTATTTTTATCTGTACTCAGTATGCTTTATCAGTGTTTCAGAAACATTATCTCTTGATAGAAGTTTGTAACACATTTGTCAAAGTTTCTGGAATATTATTTTGTTGTGTGGTTCTTAGCTGCAATATATGTGCATACGTCGTCTACATACATCTCTTAATACCATTTTTATGCATTTAAACAACGGACCGACGCAACGCGACGCGCCGACACCCATTGACTATAATTATATGATCAGTTTTGCTAAAGTATTAATATATGTATAAATTGTGGGCATATCCGATGTCGTTTTGTACAGTCATCGTTCATGTCAATTTGAAGATGTATTCATTCAAAGTTAATTCTAACGTATTGAAACATAATACATAATGCAGGTTAGCTCAAGGAATTGCGCGTGAGATAACCCAGAGTATAGACTTGGTATTCACAAATGATGTTGAAAGATTCCTTTTCTACCAAAAAAATTGTCACAACTCACCATTTCAGGTCATTTCCCAAACTTTAGAAAACACTATTCATCAATCACTATTTATCAAAACACTATTTATCATTTTACTATTCATCATTTTCTAGGTCAATTTGATATTATGAGAAACATTTGAGAATTTTACTATTCACTGAACACTATTCATTGCCAGAAAAGTTTTCACTATTCACTTGCATTAATCATTTCATCGTAAATTTAGTTTACGGGTATTAAAAATTCGCGTAACCGTATGGGTTTAGGTGCGAATTCATTTCATTATCAGTAAGGACACTGCATACGGACTAGAGACAGTCTGCATATCATCATAACAGCATTTTCATGTTATACCACTCTTAGGATTTTCAAATTTATATATTTGATACATTTAACGTTTTCCTTATAATTATTTATAAATAAACGTTAACACCCGGTTAATGAACACGACGAATATATCTAAATATTCCCACAATGGTCCCGACATATTTTTATATCCATTTTATCATCATAAAAGTTATTATTTTCATTTACCCAGTATTTTGGAAATTTATTTTATTTATAACGTAAGTTTATAAATATTAAGACGGTTTTCGTGAAAACTAAACAATAATCACCCGAACACTCAGTAATTGTACCCAACATATTTTTAACATTTTTATGACTTTATTAAGTCCCAGTTAACTTCGTTAATATTTATTTCTAGCAAACCCGGTACCCGATTATAACTAATACTTACACTAAACTACAACTAATATTACACTAACTTATCCTAAGCAACTCAAAACCGATTTGGCTACCCCTTGCTCCTTTGAAAACCGGCCACATGCCCCCCCCCCTAGACACCATGTGCATTTTCTTAACCTTATGCATTAATTCTTCTTACTTTACTATAAACCTCTAAACTATATATCAAAACCAAAAACCAAAATCATTTCATCACCTTTTTAGATCAAAAAGTTTTCATCTCATCTCTTCCCTCTCTACTCAAAACCCACGACCCAAATTCATACCAAGACCAAAATCCATTATTTTTCAAAGATCAAAGCATAAAAGTTGTTCATTTTATCATCCTAATCAAGAATCTTACAACAAAAACACAAGTAACACAAGGTTTCTCATCATCCAATCACCCATTATTTCAAAGTGAGTTATCAACTTTATTTTCATGATTTCATCTAATTAACACTTGTATCTTATGGTTTTCATGCTTAATTTCATGTACAAGTTAGCTGTACCACATTATTTTGTTAACTTTTTGAACATACAAACCCTAGATTGTGATTTAGGTGTTCCTTTGTAAAATTAACATGATTACTAGTGATTAGGAACCCATGGCACCCTAAGAAGGTGTATGGTAGGATTAGTATAGCTTTGTGGTGTTTGCAAGAGATTTGGTTGAAGTAGAAACTAGTTTTGGACATGAAAAATGGATTTGTAACAAGTATATATACATTCTGTCCCATTTTTGTAAATCCTGGAAAAGCATTAAACATAAAGTAAACTTTGGCAAAAATTTTAGAACATACTTTCAAAAACGAATCCGTAGGTGAAAGAACGGATTAAAAAGAGTTTATAACGAAGAAGTTATGATTTTTGCAAGTTTATTGACGAAAACTATATTTTCTGAAAATACATGCTGTTGGACGTTTTTCGTCGGACAAAACGAGGCTTTAGACGTAACCCGGAGGAGCCAAGCTTTCCAAAATATATTACTACATACTAAGACGTAACCGTGGATATAAAGAACTGCTAGCATTGAAAATATGTATTGAGAAGTGATGGTCATTCTCATATTAGGAACTTTGTAATGTGTCTTAGTTTGTGTTATAAGAATAGTCAATGGGCCTTAGTCTTGGTAAGCTAATATGTTATTAGTTATGTTTCATAAGCCTTTATATAATTCATGTAAACCAAGTCCAAGCCCAAGCCCATGGAAAGCCTCTTAAGGCATCATGTATGGAACTATAAAAGGCACCTTACCTCTCATTTGTAAGGTGTGCTTGTGTGTGTATTGTGTGTGTTTTCTAATAAAAGTTCTCTTCATCTTATTACTCTTTTTCTCTCATATTAACGCCACACATATCTCATCAAGTCACCATCTTTACTTCATCTAGTTCTTATATTGGTATTAAAGTTGATATATCTAAGGTCCTACAAGTGGTATCAATCGCCTAACAATGATTTAGGAGTGTTTTTATCAAGTTTTTTGTTAAAAAGTTGCATTTTTCATTCATTTGTGCACTTTTTCTTCAAAAAGTTTCGATTTTTACATTTTTCCTACGCAGAAGTTGTACTCAGTACTTCCCTGACTTGGATAAGTTTGTGGAATACTTCGACACGGAATATCTTTCAAGCTTGGACAAGTTTGAGAGATTTGTTTGGTTTTTAACCTTACGCATAAACATTTCTTACGCATAAGTTACAGCTTACGTGTAAAGTTCAAGTTTACGCATAAACTTAGTGTTTACGCTTAACCTTACACTTTACGCATAACCTTAACCTTACGCATAAGATCCAAGTTACGCGTAAGATTCAGAGTTTACGCGTAAGAATCACTGTTTACGCATAAGTTCAGGGTTTATGCATAAGAATTTGACTTTTTGACAACCAAACTTCAAACGGCCATAACTTTTGAACCGTAACTCCGTTTTCGACGAATCAACTGTCAAAACGACCGTGAGACCGAGAAGAAGAACACGTTGAAAAATCTAAAGATCATTCAAGCCAAGCTTCGAGGCCCAAATCCACTCCGAACGGAAGTTATTGAGGTTTCAAGGTTTCAGATCAAATTTTTCACCATAAAAACTTGCATCAACTTACACTAAACACAACTCCTACTTCGTTGGAACGATCCAAGAATCAACTTTATCAATCTACACTTCATCAATGGCTACTCAGCAAGATATTCATGCAGCTGGTGCGGAAAACCGACCTCCAATGCTTGAAAAAGGTGGATATCTCCCATGGACAAGCCGCATGCTTCGTTACATCAAAACAAAGCCTGATGGTAAATTAATGATCAACTCCATTACTAATGGTCCATTCAAGCCAAGACAAGTTCAAATTGAAGGTAATCCAAATACAACACCTCCTACTCAACCATTCGTGCGTGAACAAACAGAAGCAGATTACACAGAGGAAGATAAGAAGCAGATCGCCGCAGATGATATGGCAATGCATTTAATCCAACTTGGATTACCACGGGAGATCTTTGCTGTGGTCGACAGCTGTGAAATTGCTTATGCTATGTGGGAACGTGTTAGAAGGATTTGTCATGGAACAGAGATTGGACAACAAGACGTTGAGAACAAACTTCTTACTGAATGGGAGAACTTTACATCCACTAAAGCTGAACAGATTGAATCTTACTACACAAGGTTTTACACTTTGATGAATGAGTTAATCAGAAACAAGTTGACACCTCGAACAATTGCAACAAACATCAAATTCATCAATAACCTTCCAGAAGAATGGGGTCGTTATGTTACAATTGTCAATCAAACAAAGGATTTACATAAGGTGAATTATGATCAACTCTATGACTTTTTGAAGCAAAACCAAGCTGAGGCTAATGAAGTAAGGAAAGAAAGATTGGCAAAGAATCATGATCCTCTTGCATTAATTGCTACTACACCAACACCGCTACCAGTGAACACACAACAAAGTCATCTTCCTTTACAAACCATACAACATTGACCAAACATCTTCCTTCAAGAAGAAATAAGAGATGGAAATAGTACTTTTTTCCGACCAACTTACGCGTAAAACGTACTGTTCATCCAAAAAAATGACTTTTTGATGAAAAAATGCTTAGAAATAAGGTACTTTTGATCAAATAACTTCACCAATACTTAGAAAACCTTAACTTTATAAGATGTAGCTACCAAAAACTAGTTTTCCAATATCAAAGAAGCTATAAAACCTTAAAAAAACCTTAAAAATCACAACTTTATGCAACAACTAAGCTTTAAATCACTATATCAACCTTGAAACTTGTCCAAGCTTCAAGATTTGAGTGAAAGAAACAAAGAAAAAATGCAAAAAGATGAAGAACTAAGCACCAAACCCCACGTAAATCAAAGAAACACACTTCAAACTTCTAGTAGGCGAATGATACCACTTGTTAGGTCACCATTTAGTAAACACAAGTATGATATAGGAAGAAATAAGATGAGAAAAGAGATTGGTTGATTATGAGACAATATGAATGGTGAAAGTGCAAGAGTTTCCTTAAGATAATCAAATAACCAACAAATGAAATGTTTACATAAGCCTTCTATTTATAAGGGAGGAGTTAGGGCAACACTCCCTTCCTCCCTTATCCTTAATTTCGTGGGCTTTAAGGCCTTATGGGCTTTTACATGTTGCCCATTAACTTAAACAATAATGATAAATAATACTTAAGCAACCTATTACAAAATGTAATGACCGAGACTTGACTAAATACTAAAGTATGATCCCAACAATCTCCCCCTAAGGGTCGGTCATCACGGTTGCTTGACGTCTTCATCTTAGTCGTTGACTTGTGACATGTAAAACTCTAGACGTCTTCAAAATGAGTGAATGATAATGAAAGTATGTTGCCCTTTGTCTTTGTTCTTTGGTGATGATGTAGTAATTAATTTATGAAGTTGTCTGCCGTTTGTCACTCCTGCGTCTGTGGTGGTTGTCCGCCATTCCAACATACTCATACATCTTTGGACTTTGACTTTTACGAGCAAGAAGTTCCTTTTCATGCATTGAGATCTTTGTCATTATACTTTGTAGATTCTTCTTATTGGTGTAGAATCTTTCTTGGAACTTTGTGTTGCTAAGATCTTTAGGGGAGCTATCTTTTGCTTCAAGATGTATGTATGAGCATGTTGGAATCTACCATCATGGAAGTGAGGTACCTGCGAGTAAACAGTTAGCAATAAAACAACTGGTACTTACGGATAAGGAATTAGAGCTCATCAACAGCATATTGTGAAGACTCCTTCTAATCCTTATCCAGGCTGTTCCCATATCAGATACTCCCGAAGGAGCTTACGAGACCTACTAAGTAGCTCAATGACTGGGTGAGTCGCTGGGGATCACTCCACGACTGTAGACCGAGATGGAACCACCGCAAACACTAAGCGTAACCCTTGTGGGGTTACCGAAGTGACCTGCTGTCAGGGCTGTTTGATGTTGACCCTGGCAGGATTTCCGTTCAATCATTGAGAAATACTTAAGTAATCCTCTCATAAACGTTCTCGGCAGATTGCTAAGATCTGCGAAGGACTCGATAGTTTACAACTGATGCCCATTGATGTAGAACACCAGCTGTAGAAAGACTAAGTGTTCCTAAGAGATCTTTGTTGTATCTCAAGGCTCTAGACTCTATTAGTGCACACCTAGGTTTCCTATGCGGAGACTGGGGAGGGGTCTCCTGCTTCAATATCAACCGTCTCTAAGAGATAGGTCGATAGGTTATGCGGGTTCCCCGTGAGAATGAAACAAGTCCTTTTAAGAGAACTTGAGTGGTTAGGAAGGTTTAGTGCATTGCGTCACTGGGTCCATGACGACTTAATCTTCAATACCGGTGTTGTCTTATGCAACAGCCAGTAGCATACGTATTGAACCCGGTGTCTGCCCTAAGGTTGAACATATGGAGGGCTATTTCTTTTCACCCTTTTCTTTGCTTTTCTTTTTAATTCTTCAACTCCTTCTTTCCCTTTCATTCATTTCTCCTTTTTTTTCGTATCATACCTAAGGACTTCTAATTCTAACTATGGGAGATGTCCTTGGGTAGATCCCTCCGGCTCTGGCGGATCATAGGACGGATATTCCTATCTTAATCACCTTATAACTCCGACAGTAGCCAAGAAACCTTTGATTGAAAATCTCTCAAAGTGTTTGTAATAATCAAATATTTTGGTTAACACTTTGAGAGTTTTGTGTACACTTTTGAAGGGCTCCCCCTGCACATGTGCTCATAAGTGTTTAATAAATTTGCGCATGCGGGAGGAGCAAGCACTTTTGAATTGATCCACTTTCCGTGAACAAGACCGATTCGAGACACGCTTACATCACTAGTTAGACTAGCTTGAAGTTATTACCCGGCCTGGTCAAGTTCACAGAAAGTTTCTCGAGACGGTACATTTCTACTAAGACATATCCTTTTCGAGACACGCTTACGTGGTTAGTTAAAGAGTTCCATTGTCGGCGTTTAGGTGACAACTAGCTCTAGTAACTAACTTGATGTTATTACCCGTCGAGGATATGTCCTTTCAATATTACTAACTTGTATTATCTCGTCAATTCCTGGGTCAATACTGAGTCTAGCTCGCATGAGATTTGACATTACAGCAACTTTTAACTTTCATATTTTAATCACTTTCCTTTTCTCCCCCTCAAAAATAGCGTATAAGATGTTGTTTTTGACAAACATTTGATTAAAATATGCTTTTTGAGTCTTACGGGGAGATTCACCAAGAACTTTTGATTTAGAGCAAAGTATTTTGTTTTGACAAGTGCTCCCCCTCAACAAGTGATTAGGTCTTATTGAGGTGAAATACTTGTCCTTTTGAGCAGAATTATGAAAAATCATAAATGTTTGATTAATTCTACTCAAAAGTAAGAAGCCTTCGCTCCTTATATTTAGGATTGAGGCACTGATGCGTACCTCAGGGTCCTTTCTTTACAAGATCGGGTTGTGCACTGTAATGCGTACACAAACCATTATGAAGTATAGGTATGACAAATCAAAATCAAATTCTTACAATGTTCTACCATTCAGGCCTCTGAAACGTCAACACCGGAAATTTTTGTCTGCCTCCCACATAGCTCTCCAACCTTTGAAACTGATCCCTGCACCTTAAGCGGTTCTCGATCCTTGAGATGAATCTGCGGGCATCCCTAACCTCTGTCGTATTCCACCGTTTCGATTTACCCAAAGCAATGTCATCTACTCTGCTTTTGATGCCATCTCTGACGAACTTTAACATTTCATCACAGAACTTCTGAACTTCGGTGTAAGCCATGAAGCAGTTGCGACCATTAATGCTGCGGTAGGTGAACCCGAAAGGATGCTTGAGCAGGGTGTACTGAGGCAGATGTTGAAGGTTGGGGATGTCGAACATGTTTGGTTTGGTAAGATTGAGCTTCTTCTGGTAACTTTCTACTCCCAACTGAAGATCTTCAACTCTTTCTCTTATGACAATCTGCCTGATGAAGATTAGAAGAGCTTGGATAAAGGCAAGCTGCATCTCTTTAGGCAAGCCACAGAGTTTTCCTTGAACTTTGAGCAGGTACATGTCTTCAATGTCGTTGAGACGTAGTCGTGGAAAGTCAGACTCGGAAATATCGTACTCCTTTTCATCAAGTCTTTTCAGTGTGATTTTGCTGAGGAAGGGGTACCCAAAGAAAGTGACAGTCGAGATGAATTGAATGGAGACTATCTTCAGATCACTTTCTACATCACCCATCGTTTGATTAAGTCTGCTGCTTCGATAGTACTGTGCCCGGTTGTTTGGCCAATGATGTATGCCGTAAAGAGCATTTCGGTCATATTCAACAATTTTGTCAACGAATAATGCTGAAGCTTCTTCTTCGATGGCATTGTTGAGATATCGAGCTGCAGGGAGAAAGGCGAGTGAGGTAACATACTTCTTCTCAATCTTGCTGCCAAGTTTCAGAAACTCCAAGTCTGTGTTGTAGAAGAACTTGTATGGGATCTTTGGTTCCTTAGGCTTCCCAATCATCGGTAGTGGTTTGGACCAGTCGGTGATGTAAGGTGCTGACTTCTTCGTGACTGGGTCAACAAAAGATTCTGGATTAATCCAGTCAATATCGCTTGACATGGCTCGAGCAATATTTTCCAGATGATACTCAAGCTCGATGGAGTTTGCAGACCGATCTCTGAGAAGATTAAATGCATCATTCTTAATTCTGCGCAATTCTTTCTTGTTCATCTTTTTCATCTTGAACTTGTGCTGAAGTAATTGAGCATATTCCACTGTACGACCATCTTGTGGTTCCTGATTGTCTTCCAGTGGTGGTTGGGAATTAATCATCTTCTCAAACCAGGAATACTCGGCAGTCTCATCTTTATCGAGCCATTGAAGGATGGTTTTGGGTTTCTTGGGTTCCTTTTCTTTAGATGAGGTGTCCGGTTTGGGTTGGTGATGTTTTCCTTTCCTTTCTTTCTTCTTCTTCTTGGTTGATGGTTCTGGAACGTCATCGGTTTGAGGAATGTCATCACCACCGGTGTATTCGAAGTGATCGTGTTCTTTGGGGGCAGAACCTGATGCCTTCGGTTGGTGTGTGGAGGTTGTAGTGGTAGGGGGAATGACCGGTGTTCGAGATGAGGGTCCTTCGGCTTGTTTTTGTTTCTTAGCCTGAGAATTGGGATCCCTGTCTTCGTCATCTCTTTGACGCTTCAGCTTATCTGCCTCTGTGCTGCATGTCTCTTTGTTCATCTTGTCCTTCAGTGCTTCCAGGGCTTTTGCTTCTTCAGGAGTCAAGGTGAACTTGTTTGCCAGCTTTTCTAAGAGTTGAGCTTCCAGATCATCCAGAGATAGTCCTGGTAGAGGAGCAGTGGATTTGTCGGCACGAAGAGTGAAGGTTGTTGATCGGATAACTTTCTTGACTGCTTGCTCAGCGAACTTGGTGAGTTCGTCTCTCATTAGTGCCAGCAGATCTTTCAGCTCAGCAACTAAGTGTTGTGCCATGTATTCTTGTGCTTGAGCTGCTAGAGCGGCTTCCAAGTTCTCTTGTACGTCTTTAGCTAAGAAAGTATCAACTTTGTCTTGTAGCTCTTGGACGTTCGAGTTCAGCTTCGTCAATTCAGCAACCTGGGTTACAAGTGTTGCAACCTGATCTTCTAGTCTGCTTCTCTTCTTATCATGTACTCTCTTGAAAGCTGTCTTGAGTAGTTTGGATGCAGCAGAGGCTTTGGAGCTCGGTTTTTTGATAGATTTGTCACGTGTTGATTCAGATGCAGGAGGTGATGACTGTGTGGATTCAATAATGGTGGTAGAGTCTTTGTCATCACCTTTCTTTGTTTCGGGTTGTTCAGCTTTCTTTTCTTTGGCTGCTGCTTCTTTCACCCTTAGTTCTTCTGCCAGTTTATCAGCTTCAGCTTTCAGTCTAAGCTCTTCAGCAACCCTGGCTTCTTCTTCTTTCTTTAATTTCTCTTCAGCCAGTTTGGCTGCTTCTTCAGCTTTCCTGCTTTCTTCCATTCTGATTGTTGCTTCCAGTTTAGCTTGAGCAATCTCTTCAAGCCTGGCCTCCTCAGCTTCTTGCTTCTTCTTCAATTCTTCTTCCTGAGCCCGTTCTCTACGCTCCATTTCTTCCATGGACATAAGTCTTGGAGCATCAGTGTCCATGGGATCATCTTCTCCTTCCTCTCCCATTGCTGTAGGCATCTCAACGTCAGTGGGAGATACTGAGGGATTATCATAAGCTACTAAATCAGTATTGATCCCAGTGGAAGGCTCAGGAATGTTGCTTGAACTGCCAGCTTCGGTGGTGGTCTGGGAGAACACTGGAGGTGGTGGTAGATCAGCATTGAAGGTGTCGATTCGGCTGTGGAGGAGACCAAGGTTGAGAGACCTTTCATTTTCTTCTTCTACTGAAAGGCCTTCAGGCTCTTGTACAGCTGTAACTGGTTCCTTCATCTTTTCCCTTCTGATCCTTTCTTCTTCCAGCATTGTCTGAGCTTCTGTGAAAGGTCTCTGATTGAGGTAAGATGGATAAACAGCATTATCAGCAAACTCATCAATGTTAGTTTCCCAATCTTCGAATGTCAAATCCTTATCGTCAATTTCATCAAGATTGACTTTCTTGGTGATATTGGCATAGGCTTCACTGTAAATAGGACCTTCGTCGGATTCGGTTTGTTCAGAGTCAGCAGGTTTTGGAGAAGGTTGTGATGAGGGAAACCACCCAGGTTCCGCAGTTGGTTTCTTTGCAGGAATTCTGATCTTAAGTGATCCCCTTTTCTTAGGTTTGGTCTTGGTAGAACTTTCTGAGCTGCCAGATTTGCTACCTTTCTTTTCTTTCTTCTGCATGTATGATGGTAGAACAACTTCGTCCAAGAACCCAACTTTATCTGCTTCAAGAGCTTGAAGGTAGTACTTGTAGTTATTGCATTCTTGAACCTTCTTAGTCAGAAGGCAATCAGGAAGTTTCTTTCCTTGTTTCCTTGTACTAGTATCCATTCTCTTGATGACCTTAAGTGTGTCCTCATTCTTGTATGTGTGCTGAAACTCATCATTCAGTCTTTGAGGTATGTTATCATATTCATGGAGGAAGCTTGCAATGAGAAGCTTGGTGAAACGGACGAATGGAATATTGGTCGTCTTGTGTTGTATGTGCCACACAATGTCTTCCCAGATAATGCTGGCATAATCAACATTCTTGACATTAGCAATAGCCCAAAACAGCTTGAGATGTTGGAGCTTAGGGTGTTCATGGCCTGTGTCTCTGCCTGATAGTGACTTGGCAATGATGATGTAGAGAGTTCTCCAAGGTTGTGGAAGAAATCTGATATTGACCTTAGAGTGCCTAGTCATTACTTCTTCAGACTCATCATACCCAATATCTCTCAGCCATTCTATCAATTCTTCTTCACTGGGAACTTGGTCATATTCTTCATTAGGTTCAAGTTCGGGAAGTCCAAGAACACTACGGAGAAGATCCTTGTCAACCATGACTTGTCTCATGTGAAGCATACAAGTAAAGGATTCTTCAAGGAGGTCCAAGTGGAGTGTGTGCCAAAACTGATGTATGTAGAAGCATGCCACTGCAGCAGATTTGGTGAGTAGAACTTTGAACGGGTGATAGATAAGAGCATCTACTGCAACAAGGCAAGAAGACTCATTGCATGTAATTTTGTTGAAGTTGACTCTCAGATTGTTCTTTCCTATCTTTCTGGAGTAGTTCTCAGGAAAGGTGTCTTCCCATGCACGTATGGGTTCAGGCTCTGGTCCGTATGGAATGTCGTTGTGTTATGCCATCTGAATAGATCATAAACACACACAAACATGGCAATTGTTGATGATGTTAGCATAGACATTCATTTAAGATGTGTACATATAGATTTGCATGTTTTACATTGATCAGTGGGGTTTTGTGTGCGTGAAAACTTTTGATATATGACAAACTTGAGTTATATTACTTGGTAGAAACATAAAACAATTCAGTTACAACATAAGTTTATCATTTACAAGAAGTTACACTTTGGAAAATTTCCCAACACTTAGAAAATTTTGGATTTTGACAAGTTTACGCGTAAGTGGGTGTCTTTACGCGTAACCTGACTTAAGCGTAAGTTTAGAAATAATGCGTAAGTGCAAAAGCTACGCGTAAGATAGAATATTACGCGTAAAGTGAATCTTATGCGTAAGATCAATTTTAAGCGTAAGATAAGTCTTAGGCGTAGAAATTGAAGTTACGCGTAGGATTACCCTTAAGCGTAAATTGTAACTTATGCGTAGGTAATGACTTATGCGTAAGGTCAGAACTTATGCGTAAGATTTTCATTTATGCGTAAACTATGTCTTATCCAAGACACAGTTTGTCCACGTGTCGAATCTTACGCGTAAGGTTCAATCTTACGCGTAGGATGAACATTTAACGCGTAAAGACGCCATTTTCTAGAAATTCACCTTTCGTAATAAGAGTAGTTTGATTCCTGAAAGGTTAACACACAACCACTGATCAATAAGCATTCTAACACACTTAAATACCCATTATCACGCGTAAACATGTATGATACTAAGATACGCGTAAATTCGTATGAACATTCAATCACAATAACAATCAAACATGAATCTGGGTAGGAATTAACATGGGGCAAGTGATTCTAACTACATAAGGATCATATGGTTCAAATATAAACACAAATATCCACAAAATCTCAAGATAGAATCTGCTAGTGACCTTCGAACCCTAAACCTTTGATTCAAGAACAAAAACATGATTAAGATGCAATTAAACCATATTCAAATGATCCTAGGCATACACAAACACTATCCCCATCACTAATTACAATCCTAATGCTCAAACTCAAGAACCCCTAAATCATACGTATGAACCCTAATATCAAACTCGATCGATTAGTGTATCTGGGTGTGATTGGAGTTAAGAGACATGTTTATAATCATCTAATGACCATTTCCCATCAATAAATTCAATCAAAACATCACTAATTTCTGGGTTTGAATTCTACGCACAACTCAAAAGACAAATTAATCTATTGTGTTTGATTGAGCCGTTGGATTGTAATGAAATTTAAAACCCTTGTTAGCAATCATGATCAAAACATGTTATCACTTACAGATTCAAAGATGGTTGATTAGATCAAGAGAATGATTGTGAGTCGTTCGATTGAGTAGGTGAAAGAGTTAATGAATTTGCAGAGGTAGTAAATGAGTGTGGTCAAACCTAGTTTTGACTGAGGTTAATTCAAGTTACTCAAAGTGACATTTTTAGTCCCTTAACCTAACAAAACATTTATACCTAATGCCTAATCACATTATCACATATAGTTTTCGTATATTAACACCAAGAAATGATAAGAACACCTTGTCGTACTCCCCCTCGACCTTAGATCATGGTAAAATTAATTGGTTTTGGTCAAGGAGAGTAACCCGAAATCCTTTTGAATCAACACTTTAAAAAAATGTATTAATTTTTTTTTTGTTAAAATGCAAGTATAAAAGACAAAATATTTTATTTTTGAGAAATTAAAACGTTACTTTTCCTCCCCCTCAACACTTGTTTTAAATGATTGAAGAAATTGTAGAAAAGAGTGTTGAAAGAGGTGGTTTATACTTCCATTTTTTTTTTTTTTAAGGATAAATGACCAAAATATTTTTTTTTGAGTTTTTGATTGATTTTATATTTTTGTATTTTGTTTTTGAAAAAAAATATTTACAAAGATAGTTTTGATGTTTGACGATCAATTGTGTTTTAAAAACTTTTCCAGATCCTCTGGAGTCAAACATCGCATACCAATTTGGTGAACTAGACTAGCAAACCTTGATGGTGCTAAGGATTTGGTAAGTAAGTCTGCCAATTGGTACTCAGTTCCAACAAAATAAAGCTCAACGGTACCCTTTTCCACATGCTCTTTGATGAAGTGATATCGGAGATCGATGTGTTTGGATTTGCAATGATGTACAGTGTTGCAGGAGATAGCAATTGCACTCTTTGAATCACAGTAGATAGGAATCCTGTTGAATAGGTAGCCATAATCCTTAAGTTGTGATCTCATCCAGATGACTTGAGCACAACAAGCAGACATGGCTACGTATTCAGATTCTGTAGACGACAGTGAAGTGCAGTCCTGCTTCTTAGATTGCCATGACACAAGTTTGTCTCCGAGAAATTGTAATCCACCAGATGTACTTTTGCGTGTGTCTAAACATCCTGCATGGTCAGCATCTGAAAACGCAATTAGTTCAAAGCCAGAATCCTTCGGATACCAGATCCCCAAGTTAATGGTTCCCTTTATGTATCGAAGGATTCTCTTGACCTCACTGAGGTGTTTTTCAGTTGGTCTGGACTGATAGCGAGAGCACATGTAGACAGCAAATACTATATCAGGTCTACTAGCTGTGAGATACATGAGGGACCCAATCATACTTCGGTATTTGGTAGGGTCAACTGGAGTCCCATGTAAATCAGCATCTAGTTTTGTGGTATAGCCCATTGGTGTATTATAAGTATCACAAGACATCATTCCATGTTTCTTCAAAATTTCAAGAGCATATTTGGATTGATTTACAAAAATTCCACGGGGTGATTGATGAACTTGTAGTCCTAGAAAGAATGAAAGTTCACCCATCATGGACATTTCAAAATTATCTTTCATTAATTTTGCAAAATCATTAGAGTAACTTCTTTTTGTTGAGGCAAAAATGATGTCATCGACATATATTTGAACAACAAGTAAGTCCTCCCCGTAGGTTTTTGTAAATAATGTTGGATCCACCGATCCTTTAGAAAATTTATTGGCCAGTAAGAAAGTGGACAGTTTGTCATACCACGCCCGTGGGGCTTGCTTGAGTCCGTAGAGTGCCTTTTTGAGTTGGTAAACGTGATTAGGACGCTCAGGATCAACGAAGCCTTCAGGTTGGCTAACATAAACTTCTTCACGGAGTTCTCCATTAAGAAATGTTGTTTTGACATCCATTTGGTAAACCACCATGTTCCTGTGTGCAGCATATGCCAAAAAGATCCGAACAGCTTCATGTCTAGCCACTGGAGCAAAGGATTCAGCAAAATCAAGACCTTCCAGTTGAGAGTATCCTTTCGCTACCAGACGTGATTTGTTGCGTATGACAGTCCCTTCAGCATCAAGCTTATTCTTCCAGATCCATTTTAACCCGATGACAAATACTCCGTCAGGTCTTTCAACCAATTCCCAGACTTCTAATCGTATGAACTGTTGAAATTCCTCTTGCATAGATTCAATCCAGTTGTCATAAGTCATTGCTTCTTTGATGTTCTTAGGTTCTTCGTGACAAACTGTGAGTGCATAGATACAAGTTTCTCCATCTGTGTGAAGTCGTTGTCTTGTCATAACAGGTGCATCTGGATGGCCAATAATATGAACTAGTGGATGGTCTCGGGTCCATTTGTGTAGAAGGGTGTAGTTGATAAGTATCTCGCATGTTAGCAGGATCTAGATTGCGTGTTGACGACTCAGCTATATCAGGAACTGTAGTAGCTGGTGCAAACGGATTAAAGAACGCATCAGGATCATGCTCTGCGGGTTGTGGAACTGATAGAGGTGATGGATCTTCAGCTGGATGGTGGGAAGTAGAACCAGTTTGTTCTGCTGTAGATGGTGATACAATTGGAGGACCGTCTCTCTCAACACTTGTAGTAGTTTGTTGAGGTGAGTCTGGTACTGGAATGTTATCAGGTTGAGCAGCGGAATTAGGAGAGACCTCAGTAGGACGGTATTCAATTGTGTCATCAAATAGTGGAGCAAACAAGGTTTCTAATTCTTTGCGGTTGAGTGGTAATGGTTCAGCTGAAGATGCCGGAGAATTAAGACGGTTGAATTCGGGTCCTAAGCTGTGTTGCTCAGAAGCCATTTGTGTGAGTTCATCAAAATTAGCGTGAATGGTTTCTTGAATTTCTCTTGTTCGACGATTCCAGATTCGAAAACCTTTAGAATTTTCACAGTATCCAACGAACACTCCTATGTCAGCCTTTGCTTTAAGTTTACCTAAATCATCACGATCATTTTTCGGATAACAAAGTGCTCCAAATACATGAAAGTAATCGATATTCGGTTTTCTTTTGTTAACAATTTGATAAGGTGTTTTGCGATGGCGTCTTGTGATCATGCAACGGTTTTGGGTATAACATGCGGTTGAAACAGCTTCTGCCCACAAGTAATCTGGTAATTGAGCATTAATCAACATAGTTCTAGCAGCTTCCACTAACGTCCTGTTGTGTCTTTCAAAAACTCCATTCTGTTCTGGGCTTCTAGGAATAGATGTTTGATGTTCAATTCCCACTTTCTCATAATAAGACCTAAGTGTCTGATTCTTGAATTCAGTTCCATTGTCAGTTCTGACTATTCGGACCGTGTTGCGTAACTGAACTTGAATTTTAGTGAGAAAGGTGATGATCATTGAAGGAGCCTGATCTTTACTTCATAGAAAATAAACCCAAGTCCATCTGGAATAATCATCCACAATTACAAGAATGTAGCGTGTACCGTTGATACTTTGAACACGCATCGGTCCACACAAATCCATATGAAGCAGTTGCAGAACATGATTCGTACTGTGTTCAGGTTTAGAAGGGAAATGAGCACGAGTACTTTTTCCTTGTTCACAGGCTGAACATAAGTGATCTTTGGTAAAACGGAATCTTGGAAATCCATCAACAAGTTTATAACGAGCAAGGTCCGTCATGGTTTTGAAATTCAAGTGCGAAAGACGTTTGTGCCATAACCAAGATTTAGTTGACTCTGCTTTGGAGAGAAGACATATCGGAGATGTTGCAATCATATCTGACATTGATATTGTATAAAGATTGGAGCCACGTGAGCCAGACATAAGATCGTTTCCTTGTAAGTCACGAACAAAGCAAGTTTTCTCACGAAATGCAACTTCTAGATCCCCATCACAGAATTGACCAACAGAGAAAAGGTTGTGTCCAAGGCCTTCCACATAATAAACATGGCTTATTTCGATGTTCCCACTTACATAGTCACCATATCCCATGATTAAAGCGTAATGATCATTCCCGAATCTGACAGTACCAATGAACTTTGAGACAAAGTTTTTCAACAGTTTGAGATTGCCTGTCATATGTCGGGTGCATCCGCTATCAACAATCCAGAGAATGATCTGTACCACCTGCATCACAAGAAGAGGACACAGATGGAACAGAAGTAAGGGTGGAACCCAAAGACAGTGCGGGTTCCTGTTGGTTAGAAACACATTTATTCAACAATTTAGGAATCCATTTAAAGTCTGGTTTGTGTTGTAACCAACGTTGCCAATTCCAACTAGTTTGTGCTTTCTTAATGTTAAATGCACTAGTCGTTGGCTCATTCCTAGATTTGTTCTTGGCACCTATGGGGGTAACTTCAGCTTCATTAGAAACCGTAGAAGACGGCTTTCCTAAGTTAGACTTAGAGGCAATAGTAGGCCTAGAAGGAATGCGTGTCCTACGTTTCTTATGACGATTTAGAAGAGAATTAGCTAAACATTTTGTATGATCACCAGATGATACGCTTTTATGACAAAACACACAAGATGCATTAATATTCAAAACATTCAAAGGTTCATCATTCGTTACATTTAGATTTTGATTACAATTTGCCAGATTAGAATCTAAATCTGATGCAACATGAGTCTTATTCAAGGTCCTAAGTTGATCTTCTACTTCTTGGGCTGCTAGTTGTCCTTTCTTACGTCGCAAGATCCTATTCTTCTTTTTACTTTTCCGCTTGGGTCTGCTAACGCTAGTAGTGGAGACTAGTCCTGTAGAAGTGGAGGTATCAACATTAGTATTAAGAACAACCTTTGCTTTTTCCGTTTTGTCTAATTTATACATTCCTGGTGCTATCACCGTGGTGTCAACCATCTTTCCTTTTTGAAGTAGCCTAACTTTCTCTTTTAAATCGATGATGATGTGATTTTTATCCTGAATTTCAGACTCGAGTAAACCATTGCAATATTTGATGTCATCGCGGTTTTGTTGCCATTCGGCGTTTTCAATTTTTAAGTCCGCAATTTCTTTCTCATATTTGAGACACAAACTTTTGAAAGACTCAATGTTTTTGCAAAGCTGACAAGAGTTAGAAACATTTTGACTTTGAAGTTTCAAATCCTTATTAAGACTCTGAGCTTGACACCAATCAAGCTTTTGTTTGAGTTGACAAATTTGTTTTGAAAACCGTTTTGTCACATCATCATTCTTTTTCCTCAACTTATCATTTTCCTGTTTAAGTGTCTCAATTTCCTCATTCAACAAATTATTATCAACACAAAGATCATCCATAAGCATAGAAGTACCAGATTTATAGAGATCATTCATGATAACAGACAAAATATCAGCATTGAGAACTTGTTCCAAGAGTCGATCAGCATCATTTTTGAAAACTCTAGTTCTTTGCTTTTGAACCAAAATTTCATTTTCAGTTTCATTGAAAACGTTTATCATATGTTTGACCTCCTTTTGAAGTTCCTGATCCCAACGTGTAGCACATAGACGGAGGTGTTGAACAATTGGCTTCATTTGTTTTTGAAAAATATCTCTCTTTTCTCGCTCGTAAGCGGATTGAAAAGTTTCAATTTTTATTTCAGAATTACGTTCAATTGTTTCCTCCAAAATTTCGATGTCTTCCATAAAAGTTTTGAAATAATTTAAGACACGAACACTTTTTGGTAAGGGTGAAAGTTCACCGGATGATGGTAAAGGACCATTTATTTGTGCTACAGTTTGGACAGGGGCTGCATTAGAAGATGAAACATATGACTCTTCGATAAACCATGATTTCTCAGGTAAATCTTTTTGAGTAACAAATTTAATTGGAGCTTTTGAATAGTCATATGGTGTCCAATATTGAACATTACTCATTTTTGACCGACTCTCGTCTTCAAGTTCTTCTTCTTCCTCAGTATCAAAAACAACAGCACGCACAATCGTATCATCAAGCAAATAATCCATACTGTAAATTTTAGGAATTTCTTTGAATGCTGTGTGAAGAAACATTGAATTGTAATCGCCAAGTGCAAATCCTGTACCGGGTCTCGGTTTTAAAGTAAATTTCTGAATTGTTGTGACAGAGTTCCCGTGTTTGTAAACAATGTTACGAAATTCTTTGAGTTGTTTTTCAAGATCAACAATATCACCGAGTAAGTCATCTATATACTTCCTTTTTCGTATTTTATGTTCACAAAAATCTTTTTGACAACTTGACAATTCTGTTTCTGTTTTTGAAAGTTCTGTTTGAAGACGTTCAACTTGCATTTTCAATTCACACTTTTCACTTTCAAGTTTTGAAATCAACTTTCCGTTTGACTCAATTAAATCTTGCATTTTGCGTTGAAGATCTTGTTCTTTATTGTAGGAATCTTGAAAAGCATTTTCAAAACTTTTTGCATTTTTAATCTTTTCTTCCTGATTTGAAAGTTGAATTTTATAACATTCAATATCTCTTGCAAGTGACGCATTTTGTTCTTTTAAAACTTTATTTCTTTCGTTGCATTTTATTATTTGCAATTGTTGAGCCCAGTTGTTTAGATAACAATATGAGGTCAGGATCTGGATCAAATGATGGTTCATGTTGTTCTAAATGATCATTTTTATCATTCTCAATAGGATCATCAAATGAAACAACTGTGTCATCATCAAATATGACAACTGTGCTTATTTGTTCATCTGTTTGAGAGGATGAAGATGATTTAGATGGAACAACTTGCGCCATATCTGATTCAGAAGCAGAGGGTGAGATTATATCATTTATAAAGCATGCATTGAAGTCATGTACCTGAGACAAGCCGTCAGTGTCATACACTGGACCTGAATCATTAAGCTTAAGTTCCTGCATGTTGGCCATAAGCATCACAGCTGCATTAGCTTCCAGATCTTCCATGTCATCATCATTGTTCACATTTGCCATGAAGTTGTTATCTTGTTCAGGGAAATGTCCGTCTTTTTCATCTTGAAGAGCCATGAGTAATGCCTGCTTGTGAAACTTACTACCGCGAGTTCTCGGTTTGGGACATGCTGTAGCTATATGACCTTGCTCATTACAATTGTAGCACCAAACTGCATTCCCTGATGTAACAATTCACAATTTCAGGTTAATTACCATTCCCGGAAAAATTTCACTATTCACTTTTACTATTCATTTTTCCCGAAACTTTCCCGAAAGTTGATTTTTATTTGATATTCTCGAGTGATAAATCATTTCCATGGCAAATTAAATGTTTGTCATTCGTCAGATCATTTTCGTGAAAGTTATTAAGGAATTACACGTTTTAGGGTAAAACGTCATTCAGAAATTCTACGTACAACGAAACTCGACCGCGTTAAGTGACCCCGCATCAGAAAAATGTTTGACACACTCATGATTTATTTGAGAATTAATCGTGACTGAGAAAAACATGACCAAAGACTTCCCAGCAGGTCACCCATGTCGGTACTACTCTCACATAAGCACGCTTAACCGAATGGGCGATTAACCGTTAGACCACGAAACGAGTTTCTAAGACGTTTTGAGTTTTCAAACTTATTAGAAATAGTCAACATAATTTTTCCCTCCTCCTTTGACCAAAAGTCATTCCTTGATTTTTTAGGCTTACGGTTTGATGTCTAAAAGATATTTAACACCAACCGACACTAGACTGAGCCCAGTCTAGACATTATAAGTCATTTTAAATCATTTATATCATATTAGAAAAGTAACATTTTACTTTTCTCAGTTTTACGCAAAATTCGTACATTTTACGTATTACGCGTTTAAGACCCGTGTTTCCAGTTTTTAGCAGGGTTTTAGCACCCGATAGATCCTACCACTCATTTTATATTTTATTATGGGACATATGGACATGTCTAACAATACTTTAAAGTTTCATAATTTTACGACACCCGGTTTTACGTTTTGAGGCGTAACAACTTACGGTTTGCATTTCCCGGAGTCAAGTTTCATCCTAATACTTAGGATAATACCAAGCAAAAGCCAAAGCTTGCTCTCCAAGCTCATGAAACCGGCCTAGGGGGGGGGGAGTCATCCCCATGTGGCTTCATCTCATGAAATTACCCCTAAATCAACACTTAATTACAACTTGGTCACCAAGTTGTAACACTTTCCTAGTAAGCTTCCTAACCTCCTCATTTTTGACTATAAATACTCCCTCCCATCCCCTTTGTTGCCGTGCATCCCCAACCCCATAACCATCCCATTCTTAGCTCATTTCCTTCTAGTTTCATGCATGGTTCAAGTGATTCCTCAAGGTAGAAACCCTAGATAGGTTATCATTCATCAAACACTTCCATAACCTCATATACTTGGTGATTTCTATTTAGTTTGAATCCACTCAAGTCACCTAAACCTTCATCATCCATCTTTCAAGAATACCAAGGGTAGAAAGATTGCATGAAGTGAAGTGGGTTGAAGCAAGTCTATCAAAGTCCTATCCTTACATGTTAACTTCCTTTCATCTTTGAAAGCCAAAAGTTGTGAGCCAAACCCTAACTTGATTCTTGTTAAATAATCATGTTCATGTTATTTACATACTATTTGTGCTATATATTGTCTTGTTATCATGTCCATGATGTATAAAAATGACCAAAACAAGTTATTGTTATTGATTGTTAAAACAAGTTACTAAAACAAGCAAACTAGTGACTTTCTTGGTAAGACCTGATCAAAATGGTAAAAATATGATATTGGATCATTACATATTGTAGTAGAGGACTTAACAAGGAAACCATAGCAATTTGAACCACCCAAAACGAGTATACGAGTCAAAAGTTACGCCCATTTGAAGTTACCAAAGATTTTCGGCAAAACTGCCAAATACCATTCTGATCAAATTTGGGTTTTGAAAGTCCCACTTCTGGTCCGATTCATCAAAAAGTTAAAACACGAAAGTTGTCCGAAACGACGTTTTCGTTCAGGTACAAAGATGCTCGAGACCTAAAAATGCTTTCCGAGTGATAAAATTCTTCAAATTCTAAACAGCCCATTTTTAGGCGAAAGTCACTAGATTATAGTTATACTATGAAAGGAACAAGAGGTCTTATGACCTATAATCAAGATCCCAATCATGGCTAGAGCCAAGGTTGTGTCTCATGACCTTGAAACAAGGACCAAAGGTCATGGCTAGGCCATGACGAAATGACCATACCAACTTACATAGGCGTAAACATGAAACAATGAATTAGGCGATAACTTGAACAAGCAATTTGGATCTACTTCACCTAAAAGGAAACCATGAGATATTACCAAGAGAAAATGGTCATTCAAGACTTATGAAACTACCCCTAATAACAATCTTCCTGTACTAATAAACTTTCCTAAGTTTATTCAAAATATCGGACATGTAACTTTTCGGATCAAAACTTATATCTATATATTTTATCAACTACTACAATAGTAGGGAGCCTCATGTGAGGAGTTCATTATGTAAGCCGTCGAGATGAGTTGTGGATTTACGAGTTAAAGTGTCCTGGCTCCTCGAACGCTTACTAACATGACTTCTGAAATATGTCAGCCCGAACGGTAGTAAACGGTATACAAAACATACATGTTCATGAATCTTTTCTTTCAAGGACATACAATATACATCATACCACATCATGGACTAAATGCAAGATATATATATAGGCACTACTTCATATTCTTTACTCCGATCCTAAGTCGCAACATTCGATTATAGGTTGCTCGTAGAAACCTTCACGATTCAACCGTTACATTCATTACTTGCTATCTTACTTAAGGTGAGTTCATAGCCCCACTTTCCATTACTTAATTGTTTTACAAATCCTTGGGGGGAATACATGCTATTTCTAAATCGAATACAATGCTTTCTAATGTATGCTTCACGACGATGTTTTATTATCACTAAGTACCAACCTTGCTAAACCGAAATCCTTTATTATGAACCATTTAGTCACTAGCAATAGTGAGCGCGAATATTAATAATAGGCCTATTGGGATTGACGAATCCCATTTGTATTGACTAAGTTCAAACAAATGCATTAATATTTGAGATTTAGGTATGTTAGCAAAGTACCTACCGGGATAAATCTGCCGATCGATATTGGTACACGTTAACGTTATGGTTTCATAAGCTTAGTGTATAATAACTGTTCCGGGCGTATAATAACGTAGCCTACCTGTTTTGTTTTCCAAACATTGGTGTGAGCCTATAACTCACACTACCAACATATTGTGTTCAATCGATTTAACAAACTCTATGAATATCACTCAACCTTTGTGTTGACCTCTCAAGCATGTATTTCAGGTTCATGACGATCAAGGATGGCACGGAAGGACACGGATACTCAAGAGGGCTATAAATTTACTTATCATTCAAAAACTCACTTAATGTGATTTGTAAACATGGAACCAATTGGGACCTCATTTTTTTTAATCTCTGATATTTATATATTTTGAATGATACATCTTTTAAAACGACTCAATTGGAGTTCGTTTTCTATTATTGTGACTATTGTGCCGTCGAGTAACACCCAGTTCGAATTCCGCTGCATCCATGAATTGGGGGTGTTACAGATTGGTACCAGAGCCATGGTTATAGAGAAACGGGTCTAATTGAGACCTAAACTATAACCGCACATACAAGCAAAAACATTTTTATAGCCTTCCGCTCTCCGTGTCTTCCATCCTCCAGACGATTATGGATTTAGTAAGCATGTTATGATACACAAACATATTAGTGTATTCATATATACCCATTTTGAGCATTTCCCCGTAAGCATTAGTATATTGATATATAAACTCGGTTTATTTTCAATCATTTATCAAAACAATGGACTAAACATATCTGTGTATGCCTATTCTAAGGCATTTCGGCACAGCCACACTCTCCCAATCAGGTTCCTACTCCAACATTATATGTCCAAGACATTGTAACTAATTACAATGGTCTCATTCACTTTTCAAGACATTGTATGTTACAATGGTCTCATTCACTTTTCAAGACATTGTATGTTACAATGGTCTCATTCACTTTTCCAAGACATTGTGAGATACAATGGTCTCATTCATTTTCCAAGACATTGTGAGATACAATGGTCTCATTCATTTTCCAAGACATTGTATTATACAATGGTCTTAACCATTTCTCAAATGTTTTGAGTCACACAATGGTCTAACCTACTTCCCAGACATTGTGAATTGCACAATGGTCTAATTTACTTCCGAGACATTGTGATTTACGTAATGGTCTCTGGAATTATTCCATCACATCATCAATATCATTTCATATGATATCAAAAACCCATCACAATCTATCGATTTCCAAACAAGAAATATGAGATTTCTAAAGGACAAACTAATCCATCATTGACAAAAGCTGAAGTTCAGCCCTACATTCATCAAAGTTTTCTTCTGAAACCTTCATTATTAAAAGTTCGTGATCCTGGCCAAGTATGTTCTATTTTAGAACTACTTAAAACTTCCTTTCCATACGTACCTACCCTTACTATCTTCTATGCAATGGAATATGAAAACATACGTTACAAGTCTTGTATGGACGGGACTTGCAACTTAAAGGTTTGACATCGCCTTTGTTTAGTGGACAGTTTTCCCGAAAGCAACGGACATATCACAAGTATACCTAATTTAGGTATTTGAAATTTTATCGAACCTTGGCTAAATATAGACTAGTCACCTATATTTAACCTAGGGACAGTGGAATATAGTCTGACTAACTATATTCGACTTAAAATTTTCAAATACTGAGAGTAGTTGTACTAGGGTTATGTTTAGGTTGATTTCATACTTGAACTCGATAAACCACCAGAATACATTAAAACAATCTAGAGACACGATAGTGCCTTACCACTCAGCAAGATCATAACACCTTATTTGTATGATCTAAATTCATTCTTGAAATTTTTCATTTATGAGATAATCCGAACTACTATCTTGGGATAATTATCAATTATTCTCTTCATCCTGTAGAAGTACTATCCTGTTTAGGTCCTAAGGATACCATTCCATCATAAACTTTTAAAAATCTTTTAAGATTTTTAAAGCAAACTCAACATCTATACCTAACAGTATTAATGTTAAGCATACATTACACACTTTTGTTCATCAACATATCACAACATTATCGTCACAACCGTTACAAACACAAGCTCATTAACAGATCTTGATGCACTTTTAAAGCTCAAATCATCCTTAGTTACACCACAAGTACCCTCATCAGCTTTACAAGATTAAATATTCATCTTGCACTTTTGGAACACCATTATCATCTCGTAATACACTACCTTGTAACTCACCGGCTAAGTATGAATGTTGTGTTGGGAATTATTAAGTAGGATGATTTATAATTATTTGAATGAATTGGGATGCCTTTTTATTTAAATAAAGAAATTGTAAATCACCGAACCATAAGTTTATATTTCCCTATTTACATTGTTTGGGATGCCTCTCTATGTAAATAAAGAATTATAAACAAGTGGGCTTATTTGTATCCGAAATAACATAAGTATGAAGTCAATAAACACTAGGTACAACAACCGATTACCAACCAGACTATGATTGCAATTACTATCTCAATTCCTATTAATATTCGATTGCTATATCAATTTCCTTTGATATTCGACTATTACCATACCTTTCCTACATAAAAGTAAGCCTCATCTTACACCATACACTGAAATGACAAATCAAACTACATCACCGGTAATCCCAGACTTTAGTTCTCATAAGTAACCACACCTTTTCATCGATACCACTCCAACATATGACACACATAGAACTTCGGGACGAAGTTCCCCGTAAGGGGTAGAGACTGTAACAATTCGCAATTTCAGGTTAATTACCATTCCCGGAAAAATTTCACTATTCACTTTTACTATTCATTTTTCCCGAAACTTTCCCGAAAGTTGATTTTTATTTGATATTCTCGAGTGATAAATCATTTCCATGGCAAATTAAATGTTTGTCATTCGTCAGATCATTTTCGTGAAAGTTATTAAGGAATTACACGTTTTAGGGTAAAACGTCATTCAGAAATTCTACGTACAACGAAACTCGACCGCGTTAAGTGACCCCGCATCAGAAAAATGTTTGACACACTCATGATTTATTTGAGAATTAATCGTGACTGAGAAAAACATGACCAAAGACTTCCCAGCAGGTCACCCATGTCGGTACTACTCTCACATAAGCACGCTTAACCGAATGGGCGATTAACCGTTAGACCACGAAACGAGTTTCTAAGACGTTTTGAGTTTTCAAACTTATTAGAAATAGTCAACATAATTTTTCCCTCCTCCTTTGACCAAAAGTCATTCCTTGATTTTTTAGGCTTACGGTTTGATGTCTAAAAGACATTTAACACCAACCGACACTAGACTGAGCCCAGTCTAGACATTATAAGTCATTTTAAATCATTTATATCATATTAGAAAAGTAACATTTTACTTTTCTCAGTTTTACGCAAAATTCGTACATTTTACGTATTACGCGTTTTAGACCCGTGTTTCCAGTTTTTAGCAGGGTTTTAGCACCCGATAGATCCTACCACTCATTTTATATTTTATTATGGGACATATGGACATGTCTAACAATACTTTAAAGTTTCATAATTTTACGACACCCGGTTTTACGTTTTGAGGCGTAACAACTTACGGTTTGCATTTCCCGGAGTCAAGTTTCATCCTAATACTTAGGATAATACCAAGCAAAAGCCAAAGCTTGCTCTCCAAGCTCATGAAACCGGCCTAGGGGGGGGGGGAGTCATCCCCATGTGGCTTCATCTCATGAAATTACCCCTAAATCAACACTTAATTACAACTTGGTCACCAAGTTGTAACACTTTCCTAGTAAGCTTCCTAACCTCCTCATTTTTGACTATAAATACTCCCTCCCATCCCCTTTGTTGCCGTGCATCCCCAACCCCATAACCATCCCATTCTTAGCTCATTTCCTTCTAGTTTCATGCATGGTTCAAGTGATTCCTCAAGGTAGAAACCCTAGATAGGTTATCATTCATCAAACACTTCCATAACCTCATATACTTGGTGATTTCTCTTGAGTTTGAATCCAGTCAAGTCACCTAAACCTTCATCATCCATCTTTCAAGAATACCAAGGGTAGAAAGATTGCATGAAGTGAAGTGGGTTGAAGCAAGTCTATCAAAGTCCTATCCTTACATGTTAACTTCCTTTCATCTTTGAAAGCCAAAAGTTGTGAGCCAAACCCTAACTTGATTCTTGTTAAATAATCATGTTCATGTTATTTACATACTATTTGTGCTATATATTGTCTTGTTATCATGTCCATGATGTATAAAAATGACCAAAACAAGTTATTGTTATTGATTGTTAAAACAAGTTACTAAAACAAGCAAACTAGTGACTTTCTTGGTAAGACCTGATCAAAATGGTAAAAATATGATATTGGATCATTACATATTGTAGTAGAGGACTTAACAAGGAAACCATAGCAATTTGAACCACCCAAAACGAGTATACGAGTCAAAAGTTACGCCCATTTGAAGTTACCAAAGATTTTCGGCAAAACTGCCAAATACCATTCTGATCAAATTTGGGTTTTGAAAGTCCCACTTCTGGTCCGATTCATCAAAAAGTTAAAACACGAAAGTTGTCCGAAACGACGTTTTCGTTCAGGAACAAAGAAGCTCGAGACCTAAAAATGCTTTCCGAGTGATAAAATTCTTCAAATTCTAAACAGCCCATTTTTAGGCGAAAGTCACTAGATTATAGTTATACTATGAAAGGAACAAGAGGTCTTATGACCTATAATCAAGATCCCAATCATGGCTAGAGCCAAGGTTGTGTCTCATGACCTTGAAACAGGGACCAAAGGTCATGGCTAGGCCATGACGAAATGACCATACCAACTTACATAGGCGTAAACATGAAACAATGAATTAGGCGATAACTTGAACAAGCAATTTGGATCTACTTCACCTAAAAGGAAACCATGAGATATTACCAAGAGAAAATGGTCATTCAAGACTTATGAAACTACCCCTAATAACAATCTTCCTGTACTAATAAACTTTCCTAAGTTTATTCAAAATATCGGACATGTAACTTTTCGGATCAAAACTTATATCTATATATTTTATCAACTACTACAATAGTAGGGAGCCTCATGTGAGGAGTTCATTATGTAAGCCGTCAAGATGAGTTGTGGATTTACGAGTTAAAGTGTCCTGGCTCCTCGAACGCTTACTAACATGACTTCTGAAATATGTCAGCCCGAACGGTAGTAAATGGTATACAAAACATACATGTTCATGAATCTTTTCTTTCAAGGACATACAATATACATCATACCACATCATGGACTAAATGCAAGATATATATATAGGCACTACTTCATATTCTTTACTCCGATCCTAAGTCGCAACATTTGATTATAGGTTGCTCGTAGAAACCTTCACGATTCAACCGTTACATTCATTACTTGCTATCTTACTTAAGGTGAGTTCATAGCCCCACTTTCCATTACTTAATTGTTTTACAAATCCTTGGGGGGAATACATGCTATTTCTAAATCGAATACAATGCTTTCTAATGTATGCTTCACGACGATGTTTTATTATCACTAAGTACCAACCTTGCTAAACCGAAATCCTTTATTATGAACCATTTAGTCACTAGCAATAGTGAGCGCGAATATTAATAATAGGCCTATTGGGATTGACGAATCCCATTTGTATTGACTAAGTTCAAACAAATGCATTAATATTTGAGATTTAGGTATGTTAGCAAAGTACCTACAGGGATAAATCTGCCGATCGATATTGGTACACATTAACGTTATGGTTTCATAAGCTTAGTGTATAATAACTGTTCCGGGCGTATAATAACGTAGCCTACCTATTTTGTTTTCCAAACATTGGTGTGAGCCTATAACTCACACTACCAACATATTGTGTTCAATCGATTTAACAAACTCTATGAATATCACTCAACCTTTGTGTTGACCTCTCAAGCATGTATTTCAGGTTCATGACGATCAAGGATGGCACGGAAGGACACGGATACTCAAGAGGGCTATAAATTTACTTATCATTCAAAAACTCACTTAATGTGATTTGTAAACATGGAACCAATTGGGACCTCATTTTTTTTAATCTCTGATATTTATATATTTTGAATGATACATCTTTTAAAACGACTCAATTGGAGTTCGTTTTCTATTATTGTGACTATTGTGCCGTCGAGTAACACCCAGTTCGAATTCCGCTGCATCCATGAATTGGGGGTGTTACACCTGAGTTGGAGTTCCTTGTTGCAACTGAGTCAGACCTTTGTTGAGAAGGTCCTGAGTTGTTCCTGAACCCCGTATTGTTACTAAACTTCTGATCATTCCCATAATTTCCTGAAGAACTTCCTGAACTAAATCGACCATAATTGCGATTCTGAATTTCCACTCTTCCATCATGGACAACAGCTTGATTCCTTGTATTAGACGATGAACGTTGACGGTTGTTTGTTTTGTTGGAGAATTTGCTGAAAGCACGAGCAATAAGAGCAAGTCCCTGATTCAACGTATTAAAGTCATCATCGTCATCCTCATTGGAGTTGGAGTAGTACACAGCATCATTGTTGTTTAACGGAACAAGTTGAGTAGAAGCATTCTGTAGAGATGAATCATAAGGGACCAGTTGGTTCGAGGTGGAAGATTGTGGATAACTGAAGTAGTTCTGCTCTTGAACATATGCATGATTTGACATTGGTGGTGGAGCGTAGGGAGACTGAGCTACGAGAGCCAAAGAATTTGGTGTAGAAGTTGGTGTGTATCCTCCTCGTAGAGCTCGATCTTTTTCCACTTCAGGTTCATGGTGTTTCAGAAAATCATACAACAAACCATATGGAGCATCATGCAGATTCTTTGTTTGACGAACAAATGTCACATATTTGTGCCAATCAGGGCCAAGACTACCAACAAATTTGGAGTTCACAGCGATCCTTGGTACTGTGATTTTGTGACGTTCCAGATCATTGACCACATTTGTGAAACGATGATAGTAGGATTCAAGTGACTCTCCACGTTCAATTGTGATGTCAGTGTATTCCATGTAAAGCTTGGATTCCATGTCATCTTTGTTCAATTGAGTGCCTTCCATAAGGAGATGAACATGTTCCCACATAGCTTTGGCTGTTTTCTGAGCATCGACACTTCGATAGATCGGATTAGGTATACCTTGAAGTATATAAGCCATTGCATACTGATCAGCTTTACGATGTAGTTTCTGTTCTTCAGTGAGTGCAGATTCTGGAAGGGGTCTATCACCAGGAGGACGTGGAGGATCAGCATGTGGATCACCAGCTTCAAATCTAGTTGGCCACTCAAATGGTCCTTCAAGTATCACTTGCTTCAAGAATTTCCCATGAGGTTTCTTTAGCTCAACAAATCGTAAGAATCGACTTGACCATTGAACATAGTTCCCAGGTGTAAGCATTGGAGGTGTTTCAAGTGATCCTGCCTCATGTCGGGATTGTTGAGTTGTAATAACTTCACACATTCTGTCAAACCAGTGAGGTTGTTTGGAGGAACTGAGTGGTTTGTTGTGGCACTTGATATGATTGTTGTTGAGGAATGATATGATGTTGTTGCATCATTAGGTAATGATGTAGTGGATTGTATGTTTGTCTTTGAGAAGGTTGTTGATTCATTTGGTGCGGAAGGTATTGTTGTTGCTGATACTGCTGAGGTTGTTGTTGCTGAGGTGGATGTTGCTGAACATGAGGGAAGTAGTGATTAGGTGGTTGAGACATCTTAGAACACTTGTGTAGAAATGGATCTTTGTATAAGATTGAAATGCACGTTCCTTTGAGTAAGTTGCAAAATCCTTGGGGTAAGTTCAATTCTTACGCGTAACTTAATCTTACGCGTAAACTTTAGGTTATGCGTAAAGAGTAGGTTATGCGTAAACTAATAGTTTATGCGTAAGTTTTCTCTTTACGCGTAAGCTTAGGCTTATGCGTAAGTTTAGAATTATGCGTAAGGTTTAAACAACCAAACAAATCTTTCAAACTTATCCAAGCTTGAAAGATGTCCGTAGTCGAAGTATTCCACTAACTTATCCAAGCTAGGGAAGTACTGAGTCACCGTTACACGAGGAGAAGATCGTTGATGAAGCTTACGCGTAGATTCTGGCAAATTACGCTTAAATCAGACTTACGCGTAGGATCTAACTTAAGCGTAGGTTTAAGGCGTAGATGAGCAAGTTACGTGTAGGATCAGGGTTTTAACCTATTTTACGCGTAAGAAAAGGGTTTAGACCTATTTTACGCGTAAGAAAAGGGTTTATGCCTATTTTACGCGTAAGAAAAGGGTTTAGACCAAAACTTAAGCGTAAACCGACCAAAAAACACTGTAGACAGCTGGAAATAGTACTTTTTTCCGACCAACTTACGCGTAAAACGTACTGTTCATCCAAAAAAATGACTTTTTGATGAAAAAATGCTTAGAAATAAGGTACTTTTGATCAAATAACTTCACCAATACTTAGAAAACCTTAACTTTATAAGATGTAGCTACCAAAAACTAGTTTTCCAATATCAAAGAAGCTATAAAACCTTAAAAAAACCTTAAAAATCACAACTTTATGCAACAACTAAGCTTCAAATCACTATATCAACCTTGAAACTTGTCCAAGCTTCAAGATTTGAGTGAAAGAAACAAAGAAAAAATGCAAAAAGATGAAGAACTAAGCACCAAACCCCACGTAAATCAAAGAAACACACTTCAAACTTCTAGTAGGCGAATGATACCACTTGTTAGGTCACCATTTAGTAAACACAAGTATGATATAGGAAGAAATAAGATGAGAAAAGAGATTGGTTGATTATGAGACAATATGAAAGGTGAAAGTGCAAGAGTTTCCTTAAGATAATCAAATAACCAACAAATGAAATGTTTACATAAGCCTTCTATTTATAAGGGAGGAGTTAGGGCAACACTCCCTTCCTCCCTTATCCTTAATTTCGTGGGCTTTAAGGCCTTATGGGCTTTTACATGTTGCCCATTAACTTAAACAATAATGATAAATAATACTTAAGCAACCTATTACAAAATGTAATGACCGAGACTTGACTAAATACTAAAGTATGATCCCAACAATCTAATTTAGATCAAGAATGGCCTCTTCATAACAAGTAGGCTCAACACTTTTATTAAGACTAGTAGTATTGCAATAATTATCAGAGGTAAGTTTAGAATAATTCACAACTTTATCCACACGATACTTAACTTTACCATCAATAATAAAATCATTTAAGCTTTTAGGTAATCTAGAAGTTCTAGAGGATCTTCTTGTTGTATTGACTGGCAAGTCATGACTTTCAGGATTCATAACAGAATCCATATCTGGAATAGCATCAAAGTCTGTTTCATCAGAAACATTGCCCTCAGGGTGTGCCTTTTCATCCTTGGAAGTTGCATTAGAGTTATCATCATTCTCATGTTGAGAATTAGACTCTAAGCCATCATTATTGGAAGGCACTCTCCCTTCATCATCGGGTCTTTTAGGATTTTCAGTGTCAAAAGTTTTTTTTATGATTTAAATCTTTTGTTGTTCTAGTTTCAAAATTTTGATCTTTAAAATTATTTTTTATTTTAAAAGGAAACACTGTTTCATAGAATTTAACATCTCTTGAATAAAAAATCTGTTTAGTTTCAAGACTTAAAAGTTTTTAACCTTTTTTCTTATTAGAATACCCTATGAAAACACTTTTTTCAGATCTGCTACTAAATTTACCACTGTTATTTAAAACTGTAGCATAACAAAGACAACCAAAAATCTTAAAGTGAGAGAGTGAAGGATCATGCCCATACACATAAAACAAAGGAGATTTGCCAAACAACACAGAAGGAGTCCTGTTAATAAGATGAACAGCAGTTACAATACAATCAGACCAAAAATATAAAGGTAATTCCCCCTGAAACATAAGGGATCTAGCCACATTTAGAAGATGCCTATGTTTTCGTTCAGTAATGCCATTTTGATGAGGACTATATACACATGAGGTCTGATGAAGTATTCCATTGTAATTTAAAAACTTTTGAAGTCTGTTATTAACAAATTATGATCCATTATCACTTCTAAAAGTTTTCACATTGGTTTCAAACTGATTTTTAATCATATTGACATAAATGACAATGGAATCATAAACATCTTCTTTCCCTTTTAACATATACACCCAAATAGCTCTAGAATAGTCATCAACAACAGTTAGAAAATATTTATAACCATCCCTGCTAGTGACTCTATAAGGACCCTAAACATCTAAATGAACCAATTGACCAATTTTAGTAGATTTATGCACTTAATGGAAAGGGCTCTCTAGTTTGTTTAGCTTTATTACAAGTATCATAGAAATGATCAGAAGTTGAATGACTATCTAGATTAAGACTGTTTTTTAAAACATTCAAAACTTGATCAGAGGGATGACCAAGTCTTTGGTGCCACAAATATTTAGAGACAAAACAAGTAGCAGTGCAATTACTAGAAACAATCTTACAAGCATTGTCAACATTAAACACATATAGACCATTGCATTGGTTACCAATCCCCACATTCCCTTTTTCCTTTAAATCCTGAATATAACAATGATTATCATCAAATCCAACAAACATTTTACTGTCTCTTGTTAATTTATAAATAGAAAGAAGACTAATAGTGTATTCAAGAACAACAAGAACATCATATAAAGTTATATTATTATTGATTTTCAAATCTCCAATTTCAGTGATAGTAGCTTGAGTACCATTTGGGTGACCAACAATAAGACCAAGATTTGAAATATCAATTATATTTATCAAAAACTTTGAAGAAACAGTCATATGTTGATTTGCTCCTGAATCAACAATCCAACCAAGACTAATGTTTCCAATTATAAAATTTGTGTTACCATTAAAATATTTTTTAAAATTTAGATTAAATTTAACACTGCCATTAACAAAATTCCATTTAAGACTTTTACCTGCCATATTGGCATTAGCAGAAGAAACATTGTTATCATTAAGCAAGCTCATAAGCCTAGCAAGCTGTTCATTAGACAAAGAGACATGAGTATTGCTAGTACTATTATCAGCAGTATTATAAACATCAGCAGAAGCATTATTACTGGTAACAGACTTAGTATTAGCATTAAAGTTTCTCTTAACATAACCAAGAGGATAACCAACAAGTTTAAAACACCTATCAACAGTATGACCAATCTTGTTGCAATTACTACATTTTAAATTAGGATTAGGTCCTCTATTGTTAGAATTATTACCAGAAGTATTACTTGAACATTTGTTGTTATGATTATTGTTATTAAACCTTTTCTTGTTATCAAAAATTTTTGATGCAAAAGTAGAAGCATTAGGTTTAGCAGTACTAGCCCAGAGGAAAAATTCCTCTGGGATTCTTCCCCTAAGACTACAGAAAAAGCTGTTTTAACAGATGGCAAGGGGTCTCTAGTTAAAATATTACTTTTGATTGACACATATGTGTCATCAAGACCCATTAAAAACTGCATTAACCTGATTAACTGAGTATGTTTTTCAAAATGTTTTGCAGCGTCTCAGGTACAAGCAGGTAAACTTATCATTAAATCAAATTGTTTAAAGAATTAAGACTATTGTAATAATCAGCAAGAGAGGACCCATTTTGATTCAAAGAGTTAATATTTTTATGTTTGTTAAAGACAGCAGAACCATCAACTTTATCATAAGTATCTTGTAAGTCCTTCCACATCTCATAAGTAGTTTTACAGTAAATAGTAGCAACAAACAACTCAGGACTCAAAGAGTTCAAGATCCAAGTAACAACCACATAATTACATGTGTCCCATTGATTAGCAAGTCCAGGATTAGAATTATCTCTTTTACAGGTTCCATCAATAAATCCAAGTTTGTTAGTATTCCTTAAAGCAAATGTCATATCAATACTCCATATTTTATAATTTTCAGTTCTAGTTAGTTTAACAGACACAATAAGAGTACCACTAGTATCATTAGGATGCAGATAAAGAGAATCACCAAAAGTAAGTTTTAATTCAGAGGATGAACCAACATCAGAATTCTTAACAATATCATCACTAGCCTTAATGAATAAACAAACAAGATAAACAAAGTAGACTTATAAACCAGATAATAAAACAATTAGAGAACAGATAAGAGAAAAACAAAGCAGACAACTAAACAAACAGAAACAATTATCACCAAACTCCTTCAATCACAAATAACCACCAATTCCCATATCAATCTCCAAAGCTATCCTAACCTATCCTCCTTCAATCTAATAAAGAACAGAATATAAAATAAACTCACACCCAAGAATCAACTAGTACTGAGTTTGTGGACTGGGGTAAACCAGAGCAGGTATTCGTACCACTCAAACGGTGGCAGATCAAGATGTTAATTTACCAGTTTGCACCCACAAAACTCAAATATTGTTATTCTTAATGAAAAAAGATTTACAGTGCAATATAAAGCGGAAAGAATAAAGATCCAATCACAATCACCCTTAATTCACTTAGTTAAGGGTTGATTATGAACCAAATAAGCCAGCGAATACTCAAAGAACAAAAGCCCCAATTATTAGTAAATTAGGGTTTCAAGAACAAACCCTAATTTTCTTCAAATCAAAGCCCAAATATACCAGATCTCCAAAATAACCACCACAGATGTCCCAGAACACAATTAATTACCACCGGATGAATTAGGAAGACAAGATCCCCAAATTTCTTGGAAATGCTAGAAATTCAAATCGATAATAATCAACAGCCTATAGCTCTTGTACCATGTACGATGGTATCAAAGATAAGCTAAAACCTCAAACAATCTTTTGTTAGCTGATAAAACTCAATAGTTGGCACAGATTACCAACTATCAATAAGCAAAGAATACAAGATTAGATTATTGTTAAAACAATAATAATCAAACGATTACAGTGAAAAGACTGATCAAGATGATAAAAAAATATGAATGAAAGAAAGAAGCATTAATAGCTCTTTGAGAGAGAATTGATGTATCGATTGTTCCAACATAACCCAAGCAGATGAGATGATTATATAGGCTAGGATCATTCACTTTAGTCCTTAAGCTATGTAGAAGTATCCATTTGCACAGGATCAGACCCTCTACTTTATTACCTACAAAACATAAAAAACTAAAAAAGAAAATAAGCAAAAGATAATAAGTGATATGTTTAGATGTCAAATTACTGCTTATTTGAACAGACTGCCATGTATGACTTCTTCAATCCAATGTGGGATGAACTTTGCTGACCATGCGTTCATTTTTACCATGCTATTTTCTGGAATGTGCTTGTCCATACCAAATTCGTGAAAAACAATGCGTTATTTTTATACGAGTTTGATACTAAAATATTAGTATTTGCTAAAACTGCTGTAAAAACATGTTGTTATAGTCTTAATTGAAATATGGTACAAGCCTTCAAAATTCACAGGATGCCCTGTAGAGTACTTTTTGCTTATATGTCAACATCAATAACCTTACATCACATGAGTCTACATCACCTTAAAGTAGGTGGACCTACATGTATTTTCTTTGAGGTTCAAGAAAACCTTTCCCGTACACATTTATCATCCTATGAGATTCGTGATGAATACTAAAACTCCCACATTTGTATATGAGTCTCACATCCACTAATAAATTTCATACTTTTCAATAGGAAAGTATCAAAGTAATTATGTTTTGAGTCAAACACATTTCATTTCTTCATAAGGAAAAGGACAATGTTGGCATTTGAATAATAAACATACATCATGTTAAATAAGTAAATTGACGAGTTGCCAATTAACTAAAAGGTTATGGGTTCAAGCTTCGCTTAAGTCATTTGTGAGATACGTGATATAGAGTGCGAAAAAAAACTACTGTTCAAACAAAAGGTTTAATGAGTTAGCTATGAAAGACTAGAAAAATTAATGAACTTGCGATGTTACGTGCGATTAGTCATCTAATTTACCATATTAACTAGTGGGTTATACATGGAATCTTTATGATAAAATATTTCTGAGTCTCATCCAACTGAGATGATAAAATATTTTATATACCATTCAATACAAACAAATGACAAAAGTTCAATACGAAACAAGATTTTTCTAAAGAACATATCCCTTGATCTCAACCATCCATTCCTTTTAAATCTAATGGTGCAGTTTAATTGTTATTTTAATATAGTTAACTATGGAAGGGCATGTTTGTAATATCACTAAATACTAACAAAGGGTCGGTACAACCCTTAGTTACTCATTTCATTTCATTTCATTTCATTTCTTAATCTCACACACACACACACTCTCATTTTCTCTCACCACAAAGTTTTCCGGCGACTTCGATCTCCTCCATTTTGTAACACCCCCAATTCATGGATGCAGCGGAATTCGAACTGGGTGTTACTTGACAGCACAATAGTCACAATAATAGAAAACGAACTCCAATTGAGTCGTTTTAAAAGATTTATCATTCAAATTTTATAAATATCAGAGATTTACAAAATGAGGTCCCAAATGGTTCCATGTTTACAATGTATAATAAATGTGTTTTTGAATGATAATAAAATTTATAGCCCTCTTGAGTATCCGTGTCCTTCCGTGCCATCCTTGATCGTCATGAACCTGAAATACATGCTTGAGAGGTCAACACAAAGGTTGAGTGATATTCGTAGAGTTTAGTTAAATCGTTTGAACACAATATGTTGGTAGTGTGAGTTATAGGCTCACACCAATGTTTGGAAAACAAAAATCGTTATTTATTTCACTAAGCTCATACAACCAAAACATTAACATCGAACCAACAAAATTGGCATTATAGAAGCCCTATCAAGGTACTTTTGCCGTTATACCGCTAAATCTCAAATATAGTGCATTTGTGTGAACTCATCGTTGTTCAACACAAATGGGATTCGTCAATCCCAATAGATCTATTCACAATATTCGCGCTCACTAAAGGTAGTGACTAATGGTTCATGATATAGGGACTTCGAACATGGCAATCGTTACTTAGTGATAATAAAACATCGTCGGGAAGCATACATTAGAAAGCATCGTGTTCGAGTAGAAAAATAATAGCATGTATTCCCCCCATGGGTTTGTAAAATAGTTAAACAATAGAAAGTGGGGCTACGAACTCACCTTAAGTAGGATAGCAAGTAATGAAGGTGATGGTTGGATCGTGTAGGTTTCTACGAGCAACCTATAATAGAATGTTGCGACTTAGGATTTGTGTAAAGAATATAACGGAGTGCCTATATATATATCTTGCATTTAGTCCATGATGTGGTATGATGTATATTGTATGTCTTTGAAAGAAAGATTCATGAAACATGTATGTTTTGTATATCGTTTACTACCGTTCGGGCTGACATATTTCAGAAGTCATGTTAGTAAGCGTTCGAGGAGCCAGGACACTTTAACTCGTAAATCCAAAACTCAACTCGACGGCTTACATAATGAACTCCTCACATGAGGCTCCCTACTATTGTAGTAGTTGATAACATATATAGATATAAGTTTTGATTCGAAAAGTTACATGTCCGATATTTGAATAAACTTAGGAAAGTTTATTAGTACATGAAGATTGTTATTAGGGGTAATTTCATAAGTCTTGAATGATCATTTTCTCTTGGTAATATCTCATGGTTTCCTTTTAGGTGAAGTAGATCCAAATTGCTTGTTCATGTTATCGCCTAATTCATTGTTTCATGTTTACGCCTATGTAAGTTGTTATGGTCATTTCGTCATGGCCTAGCCATGACCTTTGGTCCTTGTTCCAAGGTCATGAGACACAACCTTGGCTCTAGCCATGGTTGTGGTCTTGATTATAGGTCATAAGACCTCTTGTTCCTTTCAAAGTATAACCACAATCTAGTGACTTTTGCCTAAAAATGGGCTGTTTAGAATTTGAAGAATTTTATCACTCGGAAAGCATTTTTAGGTCTCAAGCTTCTTTGTTCCTGAACGAAAACGTCGTTCCGGACAACTTTCGTGTTTTAACTTTTTGATGAATCGGACCAGAAGTGGGACTTTCAAAAAGTCAGAATGCGATTCAGTAAGGTTTAGGCAGTTTTGCCGGAAATCTTTGGTAACTTCAAATGGGCGTAACTTTTGACTCGTATACTCGTTTTAGGTGGTTCAAATTGCTATGGTTTCCTTGTTAGGTCCTCTACCACAATATGTAAAAATCAAATATCATATTTTTACCATTTTGATCAGGTTATACCAACAAAGTCACTAGTTTACTTGTTTGAATAACATAAGTTACATATATGTATCAATACTTGTTTTACTCACTTTTATACATCATGGACATGAATACAAGACATAATATAGCATGAATAATATGTAAATAACATGAACATGATTATTCAACAAGAAGCATGTTAGGGTTTGGCTTACAACTTTTGGCTTTCAAAGATGAAAGGAAGTTAACATGTAAGGATAGGACATTGATAGACTTGCTTCAACCCACTTCACTTCATGCAATCTTTCTACCCTTGGTATTCTTGAAAGATGGATGATGAAGGTTTAGGTGACTTGAGTGGATTCAAACTCAAGAGAAATCACCAAGTATATGAGGTTATGGAAGAGTTTTGGTAACTTATGATCAAACTAGGGTTTCTACTTGAATAAGCACTTGAACCTTGCAAGAAATTAGAAGGAAATAAAGCTAAGAATGGATGGTTATGGTGGTGGAGGTGCACGGCATAACAAGGGGGGGAGAGGGGCTATTTATAGTCCAAAATGAGGAGGTTAGGAAAGTGCTAGGAAATTACTAAAACTTGGTGACCAAGTTGTAAATAAGTGTTGATTTTAAGGGTAATTTCATGAAATTGAGCCACATAGTGTGAATCCCCCCTCCTAGGGCGGTTCACATGGATAAGGGGGGGTGAGGTGTGCCTTGGATGATATTATCCAAGTTACTAGATGAGTTTTGACTCCGGGAAATGCCAATCGTAAATGATTAAGCCTCAAAACGTAAAACCGGGTGTCGTAAAATTATGGAATTTGAAAGTATTGTTAGACATGTCCATATGTCTCATAATAAAATATAAAATGAGTGGTAGGTTCCATTTGGGTGGTAAACCCTGCTAAAAACTGGAAACACGGGTATAAAACGCGTAATACGTAAAATGTACGAATATTGCGTAAAATTGAGAAAAGTAAAATGTTACTTTTCTAATAGGTTATAAATGATTTAAAAAGACTTATAATGTCTAGACTGGGCTCAGTCTAGTGTCGGTTGGTGTTAAATGTCTTTTTGACATCAAACCGTAAGCCTAAAAATCAAGGAATGACTTATAAAATCAATGAATGATTTTTGGTCAAAGGAGGAGGGAAAAATTATGTTGACTTTTTCTAATAAGTTTGAAAACTCAAAACGTCTTAGAAACTCGTTTTGTGGTCTAACGGTTAATCGCCCATTCGGTTAAGCGTGCTCATGTGAGAGTAGTACCGACTTGGGTGACCTGCTGGGAAGTCTTTGGTCATGTTTTTCTCAGTCACGATTAATTCTCAAATAAATCATGAGTGTGTCAAACATTTTTCTGATGCGGGGTCACTTAACGCGGTCGAGTTTCGTTGTACGTAGAATTTCTGAATGACGTTTTACCCTAAAACGTGTAATTCCTTAATAACTTTCACGAAAATGATCTGACGAATGACAAACATTTAATTTGCCATGGAAATGATTTATCACTCGAGAATATCAAATAAAAATCAACTTTCGGGAAAGTTTCGGGAAAAATGAATAGTAAAAGTGAATAGTGAAATTTTCCGGGAATGGTAATTAACCTGAAATTGCGAATTGTTACAGTCTCTACCCCTTACGGGGAACTTCGTCCCGAAGTTCTTTGTGTGTCATATGTTGGAGTGGTGTCGATGAAAAGATGTGGTTACTTATGAGGACTAAAGCCTGGGATTACTGGTGATGTAATTTGATTTGTCATTTCAGTGTATGGTGTAGGATGAGGCTTACTTTTATGTAGGAAAGGTATGGTAATAATCGAATATCAAGGAAATTGATATAGCAGTCGAATATTAATAGGAATTGAGATAGTAATTGCAATCATAGCCTAGTAGGTAATCGGTTGTTGTATCTAGTGTTTATTGACTTCATACTTATGTTATTTCGGATACAAATAAGCCCACTTGTTTATAATTCTTTATTTACATAGAGAGAGGCATCCCAAACAATGTAAATAGTGGAATATAAACTTATGGTTCGGTGATTTACAATTTCTTTATTTAAATGAAAAGGCATCCCAATTCATTCAAATAATTATAAATCATCCTACTTAATAATTCCCAACACAACATTCATACTTAGCCGGTGAGTTACAAGGTAGTGTTTTACGAGATGATACTGGTGTTCCAAAAGTACAAGATGAATATTCAATCTTGTAAAGCTGATGAGCGTGCTTGTGGTGTAACTATGGATGATTTGAGCTTTAAAAGTGCATCAAGATCTGTTAATGAGTTTGTGGTTTCAACGGTTGTGAAGGTAATGTTGTGATATGTTGATGAACAGAATTGTGTAGTGTATGCTTAACATTAATACTCTTAGGCATAGATGTTGAGTTTGCTTTGAAAATCTTAAGAGATTTTAAAGGTTTATGATGGAATGGTATCCTTAGGACCTAAACAGGATAGTACTTCTACAGGATGAAGAGAATAATTGATAACTATCCCAAGATAGTAGTTCGGATTATCTCATAAATGAAAACTTTCAAGAATGAAATTAGGTAGTACAAATAAGGTGTTAAGATTTTGCTGAGTGGTAAGGCATTATCGTGTCTCTAGATCGTTTTAATGTATTCTGTTGGTTTATCGAATTCAAGTAGGAAATCAACCTAAACATAACCCTAGTACAACTACTCTCAGTATTTGAAAATTTTAAGTCGAATATAGTTAGTCAGACTATATTCCACTGTCCCTAGGTTAAATATAGGTGACTAGTCTATATTTAGCCAAGGTTCGATAAAATTTTCAAATACCTAAATTAGGTATACATGTGATATGTCTGTTGCTTTCGGGAAATTGTCCACTAACAAAGGCGATGTCAAACCCTTAAGTTGCAAGTCCTATCTATACAAGACTTGTAACGTATGTTTACATATTCCATTGGATAGAAGATAGTAAAGGTAGGTACGTGTGGAAAGGAAGTTTTAAGTAGTTCTAAAATAGAACATACTTGGCCAGGATTATGAACTTTTAATAATGAAGGTTTCATAAGAAAACTTTGATGAATGTAGAGAAACTTCAGCTTTTGTAGGTAATGGATTTGTTTGTCCTTTAGAAATCTCATATTTCTTATTTAGAAATCGATAGGTTGTGACGGATTTTTGATATCATATGAAATGATGTTGATGAGGTGGTGGAATAATTCCAGAGACCATTGCACAAATCACAATGTCTCGGAAGTAGATTAGACCATTGTGTGACTCAAAACATTTGAGAAATGATTAAGACCATTGTGTCATACAATGTCCGGGAACTAGAAAAGGCCATTGTAATCAGTTACAATGTCTTGGATATAAAATGTTGGAGTAGGAACATGGTTGGGAGAATGTGGTTGTGTCGAAATGTCATAGAATAGGCATGTGTAGATATGTTTAGATAAAATGATTGAATATAACTCGAATGTATATATAAATATACTTATATGTTTGTGTAGCATAACATGCTTACAAAGTCCATAATCGTCTGGAGGATGGAAGACACGAAGATCGGAAGGCTATAAAATGTTTTTGCTTGTAGTGTGGTTATAGTTTATGTCTCAATTAGACCCGTTTCTCTATAACCATGGCTCTGATACCAATCTGTAACACCCCCAATTCATGGATGCAGCGGAATTCGAACTGGGTGTTACTTGACAGCACAATAGTCACAATAATAGAAAACGAACTCCAATTGAGTCGTTTTAAAAGATTTATCATTCAAATTGTATAAATATCAGAGATTTACAAAATGAGGTCCCAAATGGTTCCATGTTTACAATGTATAATAAATGTGTTTTTGAATGATAATAAAATTTATAGCCCTCTTGAGTATCCGTGTCCTTCCGTGCCATCCTTGATCGTCATGAACCTGAAATACATGCTTGAGAGGTCTACACAAAGGTTGAGTGATATTCGTAGAGTTTAGTTAAATCGTTTGAACACAATATGTTGGTAGTGTGAGTTATAGGCTCACACCAATGTTTGGAAAACAAAAATCGTTATTTATTTCACTAAGCTCATACAACCAAAACATTAACATCGAACCAACAAAATTGGCATTATAAAAGCCCTATCAAGGTACTTTTGCCGTTATACCGCTAAATCTCAAATATAGTGCATTTGTGTGAACTCATCGTTGTTCAACACAAATGGGATTCGTCAATCCCAATAGATCTATTCACAATATTCGCGCTCACTAAAGGTAGTGACTAATGGTTCATGATATAGGGACTTCGAACATGGCAATCGTTACTTAGTGATAATAAAACATCGTCGGGAAGCATACATTAGAAAGCATCGTGTTCGAGTAGAAAAATAATAGCATGTATTCCCCCCATGGGTTTGTAAAATAGTTAAACAATAGAAAGTGGGGCTACGAACTCACCTTAAGTAGGATAGCAAGTAATGAAGGTGATGGTTGGATCGTGTAGGTTTCTACGAGCAACCTATAATAGAATGTTGCAACTTAGGATTTGTGTAAAGAATATAACGGAGTGCCTATATATATATCTTGCATTTAGTCCATGATGTGGTATGATGTATATTGTATGTCTTTGAAAGAAAGATTCATGAAACATGTATGTTTTGTATATCGTTTACTACCGTTCGGGCTGACATATTTCAGAAGTCATGTTAGTAAGCGTTCGAGGAGCCAGGACACTTTAACTCGTAAATCCACAACTCAACTCGACGGCTTACATAATGAACTCCTCACATGAGGCTCCCTACTATTGTAGTAGTTGATAACATATATAGATATAAGTTTTGATTCGAAAAGTTACATGTCCGATATTTGAATAAACTTAGGAAAGTTTATTAGTACATGAAGATTGTTATTAGGGGTAGTTTCATAAGTCTTGAATGATCATTTTCTCTTGGTAATATCTCATGGTTTCCTTTTAGGTGAAGTAGATCCAAATTGCTTGTTCATGTTATCGCCTAATTCATTGTTTCATGTTTACGCCTATGTAAGTTGTTATGGTCATTTCGTCATGGCCTAGCCATGACCTTTGGTCCTTGTTCCAAGGTCATGAGACACAACCTTGGCTCTAGCCATGGTTGTGGTCTTGATTATAGGTCATAAGACCTCTTGTTCCTTTCAAAGTATAACCACAATCTAGTGACTTTTGCCTAAAAATGGGCTGTTTAGAATTTGAAGAATTTTATCACTCGGAAAGCATTTTTAGGTCTCGAGCTTCTTTGTTCCTGAACGAAAACGTCGTTCCGGACAACTTTCGTGTTTTAACTTTTTGATGAATCGGACCAGAAGTGGGACTTTCAAAAAGTCAGAATGCGATTCAGTAAGGTTTAGGCAGTTTTGCCGGAAATCTTTGGTAACTTCAAATGGGCGTAACTTTTGACTCGTATACTCGTTTTAGGTGGTTCAAATTGCTATGGTTTCCTTGTTAGGTCCTCTACCACAATATGTAAAAATCAAATATCATATTTTTACCATTTTGATCAGGTTATACCAACAAAGTCACTAGTTTACTTGTTTGAATAACATAAGTTACATATATGTATCAATACTTGTTTTACTCACTTTTATACATCATGGACATGAATACAAGACATAATATAGCATGAATAATATGTAAATAACATGAACATGATTATTCAACAAGAAGCATGTTAGGGTTTGGCTTACAACTTTTGGCTTTCAAAGATGAAAGGAAGTTAACATGTAAGGATAGGACATTGATAGACTTGCTTCAACCCACTTCACTTCATGCAATCTTTCTACCCTTGGTATTCTTGAAAGATGGATGATGAAGGTTTAGGTGACTTGAGTGGATTCAAACTCAAGAGAAATCACCAAGTATATGAGGTTATGGAAGAGTTTTGGTAACTTATGATCAAACTAGGGTTTCTACTTGAATAAGCACTTGAACCTTGCAAGAAATTAGAAGGAAATAAAGCTAAGAATGGATGGTTATGGTGGTGGAGGTGCACGGCATAACAAGGGGGGGAGAGGGGCTATTTATAGTCCAAAATGAGGAGGTTAGGAAAGTGCTAGGAAATTACTAAAACTTGGTGACCAAGTTGTAAATAAGTGTTGATTTTAAGGGTAATTTCATGAAATTGAGCCACATAGTGTGAATCCCCCCTCCTAGGGCGGTTCACATGGATAAGGGGGGGTGAGGTGTGCCTTGGATGATATTATCCAAGTTACTAGATGAGTTTTGACTCCGGGAAATGCCAATCGTAAATGATTAAGCCTCAAAACGTAAAACCGGGTGTCGTAAAATTATGGAATTTGAAAGTATTGTTAGACATGTCCATATGTCCCATAATAAAATATAAAATGAGTGGTAGGTTCCATTTGGGTGGTAAACCCTGCTAAAAACTGGAAACACGGGTATAAAACGCGTAATACGTAAAATGTACGAATATTGCGTAAAATTGAGAAAAGTAAAATGTTACTTTTCTAATAGGTTATAAATGATTTAAAAAGACTTATAATGTCTAGACTGGGCTCAGTCTAGTGTCGGTTGGTGTTAAATGTCTTTTAGACATCAAACCGTAAGCCTAAAAATCAAGGAATGACTTATAAAATCAATGAATGATTTTTGGTCAAAGGAGGAGGGAAAAATTATGTTGACTTTTTCTAATAAGTTTGAAAACTCAAAACGTCTTAGAAACTCGTTTTGTGGTCTAACGGTTAATCGCCCATTCGGTTAAGCGTGCTCATGTGAGAGTAGTACCGACTTGGGTGACCTGCTGGGAAGTCTTTGGTCATGTTTTTCTCAGTCACGATTAATTCTCAAATAAATCATGAGTGTGTCAAACATTTTTCTGATGCGGGGTCACTTAACGCGGTCGAGTTTCGTTGTACGTAGAATTTCTGAATGACGTTTTACCCTAAAACGTGTAATTCCTTAATAACTTTCACGAAAATGATCTGACGAATGACAAACATTTAATTTGCCATGGAAATGATTTATCACTCGAGAATATCAAATAAAAATCAACTTTCGGGAAAGTTTTGGGAAAAATGAATAGTAAAAGTGAATAGTGAAATTTTCCGGGAATGGTAATTAACCTGAAATTGCGAATTGTTACACATTTCATCCTCCACGTCATCAACTTTCGGTCCAATCTGCTCCTCAACCACAACCACACCGTCCGCGCGTTTGTCCGACGTGCCAGCGATCTCACCTCTCTACCTCCTCCCTCACCCTCTCTCGAACTCGCCTACGGTGACGTCACTGACTACGACTCACTCCTTGCAGCTTGCTCCGGCTGCCACGTCATCTTCCACGTGGCTACTTTAGTTGAGTCGTGGATACTTGATCCTTCTAGATTCATTGCTGTGAGAGAAAAAGACACTTTGTTTTATTGCTTTTCTTAGTTTGCTGTAAGTCACATAGGGTGTTTCATATTACAAATTTTCTTTTACCAATTTTTAAAGTATTTCATTAGGTTGTTTTAACTTCAAAGTTGTGTTACAAAATACAATAATGTGGCTATATATAGAGAAAGAAGTGTAATGTACAGTATACAATAACTAACCAAATCATTTTTTAGTATGCAATACTTATAGCCACAAGGTATCAAACATATATGATATACAATGTGTTTTTAGTATACAATATTTATTTGAGGCTTTTTGAATGTTGTGTACTAATATTTTTTTTTGGAAGACAATTTGTTATGTGCAAAGATATTGGTTGATTCTATTTTTGCTTTTGATTAGCCTCAAACAGTCAGATAATTATTGATCAACCACTTGTGAATGGTCAATTATAATAGTCAAACAGCTGAGGCAAATGCTTCCGTGGAATACAGTGTTTCCCCGGGTCGTAATGTCCCAACGAGGTGTGCGATGTTTTATTAGAAACGACTCTGTGATCAGTGAAAATGAACAGGAATATGGATAAAGTGTGTGTGTGTGATTAATCTAAGGTTTTATAACTTAAAATAACTTAGGAAAACTATATTAACGATTACGTGGAACCTAGATATCTAAAAACGTTAAAACGTACACCAAATTAAAATCAGACGCGACTGCGTACTGAGAAAAAGGTGAGTTTTAAGAAAAATAAACTACAAGGGTTAAAAATGGAAATTCTATAAACTTAAACTTAAAATAAAATTAAATTAAAAAGAAAACTATTTTTTAGATTATTTTATTATTTATTATTAATTATTTAATTAAAAACTATTTAACTATTTAATTAAAACTAATTTTAAATCAAACTAAAAATAACAAATATTAATCTAAAAACTTATAAAAATAATTTTTAAAACTTAAAATGAACTTGAAGAAAGTATAAAAAATAAAAATAAATGTTTTTGTCTTTTTATAGATTTTTTATTAATTAAAAACTATTTATATTAATTAAACTAATTAAACTATTTTTAAATTACAAATAATACTAAATTGACTTAGAAAATTATGAAAAAAATTTCTAAAATTATATTATGACTTATAAAAGCTATAAAAAATATAAAAACTAGGTATTACCTTATAAAAATTAATTATGCTATTTAAAACTTACTTATTTATTAATTACTAATAAAACTATTTTTAATTCTAATAAATACTAAATTACAAAATAAAAATCTGAGAAAATTATTAAAAATACTTTAATATAAAAGGAAATTAATAAAAATATAAAAACACAACTTCCTTAATTAAAATCTAAAAATGAAAATTAAAATTAAATTATATTGATTTTTCTGGATTTTTCTTTTACAAAACTATATTATACTTAAAAATAAACAACTTTTGTAAAAACAACTAATTTATAAGCTAAAATTAAGCACTGTGGAAGCTTAATGCTACCACAGTTGACTTTTGTTGACTGATAAGGCAAATAAGCTCAAATGAGCTTATGTGGGACCCACCTTGGTTAATTCTGGTTCTAATAAGTTAATTGGACTTGTCAAAGCTAAAATTAGCCAAATAAGCTCAGTAGATAAGCTGATAAGCCAAAATAAGCTATTCCAAAAACTTAAAATCAACACAGAATGGGGACAAACTTTATGGCTTATTCTAGGTGGGGTCCACAGTGATTCAAGTCAAACAAAAGGTCAATCCTAAGAGTCTACTAGGAGGGGGATTCAATTATACAAGGTTTGAGGTCTGGGGCCCACTGAGGTGGTCACAAATCACCACCAAAGTGGTGGTGATGGCCTGAGATGACTGCAGCAGGGGAGATGTTCTCCCTGCAGTTGTGTTTGGGGGTGAGTGGGACCCACACTAAAAATCACAAAAATAAGCCCTTAATTGATTTCTAAAGACTAGCTGACATACTTTAACATGTAAAAATCCTGAAGTCTCAATCCCAACACATAAATCAAAACAAATCTTTGAAATCTTGTAAAAATCTGAGATGAGCAAAAGTTGACTTTTGAATAAAAACTAAGATTTGACTTTAATGAACTTTGGATGAGCTTGGATGATTAAATGATGTTTGTAAACCCTAAGTAAGATTAAATAAAGCTTCTATAACAAGTTTCAAGCTTATGATGATGATTTGGGTTCAAGAAACTCCAACAGTGGACTGTGGAGATTGATCAAAGAGTGATTTGACTTTTAAACAAATAACATGGGATTTTTAGGCTATGACTGAGTTATTAGAACCTAAATAAGCTTAACTCATCCACAAATCAACAATAAAAATCAAAGCACAGTGGTTAAAGCCACTGTGCCAAACACCCCTTATATTTATGAATTGAAGGTTTATACTTAACTAAACTAGGATTAGACCTAACAATACCTAACTACTGATCTTAACCAATTTAATAACTATATATAAAACTAATTAAGCAGTAAAATATAGCTACTAATAACAAGGAAAGTTAAATGCAAAGATCAAGCTTGACTTACAAGTGGTATGTGACTGAGATTATGGAACAAGGAACCAAGATCTACCTAACAACCTTCCACAAGGTTACTAATACCATATACAATCCAGAATGCACCTTGCTCAGTTCTCTTCTTCCTCAAACTATAATTTTTTATTTATTTTTAATTTTCTTGTATTTTTTTAAGTATTTTTCTTTTGTTAATTTATTTTGATGACTAAGACTTCTAAAGCTTAACTTAAGCTTTGTCAGAGCTTACTTGAGCTTGTAGAATCCAGAAACAAGACTAAAAACAACAACTAAGCTTTTGGTGATTTTTGAAATAAGATTAAATTGCATAAACTGAAATCAGAACTGAAACTTGAAATTAATGGATGAAAAAGTCTAAGGATACACTTAATTCACTTATTACAATACTGAAAAACTTAAAATTACACTAGAATGAGAAATTACACTAAAATGATTGAATTATACTAAAACCTAATCTAATGATATCTCCTCCCTGCTTCTTTCTTCTTTATAATGGACTTTTGAGGTTCCCCACTTGATTCTGAGTCATTCCCACTTTAATTCACATCCCTTGGATCACTGCAGCTCATCATAGCCGTTTAAATGCAAATTGGCGCCAAAAGCGTCTGTGGTTGCTTGGAGAGGTTTATCAGGCATTAAATGGGTCTTGGATAGATGTGGAGGTGGAGGGGACATGGTGTGAAAGGATGTATCAAGTTGGGATGGTGAGGTGGAGTTGAAACAGTAGGTGAGTGGTGGTTTGGTGGTCTGTGTGATGGTGGTGGTATTTGGGAGGGAAAAGAGGGGTGACTGGGTGGTTTTGTGGGTTTGACCAAATGGGTTGACCGGGTTTTTATTAAGGGTGGACTGGGCTGGATTATACATGGGCCAGAAAATATAGGGTGGGCTTGGTGTGTGGTTTTGGTTTATAATAACATTAGGATCCGTTTGGTTTATTTGTAATAAAACACAAGGACCAAAAATGTAATTATGGAAAATTATAGGGATTGAAAATGTGACTTTCCCATAGTTATCAAAAGGGCCATATTGATCATTCATGAATAGTACAAGGGTCACTTTTGATAATTTCCATTTTTTTTATATCCGGGGACCTTTTCTGTAAATCCACCAAACTTCAGGGACCTTTTATGTAATTTTCTGATTTTAAAGGGCTAAACCTGTAAATATCAAATAGTTAACACAAAGGACCAATTATGTCATTTAAGAATAGTATAAGGTTTATTTTGATTAATTTCCAATTTTAAAAACCTTAGGGACTAATTTTGACACTTTTCAAACTTGAGGGACCAAAGTTGTAACTTTGTGAATTTTAACTTCAAAGGACTTTTCCTTACAACTTATGAATCCCAAGGACCTTTTATGACATTTGAACAAGTTTTAAATGACCAGGGACTAGTTTTGCCAATTTGTCAAAGTTCAGGGACTGAAACTGTAAATTAGGTGTATTTTACATGTTATTCATCAGTTTTCATCCCTTTTGCACTTGAAGCACCTAAAAACACAGTTTGGTGATATTTCCAGTATTTTGAAGCATATTTGAGTGTGTTTAGATGTTTTAGTAGCCTAGAATGGGTATAAAATGATGAGTATTTAGACACTCATCAATCCCCCACACTAAACTATTGCTAGTCCCTAGCAATCTATTGAGAAAAACTTAATGGATTTGAAAAACTCTTTACCAAAAGCCATCACTTCTGGAGTAGCCAGGTGTAAGAACTGTGGTACACCTGATAACCGTGTGATTTTGAGCAAACCACCAGCTGTCAACGGATTTGATTAGTCTTTACCAAAAGCCGTTTGCTTCTGGACTAGCCAACTCTTGATGGAATAGTCAACATCTTGGTGAGCCGATTACCAATTATGGTTTTTCCACTGCCTTTACCACAAGCCATAATCTAGCGGGCTAGCCAACTCATTCGCTTTATGGGATATGGGGAGTTGAGGAACCATACAATTTTTGGCAAATTGCAAGCCATCAACGGGTTTGAGATGTCTTTACCAAGAGCCGTTCGCTCCTGGACTAGTCAATCCATTTGTCATTTAGACTTTGGCGGACTGATTACCACAAAAATTTTGAAGCACAAGTGAAAAAATTTTAAATTTTTGCCAAAAACGGGGGTACTAGAAGATATAATGTGATAAAATTCGCAATTTTTGCCAAAAACGGGGGTACTAGAAGATATAATGTGATAAAATTCGCTAGAATTCCCCCCCCCCCCCCCCACACTTAGAATTGAATATTGTCCTCAATATTCAAAGTCCCGGCTATTATGCTGTAACACCCCCAAAATATCGCAGCGGCAGACTGTGTCATAGGGGTGCTACTTCATAATACAAAGTACAAGGTATAGAAAACGAACTCTAAATGAGACGTTTTGAAAAGTTACCATTCGATTAATAAATTCCGAGATACAAACTTGAGTTCCATAATACAATACATAAGAGTTTTAAAACATATCGAATGGTAAAGATAAAAGCATAAGTCTTCAAAACATGCCAAGCGACTCAATGCTCCATGCAACAGCTATCACCTTATAGACCTGAGATAAACATGCTAAAGTGTCAACACAATGGTTGGTGAGTTCATAGAGTTTGTCTTAAAATAGTTGAAAAAGCCTCAAAAGAATGTTCACACAGCAAAGGCATTGAGAATCCACTCAGTTGCAAGTCTCGCCATAAGAGACTTGCAACCTGTGTGTTCACAACCCACTGCTAATATATATGGTATAATAAAGACATGTATAATTTCATCAAAACAGTTTAGCAATTAGTCGTGAGTCTACACTTCATCTCCGAAGACCTCACGTTTATGATGTATCCAACATTCGCAAATGTTAGGATGTATCAATAGCCTCAATGGTCATCCAACAACTTAATTTGGAGCCATCGGAAGTCTCAATGGTCATCCAGCAACTTAATCTGGAGCCACTGGAAGTCTCACAATTAAATATAACGCAATCATGTAGATATGAAAATCAAGTATAATGCGATCAAGTATAAGACAATCAAGTGTAACACAATAAAGTATAAACAATCAAGTATAAATGTTTAAGAGTATTTGTACAAGTAAGCAAGTAGTTGAGCATGTATCCCCCCCAAGAGTTAAAACAAGTATGAAAAGAGTAGGGGCTATGACTCACCTTAAGCTTAAGTGATGTGAAATCAAAGTGGTAGTCGAATCGTGAAAGTCTCTAAGAGCAGCCTATAATAGAACGTTGCGACTTAGGTTTGGAGTAACGTCTAAGAATACGAAGAATTGCCTATATATGTCTTGCATAATGTTCATGATGTAGTACTTAGTATATAGCGTAAGTCGTTGAATATAAATGGTTTATGAAACATGTATAAGTTGTATATCTCTTACTACCGTTCGGGCCGACATAATTCAGAAGTCATGGAGTAAACGTTCGAGGAGCCAGGACACTTTAATTCGTAAATCCACAACTCATCTCGACGGCTTACTTAATGAACTTCTCACATGAGGCTCCCTACTATTGTAGTATTTGATAACAAATGTATAAGTTTTGATCCGAAAAGTTACATGTCCAATATTTGAATAAACTTAGGAAAGTCTATTTGTACATGAAGATTGTTATTAGGGTAAGTTTATTATAACTTGTATCTCATGGTTCTTTAGGTAGAGTAGATCCAAATTGTTTGTTCAAGTTATCGTTAACTCCTTGTTTCATGTTTTCGCCTAAGTAAGTTTATATGGTCATTTAGTCATGGCTTCGCCATGACCTTGGTCATTTTTCCATGGTCTTGAGACTCAACCTTGGCTTTAGCCATGGTTGTGGTCTTGGCTTTAGGTCATTAGACCTCTTGGTCTTAGTAAATCATAACTATAATATAGTGACTTTGGTCTAAAATGGGCTGTTAAGATTTTGAAGAAAATTATCACTCGGAAAGCGTTTTCAGGGCTCGAGCTTCTTTGGTCCTGAACGAAAACGTCGTTCCGGACAACTTTCGTGTTTTAACTTTTTGATGAATCGGAACAGAAGGGTGACTTTCAAAATCAAAATTTGATCAGAATGCTATTTAGGCAGTTTTGCCGTTTTGGTTTCGCTAGCTTCAAATGGTCATAACTTTTGACTCGGGTACTCGTTTTGGGTGATTCATATTGCTATGTTTTCCTTGTTAAGTCCTCTTTAACAGTAAGTAAGTTTCAAATATCAAAGTTATACTATTTTGGTCGTGGTTCTCCATAAAAATCACTAGTTTGCTTGTTTTACTTGTCATAAGTTAACATATGTATACCAATACTTGTTTTATCCATTTTTAAACATCATGAACACAATAACAAGAACATATATAGTATGAAAGGAACACAAAGAGCATGAAAATGATAATTAAGCAAGAAAGTATGTTAGGGTTTGCTTACAACTTTTGGCCTTAATGAAAAAGGGAAACTAGGACAAGAACTAGGACTTTGATTGAATAAGCTTTCCTCCACTTTAGTAACCCTTCTACCCTTGTATTCTTGAATGATTTGTGATGAAGGTTTAGGTGACTTGAGTGGATCTAAACTCAAGAGAATCACCAAAGTATATGAGGTTATGGAAGTGTTTTGGTTACCTAAAAGAAACTAGGGTTTCTATCTTGTTGAAGCACTTGAACCTTGCTAGAAATTAGAAGTAAATAAGCTAAGTGTGGTGTGGTTTGGTGTGTGTTGATGGACGGCAAAGAAAGGGGGAGGGGGGCTTTTATAGGGTCTTAAGGAGGTTAGTTTAGTTGACTAGTCCAACCTTGGAGGCCAAGGTGAACACATGTAATCATCCTAAGGCTATTGTCATGAGATTAAGACACACAAGGGCTGAAATCCCCCCCCTAGGTCGGTTCATATGCTTGGAGAACAAGGTGTGGACTTTTGATGATATTATCCTACTTATGTGACTAGTTTTGACTCCGTAAATTGCTAACCGTAAATGATTAAGCCTCAAAACGTAAAACCGGGAGTCGTAAAAATACGGAACTTGAAAGTATTGTTAAACATGTCAATATAGTCCATAATAAAATATAAAATGAGTGGTAGGATCTATCGGGTGCTAAAACCCTGCTAAAAACTGGAAACACGGGTCTAAAACGCGTAATTCGCGTAAAACGCTGAACTGAAAAACGTAAAATTCCAAAACTTTTGGAATTGTCATAAAATGATAGAAAATCATATTTCTATAGTTTATAATGTTTTATGGATATATCGGGATGCTGGAAGGACGTTTAAACCTAAAAGTAAATCTCGGACACGGCTTTGTGATTTTTGCAGAAATGATCCGACGAGCGTCAAACTCTCGGATTATCGTTAAAATAGTTTAACTTACGAGAATATGAAATAAAAATTTCTGAGATGAATAGTGAAAAGTGAATAGTAAAAAGTGAATAGTGAAATTTTCGGGAATAAAAGTTAACCTGAAATTGCGAATTGTTACAGTCTCTACCTCTTCAGGAAACTTCGTCCCGAAGTTTAGTGTGTCTAGGTCTCTTATCTTAATAACGGCATAATAAAGCTAGATTTTGAACTAGGATAGAATAATATGGTAGGATAAAGTACGTACCCGTTACGCATTGCGGGCTTCCTTAGCACCCAAATAGTATGCTCGACCCCGAGGTGGACTAACATTGTATTCACGGTTTGGGTTATTTTCTTCAAGCATTACGGCTAGAGTTGGGTTATCTAGCACTTGTCTCTATGCCCTATTTAACTTAGGACAAGTATCTCGGAAGTGGTTTGGGCTGTTGCACTCAAAGCATGTCTTTTGGTTGTTTCTTATATTGCCCGCATTCACCGGTGCTACTTGCCTTGCCATTGCTTTACACTGATTTGTAAAATGGCTCTTCTGATTGCAATTAGTACACATTCGACAGGGCTCAGACCTCTGATGATGATAAGCACATTTATTACACTTAGGATGTGGACCTTCATACTTTCCCTGATCATAAACTGTTGCCGCAAATCCTCTTGCTCTCTTATTATTAACCACTGTACCCTTTTGCTCGCTCGATTCACCCATTCCCTTCCTTTTGTCACTATTCTTCAAAGTTCCATTCCTGACAATCTCATCGGTTAGGGTCCCTGCTCTCAATATTGCACTCTGAATTGTGGGAGGTTCGGCTGTTTTCACTGTCCCACGAATCTCAGGAACAAGGCCATAGATGTACCTCTCAATCCTTTTGGATTCAGGGTTAACCAGATGAGGAACTAGTTTAGCTAGTTCATGAAACCGATCTGTGTAGGTTGCATGACCAGCCCCTACCATAGAGTGATGCCAAAACTCGTCTTCTAGTTTTTGCATTTCATTAACCGGGCAGTATTCTTCCTTTAGTAGTCCCTTAAAGTCGTCCCATGTCATGCCTACAGCTGCTTCTCTAGTCCTTGCTTGAATCTGCATGTTCCACCATGTCAATGCCTTTTCTGATAGCAAGCATGCAGAATATTTCACTCTCTGGTGGATTGCACAGTTACTGATGTCAATCACTGACTCCATCTTCTCGACCCATCTTGTATATGCCAATGCACCTCCTTTACCATTAAATTCAATTGGCTTGCATGACGTAAATTCCTTATACGTGCATCCAGTCCTATGGTTGTTGTTGTTGTTGTTATCATTCCTTCCTCCATTATTTGTAGCGTCATTTATGCTTCCGTGGTTTCCCGAATTGTTCATGTGATTGCCAACTTGTGTGACTATAGTGGGAAGTAGGTTTTGTAGTTGTTGGGCAATAATGGTGGAGACATCTGGATTTCCACCAGCGTTACTAGGGTTACTAGTGTCGTGAGCATCTCCTCTACCTCCACGTCCACCAGTTCTTCCACTATCATTACTAGGGTTACTAGTGTCGTGAGCAGCTCCTCTACCTCCACGACCACCAGTTCTTCCACCTCTTGGTGTTGCACCACCTCGGCTAGTGCTACGAGTTACTCTCTTTGGTGCCATGATATCTACAAGGAGGGACATTTTGTCAACGTCAGATATGAGGTGATATTCCTAGACTACTTTAGTCTTAAATCTTGTCAATTTTGAGTCAATCGTCGATTAATGTAAGCATGGTCACATATGTCTACGTGAGTCGTGACGCATTTATAATTATGTTGGCCACCATAATTATAATTGCTTCCTTTCACACGTATACATATTTACCAGGCACACATAACTCAACAATTGGTACTACATCATTGGGTAGACTTTCTATCATCTGCTCTTAAGTTGTGAAAGGGTAATGTAGTGTAGGTATCTAGAGAAGGTGATATGACAAAAAGGACTAGCCGCACTTGTAGAAAGGTTTGAGTGCCGTACTAGGACATATGAACCACTTCTAGGTATTAGAATCATATAAAGTAAGTATAAGGCAAATCATCAAATCTCTACAAGAAACTAATAACCTTTATTTAACTTAATCTTATGTCTTATCAAACAAGAACTGTCACAAGATTAAGTTAATTAAACAATTATTACTTAGCTCTAAATTTTTGATGACTTGACTATTGTCTGGGGTTTCTTCTAAACAAACAATTAGCAATAAGCATATGCGCATGAAGTGTATGTAAGGCAATATAAAGAGAAGAGTCTTAATGTTTATAGCAGTTATAGTCTAGGTAGTAAATGCAACCTAGTTCTCTATAACCAAGGCTCTGGTACCAATCTGTAACACCCCCAAAATATCGCAGCGGAAGACTGTGTCATAGGGGTGCTACTTCATAATACAAAGTACAAGGTATAGAAAACGAACTCTAAATGAGACGTTTTGAAAAGTTACCATTCGATTAATAAATTCCGAGATACAAACTTGAGTTCCATAATACAATACATAAGAGTTTTAAAACATATCGAATGGTAAAGATAAAAGCATAAGTCTTCAAAACATGCCAAGCGACTCAATGCTCCATGCAACAGCTATCACCTTATAGACCTGAGATAAACATGCTAAAGTGTCAACACAATGGTTGGTGAGTTCATAGAGTTTGTCTTAAAATAGTTGAAAAAGCCTCAAAAGAATGTTCACACAGCAAAGGCATTGAGAATCCACTCAGTTGCAAGTCCCGCCATAAGAGACTTGCAACCTGTGTGTTCACAACCCACTGCTAATATATATGGTATAATAAAGACATGTATAATTTCATCAAAACAGTTTAGCAATTAGTCGTGAGTCTACACTTCATCTCCGAAGACCTCACGTTTATGATGTATCCAACATTCGCAAATGTTAGGATGTATCAATAGCCTCAATGGTCATCCAACAACTTAATTTGGAGCCATCGGAAGTCTCAATGGTCATCCAGCAACTTAATCTGGAGCCACTGGAAGTCTCACAATTAAATATAACGCAATCATGTAGATATGAAAATCAAGTATAATGCGATCAAGTATAAGATAATCAAGTGTAACACAATCAAGTATAAACAATCAAGTATAAATGTTTAAGAGTATTTGTACAAGTAAGCAAGTAGTTGAGCATGTATCCCCCCCAAGAGTTAAAACAAGTATGAAAAGAGTAGGGGCTATGACTCACCTTAAGCTTAAGTGATGTGAAATCAAAGTGGTAGTCGAATCGTGAAAGTCTCTAAGAGCAGCCTATAATAGAACGTTGCGACTTAGGTTTGGAGTAACGTCTAAGAATACGAAGAATTGCCTATATATGTCTTGCATAATGTTCATGATGTAGTACTTAGTATATAGCGTAAGTCGTTGAATATAAATGGTTTATGAAACATGTATAAGTTGTATATCTCTTACTACCGTTCGGGCCGACATAATTCAGAAGTCATGGAGTAAACGTTCGAGGAGCCAGGACACTTTAATTCGTAAATCCACAACTCATCTCGACGGCTTACTTAATGAACTCCTCACATGAGGCTCCCTACTATTGTAGTATTTGATAACAAATGTATAAGTTTTGATCCGAAAAGTTACATGTCCAATATTTGAATAAACTTAGGAAAGTCTATTTGTACATGAAGATTGTTATTAGGGTAAGTTTATTATAACTTGTATCTCATGGTTCTTTAGGTAGAGTAGATCCAAATTGTTTGTTCAAGTTATCGTTAACTCCTTGTTTCATGTTTTCGCCTAAGTAAGTTTATATGGTCATTTAGTCATGGCTTCGCCGTGACCTTGGTCATTTTTCCATGGTCTTGAGACTCAACCTTGGCTTTAGCCATGGTTGTGGTCTTGGCTTTAGGTCATTAGACCTCTTGGTCTTAGTAAATCATAACTATAATATAGTGACTTTGGTCTAAAATGGGCTGTTAAGATTTTGAAGAAAATTATCACTCGGAAAGCGTTTTCAGGGCTCGAGCTTCTTTGGTCCTGAATGAAAACGTCGTTCCGGACAACTTTCGTGTTTTAACTTTTTGATGAATCGGACCAGAAGGGTGACTTTCAAAATCAAAATTTGATCAGAATGCTATTTAGGCAGTTTTGCCGTTTTGGTTTCGCTAGCTTCAAATGGTCATAACTTTTGACTCGGGTACTCGTTTTGGGTGATTCATATTGCTATGTTTTCCTTGTTAAGTCCTCTTTAACAGTAAGTAAGTGTCAAATATCAAAGTTATACTATTTTGGTCGTGGTTCTCCATAAAAATCACTAGTTTGCTTGTTTTACTTGTCATAAGTTAACATATGTATACCAATACTTGTTTTATCCATTTTTAAACATCATGAACACAATAACAAGAACATATATAGTATGAAAGGAACACAAAGAGCATGAAAATGATAATTAAGCAAGAAAGTATGTTAGGGTTTGCTTACAACTTTTGGCCTTAATGAAAAAGGGAAACTAGGACAAGAACTAGGACTTTGATTGAATAAGCTTTCCTCCACTTTAGTAACCCTTCTACCCTTGTATTCTTGAATGATTTGTGATGAAGGTTTAGGTGACTTGAGTGGATCTAAACTCAAGAGAATCACCAAAGTATATGAGGTTATGGAAGTGTTTTGGTTACCTAAAAGAAACTAGGGTTTCTATCTTGTTGAAGCACTTGAACCTTGCTAGAAATTAGAAGTAAATAAGCTAAGTGTGGTGTGGTTTGGTGTGTGTTGATGGACGGCAAAGAAAGGGGGGAGGGGGGCTTTTATAGGGTCTTAAGGAGGTTAGTTTAGTTGACTAGTCCAACCTTGGAGGCCAAGGTGAACACATGTAATCATCCTAAGGCTATTGTCATGAGATTAAGACACACAAGGGCTGAAATCCCCCCCCCCCTAGGTCGGTTCATATGCTTGGAGAACAAGGTGTGGACTTTTGATGATATTATCCTACTTATGTGACTAGTTTTGACTCCGTAAATTGCTAACCGTAAATGATTAAGCCTCAAAACGTAAAACCGGGAGTCGTAAAAATACGGAACTTGAAAGTATTGTTAAACATGTCAATATAGTCCATAATAAAATATAAAATGAGTGGTAGGATCTATCGGGTGCTAAAACCCTGCTAAAAACTGGAAACACGGGTCTAAAACGCGTAATTCGCGTAAAACGCTGAACTGAAAAACGTAAAATTCCAAAACTTTTGGAATTGTCATAAAATGATAGAAAATCATATTTCTATAGTTTATAATGTTTTATGGATATATCGGGATGCTGGAAGGACGTTTAAACCTAAAAGTAAATCTCGGACACGGCTTTGTGATTTTTGCAGAAATGATCCGACGAGCGTCAAACTCTCGGATTATCGTTAAAATAGTTTAACTTACGAGAATATGAAATAAAAATTTCTGAGATGAATAGTGAAAAGTGAATAGTAAAAAGTGAATAGTGAAATTTTCGGGAATAAAAGTTAACCTGAAATTGCGAATTGTTACATATGCCGACATTTTGAACGTAAAAGGGCAACATTACAAGCTAAGCGTGGAAAACACCATTTTGTTTTTCACTTCATTTGTAATCATAGCATGGGGGACTCCCCCACACTTAGGGTGAAAACCCTATAAACATGCTACTGTTTTTGTTTACCGAGTCGCTAGCTTGACTCGACCCCGAATTCATTTGTCCATGGGGAAGCATGATGTGGAAGAAACAATCTCCATCGGACTTTCATTCAAGATGTTTCGATAAACATTTGAAGCACGTGAAAGTTCCACACCGATGAGATATACAGACACCCGGCTCAAAATTTATAAATGAGAATGCCAGGGTCATAGATAGTGTCTTCATTCCCGAGGGAGTGAAGAAGAAGAGAAATCACCTGGTAGGTGAAAGAAAGTAGGGAGATCTGAATAGCAATTATGATAAGAACTTCCTCCTCAAGAAATGCATATTCAAGTGGAGGAGGCAAGCCCTTAAGCTTGATCTCAGGAAATTTATCAGTTTCCTCAACTGATTTGATTTCTTCATTATGAAGTTGTTTGGGTGGAAGAGGGGGAGATGGATCTTCGTTTAACAAACTTTCTAGAAAAAGAATGTCCCCCTCAGGATCAAGATAGTTCTCATCAACTTCATACGAAGTTGAACTATCTAGGGCTAGGAAAGCTTCGACCTCGTCCAGGTCAGCTTTTAGATCGAAGAGATCATCATTACTTCCTGATGGAAGTGAATCAATGTGAGTACGTTCATTAGTGAACTCCTCAAGAAGGAGGTCAACATTAGAATGAGGAAGTGAAACCTCAACATACTCAATGTCTCCATAAGATAAACAACCATCACTGGAATCAGAGACATTCTCAAATTGATCATTTGGATTATCATGGGTGAAAGGAATATCACACACTTGATCAGAAATTCCCTGTGACTCTCTCGGGATTGGGACAAGGATCTCAACACTAGACTTTATTAATTCATCCGATTCCTTATTAGGAACAGTGCTAAGATGCTCATCCCCCATGTTTAGAGAGTGACTGTGAACTTCGGGTGTGATAACAACAGACTCAGGGAGTTGAGAAGGACTAGCATACATGGATTTTATAATTTCCATTTGTTCAGCTGCGAGTAATTCTCCCATACTCTTTTCTCCCTGATTTTCCATGGAAGGAATCACAACTGATGAACTCGATGAATCTTTTTGAATGATAACAATGTTATCATCATCATCATCACTGTCATCATCGTCATCACAAAGAGCAGCATAGCGAAGATTGGTACGTATTTTGGCTGCTTTTTGCTCAGCAAGTAATTATTCCATGCTTTTTCCAGAATCACGTTCTTCAGCAAGTAATTCCGCGATAGATTTATCACGAGAATTTTGAATGAGTGGAAACTGTGGGGGTGTGAATGTGTCAAAACCGGAAAGTTGACATTGATCATCATTGTGAGGACCCCCACAATATACACAAGAAGAACTTCGATCATGGGAAAGAGAAATATTAGCCAACTCCTCCTTAAGATCTTTGAGTTTCTCAAGAACCTCTATATAAGGGTCTTGCTGGATGTGAGGAGTTGCTTGAATCATTTGGTACTGTGGAGGTGGGTCTTGAAACGAATAGTCGTAATTGTTACAAGGAAATGGATTCCTTGTTTGATAATCAGAGCTAAAATGCGGACCTCCACAGTACTCACAACAGTTGAACTGATGTGGTTGTGAGTCATAATTGTTATTAGGAAATTGCTCATAGACAAGCGTGTTTCCTGATTGACAATCAGAACCGTAGTGTGAACCACCACAGTACTCACAACAGTAAAACTGCTGAGTCTCATGGTGTGGAAGCTGATGGAATGAATCAGTTGTGTCATGGTAGGAATAGGGATTCTGGTTATAGACAGACCCGTTTCCTGACTCTACCATGCCACAACTAGGACAATTACCACCATTATAAGAACTACTACACCATTGACAAACAAGAGGGTGAGAATAAGACATAGAAAGAATCAAAGGGTTTTGGAGGGTAAGAAATGTAGAATCAAAAAGGTAAGAGGGTAAGGATGGATATTTTTGGGATTTTTGATAAACATTTTATAAGAAAGAAAATCTTTTTGTGTTTTTGTGTTCGTTGAAAACTAATTTAAAATGTTTTCGGGAACAGTTTTGGTTTTTTATATGATAATAATATGAACAAAGGTGGATAAATATACAATGAGCGTGTATTCAGGTTCACTAATACGCAAAATCGTTTAGAATAAGCGCACAACCTCCCCGGCAGCGGCGCCAAAATTTGATTGGCCTCAAACAGTCAGATAATTATTGGTCAACCACTTGTGAATGGTCAATTATAATAGTCAAACAGCTGAGGCAAATGCTTCCGTGGAATACAGTGTTTCTCCGGGTCGTAATGTCCCAACGAGGTGTGCGATGTTTTATTAGAAACGACTCTGTGATCAGTGAAAATGAACAAGAATATGGATAAAGTGTGTGTGTGTGATTAATCTAAGGTTTTATAACTTAAAATAACTTAGGAAAACTATATTAACGATTACGTGGAACCTAGATATCTAAAAACCTTAAAACGTACACCATACTAAAATCAGACGCGACTGCGTACTGAGAAAAAGGTGAGTTTTAAGAAAAATAAACTACAAGGGTTAAAAATGGAAATTCTATAAACTTAAACTTAAAATAAAATTAAATTAAAAAGAAAACTATTTTTTAGATTATTTTATTATTTATTATTAATTATTTAATTAAAAACTATTTAACTATTTAATTAAAACTAATTTTAAATCAAACTAAAAATAACAAATATTAATCTAAAAACTTATAAAAATAATTTTTAAAACTTAAAATGAACTTGAAGAAAGTATAAAAAATAAAAATAAATGTTTTTGTCTTTTTATAGATTTTTTATTAATTAAAAACTATTTATATTAATTAAACTAATTAAACTATTTTTAAATTACAAATAATACTAAATTGACTTAGAAAATTATGAAAAAAATTTCTAAAATTATATTATGACTTATAAAAGCTATAAAAAATATAAAAACTAGGTATTACCTTATAAAAATTAATTATGCTATTTAAAACTTACTTATTTATTAATTACTAATAAAACTATTTTTAATTCTAATAAATACTAAATTACAAAATAAAAATCTGAGAAAATTATTAAAAATACTTTAATATAAAAGGAAATTAATAAAAATATAAAAACACAACTTCCTTAATTAAAATCTAAAAATGAAAATTAAAATTAAATTATATTGATTTTTCTGGATTTTTCTTTTACAAAACTATATTATACTTAAAAATAAACAACTTTTGTAAAAACAACTAATTTATAAGCTAAAATTAAGCACTGTGGAAGCTTAATGCTACCACAGTTGACTTTTGTTGACTGATAAGGCAAATAAGCTCAAATGAGCTTATGTGGGACCCACCTTGGTTAATTCTGGTTCTAATAAGTTAATTGGACTTGTCAAAGCTAAAATTAGCCAAATAAGCTCAGTAGATAAGCTGATAAGCCAAAATAAGCTATTCCAAAAACTTAAAATCAACACAGAATGGGGACAAACTTTATGGCTTATTCTAGGTGGGGTCCACAGTGATTCAAGTCAAACAAAAGGTCAATCCTAAGAGTCTACTAGGAGGGGGATTCAATTATACAAGGTTTGAGGTCTGGGGCCCACTGAGGTGGTCACAAATCACCACCAAAGTGGTGGTGATGGCCTGAGATGACTGCAGCAGGGGAGATGTTCTCCCTGCAGTTGTGTTTGGGGGTGAGTGGGACCCACACTAAAAATCACAAAAATAAGCCCTTAATTGATTTCTAAAGACTAGCTGACATACTTTAACATGTAAAAATCCTGAAGTCTCAATCCCAACACATAAATCAAAACAAATCTTTGAAATCTTGTAAAAATCTGAGATGAGCAAAAGTTGACTTTTGAATAAAAACTAAGATTTGACTTTAATGAACTTTGGATGAGCTTGGATGATTAAATGATGTTTGTAAACCCTAAGTAAGATTAAATAAAGCTTCTATAACAAGTTTCAAGCTTATGATGATGATTTGGGTTCAAGAAACTCCAACAGTGGACTGTGGAGATTGATCAAAGAGTGATTTGACTTTTAAACAAATAACATGGGATTTTTAGGCTATGACTGAGTTATTAGAACCTAAATAAGCTTAACTCATCCACAAATCAACAATAAAAATCAAAGCACAGTGGTTAAAGCCACTGTGCCAAACACCCCTTATATTTATGAATTGAAGGTTTATACTTAACTAAACTAGGATTAGACCTAACAATACCTAACTACTGATCTTAACCAATTTAATAACTATATATAAAACTAATTAAGCAGTAAAATATAGCTACTAATAACAAGGAAAGTTAAATGCAAAGATCAAGCTTGACTTACAAGTGGTATGTGACTGAGATTATGGAACAAGGAACCAAGATCTACCTAACAACCTTCCACAAGGTTACTAATACCATATACAATCCAGAATGCACCTTGCTCAGTTCTCTTCTTCCTCAAACTATAATTTTTTATTTATTTTTAATTTTCTTGTATTTTTTTAAGTATTTTTCTTTTGTTAATTTATTTTGATGACTAAGACTTCTAAAGCTTAACTTAAGCTTTGTCAGAGCTTACTTGAGCTTATAGAATCCAGAAACAAGACTAAAAACAACAACTAAGCTTTTGGTGATTTTTGAAATAAGATTAAATTGCATAAACTGAAATCAGAACTGAAACTTGAAATTAATGGATGAAAAAGTCTAAGGATACACTTAATTCACTTATTACAATACTGAAAAACTTAAAATTACACTAGAATGAGAAATTACACTAAAACGATTGAATTATACTAAAACCTAATCTAATGATATCTCCTCCCTGCTTCTTTCTTCTTTATAATGGACTTTTGAGGTTCCCCACTTGATTCTGAGTCATTCCCACTTTAATTCACATCCCTTGGATCACTGCAGCTCATCATAGCCGTTTAAATGCAAATTGGCGCCAAAAGCGTCTGTGGTTGCTTGGAGAGGTTTATCAGGCATTAAATGGGTCTTGGATAGATGTGGAGGTGGAGGGGACATGGTGTGAAAGGATGTATCAAGTTGGGATGGTGAGGTGGAGTTGAAACAGTAGGTGAGTGGTGGTTTGGTGGTCTGTGTGATGGTGGTGGTATTTGGGAGGGAAAAGAGGGGTGACTGGGTGGTTTTGTGGGTTTGACCAAATGGGTTGACCGGGTTTTTATTAAGGGTGGACTGGGCTGGATTATACATGGGCCAGAAAATATAGGGTGGGCTTGGTGTGTGGTTTTGGTTTATAATAACATTAGGATCCGTTTGGTTTATTTGTAATAAAACACAAGGACCAAAAATGTAATTATGGAAAATTATAGGGATTGAAAATGTGACTTTCCCATAGTTATCAAAAGGGCCATATTGATCATTCATGAATAGTACAAGGGTCACTTTTGATAATTTCCATTTTTTTTATATCCGGGGACCTTTTCTGTAAATCCACCAAACTTCAGGGACCTTTTATGTAATTTTCTGATTTTGAAGGGCTAAACCTGTAAATATCAAAAAGTTAACACAAAGGACCAATTATGTCATTTAAGAATAGTATAAGGTTTATTTTGATTAATTTCCAATTTTAAAAACCTTAGGGACTAATTTTGACACTTTTCAAACTTGAGGGACCAAAGTTGTAACTTTGTGAATTTTAACTTCAAAGGACTTTTCCTTACAACTTATGAATCCCAAGGACCTTTTATGACATTTGAACAAGTTTTAAATGACCAGGGACTAGTTTTGCCAATTTGTCAAAGTTCAGGGACTGAAACTGTAAATTAGGTGTATTTTACATGTTATTCATCAGTTTTCATCCCTTTTGCACTTGAAGCACCTAAAAACACAGTTTGGTGATATTTCCAGTATTTTGAAGCATATTTGAGTGTTTTCAGATGTTTTAGTAGCCTAGAATGGGTATAAAATGATGAGTATTTAGACACTCATCAGCTTTTATAACTCAAACTTTTTTTTTGTTAGTTTTTTTAATGTTCTGTATAATATTTGTTATATACTAAAATACTAAAAAATCCTATGTGATGCACGAAAGAATCTCATGGGATTTACAATGAATCCCTTGAGATTCATACGGAATCCTAGAAAGGCTTACGGTGGATACCTAGGCACCCAGAGACGAGGAAGGGCGTAGTAAGCGATGAAATGCTCACCATCTACATCCAGAAAGCCGTATGCTTTGGAAGAAGCTTGTACAGTTTGGGAAGGGGTTTTGATTGATAAAAAAGAAGAATCTACTTCAACCGATATGCCCTTAGGCACGGCCATACATAACGTAGAAATCACACTTGGAAAGGGTGGACAATTAGCTAGAGCAGCGGGTGCTGTAGCGAAATCCCATGTGATTCTCTTTGATCCCTTATGATTCATATAGAAGCCCATGTGATCCATACAGAATCCCATGAGATTTTTTTGTCACGTGAATATTTCATATGTGATTTTACTATTGGTACTTTACTATTTTATTTATAGAGTATTATTTTATCACTTTATTATTATTACTAGGTACTTTTGACATCAAACTTTTATATTTGCATGCTAAATCTCAATACAATGCACTAAAGTGTTTCAGTAAAATGACAATTGTTTCTAAGAGAGCTAGGTACAGTGTGGTGCCATGGGGTGGTGTCATACAAAATCCCATGTGATTCTTTGACGAATCCTTTGTGATTCATACAGAATCCCATGGGATTCTTTGACGAGTCCCTTGAGATTCATCCCTAATCACATGTGCTTTCATACAGAATCCTTTGTGATTTATCGACAAGATAAATAATACAGAATCCCATCTGATTTCATACAGAATCCCTTGAGATTCATACAGAATCTCAAGTGATATTATACTTCTAGTTTATATAAGGCAAAATGAAAATCCCATTGGATTTATACAAAATCTCATATAATTCTCTCTGATCCTTTGGGATTCATATAGAATCCCATGTGATTCATACAAAATCCTTTGTGATTCATACAAAATCCTTTGTGATTTCATACAGAATCCTTTGTGATTTATCGACAAGATAAATAATACAGAATCCCATCTGATTTCATACAGAATCCCTTGAGATTCATACAGAATCTCAAGTGATATTATACTTCTAGTTTATATAAGGCAAAATGAAAATCCCATGGGATTTATACAAAATCTCATATAATTCTCTCTGATCCTTTGGGATTCATATAGAATCCCATGTGATTCATACAAAATCCTTTGTGATTCATACAAAATCCCATGGGATTCTTTGAGGAATCCCTTGAGATTCATCCCTAATCACATGTGATTTCATACAGAATCCTTTGTGATTTATCGACAAGATAAATAATACAGAATCCCATCTGATTTCATACAGAATCCCTTGAGATTCATACAGAATCCCTTGAGATTTGATGCGTGGGAATCGCACCTTGCTTTACCTCTCGAGGGATCTCGCGAGGCTTACAACCCCCACCAGGCAGTGTACCTGATCGTTGTAGTATAGTATAGTGACAAGTACCGGGGGATTGATCGTTCAGCTTAGGAATAGTGTCGCTAGGATTAGAAAGCCTAATTAATAGTTCTAGAGATGAAAGATGATTATTTTTGTGTTTTTATATTTTAATGAAAGCAAGTAAAATCTCGTGTTTTGGAAGAGTGGGCGGAATTAGTTGCTATTCAACTAACCAAAAGCTAAGATGCAATCAAAATAAAATACTAAAAATGAAATTAAACTAAATTATACTAAGGTTGTGAGCAGTATTTGGAGAAATTGTGTTTACTTAGACTTCATTACTCCCTAGATATCTTTTACATGTCAATTACTTGTTACACTTGTATGGATGACGGATTGTATTCCTTAATACCATTCGTGGGGTGGCATACATAACTCCCCAACTCTATGAGCTCTTATCTCCTCCTACACCATGACCCAGCACAACTATAGGGATTGTAAACAGTGGCTCATGCATTAAATACAACCAATAAAGACCTAGTACGCCTCGGTTCATGTTTCTTAAGACGTTCAAGCATGTTACCATTTGGAGATCTGCCAGTTTTCTTAAGCCTAACATATAATATCATTCATCCAAAACAAGAATAGACAAGTAATCAACACATAATCAACATCTAGGTTTCATTAGATCTAAGCAAACATAAAGTAAATCTAGCCTAGCATAGTAGAATTAAGATAAGAACAAAAGATAAACAACCAACACATAGACATATTGATTGAATTAAGAGTATACTTATCTCAATTACAATGCAAGGTCTCAAGGGTTTGGAACCCTTGAAAAACCTGTAAAAGAGGCACCAAAATCGTCTTTAGGGTTTCACCAAAACTTCTCCTCTTTTTTAATGAAAAAACTAGAAAACTATATATAGGAAAATCGTTCTGACGGCGTCAAGAGTTAAGTCTGACGCCGTCACCTCGCCGCCATATACTTCCTCAGACGCCCTAAATCCACTTGTGACGGCCTATGTGACGCCGTCACCACCTTCGGTATTTTATTCTTAGCCACTTTGACGCCGTCACCTATCCATCTGACGCCGTCACCAGCTACGATATTTTATTCTCCATGTCTGACGCCGTCAAGAAGGAAGTCTTGACGCCGTCACCTTGTATCTTCAGCTTGGATTTTTGGTACTTTGTCGTTTTCTTCACTTTATGCTTCAAAAACGTCCAAAATAGCCTCTTTTCCAGAATTCACTCTCCAAACACCTAAAATCACAAAAGGAACGATTTAGGGCAATATTTGATCAAATAAATTCGGATTCGGGCTTAAATGACCCCTTAAAAACGGATCATTTTTCGCCTCATCATATACCCTTACACTTGAGATTTGCTTGTCCTCAAGCAAATGAGCTTTTATTCTACTCAAAAGACAAGTTAGGGGTCATTTAACACTAATATAAAAGTAATTACAACAAATAATCGTTCCACTAAAGACCAATAGACAAGCACGGAGGTCATACACAAGCACCTCACAAATAGTGTTTAGATACTCACATCTCTCGGGTGTAATAAAGTAATATAACATATGGAAATGGAAGATATCTCTCACTACCTGTCATAGCAAAATAGATTACCATAGGCTTGGGAAAGGATCAAACCTCCACCACATGGCGTAAGCACCTAGGATAAACTATCAAAGAGGTCTTTTAAAGGGTTATAACGTTAGGTGTAGGGATATGAATTACACGGTTTTGTTGGATAAAGGGAGTTTTACTGGTGGCGAGTTAACAATCTTGGTTAATTACATGTATAAGATGGCGTTGCTAAGCCAAGACTAGACTCGACTTAAGCTAATAAATGAAAAATAACAAAAACATAAAATGAACATAGAATAAAAACGGGATGGTAGTCCGTATTTTTTTTTTCTTTCTTTTTTTTTTTTTTTTTTTTTTTTCTTTTTTCTTAATTTTTTTTTTTTTTTCTATTTTTTTTTTTGCATACACTCTTACCCTACCATCCAAAATAATACATCATAGGGGTATGAACGTTCCCCTTACACTTGAATCTTTACATACTTTACAATTAACTAATCTAATGACTCGAATTAAGAAAATCAAAACACTTTGAGCACTTTTAAGATTAACGTACATATGGGGGTAATAATATAATGTTCTTCCCCATTACTCCACAAAATAAGTACTTACCCATGAGTCCCAATCGTCCCAAAACAATATGTACAAGGATATGACTCGACTTAGCAACCATGCAATCAATTAGAAAGTTAACTTAGGGTTTAACAAATAACAATAATGCACTAAAAATGAGCGCATACACGGAAGGCTAAGGCGATTTGGGTGTACATTTAAGTGGGGTGTAACAAATTCTTCCTTTAAGTAAAATGCTTAAAGTTAGAAATGAAAGGATAGGCTCGGAGGGGTGTACTAGGGGTATCGTGTACTAAAAATGAGTACAACGCAAAGGGTGTGGGAAAAATTAGTTGACTTAACTAGCCAAGTAATATGACTTAAATGGTCAAGTAATTATAATACGGGTTTAACACAAGGGTGATCCTAATGCCTCTTATCATGTAGTAAATCCTACCACACGAATGTAGTCTCACTAGCGGTCTCGGGATGCATCACTAACGCAAGTTCTAGAATCTAAATGCTACCGGTACACTCATAAGCACCAATAATAAATGCTTTTCCTATCAAAACTAAAGGCGAACCTCACATTTTTGGGTGGAAATTTTTTCTGAATATACAGTTGTGTGCTAGTCATACAACCTCCTATCCATGAGACGCTTGCTATGGCTAAAGTTTCACTCCTAAATGTTGTAAAAAATTTTAAATTTGGCGCTAAAATTACACTAACAAGTATTTCTCATAGTTTTATTACACATCTACTATCAAACAAAACAAACTCAAGCGAAAGTGCATATGTAAGGTATCATCTTTTTACCCTCCCCTTACACTTAGGATGAACATTGTCCCCAATGTTCAAGTAAAGAATGTAAAAGTAAAAAGTAAAGAGAATGAAATCAAATACTCCCCTGATTCGCTCGGTATGGATTTTAGGTTGGCTAGGTTAAATCTTCCTCCAAGAGAATGAACAATCAAAGCTTCCCTTCCAGAATATAAATCATCTTCTTGTCAAAAATAACCTGTAAATCCTGACAAAAGTAGACAAGGCAACCTCGCGTAAAATCGGCGGCATCCTATATAAGTTACTAAATCCTAGAAAACAAAGTAAGATATAATGCTTGTGGAATGAAGTTTGCAGATTTCCTGGAGATTATAAAACTTAATGATTCACAAAAACCATAAGACTCCGTTAGAAAAACAAAACCGGTAAAATTTCCAGATTTTTAACTCCTGACGCCGTCAAGAGCAATAGCCTGACGCCGTCAGAATGGATCTGCAGAAATCTTTATGTTAAGTTTCCGGAAAATTTCTGGAAAAACTTTGTCCTACTTCCTGGAAAATCCTGCAAAACTCCATTATGACTCAATACAAGCATTTGACTCTAACAATTACGAATATACATGTTCATTAAATATTGTGGAGAATCATGATCGGGTTGTTTCTTAAAAACATATTTGGGGTTTCCCCTTACACTTATCTTTTGCAAAAATACCTTTAGGTTGAAGTTAAGACTAGGCCAAACAACATAATAAAGTATTTCCACATTTTAATTGAGAAACATGATCAACCAACAATAAAAATAAAACATGCATACGGAAGCAAATAACAATCAAACAAATAAAATCACACAAAACATGGGTTGCCTCCCAAGAAGCGCTTGTTTTTGTTCGAGTCACGAGCCTGACTCTACCCTTATTTAATGGAAATAGAGGAGGTTCTCCCTACACTTAGGATTAAGTGCGGGTGAAAGTAGCGATACACACCCTTAGGGTGAAAGTATGCCACGTGAGAGAAGAGTGGTGGATGAATTATATGCTCAAACGGGTGTGCTCCTTTCATCATAACCTTACCTAGTTCACTTTGGTCAATGAGTGAGTTGAAGTTTTCTCCTAAGAAGGGATCATTTTCTATCAACTTCGAGAGATTCCTAGTTGGGGATCTATTTTGACCTAATAAACCCGGTTTAAACCCATAATGTTTCTTACGATCAATCATGAATGGGTGATGTAAGTATGTAAGGTCATGGTCCACTCCTATGTTGGCTTCTTCTCTACAAGGCTTGAGGTCTACTACCTTCAACGTAAAACTACCCGGACTACATGGTTTGATGGGTGGATTGGGACCTATTTCAATTCCTAAATCTTCATCCAAGGATGGAAGATTAGGTAATGGTTTTGGTTGAGGCTCCGGTTCATCAAAACTAGGAACTTCCCTAGAACTAGGAGTAAGGTTATCACTACAAGTGTTCAAACCTATATCCTCTGGTGGTGCTTGGTCCAAGGGTTCTACCTCAATTGGGGTTCCTATAGTCTCTTCTACTTCTTCCGGGTAAGTCACGGGCGGTGTGTATTCCTCAAGTGATGGTTGAGTATTTTGTGGGCTTATGTTGTGCACCTCATCATTCCATGTGTCAGGATCTAGCCCTAACATTCTCCCAAGTATCTCACGTGCTTCTCTAGGCATCTCAACTTCTATGTCCGAATCATAAGGGTCATCCTCAATATTCTGACTGCTATATACAAATTGCCCAAAAGATTCATCATGTGTTTCTTGAGATTCATCATCATCGATCATAAAACCTAGGTCTTTTTGATCAATGTGATCATGTTCGGCTACATCCTCCATCACATCAAAGTCACCTATGTGTTCATCCTGTATTATGGTAGGGCCTAACCATGACATGCAGCTAGGTGGCTCATACGAAACTATCCTAGGTGAAGGCTCATATGGTGCATAGGTGTCTCTAAATGATGTATTTTGAACTCTTTGGTGTGTTGGCGGCTCAACCTTTTCTAGCAATCTTAGAAGTCTAAATGTAAAGTCCATTTGAAACAAATTACAAACAAAATCACAAAGAAAAGATAGACTACGAGAAAGCTACAAAATAAAAATCTTACTAGAAAGGAATCTAGCAAGTAGACCTAATAAAAAGAGATTCTAACCTGGACAATAACTATTCCCCGGGCTGCGGCGCCAAAAACTTGATGCGTGGGAATCGCACCTTGCTTTACCTCTCGAGGGATCTCGCGAGGCTTACAACCCCCACCAGGCAGTGTACCTGATCGTTGTAGTATAGTATAGTGACAAGTACCGGGGGATTGATCGTTCAGCTTAGGAATAGTGTCGCTAGGATTAGAAAGCCTAATTAATAGTTCTAGAGATGAAAGATGATTATTTTTGTGTTTTTATACTTTAATGAAAGCAAGTAAAATCTCGTGTTTTGGAAGAGTGGGCGGAATTAGTTGCTATTCAACTAACCCAAAGCTAAGATGCAATCAAAATAAAATACTAAAAATGAAATTAAACTAAATTATACTAAGGTTGTGAGCAGTATTTGGAGAAATTGTGTTTACTTAGACTTCATTACTCCCTAGATATCTTTTACATGTCAATTACTTGTTACACTTGTATGGATGACGGATTGTATTCCTTAATACCATTCGTGGGGTGGCATACATAACTCCCCAACTCTATGAGCTCTTATCTCCTCCTACACCATGACCCAGCACAACTATAGGGATTGTAAACAGTGGCTCATGCATTAAATACAACCAATAAAGACCTAGTACGCCTCGGTTCATGTTTCTTAAGACGTTCAAGCATGTTACCATTTGGAGATCTGCCAGTTTTCTTAAGCCTAACATATAATATCATTCATCCAAAACAAGAATAGACAAGTAATCAACACATAATCAACATCTAGGTTTCATTAGATCTAAGCAAACACAAAGTAAATCTAGCCTAGCATAGTAGAATTAAGATAAGAACAAAAGATAAACAACCAACACATAGACATATTGATTGAATTAAGAGTATACTTATCTCAATTACAATGCAAGATCTCAAGGGTTTGGAACCCTTGAAAAACCTGTAAAAGAGGCACCAAAATCGTCTTTAGGGTTTCACCAAAACTTCTCCTCTTTTTTAATGAAAAAACTAGAAAACTATATATAGGAAAATCGTTCTGACGGCGTCAAGAGTTAAGTCTGACGCCGTCACCTCGCCGCCATATACTTCCTCGGACGCCCTAAATCCACTTGTGACGGCCTATGTGACGCCGTCACCACCTTCGGTATTTTATTCTTGGCCACTTTGACGCCGTCACCTATCCATCTGACGCCGTCACCAGCTACGGTATTTTATTCTCCATGTCTGACGCCGTCAAGAAGGAAGTCTTGACGCCGTCACCTTGTATCTTCAGCTTGGATTTTTGGTACTTTGTCGTTTTCTTCACTTTATGCTTCAAAAACGTCCAAAATAGCCTCTTTTCCAGAATTCACTCTCCAAACACCTAAAATCACAAAAGGAACGATTTAGGGCAATATTTGATCAAATAAATTCGGATTCGGGCTTAAATGACCCCCTAAAAACGGATCATTTTTCGCCTCATCAAGATTCATACAGAATCTCAAGTGATATTATACTTCTAGTTTATATAAGGCAAAATGAAAATCCCATGGGATTTATACAAAATCTCATATAATTCTCTCTGATCATTTGGGATTCATATAGAATCCCATGTGATTCATACAAAATCCCATGAGATTATTTGATTAATCACCTGTAATTCATAAAGATTACCCATGTGATTTATGCAGAATCCCATGAGATTCAATATGAATCCCAAGGGATCAGAGAGAATCACATGGGATTCTGTATAACAACATACAACTTTTTAATAAATAGATTCAAAGAGCTCATTTCAACAATCATATAAAAAAACATCTACCCTTAAAAAGCTGTGACATAAAATTATGAAACTCAAAAATAGTGATTTACTTATTTTTACAAATCACTTGTGATTTTTTAAAAATAACAAATCATAAGTGATTTTTTAAAAAATCCCGTGGGATTTTTTTATGAATCCCGTGAGATTTTTTTATGAATCCCGTGGGATTTTTCTGGACGAAAATTTTGAAAAAAAAGTTCTGTCTTTTTAAGAATCCCGTGGGATTTTTTTATGAATCCCGCGGGATTTTTCTGGACGGAAATTTTGAAAAAAAAGTTCGTCTTTTTATGAATCATGTGGGATTTTTTTACGAATCCTGTGGGATTTTTCTGGACGGAAATCTTGAAAAAAAATTCGTCTTTTTACAAATCCCGGGGGATTTTTCTGTAGGGAAATTTGGAAAAAAAAATCGCCTTTTTACGAATCCCATGGGATTTTTTTACGAATCCCGTGGGATTTTTCTGGACGGAAATTTAAAAAAAAAATCGTCGAAAGTATATAACAATGCATATCTATAGAAATATGATTTAATTCTCGTCGCGATGATGTATTTTTCGTAGCTTGAAGATTTACCGTTTGCAAGATATGTTGTTTTTTTTTAAAAGGTGGAAAGTGGGTTTTTATATTAAATGAGCTAAAATGCCAATTTTGTCCTCCCTTTGTTATTTTTTGTTTTGATCTTAGCCATTAAATGAAAGGTGGATGGATAGTTGAGATTTGCTTATTTATTTTTTAATGGAATTATGTTTGCAAGGATCTCACCTCTAGTTCATCTTTATTACTTAATTTAACAATTTAAACAAGTAAACAACTATATGACATAGTTCATCACTATTAATTAACTTAACGATCTAAACAACTATATGACATAGTTCAAGTCCATTCTAATTGAGCCAATAACGAAGTGAGTCATTAAAAAGTTATGTGTCAACATAAAATATGGAGGAAAATAAACCTAATTAAAAAAAAACTTGATTACAAAATTCACAAACCTTATATTTGTAACGATATAAAACTTGGAGTAAAATAAGCCTAATTAAATAAAAAGCGACCTAAACGAACCTTTAAACTTTCCTAATAAAAGCGCACCAAAGCGACGCCCCCATGATATTGGGCGGCGGTGCATTGGCCAGAAGGGCGCCTGGGGAAGTTGAGGGGCAAAGCACCTTAATGTATGGCCTAAGACTTTGCATCTTAAACCCTCGTTGCTACATGCGATCGTTCACAAGCTCTTTTAGCCAATCCATAGTTGTTGACAACCCTGATTACCACCCCTACCACCATCCTCAAAAGTCAAAACCAACCTTCTTGATGCTTGACAAAGCTTTCGCATGCATTATCAAGCTTGTCATGACACTTGATCTTGACAAGCTCAATTATAACACATGGTGTGAACTCTTTAGATGACATTGTTATATGCTTAAGGTTCTTCGCATCATTGAGGGCCCCACACTTTCAACTAGCGCCCCGATCATGATCAACTTGATTCCCTCGTTGTATCATTTATTTATAGCATGATCCGGGAGAGATTAGAAAGTGTGATCCTTGACCTCAAAGCCACGCCTAGTTCTTTATGGAAATTTCTTGAAATGATCTTCCATGATAACAAAGCAAACCGAATTATTCAGGTTGACAACGAACTTTGTACCTTATAACTTGGCATTCAATCAGTTGCGTACTATTATTAATAGGTAATGTTGTCCCATAATTATCCTTAATGTATATTAATCTAGAAAGAGAGAATGGGTGTGGACACTTATTAATCTTGAGAGAGAATATAGATAAGTATTTGAACTTTAACTGATGAACACACCCTCCAATGTGAGGAGGTGATGTGGTATTTATGTCCTTACAACCAAATGTTCCAACTTGGAACTATTGATCCCCTTGCAACTATACAAGTGTTAGCAAGTGATTTGGTGACTTTGTTTTATTCCCATTGCTTGCTGGATTAAAGGAGGATACATATTTTGGCATATTTAAAACCATCATTTTTGTGTCTGTTGTTTATATCTTGTGGTGAGTTTTTCATAATACTAGTTCGAAAATGTAGATGATGCGTATTTTCAATGCGAAAACAATGATAACAGAAATTTTGAAAAGAATTTTGTATCTTTATAATTTTTTTATGTTAACATTATATTTTCAAAGCTAATTGTTTTTTTTACGATCTCTACGCGCAAGAGTACTTTGGAAAAAGGTGTTACAAGTAGTATTGTTTTTTGTTGGTTAAACCGCTCCATCTCATTCACTGTATAAGTTTCTAGTAATCTTTTTTTTCTTCGTGGTTCGAGTTTCATCTATCATCAATGACTTGTTGAAAAATTTGTGACATGTTTTTGGACATGACATCAATGATAGATGAAACCTATCAATAAATCATCATGAAAAAACGGTGATGGGAGACTATGCACCGTCAACAAGGGAGAGCAAGTGAATCTCCTTATCCATTATAAAAAAAGTAACAACTTTTTAACTTTTTTTAAAGCACTTTTGCATATAGAGATTGTAAAATACAGTCAATTACATGATGTGTAATTATATTATACAATATAACATTCAGCGGGATGCTCGGGTAAAACTTTGTTTCTTACCCGACCCGGCCAAAATGGTTACTTTGTGTGGAGTATTCTTCCACTCCCTCACACATACACAGTCCTAGATGTTTCTTCCACCCTCTCAATCTACATCCACAAAACACAAAACACAGCCCCATCGCATCCAAAGCGGTTAGATTGGGTAAATCAGGTAAGATTTTTTTTCACTTAGTTTGTGTTTTTTTATTAATTTTATTGATTATGCTAAACACTTTCATAAAAAAATTGGGCGAAATCACCCTGAAACATAAGGGATCTAGCCACATTTAGAAGATGCCTATGTTTCCGTTCAGCAATGCCATGGTGCTGAGGACTATATACACATGAGGTCTGATGAAGTATTCCATTGTAATTTAAAAACTTTTGAAGTCTGTTATTAACAAATTATGATCCATTATCACTTCTAAAAGTTTTCACATTGGTTTCAAACTGATTTTTAATCATATTGACATAACTGACAATGGAATCATAAACATCTTCTTTCCCTTTTAACATATACACCCAAATAGCTCTAGAATAGTCATCAACAGTTAGAAAATATTTATAACCATCCCTGCTAGTGACTCTATAAGGATCCTAAACATCTAAATGAACCAATTGACCAATTTTAGTAGATTTATGCACTTAATGGAAAGGGCTCTCTAGTTTGTTTAGCTTTATTACAAGTATCATAGAAATGATCAGAAGTTGAATGATTATCTAGATTAAGACTGTTTTTTAAAACATTCAAAACTTGATCAGAGGGATGACCAAGTCTTTGGTGCCACAAATATTTAGAGACAAAACAAGTAGCAATGCAATTACTAGAAACAATCTTACAATCATTGTCAACATTAAACACATATAGACCATTGCATTGATTACCAATCCCCACATTCCCTTTTTCCTTTAAATCCTGAATATAACAATGATTATCATCAAATCCAACAAACATTTTACTGTTTCTTGCTAATTTATAAATAGAAAGAAGACTAACAGTGTATTCAAGAACAACAAGAACATCATATAAAGTTATATTATTATTGATTTTCAAATCTCCAATTTTAGTGATAGTAGCTTGAGTACCATTTGGGTGACCAACAGTAATACCAATATTTGAAATATCAATTATATTTATCAAAAACTTTGAAGAAACAGTCATATGTTGATTTGCTCCTGAATCAACAATCCAACCAAGACTAATGTTTCCAATTATAAAATTTGTGTTACCATTAAAATATTTTTTAAAACTGCTACAAAATTCCATTTAAGACTTTTACCTGCCATATTGGCATTAGCAGAAGAAACATTGTTATCATTAAGCAAGCTCATAAGCCTAGCAAGCTGTTCATTAGACAAAGAGACATGAGTATTGCTAGTACTATTATCAGTAGTATTATAAACATCAGCAGAAGAATTATTACTGGTAACAGACTTAGTATTAGCATTGAAGTTTCTCTTAACATAACCAAGAGGATAACCAACAAGTTTAAAACACCTATCAACAGTATGACCAATCTTGTTGCAATTACTACATTTTAAATTAGGATTAGGTCCTTTGTTGTTAGAATTATTACCAGAAGTATTACTTGAACATTTGTTGTTATGATTATTGTTATTAAACCTTTTCTTGTTATCAAAAACTTTTGATGCAAAAGTAGAAGCATTAGGTTTAACAGTACTAGCCCCAGAGGAAAAATTCCTATGGGATTCTTCCCCTGAGACTACAGAAAAAGCTGTTTTAACATATGGCAAAGGGTCTCTAGTTAAAATATTACTTGTGATTGACACATATGTGTCATCAAGACCTATTAAAAACTACATTAACCTGATTAACTGAGTATGTTTTTCAAAATGTTTTGCTGCGTCACAGGTACAAGCAGGTAAACTTATCATTAAATCAAATTGTTTAAAGAATTAAGACTATTGTAATAATCAGCAAGAGAGGACCCATTTTGATTCAAAGAGTTAATATTTTTATGTTTGTTGAAGACAGCAGAACCATCAACTTTATCATAAGTATCTTGTAAGTCCTTCCACATCTCATAAGTAGTTTTACAGTAAATAGTAGCAACAAACAACTCAGGACTCAAAGAGTTTAAGATCCAAGTAACAACCACAGAATTACATGTGTCCCATTGATTAGCAAGTCCAGGATTAGAATTATCTCTTTTACAGGTTCCATCAATAAATCCAAGTTTGTTAGTATTCCTTAAAGCAAATGTCATATCAATACTCCATATTTTATAATTTTCAGTTCTAGTTAGTTTAACAGACACAATAAGAGTACCACTAGTATCATTAGGATGCAGATAAAGAGAATCACCAAAAGTAAGTTTTAATTCAGAGGATGAACCAACATCCGAATTCTTAACAATATCATCACCAGCCATAATGAATAAACAAACAAGATAAACAAAGTAGACTTATAAACCAGATAATAAAACAATTAGAAAACAGATAAGAGAAAAACAAAGCAGACAACTAAACAAACAGTAACAATTATCACCAAACTCCTTCAATCACAAATAACCACCAATTCCCATATCAATCTCCAAAGCTATCCTAACCTATCCTCCTTCAATCTAATAAAGAACAGAATATAAAATAAACTCACACCCAAGAATCAACTAGTACTAAGTTTGTGGAATGGGGTAAACCAGAGCAGGTATTCGTACCACTCAAACCACTCAAACAGTGGCAGATCAAGATGTTAATTTACCCGTTTGCACCCACAAAACTCAAATATTGTTATTCTTAATGAAAAAAGATTTACAGTGCAATATAAAGCGAAAAGAATAAAGATCCAATCACAATCACCCTTAATTCACTTAGTTAAGGGTTGATTATGAACCAAATAAGCCAGAGAATACTCAAAGAACAAAAGCCCCAATTATTATTAAATTAAGGTTTCAAGAACAAACCCTAATTTTCTTCAAATCAAAGCCCAAATATACCAGATCTCCAAAATAACCACCACAGATGTCCCAGAACACAATTAATTACCACCGGATGAATTAGGAAGACAAGATCCCCAAATTTCTTGGAAATGCTAGAAATTCAAATCGATAATAATCAACAGCCTATAGCTCTGGTACCATGTACGATGGTATCAAAGATAAGCTAAAACCTCAAACAATCTTTTATTAGCTGATAAAACTCAATAGTTGGCACAGATTACCAACTATCAATAAGCAAAGAACACAAGATCAGATTATTGTTAAAACAATAATAATCAAACGATTACAGTGAAGAGACTGTTCAAGATGATAAAAAAATATGAATGAAAGAAAGAAGCATTAACAGCTCTTTGAGAGAGAATTGATGTATTGATTGTTCCAACATAACCCAAGCAGATGAGATGATTATATAGGCTAGGATCATTCACTTTAGTCCTTAAGCTATGTAGAAGTATCCATTTGCACAGGATTAGACCCTCTACTTTATTACCTACAAAACATAAAAAACTAAAAAAGAAAATAAGCAAAAGATAATAAGTGATATGTTTAGATGTCAAATTACTGCTTATTTGAACATACTGCCATGTATGACTTCTTAAATCCAATGTGGGATGAACTTTGCTGACCATGCGTTCATTTTTACCATGCTATTTTCTGGAATGTGTTTGTCCATACCAAATTCATGAAAAACAATGCGTTATTTTTATACGAGTTTGATACTAAAATATTAGTATTTGCTGAAATTGCTGTAAAAACATGTTGTTATAGTCTTAATTGAAATATGGTACAAGCCTTCAAAATTCACAGGATGCCCTGTAGAGTACTTTTTGCTTATATGTCAACATCAATAACCTTACATCACATGAGTCTACATCACCTTAAAGTAGGTGGACCTACATGTATTTTCTTTGAGGTTCAAGAAAACCTTTCCCGTACACATTTATCATCCTATGAGATTCGTGATGAATACTAAAACTCCCACATTTGTATATGAGTCTCACATCCACTAATAAATTTCATACTTTTCAATAGGAAAGTATCAAAGTAATTATGTTTTGAGTCTAACACATTTCATTTCTTCATAAGGAAAAGGACGATGTTGGCATTTGAATAATAAACATACATCATGTTAAATTGTGAGATACGTGATATAGAGTGCGAAAAAAAAAACTACTGTTCAAACAAAAGGTTTAATGAGTTAGCTATGAAAGACTAGAAAAATTAATGAACTTGCGATGTTACGTGTGATTACTCATCTAATTTACCATATTAACTAGTGGGTTATACAGGGAATCTTTATGATAAAATATTTCTGAGTCTCATCTAACTGAGATGATAAAATATTTTGTATACCATTTGATACAAACAAATGACAAAAGTTCAATACAAAACAAGATTTTTCTAAAGAACATATTCCTTGATCTCAACCATCCATTCCTTTTAAATCTAATGGTGCAATTTAATTGTTATTTTAATATAGTTAACTATGGAAGTGCATGTTTGTAATATCACTAAATACTAACAAAGGGTTGGTACAACCCTTAGTTACTCATTTCATTTCATTTCTTAATCTCACACACACTCTCTCATTTTCTCTCACCACAAAGTTTTCCGGCGACTTCGATCTCCTCCATTTCATCCTCCACGTCATCAACTTCTGGTCCAATCGGCTCCTCAACCACAACCACACCGTCCGCGTGTTCGTCCGACGCGCCAGCGATCTCACCTCTCTACCTCCTCCCTCACCCTCTCTCGAACTTGCCTACGGTGAAGTCACCGACTACGACTCACTCCTTGCAGCTTGCTCCGGCTGCCATGTCATCTTCCACGTGGCTGCCTTAGTTGAGCCGTGGATACCTGATCCTTCTAGATTCATTACTGTGAGTGTGAGTTAGTTAAGTTAGTTAGGGTTTGAGAATAAGTTAGTTGTGATAATTTTGATATTGTTGGGTAAACTAGCGAAGCATGTATAAGTTACAATTTTTCGATGAGATGCATTTTGATGAGGAAGATGAAGTGACACAGTAATGAGTTTGACTGGTCTTGTGTTAGAGAGAAAAACACACTTTGTTTTATTGCTTTTCTTAGTTTGCTGTAAGTCACATAGGGTGTTTCATATTACAAATTTTCTTTTACCAATTTTTAAAGTATTTCATTAGGTTGTTTTAACTTCAAAGTTGTGTTACAAAATACAATAATGTGGCTATATATAGAGAAAGAAGTGTAATGTACAGTATACAATAACTAACCAAATCAGTTTTTAGTATGCAATATTTATAGCCACAAGGTATCAAACATATATGATATACAATGTGTTTTTAGTATACAATATTTATTTGAGGCTTTTTGAATGTTGTGTACTAATATTTTTTTTGGAAGACAATTTGTTAGGTGCAAAGATATTGTTTGATTCTATTTTTGCTTTTATAACTCAAACTTTTTTTTGTTAGTTTTTTTAATGTTCTGTATAATATTTGTTATATACTAAAATACTAAAAAATCCCATGTGATGCACGAAAGAATCTCATGGGATTTACAATGAATCCCTTGAGATTCATACGGAATCCCATGGGATTCATACTGAATCCCATGCAATTCTCTTTGATCCATTATGATTCATATAGAAGCCCATGTGATCCATACAGAATCCCATGAGATTTTTTTTGTCACGTGAATATTTCATATGTGATTTTACTATTGGTACTTTACTATTTTATTTATAGAGGATTATTTTATCACTTTATTATTATTACTAGGTACTTTTGACATCAAACTTTTATATTTGCATGCTAAATCTCAATACAATGCACTAAAGTGTTTCAGTAAAATGACAATTGTTTCTAAGAGCGCTATGTAAAGTGTGGTGCCATGGGGTGGTGCCATACAAAATCCCATGTGATTCTTTGACGAATCCTTTGTGATTCATACAAAATCCCATGGGATTCTTTGATGAATCCCATGAGATTCATCCCTAATCGCATGTGATTTCATACAGAATCCTTTGTGATTTATCGACAAGATAAATAATACAGAATCTCATGTGATTTCATACAGAATCCCTTGAGATTCATACAGAATCTCAAGTGATATTATACTTCTAGTTTATATAAGGCAAAATGGAAATCACATGGGATTTATACAAAATCTCATATGATTCTCTCTGATCCTTTGGGATTCATATAGAATCCCATGTGATTCATACAGAATCCCATGAGATTATTTGATGAATCACCTGTAATTCATAAAGATTACCCATGTGATTCATACAGAATCCCATGAGATTCAATATGAATCCCAAGAGATCAGAGAGAATCACATGTGATTCTGTATAACAACATACAACTTTTTAATAAATAGATTCAAAGAGCTCATTTCAACAATCATATAAAAAGCATCTACCCTTAAAAAGCTGTGACATAAAAGTATGAAACTCAAAAACAGTGATTTACTCATTTTTACAAATCACTTGTGATTTTTTTAAAATAACAAATCATAAGTGATTTTTTTAAAAATCCCGTGGGATTTTTTTACGAATCCCGTGGGATTTTTTTACGAATCCCGTGGGATTTTTCTGGACGGAAATTTTGAAAAAAAAAGTTCTGTCTTTTTACGAATCCCGTGGGATTTTTCTGGACGGAAATTTTGAAAAAAAAGTTCATCTTTTTATGAATCCTGTGGATTTTTTTACGAATCCCGTGGGATTTTTCTGGACGGAAATCTTGAAAAAAAATTCATCTTTTTACGAATCCCGTGGGATTTTTCTGGACGGAAATTTTGAAAAAAAAATCGTCCTTTTACGAATCCAATTGGATTTTTTTACGAATCACGTGGGATTTTTCTGGATGGAAATTTTGAAAAAAAAAATTCGTCGAAAGTATATAACAATGCATATCTATAGAAAGATGATTTAATTCTCGTCGCGATGATGTATTTTTTGTAGCTTGAAGATTTACCGTTTGCAAGATATGTTGTTTTTTTTAAAAGGTGAAAAGTGGGTTTTTATATTAAATGAGCTAAAATGCCAATTTTGTCCTCCCTTTATTATTTTTTATTTTGATCTTAGCCATTAAATGAAAGGTGTATGGATAGTTGAGATTTTCTTTTTTATTTTTTAATGGATACATGTTTTGCAAGGATCTCACCTCTAGTCCATCTTTATTACTTAATTTAACAATTTAAACAAGTAAACAACTATATGACATAGTTCGTCTCTATTAATTAACTTAACGATCTAAACAACTATATGACATAGTTCAAGTCCATTTTAATTGAGCCAGTAACGAAGTGAGTCATTAAAAAGTTATGTGTCAACATAAAACATGGAGGAAAATAAACCCAATTAAATAAAAACTTGATTACAAAATTCACAAACCTTATATTTGTAACGATATAAAACTTGGAGTAAAATAAGCCTAATTAAATAAAAAGCGACCTAAACAAACCTTTAAACTTTCCTAATAAAAGCGCACCAATGCGACGCCCCCATGATATTAGGCGGCGGTGCATTGGCCAGAAGGGCGCCTGGGGAAGTTGAGGGGCAAAGCACCTTAATGTAGGGCCTAAGACTTTGCATCTTAAACCCTCGTTGCTACATGCAATCGTTCACAAGCTCTTTTAGCCAATCCATAGTTGTTGACAACCCTGATTACCACCCCTACCACCATCCTCAAAAGTCAAAACCAACCTTCTTGATGCTTGACAAAGCTTTCACATGCATTATCAAGCTTGTCATGACACTTGATCTTGACAAGCTCAATTATAACACATGGTGTGAACTCTTTAGATGACATTGTTATATGCTTAAGGTTCTTCGCATCATTGAGGGCCCCACGCTTTCAACTAGCGCCCCGATCATGATCAACTTGATTCCCTCGTTGTATCATTTATTTATAGCATGATCCGGGAGAGATTAGAAAGTGTGATCCTCGACCTCAAAGCCACGCCTAGTTCTTTATGGAAATTTCTTGAAATGATCTTCCATGATAACAAAGCAAACCGAATTATTCTGGTTGACAACGAACTTTGTACCTTATAACTTGGCATTCAATCGGTTGCGTACTATTATTAATAGGTAATGTTGTCCCATAATTATCCTTAATGTATATTAATCTAGAAAGAGAGAATGGGTGTGCACACTTATTAATCTAGAGAGAGAATATAGATAATTATTTGAAATTTAACTGATGAACACACCCTCCAATGTGAGGAGGTGATGTGGTATTTATGTCATTACAATCAAATGTTCCAACTTGGAACTATTGATCCCCTTGCAACTATACAAGTGTTAGCACGTGATTTGGTGACTTTGTTTTATTCCCCTTGCTTGCTGGATTAAAGGAGGATACATACTTTGGCAGATTTAAAACCATCATTTTTGTGTCTGTTGTATATATTGTGGTAAGTTTTTCATATACTAATTCAAAAATGTAGATGATCCCGATTGACTGTATTTTCTATGCGAAAACAATGATAACAGAAATTTTGAAAAGAATTTTGTATCTTTATAATTTTTTTTATGTTAACATTATATTTTCAAAGCTATATTTTTTTTACGATCTCTACGTACAAGAGTACTTTAGAAAAAGGTGTTACAAGAAGTATTGTTTTTTGTTGGATAAGGATGAGCAAACCGCTCCATCTCATTCACTGTATAAGTTTCCAGTAATCTTTTTTTTTTCTTCGTGGTTCGAGTTTCATCTATCATCAATGCCTTGTCGAAAAATGTGTGACATGTTTTTGGACATGACATCAATGATAGATGAAACCTATCAATAAACCATCATGAACAAACGGTGATGGGAGACTATGCACCTTCAACAAGGTAGAGCAAGTAAATCTCCTTATCCAATGTACAAAAAGTAATAACTTTTTAACTTTTTTTTAAAGCACTTTTGCATATAGAAATTGTAAAATACAGTCAATTACATGATGTGTAATTATTATATTATATTATATTATACAATACAACATTTCCTTTCTAAGAACACAAATTTTTCTTGTTATCATCCCAAACCTTTTCATTTAGAAGTTTCTTGTCCAAAAAATTTTTCTTCCACTCCCAAACCTTTTCACTTTTGCATATAGAAATTGTAAAATTTTTCTTGTCCAAAAAATAAAGTCGGAACATAGTGTTATTCTTCCACTCCCTCACACATACACACAGTCCTAGATGTTTCTTCCACTATCTCAATCCACATCCACAAAACATAAATCACAGCCCCGTCGCATCCAAATCAGACACCAACCTAATGTATTATGTTGGGGCTATCGTTGAGGGAAGCGGTTAGATCGGGTAAATCAGGTTTTTTTCACTTAGTTTGTGTTTTTTATTAATTTTATTGATTTTGCTAAACACTTTCATAAAAAATTGGGCGAAATCACCCTGATGCATTAATTAGCTATAAATTTTATGTTATTGTATTTAATTTGGAGTTTTTGTTGTTTTATTGTAATTTTGGGATTTCGAGCAATTAGTGATTTTTTTTGGGTTTTTCTACAGACCTGCACACATAGGCCATTTGCATATCATATTGTTTTAAAAAATTTAGGATATAAGTTTTTATGTACGTTTTCTCAGGTGGTTGTATTGGTATCCAAGAATTGTTTCTTTGTGTCGAGTATTTTTGCACACACTGATCATATATTCCTAATTACTTAGTCCAGCTAAACTGTATGTGGAAGAAATGTATGGAGTTGGCTAGAACGTTTATTTCATAAGAAATTGAATATTTTAGTTCTGATTTGGACATGATGCTTATAAGAAAATTTTTGGGTTTATGCAGTCCCATAGTGTGATTTCTTGCGCTTTAGCAGCTTCTCATTAACTCCCCAATGTAAGTATGATCCTTCGCATTTGCTACATGTATAGTGTGCTTATAGTAGATGGCATACACAGAACAGGGTCTTGGGTGCTTAATACTTTAAACTATCTAGAATTAGAGTAATAACATAGGTAACCGTCACAGTATGATTAAACTCGATGATGCTAACAAAATTGTTTATATAATAAAAACCTGCAAGCTTAGACACTTAATTATGTTCAGGCCTGTTTTTTAAAACGAAGAAAAGAAAAACCCAGGTTTAGAGATTTGAAGTCAGCACTAAGTATCAGTTGAGCTAGATAAACGCTTACACCAATATAGTTTATTGTTGGTAGTAGTCGGAATCTGATAATTTATATATCATTTTTCAGGGATTTGGCTGACTTTTTGGTAGATATGGCATAGGAGCTTGGTAAATCACCTTTTTAAAAAAATTTGGAATGTGTTTTATTTGTTTATTGGTTTATACGGTTTATGATATATAGTGTCTGTTGTTTTGTGGAATAGGTGGAGTTATGAGTTTCAAAGAAAATATTGGGTTTCGTGCTCTGAATCGTGTTGGACCAGATTTTAAGTAGGTTTTGTTTTTGTATTTGTATTGTGTTGTTTTTCTCTTAAACATGCTTAAAGATAATGTAAAGTTAAAATAGTATAAAATTATTCTTAATGCGGCCTATAAGCTGCAGATAAAAGGTAAGTACCAAAGTAGCTGACCGAATGCTATGGTGCTTGCCTTTTATCAGCAGTTTCAGTTTGTGCTAATTAAAACAACCCAAATGACTGTCATTTTATTGCTGCAGTTATTACAAAGGAGTCGTGGAATCCTTTGATCGTGGTAAAATGAAGCACAAGGTGTGAAAATTGACAAATATCTACCCCAATGTGTTGGTTTATATTTTTCGTATAATTTTTATAATGACTACTGTTCGGTTCAATATATTTTTAGGTACTCTATGATGATGGTGATGGCGATGAGGATATCTTAGACCTTAATCAGAGAGAATGTGTGTTACTTGAAGATGTGTCTGCCGTAGAGCCTGTACCTGATTCTGTATATATCTCCCCCTTTCTTTATACATTGAAACTACTTTTACTATTCTCCGTGTTATGCATTTATGTGATTTATATTAGACAGGGTCACTTTTGCCCAAATGGACAAAACTGGGTCAATTTGTATTTCCTTTATACATCTGTTGGTTTGTTTGGGTAAAACAGGGATATCCAAATGGTCTAAAATAATGCAAAGAAAAAAGTTCTTAATATATTGTAGGTCAGGTTACGTTGGATTGGTTTGACCCGTTGACAATTTTTTTCCGAAAGCAGCTCTTTATCGTATGTGCTATATGTCGCATAGTTATTACACATGGTCAGTATTCTAATCATATGAACCCTGACTTTTTTCCGTTAAATTGTTACTACTATAACTACGCTATGTCTTGCTAGCTAAACTTAATCAAAACCCTTAAGGAAAAATTACCGTATAATGTGTTTTTTCATTGTAACTTTTCGTTATGTATGCATGTAGAAGTAGCAATGACGCGAAACACTATACGGTAATTAATTGAAAAAAACATTTAGTTATTGCCTTATTCTTGGTAAAGACTAAAGAGAGAGTTAATATTGTTGTTACGTTCGACATTTGACCAATTTATCAGTGTATCACATCTTAATATACATCTTTTAACTGTTATGATTATTTATCGATTGTTGTGGCTTGCTTTTGCAGCGTACTTTTTCGTGAGGATGGCGAGTGCTGTGAAGAAGGGCAAAAGGAAAATAACCTCTTAAGGCAGAAAAATAAGGTATGTCAGTGTTTGGGATTGCTTATATTTTCTGTTTGTCGATAACCGATCCTGAGTTTGTGAGTTTTGTTTTTCATAAATTTCTTTTAGTTTTAATAAAATGTTATAAAGTTTGGGTTTGTTTCTGTTTTTGTTACCAAAGGCTTTTATAAAACAAAACTTCGAGTTGTAAATTTGTTTGTTTAACAAATTTAATTTACAATTGTTTTTGTTTGCGCTTATAGGGATAAAGGAGTGTTGTAGTGTTTGTTCAGCAGGATGAAGCGTTACTACTGAGATAATGGAAGGATGTTAGAGTGCGACAAACGGTCGCCTCAGCAACCTCCACGTGCGCAGCCAAGGCATCATAATCTGAGGCAAGTTTTCCTTTATCTATATCTATTACATACCGTGAAAACGCGGGATGAAACAACGTTGGATTAAACAGGGTGTTAGACTTTATATTAATACTTATAGAGCCTGTGAATCTGCTATCGTTTTGACGATATCATGTTTTGTTGGCCATTATTTGCTGCTGCTCTGACTCGGTCCAGTATTTTTCTTACTCATGAATTAGTATCAGGATATATGAGAAAAACCGTGGCTTCTGCACATATCAAAACCATTTCAGTATAGCCCAAAGCTATTTTGAAAACCGCCTGTATAAATAAAGTATGGCACCTTTTAGCAATGTATGTGCTGTGTTATATTAAAAATGGCGATTTTTTTGGTCGATTTGATACAGGGATACACTAGGCAATGATGAGTCTAGGGGTGGGGAGCACTAAAGATGAGGTCGTTTGCATCTTGGCACAGCAGCTTACTGAAGTTGCAGCCATGGCAAATGCTCTATCTCATTGTTTTGTTCTGATGTTGATGGTATGATATTGAGAATGGTGGCTGACTATGAGAAACTGTGATGAATCTCTTGGCACGGTAGTGGACCACTTTAGTGTATTGTCATATGGTATGTGGTGGACCGCTTTATTGTATATTACCATTTCCATCATATTATAAATACTTTTGAAAAATAGATACTAACTTTATTACCATTTCCTTCAGCTTCTATAAACTTAAATAACTGCCCTTTGGAGCTTCATTCTGAATTATCAAAAAGAAGACGAACATCAGATAATGTAACTACAGCCAATTCATACTTAACTGCTATTAGTGAAATAAATTGTGTGATTGTTTTTTCTAATTATAAATAACATTGATCAAACGGTTTAATGTGGTATAACTTTGTAGACCTTTACTCAAAATTAAAGAGTTGTGGATTCCTTTTTTTAGGAAACATTTTTCGATGACTAATTTGTGTTGCTCTTTTCTGCAGGGCATACACGATTCAGTTACTATCGAGGTGTTTATTTTCTGTAAGGTATACAGGATTGAGTTACTATCGGGATGTTTATAGCCAAGTCAAAGGCATAAAACTTCATAGATCCTGCTGAACTGTCTATGCAGTTTATTCTCATACCTCTAAACAGGTTTCTTCAAGTAATGTCATTCATGTCATGTAAACGTCTCTTTCTTCTTATACTGTTCACTTTTGTTGGGTCATGAGTCATAACAGACATTTGAATAAATTAGTTGTGCCCTATACCTAGAGGTCTCAGGATTTGCGAGTCATATTTGTTGGGTCATGAGTCATAACAGACATTTGAATATAAAAAAGTCAACGGTGATCTTAGGTGTAGTGACCATATTATAAATTTTTCCTCTATTGGTATTTTGCAAGTTGAGAACATCCTTAGGGATCACGGGTATGACACCAACCGCAATAAGGGGTGTGGGTTGGCTGACGGCTCAAAACGGGTCAGATTGTGGTGAAGGGCCAACATAAATGATGGGCTCAATACATGGTTTTTCTGTAAACCCATCAGACTTCACGATAGTTTCTTTTTCTTACAGAATTCTGACTTTGACATTAGGAAGGTATAGCAAGAGATAAGAGGGTAAGTAAATTAGATCTAATAACCATGCTTAACAGATTATAATATTATATTTTGCTGTATTGAGTTGAATTTCCATCTTTGTATTTTTATCAGTTACGATTTATCATCTTTGTTTGGGTTATCGATTTTGTTTAAGATTGTATATGAATGACATCTTTCTTCTGGAACATGGCAATCATGTTGTGGCATTGAAAGTAAAATTAGTGATAAAGGCTGCTTACAGGTGCATAAGGGGTGTTTAGGATATCATTGTTTGGATAATATGGTGCATAAGGGGTGTTTGGGTATTGGCGTGGAGATTTGGGATAGTATTTATCACTTAATGTGCTAGACTGAAACACAACCATTTCATTGATATTAAATTTAAAGTATTCATATCAATCGTAATATTGTAATCATCTACTACGCTTACCCTTTTGTTTGTTTGATTTCCAGAAGGGGGTTCGTCATACAAGAAAAAGTCGACTATAATGACCTGGCAGGTTCGGTGATACTGACATGCCATAACAAGTTACATGAATGATAGGAAAAGAAATATGTTACAAGAATGTTTCCACATATATTTTTTGTTTATTAGTTGCGTATTACTCATTAAACAACTGAATAGTTTGTATTTTTGTATTCATATAATTTTAATGGGCATGAGCCTTCTTTTATGGATCCGACGATGTTAATATTGTTGAATCATTTATTTGTCTAGCAATGTTGCATTTCTATACAAACTTTGTTTCCAATCCGTTTTGGCTAACTTGCGTATACAAAAACCCAGCGGCAACGCGCGGGTTTCCCACCTCGTTTTGAACAATTTGTAGGCTACAGTATTACATAATTAAAAGGGTTTTACTCTTTTCTTTAAGAAAAAAAAAAAAAGATTTAATAAACGTCAATGGTTAAGCAAAACAAGTTATATTATCACACCGAGCATTTTATAAATATCGTTATTCTTCCGTCCAAGACTATGAGAATTTGAAAATAATATATCATGGATAGAGTATTCCCACGCTGTTTAAAAAAAAGTATGGAAAATCAAGTAGAGGTCGAAATGTCATCCCGTTCACTTTAATCCTTTGATTCACTTCATGGAAGATAAAGTTATAAAAATCCAAATATGACAAGACTTCAGGTCTTGTTAAAAGAGGTAACCTAGTTATTAAAAAGATATAAGTATCTAAGAATGCAACGCGGTTTCTTTCCCTTGTTGGCGATCATAATATGAGGAAATATCCTCAACAATACCTGGAAAATACTAGTTACATACAACTTTGCCAACTTATCAAAACCGAGGGACTGAAAGTGAATCTAAGTTGACATGGAGTCAACCCACTCGCCTTTACTCTTTTTATAAACATCATTTGATCTTTCATTTTTAATTGCCTTCATTCACGTACCAAATCTCCCAAAGGATTCCATATATCCATCGTTAAATTGTAAGTCATTCTATCTCAATTTGCTTTTCTTATAGTTTTGCTCATCTTATAACTCATTATTCTATCTCTGTATGCTAACTATACTTCATTTCAAAATATTAAAAGTTATTATTTGATCTAATGACCCATAACGTACTAAACAACTTATTAGTAAAACTATTTGTGCAGTAGTTGTTGGGTTACTTGGGTAAAAGAGTGATTATGAGCATGTTTGTTTGGTTTTGGTCTTTTGATCGCTGGATTGTCATATATGTAATTTCTAGGACCATTGAAGTTAGAATCGTCGTAGTTTTAGATTTGTGTGGCCCGAATTATTGTTGTCGTCATTTGGCTGAAGTTATGTTGTACCCCTAGCCTAGGAATAAAAATAATAAAAAATAAAAAAATAAAAATAAATAACCACCCCAAAATTCTGATTAGATAACCCAATTTATTCATTTCCCAAATTTGCTAGTTTTTAAAATTTAATATTATAGGCTTCTTTATATCAAAGTGAGTAAAGTGTCTCTTATGTGTTCTGACCATCACCTGCACCCAGAGCACTACATTACCTTTTTAACACACCACCTTTAAAGACGTAATTGTTATCGCTTAACCAATCACATAAAAATATTTCACTTTATACAAACATATCCCACAATATACCTCACAATAATTTTGTTTTGTATCTCACTTAAAACAAAATAAATGAATTGTTTGGATTTTTTGTTGTATGACCCTTTAAAAAGAAGTATTATTTTTGGTGAAGATATGTATTAGAAAAGTATGACCCTTGAATTATTCAGTTTGACACGTGTTTTCTGAGGATGTTATAATGTTATCAGGTTCTATTTTCCAGAAAATAATAGTAGTTGAAATTTGACATTGTAGCTTATAATCTAATTACTTTTAATACTGTCTCATTTTATAACTTGTCAATATAATAATCGATCCAATGGGCTATATGACAAGGTCTAAATACTGCAAGTCGTTTTACTTTTTTATATTGTTTAATGTTACATTCTTTATTCCAAGTTATATATATTTGTTTTAGGGCAGATTAATGACTAAAAATCTTAGTCATGGATTCTTTGTACTATTAGCTCTACTCTTTCTGATGCTCTTTACTTGTAGACACAGCTCGATCTCGTTATTGTTAATGGCTGCTTCTTCCATTGCCCATCGATGGAGATATGATGTCTTTGTTAGTTTTAGAGGTGAAGATATCCGCAAAAAGTTCATGGATCATATGTTCAATGATTTCAAGCAAAAAGGAATTCATGCTTTTAGAGATGACAACGAGCTGCCTAAAGGGGAAGAGATATCTCCCCATCTCTACAAAGCCATTGAAGAATCAAGGTTTTTGATAGTTATCTTCTCCAAAGATTATGCTTCTTCATCATGGTGTCTCAAGGAACTTGTCAAAATACTCGAGTGCAAGCAAATGGGAAAGCCTAAACACGAGGTTCAAATAATCTTTTATGATGTTAAACCGGATGTCGTGAGGAAACAAACTGAGAGCTATGCTAAAGCGTTTGCCAAACATCAAGTTTCAAACAGAAAAGAGGTGGATAAATGGAAGGAAGCTTTATCCATGGCAGCTAACTTATCTGGATGGGATCTTGAGGACATGGCAAATGGGTAAAATTCTTGTTTTTGTGTATTAGTCTTGTAGCTCTACTAAAGCTTAACACTATGTAGTTTCTCTTACTTATTGTGTCTTTGTGGTTAACAGGTTTGAGTCCAAGTTCATCGATTCCATTTCCAGAGAAATCCTCAAAACATTATGTGATGGACCCTTACATGTTGGTGAGAACCTTGTTGGCATCGATTTCCATTTCGAGAAATTAAACTTGTCACGCTTCGTTGGGTCACATAAGGTTAATATGCTTGGTATTTGTGGTATAAGTGGAATAGGAAAGACAACCGTTGCCAAAGCTATATATAACTTGATGTATATCCACTTTGAAAGAAGTTGCTTTTGTGAAGATGTCAAAGAAGTCGAAGAAAAACAAAGCCTAACTCAAGTCCAGATGCAAATGATTGGTAAGATTCTGAAAACAAGTGATCTGAAGATATCAAGTGTTGGAGAAGGTTCTATTTTAATAAAGCAAAGGATGGCATGTAAGCCAATCCTGCTTGTTTTGGATGATGTGAATAACGTGAAGCAGTTAGAAGCACTAGCAGGTTCACCTGATTGGTTTTTCCCAGGAAGTTTGATTATTTTCACTGGTAAAGATAAACAGCTGCTAAGATCTCATAGAGTGGATGAAATTTATGACATGAAATTTCTAGATGAAGATAAATCTCTTGAGCTCTTTTATTCCTTCGCTTTTGAGGAAAAAAATCCTTCAACAGGATTCAAAGAAGTTTCTGAGAAAGTTGTGAAATATGTGAAAGGTCACCCTCTTGCCCTCAAAGTTTTGGGTCGTTTTTTATATGGAAAAAGTGTGCGTCATTGGGAAAGTGAACTGGAAAGGCTCAAAGTACATCCGAATGAAGAGATACAAAGAGTGCTTCGTTTAAGTTACGATGGGCTAAACCTCGAGCAGCAAAATATCTTGCTTGATATTGCATGTTCATTCATTGGAGTAAATAGTGATTTTGCAGCGAACATACTAGATGGGTGTAACTTTTTTGCAGATAGAAATATACAAGTTCTAGTGGATAAGTCATTGATCACGATCTCGAGCGATAATTCACTTCAAATGCATGACTTGATTCAAGCAATGGCAAGGGAAATTGTATCTGAAGAATCTAGCACGCCTGGGAACCGAAGCAGATTGTGGGTTAATCCATCAGAGATCTACAATATCTTAAGTGAAAAGAAGGTAAGAATTGTTTTTTACTGCATATGCAACTCATTTCCATATGCTTCATAATACAATCTAGTAATGCTATTTCTTGTATGTAGGCAACAGAAGTAGTTGAAATTCTTGACATTCAGCAAAAGAAATCTAGTCAAAAGTTTGATATAGACGGTAAAGCATTTGCGCAAATGAAAAACTTGCGTATTCTAAAACTACCAATGGACGATGCGGTGAACTTTTCTGGAAGATTGGACTTTTTATCCAATAAGTTAAGATTGCTCTATTGGCATGGATGTCCCTTCAAGCTTTTACCTTCAGATTTTAATCCAGAAAACATTGTTGTCATCGACCTCTCTTGCAGCAACATAAAACAACTTTGGACAACACCAAAGGTATTTACTTGTTTATGCATGTGTTTGTGTTTGACACCTAGAGATATAAGAACTAATCTTTTTTCTATTGATATCAGTGTTTAAGAAGGTTGAAAATAATGAAGCTAAGGTACTGTTGTAACCTAACAACCACCCCTGACTTCTCAGAGATCACAAATCTTGAAGAGCTAGATCTTGAAGGTTGTGTGAATTTGGTTACAGTTCACCCATCTATTGGAATGCTTAATAAGCTTGCTGTCTTAAATCTGAAAGACTGCATACTGGTTTGGAGTTTTCCTGAAGCCTTTTGGTCTAGATGCTGGACTTCAATCTCTGGTTTCATATGGAACAAACAACATCCCCAAAGATCAGTTTCATTGGCAGGTTTAAATATGTTAAAGAAACTGAATTTCAGCTACTGCAATTTAGTTCAAGTGCCCGATGGCATTGGAGGCTTATCATGTCTAGAAGAGCTATACTTGGAAGGGAACAATTTTACTAGTTTGCCTGGAAGTTTGAGTCAACTTTCTAATCTTCAAGGTCTTTATGTTAATGGTTGCAAGAAGCTGGAAGTGTTGCCCGAACTTCCACATGGCTTACTAGAAATTGATGCATCTGATTGCACCTCCTTATGTTCAATTATGGGATCAAACCCAATCATGAGCACAAGGTTCACTCATCTCAACAATTGTCCAAAATTGTTTAAGGTGTCGATATCGGAGACTCAATGTCTCGACTCATCTGTAACTTCCCATGGCTCTCGATTTTCTTCTTTCCTTCGGTCGTGTGTGGATAACAGATGTGGATTGTTCCGTTTGCCAGGAAGTTCCATATGGAATATGGAAATGTTTTATGATGGAAATAGCATTCCAAATTGGTTTACAAATAAAAGTATGGGAAATCAGGTAAAGGTTGAATTACCATCAGATTGGAGCTTCAGTAAGTTAAGGGGATATGGAGTTTGTGTTGTTTTTAAGAGAAAAAAACCTTCCACCATATCTTTTGGATACTCTGTAAACAACTTTGATGGAGCTTATTTGGGAGAATGCAATCCATACTACTATGATTTTTATTTTGAGGATAAGCCAATAAGAATCGATGAGTCAGATATGATATGGTTGCATTATAAGACAAGTGAAATATGGGAATTGGAGGAAGCAAAGAATTTTGTAACATTTTGTTTTAATGAGAATGAAGATTTTGAAGTGAAGGAGATGGGTGTAAGACTAGTTTTTTATGAAGATTTAGATCAAGAAGCAGACTTGATTATGTTCCAAGACATCCCAACTCTATCACAGCATGGTGGGGCCTGGTGCGAGTTTGAGAATTATGGACATATCGACTGGACATGGTAGGATAAATTATTTATATGTAGATTTTGTAATTTTTATTTGGTCTTTTTATTAGCCAGAATAATCTTTAATAAATCCATGTAGGAGACACCCACCAGGTGTTTGATGAAATGCATTGAGTCGAAATCATTTGCTATTTACTCTACAGCCTGTTTGTAGATTTTTTTTGGATTTTACGATGTATTAAGAATTGATGTTGTGTTTTGAAGTTGTGATTTGTACCGTAAGATAATAAACCATGTTATAGTTTGTCTTTGGAAATTAATATTGAAGCAATTACGTGACTGGTATGGTATCATGTTAAAATATGCACCATCTTTGGAAAGTGTGCTCTTGCCAATGCCCAGCTCAACCAACATTTGAGACAACATGTTTATTGTTTGTTATAAAAACTTGACATTTGTTTTGATTGCTGAAAACGTTCTTCTTTGATACCTGCCTTCTGCATCTGTTTTTTGTTGCACTAATAGCTCAAGATCCGTTCCTTGAGGTAGCTGCCTGGACATATTACATGTATTTCGAGTTTTCGACCCATTTACATATGGGTCAGATTTCAACCCGTTCCCAAAATATGTGAAGTATTAACCACTGGTGCTATTCCAAGATTGCCTTATCCTTATCATTGGTCTTCACGTTCTTTGTACATATATGGGACAAACACCATACGGATAAACAGAGCAAGTATCAATAGCTTGTTCCTTCACTTCACTTCACCCACGTTGTTACCTTCTGTTTCATTACCCTCCCCCAAGTGGTTTCTTGAGACAATATAGATATCATTGTACTTTCTGCTAGTCGTGGTAGTCTAACTGAAAACCTTTATAGGTCATGCTTCTTGTGATAGCCAAGTGGGGTAGTAGGAAAATTCTTTGTTCTTTGATTTTTTATTTATAAATAAATAAAATTCAAAAGGGAATAACACATGGGCATTTTAGTCATTTCACTTCGCCAATAGAGAAAAATAAACTTGAAACTTTCTCATGGTCGCCTGCACTTTCAAAACCACTAGGACTGCCAATGCAGTTTGGCGAAACCAACTTTTCATGTATCGTACACCAGGTGTTCGTTAGAGTGGAGTATGTCGGTAGAAATCATTGACTACTATAATGGCAAACTGTTTGGTAGCTATTACTCGTCAACTTGTTCAATATCGCTACCTGCCGATGTGTACTTGCAGTTAAGAACAATGTGTTTTCTTTCGCCTTGTTGCAGTTTACATCTCTGGAAAAGATTACGACCATGCTTGTCGAGACTACGTTCTTGCCTGCCAGTTGAGGTATAGTTTACTGATCATATTTATGTAGTCCAGTTTTGCAGCTCTTTATTAAGCTTATCTTTTTGTAACTAGCTAGTTGGGGAGAAATGCCAGGACTAGATATAGTTGACTGTTATGTAGGCTAATATGCATTTTTAAAAAGACAATGTGAGAGCATTGTCGAAACAAATATGCTAATTGATGATTAATATTGGTAATTTTAACATAACAGACAGTTGGATATGAGTTATTTTATCAGGTCCTATGTCTTCCTCTAGCAAAACTTAAAATTTCTAGGAAACTATTAGAAACAAATACTCCGTAACCAATAAGAGCCTTTATAGGAAACAGGCTATTACACACCCTTATAATGCTAATGTACTCGCGTTTTTGTTAAGAAATTTAAGAATCCGTCTAGAAGTGCTGCTATATCTATTACTAGGCCCATCCACTCAACATGATCAAATAGCTTGCGGCACTTATGGAACACAGTTCCACTTTTGCTAATGTAAGAATCCGTCTATACGTTCATTTTGCTAATGTAAATTCATGTAACATACGAGGAAATTGATGCTTTCATGCCTAAAATGTTGAACCTAAGTTCAAGAAACTTCAAGCAATGAGAATATGAGATTAATATCTTAATAGGTTAAGTCAACTAGAGATGTAATTAGGAAGAAATTTACAAGAGAGAATAAAACTATTAAATTTCTGTTATTTCCTAAAAAATAGTTGTTGTTGTTGTTGTTGTTTTTTGTTTTTTTTTGTTTTTTTTGTTTTTTTTTTTTTTTTGGGCATCATATGAACAGAAACCAATTTGAAGATACTGGAATATCAACTGAATTTAAGATATCTAATGTGAGTTAACATATGTCGAAATTATCATTGGATTGCTAAGTTGATAAGATATATCAAATCCACATAATTTACAATCAAAGTCAATCTAATGAGTAGCTGAAGTTTTGGTTACCACTAATAGTTTGATAGGCTAATATCAATTTGATCTACTGTCACTTTCTAATACCATAAGTTAGATAAACTAATTTTTTACAAGTTAAAGAAAAAGGAACTCATTAGGACTACATGTCAATACATATAATGTCTTTATGCAAACCCCATTGTATCATGAGGTATCAATTAACGCGTAGTTTTATCTTATGCCCAAAAAATTAAGTTTAGTACAAAAAAAAAAAAAAAAAAAAAAAAAAAAAAAAAATGTTTCATACATATAAAAGGAATAAGTGACAACTATGATACATTTTGATGTCATTAGCCCTACCTTAAAAACGTCATCACTAGTCTAAAAACAAATTTTTCTTCACATATTTTAAAGTTTAATACCAAGTGCATACCTATTTTAAATTTCTATAAAAAAGTGCATATCATGTGACAAATTTGTGTCTCTGCCACTACATCCACGGCTGTTCTCAAAGGTGGCTGACCGCCCAAGCCCAATTTTATGAGGCCCAAAATTTTTACGGCGCCAAAATTTACATTCAATGCATAAAACTTTAAAGATGTTATTTATATGAATAAAGACAAAGTTTTCTTATTTTACCGAGTATTCAGAGACGGAGACAGTGGGGGAGCCAGGGGGTGCTCGGCCCCCTCCAACACGCCCAATCACTTTGCTATTTACCTTATAAAATTTAAGCATATGACACAAGTATAGGCAAATGACCCCCCAACCTTTGAGGAAAAAAATTAGGCCCCCCTTATTTCTATTCCTGGCTCTGTCCCTGCGGGTATTTACCATTTTATCCAAGAAAAAAGACAGATTTTTCACAAAAAAGTTTTTGAAAAATAACTAACGTTTTATACAATAACTCTTGATAGTTATCATTGTACGTTTTAAAATATTTTATTTAGCTTTTTAATAGAGGTCCCATTTTTCACTTTTCGCTCAACTCCTTTAAAATCACAAAAACGGCCCTACTAGTACCATGAATGTGTAGTGTCATATTATGGTCAAATGTACAACATGGCCCTACTATCCGTACGTGTGTTAATTTCTGTACGTGATTTAGCTCGACACTTTCCTAACTATATCGTTCAAAACCTCATTTGACACCATCGCTAAGTATAAGATCCAAAGTACAAACTTCAAACTTTATATTAAACATGCTTTTGGACAAACTTTCCAAAACTTTAGTTCGATCCGGATGTAATCATGACCACATTCATCATCGCCACATCGATCTTTTTCTCCACCAACACTTCACGACCAAATAATTGTAATAAGACCATCAATTTCATCACCTAAAACACACCCTACATAAATAGAAATATACCCCACAATATAGTGATATACTCGCACACACAATTATTTAACTCTTTACAAAACATGAGCGCATGCAATATCTTGAAAACGATTGACCTACTCAAGTCACTGGTTCATTTGGTTACCCGATTCAACCGGTTCAACCAATGTGTCAATCCGGTTATTCTACAAAAATAATCTTATTTCAAAAAAAAAAAAAAAAAACTGTATATATATCATGGCTATTGATATAATGAGCCTAAAAATATATTTATCAAAAAGGTGACATGTAAATATAAAATTACGTCGCAATTACATATATTTAACTTGTGTTATTTGTAAAAGAAGAAAACAAAAAAACAAAACCCGGTTTAGATCTCGAGAACCGGGTTGAACCATGTAGCCTTAAATCCAGCGGGTCTAGCTGGGTTTCGAAAAACAAAAAACCAGATTAATTTCACCATTTTTTTACCGGAATCGGTTGAACTGGTATCTGGTCAAGTCGGGTGTTAAAACAATGCTTATGCGCACCACCATATTATCAACAAAAAGAAAAATAAGGGAGACAACTGTGGTGGAGAGGATGTATTTAATAGCATGACTTGGTGGTGAGAGGAAGACATTTCATGGTGAATTTTACCATTACACTTAGCCTCATGGCCGTAGAGTACCGGCCCGGATATTAGCTTGTGCATAACTGCATAAGGCCTCACTTTTCGGAAGGGCCCAAAATTTAAATCCATTAAACATTTAAAAGGTCTTAAATATGGGGGGAGAGTTAATTTGTATACCAAACATTTTTTGTATACAGAATGACTAATCTCCACCATCCATCTAAAAAAATCAATGGTAGAGATTAAAAACATTTTCATATTTCTCATATTTTTTATTATTTAAACATCTCATGAAATGATAATCGCTAGACAAAACAAATTATACCATCACGACCAACATTTAATTATCTGTATATGAACGGGCATTCTGATATACTTTCGATAAACTATTTTTTCCATCGTTTTTTCTTTCCTTTTTCTTCGTATTTGAAAATAGCATGAGAAATCACATGTGGTTAAACACTAATTTGAATATTCTAATAGATTATAGTAGTTCGTTTATGAAAATCACATGTGATTGAGATCACGTGTGGGAAAAATCACATGCTATTAAGATAGGTGTTTGAAAAATCACATGTGATTTTATTATAAATATTCAAATTAGTGTTTAAACACATGTGATTTTTCTTGCAAGTTTCAACAACGAGGAAAAAAAAACAAAAAAAAAGTAAAAAATGTGAAAAAAAGAAAAGAAAAAGAGAAATTGTCAAGAGTATATCAAAGTGCATATTTATAGAACCATAGTTAAATGATCGTCGTGCTGGTATATTTATTTTCGCATAACGATTGCCGATTTTAAAGATACGAGTATTAATATTTGAAAAAAAATGAAAATGAATTTGTTAAAATGATGGGTTTAATGTCATCCATTTGATCAAATGAAGATGAAGGGTGTGGATTGGTCCCTATGTTGATAAAGTTTTAATCAAAATATTGAGTGTTTTATTTATATTAGCAAGGGACTGTGTACGATGGTATCAAAGATAATCTAAAACCTTAAACAATCTTTTATTAACTGATAAAACTCAATAGTTGGCACAAATTACCAACTATCAATAAGCGAAGAATACAAGATCAGATTATTGTTAAAACAATAATAATCAAACGATTACAATGAAGAGACTGGTCAAGGTGATAAAACAATATGAATGACAGAAAGAAGCATTAACAGATTTTTGAGAGAGAATTGATGTATCGATTGTTCCAACATAACCCAAGCAGATGAGATGATTATATAGGCTAGGATCATTCACTTTAGTCCTTAAGCTATGTAGAAGTATCCATAAGCTGCCCAAACTTCTCCTTTGTCACAACTCGAAATTTCTGGTTGTTTTCCAAACTTCGGCAATTTACTATTCACAGGTTACTATTCATCATTTACTATTCATCGATCACAATTCATCGTTTTTGAGGTCCATTTGATATTCTAAGAAGCGTTCAGAAATTTTACTATTCACTTGACACTATTCATTTCCGGAAGAAAACCACTATTCACGTGCATTACTCATTTCATCGTAAATTTAGTTTACGAGTATTCAAATTCGCGTAACCGTATTGGTTCAGGAGCGAATTCATGCATTATTATCAGGGACATCCCGTACGGACTAGAAATAGTCCGCATATCATTATTATGGCACTTGCATACTATTCCACTCGTAGGATATTCAAATTAATACTTTTGATATATTTGACTTTTTACGTATGGTTATTTCTATATAAACGTTAACAAATGATCAATAATGTGACTAACACGTCCGACACTCCCGACTATGATTCCAATATATTTTTATATTCATTTTTATAATATAAAAATTATAATATTAATTTACCCGGTATTTTGGAGATTTATTTTAATTATTAACGTAAGTTTACAATAATTACGACGGTTTTCGTAGAAGTTAAACAATAATTATCCAAACACTAAATAATTATACCCAACCTATTTTTATAATTTTTACAACTTTATTTTGTCCCGGTTAACTCCGTTAAAATATATTTTTAGTTAACTCGGTACCCGGTATTCCCTAAAACTATTAATATATACACAATAATACTTAAAATTACCAACTATCTTACACAAACTCCATATTTTCTTCTTTTTTTTCATCATATGCAGCCCCCCTCCATTCCCATTTCTTACAACTTTGAAAATATCACAAATCTCATTAATGTTGTCATAAAATTGTCTAACATATAATATATATAACAAAAACTATACATTTCACCTCATTTTTCAAGATCTAGTCAAGCAAACATTTCTTCTTTCTCTCCTCTTGTGTGCTAAGCCAAGAACCAACCAAGAAGCCATCATCATCAATTTTTCAAGAAAAATATAGAAACAAGATCATCTAAGGTTCCTTTAAGGGTTTTGCAATACAAACTCAAGGATTTCCTAACTTTTCACAATCATAAACCCATCTATTTTTCAAGTAAGTAAACAAAACTCATTTTTATAATTTTATCAAGTTTATACAAGATCCATATAATATATATATTAGATCTACATGCATATGCTATTTATACCACTTTATTTTACAAACTTTTAACTTTTGAACCTTAGAAAGTGTTTATGGTTAGATCCTTGTTAGATCTACTTGGTTATGATGTTTAGGAACCCATGACACCCTAAGAAGGTGTATGGTAGGATTAGACTAGTTTTGTGGTGATTGAAAGTGGTTTGGTGATGTTAGAAACTAGTTTAGCGTCTTGAAAATGGTTTTTGAACAAGTAGAAATACATTCTGTCCCATTTTGGTAAACCCAGAAAAATCTGTATTTACTCAGTCCACTTTGACAATATTTTTAGAAAATACTTTCGAAAACGAAGCTTTTGGCGAAAGAACGGATTAAAACGAGCTTATAACGAAGGAGATATGATTTTTGTAAATTTAACGACGAAGACTATTTTTTTCTGAAAACTGCATGCTGTTTGGCAGTTTTCGACGGACAAATAGAGATGTTAGACGTAACCTAGTGGAGCCGAGCTATTGAAAATATATTAGTATATGCTAAAACGAATCCGTGGATATAAAGAACGAGTAAAATGAGCTTAAAATGACCAAGTTATATACGTTTTAAAATCGTCAAAACTATATATATATATATATATATATATATATATATATATATATATATATATATATATATATATATATATATATTTAGTCACTACTAGAAAATAATATATTTTCTAGATTTCTTATTCAAGGGGTTTATTTTTAACTAACGAAGTACGTACGACTCAAGGTTTATTACGCGACTACTAGACATTATTTTAAGGTTTTCAAAGACGAAGAATATAACGCTAACATTTTATATACGATATATTACGACAAGTTTTTATAACTCTATTTGGACTTATTTTTCCTAAGTATGGAAAGTATTTTATTTGACTATAACTAGTATTTCCAAGTCACGAGTGGTATTGGTATCATGTGCATGTACATTCACTACATCACCTCATAATCTAAGTAGATCATATTGTTCATTCGTTCTAGGTCTCGGTTAGAGACCGAGCCTCATTTCCATCATAACCGCTATCGTCATCGTTGTCATCCTTTCAAGTGAGTATTCACGAACCCCTTTTTCTAACTATTTTAATCGTTTTGGGGTGGATGCATGAACTATATTGTTTACTCTTAAACGAACTTAAATGACTATTGCTTCACTATTTATGCTCGTAAGTAAATCGTACTCAAACAAACTTGTTTGCTATTTTACGAACACTATTATTTGAACCCTTGACTATCTTGAACCTTTTGACTTGAACTTTTGGACTTAGTGTACTGTATGATCTAAGACTTAAAGTCTCCTTTGTTCGGAGCAACACTATAAAGTCTCTCCTGTTCAGAGCATCCTTAATAATTCTCGCCATGGTGGAGTGACTAATAATTCTTCGCCAAGTCGGCGGAGTGACTAATAATTCTTTGCCTAGGTGGCGGAGTGACTTCAAGTCTCCCTTGTTCGGAGCGGCCTTGACTTATGTTGTACTATGTGCCCTTATTGTGAACTATATTGACCATATGTACTTGACTACCAAATGTACTACTTTATGTGCAATGGGTTGTAAACATACAGGTTACAAGTCTCTTATGGCGGGACTTGGAACTGAGTGGATTTACAATGCCTTTGCCTGGCGAACTTTCTCAAATGGTTTTCTTATTATTTAAAACGTTTATACTCACCAACTATTTTTATAGTTGACCGTTTTCTCTCATGCATTTCAGGTGATCGTCAGTAAGCTTGTCATCAAGGTCTTGCATAATGAATTTTCACATGTCACTTCTTTTCATTATGTACTAAAATACCATCTTTTGGGAATCAAACTTATGTCTTATATTTGCCAAAGTCGGCAATAACAACGTTGTAATGTTATACTTTTCCTTAATGTAAATTATGGTATTGTCTTATTTCTCTTTGGTGATGTTTATCGATTTCGTTACACCTCGTGTTTCCGCCTTCGGCGAGGGTGTGACAGATTGGTACCAGAGCCAGAGGTTATAGAGAATGCCGATTTTTATAAAATAAAAATCGCAACTATAACCAAAATAATGTTTTTCTTAAACACTGAACATCATACGAGTCGACTAGTCCTAGCATTCCATCATTAATCCTCAAGTATACATAGCCTGATCACCTATGTATAATTCAGGAAGAATCATGCGATGAAGGGAGTAGTGGTCAAAGATCATGTTTGGTCGAGTCTAGAGAGTCTGGTCACCTGAAGTTGCATTGGTCGGGTGGGTATGCATAACTTGTTTATATGTTTCAGCTTGTGTTACCGTACCTTACATGTGCATTCATGTAGATTCTTCCTCTTTGCTACCTTATGCCCCGTTAGATTAAGCATGGCTTTGTTCCCATCATTCTGCGATCTCTATGTCACGACTGTCATTGTACCGTACATCATCCGTCATCGTTCATGTATCGTTCACTCAACCCATTATTTCTGGTCTATCGCAGAGCCATTACCGCTATGAACACTCGCTCAGGACGTAACAACAATGAAAACCCGAATGACGGTGCTGTTGGACATAACAACAATGAAAACCCGAATGACAGTTCTGCTGGATTAGCTGACCTCCTCACTCAGATTGTTGCGCACATTGATGCCAGACGAACCAATAATGGTGCGGGTCCTTCGAACAACGGTCAGGGATGCAACTATAAGACTTTCATGACATGCAAGCCAATGGAATTTTATGGCACCAAGGGTGCCATTGGACTGCTATCATGGTTTGAGAATGTTGAGTCGAAACTCAGCATCACTAAATGTGCTGAAGGAGATAAGGTTGAGTTCTCTGCGGGTCTGCTTCAAGGTCGAGCATTGACTTGGTGGAACAACCAGCTACAGACTCGAGGAAGAGAGGCTGCAAATGGATTATCTTGGGAAGCATTTAAGAAACTACTAACTGATGAGTACTGCAGAAAAGATGAAGTGGAGAAGCTGGAAGTGGAATTTTGGAACCACTTGATGGTAGGAGTAGAAGTTGACAAGTACACGGCCCGTTTCCATGAGCTAACTAAGATGGTTCCTCATATGGTCTCCACTAAGGAAAAGCTGATCGATCGATATATTTGGGGATTGATTCCTGAAATCAGGAGGGATGTCACTTCATCGAACCCAACCACTCTACAAGCCGCTGTGGGCATGGCATACCGCTTGACAAATGATGTGATCAGGTCTGGTGAACTAACAAAGGGAAATAATGAAGGACGAAAGAGACAAGGAGATCAGCAAGGAAGCCGTTATCAAAATCAACAGGACAAGAAACAGCGAGTAGCTGGAAACTATGGAGCAATAACTCAAGGACCCGGAGGATATGTAGGCACACAACCTAAATGTACCCGATGTAACCTACACCACACAGGAGATTGCCCAAAGTGCAATAGCTGCGGAAAGACAGGTCATTTTAGTAAACATTGCAAAGGAAATCAAGTACGAAGGTCAGCATGCTACGAGTGTGGAAGCTTGGATCACCTCCGAAACACCTGTCCAAAGTTGAAAGGAACTACTAACCAAGGAGGAAATCGTCCAAATCTGGCGTTGGCAGTTGAAGCCCCTCAAGATCAGAACATTGAGATTCCACCCGCACATGGCAGAGCTTACTTCCTAGGAAATCCTATCACCCAACATGTCCACGATAGCATAACGGGTACATCCTCTTGAACAACTATCATATTTCCGTACCACTTGATCTTGAGTGCATAATTTACGTCTAACTATTACCTAGTTTGCTCCATCGATTAATCTGAGACCTAATGTTATTGACCTTGGTTATATTTTTGTGGGTTGATTTGATTGGTGTGAACAATTCCAAAATCGAGCCAAACTTTCAAAAGACCTTTCCAAGGATTTGGAATCCTATTTTTCAGATGGATTGATTCCTAGCCTGATTCCATGACAGTTCTTGTCTGATGAGTTGTGGGATCAAGTAAAAATCGGTTACCTAGAAGTCTTTTGGGGGCTATGCTCGATGATGGGAACGTTTGCCTCATTAAATCTGACCACGGGAATGTGCGTACGTAGACGAACGAGCTGAACTTTGGGACGAAGTTCCCTTTAGGGTGGTAGACTGTCACAACTCGTAATTTCTAGTTGTTTTCCAAACTTCGGCAATTTACTATTCATAGGTTACTATTCATCATTTACTATTCATCAATCACTATTCATCGTTTTTGAGGTCCATTTGATATTCTAAGAGGCGTTAAGAAATTTTACTATTCACTTGACACTATTCATTTCCGGAAGAAAACCACTATTCACGTGCATTACTCATTTCATCGTAAATTTAGTTTACGAGTATTCAAATTCGCGTAACCGTATTGGTTCAGGAGCGAATTCATGCATTATTATCAGGGACATCCCGTACGGACTAGAAATAGTCCGCATATCATTATTATGGCACTTGCATACTATTCCACTCGTAGGATATTCAAATTAATACTTTTGATATATTTGACTTTTTACGTATGGTTATTTCTATATAAACGTTAACAAACGATCAATAATGTGACTAACACGTCCGACACTCCCGACTATGATTCCAATATATTTTTATATTCATTTTTATAATATAAAAATTATAATATTAATTTACCCGGTATTTTGGAGATTTATTTTAATTATTAACGTAAGTTTACAATAATTACGACGGTTTTCGTAGAAGTTAAACAATAATTATCCAAACACTAAATAATTATACCCAACCTATTTTTATAATTTTTACAACTTTATTTTGTCCCGGTTAACTCCGTTAAAATATATTTTTAGTTAACTCGGTACCCGGTATTCCCTAAAACTATTAATATATACACAATAATACTTAAAATTACCAACTATCTTACACAAACTCCATATTTTCTTCTTTTTTTTTTCATCATATGCAGCCCCCCCTCCATTCCCATTTCTTACAACTTTGAAAATATCACAAATCTCATTAATGTTGTCATAAAATTGTCTAACATATAATATATATAACAAAAACTATACATTTCACCTCATTTTTCAAGATCTAGTCAAGCAAACATTTCTTCTTTCTCTCCTCTTGTGTGCTCAGCCAAGAACCAACCAAGAAGCCATCATCATCAATTTTTCAAGAAAAATATAGAAACAAGATCATCTAAGGTTCCTTTAAGGGTTTTGCAATACAAACTCAAGGATTTCCTAACTTTTCACAATCATAAACCCATCTATTTTTCAAGTAAGTAAACAAAACTCATTTTTATAATTTTATCAAGTTTATACAAGATCCATATGATATATATATTAGATCTACATGCATATGCTATTTATACCACTTTATTTTACAAACTTTTAACTTTTGAACCTTAGAAAGTGTTTATGGTTAGATCCTTGTTAGATCTACTTGGTTATGATGTTTAGGAACCCATGACACCCTAAGAAGGTGTATGGTAGGATTAGACTAGTTTTGTGGTGATTGAAAGTGGTTTGGTGATGTTAGAAACTAGTTTAGCGTCTTGAAAATGGTTTTTGAACAAGTAGAAATACATTCTGTCCCATTTTGGTAAACCCAGAATAATCTGTATTTACTCAGTCCACTTTGACAATATTTTTAGAAAATACTTTCGAAATCGAAGCTTTTGGCGAAAGAACGGATTAAAACGAGCTTATAACGAAGGAGATATGATTTTTGTAAATTTAACGACGAAGACTATTTTTTTCTGAAAACTGCATGCTGTTTGGCAGTTTTCGACGGACAAATAGAGATGTTAGACGTAACCTAGTGGAGCCGAGCTATTGAAAATATATTAGTATATGCTAAAACGAATCCGTGGATATAAAGAACGAGTAAAATGAGCTTAAAACGACCAAGTTATATACGTTTTAAAATCGTCAAAACTATATATATATATATATATATATATATATATATATATATATATATATATATATATATATATATATATATATTTAGTCACTACTAGAAAATAATATATTTTCTAGATTTCTTATTCAAGGGGTTTATTTTTAACTAACGAAGTACGTACGACTCAAGGTTTATTACGCGACTACTAGACATTATTTTAAGGTTTTCAAAGACGAAGAATATAACGCTAACATTTTATATACGATATATTACGACAAGTTTTTATAACTCTATTTGGACTTATTTTTCCTAACTATGGAAAGTATTTTATTTGACTATAACTAGTATTTCCAAGTCACGAGTGGTATTGGTATCATGTGCATGTACATTCACTACATCACCTCATAATCTAAGTAGATCATATTGTTCATTCGTTCTAGGTCTCGGTTAGAGACCGAGCCTCATTTCCATCATAACCGCTATCGTCATCGTTGTCATCCTTTCAAGTGAGTATTCACGAACCCCTTTTTCTAACTATTTTAATCGTTTTGGGGTGGATGCATGAACTATATTGTTTACTCTTAAACGAACTTAAATGACTATTGCTTCACTATTTATGCTCGTAAGTAAATCGTACTCAAACAAACTTGTTTGCTATTTTACGAACACTATTATTTGAACCCTTGACTTATCTTGAACCTTTTGACTTGAACTTTTGGACTTAGTGTACTGTATGATCTAAGACTTAAAGTCTCCTTTGTTCGGAGCAACACTATAAAGTCTCTCCTGTTCAGAGCATCCTTAATAATTCTCGCCATGGTGGAGTGACTAATAATTCTTCGCCAAGTCGGCGGAGTGACTAATAATTCTTTGCCTAGGTGGCGGAGTGACTTCAAGTCTCCCTTGTTCGGAGCGGCCTTGACTTATGTTGTACTATGTGCCCTTATTGTGAACTATATTGACCATATGTACTTGACTACCAAACGTACTACTTTATGTGCAATGGGTTGTAAACACACAGGTTACAAGTCTCTTATGGCGGGACTTGGAACTGAGTGGATTTACAATGCCTTTGCCTGGCGAACTTTCTCAAATGGTTTTCTTATTATTTAAAACGTTTATACTCACCAACTATTTTTATAGTTGTCCGTTTTCTCTCATGCATTTCAGGTGATCGTCAGTAAGCTTGTCATCAAGGTCTTGCATAATGAAGTTTTCACATGTCACTTCTTTTCATTATGTACTAAAATACCATCTTTTGGGAATCAAACTTATGTCTTATATTTGCCAAAGTCGGCAATAACAACGTTGTAATGTTATACTTTTCCTTAATGTAAATTATGGTATTGTCTTATTTCTCTTTGGTGATGTTTATCGATTTCGTTACACCTCGTGTTTCCGCCTTCGGCGAGGGTGTGACATCCTTACTCTTCTTATAAGTATCCATTTGCACAGGATCAGAACCTCTACTTTATTACCTACAAAACAAGAAAAACTAAAAAAGAAAATAAGCAAAATATAATAAGTGATATGTTTAGATGTCAAATTACTGCTTATTTGAACATTCCCCCTTAATTTGACAGCTAAACATATCAAACATAGTTAGTTTATCACATAAAAATTTATGCTGATAAACTAGAAGATGTTTGGTTAAAATGTCTGCAATTTGGTCTTGAGAACCAATCTTTTTGGTACTCAGAAGTCCTTTTGCAATTTTCTCTCTGATAAAGTGCACATCTATTTCAAAGTGTTTTGATCTTTTATGGAAAACTGGATTTATAGTCAATTGTAAAGCAGATTTGTTATCACAAAATAGAACAACATGAAGAGTGATTTTTGTGTTCAAATCAGCTAACAGTTTTTGAATCCAAATAATTTCACAAGCAGCTGAAGACATAGATCTATATTCAGCTTCAGTAGATTATTTTGAAAGAGTATTTTGTTTTTTACTTTTCCATGAAATAAGACATTTGTTGAAATAGATACAGTAACAATCATAGATTTTCTGGTTTTTAAGCATTTTGCCCAATCTACATCCCTGTATCCTTCCAAAACATTATCACTACTTGAATAACAATACCTAATACCTTTACCTAGAGCACCTTTCAGATACCTTAGAACATTTAAGGCGGAAGCTAAATGAGACTTTAAAGGTGAGTGCATATATAGAGCAAGACAGTGAACAGAATATGCAATATCAGGTCTGGTATGGGTCAGATAAATGAGTTTACCAAGTAACATTTGATGTCCAGTAATGTTATCAAGCAAAGGATTATCTTTAGTTGGAATAAAAGGAAGAACTGAATTTGGTTCCATGGGAGTAAACACTGGTTTACACCCAAGAAGACCAAATTCTTTAAGTTGTCCTAAACAATATTTCCTTTGAGTGAGACATATATCATTTCCATTTTTCAAAACTTCAATTCCCATAAAGTATTTAAGAGCACCCAAATCTTTTATATTAAACTTAGTGTTGAGAAAAATCTTAAACCGATCAATTTCATTATATTATCAAAGTTTCTTGTGATAACAATGTCATCAACATAAACCAATAAGGCGATAAACTTCTTATCTTTGGTTTTTGTGAATAAATAATGATCATTTATAGTCCGCATGAAACCATTTTCTTTAAGAACACTAACAAGCTTTTCATTCCAATTTCTAGGTGCTTGCTTAAGACCATATAAAGATTTAGTGAGCTTACAAACTTTATTCTTATTAGATGAATCAGAAAAAACTTAAGGAATAGTCATATAAATATCCTCATCTAAATCACCATAAATGAAAGCATTATTTACATCTAGTTGATATAATGGCCAATTATTTTTCATAGAAATAGCAATTAAAATTTTAATTGTAGCAATCGGCCTTATAAAACTTAAAACTATTTATGAAAACCGGTGACTTCTAGTACTCATTTAGATAATAAAATATGTTTATTATTACCTATTATATATTTTCCGAGCTTTTTGGACATCATTTGAACTAAAAATGAGAGGTTTTCTCGTGAAACGTGAAAGTAGAGCACAACACGAGTCTGAAGCTAATAAAAATGTGAAACAATTAATCTTAAACATTTCGAACGAATGTAAACGTAATTATGGCCATTTTTAACGGAAAATCAAATTTAAAAATATTGGCGCAACTTAAAACGGCTCTCGAGAATTTTTACTGTGTTAAACGAACCCGAAACATGTTATAATGAAAGTTTAATAAAAGCTGCCACATATAACCCCTCACACCTCCTCATTTCTATTAATATAACCCTATACACCTTCATTTTTATCAAACCCTAATATTTCATTCTCTCTCCCCATTAACACCGCCGCCGTCACACCATACATGGCCACCACCACTACCACACGACACTGCCACCCCCACCTTCAAAACAACAACAAACCCACCCTTATTTCACCTTCCTTGTCTTCGATCTGTAATGTACGCGCTGTATAACCACTCACGAGCCACCGCCGCCACCATATTTTGATTGTTTTCTTGTTTTGGTTAGTAAGGTAAGGTAGATCGATGGGTTTAAATCAAACAGAAAACGAATAATAACTTGGTTTGTTTGTTGGGTCACCTTGGGTCGCGGCTGGAACTGAACCCACTCATGGGTTTCGGTCAATCATGGGTAGCTAGGATTTAGTTCTTTGTTTGGCGTGTGTACTCTAGAGTCAGTGTTTTCCTACCGTAACACAAGCGATGATACCAAACTCTAATAAAAGGATAAAACGATTTTATTTTGGTAATGTAATTGGAATAACTATGGGAATGGGAATAGTTAAGTTTTGGAAACTTTTACGCCTTAGATTATTTTATGGAATATATGTTAAGACTAGTCTTTATATTATTAGGTCATGCCGATTCCGTCATGCTGTGAGATTCTAGTTGCTGTTATACTAGGCTACCCTTTGTTGAGCTGTGCTACTGTTAGGATCGTTGTGTTGTTCCATCCCAGTTATTGTTGTTGATATTCCGTTGCTGAGACTAAGGTGAGTTCTCGTAACCCCACTTTTTAATATGCTTTACCTTGGGGTGGAAATGGTACTCAATGCTTTAGAATGTTTTCATGATGTGATCCACTGTTTTCATGTTTTTGGACAATATGTGTGCTTTGATTTGCAATATGTGTCTTATTGTGTAAATTCCAATTTGTGTGACTTGGCTTGAATGTGCTCAAATAATTTTGGGAAGTGGCACCCAATATATCATTTTGGGAAGTGGCACCCAATATATCATTTGGGAAGTGGCACCCTGACTATGTGTGGACCAATTATATGTATTTGCAGTCTGAGATAGTTTATGTAACACCCCCAATTCATGGTTGCAGCGGAATTCAAACTGGGTGTTACTCGACGGCACAATAGTCACAATAATAGAAAACGAACTCCAATTGAGTCGTTTTAAAAGATTTATCATTCAAATTGTATAAATATCAGAGATTACAAAATGAGGTCCCAAATGGTTCCATGTTTACAATTTACATTAAATGAGTTTTTGAATGATAATCAAATTTATAGCCCTCTTGAGTATCCGTGCCCTTCCGTGCCATCCTTGATCGTCATGAACCTGAAATACATGCTTGAGAGGTCAACACAAAGGTTGAGTGATATTCATAGAGTTTGTTTAAATGTTTGAACACAATATGTTGGTAGTGTGAGCTATAGACTCACACCAATGTTTGGAAAACAAAGATGGGCCACGTTGTTATACGCCCGGAACAGTTATTATCAAATACTAAGCTTATGACACCAAAACGTTAACGGGTACCAATATCAATCGGCGGAGTTATCCCGGTAGGTACTTTTCCGTCATACCTAATGTCTCAAATATTAATGCATTTGTTTGAACTTAGTCAAAACAAATGGGATTCGTCAATCCCAATAGGCCTATTCACAATATTCGTGCTCACTATTTCTAGTGATTAAATGGTTCATAATAAGGGATCTCGGTTTGGCAAGGATGGTACTTAGTGACAATAAAAAAATTAGGCAAGCATACAATTTAAAAACATTGTGCTCGGTTAAAAATAGCATGTTTCCCCCCAAGGGTTTGTAAAACAATTAAGTAATGGAAAGTGGGGCTATGAACTCACCTTAAGTAAGATAGCAAGTAATGAATGTAACGGTTGAATCGTGAAGGTTTCTACGAGCAACCTATAATCGAATGTTGCGACTTAGGATCGGAGTAAAGAATATGAATAAGTGCCTATATATATATCTTGCATTTAGTCCATGATGTGGTATGATGTATATTGTAAGTCTTTGAAAGAAAAGATTCATGAAACATGTATGTTTTATATATCGTTTACTACCGTTCGGGCCAACATAATTCAGAAGTCATGTTAGTAAGCGTTCGAGGAGCCAGGACACTTTAATTCGTAAATCCACAACTTAACTCGACGGCTTACATAATGAAATCCTCACATGAGGCTCCCTACTATTGTAGTAGTTGATAAAATATATAGATATAAGTTTTGATTCGAAAAGTTACATGTCCGATATTTGAATAAACTTAGGGAAGTTTATTAGTACATGAAGATTGTTATTAGGGGAAGTTTCATAAGTCTTGTATGACCATTTTTCCTTGTAATATCTCATGGTTCCTTTTTAAGTGAAGTAGATCCAAATTGCTTCTTCAATATATCGCCAATTCCTAGTTTCATGTTTACGCCTATGTAAGTTGGTATGGTCATTTCGTCATGGCCTAGCCATGACCTTTGGTCCTTGTTCAATGGTCATGAGACTCAACCTTGGCTCTAGCCATGGTTGTGGTCTTGATTATAGGTCATAAGACCTCTTGTTCATTTTAAAGTATAACCATAATATAGTGACTTGTATTTATGTAAATAGCTGTTAAGAATTTTGAAGAAATTATCACTCAAAAAGCGTTTTCAGGTCTCGAGCTTCTTTGTTCCTGAACGAAAACGTGATTTCGGACAACTTTCGTGTTTTAACTTTTTCATGAAATGGAACAGAAAGGCCTCTTTTTGCGTGTTTTAGGTTCTGTCACAGAAACATTTTGGCAGTTTTGCCAGAAAGTTTTGGTAACTTCAAATCGCCATAACTTTTGACTCGTATACTCTTTTTAGGTGGTTCAAATTGCTACGGTTTCCTTGTTAAGTCCTCTACTGTAATATGTAATAATCCAATATCAAATTTTTATCATTTTGATCAGGTCTTACCAAGAAAATCACTAGTTTGCTTGTTTTAATAACTTGTTTTAATAATCAATAACAATAACTTGTTTTGCTTATTTTTATACATCATGGACATGCATACAAGACATAATATAGCAAGAATAATATGTAAATAACATGAACATAATTATTTAACAAGAAGCAAGTTAGGGTTTGGCTTACAACTTGTGGCTTTCAACAAAGAAAGGAAAGTAACTAGTAAGGATAGGACTTTGATAGACTTGCTTCAACCCACTTCACTTCATGCAATCTTTCTACTCTTGTAATCTTGAAAGATGGATGATGAAGGTTGAGGTGACTTGAGTGGATTAAAACTCAAGAGAAATCACCAAAGTTTATGTAGTTTGAAAGTAGTTTTGATAAATCAAAACCAAACTAGTGTTTCTATGTTGTTGTAGCACTTGATTCTTGGATGGAACTTGGAGTAAATGAGCTAAGGATGAGATGATGGTGTGTTTTTATGTGTGTGGGACGTTGGAATGGCCAAGGAGGGGGAGGAGGGGTATTTATATGCTAATGAGGAGGTTACAATGTTGACTTGTCAACACTTGGAGACCAAGTTGGACACATGCATGTAATCTAAGCTTCCTAGCATGAGATTAAGCCACCTATGGGCTGAAATCCCCCCCTAAGTCGGTTCATGAGCTTGGAGAGCAAGTATTGACTTTTGATGATATTATCCAAGATATCTAGTATGTTTTGACTCCGTAAAATGCAAACCGTAAGTTGTTACATCACAAAACGTAAAACCGGGTATCGTAAAAATACGAAACTTGGAGGAATGATTAAACTTGTCAAAATACTCCATAATAAAATATAAAATGAGTGGTAGGTTCCATTGGGGTGCTAAAACCCTGCTAAAACTGGAAACACGGGTCTAAAACGCGTAATACGTAAAATGAACAAATATTGCGTAAAATTGAGAAAAGTAAAATGTTACTTTTCTAATAGGATAATATTGATTTAAAATGACTTATAATGTCTAGACTGGGCTCAGTCTAGTGTCGGTTGGTATTAAATGTCTTTTAGACATCAAACCGTAAGCCTAAAAATCAAGGAATGACTTATAAAATCAAGGAATGATTTTTGGTCAAAGGAGGAGGGAAAAATATGTTGACTTTTTCTAATAAGTTGAAAACTTATATCGTCTTAGAAATGCGGTGCAGGTATAGGCTAAGGTTACGGCTGAGTAAAAACGCTTAAAACTGAAAATTCCAGTTTTTCACGGCCGAGGTTTATTTTTGGTCATGTTTTTCTCAGTCACGATTAATTCTCAAATAAATCATGAGTGTGTCAAACATTTTTCCGATGCGGGGAAAATTAACGCGACCGAATTTCGTTGTACATAGAATTTCTGAATGACGTTTTACCTTAAAACGTGTAATTCCTTAATAACTTTCACGAAAATGAGCTTATGAATGTCAAACATTTAATTTGCCATGGAAATGATTTATCACTTGAGCCCAAGAAATAAAAATCAAATTTCGGGAAAATTTTTGGGAAAAATGAATAGTAAAAGTGAATAGTGAAATTTTCCGGGAATAGTAATTATCCTGAAAAATGCGAATTGTTACAGTCTCTACCCCTTACGGGGAACTTCGTCCCGAAGTTCTTTGTGTGTCATATGTTGGAGTGGTGTCAATGAAAAGGTGTGGTTATTTATGAGGACTAAAGTCTGAGATTACCGGTGATGTAATTTGATTTGTCATTTTAGTGTATGGCGTAGGATGAGGCTTACTTTTATGTAGGAAAGGTATGGTAATAGTCGAATATCAAAGGAAATTGATATAGCAATCGAATATTAATAGGAATTGAGATAGTAATTTCAATCATAGCCTAGTGGGTAATCGGTTGTTGTACCTAGTGTTTATTGACTTCATACTTATGTTATTTCGGATACAAATAAGCCCACTTATTTATAATTCTTTATTTACATAGAGAGGCATCCCAAACAATGTAAATACGGAAATATAAACTTATGGTTCGGTGATTTACAATTTCTTTATTTAAATGAAAAGGCATCCCAATCCATTCAAATAATTACAAATCATCCTACTTAAGAATTCCCAACACAACATTCACAATTAGCCGGTGAGTTACAAGGTAGTGTATTATTAGATGATACTGGTGTTCCAAAAGTACAAGATGAATATTCAACCTTGTAAAGCTGATGAGGGTACTTGTGGTGTAACTATAGATGATTTGAGCTTTAAAAGTGCATCAAGATCTGTTAATGAGCTTGTGTTTGCCACGGTTGTGAAGGTAATGTTGTGATATGTTGATGAACAAAAGTGCTTAGTGTATGCTTAATGTTAATATTGGTAGAGATGTCAAGTTTGCTTTAAAATTTTAAGAAATTTTAAAGGTTTATGACGGGATGGTATCCTTAGGACTTAAACAGGATAGTACTTCTACAGGATGAAGAGAATAATTGATAACTATCCCAAGATAGTAGTTCGGATTATCTCATAAATGAAAAATTTCAAGAATGAATTTAGATCGTATAAATAAGGTGTTAAGATCTTGCTGAGTGGTAAGGCACTATCGTGTCTCTAGATTGTTTTAATGTATTCTGGTGGTTTATCGTGTTAATGTAGGAAATCAATCTAAACATAACCCTAGTACAACTATTCTCAGTATTTGAAAATTTTAAGTCGAATATAGTTAGTCAGACTATATTCCACTGTCCCTAGGTTAAGTATAGGTGACTAGTCTATATTTAGCCAAGGTTCGATAAAATTTTCAAATACCTAAATTAGGTATACTTTTGATATGTCCGTTGCTTTCGGGAAACTGTCCACTAAACAAAGGCGATGTCTAACCTTTAAGTTGCAAGTCCCGTCCATACAAGACTTGTAACGTATGTTTTCATATTCCATTGCATAGAAGATAGTACGGGTAGGTACGTGTGGAAAGGAAGTTTTAAGTAGTTCTAAAATAGAACATACTTGGCCAGGATCACGAACTTTTAATAATGAAGGTTTCATAAGAAAACTTTGATGAATGTAGAGCTGAACTTCAGCTTTTGTAGGTAATGGATTTGTTTGTCCTTAAGAAATCTTATATTTCTATTTCGAAATCGATAGATTGTGATGGGTTTTTGATGTCATAAGAAATGATATTGATGATGTGATGGAATAATGCCAGAGACCATTGCACAAAACACAATGTCTCGGAAGTAGGTTAGACCATTGTGTAATTCATAATGTCTCGGAAGTAGGTTAGACCATTGTGTGACTCAAAACATTTGAGAAATGGTTAAGACCATTGTATAATACAATGTCTTGGAAAATAGGAAAGACCATTGCAATCAGTTACAATGTCTTGGACATAAAATGTTGGAGTAGGAACATCATTGGGAGAATCTGGTTGTGTCGTAATGCCCTAGAATAGGCATACGCAGATATGTTTAGATAAAATGATTGAAAATAAACCGAGTTTATATATCAATATACTAATATGTTCAGGTAGTATAAAATGCTTACGGGGAAATGCTCAATTATGTTAAGGGTACATATACTAATATGCAATTATGTTTGTGTAGCATAAAAATGTCTATGGGGAAATGTTCAAAATGGGTATATATGAATATACTAATATGTTTGTGTAGCATAACATGCTTACTATGTCCATAATCGTCTAGAGGATGGAAGACACGGAGAGCGGAAGGCTATAAAATGGTTTTGCTTGTAGTTGTGGTTATAGTTTAGGTCTCAATTAGACCCGTTTCTCTATAACCATGGCTCTGGTACCAATCTGTAACACCCCCAATTCATGGTTGCAGCGGAATTCAAACTGGGTGTTACTCGACGGCACAATAGTCACAATAATAGAAAACGAACTCCAATTGAGTCGTTTTAAAAGATTTATCATTCAAATTGTATAAATATCAGAGATTACAAAATGAGGTCCCAAATGGTTCCATGTTTACAATTTACATTAAATGAGTTTTTGAATGATAATCAAATTTATAGCCCTCTTGAGTATCCGTGCCCTTCCGTGCCATCCTTGATCGTCATGAACCTGAAATACATGCTTGAGAGGTCAACATAAAGGTTGAGTGATATTCATAGAGTTTGTTTAAATGTTTGAACACAATATGTTGGTAGTGTGAGCTATAGACTCACACCAATGTTTGGAAAACAAAGATGGGCCACGTTGTTATACGCCCGGAACAGTTATTATCAAATACTAAGCTTATGACACCAAAACGTTAACGGGTACCAATATCAATCGACGGAGTTATCCCGGTAGGTACTTTGCCGTCATATCTAATGTCTCAAATATTAATGCATTTGTTTGAACTTAGTCAAAACAAATGGGATTCGTCAATCCCAATAGGCCTATTCACAATAATCGGGCTCACTATTTCTAGTGATTAAATGGTTCATAATAAGGGATCTCGGTTTGGCAAGGATGGTACTTAGTGATAATAAAACAATTAGGCAAGCATACAATTTAAAAACATTGTGCTCGGTTAAAAATAGCATGTATTCCCCCCAAGGGTTTGTAAAACAATTAAGTAATGGAAAGTGGGGCTATGAACTCACCTTAAGTAAGATAGCAAGTAATGAATGTAACGGTTGAATCGTGAAGGTTTCTACGAGCAACCTATAATCGAATGTTGCGACTTAGGATCGGAGTAAAGAATATGAATAAGTGCCTATATATATATCTTGCATTTAGTCCATGATGTGGTATGATGTATATTGTAAGTCTTTGAAAGAAAAGATTCATGAAACATGTATGTTTTATATATCGTTTACTACCGTTCGGGCCGACATAATTCAGAAGTCATGTTAGTAAGCGTTCGAGGAGCCAGGACACTTTAATTCGTAAATCCACAACTTAACTCGACGGCTTACATAATGAAATCCTCACATGAGGCTCCCTACTATTGTAGTAGTTGATAAAATATATGGATATAAGTTTTGATTCGAAAAGTTACATGTCCGATATTTGAATAAACTTAGGAAAGTTTATTAGTACATGAAGATTGTTATTAGGGGAAGTTTCATAAGTCTTTTATGACCATTTTTCCTTGTAATATCTCATGGTTCCTTTTTAAATGAAGTAGATCCAAATTGCTTGTTCAATATATCGCCAATTCCTTGTTTCATGTTTACGCCTATGTAAGTTGGTATGGTCATTTCGTCATGGCCTAGCCATGACCTTTGGTCCTTGTTCAATGGTCATGAGACTCAACCTTGGCTCTAGCCATGGTTGTGGTCTTGATTATAGGTCATAAGACCTCTTGTTCATTTTAAAGTATAACCATAATATAGTGACTTGTATTTATGTAAATAGCTGTTAAGTATTTTGAAGAAATTATCACTCAAAAAGCGTTTTCAGGTCTCGAGCTTCTTTGAACCTGAACGAAAACGTGATTTCGGACAACTTTTGTGTTTTAACTTTTTCATGAAACGGAACAGAAAGGCCTATTTTTGCGTGTTTTAGGTTCTGTCACAGAAACATTTTGGCAGTTTTGCCGGAAAGTTTTGGTAACTTCAAATCGCCATAACTTTTGACTCGTATACTCTTTTTAGGTGGTTCAAATTGCTACGGTTTCCTTGTTAAGTCCTCTACTGTAATATGTAATAATCCAATATCAAATTTTTATCATTTTGATCAGGTCTTACCAAGAAAATCACTAGTTTGCTTGTTTTAATAACTTGTTTTAATAATCAATAACAATAACTTGTTTTGCTTATTTTTATACATCATGGACATGCATACAAGACATAATATAGCAAGAATAATATGTAAATAACATGAACATGATTATTTAACAAGAAGCAAGTTAGGGTTTGGCTTACAACTTGTGGCTTTCAACAAAGAAAGGAAAGTAACTAGTAAGGATAGGACTTTGCTAGACTTGCTTCAACCCACTTCACTTCATGCAATCTTTCTACTCTTGTAATCTTGAAAGATGGATGATGAAGGTTGAGGTGACTTGAGTGGATTAAAACTCAAGAGAAATCACCAAAGTTTATGTAGTTTGGAAGTAGTTTTGATGAATCAAAACCAAACTAGTGTTTCTATGTTGTTGTAGCACTTGATTCTTGGATGGAACTTGGAGTAAATGAGCTAAGGATGAGATGATGGTGTGTTTTTATGTGTGTGGGACGTTGGAATGGCCAAGGAGGGGGAGGAGGGGTATTTATATGCTAATGAGGAGGTTACAATGTTGACTTGTCAACACTTGGAGACCAAGTTGGACACATGCATGTAATCTAAGCTTCCTAGCATGAGATTAAGCCACCTATGGGCTGAAATCCCCCCCTAAGTCGGTTCATGAGCTTGGAGAGCAAGTATTGACTTTTGATGATATTATCCAAGATATCTAGTATGTTTTGACTCCGTAAAATGCAAACCGTAAGTTGTTACGTCACAAAACGTAAAACCGGGTATCGTAAAAATACGAAACTTGGAGGAATGATTAAACTTGTCAAAATACTCCATAATAAAATATAAAATGAGTGGTAGGTTCCATTGGGGTGCTAAAACCCTGCTAAAACTGGAAACACGGGTCTAAAACGCGTAATACGTAAAATGTACGAATATTGCGTAAAATTGAGAAAAGTAAAATGTTACGTTTCTAATAGGATAATATTGATTTAAAATGACTTATAATGTCTAGACTGGGCTCAGTCTAGTGTCGGTTGGTATTAAATGTCTTTTAGACATCAAACCGTAAGCCTAAAAATCAAGGAATGACTTATAAAATCAAGGAATGATTTTTGGTCAAAGGAGGAGGGAAAAATATGTTGACTTTTTCTAATAAGTTGAAAACTTATATCGTCTTAGAAATGCGGTGCAGGTATAGGCTAAGGTTACGGCTGAGTAAAAACGCTTAAAACTGAAAATTCCAGTTTTTCACGGCCGAGGTTTATTTTTGGTCATGTTTTTCTCAGTCACGATTAATTATCAAATATATCATGAGTGTGTCAAACATTTTTCCGATGCGGGGAAAATTAACGCGACCGAATTTCGTTGTACATAGAATTTCTGAATGACGTTTTACCTTAAAACGTGTAATTCCGTGTAATTCCTTAATAACTTTCACGAAAATGAGCTTATGAATGTCAAACATTTAATTTGCCATGGAAATGATTTATCACTTGAGCCCAAGAAATAAAAATCAAATTTCGGGAAAATTTTTGGGAAAAATGAATAGTAAAAGTGAATAGTGAAATTTTCCAGGAATAGTAATTATCCTGAAAAATGCGAATTGTTACAGTTTACGATCTTTACTATGTGATCACATTTGTATATCTCGCCCACTGTTGTGCTACATTATATTATTCACAGCTTCGTGGTTTGATTTTCAAACCTACGAGCTCACCAACATTATGTTGACGTTTTCTAGTACCATTTTGCACATTTATTGGAGTCAGACTATTTGGTACCTTACTACCATGTTTTCAAGACAATTAGATTTCAATATAGAGACACTTTTACTTTAAAGAGTTATACAAAAATTGTTTTGTAATGATGTAAACTATTATTGAATTTAATGTATGGTGTGTACTATAATGTTATGCATCTGTAATATCCTGTGAAATTTCCCTCTTAATTTTAACGATGGGTAATCTATAATCACAACTTAATTAACCCTTTTTACGGTCTAATTTTTTGCTTTTATTAAAACTATTAACATTACTAAGCTTACGTATCAACAGTTTATTGAACAAGTTTATTTATTTATGGAGGTTATGAAAAATTAAACAAAAACTTAACTAAACATACACTAATAGCATGGGCCTCGGTCCACATCTCAAAACAACCCCACGGACCCTTATTACATTTTCTTTTTTTCCTTTCTGTTGGGCCAGTCCTCGACACAAACCCAAGCACAAACAAAAACCTTTATATTATTTTCAAATTACATGTCCTAGGCATGTTACTTTGGCTAGTTTGCTCGTAAATTTCCTTAACAACCTACGAATATTTTTGCACAACTCGATTCACCTCCCAGCTGAGAATCGTAAGCAACAAATTATTTTATTTAACTCGATCATCTACAAGTCTAAAAAGACCCAAAGCCAACCCCGTTTGTCACAATACCAACTAGACTCAAAACTATTTTTGTCCTAGCTCTATGTATTGTACCAACTCTAAACGACTTCAAGCGATCCTTAGATGTTTTCAAACACGTTTTTAACATTGCTTTGACTTTCAAACCTATCCAAACGAGCCAAACAAAATAACCATGATCATTTTTGTTTTCTTCTTCTCGGCAAAGACACCACAAGGATGATACCATGCACCAACTATCCTATTCACTCTTTGACTCCAAATGATGATCATGAAGCAGGCATTTGAACACATGTTTAAGAGGGATTGACCTTCCCTTTTGTGCCAAAGACCTCAGCGCAAAACCATGGTTTCTTTGTCTCCTTCTCGTCGGAGATTTGCACAAGGACGAATTATGCTACTTACTCTCCATTGACTTCATCATTACACTTCTACCAATCCATACCCCTCTTCATCATGGTGCATCATTTCACTAAAAAATCTAGTGTCTTCTTCTTTGTGTCATCCCAAAATTCTCGCTGCCACATTACCAACTCCAATTGACTATATTTTTAAACATATGCTAGCTTCCCTTTATAAACCCATGCACACTACCATCTATTCTCACCACGAATCAAAAACAAAGACAAAACATAAATTGTAACCCATTTCGTTTACTACTGTCGCGAGAGGAGGAAGAAGGAAGAAGCAGAGTTGAAGTTGAAGCTTAACTTCGTTTCTCGTCCATCCGATCCCTTGTTCACATGCTTCGGTCGTCCCTCACCATCTTTTGGTGTCGTAAGTCTCCAAACCCATTTCGATACGTAGCATAACTTCATTGTTAGGTTTCTTTAAAACTTTCATGTCGTATGTATGCTCATTCGATATAGTCGATCCCATGCATCCGTAGCATAACTAACGTGGTATTGTCAAAACTTGTGTGGTCATGCAACGAATAAACTTCATCAACAAAAACTACATATACACGAACGTAAGTATTGGCTGTTGTACACAAGTACTTATTCGAGACAAAATTCTTATTGTAGCTTATTTTCAAGCGATGAGATACTTATATACTATGTTACAAGCTTATATCTTAACGTTTTAGGGTAAAACGTCATTCAGAAATTCTACGTACAACGAAACTCGACCGCGTTAAGTGACCCCGTATCAGAAAAATGTTTGACACACTCATGATTTATTTGAAAATTAATCGTGACTGAGAAAAACATGACCAAAGACTTCCCGGCAGGTCACCCAAGCCTGTACTAATCTCACATGAGCACGCTTAACTGTTTGGGCGATTAACCGTTAGACCACAAAACGCGTTTCTAAGACTATTTAAGTTTTCAACTTATTAGAAAAAGTCAACATAATTTTTCCCTCCTCCATTGACCAAAAATCATTCCTTGATTTTATAAGTCATTTCGTGATTTTTAGGCTTACGGTTTGATGTCTAAAAGACATTTAATACCAACCGACACTAGACTGAGCTCAGTCTAGACATTATAAGTCATTTTAAATCAATATTATCCTATTAGAAAAGTAACATTTTACTTTTCTCAATTTTACGCAATATTCGTACATTTTACGTATTACGCGTTTTAGACCCGTATTTCCAGTTTTTAGCAGGGTTTTAGCACCCGATAGAACCTACCACTCATTTTATATTTTATTATGGACTATATGGACATATTTAACAATACTTTCAAATTCCATAATTTTACGACACCCGGTTTTACGTTTTGAGGCTTAATCATTTACGATTGGCATTTTCCGGAGTCAAAACTCATCTAGTAACTTGGATAATATCATCCAAAGTCCAACTCTTGCTCCCTAAGCCTTGTGAACCGCCTCTAGGAGGGGGGTTTCACACTTGTGGCAAGATCTCATGCATTGTGCTCTTAGATCCTTACATGTGTTCAACTTGGTGAACAAGGTTTGACAAGTCAAGGAAAGTAACCTCCTCAAAGGCATATAAAGCCCTCCCTTTCCCCTTGTTGCCGTCCACTTCCACACACACCAACACCATACCCTTTGCTCTTTTCCTTCCAAGTTTCATGCAAGATTCAAGTGCTAGTTCAAGGTTGAAACTCTAGTTAGGTTATCATTCATCAAATACTTCCATAACCTCATATACTTTGGTGATTTCTCTTGAGTTTAAATCCACTCAATTCACCTAAACCTTCATCATCCATCTTTCAAGAATACCAAGGGTAGAAAGATTGCATGAAGAGAAGTGGGTTGAAGCAAGTCTATCAAAGTCCTATCCTTACATGTTAACTTCCTTTCATCTTTGAAAGCCAAAAGTTGTGAGCCAAACCCTAACTTGATTCTTGTTAAATAATCATGTTCATGTTATTTACATATTATTTGTGCTATATATTGTCTTGTTATCATGTCCATGATGTATAAAAGTGAGTAAAACAAGTTGTTGTAATTGATTGTTAATATAAGTTCATAAAACAAGTAAACTAGTGACTTTGTTGGTATAACCTGATCAAAATGGTAAAAATATGATATTGGATTATTACATAATACAGTAGAGGACTTAACAAGGAAACCATAGCAATTTGAACCACCTAAAACGAGTATACGAGTCAAAAGTTACGCCCATTTGAAATTACCAAAGATTTCCGGCAAAACTGCCAAATACCATTCTGATCAAATTTGGGTTTTGAAAGTCCCACTTCTGGTCCGATTCATCAAAAAGTTAAAACACGAAAGTTGTCCGGAACGACGTTTTCGTTCAGGAACAAAGAAGCTCGAGACCTAAAAATGCTTTCCGAGTGATAAAATTCTTCAAATTCTAAACAGCCCATTTTTAGGCGAAAGTCACTAGATTATGGTTATACTTTGAAAGGAACAAGAGGTCTTATGACCTATAATCGAGACCACAACCATGGCTAGAGCCAAGGATGTGTCTCATGACCTTGGAACAAGGACCAAAGGTCATGGCTAGGCCATGACGAAATGATCATACCAACTTACATAGGCGTAAACATAAAACAATGAATTAGGCGATAACTTGAACAAGCAATTTGGATCTACTTCACTTAAAAGGGAACCATGAGATTTTACCAAGAGAAAATGGTCATTCAAGACTTATGAAACTACCCTTAATAACAATCTTCATGTACTAATAAACTTTCCTAAGTTTATTCAAATATCGGACATGTAACTTTTCGGATCAAAACTTATATCTATATATTTCATCAACTACTACAATAGTAGGGAGCCTCATGTGAGGAGTTCATTATGTAAGCCGTCGAGATGAGTTGTGGATTTACGAGTTAAAGTGTCCTGGCTCCTCGAACGCTTACTAACATGACTTCTGAAATATGTCAGCCCGAACGGTAGTAAACGATATAAAAAACATACATGTTCATGAATCTTTTCTTTCAAGGACATACAATATACATCATACCACATCATGGACTAAATGCAAGATATATATATAGGCACTCCGTTATATTCTTTACTCCGATCCTAAGTCGCAACATTCTATTATAGGTTGCTCATAGAAACCTACACGATCCAACCATCACCTTCATTACTTGCTATCCTACTTAAGGTGAGTTCGTAGCCCCACTTTCTATTGTTTAACTATTTTACAAACCCATGGGGGGAATACATGCTATTATTTTTCTACTCGAACACGATGCTTTCTAATGTATGCTTCACGACGATGTTTTATTATCACTAAGTAACGATTGCCATGTTCGAAGTCCCTATATCATGAACCATTAGTCACTAACTTTAGTGAGCGCGAATATTGTGAATAGATCTATTGGGATTGATGAATCCCATTTGTGTTGAACAACGACGAGTTCACACAAATGCACTATATTTGAGATTTAGCGGTATAACGGCAAAAGTACCTTGATAGGGCTTCTATAATGCCAATTTTGTTGGTTCGATGTTAATGTTTTGGTTGCATGAGCTTAGTGAAATAAATAACGATTTTGTTTTCCAAACATTGGTGTGAGCCTATAACTCACACTACCAACCTATTGTGTTCAAACGATTTAACTAAACTCTACGAATTCCACTCAACCTTTGTGTTGACCTCTCAAGCATGTATTTCAGGTTCATGACGATCAAGGATGGTATGGAAGGGCACGGATACTCAAGAGGGCTATAAATTTTATTATCATTCAAAAACTCACTTAATGTGATTTGTAAACATTGTACCAATTGGGACCTCATTTTGTAACCTCTGATATTTATATAATTTGAATGATAAATCTTTTTAATACGACTCGGTTAGAGATCGTTTTCTATTATTGTGACTATTGTGCCGTCAAGTAACACCCAGTTCGAATTCCGCTGCATCCATGAATTGGGGGTGTTACAAAAACCTATGTACATTGCTTAAGTTACCTTGCCATGTGATAAGTCCCCTGTAACATCATGAACCGTTAATTTACCGGTAAGCGAGAGTGAGTGGATAGATCTATCGAGGGTGATGCCTCCATCCGTGGTAGTGATTACCAACAGTAAGCGGATGCATTTCATGTCTTTTACATTTGAGTGTTTCGGCAGAACATTCAGGAGGGGCATAGTTTCATCAGTCATAGCTTCGGTGTCATGAGCTTAAGGTCAATTGTACAATTTTCATGAGATTTTTATCTTGCACTTTTACTTGTGGTGGCCGTACATCATTACATTTTACAAACCTATGGAATTCACCAACATTCATGTTGACGTTTTAGCAATGTATTTCAGGTTATTAAGGTAGCTCATGTGACATGCATTTGGACCTTCATGGAGTCGCGGAGTCGACGCGTCTCATCATTATTTCATGCACTTATGTAAACATTTGATCTAGTAGGACTTGTTTTCATAAACTTGCAACACATTTTGGGGACCTCATTTTGTAAACTCTGGATTATTTCAATGATCAAATGCAGTATTTTCCAAACGACACTTTAGGTCGTTCAATGTAACTGTAACTGTGGTGCTATGACAGACACCCCCAGGTATTCCATTCCGCTGCAAGTCAGGTAAATTGGGGGTGTGACAGATTGGCATCAGAGCTAAGGTTATAGCGAACTAGGATGTATCTTGGACCCTAGACTATAACCACATCATCATAGCATCTCATCATTTCATCATAAGTGCATAATCATGATACATGTTGTTTTATACATACCATGTGCGAGTTATTTATACTCATATCCGTATATGTATATCATTTTAATGACCTGGTTCACAAGTGACATGTCTTCAGATACTCACCCTGACATCCTTTTATCGGATTCTGACATTGAAGATGCCTTGTCATCTTCCACTACCATTATACCACCAGTTGCATTTACACCACCATTAGTACTATTGATTTGCCATAGGAACAGGGTTTTCCTATCATTCAGCCCGTACATAGAATGCCTTTTGGTAGTGTATTCAGAATTAATCTTAATGGACTTATTAGGATGCTTATTGCAAGGAAGATAGTGTGTTTTCTTTCCATCACTAGTAGGGCACTTACTACTCAGGTACTATCACCACCATCAGTTACTTATTACACTATTGGCCTTCCCACAGTGTGTACTTTAGTTTTACCTTTTGGATGTCGCGAGGTAGCGCGAAAGAGGGTAGTATTCCATTCACTAGTACCATCATTGTCATTTCCCTTTCCATTCCCACTTGCCATGAACTAGATGACATCTAGTAGAAAATACCAATATCACGGACTCAACAGAAACATCCGCAGATTCTTCAGGAATGGTTCAGAACCTACATTATCTAAGATTTGATAGATGCACAACTTCAGACACCACTTCAGGACTATCTCGACCTTATGATGCCACAAACATGATTTCACACAGAGGGACACCAGGAAGTCCCTGGACCAGACTTATATCCTCACTAGCTTTTACTATTATCCTAGCCACAGAAGGTGTGGGACATAGTCTAAAGAACTTGTTGTCTTTTGATTGTTGTACAAACAAATATATCAAGTGTGACTCTACTATGTAAGAAATGGTTGTGCTATTTGTGATACCGGTTCACGTAGACCGAAATTTTCATGTATTATATTCATGTGTTGTGAATATGATGGCTTTGATTAACTATATACCCTCATGGTCACTTATGATTTGATGAAGAGAAATTTAAGCAAACCACTCCAAACATGACGCAAGCTGCTGTTGGACAAGTCATTGCCAAGAACATAGCCACCGCCCTCACTAAGGAACTTACTCATGTGGAATTTATGGGGTGCAATCCTCCCTCCTTTAGCGGAACCAGAAACATAAAGGAATTTCTCAAATGGTTCGAAGACATAGAAACAATATTTCAATGTGGCGACTGTCGTAAGGAATACAAGGTTAAGTTCGCCACATGCACTTTTCAGGATCATGCCCAGGAATGGTGGACCAAACCTATTAAGATGGTAGGAGTTGATACTGCCTACTCACACTCTTGGGAGAAACTAAGAAGGATGATGGGTATAACATTTTGTGTAGGAAGTGAATTACGAGCAAGGGAACAGGAAACACTAAACTTTATCATGGTAGGAAATGATGTTGACAAGTACACTACTCATTTTTATGAATCAACACGACTAGGTCCTGCAATGGATGAACCGGAAAGCAAGAAACTTGAAAAGTACATTATCAAAATCGCGATCGAGGCAAAGGAACTCATAGTTCACGCTGAGACATCAGGAAACAACAGTGACAACAAGAGGAAGTGGAACAACAATCTAGGTTGCAATGCTGCTCAACAATCACCCAAATAACAAGAAGTGAATAGAGCCTTTGCTGCAGAACCGCACACAAAGAGAAGGTATATTGGAAAGTTACCTTACTACAACCTGTGTAATCAACATCACCGAGGTCATTGCAGTAAAACGTGTGGGATGTGCAAGAAGCGGGGTCATTGGACTAAGGATTGTAGGAAACTCACAAATCAGAAGACCCCAGGGAGTTGCTTCAAATGTGGAAAGTTAGGGCATTTCAAGAATGACTGCCCGGAACTAAGGAACAAGGAAAAATCAGGAACTTGGAATCAAGACTAAATCGCTCGAGGAATAGCGTGAGCTGTTGAAAGAGAACAGTCAGGATATTAGCAACATCAAGGATAACAACAATACTTCAGTAGCAGGAGCTTTGTTTCAATATATAAACCGTAGTTCGAGCCCTTTAGGGTTGTATCTTTCCTTTTGTACTTACCGTTGGTACGATGACATGATCTAGTGGTATTAAGCACTTTCCTATCCAATGTAGTATCTATCCTTTGTTACCTAGGTGATAATCATAACCATCGTTTACTCCATTTTCTATCCCAATTGCTCAGACTTCAATCGTTTCGCAACATTTTAGCATTGTCTCATCAGGAATTAGGTTGATTTCGTTTTTGACGAATTAGTAGACTATTACCATTCGACAAGATTCACCCACGTATCCAATACACCATTCAAGCTATTTTACTATCATATGAGGAAACTGTTTTACAGAAAAATTTCTGAAGTAAGCTATTTTATTACCATCCTATAAATTGATTTTCTGTCATTACACCAAGTATTTACTATTATTACGCGAAGCAATTTTCATGTTACTTGAAAGAAAACATCAGGACACCATTTTTATAACAATGCGTTGAACACCATCTAAAACTTTTGATAAAAGTTATGATATTTTGACAAAATCCAACATCGCATCATTAGTCCTCAATTATACATAGCCTGATCACCTATGTAAAATTCAGGAAGGATTATGCCGTGAAGGAAGTAATTACCTTTTCAAAGGATTGTTGATAACAATCTTCATCAAAAAGTTTTGTAAACAAAGGAACTTTTCCATAAACATCCATTTTGCCGAACTATCCCTGGATACTTACCCTACCTGTCACTCACTTAGCCATTAAGTTGGATTTTCCCATTGACTTCCCTAAGAGAGACTTTCCATACAAATTACAAGTAGGATTCCTCTATACAATAGAAGCAACGAAAGGATTTCAGAACTACTAACCAGGACTAGAAGTATATAGTGAGAGAATTCATAACTCAACAACAAATTCTAAGATACCGCGAGACCATCCGAATCACCATCTCTGACTTAGTTGTCCAATGTCATTATTCAAGGGTACTAGCTATACTGAGCTACAGGATTGAACTCAATAGATGTCCGCAGGACAACACTGTCACAACTCGTAATTTCATGTCCTGTTTCAAACGTCGAAATTTCAAATTTTTATCTCGGGAAGTTACTATTCACTTTTACTATTCATAAAACACTATTCATGTCCAAAATTTTTATTTCATATTCTCGTAAGTTAAACTATTTTAACGGAAATCCGAGAGTTTGGCGCTCGTCGGATCATTTCTACAAAAATCACGAAGCCGTGTCCGAGATTTACATTCAGGTTTAAACGTCCTTCCGGCATCCCGATATGTCTATAAATCATTATAAACAATAAAAATATGATTTTCTTTCATTTTACGACAATTCTAAAAGTTTTGGAATTTTACGTTTTCCAGTTCAGCGTTTTACGCGAAATACGCGTTTTTAACCCGCGTTTCCAGTTTTAACAGCGTTTAAGCAACCCGATGGAACTTACCATTCATTTTTATTTTATTATGGAGTATTTTGACAAGTTTAGTCATTATTTCATATTTCATATTTTTACGATACCCGAATTTACGTTTCGCGATTTAAAACTTTACGGTTTGCGATTAACGGAACCAAAACCGACTCCGTGAACCAGATAACACCAAGCTTTCTACATACTCATTCATTTTTACACATGTGCAGCCCCCCCTCCCCATGTTACTTCAACTTGACCTCTTAATTACAATAATGCCATTATATTAGATATTTTCTTACATAAACACATTTAACATATACTAGTTCATTTTTAGAAATCAAAAAGCAAGGTTTTCTCTTCCTTTCTCTCTTCCTAGCCACGACCATAAACCAAAATCCACCAAGATCCATCAATTTTTACAAGATCAAAGCATAAAAGTTGTTCCTTTTATCATTCTAATCAAGAATCTTACAACAAAAACACAAGAAACACAAGGTTTTGCCTCATCTAATCATCTAATATTTCAAAGTGAGTTATCAAATTTATTTTCATGTTTTCATCTAATTAACATATGTATCTCATGGTATTCATGCTTAATTTCATGCACAAACTAGTTATACGACTTTATTTTTGTATACTTTTTAACATACAAACCCTAGATTTTGATTTAGGTGTTCCTTTGTTAAATTAACATGATTACTAGTGATTAGGAACCCATGGCACCCTAAGAAGGTGTATGGTAGGATTATTATAGCTTTGTGGTGTTTACAAGAGATTTGGTTGAAGTTAAAACTAGTTTTGAACCTTGGAAATGGATTTGTAACAAGTTTATAAACATGCTGTCCTATTTTGTTAATTTCTGGAAAATCAGTAAACACCAAGGAAACTTTGGCCAAATTTTTATAAAATACTTTCAAAAACGAATCCGTAGGCGAAAGAACGGATTAAAAAGAGTTTATAACGAAGAAGATATGATTTTTGCAAGTTTAACGACGAAAACTATTTTCTGAAAATTGTACATGCTGTCCCACGATTTTCAACGGGTAATCTGAGGTGTAAAACTTGATCTAGCCATCCCGACTTATCAAAAATATATTAGTATGTTGTCCCACGATTTTGTGGATATAAAGAACGTAGAAAACAAGCTTATAACGACCAAGATATACACGTTTCAAAATCGGCGAAACTCTATTTATTTCCATCAGCTTTTTAGCAAAATATTACTAAGTATAGAAAAACAGTTTTTGTAATACATCATGTTGAGAGCCAATTTACTCATTGATAAACTCATTTCTGGAAAATTTACATCATTGACAAAAAGTTAGTTCACCCAGCTTAATTTTCAAAACATCCAGCCGTTTGTCAAAAGGATTTATAACGAACAACTTATGGACTTCCAAACTTTCCCGAAAACTGCCCAGAATCTGCCAAAACAGCCCAAACACCTCACTTGACGGCTAATTATCTTTATGATCGAGACCTGTATGGACAAACTTCACTTCTGTGACTTTTTAGATATGGTGAAAATCTTCTCAAAACTACTGAGCTTCTTTCCTAACTCCTAATATTTACTATTTCACGACTAGTTTTACAAGACCATTTTGTCACTAATAGAAGTAATAATACTTCTACGTACTAAATCCTAGATTTTCTATAAATACTACCAAAGTGCCAAATTCTTAACCATCGAAGTACTTATGATTACAAGCTTATTTATACGACTATTAAACGTTATTTCAAGGTTTTCAAAGCAAGGAATTCACCACTACTATTTATATATACGATATATATATATTACGACTAGTTTTATAAGTCTAGTTAGACTTATTATTTTTCCAAGTTATGGAAAAACATATTACTTTGACAATAACAAGTATTTTCAAGTTAAGAGTGGTATAGGAACATGTGCATGGACATTCATAACATCATTTCATGATCTAAAGTAGATCGTACATCATTCATATTAGGTTGCGGCTAGTGTGCGCGCCTTGTTTTTCAGCTCATTACATGTTCATGGTACCATCATATCAGGTGAGTCATAGCCCCTACTCTTTTAAATTGTTTTGCAAACTCTTTGGGGGAGAATACATGTTCGTTTTACTTAAACGCATTACTTGCTTTACATGGTTGATTACTCAAACATTTTCAGCTTTATCTAAATACTTGTTTGATTATCCGAGTACAAAACAATTCACTTGCTACATACTTGCTATTTACTCATGGACATGAGTGCATAAAGTTAAACTATTTACCGATTTCCTAAGATTGCCTAAGTTAAGGACCGGTAGCTACAATTTCATGGGTATGTTTGATTACCTACAATTTCATGGGTATGTTTGATTACCTACAATTACATGGGTATGTTTGATTACCTACAATTTCATTGGTATGTTTGATTACCTACAATTTCATGGGTATGTTTGATTACCTACAATTTCATGGGTATGTTTGATTACCTACAATTACATGGGTATGTTTGATTACCTACAATTACATGGGTATGTTTGATTACCTACAATTACTTGGGAGCATAACCTCCTACATATAGCTAGAAAACCTTTTCGGTGCCTTGAACTTAGTGCAATCAATATTCATTTTATGCGTTTTGTTTATGGTCAGATTCATTTTGTGGCGACATCGCCATGGCTATTGTACATACGAAAATTACTTATGGAATTACGATACTTTTCCACCACTATTACTACGGAATTACAATGCCTTTGAAACAACCTTACGACTGATTTATTACAAACTTATTACATTTGGCAGTGGGTTGTAAACACACAGGTTACAAGTCTCTTATGGCGGGGCTTGCAACTGAGTGGATTTACGATGCCTTTGCTGGGATACCTTCATACATATGCATTACATTCTTTTTCACAAGACTCTATGAACTCACCAACCTCGTGTTGACACTTTAGCATGTATTTTCAGGTATTAATCAATGGCACGCTACAGGAGGTTTTGGCAGGGCATGGCATGGTCATAGAAGACTCTGATTTATTCATTTGGGGACCGTTCTAAACTATTTTAAAGGGCCTACTTCCGCATTATTTTTAACAATGTAGATTCAACATTGTGGTTAAACAATTTTATTCTAAATGATTCAAGTGAAAACCATTTTTGAACATGTGTTGTAATACCAATTGAGTTACACCCCAGCTACATGTATGCTTCCGCTGGACCCGATTTTGGGGGTGTGACAAACACAATAGAAATAAACCAAGCTTCTAATTGAGACTGTAGAGCATTTCATTTAAACATGGCCTCATCCATACATAAACTTTCCTGCAGTAAGTTTTCACAAAGGACAATTGTTTGAATTAAGAATATCGATGTAATTTCCTCTAAGGCCTTATGTCACTAGAAATTTCAGATAACTTCACCTTCAAACCAAGCAAGGGATCAAACCAGAACATATCTCCTCATCCACATGGGAAAACAGAATAGACATTCATCGACACAACATCAAGTGATACCTTCATCTTGCCAATTACAACGATAAACTACTTCAGGACTTAAGTCAGTCTAAATACCTATTCTTGTAGTTATACCTGATAACCACCAATAGGCATCATTCAACCTCAGGAACTAAGTGTTAGACATCGATGCATTTAAGCGAACATTTCCCATTCTACCATTTTATCCTTGTTAGTGTTTTCACTTTTAAATAAAGTTGATGCATTTACATAAATCACATACCTTGTGGAAAAATGATTTCTGAAATTCCTATTTTGAACAAGTACGATCCTTTTTGGTCATTCTTTAGCAACACTATTGTACAATGAGAAATATACATAGACATCAAACTTTGGTAAGCAGTCTTAATCACAACATGTTTGAAAACATTTTTCTACTTCATAACTACTGAAATTTTGAATCATCAGGAAAAATATTACTTAGTAAATCATTTGCTCCATTTTCTAAATTCGTTTAGTCAGAAAAAGATTTCAACCAAAACTCACAATCGTGAGACAAATTTCCAGAACTAATTTCCCTACAACATCGCTTATGCATTAGGATTTGTGACTTGACAATAAAGAATATTTGGAGTATGTGATGAAGGAATTAGGAGGAACATCACAAATTAATCACGAACTTCAGTAGTGGAGACCAAACCCACTAGACAAAGAAGGACATATGACTTATCATCCGTTGGAACAAAACACAAGGAATCAAATTGTTACCTATATTCTATCCCTTTCAGTTAACGCCAAGTTCGAAGGACCGAACGTTGTGGAATTAGTCACAAAGGTTTATTGTACCCATTTCAGTTTTTCCTGTTAAGGAAACCGTTTCAACTTGGACTTCAGGTAATCAATTCAGGATTTCCTTCAGAAACCCATTTAGATGTAAACATCACTATCATCCTCAGACCGATGGTCAAAGCGAGAGAACAATTCAAACATAGGAAAGTATACTCAGAGCATGAGTGATTAACCCTAGAAATGGTTGGACTAATCACTCAACATAAATCAAATTCATCTACAACAATAGTTATCACACCAACAACGGGAAACTGGCAGAAGTTAGGTTGGTACATAACACACATCATTTGGATTGGATATCCTGAACAACAAACCATCCAGATTCAAGTAGGAGAACAAATTAAGTTAAAAGCATTGCCTTGGATTGGCATGATACAAATTGGATAACAAGAAAGGTTGAACCTTTAGCATATTGGACCATTTAAGATTCATTTTAGAATCGACCAACTAGCATACAAACTTGAGTTCTGGCAGAATTCAGCAGTATATATTGCCAGTATCACATTTAAAACATTAAGAAGCGCAGACCATCGATTGATGGGCCAAACTCAGAAAAAGCTCAACTCACTAGTTCAGTAGGCATTCATGAGATAACCAGAAATTTCCTACAAGTCAAGAATCAGTTACAAGTTCAATAAATTGTAAACCATTAAAACTTCAAGTTGGTTAGCAGAGTTATGCAGAAAGTTCTGCCTAGGAAAGGCATGTTATCGTTCAGAAAACTTGGAAAGTTACACCAATATACACTGGACCATTTATATTTTGACAAAGAAGGCATAGTGGCCGTCAGATTTGAACACTGCCAGAGAACAACAGGATTACACGAACATATTTCACATTTTCAGATCCCCAGAAATGACTTTCAGATGAGTCACTCATGATTCCATTGGAAGGGATCCAACCCAAATGACAATCTCAGACCTTGTAAGAGAACCAACAGAAACCATGGACCGTGTGCTCAAACAGTTGAATCAGAGTCGAATTCCTATCGTTAGAGTTCGTTGGAATTCTCGAATATCATCACCTTTTCACCAATACATTCTCAGATACCAACATAAATTGAACTTCGGGACGAAGTTCCTTTTAGAGGGGAAGACTGTCACAACTCACCATTTCAGGTCATTTCAGGTCATTTCCCAAACTTTGGAAAAACACTATTCATCAAAATACTATTCATCAGTTTACTATTCATCATTTTTGGTGTCTGTTTGACATTCCGAGAAGCATTCAGAAATTTTACTATTCACTGAACACTATTCATTGCGGGAAAAGATTTCATCATTCACGTGCATTACACATTTCATCGTAAATTTAGTTTACGGGTATTCAAATTCGCGTAACCGTATGGGTTTAGGTGTGAATTCATTTCATTATCAGTAATGACATTTCATACGGACTGGAGATAGTCTGCATATCATCAGTAGGTCATTTACATGTTATACCACTCTTAGGATTTTCAAATTTATATATTTGATACATTTAACGTTTTCCTTATAATTATTTATAAATAAACGTTAACACACGGTTTATACGCGACGAATATATCTAAATATTCCCACAATGGTCCCGACATATTTTTATATCCATTTTATCATCATAAAAGTTATAACATTCAGTTACCCAGTATTTTGGAAATTTATTTTATTTATAACGTAAGCTTATGAATATAACGACGGTTTTCGTGAAAACTAAACAATAATCACCCGAACACTCAGTAACTGTACCCAACATATTTTTAACATTTTTATGACTTTATTAAGTCCCGGTCAACTTTGTTAACATTTATTTCTAGCAAACCCGGTACCCGATTATAACAAATACTTACACTAAACTACAACTAATAATACACTATATCTTCTAAGTGATCAAAACCGACTTTGCATCTCTTTTTCACATTAAAAACCGGCCACATGCCCTCCCCTAGACACCATGTGATTTCATTTTAACCTCATGTATTTATGTACAAGTATTATACAATATAACTATCCTAATATTTACCAAAAACCCCATAAACACTTATAACATAACATAACAATTTCTAAGAATCATAAGTTCACTTTTTCTCATCTCTTTCACCCCCAAAACCCACGACCCATATATGATCCATAACCAAAATCCATTATTTTTCAAAGTACAAAGCATCAAAGTTGTTCATTTCATCATCCTAATCAAGAATCATAACACAAAAACACAAGTAATCCAAGGTTTCTCATCATCTCATCACCTATTATTTCAAAGTGAGTATTCAAATTTATTTTCATGATTTCATCAAATTAACATATGTATCTTATGGTATTCATGCTTAATTTCATGCACAAACTAGTTATACCACTTTATTTTTGAAGACTTTTTGAACATACAAACCCTAGATTGTGATTTAGGTGTTCCTTTGTTAAATTAACTTGATTACTAGTCATTAGGAACCCATGGCACCCTAAGAAGGTGTATGGTAAGATTAGTATAGTTTTGTGAAGTTTGCAAGAGATTTGGTTGAAGTAGAAACTAGTTTTGAACCTTGGAAATGGATTTCTAACAAGTTTATAAATATGCTGTCCCATTTTGTTAAATTCTGGAAAATCAGTAAACACAAATGAAACTTTGGCAAATTTTTTAGAAAATACTTTCAAAAACGAATCCGTAGGCGAAAGAACGGATTAAAAAGAGTTTATAACGAAGAAGTTATGATTTTTGCAAGTTTATTGACGAAAACTATTTTCCGGAAAAATACATGCTGATGGACGTTTTTCGTCGGACAAAAAGAGACTTTAGACGTAACCCGGAGGGGTCAAGCTTTCTAAAATATATTACTACATGTTAAGACGTAACCGTGGATATAAAGAACAAGTAAAACGGGCTTATAACGACAAAGATATTCACGTTTCCATATCGGCAAAAATCCTCTATAATTGGCAGCTTTTAGAAATAATAATAACACTACGTACTAAATTCTAGATTTTCTAGAAATATTAACCAAGTACCCAATTTCATAACTAATGATGTATTAGTGATTACAAGTATATTTTCATTACTACAAGGCGTTATTTCAAGGATTTCAAACCGAGAATTTCAAAACAAACATTGGTACATACGATATATATATATATAAGTATATATATTGCAACTAGTTTATTTTTCTAATAGCCATATTTTTCCTAAGTCTTGGAATATATACTTTAGATAACAACAAGTGTTTTTCAAAGAGTAGAGTGGTATAGGAAACATGTGCATGGACATTCATAACATCATTTCATGATCTAAAGTAGATCGTTCATCATTCATATTAGGTTGCGGCTAGTGTGCGCGCCTTGTTTTTCAGCTCATTACATGTTCATGGTACCATCATATTGGGTTGCGGCAGCTAATTGTTCATTGTTGTTCATTTCACTTCATCACAGTTTCATCAGTTAAGGTGAGTTTTCATAGCCCCGTTTTCAATTCAACATTTTTGATTGTTTTCAAATCCCACTGGGGGAATACATTGCATCAACCATTTTAGTACGAGCCCAAGTATCAAAACCTATGTACATTGCTTAAGTTACCTTGCCATGTGATAAGTCCCCTGTAACATCATGAACCGTTAATTTACCGGTAAGCGAGAGTGAGTGGATAGATCTATCGAGGGTGACGCCTCCATCCGTGGTAGTGATTACCAACAGTAAGCGGATGCATTTCATGTCTTTTACATTTGAGTGTTTCGGCAGAACATTCAGGAGGGGCATAGTTTCATCAGTCATAGCTTCGGTGTCATGAGCTTAAGGTCAATTGTACAATTTTCATGAGATTTTTATCTTGCACTTTTACTTGTGGTGGCCGTACATCATTACATTTTACAAACCTATGGAATTCACCAACATTCATGTTGACGTTTTAGCAATGTATTTCAGGTTATTAAGGTAGCTCATGTGACATGCATTTGGACCTTCATGGAGTCGCGGAGTCGACGCGTCTCATCATTATTTCATGCACTTATGTAAACATTTGATCTAGTAGGACTTGTTTTCATAAACTTGCAACACATTTTGGGGACCTCATTTTGTAAACTCTGGATTATTTCAATGATCAAATGCAATATTTTCCAAACGACACTTTAGGTCGTTCAATGTAACTGTAACTGTGGTGCTATGACAGACACCCCCAGGTATTCCATTCCGCTGCAAGTCAGGTAAATTGGGGGTGTGACATGTTTAGACAAATCTATTTTGCGAAAAATAGTAAAAATAACATAAGTTTATTAACTTACAAAAGTTTTAGGATGAAAAGTGTTCAAGTGTTCAACCTTGAGGGATTGAAGTTGTAAAAACTATATAAGTTACAAACTTATAAAGATTTTTAGAAAATGTCAAGTGGTTTAAAGTTGAGGGGTTGAAAATGTAACAATTTATATAAGTTATACAACTTATAAAAGTCTTTAAGAAAAGTAGCAAGTTACCCGAATTGGAGGGGCTGAAACTATCAAAAGCAAAAGTGTTGGACCGTAATTGATAAAGTCTTGTTGGATAAGGATACTTATATAATAAACTAAAGCCAAGGGGCTGAACATGTTAAGTAGATAGTTAATAACCGTTTAGCGGTTATTGGTAGTTATTATAGTTAGTTACAGAATTCGGTTACAAACCGAAGGGTCACGATGGTTCACATCGTACCGGTTGGAAAACTATATATATGTTGTACATGTAACATTTAGAAGTGTGTCAAATAAATACAATGTAAATAGTTTATGTTGTTAGTAATATAGAATCAATTCTTGTTATATCTTGTCAATCTTGTGTTTGTGGAACCTGTGATAAACATGTGCAACATCGATTCTACAAAAAGTTGCAAAAATAACAAAAATTGGGCAAAGTGCCACTGCCAAGGATCAAACTCAGGACCTAATGGTGTTTCTTTGTTTCGTTATTCCTTTAACTGTATTTAATGTTATTTATCATTGATTTATTTTGTGTTAAATTTCACTTTGTCAAAAAAAAATCAGTCGTGGCTTGCATGTATATACATTTGAGTTTGTGTTTCTTTTCAAAAACTGTTTTCTCTTCTCCAAATGAGCACTTGGGTTCCATTCGTGTAAACCATACCGAGCTCAAAATAACTCCAATTTATCCTTTTGTTTACCACGGCTCAAAACAAAATGAAACCCAACTCGTTCAAAACGAAACAAAAACCTTAATCCGTTTTGTGAAATTTTTCAATAGTTCTTTTACGCTAAAAACATTTAAAATGTAGTTTGATTATTAATAAGCACTTGGTAAAATGGGTTGGGCTTTATAGCTCGTTTATGTGTTTGGTTTGGGTTCGCGATTTCACTACTCCCTAGACATCTTTTACACGTTAATTACTTGTTATAGTTGTATGGATGACGGATTGTATTCCTTAATACCATTCATGGGGTATCGCACATAACTCCCCAATTCTATGAGCTCTTATCTCCTCCTACACCATGCCCAGCACAACTATAGGGATTGTAAACAGTGGCTCATGCATTAAATACAACCAATAAAGACCTTAGTGCAATAGGTTCATGTTTCCTAAGACGTTCAAGCATGTTACCATTTGGAGATCTGCCAGTTTTCTTAAGCCTAACATATAAATTCACTCATCCAAAACAAACTATAAACAAGTAATCAACATCTAGGTTTCATTAGATCCAAGCAAACACAAGATAGATCTAGCCTAGCATGATGGAATTAAGACAAGAACAAGATATAGACAACCAACACATAGACATATTGATTGAATTAAAAGAACACTTATCTTAATTACACATGAAAGGTATCAAGGGGTTCGAACCCTTGAAAAACCTGTAAAATTCGCACCAAAATCGTACTAGGGTTTCTCCAAAACTTCTCTCTCTTAATGTGTAAAAATTAGAAAACTATATATAGGAAATAGGGTCTGACGGCGTCAAGACCAAATAGGTGACGCCGTCACCTCGCCGCCAAAATAATTCTCGGACTGCCTTGATCTACTTCTGACGCCGTCATGTGTTATGCATTTCCAGGCCGTCATGCATTTTCCTCTTGACGCCCTTCCTTGTGACGCCGTCAAATCTGTTCTGGATCGTCATGGAAATTGCTCTTGACGCCGTCAGGATATTACTCTTGACGCCGTCACCTACTGTTCCCAGCAAGGAAAATTAAGACTTTGGCGTTTTCTTCACTTTTATGCTCCAAAAACGTCCGAATTGCTTCCTTTTCCAGATTTCACTCCCAAAGTACCTAAAATCACAAAAGGAACGATTTAGGGCAATATTTGATCAAATAAATTCGAATTCCGACTTAAATGACCCCCTAAAAGTGGTTCATTTTTCGCCTCATCATATATATAAAACGTATAACCTACTACTCTTTCACCACCCCTCACACTTCACTCCTTTCTACATTTTTAAGTTCCTCTCAACTCTTAAACAAGTCACAAACGACCAGGAAGCTTTTCCATTTCATTTGGGTCTCATTCGAAGGTTATGGAGTTTAATATAACTCGTATATTGGTTCTAGCCATTCATGGGATTGTTCCTCTTGTTCTACTTATTCTTGCTCGTCCACTCACCACCCTTGAGGTGTAGTAAGTACCTAAGAACCCTCTTTGATCTCCTCTTGTTCAATATTTCTTGTCCATGCATCATTTTCTAGTTCATGTCGAACGTATTTAGTTTCATATATATTTTATACGAACGTACAAACATATAGAACCACAAACGTGACTGGCCTCTATCTTGGAAGGCCTAGGAGTTACGTAGCACACTTGTTTCACGTTTATTTTTACGTTACATGCATCCATAGAACTCAATTCGTACTACACGTAAAAAGTATATATAGTGAAAACTTAGAAAATTTAACTAAGTGTTACTAGTAAAAACTGTTTCAAGTAGCGACTAAAATGGTCTTGTAAAACTCAAATTCATTTAACGACCTAACTATATTTTTACATGAACTCATAGACGCCATGACTAGCTACAACTTTCATATAGATAACTTGTAAAAACAATAAGTGAATCGACCCAAAGGAGATGAAACTGAAAAACTTAGAATTTTTCCAAGTCTTTTTACCTAGAAAACTGCTCCAAATCGCAACTAAGATGACCCCATAAAACCAAATCCGACTTAACAACAACCTATTATTTTTACACAATCTGTTTCTCTTTGTTACAAACTAAAAGTTTCATGTTTATAAATTGTAATGATAAGCTCGTTTAAACCCCTCAAATTGGCCAAAGTAAAGTGATTAAATGCATTATCAAAAACTAGTTATAAAAGCTTAATGGACTGAAAAGCCCAATAAGCTGAAAATAAGCACTCCATATAAGCTGGACCAAAAAGCTCTTTTGATATGATTTTATAACATTAAAAATGAGCCTAGGGATAAGCCCAACTTGTCTCCACGCTCATGGATCGTTAAACGTTAACGGGCCTTTAATTTAGCTCGTTAAAGCCCATTTATTGAAAAATAAGCTATTTTTGTAAATAAGCAGTTGAAATAAGTTTTAATAAGCTTCAATAAGCTCCAAAAAATTTAATATAATTTTTCCCATAATTTTTGAACGTTTGGACTAAAAATGTAACGCGACAACGCCTAGAAGGACTAAAACTGCCAAACCATTTAAACTTGGACTGAAACTGCCAAAATAGAAAGTTTAGGATAAAAATTGATATTATTTAATATTCCAAGCTTAGAATGCTATATTGGACATGTAGTGAACTATAAATGAAAATTATTATATAAAAAGGACTAACGGTGTAACGCTAACGCCGTTAGAATAAAAAGTGTAAAATTAGAAAAAGGACAAGGACCCACATATTATATTTGACATTCTTATTTTATTTTCTATTTTACGTCACCCCATCACGTCATATGCATTTTCATTACATTTTATTTATATATTAGTTAGTTTTACGTTAATAATATAAATAACGATATTTTAACAAATTATCTTTACGTATTATTATCTTCATGGTTAAAAAGTAAAAACTTTAGAAATAATAACATAACTTGTCATATTATTATAAATATAAGAATTTCATTCGCATATCATCTTTTCATCATAACGATTAATCGTTTTTCATTTACCAAATAGTATTTGGTTAGATTCTCAGATAAATTTATTTATCAGGTTCCGTATTAAAGACGTTTCCATAATCATTCTCATAATCTCATCCGACTTTACTTTTCATCATTCCAGTATCAATCAAGGTGAGTCATAGCCCCAATTTCCAATACTTGTTTTAATTCTGTGGGGAGATACATGCTTACATATACTTTGATAATTTTATAAGTATATGAATAAATTACATGATTCAAATCAATTTCCTTATTAATAGTTATCTGATGAAATTTATGACTTAAGATGTGATATATATATATGTTACTGGCGAATTACTTAACTGAAATACTGAACTCATATGATAATGCTTCCAAAATGATTATTGTGGCATGATAATTGACTATACTATAACATCCTGAATGATTCTATTATCTCTATATGATATTTCTATGTTTTAACAAAAATAATTGCTATGAAGAGCACCAATACTCTAGTTACATCGTTACCTTGATATTGCCTAAGTTACCTTTTGATGAGGTGAAAAATGATCCGTTTTTAGGGGGTCATTTAAGCCCGAATCCGACTTTATTTGATCAAATATTGCCCTAAATCGTTCCTTTTATGATTTTAGGTGTTTGGAGAGTGAATTCTGGAAAAGAAGCCATTTTGGACGTTTTTGGAGCATAAAAGTGAAGAAAACGGCAAAGTACCAAATTTCCATGCTGAAGATACAAGGTGACGGCGTCAAGACCACCATCTTGACGGCGTCAGACATGAGGAATTAAACACCGCAGGTGGTGACGGCGTCAGAAGGCTTCATGACGGCGTCAAAGTGGCAAGAATTAAATAATGTGGGTGGTGACGGCATCACATAGGCCGTCATAAGTGGATCAAGGCCGTCCGAGGAAGTATATGGCGGCGAGGTGACGGCGTCAGAAGTAACTCTTGACGCCGTCAGCCTGTTTTTCCTATATATAGTTTTCTAGTTTTTTCATTAAAGAGAAAGAAGTTTTGGTGAAACCCTAAATACGATTTTGGTGCCTCTTTTACAGGTTTTTCAAGGGTTCCAAACCCTTGAGACCTTGCATTGTAATTGAGATAAGTATACTTTCAATTCAATCAATATGTCTATGTGTTGGTTGTTTATATCTTGTTCTTGTCTCAATTCTACTATGCTAGGCTAGATTTCTTTTGTGTTTGCTTAGATCTAATGAAACCTAGATATTGATTGTGTGTTGATTACTTGTCTATTCTTGTTTTGGATGAATGATATTATATGTTAGGCTTAAGAAAACTGGCAGATCTCCAAATGGTAACATGCTTGAACGTCTTAAGAAACATGAACCGAGGCGTACTAGGTCTTTATTGGTTGTATTTAATGCATGAGCCACTGTTTACAATCCCTATAGTTGTGCTGGGTCATGGTGTAGGAGGAGATAAGAGCTCATAGATTTGGGGAGTTATGTATGCCACCCCACGAATGATATTAAGGAATACAATCCGTCATCCATACAAGTGTAACAAGTAATTAACATGTAAAAGATATCTAGGGAGTAATGAAGTTTAAGTAAACACAATTTCTCCAACCACTGCTCACAACCTTAGTTTAATTTAGTTTAATTTCATTTTTAGTATTTTATTTTAATTATATAATAGCTTTGGGTTAGTTGAATAGCAACTAATTCCGCCCACTCTTCCAAAACCCGAGATTTTACTTGCTTTCATAAAAATATAAAAATACAAAAATAATCATCTTTCACCTCTAGAACTATTAATTAGGTTTTCTAATCCTAGCGACACTATTCCTAAGCTGAACGATCAATCCCCCGGTACTTGTCACTATACTATACTACAACGATCAGGTACACTGCCTGGTGGGGGTTGTAAGCTTCTCGAGATCCCTCGAGAGGTAAAGCAAGGTGCGATTCCCACGCATCAAGTTTTTGGCGCCGCAGCCCGGGGAATAGTTATTGTCTAGGTTAGGATTTCTTTTTATTAGGTCTACTTGCTAGATTCCTTTCTAGTAAGATTTTATTTTTTATTTTTAGGTTCTCTTTAGTCTATCTTTTCTTTGTGTCTTTGTTAGTAAAAACCTTTCCATTAACTATTCCGTTAGCCATTATGGAGAACGCGAATCCACCATACTACAAACCACGAAATTCACCCACTCCAAATGACATCTTGATGTTTAAACAACATGAGGATGAACCTATCTATGATGCATGGGCTCGTTTTAAATATTTACTCCGAAAAGTCCCTCATCATAATTTTGATATGTGGTCCCAGATTGAAATATTTTACCGTCGTGTCGACCACTATACCAAAATGGACATTGACCATACCGCACATGGGGACCTTTGGGGATTAAGTGCTGATGAAGCATGGGAAACCATAGAGAATTGTGCCATACTTGCCAAAAAAATGGACAACCCAACAAACGTTGTTACGGATCAATTGATAGCAAGTTTAAGGGAACAAGCAAGAAGACTGTTTGGGGATAAAACTATAGATGAGATAACTGGGCATACGGGGTGGTATGATTTCACCACAATACAAATGGAAGAGATAGTAGAAAACCCAAGCCCAATAAGTACCCCACAAGTCCTACCATCACTTGAGGAATACACACCACCCGTGACTTACCCGGAAGAAGTAGAAGAGACTATAGGAGCCCCAATAGAGGTAGAACCCTTGTACCAAACACCACTAGAGGATATACGTTTGAATACTTGTAGTGATAACCTTACTCTTAGTTCTAGGGAATTACCTAGTGTTGATGAACCGGAACCTCAATCTTCACACAACTCTCCATCTTTAGATATGCATCTAGGAAACAAAAGAGGAGCCGACCCACCCATCAACTCATGTAGTCCGGGTAGTCTTAGGATAAAGGTAGTGGACTCTAAGCCTTGTATAGAGAAAGCCAATATAGGAGTGGAAAATGACCTCACATGCTTACATCACCCATTTATGATTGATCGTAAGAAACATTATGGGTTTAAACCGGGTTTATTAGGTCAAGATGGATCCCCAGCTAGTAGTCTCTTGAAGCTGATAGAAAATGATCCCTTTCTAGGAGAAAATCTTAATCCACCCACTAACCCGTTTGAATTAGGTAAGGTTATGATGATAGGAGCACAACCCTTTGAGCATATAATTCATCCACCACTCTTTTCTCACGAGGCATACTATTACCAAGTTGGTGTGTATCGCTACTATCACCCACACTTAATCCTAAGTGTAGGGAAAACCTCCCCTATTTCCATTAAATAAGGGTAGAGTCAGGCTCGTGACTCGAACAAAAACAAGCGCTTCTTGGGAGGCAACCCATGTTTTGTGTGATTTTATTTGTTTGATTGTTATTTGCTTCCGTATGCATGTTTTATTTTTATTGATTGGTTGATCATGTTTCTCTACTAAAATGTGGAAATACTTTATTATGTTGTTTGGCCTAGTCTTAACTTCAACCTAAAGGTATTTTTGCAAAAGATAAGTGTAAGGGGAAACCCCAAATATGTTTTTAAGAAACAAACCGATCATGATTCTCCACAATATTTAATGAACATGTATATTCGTATTTGTTAGAGTCAAATGCTTGTATCGAGTCATAATGAAGTTTTGCAGGATTTTACAGGAAGTAGGACAAAGTTTTTCCAGAAATTTTCCGGAAACTTAACATAAGAATTTCTGCAGGTCCATTCTGACGGCGTCAGGGTATTGCTCTTGACGGCGTCAGGAGTCAAAAATCTGGAAATTTTACCGGTTTTGTTTTTCTAACGGAGTCTTATGGTTTTTGTGAATTATTAAGTTTTATAATCTCCAGGAAATCTGCAAACTTCATTCCACAAGCATTATATCTTACTTTGTTTTCTAGGATTTAGTAACTTATATAGGATGCCGCCGATTTTACGCAAGGTTGCCTTGTCTACTGTTGTCAGGATTTACAGGTTATTTATGACAAGAAGATGATTTATATTCTGGAAAGGAAGCTTTGATTGTTCATTTTCTTGGAGGAAGATTTAACCTGGCCAACCTATAATCCATACCGAGCGAATCAGGGGAGTATTTGATTTCATTCTCTTTACTTCTTAACTTTTACATTCTTTACTTGAACATTGGGGACAATGTTCATCCTAAGTGTAAGGGGAGGGTAAAAAGATGATACCTTACATATGCACTTTCGCTTGAGTTTGCTTTGTTTGATAGTAGATGTGTAATAAAACTATGAGAAATACTTGTTAGTGTAATTTTAGCGCCAAATTTAAAATTTTTTACAACATTTAGGAGTGAAACTTTAGCCATAGCAAGCGTCTCATGGATAGGAGGTTGTATGACTAGCACATAACCGTATATTCAGAAAAATTTTCCACCCAAAGATGTGAGGTTCGCCTTTAGTTTTGATAGGAAAAGCATTTACTATTAGTGCTTATGAGTGTACCGGTAGCATTTAAATTCTAGAACTTGCGTTAGTGATGCATCCCGAGACCGCTAGTGAGACTACATTCGTGTGGTAGGATTTACTACATGATAAGAGGCATTAGGATCACCCTTGTGTTAAACCCGTATTATAATTACTTGACCATTTAAGTCATATTACTTGGCTAGTTAAGTCAACTAATTTTTCCCACACCTTTTGCGTTGTACTCATTTTTAGTACACGATACCCCTAGTACACCCCTCCGAGCCTATCTTTTCGTTTCTAACTTTAAGCATCTTACTTAAAGGAAGAATTTGTTACACCCCACTTAAATGTACACCCAAATCGCCTTAGCCTTCCGTGTATGCGCTCATTTTTAGTGCATTATTGTTATTTGTTAAACCCTAAGTTAACTTTCTAATTGATTACATGGTTGCTAAGTCGAGTCATATCCTTGTACATATTGTTTTGGGACGATTGGGACTCATGGGTAAGTACTTATTTTAAGGAGTAATGGGGAAGAACATCATATTATTACCCCCATATCTTAAAAGTGCTCCAAGTGTTTTGAATTTCTTAATTCGAGTCGTTAGAATAGTTTAATGTAAAGTATGTAAAGATTCAAGTGTAAGGGGATTGCTCAAACCCCTATGATGTATTATTTTGGATGGTAGGGTAAGAGTGTATGAAAAAAAAAATCGAAAAAATTAAGAAAAGAAAAAAAAAATAGAAAAAAGGAAAAAGAAAGAAAAAACATACGGACTACCATCCCGTTTTCATTCTATGTTCATTTTATGTTTTTGTTATTTTTCATTTATTAGCTTAAGTCGAGTCTAGTCTTGGCTTAGCAACGCCATCTTGTACATGTAATTAACCAAGATTGTTAACTCGCCACCAGTAAAACTTCCTTTATCCAACAAAACCGTGTAATTCATATCCCTACACCTAACGTTATAACCCTTTAAAAGACCTCTTTGATAGTTTATCCTAGGTGCTTACGCCATTTGGTGGAGGTTTGATCCTTTCCCAAGCCTATGGTAATCTATTTTGCTTTGACAGGTAGTGAGAGATATCTTCCATTTCCATAATGTTATATTACTTTATTACACCCGAGAGATGTGAGTATCTAAACACTATTTGTGAGGTGCTTGTGTATGACCTCCGTGCTTGTCTATTGGTCTTTAGTGGAACGATTATTTGTTGTAATTACTTTTATATTAGTGTTAAATGACCCCTAACTTGTCTTTTGAGTAGAATAAAAGCTCACTTGCTTGAGGACAAGCAAATCTCAAGTGTAAGGGTATATGATGAGGCGAAAAATGATCCGTTTTTAGGGGGTCATTTAAGCCCGAATCCGACTTTATTTGATCAAATATTGCCCTAAATCGTTCCTTTTGTGATTTTAGGTGTTTGGAGAGTGAATTCTGGAAAAGAAGCCATTTTGGACGTTTTTGGAGCATAAAAGTGAAGAAAACGGCAAAGTACCAAATTTCCATGCTGAAGATACAAGGTGACGGCGTCAAGACCACCATCTTGACGGCGTCAGACATGAGGAATTAAACACCGTAGGTGGTGACGGCGTCAGAAGGCTTCATAACGGCGTCAAAGTGGCAAGAATTAAATACCGTGGGTGGTGACGGCGTCACATAGGCCGTCATAAGTGGATCAAGGCCGTCCGAGGAAGTATATGGCGGCGAGGTGACGGCGTCAGAAGTAACTCTTGACGCCGTCAGCCTGTTTTTCCTATATATAGTTTTCTAGTTTTTTCATTAAAGAGAAAGAAGTTTTGGTGAAACCCTAAAGACGATTTTGGTGCCTCTTTTACAGGTTTTTCAAGGGTCCCAAACCCTTGAGACCTTGCATTGTAATTGAGATAAGTATACTTTCAATTCAATCAATATGTCTATGTGTTGGTTGTTTATATCTTGTTCTTGTCTCAATTCTACTATGCTAGGCTAGATTTCTTTTGTGTTTGCTTAGATCTAATGAAACCTAGATATTGATTGTGTGTTGATTACTTGTCTATTCTTGTTTTGGATGAATGATATTATATGTTAGGCTTAAGAAAACTGGCAGATCTCCAAATGGTAACATGCTTGAACGTCTTAAGAAACATGAACCGAGGCGTACTAGGCCTTTATTGGTTGTATTTAATGCATGAGCCACTGTTTACAATCCCTTTAGTTGTGCTGGGTCATGGTGTAGGAGGAGATAAGAGCTCATAGAGTTGGGGAGTTACGTATGCTACCCCACGAATGGTATTAAGGAATACAATCCGTCATCCATACAAGTGTAACAAGTAATTAACATGTTGATGAGGCGAAAAATGATCCGTTTTTAGGGGGTCATTTAAGCCCGAATCCGACTTTATTTGATCAAATATTGCCCTAAATCGTTCCTTTTGTGATTTTAGGTGTTTGGAGAGTGAATTCTGGAAAAGAGGCTATTTTGGAAGTTTTTGGAGCATAAAAGTGAAGAAAACGGCAAAGTACCAAAAATCCATGCTGAAGATACAAGGTGACGGCGTCAAGACTTCCTTCTTGACGGCGTCAGACATGATGAATAAAATACCGTAGCTGGTGACGACGTCAGATGGATAGGTGACGACGTCAAAGTAGCCAAGAATAAAATACCGTAGGTGGTGACGGCGTCACATAGGCCGTCACAAGTGGATCTAGGGCGTCCGAGGAAGTATATGGCGGCGAGGTGACGGCGTCAGACTTAACTCTTGACGCCGTCAGACTATTTTTCCTATATATAGTTTTCTAGTTTTTTTCATTAAAAGAGGAGAAGTTTTGGTGAAACCCTAAAGACGATTTTGGTGCCTCTTTTACAGGTTTTTCAAGGGTTCCAAACCCTTGAGACCTTGCATTGTAATTGAGATAAGTATACTCTTAATTCAATCAATATGTCTATGTGTTGGTTGTTTATCTTTTGTTCTTATCTTAATTCTACTATGCTAGGCTAGATTTACTTTGTGTTTGCTTAGATCTAATGAAACCTAGATGTTGATTATGTGTTGATTACTTGTCTATTCTTGTTTTGGATGAATGATATTATATGTTAGGCTTAAGAAAACTGGCAGATCTCCAAATGGTAACATGCTTGAACGTCTTAAGAAACATGAACCGAGGCGTACTAGGTCTTTATTGGTTGTATTTAATGCATGAGCCACTGTTTACAATCCCTATAGTTGTGCTGGGTCATGGTGTAGGAGGAGATAAGAGCTCATAGAGTTGGGGAGTTATGTATGCCACCCCACGAATGGTATTAAGGAATACAATCCGTCATCCATACAAGTATAACAAGTAATTGACATGTAAAAGATATCTAGGGAGTAATGAAGTCTAAGTAAACACAATTTCTCCAACCACTGCTCACAACCTTAGTTTAAATTAGTTTAATTTCATGTTCATTAGTTTAATTAATTATATAATAGTTTTTGGGTTAGTTGAATAGCAACTAATTCCGCCCACTCTTCCAAAACCCGAGATTTTACTTGCTTTCATAAAATATAAAAATACAAAAATAATCAACTTTCATCTCTAGAACTATTAATTAGGTTTTCTAATCCTAGCGACACTATTCCTAAGCTGAACGATCAATCCCCCGGTACTTGTCACTATACTATACTACAACGATCAGGTACACTGCCTGGTGAGGGTTGTAAGCCTCGCGAGATCCCTCGAGAGGTAAAGCAAGGTGCGATTCCCACGCATCAAGTTTTTGGCGCCGCAGCCCGGGGAATAGTTATTGTTTAGGTTGAATATGATTTTTATTAGGTCTACTCATTAGATTCCTATCAAGTGAGATTTTTTATTTTTATTTTGTAGCTTTCTCGTAGTCTATCTTTTCTTTGTGATTTTGTTTGTAACTTGCTTCAAATGGACTTTACACTTAGACTTCTAAGATTGCAAGATAGGGTTGAGCGGCTAACACACCACAGAGTTCAAAATACCTCATTTAGAGACACCTATGAATCATATGAGCCTTCACCTAGGATAGATTCTTATGAACAACCTCCATGTTTAAGATCTAGTTTTAGTGAGGCCAATAGGAAATGCGACCTAGTTTGCCAAGGAATTATGGAGAGAGCCATTGCAACAAATCATAAGTTGGATAAAGCACTAGGTTTGCTATTATCACTACCTAAGAAAACAATTGAGGAGGATTTAGCCGAGCATGATCACATTGATCAAAAAGACCTAGGTTCTATGATTGATGATGATGAATCTCAAGAAACAGACGATGAATCTCTTGGGCAATTTGTATATAGCAGTCAGAATATTAAAGATGATCCTTATGATTCGGACATAGAAGTTGAGATGCCTAGAGAAGCACGTGAGATACTTGGGAGAATGTTAGGGCTAGATCCTGATACATGGAATGATGAGGTGAACAACTTAAGCCCACAAAATACTCAACCATCATTTGAGGCACACGCACCGCCCGTGACTTACCCGGAAGAAGTAGAAGAAACTTTAGGAATTCCAATGGAGGTAGAACCCTTGGACCAGGCACCACTTGAGGATGTAGGTTTGAACACTTGTAGTGATAACCTTACTCCTAGTTCTAGGGAATTTCCTAGTGTTGATGCACCGGAACCTCAACCTTTACACAACTTTCCATCCTTAGATATATTTCTAGGAGATAAAAGAGGAACCGACCCACCCATCAACCAATATTATCCGGGTAGTTTTAGGATGAAGGAAGCCATTCACTCACCCCCTTCACCTCACGTGGCATATTCACACCCTAAGGGTGTGTATCGCTACTTTCACCCACACTTAATCCTAAGTGTAGGGAGAAACTCCTCTATTTCCGTTAAATAAGGGTAGAGTCAGGCTCGTGACTCGAACAAAAACAAGCGCTTCTTGGGAGGCAACCCATGTTTTGTGTGTTTTTATTTGTTTGTTTATTTGTTTGTTTGATTTTATTTGTTTCCGTATGCATGTTTTATTTTTATTGTTTGTTGCTCATGTTTCAAATTAAATTGTGAAAATGCTTTATTTTGTTTTTAACTTCGTCTTAATTGCATATAAAGGTATTTTGCAAAAGATAAGTGTAAGGGAGATCCAAATTTGTTTATAAGAATGAAATTGAGCATGAACCACAACAATAATAAATGGACATGTGTATTAGTACTTGTTAGAGTCAAATGCTTGTATCGAGTCGTAATGATGTTTTGCAGGATTTTCCAGGAAGTAGGACGAAGTTTTTTTCCAGAAATTTTCCGGAAACTTAACATAAGAATTTCTGCAGGTCACTTCTGACGGCGTCACGAGTTTACTCTTGACGGCGTCACGTGTAAAAATCTGGAAATTTTACCAGTTTTGTTTTTCTAACGGAGTCTTATGGTTTTTGTGAATTATTAAGTTTTATACTCTCCAGGAAATCTGCAAACTTCATTCCACAAGAATTATATCTTACTTTGTTTTCTAGGATTTAGTAACTTATATAGGATGCCGCTGATTTTACGCGAGGTTGCCTTGTCTGCTTTTGTCAGGATTTACAGGTTATTTAAGACAAGAAGATGATTTATATTCTGGAAGGGAAGCTTTGATTGTTCATTTTCTTGGAGGAAGATTTAACCTGGCCAACCTATAATCCATACCGAGCGAATCAGGGGAGTATTTGATTTCATTCTCTTTACTTTTTAACTTTTACATTCTTTACTTGAACATTGGGGACAATGTTCATCCTAAGTGTAAGGGGAGGGTAAAAAGATGATACCTTACATATGCACTTTCACTTGAGTTTGTTTTGTTTGATAGTAGATGTGTAATAAAACTATGAGAAATACTTGTTAGTGTAATTTTAGCGCCAAATTTAAAATTTTTTACAACATTTAGGAGTGAAACTTTAGCCATAGCAAGCGTCTCATGGATAGGAGGTTGTATGACTAGCACATAACCGTACATTCAGAAAAATTTTCCACCCAAAAATGTGAGGTTCGCCTTTAGTTTTGATAGGAAAAGCATTTATTATTGGTGCTTATGAGTGTACCGGTAGCATTTAGATTCTAGAACTTGCGTTAGTGATGCATCCGGAGACCGCTAGTGAGACTACATTCGTGTGGTAGGATTTACTACATGATAAGAGGCATTAGGATCACCCTTGTGTTAAACCCGTATTATAATTACTTGACCATTTAAGTCATATTACTTGGCTAGTTAAGTCAACTAATTTTTCCCACACCTTTTGCGTTGTACTCATTTTTAGTACACGATACCCCTAGTACACCCCTCCGAGCCTATCTTTTCGTTTCTAACTTTAAGCATTTTACTTAAAGGAAGAATTTGTTACACCCCACTTAAATGTACAACCAAATCGCCTTAGCCTTCCGTGTATGCGCTCATTTTTAGTGCATTATTGTTATTTGTTAAACCCTAAGTTAACTTTCTAATTGATTACATGGTTGCTAAGTCGAGTCATATCCTTGTACATATTGTTTTGGGACGATTGGGACTCATGGGTAAGTACTTATTTTATGGAGTAATGGGGAAGAACATCATATTATTACCCCCATATGTGCGTTAACCTTAAAAGTGCTCAAAGTGTTTTGATTTTCTTAATTTGAGTCATTAGAATAGTTTAATGTAAAGTATGTAAAGATTGAAGTGTAAGGGGATTGCTCATACCCCTATGATGTATTATTTTGGATGGTAGGGTAAGAGTGTATTTAAAAAAAAAAAAAAAAAAAAAAAAAAATCGAAAAATTAAGAAAAAGAAAAAAAAATAGAAAAGAAAAAGAGAAAAACCATACGGACTACCATCCCGTTTCATTCTATGTTCATTTTATGTTTTTGTTATTTTTCATTTATTAGCTTAAGTCGAGTCTAGTCTTGGCTTAGCAACGCCATCTTGTACATGTAATTAACCAAGATTGTTAACTCGCCACCAGTAAAACTTCCTTTATCCAACAAAACCGTGTAATTCATATCCCTACACCTAACGTTATAACCCTTTAAAAGACCTCTTTGATAGTTTATCCTAGGTGCTTAAGCCATGTAATGGAGGTTTGATCCTTTCCCAAGCCTATGGTAATCTATTTTGCTATGACAGGTAGTGAGAGATATCTTCCATTTCCATAATGTTATATTACTTTATTACACCCGAGAGATGTGAGTATCTAAACACTATTTGTGAGGTGCTTGTGTATGACCTCCGTGCTTGTCTATTGGTCTTTAGTGGAACGATTATTTGTTGTAATTACTTTTATATTAGTGTTAAATGACCCCTAACCTGTCTTTTGAGTAGAATAAAAGCTCATTTGCTTGAGGACAAGCAAATCTCAAGTGTAAGGGTATATGATGAGGCGAAAAATGATCCGTTTTTAGGGGGTCATTTAAGCCCGAATCCGACTTTATTTGATCAAATATTGCCCTAAATCGTTCCTTTTGTGATTTTAGGTGTTTGGAGAGTGAATTCTGGAAAAGAGGCTATTTTGGACGTTTTTGGAGCATAAAAGTGAAGAAAACGGCAAAGTACCAAAAATCCATGCTGAAGATACAAGGTGACGGCGTCAAGACTTCCTTCTTGACGGCGTCAGACATGATGAATAAAATACCGTAGCTGGTGACGGCGTCAGATGGATAGGTGACGGCGTCAAAGTAGCCAAGAATAAAATACCGTAGGTGGTGACGGCGTCACATAGGCCGTCACAAGTGGATCTAGGGCGTCCGAGGAAGTATATGGCGGCGAGGTGACGGCGTCAGACTTAACTCTTGACGCCGTCAGACTATTTTTCCTATATATAGTTTTCTAGTTTTTTTCATTAAAAGAGGAGAAGTTTTGGTGAAACCCTAAAGACGATTTTGGTGCCTCTTTTAGGTTTTTCAAGGGTTCCAAACCCTTGAGACCTTGCATTGTAATTGAGATAAGTATACTCTTAATTCAATCAATATGTCTATGTGTTGGTTGTTTATCTTTTGTTCTTATCTTAATTCTACTATGCTAGGCTAGATTTACTTTGTGTTTGCTTAGATCTAATGAAACCTAGATGTTGATTATGTGTTGATTACTTGTCTATTCTTGTTTTGGATGAATGATATTATATGTTAGGCTTAAGAAAACTGGCAGATCTCCAAATGGTAACATGCTTGAACGTCTTAAGAAACATGAACCGAGGCGTACTAGGTCTTTATTGGTTGTATTTAATGCATGAGCCACTGTTTACAATCCCTATAGTTGTGCTGGGTCATGGTGTAGGAGGAGATAAGAGCTCATAGAGTTGGGGAGTTATGTATGCCACCCCACGAATGGTATTAAGGAATACAATCCGTCATCCATACAAGTATAACAAGTAATTGACATGTAAAAGATATCTAGGGAGTAATGAAGTCTAAGTAAACACAATTTCTCCAACCACTGCTCACAACCTTAGTTTAAATTAGTTTAATTTCATTTTCATTAGTTTAATTAATTATATAATAGTTTTTGGGTTAGTTGAATAGCAACTAATTCCGCCCACTCTTCCAAAACCCGAGATTTTACTTGCTTTCATAAAATATAAAAATACAAAAATAATCAACTTTCATCTCTAGAACTATTAATTAGGTTTTCTAATCCTAGCGACACTATTCCTAAGCTGAACGATCAATCCCCCGGTACTTGTCACTATACTATACTACAACGATCAGGTACACTGCCTGGTGGGGGTTGTAAGCCTCGCGAGATCCCTCGAGAGGTAAAGCAAGGTGCGATTCCCACGCATCACATGTAAAAGATATCTAGGGAGTAATGAAGTCTAAGTAAACACAATTTCTCCAACCACTGCTCACAACCTTAGTTTAATTTAGTTTAATTTCATTTTTAGTATTTTATTTTAATTATATAATATCTTTGGGTTAGTTGAATAGCAACTAATTCCGCCCACTGTTCCAAAACCCGCGATTTTACTTGCTTTCATAAAAATATAAAAATACAAAAATAATCATCTTTCACCTCTAGAACTATTAATTAGGTTTTCTAATCCTAGCGACACTATTCCTAAGCTGAACGATCAATCCCCCGGTACTTGTCACTATACTATACTACAACGATCAGGTACACTGCCTGGTGGGGGTTGTAAGCTTCTCGAGATCCCTCGAGAGGTAAAGCAAGGTGCGATTCCCACGCATCACCTTTATATCTATAAAGTCCCTCAATCATGAGCCATTAATCACTTGTATGTGAGCGCGAATATAGTGAACAGCTTCGAAACCTGTTAAGGCTTGACATCCTATCCCACTAATACTTGACGGAATGCCACATGCATGTGGTTAGTCGTATTAGTCGTGATACACTATATTTGAGTAAAAATAGGAATTGGCAAATCACCTATTATGAGAGGGCAATATTATCATTGACTTGATAACCATCTCAGTGTTAGCGTTTTGCGTGTCATGAGGCTTGGGGCAATATCCATAAGAAAATATATGTATTCAACATATATTTAGATACAGCTGTATAGGTATTTGACCAGACTTGAATTATAAATCTCACTACATTAGTATCATGAGTTTCCATCTCATGTTAGGATATTGATCCATTATTTGAATTCGATTGAATATCTATATGATTTATCTATGATTATAATCAACATCACTCAATACTTGTTCTATCATTGTTAGTATTTATTACAATTATTATTATTGAATATTCTTGAATCTATTAAAATAAATGGTTTTCCATAAAACTCTATGAACTCACCAACCTTTGTGTTGACATTTTTAAGCATGTGTATCTCAGGTAATTAACGGAGCAGGACAAGACACGGAGCGGACATTTATTACTCTGATAAATTAAAATGGTGTAAAAATCAAATATGTCATTCTTACAAGCCTTTATATCTTTTAAAGAGATTTTAAATCAAACGTGTCATCTTTTATCAAAAATATTATTTGAATGACAAATAACTTTCAAAACGCTTCTTTTAAGCTGTTTTATGTGATTATAACTTTGATCCTCCCCGTAACACCCAAATTACTTTTCCGCTGCTAAAACATAAATTTGGGGGTGTTACACCGATTCAACCGGTTCAACCAATGTGTCAATCCGGTTTTTCTACAAAAATAATCTCATTTCAAAAAAAAAAAAAAAAAAAAAAAAAACGTATATATATCATGGCTATTGATATATTGAGCCTAAAAATATATTTACCAAAAAGGTGACATGTAAATATAAAATTACATTGCAATTACATATATTTAACTTGTGTTATTTGTAAAAGAAGGAAAAAAAAAAACCCGGTTTGGATCTCGAGAACCGAGTTGAACCAGGTAGCCTTAAACCCAGCGGGTTTAGCTGGGTTTCGAAAATCAAAAAACCAAATTAATTTGACCATTTTTAATTACCGGAATCTGTTGAACAGATATCTGGTCGAGTCGGGTGTTAAAACAACGCTTATGCACACCACCATATTATCAACAAAAAGAAAAATAAGGGAGACAACTTCGGTGGTGAGGATGTATTTAATAGCACGACTTGGTGGTGAGAGGAAGACATTTCATTGTGAATTTTACCATTACACTTAGCCTCATGGCCGTAGAATACCAGGCCCTGGATATTAGCTTGTGCATAACTGCATAAGGCCTCACTTTTCGGAAGGGCCCAAAATTTAAATCCGTTAAACATTTAAAGGGTCTTAAATTAAATATGGGGGGAGAGTTAATTTGTATACCAAACATTTTTTGTATACCTAATCTCCACCATCCATCTAAAAAAATCAATGGTAGAGATTAAAAATATTTTATATTTCTCATATTTTTTATTATTTAAACATCTCATGAAATGATAATCGCTAGACAAAACAAATTATACAGTCACGACCAGCGTTTAATTATCTGTATATAGACGGGCATTCTGATATACTTTCGATAAACTTTTTTTCGTTTTTCCATCGTTTTTTCTTTCCTTTTTCTTCGTATTTGATAATAGCATGAAAAATCACATATGATTAAACACTAATTTGAATATTCTAATAGATTATAGTAGTTCGTTTATGAATATCACATGTGATTGAGATCACGTATGGGAAAAATCACATGTGATTAAGATACGTGTTTGAAAAATCATATGTGATTTCATTAGAAATATTCAAATTAGTGTTTAAACACATATGATTTTTCATGCAAGTTTCAACTACGAGGAAAAAAAAGTAACAAATGTGAAAAAAAATTGTCGAAAGTATATCAAAGTGCATATTTATAGAAACATAGTTAAATGATCGTCGTGCTGGTATATTTATTTTCGCATAACGATTGCCGGTTTTAAAGATACGAGTATTAATATTTGAAAAAAAAATGAAAATGAATTTGTTAAAATGACGGGTTTAATGCCATCCATTTGATCAAATGAAGATGGAGGGTGGGGATTGGCCCCTATGTAGATAAAGTTTTAATCAAAATATTGAGTGTTTTATTTATATTAGCAAGGGACTGTGTACGATGGCATCAAAGATAATCTAAAACCTCAAACAATCTTTTATTTACTGATAAAACTCAATAGTTGGCACAGATTACCAACTATCAATAAGCGAAGAATACAAGATCAGATTATTGTTAAAACAATAGTAATCAAACAATTACAGTGAAGAGACTAATCAAGATGATAAATCAATATGAATGAAAGAAAGAAGCATTAATAGATTTTTGAGAGAGAATTGATGTATCGATTGTTCCAACATAACCCAAGCAGATGAGATGATTATATAGGCTAAGATCATTCACTTTCATCCTTAAGCTATGTAGAAGTATCCATAAGCTGCCCAAACTTCTCCTTACTCTTCTTATAAGTATCCATTTGCACATGATCAAACCCTCTACTTTATTACCTACAAAACATAAAAAACTAAAAAAGAAAATAAGCAAAAGATAATAAGTAATATGTTTACATGTCAAATTACTGCTTATTTGAACATTCCCTTAGTTTATCACATAAAAATGTATGCTGATAAACTGGAAGATGTTTGGATAAAATGTCTACAATTTGGTCTTGAGAACCAATCTTTTTGGTACTCAGAACTCCTTTTGCAATTTTCTCTCTGATAAAGTGCACATCTATTTCAAAGTGTTTTGATCTTTCATGGAAAACTGGATTTATAGTCAATTGCAAAGCAGATTTGTTATCACAAAATAGAACAACAAGAAGAGTGTTTTTTGTGTTCAAATCAGCTAACACGGTTTTTGAATCTAAATAATTTCATAAGCAACTAAAGACATAGATCTATATTCAGTTTCAGCTTCAGTAGATGATTTAGAAAGAGTATTTTGTTTTTTACTTTTCCATGAAATAGATACAGTAACAAGTCACAGATTTTCTAGTTTTTAAGCATTTTGCCCAATCTACATCACTGTATCCTTCCAAAACATTATCACTACTTGAATAACAATACCTAATACCTTTACCTGGAGCACCTTTCAAATACCTTAGAACATTTAAGGAAGAAGCTAGATGAGATTTAAAGGTGAGTGCATATATTGAGAAAAATAGTTAACAGAATATGCAATATTAGGTCTGGTATGGGTCAGATAAATGAGTTTACCAAGTAACATTTGATATCCAGTAATGTTATCAAGTAAAGGATTATCTTTAGTTGGAATAAAAGGAAGAACTGAATTTGGTTCCATGGGAGTAAACACTGGTTTACACCCAAGAAGACCAAATTCTTTAAGCAGTTCTAAACAATATTTCCTTTGAGTGAGACATATATCATTTCCATTTTTCAAAACTTCAATTCCCAAAAAGTATTTGAGAGCACCCAAATCTTTTATATTAAACTTAATGTTCAGAAAAATCTTAAATAGATTAATTTCATTATCACAGTTTCCTGTGATAACAATGTCATCAGCATAAACCAATAAGGCAATAAACTTTTTATCTTTGGTTTTTGTGAATAAAGAATGATCATTTACAGACCGCATGAAACTATTTTCTTTAAGAACACTAACAAGCTTTTCATTCCACTTTCTAGGTGCTTGTTTAAGATCATATAAAGATTTAGTGAGCTTACAAACTTTATTCTTATTAGATGAATCAGAAAAACCTTGAGGAATAGTCATATAAATATCCTCATCTAAATCACCATAAAGGAAAGCATTATTTATATCTAGTTGATATAATGGCCACTTATTTTTCACAGAAATAGCAATTAAAAGTCTAACTGTAGCAACCGGCATTTTAGGGCAATACTATTTTATAAAACTTAAAACTATTTATGAAAACCGGTGACTTCTAGTACTCATTTAGATAATAAAATATGTTTATTATTACCTATTATATATTTTCCGAGCTTTTTAGACATCATTTGAACTAAAAACGAGAGGTTTTCTCGTGAAAGGTGAGAGTAGAGCACAACGCGATCGAGTCGGCACGAGTCTGAACCTAATAAAAACATGAAACAATTAATCTTATACATTTAGAACAAATATAAACATATTTATGGTCATTTTAAACGGAAAAACAAATTTAAAAATATTGGCGCAACTTAAAACGGCTCTCGAGAATTTTTACTGTGTTAAACGAACCCGAAACATGTTATAATGAAAGTTTAATAAAAGCTGCCACATATAACCCCTCACACCTCCTCATTTCTATTAATATAACCCTATACACCTTCATTTTTCTCAAACCCTAATATTTCATTCTCCCCCTTAACTCCGCCGCCGTCACACCATACATGGCCACCACCACTACCACACGACACCGCCACCCCCACTTTTGAAACAACAACAAACCCACCCTTGTGTGAATCGGTGAGGCTCAAATCAAACAGGAAACGAATAATAACTTGTTAAAAATGAGGCAAAATTGGGTAAAATATATGGTATCATTGCTTTTGTGTCGCTTGTTCTATTCTTGATATGCGTGCCGAGAGCTTAAAGCTCTCGTATGCCTTATTTGGTCTTGATTCGAGCTCACCTTTAAGCTCACAAGCTCATTTGGTTGTTTTTTTATTTGGTTTGTTTGTTGGGTCACCTTGGGTCGCGGCTGGAACTGAACCCACCCATGGGCTTCAATCAATCATGGGTAGCTAGGATTTGGTTATGTCTTTTGGTTAGAGTTTTGTCCATTTGTGTTGTCTTGCTCGCGACGTAGAGTCACAGCCGAGACCCCGTGAACTCGACAAGGTAAGATTATTTGGTCCGATTTAATATGGTGGTTATTATGACTTGGAACTCGAGCCGTAGGATTAGACTCGACATTGTGATGTTTTGTCCATGTCGTCTGTTGGCCGAGACCTCGTGGTCTCGGTGTGACCTCAATAGCCTATAATGGACTTATGACTAGTAACTTGGACATTATTGACATAATTGATTTTTGACCCGGCGTTATGACCGAGGGATTGATATGGAGATGTGACTCAAAACGGAAATATAACTCGTGACACAATTTGACGTGATAAAAACTAAAAGAAAATAAGTAATAAACATACTTATTAGAAATAGTAATTTACAAAACTTATTTGTTAATTATTTTATATATCACTAAAAGGAGAGTTAAAGTGTAATTATTTAATTTTGGAATGAAAACGGAAAAAAACGAGGGTTATTAGACGTTTCGAGGCATGTTTATCCTAGTATACTTATTAGAAATAGTAATTTACAAAACTTATTTGTTAATTATTTTATATATCACTAAAAGGAGAGTTAAAGTGTAATTATTTAATTTTGAAATTTACAAAACTTATTTGTTAATTATTTTATATATCACTAAAAGGGGAGTTAAAGTGTAATTATTTAATTTTGAAATGAAAACGGAAAAAAACGAGGGTTATTAGACGTTTCGAGGCACGTTTATCCTAGTATACTATTTGGGATCATTTGTTGGATTTTTTAGCCGGTTGTTGATTGGTAGTCGGATTATTTGGGATTTTGCAACATCGAACTTGGGAAGTATATTCTAACTTGGAATATTATTGGACTTTAGACATTAGGGACACTTGGGCGCGAAACCACTTTTGTACATTTGACTCATTATGAATTTAATGTATTCGAGCCGCTACGGATAACAATGGAAATAATATCTAACGAACAATAATATTTATAACATTTGTTGTCTAAACTTATTTGGAGATTAATTAAGTCATTCGAATTGGAGACGTCCTCTAAACGGACGAGTCATGGTGAATTTCTATTTAAACATATACAACAAGTATGTTTCATGAAATTAAATGGGGTTATGGGAAAATGTTGACGACTACCAGTCTATCCTTTTTATTTGGTGTGTTTGCTATGTGGGATCACTCTAGGTTATCTCCGTCATCTCTTCTTGACTTTTTGTCTTATTCTTCGCGGTGACTCCGTTGTTCGTTCTTCGTTTGGCATGTGTACTCTTGAGTCAGTGTCTTCCTACCGTAACACAAACGATGATACCAAACTCTAATAAAAGCATAAAATGAGATTATTTTGGAAATGTAATTGGAATAACTATGGGAATGGGAATATTTAACTTTTGGAAACTTTTACGCCTTAGATTATTTTATGGAATATATGTTAAGACTAATCTTTATATTATTAGGTCATGCTGATTTCGTCATGCTGTGAGATTCTAGTTGCTGTTATGCTAGGCTACCCTTGACTGTTGAGTTGTGCTACTGTTAGGATCGTTGTGTTGTTCCATCCCATTTATTGTTGTTGATATTGCGTTGCTGAGACTAAGGTGAGTTCTCGTAGCCCCACTTTTTAATATGCTTTACCTTGGGGTGGAAATGGTACTCAATGCTTTCGAATGTTTTCATGATGTGATCCACTCTTTTCATGTTTTTGGACAATATGTGTGTTTTGATTTGCAATATGTGTCTTACTATGTAAATTCCAATTTGTGTGACTTGGCTTGAATGTGCTCAAATAATTTTGGGAAGTGGCACCCAGTATATCATTTTGGGAAGTGGCACCCGGTATATCATTTGGGAAGTGGCACCCTGACTATGTGTGGACCAATTATATGTATTTGCAGTCTGAGATAGTTTGCGATCTTTACTATGTGCTCACATTTGTATATCTCGCCCACTGTTGTGCTACATTATATTATTCACAGCTTCGTGGTTTAACTTTCAAGCCTACGAGCTCACCAACATTATGTTGACATTTTCTAGTACCATTTTTAGGTGAACATTGTTAAAGTATTTGAGGGCACATTTATTGGAGTCAGACTATTTGGTACCTTACTGCCATGTTTTCAAGACAATAAGATTTCAATATGGAGACACTTTTACTTTAAAGAGTTATACAAAAATTGTTTTGTAATGATGTAAACTATTATTGAAATTAATGTATGGTGTGTACTATAATATTATGCAATGTGCCTTCTTGTAATATCCCATAAAATTTCCCTCTTAATTTTAACGATGGGTAATCTATAATCACAACTTAATTAACCGTTTTTACGGGCTAAATTTTTGCTTACGTATCGACAGTTTATTGAACAAGTTTATTTATTTATCGAGCTTATGGGCTTTTATTAAAACTATTAACATTTCTAAGCTTACGTATCGACAATTTATTGGACAAGTTTATTTATTTATCGAACTTATGAAAAATTAAACAAAAACTTAACTAAACATACACTAATAGCATGGGCCTCAGCCCACATCTCAAAACAACCCAACGGACCCTTATTACATTTTCTTTTCTTCCTTTCTATTGGGCCAGTCCTCGACACAAACCCAAGCACAAACAAAAACCTTTATATTATTTTCAAATTACATGTCCTAGGTATGTTTACTTTGGCTAGTTTGCTTGCAAATTTCCTTAACAACCTACGAATATTTTTGCACAACTCGATTCACCTCCCAGCTGAGAATCGTAAGCAACAAACTATTTTATTTAGCTCGATCATCTACAAGTACTCTAAAAAGACCCAAAGCCAACCCCGTTTGTCACAATACCAACTAGACTCAAAACCATTTTTGTCCTAGCTCTATGTATCGTACCAACTCTAAATGGCTTCAAGCGATCCTTAGATGTTTCTAACACGTTTTTAACATTGCTTTGACCTTCAAACCTATCCAAACGACCCAAACAAAATAACCATGATCATTTTTGTTTTCTTCTTCTCGGCAAAGACACCACAAGGATGATACCATGCACCAACTATCCTATTCACTCTTTGACTCCAAATGATGATCATGAAGCAGGCATTTGAACACATGTTTAAGAGGGATTGACCTTCCCTTTTGTGCCAAAGACCTCAGCGCAAAACCATGGTTTCTTTGTCTCCTTCTCGTCGGAGATTTGCACAAGGACGAATTATGCTACTTACTCTCCATTGACTTCATCATTACACTTCTACCAATCCATACCCTCTTCATCATGGTGCATCATTTCACTCAAAAATCTAGTGTCTTCTTCTTTGTGTCATCCCAAAATTCTTGCTGCCACATTACCAACTCCAATTGACTATATTTTTAAACATATGCTAGCTTCCCTTTATAAACCCATGCACACTACCATCTGTTCTCACCACGAATCAAAAACAAAGACAAAACATAAATTGTAACCCATTTCGTTTACTACTGCCGCGAGAGGAAGAAGAAGGAAGAAGCAGAGTTGAAGTTGAAGCTTAACTTCGTTTCTCGTCCATCCCATGTTCACATGCTTCGGTCGTCCCTCACCACCTTTTGGTGTCGTAAGTCTTCAAACCCATTTCGATGCGTAGCATAACTTCATTGTTAGGGTTCTTTAAAACTTTCATGTCGTATGCATGCTCATTCGATATAGTCGATCCCATGCATCCGTAGCATAACTAACGTGTGGTCATGCAACGAATAAACTTCATCAACAAAAACTACATATACACGAACGTAAGTATTGGCTCTTGTACACAAGTACTTATTCGAGACAAAATTCTTCTTGTAGCTTATTTTCAAGCGATGAGATACTTATATACTATGTTACAAGCTTATATCTTATCAGGTTAATATCGCGAACCCAAACCAAACACATAAACGAGCTATAAAGCCCAACCCATTTTACCAAGTGCTTATTAATAATCAAACTATATTTTAAATGTTTTTAGCGTAAAAGAACTATTGAAAAATTTCACAAAACGGATTAAGTTTTTTGTTTCGTTTTGAACGAGTTGGGTTTCATTTTGTTTTGAGTCGTGGTAAACACAAGGATAAATTGGAGTTATTTTGAGCTCGGTATGGTTTACACGAATGGAACCCAAGTGCTCATTTGGAGAAGAGAAAACAGTTTTTGAAAAGAAACACAAACTCAAATGTATATACATGCAAGCCACGACTGATTTTTTTTGACAAGTGAAATTTAACACAAAATAAATCAATGAAAAATAACATTAAATACAGTTAAAGGAATAATGAAACAAAGAAACACCATTAGCTTAGTTGGTTGTGTCATTGGTGGTGTAAGCAAGAGGTCTTGAGCTTGATCCTTAGCAATGGCACTTTGCCCAATTTTTGTTATTTTTGCAACTTTTGCTTTTGACAGTTTCAGCCCCTCCAATTCGAGTAACTTGCTACTTTTCTTAAAGACTTTTATAAGTTGTATAACTTATATAAATTGTTACATTTTCAACCCCTCAACTTTAAACCACTTGACATCTTCTATAAATCTTTATAAGTTTGTAACTTATATAGTTTTTACAACTTCAATCCCTCAAGGTTGAACACTTGAGCACTTTTCATCCTAAAACTTTTGTAAGTTAATAAACTTATGTTATTTTTACCATTTTTCTCAAAATAGATTTGTCTAAACACATATTTTATATGGCGACCACGTCGGCGTAAACTATAAATAATATATTGTCCTAATATATTATTTAACCACGACTTCGATAAATATATATTGTATGTATATTTTCACACCTTGAAATCAAACGAATCTAATAAATACAATTCGACTTGTATTTATTCCCACTTCGATTGTACTTTAGCCAAAGTTGAGCCAACTCTTATATGAATATATTGTATATATTCCCATACTTACTCTAAGAGCCAATACTTACCAACATTTTTACAACTACATTTTTATATACACGAGACAGCATGGCCCGTGCGATGCACGGGCTTTGTTCACCATAAAAAATCATTGGTTTTGCAATTGAAGGGTTTTGCGTATTTAGTTATTATACGCTGAGTTTTGATCGGGGTTACTCAGCTGAACAAACGAAGTTTTTTTTAAGTAAGCTTTGTGTACGTCTGCGTGTTGCAGCAGGATTTTTGGGTGTTTTCGCAAAAGCACGATATATAGAACACAATAAGAAGCAATATACGAAAAAGGCAAATGTGTCAGATATGGAGGAATTACTCTAAACCTATGCATAACTCAAATCTTATGACTTATGTGCATTAAGAATTTTATGAGATTAATCTCAACATGCCCGCCGATACTTCACATTCCTATAGATAGGTAATAAAGATGCATCATATTAATATTCAATATTTTATAACTAAAAAGAAGCACATTAAACATTGATACAAACATCCTCCAAAAAAAAGTTAAATACCATCTCTCTTTCTCTCTAGTCTCAAATTTGAGGCTTCTTGAAGCAACACTAATCATTTTATGGAGCCTATCAATACCAGTTGTTATATTTGAAGGTAAAGAAACTTGATTTACTTGAATCCCATTTGCTACATAAAGAATCGAGGACACATTGTTGAGATTGTAAACCGCATCATTAGATCGACTCACGACGTAGTCCAATGTATTTGTTGTGCTCCCATGGAACTTTCCTTGAGCCGTGAACAGAACCACACTTCCAATACTGTGACACATGTTATACCAGCAATTAGTACATGAAACACACCCACATAAACTAATGAAAAAAAAGTATTGATTATAGATTGTCTTACATAGCGGCAACGGTGAAGATTGGCATTTAGTATTTATCATTGTAATCAATTGAGCAATTCCGTGTAATTCCTTAATAATTTTCACGAAAATGAGCTTATGAATGTCAAACTTTTAATTTGCCATGGAAATGATTTATCACTTCAGCCCAAGAAATAAAAATCAAGTTTCGGGAAAATTTTCGGGAAAAATGAATAGTAAAAGTGAATAGTGAAATTTTCCGGGAATAGTAATTATCCTGAAAAATGCGAATTGTTACAGTCTCTACCCCTTACGGGGAACTTCGTCCCGAAGTTCTTTGTGTGTCATATGTTGGAGTGGTGTCGATGAAAAGGTATGGTTACTTATGAGGACTAAAGTCTGGGATTACTAGTGATGGAGTTTGATTTGTCGTTTCAGTGTATGGTGTAGGATGAGGCTTACTTTTATGTAGGAAAGGTATGGTAATAGTCGAATATCAAAGGAAATTGATATAGCAGTCGAATATTAATAGGAATTGAGATAGTAATTGCAATCACAGCCTAGTAGGTAATCGGTTGTTGTACCTAGTGTTTATTGACTTGATACTTATGTTATTTCGGATACAAATAAGCCCACTCATTTATAATTCTTTATTTACATAGAGAGGCATCCCAAACAATGTAAATACGGAAATATAAACTTATGGTTCGGTGATTTACAATGTCTTTATTTAAATGAAAAGGCATCCCAATCCATTCAAATAATTACAAATCATCCTACTTAAGGATTCCCAACACAACATTCACAATTAGCCGGTGAGTTACAAGGTAGTGTATTATGAGATGATACTGGTGTTCCAAAAGTACAAGATGAATATTCAATCTTGTAAAGCTGATGAGCGTGCTTGTGGTGTAACTATGGATGATTTGAGCTTTAAAAGTGCATCAAGATCCGTTAATGAGCTTGTGGTTTCAACGGTTGTGAAGGTAATGTTGTGATATGTTGATGAACAAAAGTGCTTAGTGTATGCTTAATGTTAATACTCTTAGGTATAGATGTTGAGTTTGCTTTAAAATCTTAAGAGATTTTTAGGTATAATAAAAATTGTAAGTTTACTCTTTTTAGTTTGTTACACATCAAGTTAACTTTAGAAATAAAAATAAGTTATTAGATTTATGTTGAGAATAGTAAGAACTAAAAAGTAATAAAAATGAGTTTGATTTGTTTTCCCCATTGAAATAAATATGAAATAAAAAAAGGAATAATCAAAGACTTTTAATATTTGAATTTTGAAAAGAGGAATACATTGCTTTGATTGAACTGAATAGAGATAATGAGATGGTGTGATGTCATGTGACATGTAACTTAATACACGAAATTGCATAGTATCTAAACCTGAGGGACTGAAAGTGCAACTAAAGTTGACTTAAAGTCAACCAACTTACCTTTACTCTTCTTCTGAACTTCATTTGATCTCTTCCATTTTCAGTGCATTCATATCCATCCGTAAACTGTAAGTTAATTTCAGTCACCAATTAATTATATAGTTGTAGTTTTAAATAATCCTTGTATATTAATAATTTATAGTATGATGAGACTTTTGAGTCTGACTCGATTAATCGTATTAGGATTTTGAATGGTTATTTTCGAGCTTCATTATACTTGTATATGTGATATTATTGGAGTTTGTTAGTTTTGGTTGACCGAAAACGGACAATTTAAAGATGTTCTGATGATAGATGCAGTTAATTAAGGGGGTGTTTGTCTTGGCCGATTTGCTGGGTTTTGGTTATTCAATCAATAGATTTTCATATTTGTAATTTCCAGTATTATTCATTTGATCTTTAAAATTGAGCTTATAAAAACTTCAATAAGCTCATCTAATAAGTTAAACCAAACACCCCTTAAACTAGTTGGGATACAATTCATTGACATGATTAGATTTTGGTAAAGAAAGTAAACGCTAATCGGAAAATGCCACTGTAGGAGAAATAATGTTTTCGTGTAAATGACATGAAGTGTGGAAAACGTTCAAAAGATGTAGTGTTGTGTGGATCAGTGACTTGAAGGAACTTTACTTTAACCTTTTGGTTTCTTGATGCTTGTGCATGTATTCTATGAAAGCTTTAACAGTTACTAAAACGTGTCACTTATAATTAACATTAATAGTGGTAAATTTCATCTACATTCATATTCTTAGGAAACGTAGAAGACAGAACGCCTCTCTTAAGCTAAATGCAATGGTACTATTATGTGCCACAGTTTTTTGTCCCTCTACTTAAGATGTGTATAAATTTATAATAATTTTGGCTGTCTATTTATGTGATGTTGTTTCCCCTATCTATGTTTTGTCTTTGTTTTTTTTAACAGTTCACTTATAGCACAAAAGCACTAACATGTTTGATTGTTTTATGCTACTTAGTCATGGGTTCTTGGTGCTAATTAATTGTTTCAACTTTATTTTCATTTTTTTTTTCTGAAAACGTTTACCATACTTGTAAACGCAGCACAATCTCATTATTGATAATGGCTACTACGTCCATTCCTCATCGGTGGAAATATGATGTCTTTGTAAGTTTCAGAGGTGAAGATATCCGCAAAAGCTTCATGGATCATATGTTGAATGATTTAAAGCAAAAAGGAATTTATGCTTTTAGAGATGATACCAAATTGCCTAAAGGAGAAGAGATATCTCCGCATCTCTACAAAGCCATTGAAGAATCGAGGTTTTTGATTGTTATCTTCTCCAAAAATTACGCTTCTTCATCATGGTGTTTGAGGGAACTTGTCAAAATACTCCAATGCAAGCAAATGGGAAAGCCTAAACACGAGGTTCAAATACTCTTTTATGATGTTAAACCTGACGTGGTTAGGAAACAAACGGGAAGCTATGCCGAAGCATTTACCAAACATCAAGTTTCAAATAGACCTGAGGTCGATAACTGGAAGGAAGCTTTATCCATGGCGGCTAACTTATCTGGATGGGATCTCGAGGACATGACAAATGGGTAAATTTCTTGTTGCCCTACTAAAGCTTAACACAATGTAGTTTCTCTTACTTATTGTGTCTTTATGGTTAACAGGTATGAGTACAAGTTCATCAATTGCATCTCCAAAGACATCCTCATAAAGTTATGGGACGGGCCCTTACATGTTGGTGAGAACCTTGTTGGCCTAGATTTCCAATTAAGCAAGTTAAACGTGCTACGCTTCGTTGGGTCGGATAAGGTTAACATGATTGGAATATGTGGTATAAGCGGAATAGGAAAGACGACCCTTGCCAAAGCTATTTATAACATGATGTATGTCCACTTTGAAGGAAGTTGCTTTTGTGAAGATGTCAAAGAAGTCGCAAAACGACATGGCATAATTCAAGTTCAAATGCATTTGATTAACAAGATTCTGAAAACAGAAGATCTGAAGACATCATGTGTTGGCGAAGGTTCTACGGTCATAAAGCAAAGGATGGCATGTAAGCCGATCCTGCTTGTTTTGGATGATGTGGATCATCGGGATCAGTTGAATGCGCTTGCGGGTTCAGCTAGTTGGTTTTGCCCAGGAAGTTTGATTATTTTCACAGGTAAAGATAAATAGTTGTTAAGATCTCATAGAGTGGATGAAATCCAGGACATGGACTTTCTAGATGAGGTTCAATCTTTAGAGCTCTTCAGTTCCTATGCGTATGAGGAAAAATATCCTTCGGGCTTCCAAAAACTTGCTCTAGAAGCTGTGAACTATGTGCAAGGTCACCCTCTAGCTCTCATAGTTTTAGGTCGTTTCTTATATGGCAAAACTGTGCGTGAGTGGGTTAGTGAACTGAATAGGCTCAAGTTACATCCCAATGAAGAGATACAACAAGTGTTTCGTTTAAGTTATGATGGGCTAAACTACCAGCAGCAAAATATCTTACTTGATATTGCATGTTTATTCATTGGAGAAAACAGGGATTTTGTAGCAAGCGTACTAGATGGCTGTAACTTTTTTGCAGATTCAAATATGAAAGTTCTGGTTGATAGGTCATTAATTACGATCTGTAGTGACATGTCACTTCAAATGCATGACTTGATTCAAGCAATGGCAAGGGCGATTGTTTGTGAAGAATCTAGAAGATTGTTGATTTCATCTAATGTTTACAATAAGGTAAAAAGTGGCATACGATAATTGTCTTTTATATTAACACTATAAAAGTATAAGCAATTGACTATGTTACTGTTTATTATTTAAGTCACATGTTTTTGTTTTTCCAGGTGGCAATAACTGAAGCGGTTGAAGTTCTAGTCATTTCGTTAGAGAAATTTAGTCAGAAGGTTCACATAGATGCTAATGATTTTCAACGTATGAAAAGGTTGCGGGTCCTGAAAATCTATCAAGAGGAAAAACCATATGAGCAGAAACTTGAATTGGAGGGCCATAATATGATCTTCTCAGGAAAAAAATTGTATTATTTGTCCAATGAGCTAAGCTTGTTTTGTTGGCATGGATGCCCTTTCAAGTACTTTCCTTCAGATTTCTATCCAGAAAACATTGTTGTCATCGACCTCTCTTACAGCAACATAATGCAACTTTGGACTACACCAAAGGTATTTACTTGTTCATACATGTGTTTGTGTTTGACACCTGGAGATATAAGGACTAATCTTTTTTCTATTGATATCAGTGTTTAACAAGGTTGAAAGTAATGAAGCTAAGGTACTGCTGCAACCTAACAACCACCCCTGACTTCTCAGAGATTACAAATCTCGAAGAGCTAGATCTTGAAGGTTGTGTGAATTTGGTTGCAGTTCATCCATCTATTGGAATGCTTAATAAGCTTGCTGTCTTAAATCTGAAAGACTGCACACGGGTTGGGAGTTTTCCTGAAGCCTTTTGGTCTAGATACTGGACTGCAATCTCTGGTTTCATATGGAACAAACAACATCCCCAAAGATCAGTTTCATTGGCAGGTTTAAATATGTTAAAGGAACTGAATTTAAGCTACTGCAATTTAGAACAAGTGCCTGATGGCCTTGGAGGCTTATCATTTCTAAAGAGACTAGAGTTAGAAGGGAACATTTTTACTAGCTTGCCTGGAAGTTTGAGTCAACTTTCTAGTCTTGAATGGCTTGATGTTGATGGTTGCAAGAAGCTGGAAGTGTTGCCCGAACTTCCACATAGCCTAGCTTATCTTCATGCAAGTCATTGCACCTCCTTACATTCAATTATCGGATCAAACCCAATCATGAGCGAAAGGTCCACTTATCTCAACAATTGTCCAAAATTGTTTAAGGTGTCGATATCGGAGACTCAATGTCTCGACTCATCTATAACTTCCCAAGGCTCTCGATTTTCTTCTTTCCTTCATTATGCGGGTATCCAGAATAGTGGATGTGGATTGTTCCATTTGCCAGGAAGTTCCATTAAGAAGGAATTGGATATGTTTTATGATGGAAATAGCATTCCAAATTGGTTTACAAATAAAAGTTTGGGAAATCATGTAAAGGTTGAATTGCCATCAGATTGGAGCTTGAGTAAGTTAAGGGGATATGGAGTTTGTGTTATTTTTAAGAGAAAACAACCTTACCCACCTTTTGGATACTCTGTGAAGAATTTTGATGGAGCTTATTTGGGAGGATGCGCTCCATACTATGATGAATATTTTGAGGATAAGCCAATAAGAATCAATGAGTCAGATATGATATGGTTGCATTACACGACAAATGAATTGAAGGAAGCAAAGAAATTTGTAACATTTTGTTTTGATGAGGATGAAGGAATTGAAGTGAAGGAGATGGGTGTAAGACTTGTTTGTGATGAGGATCAAGAAGCAGACATCCCAACTCTATCTCAGCATGGTGGGGCCTTGTGCTTGTTTAGGGGGTATGGAATGATCAAGTGGACATGGTAGGATAAATTATTTATATGTCCCCTGTAGATTTTGTAATTTTTATTTGGTCTTTTTATTAGCCACAGTAATCTTTGATAAATCCATGTAGGAGACACCCACCAGGTGTTTGATGAAATGCATGACTAGAAATCATTTGCTATTTACTCTACAGTCTGTTTGTAGATTTTTTATGGATTTTACTATGTATTAAGAATTGATGTTGTGTTTTGAAGTTGCAATTTGTACCGTAAGATAATAAACCATGTTGTAGTTTGTCTTTGGAAATTAATATTGAAGCAATTACGTGACTGGTATGGTATCATGTTTAAACATGCACATCATTGAAAAGTGTCCTCTTGCCAATGCCAGCTCAACCAACAATTGAGACAACATGTAAACTTTTTGCTGGAAAAACTTGACATTTGTTTTGATTGCTGAAAACGTTATTCTTTGATACCTGCTTTCAGCATCTGTTCTTCGCTGCACTAATAGCTCAAGATCCGTTCCTTGAGGTAGCTGCCTAGACGTGCTTGTATTTCGACCCATTTACATACGGGTCAGATTTCAACCCATTCCCAAAATTACATCTTTTACCATTTACGTGAGAGTATTAACCACTGGTTCTATTCCAAGATTGCCTTACCCTTATCATTGGTCTTCACCTTCTTTGTACATGGGACAAGCACCATATCGATAAGCAGAGCTCTCATCAAAATAGCTTGTTCCTTTACTGCACCCAGGTTGTTGTTACCTTCTGTTTCATTACCCTCACCCAAGTGGTTTCTTGAGACTATATGGATATCATTGTACTTTCTGCTAGCCGTGGTAGTCTAACTGAAAACCTTTATTAGGCCAGGTCGTGCTTCTTGCGATATCAAGTGGGGTGGTAAGAAAATTCTTTGTTCTTTAATTTTTATTTAAAAATAAATAAAATTCATAGGGGAAGAACACATGGGAATTTTAGTCATTTCACTTGGTCCATAGAGAAAAATAAACTCGAAACTTTCTCATGGCCGCCTGCACTTTCAAAACCACTGCGTCACTGCTCACGCAATTTGACCAAACCACAACGATGGTTTTTGCAACATGAACTTTTCATGTAACGTACACCAGGCGTCCGTTAGAATCGAGTATGTCAGCAGAAACCATTGACTATTATATTGGCAAACTGTTTTGTAGCTATATATTACTCATCAATTTGTTCGAAATTTGCTACCTGCCGAAGTGCCGATGTGTACTGGCAGTTAAGAACAATGTGTTTTGTTTTCAAGTTTCAATTCCAATTATCGTATACTGACAAATTAAAAGCCTTATTGCAGTTTTGATCCCTGGAAAAGATTATCGACTATTCTTGTCGAGACTGCGTTCTTGCCTGCCAGTTGAGGTATAGTTTACTGATCATATTTATGTAGTCCAGTTTTGCAGCTCTTCATTAAGCTTATCTTTTTAGTTGGGAGATACACCAGGACTAGATATGGTTGACTGTTATGTAGGCTAATATGCATTTTTAAAGAGACAATGTGAGAGCATCGTCGAAACAATTATGCTAGTTGATGATTAACATTGGTAATTTTAACATAACAGACAGTTGGATATGAGTTATTTTATCAGGTCCCATGTCTTCCTCTAACAGAACTTAAAATTTCTAGGCAAACAACCAATAAGCCTTTATAGGAAACAACTATTACACACCCTTATAATGCTAGCATACTCGAGTTTTGCTACCCGACATTACTTAGATGTGGTACGCAGAGAAGACATGATCAAATTGTAGCATGCTGCAATTATGGAACATAGTGCCACTTTTGCTAATTGAATTAAGTGAAGTTTCGTTCATTTCAACTGGCAATTTCATATAATATACGAGGAAATTGATGCTTTCATGTCTAAAATGTTCAACCTGAGTTCAAGAAACTTCAAGCAATAAGATTGATATCTTAATTGATTAAGTCAACAAGATGTAATTAGGAAGAAATTTACAAGAGAGAAGACTTTTGTAGAATGACGTCATCATGTGGGTCTTACCTAAAACTATTAAAAAGACTATTGCTGGTTAAATTAAATCTCTCTTATTTCATTAAAAACAGGTTTGTTTTTCTCTTTTTCTTTTTTTGTGATCATTATATGAACAGAAGCCAATTTGAAGATACTGGAATATAGACAGAATTTATGATATCTAATGCGAGTTGACAGATATCAGCAAAGCCCATTCCCAGAAAAGTGAATTTATAATCAGTAGCTGAAGTTTTGGTGACCACTGATAGTTTAATAGGCTAATATCAAGTTGATCTACTGTCACTTTCTAATACATATAATGTTTTTATGCAAACCCCATTGTATCATGAGGTATCAATTAACGCGTAGTTTTATCTTAGGCTAATATCACCACCAACCCACACCTTTGTGTATGAATCTCTGTTTGTCTTTGTCTGTTAAAATAACGATTATATCTCCTGGGAAAAGTTTGACATTCCACTTCGAGATATTCTCGTATTTACCAAGAAATTGTAATGAATTTTCCCACTAATTCAGAAACCACAACATATGCAGATTGCTCTTGCATATATAACTGATAAACTGAATATCCAAGCTATATGAGTGTCTACTGCAATCACAAAACCAATTATAACCATTTAATTCAAGAATCTGGAAGGAAGATGATGTCCATTGGTAAATCTTGTAATTTACTTTCTATAGCAATGTTCTGTTACTTTCAATTTGGCATATGGTAACAACCTTAGTTATAAGTTTGATCCATGCTCTTTTTTTCCTCTATATCAATGTTCTTTCTGTGTTAATGTTCTGTTTTAACTTCTTTCCAGTTATAGGTTTGATAACTCTTTCAGATCACAGAAAGCTATTCCAAGTGGTACCAGATGACGTTAAGCATATGTGGAACGAGTGGGCCCTACGTGGACTTATTGTGATCAGCCTTGTTTCACAGATCACCTTAAGTCTACTAGGAAATGTTCGGAAATACAATCCAAGAACACGAATTAGAATGGCTCTCTGGTTTGCCTACTTATTAGCATTAGCTGTTGCATCAGCAGCGCTTGGTGTTATTACCCGAACCGCCTTAGACGTATGCAACAACACCTCTCATTTCAGTTCGGAAAATGTTCACAAACAAAACACAAGTGAACTCATGTCCTTTTGGGCACCTTTTCTTCTCCTTCACCTTGGTGGTCCAGATTCTATTACCGCGTTTGCATTGGAAGATAACGAGCTTTCATTAAGACACTTTGTTGAGATTGTGTTTCAGTTTGCAGTAGCTCTTTATATCTTCTTGTTGTCCTGGCCAGGCTGTTCTGACCTCCCTAAACTAAGTGTAGTGGTTTACTTAGCCGGTTTCGTCAAGTGTTTTGAACGTATTAAGGCTCTACGGTTAGCAAACACTGAGAACCTTCGTGACTCGATGCTTGGTTTCATCAATATTCTTTTATATCCTGAAGAAGGTAAAGAGATATCTGAAGCTTATAAACTATTTCAAACATTCAAACGGCTATTTGTTGATCTCATCCTTACTTTTGATCTCATCCTTACTTTTGAGGTTAGCAAACATCTTGCATCAAGCAATGCTTTCCGTGCTGTCGAGATTGAACTTGGATTTGCGTTTGACATGCTTTACACCAAGGCTAATGTGGTGTATACATTTAACGGGCTTTTGTTTCGCATTACTAACATTTTTGTCCTTCTTCTAGTACCTTTGGGCTTCCATTTTATTTGTAATATCAACAATTACCACTTAATTGACATCGTCATTACTTGCCTATTACTCGGTACTGCATTGATAATGGAAATCTTTGCGGTAATAACCATGCTGCGCTCTGATTGGATAGATCATTGGTTGATCCAACAAAACCTCACTCGAAAAATCCTCATATTCCCATTCTTAAAGCAACCGAATAAACAAAGGTGGTCCGGTTCCATTGCACAGTTTGATCACCTGCTAAGTGTTGCCCTTAATGAGAGACCCGCTTGTTTCTTAAAAACTCAAATATTTTTAAAAATAGATAAGGTTCGCGAACAACATCGTTACAAGAAATACAACGAAGTTTCTGTCAACCTAAAAGAATTAATTTACTTTCAGTTTCGCGAGTATATGGTTGTCAACTCAAATCTGAATGAGTTATGTACTCATAAAGGTAGATTTTCGCTACAAAAGAATGAGTGTGACACTTTTCTATGGAGTATCAATGAAGTTGAATTTGATCAAAGCATTCTCATATGGCACATTCCTACCACTCTTTGCTATTATTCAGATGTTGGCAATCAAGATGGTTCTGATATTGATATATGTCGCATGGAAAGCAAGCACATATCTGACTATCTGATGTATCTTCTTGTGACATACCCTGTGATGTTGCCAATAGGTATTGGCATGATCAGGTATCGCGACACCTGTGCTGAAGCAATGAGTTTTTTCAAAGAAAAAGGTCTTATTACCGAAAAAGTTGAAGCATGTCTAAAGCTGTTGGAAGTTGATTCTCTTGAAGTGCTGCCTAGTAAAGTGAAGGCCTGAAGGGGGATCGATGTAAATCTGCACAGTTTAACGGTTGCAGGCTCGCGTTATCTTTGAAAAAGATGGGAAAAAAGCGTATGTGGAAAGTCATGAGTCAAGTATGGATCGAGATCTTAGCTTATGCTGCTACTCTTGCAGAGGATTTCACCACTAGCAACAGCTTAGAAAAGGGTGCGAGTTTTTGACTCATGTTTGGCTACTGATGGCACATTTGGGCATCACCGAGCAGTTCCAGCCTCCAGGTGTCTCAGTGTCATGCTAGAGCTAAAATCAGAGTCCTGTAATGCACATAACTGTGATATAGCTAGGCTCCCACATTCTTTTGTTACTTATTGTTACTTCTGTAGATAAAGAATTTATATTCATATATTTGTACACTTCTTGATACCATGAACAAATATGACTTCATTTGTTTTATCTAAATCTTTCTTATAAATCTTTCTTGATACCAAAAAGGTTCATTCATCATATCGCCAGAATCCTTTTTCAATATATGTTTGTGATTTACTGTCTATCATTTGAAACAGGATTATATCAAAATTGTATTCTAAGGCTTTAACGATGAGGTTTGGTGCGTGCTATTATCCAGGCTGGGGCGGACATGCTTAAGGCGACGTGCATACCTTAAAGGGCTAATGGCCTTAATGGGAGGTGATTTGCACACTCCCAAAAATGATTGGTACACTCAAAATGTGAGTGTGTTGACATTTATACCCTTACAGGATATGAATAAGTCCAAACAATGTGAGGGTATAAATGTCAACACACTCAAAATTTGAGTGTGCCAATCACTTTTGGGAGTGTGCAAATCACTTCCCTTAATTTAAATGTATCATAGTTGTCATCATTTTCTTCTATATGTATCGAACATTTTTTTTTTTTTTTTTTTTTTTTTGCTATTATATGTACTAAACATGATTTTTTGGTCATTTTTGTGTACTTTATGACCATTTTGCCCCTCCTATGTTAATAAAATGAGAGGCAAAATGGTCATTAAGTACACAATAATGCCCAAAAAATTAAGTTTAGTACACATAATAGCAAAAAAAATTATACGATATATATAAAAGGAATAAGTGACAACTATGATACATTTTGATGCCATTAGCCCTACCTTAAAAACGTCTATCACTAGTGTAAAAACGAATTTTTTTCTTCACATATTTCAAAGTTTAATACTAAGTGCATACTCATTTCAAATTTCTATAAAAAAAAGTGCATATCATGTGACAAATTTGTGCCTCTGCCACTACATCCATGGCTGTTCTCAAAGGTGGCTGACCGCCTAGGCCCAGTTTTATGAGGCCCAAAATTTTTACGTCGCCAAAATTTACATTCAATGCATAAAACTTGAAAGATGTTATTTATATGAAGAGGTGAAATCTATGCAAAACAAGTATCACTTAAAAAACAAATAAGTCAATCTCAACCATCCATCCTCCTTTCATCTAATGGCTAAGATCAAATCAAAAAATAACAAAGCGAGGGCAAAATTGGCATTTTAGTTCATTTAATATAAAAACCCACTTTTCATCTTTTTTTTAAAAGAACATATCTTGCAAACGGTAAATCTTCAAGCTACGAAAAATATACCATCGCGACGAGAAAAAAATTATCTTTCTATAGATATGCATTGTTATATACTTTCGACGAACTTTTTTTTTCAAAATTTCGTCCAGAAAAATCCCATGGGATCCGTAAAAAGACGATTTTTTTTTCAAAATTTCCGTCTAGAAAAATCCCACGGGATTCGTAAAAATCACATGGGATTCGTAAAAAGACGAATTTTTTTTCCAAATTTCCGTCCAGAAAAATCCCACGGGATTCGTAAAAAATCCCATGAGATTCGTAAAAAGACGATTTTTTTTTTCAAAATTTCCGTCCAAAAAAATCCCACGGGATTCGTAAAAATCCCATGAGATTCGTAAAAAATCCCATGGGATTCGTAAAAAGACGATTTTTTTTTTCAAAATTTTCGTCCAGAAAAAACCCACGAGATAAGTAAAAATCCCATGGGTTTCGTAAAAATCCCATAGGATTCGTAAAAAAACGTTATTTTTTTTTTTTTTTTTTTTTTTTTTTTTGCAAAATTTCCGTCCAGAAAAATCTCACTGGATTCGTAAAGAAATCCCACAGGATTCGTAAAAAGATGATTTTTTTTTTCAAAATTTTCGTCCAGAAAAATCCCATGGGATTCGTAAAAATCCCATGGGATTTGTAAAAAGATGATTTTTTTTTAAAAAATTTCAGTCCAGAAAAATCCCACGGGATTCGTAAAAAGAAGATTTTTTTTTTTTTCAAAATTTCTGTCCAGAAAATACACCATCGTGACGAGAATTAAATCCTCTTTCTATAGATAGGCATTGTTATATACTTTCGACGAACTTTTTTTTTTTCAAAATTTTCGTACAGGAAAATCCCACATGATTCGTAAAAAGACGATTTTTTTTTTCAAAATTTCCGTAAAGAAAAATCCCACGGGATTCGTAAAGAAATCCCATGGGATTCGTAAAAAGACAATTTTTTTTTCCAAAATTTCCATCCAGAAAAATCCCACGGGATTCGTAAAAAAATCCCATAGGATTAGTAAAAAGACAATTTTTTTTTCTAAAATTTCCGTCAAGGAAAATCCCATGGGATTCGTAAAAAAAATCCCACGGGATTCGTAAAAGAAGATTTTTTTTCAAAATTTCCATCCAAAAAAATCCCATGGGATTCTTAAAAAATCCCACGGGATTCTTAAAAAATCCCACGAGATTCGTAGAAAGACGAACTTTTTTTTCAAAATTCTGTCGAGGAAAATTCCACGGGATTCGTAAAAAAATCTTACGGGATTCGTAAAAAATTCCCACGGGATTCTTAAAAGGAAGATTTTTTTTTTTCAAAATTTCTGTCCAAGAAAATCCCTCGGGATTCTTAAAAAAAATCCCACGGGATTCTTAAAAAAATCTCACGGGATTCGTAAAAAATCCCACGGGATTCTGTATAAATCCCATGGGATTCTATATAAATCCCATGAGATTCTATATAAATCCCATTTTACTTTATATAAACTGTAAGTACAAAATCACATGAGATTCTGTATGAATCTCAAGGGATTCTGTATGAAATCATATGAGATTCTGTATAATTTATCTTGTCGATAAATCACAAAGGATTATATGTGAAATCACATGGGATTCAGTATGAATCTCATGCGATTCTTAGGTGCATCCCATGGGATTCATTGTGAATCCCATGAGATTCTGTATGAAATCAAAAAGAATTCATTGTTAATCCCATGAGATTCTGTATGAATCACAAAAGATTCATTAAAAGCATTAATAAATAGTTTATGTTACATTTTTTCAATACTACTAAAAGGGACTCTTTAAAACTTTACAATAGATGGACAACAAAACAATTAACCATTCCTAAGTCCTAACATAGCTCAAAATTAGTACGAAGTACATTATACAAATATTTTAACTCTTTATATGAGTAAATCTTTAATTAAAAATGAAAGAGATTTTATATATTTGTGGTCCTATCTTTTTTTTCTTTTCATTTTTTTAAACAAAACTACACAAGTGCACAAGTGCATAGATAATGAAACATAACTACAAAAGTTACATAGCCTATTTTATTGCAATAGATTAACTGACAGAAGCAATACCAACAACCCACGTAACTCTTACAAGGAACCTCCTTTTTATACAAAAGACTATATTTTTGTTTTTCTCTTTCATTTAGTTCCTAACATAGATCCTAAAATCTTTACATCTTTTTCAAAATCAACTGTCTCACCATATTCGTTGGCCACAAGGCCTTTGGTATACATCGCTTCTAAACAACATCAAAAACAATGTCTTCTAAACACATAATTAATCAACCAACAGACCGTGCATCGCACGGGTTAGATAAAGCATCGTAGAGTTAAAAAAGAAGGTTGCCATTGTCAAAATTAATTGTGTATCCTTAAAATTATTAGATTGTCCAAAAAAATAATATGACAAAAAACTAAAAAGACCAAATAAAAATAAGGTAAAATAATAAAATATTAAAGAAAGAACACCAAAGGCTTTTTTCCTTCAATGTTAGTCACCCCACCACGTGATTGCAGTGTACTTCTTCCTTTTTATCCTTTTCTTTTTTGTTCGTTGTGCTAAAAAACACCAAAGGCTTTTTTTCCTTCAATGGCTTCTTTCTCCTTCACGCTTCCAACAAATACAACCAACTCCACATTCTAGAAACTGAAAACGATGAAGACCATAATGACAACGACCTGAAAACGACGACGTCGTCGCTCGGTCAAACATCACGTCTCTCCTGGAAACGCTGACGTTCGCTTGGTCAAGAATCAACGCGGCAAAATCTGCGTCCTCTCCATCGACGGCGCCGGGATGTTTCGCCGGAAAAGCTCTAGCTTATCTCGAAAACAATATCCGATGATCTTGTCCATCGACGGCGACGTGTTTGGGGATCTGAGAGAGAGATGAGAGAGACGAGTGTGAATGTGTGTGTAGTGTGTGTTTTTAAGGGTTAGGTAAAAGTATTAAATGACTAAAATGCCCTTCAGTATATTTGTTCATTTTAATATAAAAATGATGCATGGTTGAGATCTTTTTATATGTTCTTTAGATAATTGTTGTTTTGTATTGAACTTTTCTCTTTATATGAATAAAGACAAAGATTTCTTATTTTACCGGGTATTTACCCTTTTATCCATGAAAATAATGTTTTATACAACAACTCTTTATAGTTATCATTGTACGTTTTAAAATATTTTATTTAGCTTTTTAATAGAGGCCCCATTTTTCACTTCCCGCTCAACTCCTTTAAAATCACGAAAACGGCCCTATTAGCACCATGAATGTGTAGTGTCATATTATGGTCAAATGTACAACATGGCCCTACTATCCGTACGTTTGTTAATTTCTATACGTGATTTAGCTCGTCACTTTCCTAACTACTGTATATCGTTCAAAACCTCATTTGACACCATCGCTAAGTATAAGATCCAAAGTACAAACATCAAACTTATATTAAACATGCTTTTGGACAAACTTTCCAAAACTTTAGTTCGATCCGGATGTAATCATGACCACATTCATCATTGCCACATCGATCTTTTTCTCCACCAACAACTTCACGACCAAATAATTGTAATAAGATCATCAATTTCATCTCCTAAAACACACCCTACTTAAATAGAAATAGACCCCACAATATACTCACACACACACACACACAATTATTTAACTCTTTACAAAACATGAGCGCATGCAATATATTGAAAACGATTGACCTACTCAAGTCACCGGTTCATTTGGTTATCCGATTGTAGCGAACTGCAAAAATCCATATAATTAACAATGTTTAATTATATATTAATCTCCGTCATTAATTTTAATCACCATTTTTACGGGAAAATTTAAAATTTTCTTTATTATATTATTTTGACACGAAAACATTATCACAAAAATTACCAAATAACGGGACGAGCTCACAACGTGTAACACGAAATTTAATTACTCACTAATAACACTAAAATCGTGCCAAAGTTCACCAACCCAACTTCATCCCATCGTTACTATTCCTCAGCCCATCACACAAGCCCAACTTTCCTTTTTATTTTCAGTTTCTAGTCGAGCAGACCCCCTCCAAATGCCCCGTTTTTCTTTCAAATTCTAAACACAACGTATACGTATTTTTATACCACCTAATTGTCAACCCACCAAAGAAGTAGGATGCCAAATATTAGCTCTAGATACGAATGTTGAATACATTTCCGGAAGGCAAAGTGTTCGCTCCAAAAACAACCCATTTGTCATATAAATATTTCAAAACTCAACCGTTTTAATCCTGGTTTGTTTCTAAATGATTCTAATAATATTTCAAGCATTGTTTCATAATTTAATATTGAGTTTCATCAGCTATGGATCAAGTTCTACACTATTTTCCAAATCGTGTATGTATATATGTCCTAGTCGACATATTTTAAAACACAACTCAATTCCCATTTATTTTCCCTCACTCTCACAACCCTTAAAGTCCTTGTTATACAGTAAAAATCTCAAATGATATCCCAACATCTCTGACACTCAATAGTTAGAACATGTGAGAATGTTTTGAAACTTAATATGAATTCATACGTTATATATTGATGCGTGGGAATTGCACCAGGATTTACCTCTCAAGGGATCTCGAGAAGCTTACAATCCCCACCAGGCAGTGTACCTGATCGTTGTAGTATAGTATAGTGACAAGTACCGGGGGATTGATCGTTCAGCTAGGAATAGTGTCGCTAGGATTACAAAACCTAAATACTAGTTCTAAAGATGAAAGATGATTATTTTTTGTATTTTTCTATTTTTTTAGAAAGCAAGTTAAAATCTCGGGTTTGAATGATTTGGGCGGAATTAGTTGCTAGTCAACTAACTCAATACTAAGATGCAATCAAAATAAAATACAAGAAATGAAAATAAACTAATTATACTAAGGTTGTGAGCAATAAGTGGAGAAAATGTGTTTACTTAGATTTCACTACTCCCTAGACATCTTTTACACGTTAATTACTTGTTATAGTTGTATGGATGACGGATTGTATTCCTTAATACCATTCATGGGGTATCGCACATAACTCCCCAATTCTATGAGCTCTTATCTCCTCCTACACCATGCCCAGCACAACTATAGGGATTGTAAACAGTGGCTCATGCATTAAATACAACCAATAAAGACCTTAGTGCAATAGGTTCATGTTTCCTAAGACGTTCAAGCATGTTACCATTTGGAGATCTGCCAGTTTTCTTAAGCCTAACATATAAATTCACTCATCCAAAACAAACTATAAACAAGTAATCAACATCTAGGTTTCATTAGATCCAAGCAAACACAAGATAGATCTAGCCTAGCATGATGGAATTAAGACAAGAACAAGATATAGACAACCAACACATAGACATATTGATTGAATTAAAAGAACACTTATCTTAATTACACATGAAAGGTATCAAGGGGTTGGAACCCTTGAAAAACCTGTAAAATTCGCACCAAAATCGTACTAGGGTTTCTCCAAAACTTCTCTCTCTTAATGTGTAAAAATTAGAAAACTATATATAGGAAATAGGGTCTGACGGCGTCAAGACCAAATAGGTGACGCCGTCACCTCGCCGCCAAAATAATTCTCGGACTGCCTTGATCTACTTCTGACGCCGTCATGTGTTATGCATTTCCAGGCCGTCATGCATTTTCCTCTTGACGCCCTTCCTTGTGACGCCGTCAAATCTGTTCTGGATCGTCATGGAAATTGCTCTTGACGCCATCAGGATATTACTCTTGACGCCGTCACCTACTGTTCCCAGCAAGGAAAATTAAGACTTTGGCGTTTTCTTCACTTTTATGCTCCAAAAACGTCCGAATTGCTTCCTTTTCCAGATTTCACTCCCAAAGTACCTAAAATCACAAAAGGAACGATTTAGGGCAATATTTGATCAAATAAATTCGAATTCCGACTTAAATGACCCCCTAAAAGTGGTTCATTTTTCGCCTCATCATATACCCTTACACTTGAGATTTGCTTGTCCTCAAGCAAATGCGCTTTTATTCTACTCAAAATACAAGTTAGGGGTCATTTAACACTAATATAAAAGTAATTACAACAAATAATCGTTCCACTAAAGACCAATAGACAAGCACGGAGGTCTTACACTAGCACCTCATAAATAGTGTTTAGATACTCACATCTCTCGGGTGTAATAAAGTATAAATTACAATATGGAAACGGAAGATATCTCTCACTACCTGTCATAGCAAAATAGATTATCATAGGCTTGGGAAAGGATCAAACCTCCACCACATGGCGTAAGCACCTAGGATAAACTATCAAAGAGGTCTTTTAAAGGGTTGTAACGTTAGGTGTAGAGATATGAAATACACGGTTTTGTTGGATAAAGGAAGTTTTACTGGTGGCGAGTTAACAATTACATGTACAATATGGCGTTGCTAAGCCAAGACTAGACTCGACTTAAGCTAATAAATGAAAAATAACAAAAACATAAAATAAACATAGAATGAAAAAGGATGCTAGTCCGTATGTTTTTTTTTTTTTTTTTTTTTTTTTTTTTTTTTTTTTTTTTTTTGTGTGTGCATACACTCTTACCCTACCATCCAAAATAATACATCATAGGGAATGGGAATTCCCCTTACACTTGAATCTTTACATACTTTACAATAAACTAAACTAATGACTTGAATTAAGAAAATCAAAACACTTGGAGCACTTTTAAGATTAATGTACATATGGGGGTAATAAATGATGTTCTTCCCCATTACTCCATAAAAATAAGTACTTACCCATGAGTCCCAATCGTCCCAAAACAATATGTACAAGGATATGACTCGACTTAGCAACCATGTAATCAATTAGAAAGTTAACTTAGGGTTTAACAAATAACAATAATGCACTAAAAATGAGCGCATACACGGAAGGCTAAGGCGATTTGACTATACATTTAAGTGGGATGTAACAAATTCTTCCTTTAAGTAAAATGCTTAAAGTTAGAAACGAAAAGATAGGCTCGGAGGGGTGTACTAGGGGTTTCGTGTACTAAAAATGAGTACAACGCTAAGGGTTTGGGAAAAATTAGTTGACTTAACTAGCCAAGTAATATGACTTAAATGGTCAAGTAATCATAATACGGGTTTAACACAAGGGTGATCCTAATGCCTCTTATCACGTAGTAAATCCTACTACACGAATATAGTCTCACTAGCGGTCTCGGGATGCATCACTAACGCAAGTTCTAGAATCTAAATGCTACCGGTACACTCATAAGCACTAATAATAAATGCTTTTCCTATCAAATCTAAAGGCGAACCTCACATATTTGGGTGGAAAATTTTTCTGAATATACGGTTATGTGCTAGTCATACAATCTCCTATCCATGAGACGCTTGCTATGGCTAAAGTTTCACTCCTAAATGTTGTAAAAAAATTTAAATTTGGCGCTAAAATTACACTAACAAGTATTTCTCATAGTTTTATTACACATCTACCATCAAACAAAACAAACTCAAGCGAAAGTGCATATGTAAGGTATCATCTTTTTACCCTCCCCTTACACTTATCTTTTGCAAAAATACTTTTAGGTGGAGTTAAGACTAGGCCAAAACAACAAAGTAAAGTATTTCCACTATTTAATTTAGAAACATGATCAACCAACAATAAAAACTAAGCATGCATACGGAAGCAAATAACAAACCAACAAAATAAAATCACACAAAACATGGGTTGCCTCCCAAGAAGCGCTTTTCTTTATTTACGAGTCTTGTAGCTAGACTCAAGGTCATGGGTTACTACGTGACCTCGTCATCAAATGTCACATCCTCCTCACTAATCATTTCATTGTTATTTTCTTGATAATGTTTTACACGTTGTATGTTAACAGTAAATTCCCTACCTTCATCGTCTAATAACACCACGGCCCCAATTTTAGAGGAATTCTTTACCGTAAATGGTCCATACCATCTAGACTTAAGTTTTCCCGGAAATAATCTCAGCCGAGAATTGTACAATAGGACTTTGTCTCCCTCTGAAAATTCTTTGGGTGTCTTAATCCTCTGGTCATGCCATCTTTTTGCTCTCTCTTTATTTGTGATGGAAGATTCATAGGCTTCTAACCTAAGCTCGTCAAGCTCGTGTAATTGCAAGAACCTATTAGTTCCAGCAATTGTGTAATCTAAGTTACACGCCTTAAGCGCCCAATAAGCCTTATGTTCTAATTCCATTGGTAAGTGACATGCCTTACCATACACCATGCGAAACGGGGTCGTTCCAATAGGTGTTTTGTAGGCGGTTCGGGATGCCCATAAGGCTTCGTCTAGTTTAAATGACCAGTCTTTTCTATTTTGACTAACCGTCTTTTCGAGTATTCTTTTAATAGCCCTGTTGGTGTTTTCGACTTGGCCATTGGTTTGTGGATGATAGGCGGTGGAGAACCGATGGGATACTCCATACCTCTTCATAACCTTTTCCATTTGTGCATTGCAAAAATGGGTACCCCTATCACTGATGAGAGCTTTAGGAATTCCGAATCTAGCGAAAAGCTTTTTCAGGAAATGAATAACTACTCTAGCGTCACTGGTCTTAAGGGCTTGTGCCTCAACCCATTTTGAAACATAATCGATGGTGACTAAAATGTATTCGTTCCCCCTGAAGATGGAAAGGGTCCCATGAAGTCAATTCCCCAAACATCGAAGACCTCACATACTTGTATAAAATTCTGAGGTGCTTCATCCTTGTGTGATATGTTCGTTGACATGCATCGCATGCCTGTACCATTTCTTTTACATCATGGAAAATTATGGGCCAATAGAATCCCGCATCGAAAATCTTTCGGGCGGTAGTTTTTATCCCATGATGCCCGCTAGAGGGACCAGAGTGACATTCCCTCATAATCTTCACTGCTTCGCTTTCCGAAACACAGCGTCTTATAATTTGGTCAGGACACCTTCGGAATAAAAATGGTTCATCCCAAAAGTAATACTTTAGCTGAGAAAAGAACCTTTTCCTTTCGTACCTAGTTAGGTGTTCAGGAACAAGCCTACTTGTGAGGTAATTAGCAAAATCGGCGTACCATGGCTCCGAATCAATCATTAACATGAGTTGTTCGTCAGGAAATGAATCCCTAATCTCACTTCTATCGTACTTATCCGAGGGGTTTTCGAGACGAGATAGATGATCTGCGGCCAGATTTTCTGCTCCCCTCTTATCACGAATCTCAACATCGAATTCTTGTAGCAACAAGATCCACCGAATTAGTCTTGGCTTAGCATCCTGCTTCGCGAAAAGATATCTAAGAGCCGAGTGATCAGTGAAGACGACTGTTTTAGAAAGGACAAGATATTGTCGGAATTTTTCGAATGCAAACACTACGGCTAATAGTTCTTTCTCGGTGGTAGAGTAGTTCTCTTGAGCGGGATTCATGGTTTTGCTAGCGTAGTAAATAGGTTGGAAAAGCTTGTCACGCCGTTGACCTAATACAGCCCCGACAGCGAAGTCGCTAGCATCACACATGATTTCAAATGGTAACTCCCAGTTGGGTGTGATCATGATTGGAGCTTGAGTGAGTTCCCTTTTTAAGAGATCGAATGCATCCTTGCATTCTTGGGAAAAATCGAACGGAGCATCCTTCACAAGTAATTGAGTCATTGGCCGAGCGATTTTGGAGAAATCTTTGATGAATCTCCGATAAAACCCGACATGCCCCAAGAAGCTGCGTATTGCTTTAACAGTCGTGGGGTATGGTAACTTAGATATAGCTTCAACTTTAGCTTGGTCCACCTCTATTCCGTTCCCTGAGATCTTATGCCCTAACACAATCCCTTCTTTTACCATGAAATGACACTTTTCCCAGTTTAGCACCAAGTTGGTTTCCTCACAATGTTTAAGCATCTTTTCTAGATTAGCAAGACAGCGGTCGAAGGAGTTCCCGAAGACCGAAAAGTCATCCATGAACACTTCCATGTTGTCTTCCATGAGTTCGTGAAATATTGCGGTCATGCATCGCTGGAAAGTGGCGGGGGCATTACATAGCCCAAAAGGCATCCTTTTGTGGGCAAATGTTCCATAAGGGAAAGTAAACGTGGTCTTTTCTTGGTCCTCAGGTGCTATGGGAATCTGAAAATACCCAGAGAATCCATCCAAGAAGCTATAGTACTCGTGTCCAGATAATCTCTCTAACATCTGATCAATGAACGACAAGGGAAAGTGATCTTTCCTCGTGGCATCATTGAGCTTTCCATAGTCAATGCATACCCGCCATCCAGTGACTGTTCTCTGGGGTACCATCTCACCCTTGTCATTCTTAACTACAGTCATTCCACCCTTCTTAGGTACAACCTCTAGAGGACTAACCCATGGGCTATCCGAGATTGGGTAAATCAATCCTGCATCTAGAAGTTTGATAACTTCTTTCTTTACTACTTCCTTAATGTTAGGGTTCACCCGCCTCTGGGGTTGCACGGTAGGTTTATAATCTTCTTCCATGAGAATCTTATGTGTGCAAAAAGTTGAGTCAATCCCCTTAATGTCGGCTACACTCCATGCGAGCACCCCTTTATATTTCTTTAGGACCTCTAAAAGTTTACCTTTTTGTTCATGTTCCAAGGAGGAGTTTATGATTACCGGCAGTTGGTCCTCTCCCTGAAGGAAGGCATACTCCAAATGGTTAGGGAGCTCTTTAAGATCTAACTCAGGAGGTTCGATAATAGAAGGTTTGAGCTTGTTTTCGGGCTTTCGGAGCTCGAGATGCTCCGTTGCTTCTTGTCTGGGGTAGAAGGAGACTGCACTAACATCCTCCATCTTTTCTACCTTTAGCAAAGGCAGAAAACTCTCATCCTGTAGCCAGCCTTCATCGATCTGTTCATCGACACAACTATCAATGACATCTGTGAGTTCATCGACTTCCCCGATGAAATAGAGCCGGTTGGCTGCCTCGAGGGAGAGGTCCATAGAATCCTTAATGTCGAAGGTTGTGCTGTCGGTTCCCACTCGTAAGGTTAATTTGCCATCATAGACATCAATGACTGCACGAGCGGTAGCAAGAAATGGTCTCCCTAAGATGATTGGTACCAAGTCATCCTCTTCCATATCCAGGATTACGAAGTCGACCGGGAATTTGAATTTCCCAACTTTGACTAGCACATTCTCGCATATCCCTACGGGGTACTTGACTGATCTATCGACTAGTTGGATGTTCACGCGGGTAGACTTTAATCCGGAGTATCCTAGTTTAAGGAACATAGAGTGAGGCATGAGATTGATACTCGCTCCCAAATCGGCAAGAGCATTCTTTATTGATAGAGATCCTATGGAGCAAGGCAGGGTGAAGCTGCATGGATCGTCTACCTTTTTTGGTAGCCTTGATGGGTCACTACTGAGCATTCTTCTCCCAGGGTCACAAGACCTTCGAGTTTCTTTCGTTTGTCAAGTAGTTTTTTAAAGTATGCATTATATTTTGGCATATGGTAGCAAGCATCAAGGAGGGGTATGGTTACAACCGAGTCTTTTAGATACGACAAGAATCTTTTATTATCATTCTCAGTTTTCTGGTTCCTTAATCGGGATGGGAACGGGATTCTCACAGGTTGGTTAGGTAGAGTTGATGGGGAAGGGGTCGTCAGCGGAGGTTGGTCGGAGGTCTTGCCGCCTACATCCTCCTCCTCCTTGCCAGGTTTGTTTGGATCGGGGGAAATGGGGGACGAGCTTGGGTAAGGTGGGTCCTTGGTTGTTGTTCCAGCTCGAGTGGTTATCGCGAGCATGGGGTCTTTTTTGCTTACTGATGGCATTTCAAGATTACCTAAGGCTGAGTTGAGCTTGTTGAAAAATTCTCCAATGTCATCTTGCTGCTCGTCGAAAAGCTCATTAAGACCTTTCATTTGCAAGCCTTTTTCTTGAGTGAAGTGAATAAGGTCATCTTCAAAAGTGCTCCTGATTTCGAATTTAGGGCCTTCCTCCCCTTCTTTCCTCTCTACCAGATTTCCCTAGAGGGTGTAATCGTCATTTTGGCAAAAAGGCAAAAGGGAGGGATCAGCATAAATGTCCCCTCCTGACAAGCATGCATGTTCAGTTGTGGCTGCTCCTCCGCATTCTTCTACCTCATGCGGGCCCCCACAGTAATCGCAGATTAGGTAAGGATTCGAGAGTTGTTTAGGTAACTGCGATCCAGCTAGGTATTCCACTCTTTTGTGAATTTTTTTCAACCGATCAGAAGTGATTTCAGAAATGCTGACAGTCGACTCAGGTTCATCCCAAGTGTCATCCTGGTCTTGAGCATATTCTTCAATCCTATCCCATCCTTCTTCGGCACTTAGATTGGCCAATCTCCCTTTTCTAGATTGGTTAATTCTGTTTTGATCGTTAGAGGAGATATTATCGTAGAAGATTTGGACCAAGAGCCAAAGCTCAATGCCATGATGGGGAACTTGTCTTATTAAATCTTTGAATCTAATCCACAATTTATGGAAGGGTTCGTCCTTCCCTTTTCGGAAACGGAGGATCCTATCTCTAAACGCTGAGGTTTTTCCAGGTGGAAAGAACTTCTCATAGAACTTGGATATGAGTTGCTCCCATGTGAAAATAGATTCAGAAGGGAGTTTGTCATACCATTCTTGGGCTTTTTCATATAGGGTGAAAGGAAAGAATCGCAATTGGGACGTGTCTCTAGTAGCCCCATCCGTATGGAGGGTGTCTACTATTTTCAGGAAGTCTTTGATGTGTTGGATTGGATCTTCCTCATCTAATCCGCAAAACTTACACACACTTTGGGCAAGCCAAACATCGTTTGCATGCAAGACCTCGTTGGTGTGTTCGTTTGGGTAGACAATGGCATTTGAGAAGCCACGAGAGATTGGGGAGGAGTAGTCCTTAAGGCGCTTAGGAATGGGAGTTGCGGGGGTACTCATCTCATCGTTGGGTTGGGAGCTAGGGGTTGTGACATGATTTTCTGAATTTTCTTCAGAAAGAGGTGCATCAAAATCGATGGCAACGCTAGATGGTTCAGAAGTTGAGTGATATTGTCTCAATCTATGCATTTCTCTTTCGGGTTCCGCATAAGGCAAGACAAGGTTTCTAGTGGAACTACGACTCCTAGTGATCCTAAGGTTAAAGGATTCGTCGTTTGCCATGATGGCAGGTGGTGAAGAGTTACGAACAAAGGACACAAAGAAATAAGATAGACTAAAGAAAACCTAAAAATAAAAATAAAATCTTACTAGAAAGGAATCTAGCAAGTAGACCTAATAAAAAGAAATTCTAACCTAGACAATAACTATTCCCCAGGCTGCGGCGCCAAAAACTTGATGCGTGGGAATTGCACCAGGCTTTACCTCTCAAGGGATCTCGAGAAGCTTACAACCCCCACCAGGCAGTGTACCTGATTGTTGTAGTATAGTATAGTGACAAGTACCGGGGGATTGATCGTTCAGCTAGGAATAGTGTCGCTAGGATTAGAAAACCTAAATAATAGTTCTAAAGATGAAAGATGATTATTTTTTGTATTTTTATATTTTTTAGAAAGCAAGTTAAAATCTCGGGTTTGAATGATTTGGGCGGAATTAGTTGCTAGTCAACTAACCCAATACTAAGATGCAATCAAAATAAAATACAAGAAATGAAAATAAACTAATTATACTAAGGTTGTGAGCAATAAGTGAACACAAACCTTTTTTTTTTTTTTTTTTTTTTGGATAAACTCACTAAGTTGTAGCAAATAAAGAACCAAAAAAACAAAAGGAGAAAAAGAGGGTGGATATACACATACATCCAAGAAACAAATACATATTATTCTTGCATTGTGAAAATGGGCTTTACATATACATAATATTCTTGCGTTCTGCAAATGGGCTTTACATATATAAGAAAACGTACCTCAATTCAGGTACGGGGTGTTTGGCATTGTGCTTAAAGTCAGCAATAATTAGTTTCTAAATCCTAAACCAGTAGTAATAGGGCCTTTATTTAACACACATAAAGGTAGCATCCATTATCTTCGAGAATACTAACCTGTTATATCTAACATCAAACGGGGAAAAATACTTGATACTTACAGATTTGCTACCGCAATACTAAAGATATGAGCCTTACCACTCGAGGATTTGTTTGAGTGTTTGACACCTACAGAAGTCACCCCAACATAAAAAGCATCCCACGTGCACCAGCCAAATCAATTTAACATCTCAACCATCTAATGAGTTATAATACATAAATTATTATTTTGATATCCATTAATAAATTAAGTACTTACAAAAGTGTAAATCTCTGAAGATGTCACTCTGCGCTCCTGTAATTTAAACTCATCCTCCAGCAACCACAAACACCAAAATGACTCCCCTTCAAAAACTTTCACAACAGAATCTTCTACAAATTAACATAAAGTCATCATATTCATCTACGACTTATTATTGTTTTATGTATCGAGTCTTGCAGCAAGGGTAGGACTGATTACATCTCATTCATACTCATAACACAGCCTGCATACTGGTACCTCTTTAGTCATCGATCTGTGGTCTGCTGGATTGTGATTGAGTTGTTGCAGCTTTCAGTAACTAAGCAGCCTCCACCTACATTAAAGAAACATTAAATTGTTCTATAAGAATAAGAAAATAAGAGAAACAGGCTCTTACAAAATCATGTGCTTATTGCGGATCAAGTTGAGTTTGTAACCTAAGTTTTAACTTAACTAATATGCACAACTCCGTATATGTCATGTATATAGCAACTTACATATTTTGATATCTCAGAAGTTTAAAAAAATAGTTCAACAATTTTTTTTACCTCATTTTCCTCCAATAAAGCCAAGCTATATGGTGTATGTATCCTAGAGCCACATCCGAAGCAACCCGGCCATCAGCAGAACCGCAACAGCAGTAAGCTACATTAGTAGCAGGCCGTACCAACAGCAACACCAGCAGCAAGTGGCAGGCCGCAACAGCAAGTAGAGTCATGAGCCCGCAACATCATATTAAAAGGTAAACAAAACTGTGAACGGAAAATAAGACCATTTAGAACCAAAAAATGATTGTTCTTATTATCATGCTATGCAATAAACTTTGGAGCTATACAAAAAAATCTAACTGGTTAGTACTTTATAACATCATAAGCAAATTAAAACTGACACATTGTTCTTCTCCGGTCTATTTCTTATTATTTTTAAATCGGACACATGAGTTAAAAATCTTAGTAACTCACACACTAAACTAAGCAAAAGTTCCACTTGAGTTTATAAAGATGATGGAGATACTTGCTATGATCTTGACTACAAAGATTTTCATACAAAAATTTTGTTAAAATATATTTTATTTGAATTATTAAACTTTTGTTACCACATTTTAGCTCAAAATCTTCATCCATCATATACTCACGTTTTCACCACCTTTAATTCTACAATACATAAACCAACAGATAAGAACAAATTAAAATCTAGAAACCTAAACTAATGAATCTAAATAAAGCAAATTACCTTAACCCATAAGTAAATCTACAAATGCTTCACATTTTCCAATGTTCAACTCTCTATCCAAGTTCATAATGTTGTTCGTATCTTCATGTTAAAGACACCTTAAACAAAACAATAAAAAATAATAATAATAAAAAAAAAAAAAAGCCATTCAAATCATGCTAGATCATTTTCTACATATAATGATAGTTGTGATTAGATCTCAGATTTAGTTACCAAATAGTTAACTTCGCCGACAATCATCTTTCTGTATATTACACCACCATGATTTTCTGCAAAAAAAAGAGTCAACATATCATTATATATGTTAATAATCAAGATAAAAAACCAAATCATAAATCTATAAAATTAAAAAAAACACGGAAGATATGAACAAATATCTTAGAAAGCAAATTAAAACCGACACATTGTTCTACCATACACTCCTAAAAGGAGGAAGAAAATGAGACAAAAAATAAAACGGAGAAGAAAAATAGTGTGTGGTTGAGAGGATCCCATCCCTAAAATGAAAAGGTTGACTACTTTATTGATATTTTGTGTTTACTAACCCCAAAAATTTTATTCATCAACTGTTGGAGAACAGAAACATTGTTAGTAATAAAACTTCATTATTAACATGACTTTTGGAACTCCTTTAGGAAAAACGTTGGAAACTTGTTAATGTAAGAGAAAATTAATGCTTATAACAATTAGCATAGCTTTAGACTTTTCAGCTTAAAAACTCTTAAAAGCTTCAAAATAAGCTCCGCATGTAGTAAATTCATTAGCTTAAACTACATATTTGAGTTTCTTAGCTTGTGGCATTAATGCTCACATTCAATAGGGGGAACTCAATTTTTATATATATATAGATTATCGAAAATCAAACTAATTTATGAAACTCCGCATAAGCAATAACGATACTTTATACTTAAAGACAAGTTATATAGTATATAACTTTATCCTTGAACTTTAAGCATTTTACCACACAAGCCACCTCTGCCACAAAACTATTTTGTCATCCGATATTTATTCAAATCACTATTCTCGATAAGTCAAACTTATCTCAAACTTCCATATTATTCAGGTTGTCTTTTGCAGCCATTCCTATTCTGCATCTAGCAGTACTTTACTTTGTCTACTATTCCACTAAGGTGAGTCATAGCCCCTCTCTTACTCTTTTTATAATTGTTTTATAAATGTTTTGAGGGAGATACATGCTCAATTACATGTTTTTATACTTTTACAAGTACTCGTTAACTATTTACATATTACTGTGAGTTCATAGCCCACTTTTAAACTATTTTGTGGGGAGATACATGCTTAAAACATGAACACACGTCTTTTTATTGGTATTGCGATACCGGCTCACTATTACTATTGCCTAAGTTAACTATTGCCAAAAGTCCCCCGATCATGAACCTTAATCACTTGTAGGGTGAACGAAAATAATTGTGGATAGATCTATTAGGGACTGACAATCCCCATTTGGTTTGTTGGGAAAACCACCAAACGCGGTTTATTTGATTTCATAGGTTATTGGCAAATACCTATCTTGGAGGCCTGGTTACTATCATCATATTTTTATGGTTGACTGTTAATTGTTGCGTGTCATGAGGCTTAGGGCAATAGAGCAGCACTGTAGTCATGATACAGTACTGCAACTACTGAATTTATGGGTGTATAACAATGTAGCCCACTGTTTTATCAAACTTCAAACTTGTGTTCACTATATAGCAGAAAATCATTACTACTTGGCAAATCATAACTATTTTGCTGTTGACCCAGTTAGGGCAAACCAACTAACTATTTTGGTGTTGACCTAGTTAGGGCAAACCAACGAACTATTTTGTATTGACCCTGTTAGAACAATCATCCAACCTTTGATTATTGAAAATAAACTCATTTTATGCAAACACTATGGATTCACTCACTCTTTGATTTTGCTAATCAATTGTTTCAACTGTAAAAACTATGGATTTACTCACATTTTGATTTGATAATCAATTGTTTATTATAAACTCTATGAACTCACCAACCTCTGTGTTGACGCTTTTAGCATGTATTTATCTCAGGTCCATAATGAGCATGGATGGCACGGAGGAGCACGGACACTTATGAAGGCTATAAATTCTACTATCATTCGAAAACCTATTTAACAAACTTTGAAACCACTGGGACCTCATTTTGTAAACTCTGATATTTATAAAGTTCGAATGATAAATCTTTTAAAACGAGTAAAATAATGATCATTTTCTACTATTAAACTGTTGAGCCATGAAGTAACACCCAATCTAAATTCCGCTGCATATTTTAAAATTGGGGGTGTTACACCTTTTTCGTTACATCTCGTGTTTCCGCCATTGACGGGGTGTGACACTAACAGTGGACATTTTAACAACAAGAGAAAATGTTTCATTGTAATCAATACCTTCCATTTGGTTAAAACCCTTAGCAACTAATCTTGCCTTGTATCTATCAATTTCTCCATTAGATTTATATTTAATCTTAAAAATCCATTTATAACCAATAGGAGTTCCATTAGCACGAAAATCAGTAATAATCCAAGACTTATTTCTATTAAGAGCTTCAATTTCAAAATTCATGGCATCGATCTAATTTTGATCAAGAATGGCCTCTTCATAACAAGTAGGCTCAACACTTTTATTAAGACTAGTAGTAATGCAATAATTATCAGAGGTAAGTTTAGAATAATTCACAACTTTATCCACGCGATACTTAACTTTACCATCAATAATAAAATCATTTAAGCTTTTAGGTAATCTAGAAGTTCTAGAGGATCTCCTTGTTGTATTAACTAGCAAGTCATGACTTTCAGGATTCATAACAGAATCCATATCTGGAATAGCATCAAAGTCTGTTTCATCAGAAACACTGCCCTTAGGGTGTGCATTTTCATCCTTGGAGGTTGCATTAGAGTTATCATCATTCTCATGTTGAGAATTAGACTCTAAGCCATCATCATTGGAAGGAACTCTCCCTTCATCATCGGGTCTTTTAGGATTTTCAGTTTCAAAAGTTTTTTTTATGATTTAAATCTTTTGTTGTTCTAGTTTCAAAATTTTGATCTTTAAAATTATTTTTTATTTTAAAAGGAAACACTTTTTCATAGAATTTAACATCTCTTGAATAAAAAATCTGTTTAGTTTCAAGACTTAAAAGTTTTTAACCTTTTTTCTGATTAGAATATCCTATGAAAACACTTTTTTCAGATCTGCTACTAAATTTACCACTGTTATTTAAAACTGTAGCAAAACAAAGACAACCAAAAACCTTAAAGTGAGAGAGTGAAGGATCATGCCCATACACATAAAAGAAAGGAGATTTGCCAAACAACACAAAAGAAGGAGTCCTGTTAATAAGATGAACAGCAGTTACAATACAATCAGACCAAAAATATAAAGGTAATTCCCCCTGAAACATAAGGGATCTAGCCATATTTAGAAGATGCATATGTTTCTGTTCAGCAATGCCATTTTGCTGAGGACTATGTACACATGAGGTCTGATGAAGTATTCCATTGTAATTTAAAAACTTTTGAAGTCTGTTATTAAAAAATTATGATCCATTATCACTTCTAAAAGTTTTCACATTGGTTTCAAACTGATTTTTAATCATATTGACATAACTGACAATGGAATCATAAACATCTTCTTTCCCTTTTAACATATACACCCAAATAGCTCTAGAATAGTCATCAACAACAGTTAGAAAATATTTATAACCATCCCTGCTAGTGACTCTATAAGGACCCTAAACATCTAAATGAACCAATTGACAAATTTAGTAGATTTATGCACTTAATGGAAAGGGCTCTCTAGTTTGTTTAGCTTTATTACAAGTATCATAGAAATGATCAGAAGTTGAATGACTATCTAGATTAAGACTGTTTTTTAAAACATTCAAAACTTGATCAGAGGGATGACCAAGTCTTTGGTGCCACAAATATTTAGAGAAAAAACAAGTAGCAATGCAATTACTAGAAACAATCTTACAAGCATTGTCAACATTAAACACATATAGACCATTGCATTGGTTACCAATCCCCACATTCCCTTTTTCCTTTAAATCCTGAATATAACAATGATTATCATCAAATCCAACAAACATTTTACCGTCTCTTGCTAATTTATAAATAGAAAGAAGACTAACAGTGTATTCAAGAACAACAAGAACATCATATAAAGTTATATTATTATTGATTTTCAAATCTCCAATTTTAGTGATAGTAGCTTGAGTACCATTTGGGTGACCAATAGTAAGACCAAGATTTGAAATATCAATTATATTTATCAAAAACTTTGAAGAAACAGTCATATGTTGATTTGAACCTGAATCAACAATCCAACCAAGACTAATGTTTCCAATTATAAAATTTATGTTACTATTAAAATATTTTTTAAAATTTAGATTAAATTTAACACTGCCATTAACAAAATTCCATTTAAGACTTTTACCTGCCATATTGGCATTAGCAGAAGAAACATTGTTATCATTAAGCAAGCTCATAAGCCTAGCAAGCTGTTCATTAGACAAAGAGACATGAGTATTGCTAGTACTATTATCAGTAGTATTATAAACATCAGCAGAAGCATTATTACTGGTAACAGACTTAGTATTAGCATTAAAGTTTCTCTTAACATAACCAAGAGGATAACCAACAAGTTTAAAACACCTATCAACAGTATGACCAATCTTGTTGCAATTACTACATTTTAAATTAGGATTAGGTCCTCTGTTGTTAGAATTATTACCAGAAGTATTACTTGAACATTTGTTGTTATGATTATTGTTATTAAACCTTTTCTTGTTATCAAAAATTTTTGATGTAAAAGTAGAAGCATTAGGTTTAACAGTACTAGCCCCAGAGGAAAAATTCCTATGGGATTCTTCCCCTGAGACTACAGAAAAAGCTGTTTTAACATATGGCAAAGGGTCTCTAGTTAAAATGTTACTTCTGATTGACACATATGTATCATCAAGACCCATTAAAAACTGCATTAACCTGATTAACTGAGTATGTTTTTCAAAATGTTTTGCAGCGTCATAGGTACAAGCAGGTAAACTTATCATTAAATCAAATTGTTTAAAGAATTAAGACTATTGTAATAATCAGAAAGAGAGGACCCATTTTGATTCAAAGAGTTAATATTTTTATGTTTGTTGAAGACAGCAGAACCATCAACTTTATCATAAGTATCTTGTAAGTCCTTCCACATCTCATAAGTAGTTTTACAGTAAATAGTAGCAACAAACAACTCAGGACTCAAAGAGTTTAAGATCCAAGTAACAACCACAGAATTACATGTGTCCCATTGATTAGCAAGTCCAGGATTAGAATTATCTCTTTTACAGGTTCCATCAATAAATCCAAGTTTGTTAGTATTCCTTAAAGCAAATGTCATATCAATACTCCATATTTTATAATTTTCAGTTCTAGTTAGTTTAACAGACACAATAAGAGTACCACTAGTATCATTAGGATGCAGATAAAGAGAATCACCAAAACTAAGTTTTAATTCAGAGGATGAACCAACATCAGAATTCTTAACAATATCATCACCAGCCATAATGAATAAACAAACAAGATAAAAAAAGTAGACTTATAAACTAGATAATAAAACAATTAGAGAACAGATAAGAGAAAAACAAAGCAGACAACTAAACAAACAGAAACAATTATCACCAAACTCCTTCAATCACAAATAACCACCAATTCCCATATCAATCTCCAAGGCTATTCTAACCTATCCTCCTTCAATCTAGTAAAGAACAGAATATAAAATAAACTCACACCCAAGAATCAACTAGTACTAAGTTTATAGACTGGGGTAAACTAGAGCAGGTATTCGTACCACTCAAACGGTGGCAGATCAAGATGTTAATTTACCCGTTTGCACCCACAAAATTCAAATATTGTTATTCTTAATGAAAAAAGATTTACAGTGCAATATAAAATGGAAAGAATAAAGATCCAATCACAATCACCCTTGGATTTTTTTTCTAACTTGATGAAAGTTGTCTTATAGGTCCCAAAAATAATTAAGTAGGGTAAATTGAATGGTAAAAACAAGACAATATTTCACCGTTCGTCTCTAAACTATATTGTTTTCGCGTGTTTCATCTCTATTTTTTTTTGGCATTTTCATCCTTGAACTATGCAAAATTCGCGCGGTTGGTCCCTAAACTCTCATTTTGACTAACCATGGTGAATTTGCTGGTGTCCACACCTTGTGAAGTTACTAAAATGCTGATGAGGCGAAAAATGATCCGTTTTTAGGGGGTCATTTAAGCCCGAATCCGAATTTATTTGATCAAATATTGCCCTAAATCGTTCCTTTTGTGATTTTAGGTACTTTGGGAGGGAAATCTGGAAAAGGAAGCAATTCGGACGTTTTTGGAGCATAAAAGTGAAGAAAACGCCAAAGTCTTAATTTTCCTTGCTGGGAACAGTAGGTGACGGCGTCAAGAGTAGTTCCCTAACGGCGTCAAGAGTAAAATTCCATGACGATCCAGAAGAGATTTGACGGCGTCATGAAGGTAGGGCGTCAAGAGTTAAAGTCATGACGGCCTGGAAATGATTTGTACTTGACGGCGTCAAATGTAGATCTAGACAGTCCGAGGATTGTTTTGGCGGCGAGGTGACGGCGTCACAAGCTTTGTCTTGACGCCGTCAGAACCCTTTTCCTATATATAGTTTTCTAATTTTTCACATTTAAAAGGAGAGAAGTTTTGGGAGAAACCCTAAGTACGATTTTGGTGTAACTTTACAGGTTTTTCAAGGGTTCTAACCCCTTGATACCTTGCATGTTTAATCAAGATAAGTGTTCTTCTAATTCAATCAATATGTCTATGTGTTGGTTGTCTATATCATGTTCTTGTCTTAATTCTATCATGCTAGGCTAGATCTATCTTGTGTTTGCTTAGATCTAATGAAACCTAGATATTGATTATGTGTTGATTACTTGTTTATTCTTGTCTTGGATGAATGATTTATATGTTAGGCTTAAGAAAACTGGCAGATCTCCAATTGGTAACATGCTTGAACGTCTTAAGAAACATGAACCAACGCGCACTAGGTCTTTATTGGTTGTATTTAATGCATGAGCCACTGTTTACAATCCCTATAGTTGTGCTGGGCATGGTGTAGGAGGAGATAAGAGCTCATAGAATTGGGGAGTTATGTGTGCCACCCCATGAATGGTATTAAGGAATAAGATCCGTCATCCATGCAATTATAACAAGTAATTAACGTGTAAAAGATATCTAGGGAGTAGTGAAATCTAAGTAAACACATTTTCTCCAATTACTGCTCACAACTTTAGTATAAATTAGTTTATTTTCATTTTTAGTATTTTATTTTGATTGCATCTTAGTATTGGGTTAGTTGAATAGCAACTAATTCCGCCCAAATCTTTCAAACCCGAGATTTTAAATTGCTTTCTAAAAAATATAAAAATACAAAAATAATCATCTCTCACCTTTAGAACTAGTATTTAGGCTTTCTAATCCTAGCGACACTATTCCTAAGCTGAACGATCAATCCCCCGGTACTTGTCACTATACTATACTACAACGATCAGGTACACTGCCTGGTGGGGGTTGTAAGCTTCTCAAGATCCCTTGAGAGGTAAAGCCTGTTGCGATTCCCACGCATCAAGTTTTTGGCGCCGCACCCCGGGGAATAGTTCTTGTCTAGGTTAGAATTTCTTTTTATTAGGTCTACTTGCTAGATTCCTTTCTTGCAAGATTTTATTTTTATTTTTAGGTCTCTTTAGTCTATCTTATTTCTTTGTGCTTTTGTTCATAACTCTTTACCATCCGACATAATGGAAGGTGGTAACATCTTTGAACCCGTCATCCCACCACAACAAAACCCACCACTAGAAACCCTTAGGCCCCGAACCTTAGGAGAGTATTCCCGACCTAGCCACCAAGGCTACCGAAACACCATTGAGCTCACCGGAGCCAATGTGACCCACTTGCGATCCGACACCATCCGATTGGTGCAAAGTGGATGTGCATTCCATGGACTTCGTTCCGAAGATCCAAACCAACATCTTAAGGACTTTCTCAAAATCGTAGATTCCATAGACCTAGGTATTGAAACTAGAGAGACTACCCGTTTACGCCTATTCCAATTCTCTCTATGGGATCAAGCTAGTCAATGGCTTGAGCGGTTAGCCGCGGGATCCATCACCACATGGGATGATCTCACCACTCGTTTCCTTGCTCAATTTTTCCCACCGGAGAGAACTACTAAGCTTAGAAATGACATCTTGATGTTCCAACAACGTCAAAATGAATCTCTTTATGAAGCATGGACTCGTTTCAAGGACTTACTCCAAAAAGTCCCTCATCATGGCATAGATCTTTGGCTCCAAGTCCAAATTTTTTATGACCATATCGACATCTCCACGAGGCAAGCCATTGACCAATCGGCCGGTGGTAAGCTACGTGATCTTAGTGCGGAACAATCATGGGAACTCATAGAAGATCTTGCTCTCTATGACAACGAAAGTTGGAATGATCCCCGTGATTTGAACAAAACGGTCAAGGCAATATCTTTTCCTTCGAACAATTCTAGCACTCCCGACCGTAGGATCATGGAACTTGAGGACCAAGTCAAGTTTCTCATGAAATCTTACGAAGCTCCTAAGCCTTCAAGCCAAGTGAACAAAATCACTTCTTTATGCGAATTATGTAGTGGTCCCCATGACACTCGTGATTGTGTGGAACTCCCCGAAACAGCTTTTGCGGACTACGCATCCTCGCGTACCGACGAAGCGGGAGATAAGTGGTACACTTTCAAGCCCGAGCCAAACACTTACGGTGATTCATACAACCCCTCTTGGAAAAATCACCCAAACGTTAGGTGGAAACAAAATCAACCCAATTCTTCCAATCCGCCTAATCGTTACCAACCAAACGGTCCACCATCCAACCGTACTTTCAACAACAATCCTTCTAACAACTATGATAGTACCAACAATCTCGAAGGATTGATGTCAAAGTTCATGGCATCTCAAGAAGCTCGCATAGCTAGGTTTGAAACCGAATTCAACCAACAACAAACGGAGATGACCAACAAGATTGACAACTTGTTGAAAGCCCTCAACAACCAAGCGTTACTTACACCTAGGAAGGACACTAGGGACACCAATAGTGGAATCCAAATTAAGGATCCCTCATCATCCAAACATGTCCACTTTGTCCATGTTGTCACCATTAAGCCGATAGATAAGAAGATAGAAGAGAGTGACAAGGATGAAGTTAGGGTAGAAGCCGAGACTAAGGATGAGAGTAGGGAAGTTGAGGTTAACAAGGAAGAGGAATTAGAGGAGGTAGAGCCTATAGAAAAATACTTTGATAAGTTGCCCACCAAGGAAGAACGGGAGTACCATAAGGATTTATTCGATAGTCCCGAGAGACCATATATCTTTGGCACACCCCTTATCAAAATGGGAGACCCCTCTAACATTAACATACCATGCAATATCGGGCACATGCATATATGGAAAGCTTACATCGACCCTAGATCCCCCGTGAACATCATGACTAGGACTTATTACAATTGGGTGATGAAGAAGCAACTTAATTTTACGATGATGCCCAACAAGAATCTGATAAGTAATTTTGCAGAAAGAGTGAAGGGATTGCATGTGATTATAGGGAATCTCACCTATGAGATCGATTTAATGATAGTGGAAGACATTCGTCCGGTGATAGATGCTTGCCTAAGCCAAATAATATTTGGAAAACCATTTGTTGAAGCCACTAGGATGAGTTATGATCCAACTTTAGGGATAGTTAGATTCAAGGAAGAGAATGATGAGGTTGCCTATCAAATGCCCTACAAGATTGAGCAATACCGTCTTCTCTCTAATTTCGAAAAAGAACACAAGCAAGCGGCTTATTATAGGAATGAGGAGGATAGACGTAGAGGAGTAGAATGTGTAAAGAATAGGATGCTTGGTTTCTATAAAGAATGCTTACAACTAGGTTCGGAATACAAAACTGGTTTAGAAGACGACCTAGAGAGTGAAACCAATGATGAAATCAGGTAGTAACCCATGACCTTGAGTCTAGCTACAAGACTCGTAAATAAAGAAAAGCGCTTCTTGGGAGGCAACCCATGTTTTGTGTGATTTTATTTGTTTGTTTGTTATTTGTTTCCGTATGCATGCTTTATTTTTATTGTTGGTAGATCATGTTTCTAAACTAAATAGTGGAAATACTTTACTTTGTTGTTTGGCATAGTCTTAACTCCACCTAGAAGTATTTTTGCAAAAGATAAGTGTAAGGGGAAACCCCAAATATGTTTTTAAGAAACAAACCGATCATGATTCTCCACAATATTAAATGAACATGTATATTCGTATTTGTTAGAGTCAAATGCTTGTATTGAGTCATAATGAAGTTTTGTAGGATTTTCCAGGAAGTAGGACCAAGTTTTTCCAGAAATTTTCTGGAAACTTAACATAAGAATTTCTGCAGGTCAATTCTGACGGCGTCAGGAGTTTACTCTTGACGGCGTCAGGTGTAAAAATCTGGAAATTTTACCGGTTTTGTTTTTCTAACGGAGTCTTATGGTTTTTGTGAATTATTAAGTTTTATAATCTCCAGGAGATCTGCAAACTTCATTCCACAAGCATTATATCTTATCTTGTTTTCTAGGATTTAGGAACTTATATAGGATGCCGCCGATTTTACGCGAGGTTGTCTTGTCTATTTTGTCAGGTTTTACAGGTTATGTATGAGAAGAAGATGATTTATATTCTGGAAGGGAAGCTTTGATTGTTCATTTTCTTGGAGGAAGATTTAACCTGGCTATCCTATTATCCATACCGAGCGAATCAGGGGAGTATTTGACTTCATTCTCTTTACTTTTTCACTTTTACATTATTTACTTGAACATTGGGGACAATGTTCATCTTAAGTGTAAGGGGAGGGTAAAAAGATGATACCTTACATATGCACTTTCGCTTGAGTTTGTTTGTTTAATGGTAGATGTGTAATAAAACTATGAGAAATACTTGTTAGTGCAATTTTAGCGCCAAATTTCAAATTTTTTACAACATTTAGGAGTGAAACTTTAGCCATAGCAAGCGTCTCATGATAGGAGATTGTATGACTAGCATATAACCGTATATTCAGAAAAATTTTCCACCCAAATATGTGAGGTTCGCCTTTAGATTTGATAGGAAAAGCATTCACTATTAGTGCTTATGAGTGTACCGGTAGCATTTAGATTCTAGAACTTGCGTTAGTGATGCATCCCGAGACCGCTAGTGAGACTACATTCGTGTGGTAGGATTTACTACATGATAAGAGGCATTAGGATCACCCTTGTGTTAAACCCGTATTATAATTACTTGACCATTTAAGTCATATTATTTGGCTAGTTAAGTCAACTAATTTTTCCCACACCCTTAGCGTTGTACTCATTTTTAGTACACGAAACCCCTAGTACACCCCTCCGAGCCTATCTTTTCGTTTCTAACTTTAAGAATCTTACTTAAAGGAAGAATTTGTTACACCCCACTTAAATGTACAACCAAATCGCCTTAGCCTTCCGTGTATGCGCTCATTTTTAGTGCATTATTGTTATTTGTTAAACCCTAAGTTAACTTTCTAATTGATTACATGGTTGCTAAGTCGAGTCATATCCTTGTACATATTGTTTTGGGACGATTGGGACTCATGGGTAAGTACTTATTTTTGTGGAGTAATGGGGAAGAACATCATTTATTACCCCCATACGTACGTAGTCTAAAAAGTGCTCCAAGTGTTTTGATTTTCTTAATTCGGGTCACTAGATTAGTTAATTGTAAAGTATGTAAAGATTCAAGTGTAAGAGGAATTCTCATCTCCTATGATGTATTATTTTGGATGGTAGGGTAAGAGTGTATGCAAAAAAAAAAAAAAAAACAAAAAAAAAAAAATCGAAAAAATAAAGAAAAAGAAAAAAAAAAAAAAAATATATATATATATATATATATATATATATATATATATATATATATATATATATATATATAGAAAAAGAAAAAGAAAAGAGAAAAACATACGGACTACCATCCCTTTTCATTCTATTTTCATTTTATGATTTTGTTATTTTTCATTTATTAGCTTAAGTCGAGTCTAGTCTTGGCTTAGCAACGCCATATTGTACATGTAATTAACCAAGATTGTTAACTCGCCACCAGTAAAACTTCCTTTATCCAATAAAACCGTGTATTTCATATCCCTACACCTAACATTACAACCCTTTTAAAAAGACCTCTTTGATAGTTTATCCTAGGTGCTTACGCCATGTGGTGGAGGTTTGATCCTTTCCCAAGCCTATGGTAATCTATTTTGCTATGACAGGTAGTGAGAGATATCTTCCATTTCCATATTGTAATTTACACTTTATTACACCCGAGAGATGTGAGTATCTAAACACTATTTGTGAGGTGCTTGTGTATGACCTCCGTGCTTGTCTATTGGTCTTTAGTGGAACGATTATTTGTTGTAATTACTTTTATATTAGTGTTAAATGACCCCTAACTTGTATTTTGAGTAGAATAAAAGCGCATTTGCTTGAGGACAAGCAAATCTCAAGTGTAAGGGTATATGATGAGGCGAAAAATGATCCGTTTTTAGAGGGTCATTTAAGCCCGAATCCGAATTTATTTGATCAAATATTGCCCTAAATCGTTCCTTTTGTGATTTTAGGTACTTTGGGAGTGAAATCCGGAAAAGGAAGGAATTCGGACGTTTTTGGAGCATAAAAGTGAAGAAAACGCCAAAGTCTTAATTTTCCTTGCTGGGAACAGTAGGTGACGGCGTCAAGAGTAGTTCCCTGACGGCGTCAAGAGTAAAATTCCATGACGATCCAGAAGAGATTTGACGGCGTCATGAAGGTAGGGCGTCAAGAGTTAAAGTCATGACGGCCTGGAAATGATTTGTACTTGACGGCGTCAAATGTAGATCTAGACAGTCCGAGGATTGTTTTGGCGGCGAGGTGACAGCGTCACAAGCTTTGTCTTGACGCCGTCAGAACCCTTTTCCTATATATAGTTTTCTAATTTTTCACATTTAAAAGGAGAGAAGTTTTGGGAGAAACCCTAAGTACGATTTTGGTGTAACTTTACAGGTTTTTCAAGGGTTCTAACCCCTTGATACCCTGCATGTTTAATCAAGATAAGTGTTCTTCTAACTCAATCAATATGTCTATGTGTTGGTTGTCTATATCATGTTCTTGTCTTAATTCTATCATGCTAGGCTAGATCTATCTTGTGTTTGCTTAGATCTAATGAAACCTAGATATTGATTATGTGTTGATTACTTGTTTATTCTTATCTTGGATGAATGATTTATATGTTAGGCTTAAGAAAACTGACAGATCTCAAATTGGTAACATGCTTGAACGTCTTAAGAAACATGAACCAACGCGCACTAGGTCTTTATTGGTTGTATTTAATGCATGAGCCACTGTTTACAATCCCTATAGTTGTGCTGGGCATGGTGTAGGAGGAGATAAGAGCTCATAGAATTGGGGAGTTATGTGTGCCACCCCATAAATGGTATTAAGGAATACGATCCGTCATCCATGCAATTATAACAAGTAATTAACGTGTAAAAGATATCTAGGGAGTAGTGAAATCTAAGTAAACACATTTTCTCCAATTACTGCTCACAACTTTAGTATAAATTAGTTTATTTTCATTTTTAGTATTTTATTTTGATTGCATCTTAGTATTGGGTTAGTTGAATAGCAACTAATTCCGCCCAAATCTTTCAAACCCGAGATTTTAAATTGCTTTCTAAAAAATATAAAAATACAAAAATAATCATCTCTCACCTTTAGAACTAGTATTTAGGCTTTCTAATCCTAGCGACACTATTCCTAAGCTGAACGATCAATCCCCCGGTACTTGTCACTATACTATACTACAACGATCAGGTACACTGCCTGGTGGGGGTTGTAAGCTTCTCAAGATCCCTTGAGAGGTAAGGCCTGTTGCGATTCCCACGCATCAAATGCCATTTCTTTTTATCTTAATTTACAAACACAAATAACAAACAAACCCGATTAAAAAAAAATACACCGATCCATTCTTAAAAGAAAATCAAACCCAAATCCTAAATCATCAAATGAATTTGACACTTCATTGAATCAGTACACACTTGATATCAATATATGTAGTACGAGGTTAATAAATGTTGAATCTGTTGGTAATTCAAAGACGAAACAAACAAGTAAATCAAACAAACGAAGCGGAAGCTTTATTCAAATAACAAACCAAATTACAAAACCAAATTCAAAAGACAAATTCTAATTCAAAGGTACCAAACCCTAATTCAAAATGTACAAAGAAAACTAATACAATCAATCCCTATTTATAGGCTAAACAAACTTGTAGGACAAGTAACACAAATTACCAAATAACCACTAATGTTTAAGTCACTTTTCTAACAATCTCCACCGTGACTTAAACTCCTCTACCTGCTTTAAATCAAATTCAAAGTTCCAAATTCCGAATTTCAAATATCAAATTCCAAATGCTAGAGATGCTAGCCAACTTCAAAACGAACGATCCGAAACAAATGCCGATGTCTTCAAAACGAACAACCAAAAATTAACCGATAAATTCAAACTCGGTCAATCAAACAAAACCAAATCGGCTCAAACGATCTTCAACAAAGATTATCAAATTCAGACAACCATCTTCAAAAGCCCGACAAACGAATATCCAAATTTTCAAACTAACAAATTCCAAATGATCTAACAAATTCCAAACGACTTGAACCAAATCTTCAAACACCAAATCGATCTTCAAATTCGAAATACCAAATTCAAATTCTAATGGTCCACTTATATAATAAGAATTATGACCCAAATATCAAATTCAAATTCTAATAACCCACTTAAATAAGAATTACGGTCCAACTTCAAACTTATCATTCAAGTATCAACCAAATTCAAGTTAATGAATAACTTGACGAACGGGATCTAATAATTCAAACGACCCAAATATGATACTTGATAATAATTCTAATGATCGACTTATATAATAAGTATTACGGTCCAAATACAAACACAAATTGTCCAAATACTAAACAACACCTAAATCGTTTCTTCAAAAACAAACTGATCAAAAAATTGTTGAATACCAAAACCAATCATACTTTTCATGCCAAATCCAACAAAACACTATCTCAAATTTAACACAAAAGCCCAAATTTTAACTAAAAGACCAATTAAAAAACAAAACATGACTACAGCCTAAAAATCTAGTCCAAAGCCCAAGCCATGTACGTGAGACCAAAACAAAGTTTTAAGATTAAAGTACCTCAAATAAAGATGCTTATCCCAAAATCAGCCTGATGACAAATTTCAAGCGATCAATCCAGATTCAAACGAAGCCAAAACCCCAAATCCAAAGCTCACGAATTCAGAAAACCCAAACTAAACCGATCCTATCAGAACCTTCATTCAAACTTTTTTTTTTCTTCTTCTTTTTCTTCTTCATAGCTAAATAAACCTAGCTTTGATACCACTTGTTGGTAATTCAAACAAATGAAACAAACAAATCCAAATCACACAAACGAAGCGGAAACTTTATTCAAATACCAAACCAAATTATAAAACCAAATTCAAAAGACAAATTCTAATTCAAAGGTACCAAACCCTAATTCAAAAGGTACAAACAAAATTAATACAATCAATCCCTATTTATAGGCTAAACAAACTTGCAGGACAAGTAACACAAATTACCAAATAACCCCTAAAGTTTAAGTCACTTTTCTAACCGAATCTGTTGGAAACTTAAGATCAAACAGATCTTATTGTACTAGTTTATTAGACAGTAAAGATTATGTCATATAATCTATCTTTATTTACATGTCTTTGTTTAGGAAAGTCGATTAACAATGTTTTAAGACAACACCTTGAGGGCAAGGTGGTTTTGAAGGAGTGGGGAATGATACGTCTGGCCCGAGCCAATGACTTATTTAGGTCATAGGGTTTTACTTTGTCTTATAAATACTTTTGTAATCATTTATTATAATCAATCAATCAAAGTTTAAGATAAACAAATTTCTATTTCTTTTCTTCTACTTTCTTACGGAGCCAGCACACGCTTGAAGTGGTGCCTTATCCCGATACAACCCCTAACCGGGTCGTATCACTTAACAATATTATATGAGTTTCCTAAGTTAGAGGGTTGACTTAATTGATGATTTAAGAAAAATGCTTACCTTATATTTCAAAATCTTAAATATTTGATTTAAAAAGATGGGTTTAAAAAATAAGTAAATCAATTTATAGACTTTGCCGTTTGAATGCTTAGAAGGTTGTCAAATTACAAACGAACAGTATATGTTTCAAACGCATGCAATTAATGATAGCTGAAGATATCTTAGGAAAGAATTGTGCTTGCCAAAGTTGTATCATATCTCATTTCGAATGTATCAAATTCTTTCGGTCAAAGCTGGTTGACCATACAGCCATCCAAATGATGAATTCAAAACTCTTGTGTGGACAGGTGTCACAATAATAGCTCAAGATATTTCAATAGAAGGCTAAAAACTGTGTTTTATTAGTTTAGATAGATAAACACACACACCCCACTCAAATCCTCTCTCTCTTTTTCTCTCTCTCTCTTGATTATCCAGCCAACCACAACTCACCAGAACACCAGCAGAATCCGGCGCCGGTCACCGGAAAATTTTCTGGCGAAGTCTTTTCTCCTCCCATTCAATAGATCAACCCCACCACACCATTTCTGGAGCTTTGGAGCTCTCGATACCCACTGCAACACCCCCTACGCGCCACCTCTCACCACCTCAGTTGACACCGAGCATCACCACCACCTCCCTTCACCTTTGTACCTTTTTTTTATTTTATTTCAAAACCTAGTTTTAATAAATTTTAATAAAACCGATTTTGTTGTTAAATCTTTTATAAAAATGTTTTTAAGCATAAAACTCGTGTGGATTTGTGTTTGGCCACGACTCGGATGGACTCACCGAGTCAACTCGTGACTCAGTGAGGGCTTTGTTATTATTGTTGAGGGTGGGGTATTAATGTATTATAGATGTGGTATTGATGATTGTGGCTAGGATTAGGTTGTTGAGGATTTGTTTGTGTTCGGTTTGGATTTAGATTTGGAGCCGAGTAGTTTTGGATGTGGATTTGGACTTGGGTGATGTTGTTATTGGTCGTGTGATGTTTGCTTCGGATTGTTTGGATTGTTTCGAGTCACGGCTAGTGTGCTATTATTATTGTTGTTTGTTTGGTTTTTAGTTTTGATAATGGTTTCGGCTAAATATTTTGAAACGGGAAACTTAATGATATATATATATATATATATATATATATATATATATATATATATATATATATATATATATATATATATATATATATATATATATATATATATAAACTTAACGATAATATAACTTGACGATAATAATAAACGTGAACTAATAAATATGAAACAATAAAACCAATTGATATAGTTAAGTGGATTGTGACATCGGACTTGGATCCGGATATTGATATTGTGACGTTATTTGTGATGGACAAGGATTGGGCGCATTGGATTTACGAGTTGGTTATTAGACATTATGGACCCTTTGGTACTAACAATACAAAATGGTCGATAAAACTAAACAACTAAAGTTAACACGAATAATGTGTTCAATTGTATATTATAACTTGCGACATTTAGCGATATATAAGATATTTAAGAGTCGTTGACTCGGGGAAAACGTTGTATAAACTGGCAAGTTATGCCGAAATTTCATAAAATCTTTAATAAACTTTAACCGTTTAAGATTTGCTAAATAGATAAAAAAAACCTTTTCAACTTATATTGGTTTCGACGTTATATTTGGGAAATGGGAAAAGCCGAGACTAGTTATTTACGTGTTGTCGTTTATTTGAGTGTGTATTCATTTTCTTTTCGATATCTTCTTCGAGTTACTCTTTCGTCTACTTTCATATTTCTTGGGTTATCGTTCACTTTTGCCGACATGTTCATTTTCTAATTTTCTTGTCTTCCACACGAGACTTTTAAAATCTATTTTCTTCAAACGCCATTGTTATTGAAACCTTTTGTTCAAGTATTGTTTATTGAGACATTCGAGTATTATTTCTGAGTTATGCCATTTATATTGATTAGGTTGTGCTGAGGATTACTTGACGTGACATATTACTTGCTTGGTTATTATATCTCGTTTCCTGCTGCTTTAAGGGGTGATTCATATCTCCACTTTTAATCTTTTTAATTGTTTATAAACTCTTGGAGTGAGATACATGCTTTTAAATGTTTTCTGAGCACCAGTGTTTTTGTTATGCTTTTCCTGATTGGTATGCTTTCGTGACGATGTGCTAAGTAGCTTATCTTGCCATGCAAGACCCTCAGATCATGAACCATTAATCACTTGTGAGTGAGCGCGAATATAGGGATATAGGCTTATAGGAATTGACCTTCCCACTCCTTTTGCCAGATAAGCAAATTGTGAACTATATTCGATTTTGCTGGGTATATGGCAAATACCCGTCCTTGGGGGCACTATTATATTATGAAATTTCGCGGTTATTTTCGACTTATGATGGATTGGTTAACGTTTTGCGTGTCATGAGCTTAGCATCATCAACAATATTATATGCACTGGGATGCCTCTATATATTGTATGTTACCTTGATTACCCGGTATTTGCATATGTTGCTTATATCACCTGATTAAAATCTTGTGCTCAACCTTATTTATTTAAACCTATGGATTACACTCAATCTTTGTGTTGACTTTTAAGCATGTGTTTCAGGTATTACTATTACTAATAATTAGCTTTGGAGCATAATATTTTGGGGCATGGTGGAGTGCCTTGGACTGAGGAGGCTTTCTGTCAAGGCAGCTTAACCATCTTTACTATCTTTATTTGCATGTCATTCGTAAAACCTTTTGTGTGTCGTTTGTTACTTCCACTTCTAAACTTTGTTATTTTCCGCTGTAAACTCTATTTACTTTTCCGCTGCTAGTTTGATAAAGAGTCTTTGAACTCTAAATGGTTTGTAAACTCGAATGATATGTTTTGAAACATTTATAAACGTCCCGTGTTGTGGTCGTTAGCTATAAATGTGCATGGTTCCTTTTGCGTAATACCCCCAGCTACGTCAGCTGCCATATTTAAGTTGGGGGTGTTACATATTCGTCCACCAAAGACACAACAATGGACAAACAACACGTTGTACTGCACCGTGCCTCATGTTATTCGTCCGCCGTTTGTCCCTTAGCCATTTCAATCACTTGTATTGTTTTTTATTTTTATTCATTCATTTATTTTTTGAGTGGTGGGTATTTTTTTGTGGGACCCAATCAATTTTTATTTTTATTTTCTATTTATTTATTTATTTTTTAAAGAAAGGGTTTTAGTTATTTGTGTCTTATTGGGAAATGATGAGGTAACGTTGAGATGACAGACGAATAATGTGTTATTCGTCTTCCCTACAACTTAGCACTCTAAACTTGAATGATGCACCAATGAAACGTTTAACAAACTATTTAACTAGATGTTTGTTTAGGAACACATCACAAATACGGTTTTATATTTGTTTAATCAACTCAACCGACACCGATGTTAATCTATTGATACTTTTTGAACATTATTTGATGGTACGCCATTTTAAATAGTTGACAAATCTGGTTAGAAGATCATTTGATGGTACATATAATATAATATTTGTGATAATAAGTGTGTCCCCTCTTGAAAGTTATATGTTTCTCACTGTGTTAATACTTCAATTAAAAACGCTTTTATAATTTCAATTATTAAGATTTACACTTTATTTAGTGACCACAAAATGACAATATTTATTGAGTTCTTATAAAATGCATGAGCAGTTAAGATTAAATGAGAAATTAAAAAAAATTAATAATAATAATCATACATTTCAGATGTACTTATAAGAACAAATACATACCCATTTAATTTTTTTCCTTTAATTTAAAATATTTGGTTAGAAATACTTATCATTTTTTTTTTAATTTTTCTTATTATTGAATACATTCTTCAAACACGGGTTCTAAACTAGTTAAACATGAAAAATTGAATTACCCTCTCCGTCTTAAAATATAAGTCCATTGTGATCAAAGTCTTTTTTTCCCCGACTATACTTGATGAAAAATATACAAATGAAAATATATTTAAAACACAAATCCATTTATATTTTGCATTAAGTATTATATAACATAGAAATAAATAATTAAGGTCAAAGTTGTAATAAAAAGAGTTTAAAAAGTAAAAATATACTTATATTTTGAGACAGAGGGAGTACTACTTTTCTAGGGTAACGACATGAAAACCTCCATAAACCAACAAAACATGTTCCATTGTCACACATTTCAAACAATGTGAAAATGTTGTCTATCAAACACATCTTATTTAGGTAACACGTCTAATTAGGTGAGTGAAAAATGATCAACGTGCTTCGCATCTTTGTTTTTGACTAAATCAACTTCTTAGGAATGTGGCTATTGTTCTTGGTGTGTGTGTAATTACACATACATTTTGCCTAATTTAACCGGACTAAAATGATCAAAAACGACCTAAAATGCCATATATAGTGTGTTTTTGTGTTTATGCATGTGCAGGTATAGATATCTTGAAAAAGGACAAAAAGAAAGACAAAAACGTCAAAAACAAGCACGGGATTGGAAGGAGCACAAATTATAAGTCCAATGTTCGACAAATGAAATCCAAGACCAGCTCGTGCAGCAGCACCGGCCCAAGTTGATGAATATTGAAGCAAGTTGTCCAATGGCCCAATGATATTTAAGATAAGGCCCATGTACGCTTAAAGGCTGAAACTTAAAATGTGAATTGCAAAATGGTGGCCAGCGCATTTTCAACCAAATGAAAATGAAACACAATATATATAGGCACTTGGCATTCTCAAATGAAACAAGGAGCTATGCACTAAAGTCCAACAATGAATTGCATTTAAAGATTAGCCACGGAAATAAAAGACCATTGCCACGTGCTACTGTTGTTATCTTTGGGCATTCGGCCAAATGGAGAAGAGAAAAAAAATATATATATAGAAAGTGGGTCATGTTGTCTTCTCTTGAGGCTAAACAAATGAAGAATGAAAGTTATCAAAGCCAAAGTGATCCCAAGTTTCAAAATTGGGGCTTATGTAATCTTAACTACATTATAATGTATTTAGGCCATTCCTAAAAAGGAAGTCTTAAAAAAATAAGACCAAAAACATTTTTTTAATTGGAAGGATTTCAAACTAATTTTAACAACATATTAATAGGAGTTAAGTAACATTATGAATTTTAATGTCTTTTATTGTATGAGCCACTAATATTTATAAACCCCATTAACTTGTAATAGCCCATTTAATGAGTCTGATATAACAATCCAAATAATAAAATTAAATAAAAAAATAAAAAAAATAAATAAACTGCAATATGATTTAAAAAAAATAAAATAAAAATAAAAAGCGTTTATACTGTAACTACCTTTTAATGCATATTGCATATATATATATAAAGCCTACAAACTAACACAGTTTCATCTGAGCTTCTAAACGCACGTTACACTATTAATAATTTAAATGTTATACTTTTAAAAAATATATATCTACTGCGTTTTAAAGTATTTAGACAATATTAAATAAGAAAAGTTTAAAATTAAAAATATTTGATCGACACAAACATAGTCATCGGGTAGCCGCCGCCGCATTGCGCGGGTACGCTTCTAGTACTTATAAAGCAAAACACAAATAAGTACATAAACCACGTATAAGCCTTAAACAACACCCCCGTTTGTTTTTTGTTACTAAAGTATAATAAAGGGTGCAAAATGTGAAAAGTGAGTAAGAAAGGGGGCTAGAGAGCCAAACTCACCAATAGCATCATCTCAGTCGTTAAATTGAATTGAATGAATCATAAAACCACAAATAATAGTCACTGAGATTTACCACCATGGAAGAACAAGTTGATCATCAAAACCAAGAAGTAGAAAACACATTAATAAATTTCCTTGATTCACTATTTGGTCTTAATCGATTCATTGTCCAACACTCTTCTTCGTCAGGTACTTAATTCATCACTTTATCATTTCATTTTAATAAAGGGGGTTTTTATTTAAAGGGGTTTTTGTTTCGTCTTATATAGCTGGCTTTTGGGTTATTTGGTTTTTGGGGTTATGTTTCATAAGCTCACTTTTTGTGGCTTATTTTGCAACTTTTTGGCTTTGTTTAAGCTTTTATGAAATAAGCTCATAAGCCCACATATAAGCTTAAACAAACACCCCTTTATATAAGCTTATTCTACTTTTGAAAAACTCATAAGCCAAAAAGTTTGAGCTTATAAACAACAACACCCAATCCCACTGTAGCGGAGTATCAGGGAGTTAGAATGTAGACAGATTATACCCCTAGTAAACCCAAAGCTGAAACAAACACTCCCTTATTTATTATGCTTGCCCCGAAACAAACTTATTTATTTTCCGATTTTACCACTGGTTGTGATGTGTGAGATTATTCTAGGAACTTGTGCTTAGGATTGTTTTTGGCTGTGTTTTGGACAAAAAAAAAGTGGATTGTGTTTTGGGCTTAATAATAAACCTATGGTAATTCAGGGATGGATGGAATTAGCAGGTGCTCACTATTCGATGGGTGCTTCACGTGTAAACACCGCATTGCTTAACCTTCAACCCCATTCCGCTGCTACCACTGTAGAGATTACTCAGAACCAAGATGGTACCATCTTCCCTTTAACCTTAACCACACATATCTTGAATGATTTGCTCGATTAGTTTTTGTATGGTTCACATAAGGCACACCCTAAGAATTACTTCAGAATGTAGGATATGATATGTATAAGCGTTAGGAAAACTTTCAACTGGTTACCAAGGCATGTGAAAATGTCAAATATGTTCACTTTCCATGGCAAAGGCTAAAAAAATTGACGCTAGTAATAAGCCAAAATGAAAGATGAAATTCCCATTCATCAATTTGGTTCGGTATATGTTTCATTTCTAATGGGTAAGTGTAAAATCAAAATTGTAAAAAGTACATGGGTCAAGTCTCTCATCAACTGTATTTTCATCTTATTTACAAATTTAGATTTTTATTGGAGTAATATCGATTTACTAATCATATTTGGTACACTGATTATATAGAAAATTGTTTCAACATGAATGAAAGATCTACCCATTTGACTGATACGATCAAAATACAATTAACCAACAATCTTATAGGGGAAGAGAGATTAATGGCTAAAATGTGATTTATTATAGAAGAAAATGAATTACAAGGATTGGAGGGGAAAGAGTGGAATGAGAGAAGACAGAAGGTAAGAATGAAAGATGAGAGAGTTAGTTACAAGTTTCAAACATGAATGAAAATGGAAAACAATGACAGGTATTTATAGGAAGGGAGATGGGTTATAACTGTTTTTCCCTACAAAACCAAACGCTAACTATCTTTGACTTTTTCCTGTTGACTTCCAGCATTTGACTCACAACAATCCACTCCGCTTGAAAAGATGCTTATCCTCAAGCATCTAAGAAACTGAGCAGGTAATCCACCATTCGGTATTGATCTTTCAGCCCTTGTCTCCACTTGACCTCCTTGTACATCCACAATTTCAACTTCTGCGCTTGCACAAAATTTGATTACACTTTCATTAGAGAGCACATAAACAACACAACTAGTGGTCTCTTGAATTGCCTTGACTGTATTTCCTCGCTTCCCACTTGGACTTATGCCTTGCATTGATGGTACTAATACTCGGATTGAACAAATGGAACAGATACTATATCAGCCTCAACTCCAGGAAGTCCATTAACGTTTATGTAAACTCTGAGGTTCCACAACAAACAAGCCATCATCATTACAGTCCAACTATCAATCATGACACAAGACTCTTTCCTATGCCCTCTTTGTGGTTCCTCAAGAATCGAGTTGAAACAGGTTGTAACACGTTTATCAGCAACTTGCTAGGTATCAACTCTGGTTATTTTAGCAACTCCAAAAACTTTTTGAGTAACCATCAAACAGCCCTTCATGACATTCTTCCCTTCATCCGAGGGACTACACCACTCAATTTCATTATAATAACCAAAATGTCTACAAATCTCATTCTTCCCTAAACCTTTATATGCCAACCAATGTGGTTCATCAATCAATATCTCAACCACAATCCATCCAAACACCCAAATATCAGTTAGATGTTCATTTACACCATCACCCACACTTTCTGATGAACGAAACAATAGGTTAACCTTCCCATATTGTCTCCTATCCTTCTTTTTAGCCTGATACACCCACTTGCTCCCATTCAGACACTCACAATCCTTAACCATAACCTCTTCCCCCTTATGCATATAACTCGAAACAACAACCTTCAATCTGATCAAACAACCCACAACTTCCTTTTTCCTCCTTGGCCATTTCCACATGTTAATTTCCTTTTTCCTCCTTGGCCATTTCAACATATCAATTTCCTTTTTCACCGCCTCACTTTGCATTAAGTGCCGACTTAGGCTCACTTTGCATTGAGTGCCGCCCAAGTGCCAACTCAGGCTGACTTTGCATTGAGTGCCACCCAAGTGCCAACTAAGGCTCACTTTGTCCATATTCTTCCTTTGTTTGTCCCGCCGCCAGGGACGAGCCATATTCCATTTTCTTTTGTCTACCCACCACGAACAAACCATATTAACCAACTCCTTTGATTCCATTCCTATACCTTCAACCCTTTCTTCACAAAGTTCATCAAGAGCCTTTAACTTCACATATTCAGTTTCCTCACCATTTGCATTTTCTGTACAACATTCTTCAACAGGATCCACATCCATTGCCACACCATCTGATTTCCCCTTCTTACTGAAACTTACATTCATATCATCATCACAACCCATCAAACTAGTACCCATCAATCCAATAGTTACTACAATCCCTCCATTTGCATTACTTGAATCTATAACCTCCTCATTTTCCATATCATTTCCAATATCTTCATTTTGCTTCTTTATATCAGAATCAGTCACGGTACTATCATCAAAAGTATTAACAGCAACACTAACCTCACTAGCACTAGAATCATGTGTCACATCATTCTTTTCTTTGTTAATGACTAACCTATTGACATCACTTTCCAAACGCTCATTAACACTTAAAACCACAACATTTGGCTCTTTATTCTTGCTGGACCTTTCCTTCAACATCTCATTAGTCCCTTCTTGCAACTTAGCCATCGCATATGCATGTGAGAGGGTTTCCAGTTTGTACAATCTAAGAGGCTCCTTGATTTCCGGTTGTAACCCCGACATAAAGCGACTAACTAAACACCATTCATATAAACCCATTTCTCTAGTCCAAAAAATGTATGAATTGTGATAAGAAGTGAAAACATCATAATATTCTAAAACTGACCCTGTTTGTTGAATACATTTAGTACGTACTTGACATTTCATTGAGCACTTTGTATGCATCAGATTCACCATCACTATTTCTACCATACCTTCCATTCTTATCCCCTAAAATCACATCACTGTCATTATTTTTAACCACCGGACAGCCCACATTACCCTCAAGACATAAACTTTCGCTCAAATCATTAACTTCACCACATGAGAATTGATAAGTTTGAAGTTTACCTTGGTTTTTCTCTCTAATTTGTCGCAATTTCCTAATCATGGAGTCTTGATTCTTCACACATATCTTTATATCCTCCTTGATGTTTTCAAGCATATTCAGGATATTTATGTCAACACCATTTAAGACCTCCATCAAAACAATCACTGAATTTCGCCGGAAAACTAACTGTTTGTCGGAAAAGATTATCGGAGGTGCCAAGAATGGACGCTCTGATACCACTTGATACGATCAAAATACAATTAACCAACAATCTTATAGGGGAAGAGAAGATTAATGGCTAAAATGTGATTTATTATAGAAGAAAATGAATTACAAGGATTGGAGGGGAAAGAGTGGAATGAGAGAAGACAGAAGGTAAGAATGAAAGATGAGAGAGTTAGCTACAAGTTTCAAACATGAATGAAAATGAAAAACAATGACAGGTATTTATAGGAAGGGAGATGGGTTATAACTGTTTTTCCCTACAAAACCAAACGCTAACTATCTTTGACTTTTTCCTGTTGACTTCCAGCATTTGACTCACAACATTGACTTATTGCCACCCCATTGTTTTCTACCTCTGCCTAAATAGATCAAGTAATCGTTCTAGTTCGATTCACACAGCCATAGAAATTGAATCCGACCTAGTTTTGCCCTGTAGTTTATGTCCTATTCTTTGGCTCACAAGCCATTGCCTTCTTAAGGTATAGACTTATTAAACAGCTTTACTTTGTTAGTTTTGATGACAAGTGAATGGAGATCGGATCGTGAGAAACTTATCAGACAACCTTTTTTGTTTCCTGAGATATCTAAAGGAAATAACAGTTTAGTTCAACTATTTTGCTTAATTTAAAGAAAAGTTTAGTACTTTTTGTCACTAAAGGAAGAGGTAGATCAGGTTGTAAAGTTTCCAGGGTAATAATGTAAAAGTCATCTTAAGCAAGTTTTAGCTACTGCACATTGTATAACATGAAAAATGTAAAATCCTTTAGTTAAATACTTAGAGATGATGTGATATGTAAATATCACATTCTGTGTGCCAGACAATTCAACATGTGACATAATTTTGTAAGAATGTGTGATTATAGCTAAATGTCTATATTGAAATGGTCATCGTTGTCAACCAAACTAAATTGAACCTGTAGTTTAAGATGGTAGCGTAGTAACTTTTATCCAAAGTTTATGTCAATAAGGCAGGGATAATTATCTAAAAATGTATCTAACTTGTCTCTTTTTCTAATTGTTTGTAGTCTTCTTTTTATTTTGCTATTATATACCCTAAACTTTTGAATTCGGACTTTTGTGTGTATTTGCTCATGTAAAATAACCATTTTACCAGCTGAAAGTATGCGATTGCTGCCATGGATCTTCAGATAATACAGCCATGGCAGCAATGGACTATGCCAGATGTGGTAAAGGTAATTAAACATATTATGTATCTTAAACTTAATTTTAATTGATGACAACGTGCAGTGGATTAATCCTTGTTCTTATTTCAATGTAACAGCCGACTGGTTATAAAATCGTGTATGACGGTTTGACTTACGCAACTGTTCGTGGTGCTGGGCATGAGGTGTCCCAATCTCATCCGGATAAGCTGTATGCTTTTTTAAACAGCTTTCTGCAATAGGTGGCATTAATTTGTGGTAATCAGTTTAGTATATGTATATGCTCCCTAAATTATACAATTAACCTAAAAAGATGTTCAAAACAAGTTGTATGGACACATCTGTGGAGCACCTGCGTTGATCATTGAGCCCCATTTTTCAACAAGGAAGCGATTTGTCACAAATGGGCGTAACAGTTTTTGAGCAAGTTTCAAATCTGGTCATGTATTGTACATCAATATGATGAAAGTTTGGTACTTTGATATGATTTTGTGTTTCTTGGAACATGACTAAATTGCATGATGAGCACATACTTCACTTTGGTTTTGGTAAAGAGAATGACCATAATAGGAACCTTTATGTTATAATTTGTTGTTGAACGAGGCTTTAAACCTGCGCTTCGCTGCGGGTTGTTTGAAATCGAGGTATTAAGCCGATGTACTTTTTATCGGGTCATTACTTGGACAGGTTAAAAAAATGTTGCTTGATAACCAATATAGCATAATCCAAAACGTGTTTTAAATTTACATAACTCTTGCCTCTTGGTTACGTAAAAATAGTGTGTATTCATACATTCATGCATTGGAGCTTGTACGACATAGATATCGAAAGAAGTAGTCGCTCGTAAGCTTTCTGCAATTACTTGAAAGTGGGAAGCAGATTTCTTGTGCTTTCTTTAATCCAGTGACCATGAGATGTAGAGAGCTCCTACAAATACATCTGAGTGGCAAGTAGTATAGATAGTCAAACGATCTTAACTGGCTCGAATTAAACGGTTAAAAAAATGGCGTTTCATATGCCAAGTCTTCAAGAACTTGGTCCACTCCATCTTCCCTTTACTGCCCAGCCTTCTAAAATGCCTGCCATATGACAGACCCGACACACTCTTTTACATTTTTAGTGTCAAGACACGGGCCGCTTAGACCCATCATATTTCAGCAGCACAAAAGCAATCCAATCCTCATTGCCTGAAAAAAATTGCCACTCGATACCCTTATCAAGAATATTATCAGTTAAATTAACTGTTTCATAATTATATTAGTTTGAAAAAGTAGCTACAAATTTTAGTGTAAGAGGTGGCAAGTTTGAGCGAGCGGGTTGATTTAGGTCGATATGCCTCAAAGCAACCAAATGTGTATTGACCACCTAAAAAAACTCGGAGTAAAGTGTTTCAAGTCCTCCTCACCCAACCACGAAAAATTGTTGATTTTAACTTAAACCATCTCAAGATGCCAAGTCAGACATATTTTCGTGGTTGGGTTTTGTAATATTTCGTCTCAGAATCCGATTAGGTGTAACAAAAAGTACTGCAGACAATAATGTTTGAATCTGTGATTGCGTTTCTTCTGCTTGAAGTCATGGTGGTCAGATTTCTGTTGTTTTTTCATCTTTTGGAGATTCTTATCATTAAGGAATTACATGAAAATTGACCCATAACTAACTAAAGAATGAAGATGAAAGGTTACTATCCCCAAATTGAGTTTGTGATACGTACTTAGTATATTTACTTGTATTCCGCAAACTGATGCAACCTAACTCAAAGTGGTAAACTAAATGGTACATGTTCGTTTGAGTAATTTACTGCTCTAAAATCTATTTTTTAAATATTGGCTAAAAAGCCGCTATATTCCAAGGTATCATAATTCCTGCTTAATACTTCCCCAAAAGGCCGAAATACATGACTTGTACTTCTTATACAATATGAGCTTCTCTTAATATAACACATACGTTTTACTTTCATAAAAGCATAGTAGATTTCTGTTCAGAACACTAAAGACTGAATACTACAAAAGTAGCATGTGAACGTTGTCTAAGATACAATCTCAGTTACTTTAGAGGAATTCTAAAGAGCTAATTATTCGTTGTTTTATTAATAATCCATTCAGTGACGAAAGCTAATGGGTACCTGCGACTGTAACAGCTGATTGGGCTGCTGATCTTGAGTTGATGAGTAGGCTTGTGGTTGAGACATTTGATAATATGGCTCTTTTAGATCCAGTCTAAAGCTTGACGTTTGTAGTATTCCTCCTTGTTCAGAACCCGGGCCCCACATTTTAGCTACACAACACATATAAAAAAACGTCATATAGTATTAAAGAGCAATGGGAGTTTATATTTGAAGTATTCAGATGGACACATTGAAAGACCAAATTTAACAGAGTTGCTGCAATGTGTTTAAGAAAACGTGTAGGCACTGAAGGTCAATTAATGTTGGGCTTTATGGTTAGTTGAATATGGCATCAGATCCGCACAACATCATAATTTGCAAGCACACCAATATTTCAAAAAGATATATACGTAGTGACCTTGGCCCATGTATGTCCACCGCCTTGCTGAGGCCTGCCGCCTTGACCTATATGTGGATACCTGCGCTGTTGATACCTTGCAACTCCCTGATTCCCATGTCCAGAATCCTAGCTTGAACCTAATACGATTGTTTAAAAGTAAAATACACGTGACGTGAGTAGAAGTGTATGATTCTGATATAAAGATTGACTTGAAGTAAACCCAGTTGCATTATTGTAGTTCTAAAAACCGTAAGTCATCTTCTCTTTTTGTACTTTTTAAATGTTGATTCTTTTACTCTAACTTTCAGTTTTATAAATCATATTCTAAATGATTTCAGTTTTAATCCGGATCCTTTTTGATTTGATGAGGTTCGTTATTAGATTAATGGTTCGTTATTAAATTTCATAAGCTTAAATTGATCAGTAGTTGTTAAATACTCAAATATAACTACAGATAGAACTATATAGACGTGGATACTTTTGTAGAGTCAACTTATGTTATTGATGGAGCCATCTATGTTCTAATAAAAGCTTCCTTAATCAATAATAATCTGTTTTAAATTCTCAAACAACCTAGTTGATCTTTATCACTTAATTTATTATACTTTATAAAGTTTTCATTCTTCATATAAGTTTAGTCTTTGTAAAAACAATCTATAAACATGTATTAATCCTTTGATTCAATTTGTTAATTTACCTTTTAACATTTTTTTATACAATATTCATCAAGCAATTATGAACCCAATGGTATTTTTCACCGATTACACTAGTCGAAGCTAACGAAAGAAAGAATGATATCTTTGCCTATCTTGCATCATAACATGTAGCTTAATACAAGAAATTGCATATCATCTAAAACTGAAAGGCTAGAAGTGCAATTAAAGTTGACTTGGAGTCAACTCACTTATCTTTAGTCTTTCTAACTTCACTTTCATCCATAGGTCATGTTTAGGTCATGTTGACCAATTATGAATAAATAACACAACTAATATCACCACCAAGACATATCACACTTAAAAACAAATATACCTCACAAATAAAATCACACACACAATACAACAACCACCCACAACTCGATCGTCTAAACGACAAATTTCTCTTTTTTTCCAACCTAGCGCGTGTCTTCCACGGGTCAAGGTAATAAGGTTGCAAACGTCTCCCATTTGAATGATTAATTAACAAAATATTTATTTTTATATATATTTTTTTTCATTGTGTTATAAAAAACCGAATACTTCATGGAAGATAAGGTTATAAAAAAACACATATGACAAAACTTTGTGTCTTGTTAAAAAAGTAACCGACTAATTAAATAGATACAAGTATCTAAGAATGTAACACGGTTTCTTTCCCTTGTTGGCAATCATAATATGAGGAAATATCCTCAACTACACCTGGAAAATAATAGTTACATACAACTTTGCCAACATATCAAAAACCGAGGGACTGAAAGTGAATCTAAGTTGACATGGAGTCAACCCACTTGCCTTTACTCTTTTTAACTTCATTTGATCATTCATTTTTATTGCATTCATTCAGGTACCAAATCTCCCAAAGAATTCCATATATATCCATCGTTAAATTGTAAGTCATTCTATCTCAATTTGCTTTTCTTATAGTTTTGCTCATCTTATAACTCATTGTTCTATCTCTGTATGCTAACTATACTTCATTTCAAAATATTAAAAGTTATTATTTGATCTAATGACCCATAACGTACTAAACAACTTATTAGTAAAACTATTTGTTCAGTAGTAGTTGGGTATAAGAGTGATTTCCCTTTAGTGGTTTTGGTCTTTTGATCGTTGGATTGTCATATTTGTAATTTCTAGGACCATTGAAGTTAGAATCCTTGTAGTTTTAGATTTGTGTGGCCCGAATTATTGTTGTCTGTCATTTGGCTGAAGTTATGTTGTACCCCTAGCATAGGAATTAAAAAAAAAAAAAAAAAAAAAAAAAAAAAAAAGCCCAAAATTCTGATTAGATAACCCATTTTATTCATTTCCCAAATTTGCTAGTTTTTTAAATTTAATATTATAGGCTTCTTTATATCAAAGAGAGTAAAGTGTCTCTTATGTGTCACCTGACTTGACTATCACCTGCACCCAGAGCGCTACATTACCTTTTTAACACAAAGACGTAACTGTTATCACTTAACCAATCACATAAAAATATTTCACTTTATACAAACATATCCCACAAAATACCTCACAATAATTTTGTTTTGTGTCACTTAAAACAAAATAAATGAATTGTTTGGATTTTTTGTTGCATGACCCTTTAAAAAGAAGTATTATTTTTGGTGAAGATATGTATTAGAAAAGTATGACCCTTAAATTATTCAGATGATGTTATAATGTTATCAGGTGCTATTTTCCACAAAATAATAGTTGAAATTTGACATTGTAGCTTATAAACTAATTACTTTTAATACTCTCTCATTTTATAACATGTCAATATAATAATCGATCCAATGGGCTATATGACAAGGTCTAAATAACTACACAACTAATTAGATCTTAATCTCCAATTTAATAACCCAACTTTTGGACAGATCTGAGGAAAATTAGTGTCCTATTTGTTATTTGTTATCTTCTTTTGTAATTAATATATACTTTACATTATTTAAAATAAAAAATAAAAAAATAAAAAAAAAAAAAAAAAAAAAAAAGTATCCAAATTAAACTGTAATTTTCATACTCCAATTACTTCCCTCCATGGGATAGATAACAAGGTCTAAATAACTAAACAACTTATTAATAAACCCAAAACTTTATGAAATTCCAAATTTTCGACAGATTTAAGGAAAATACTATAGTGTCCAAATATTTACATAGTATGAACAACAATAGAAAATAATTTAATCACATTTTATGAAATGCAATCATACATTCTTTCTACAAACCCACCTGCCTTTATTCTTTTTTAATTTGAGCTTCCATCCATCCATAAACTGCAAGTTGTTTTACTTTTTTATATTGTTTCGACGTTTTTTTGTAGCTATCCTTTTAAGACAACGTATGAACCAGAGTCACATATTTAGTAAAAAGAATTTTCTTAGAAATTGCATTTCTTTATACCAAGTTATATATATTTGTTTTAGGGCAGATTGATGACTGAAAATCTTAGTCATGGATTCTTTGGACTATTATTGATAATGGCTCTACTCTTTCTGATGCTCTTTACTTGTGGACGCAGCTCGATCTCATTATTGATAATGGCTACCACGCCCATTCCTCATCGGTGGAAATATGATGTTTTTGTTAGTTTTAGAGGTGAAGATATCCGCAAAAACTTCATGGATCACATGTTCAATGATTTCAAGCAAAAAGGGATTCAAGCTTTTAGAGATGATAGAGAATTGCCTAAAGGAGAAGAGATATCTCCTCATCTCTACAAAGCCATTGAAGAATCTAGGTTTTTGATTGTTATCTTCTCCAAAAATTATGCTTCTTCAACATGGTGTCTCAGGGAACTTGTGAAAATACTTGAGTGCAAGCAGATTGAAGATCCCAAACATGAGGTTCGGATTATCTTTTATGATGCCAAGCCTGATGTTGTGAGGAAGCAAAAGGGGAGTTACGCAAAAGCATTTGCCAAACATGATGATTCAAATAGAACAGAGGTGGATAAATGGAGGGAAGCTCTAGCCAATGCAGCTAACTTATCTGGATGGGATCTCTTGGACTTGACAAATGGGTAAATTTCTTTTTGTCTGAAATGATCTTTATGTTGGTTGTTTTCTCACAAACTGATTAGTCTTGTAGCACTAAAATTTAACTCGTGGTATTTACATTTTCTTTTTGGGTCTTTATGGTTAAATAGGTACGAGTCCAAGTTCATTGATTACATCTCCAAAGAAATCCTCAATAAATTATGTGACGGGGGACCCTTGCATATTGGTGATTACCTTGTTGGCATTGATTTCCATTTCGACAAATTAGAGATGTCACGCTTCGTAGGGTCAGATAAGGTTAACATGATTGGAATATGCGGTATAAGCGGGATAGGAAAGACGACCCTTGCCAAAGCTATTTATAACTTAATGTATGTCCACTTTGAAGGTAGTTGCTTTTGTGAAGATGTCAAAGATCAGCAAAACCTAACTCAAGTCCAAATGCAGCTTATTGATGACATCATGAAAACAAGAGCGCTGAAGATATCGAATGTCGGTCAAGGGATTATGGTGATAAAGAAACTGATGTCATCGAAGCCGATCCTGCTGGTTTTGGATGACGTGGATCATCGGGATCAGTTAAAGGCACTAGCGGGTTCAGCTAGTTGGTTTTGCCCAGGAAGTTTGATTATTTTCACAGGTAAAGATAAACAGTTGCTAAGATCTCATAGAGTGGATGAAATCCATGACATGGACTTCCTAGATGAGGATGAATCTCTTAAGCTCTTCAGTTTCCATGCCTTTGAGGAAAAACATCCTTCGGCAGGCTTCCAAGAACTCGCTGAGAAAGCTGTGAACTATGTGCAAGGTCACCCTCTGGCTCTCATAGTTTTGGGTTGTTTTTTGTACGGTAAAACTGTGGGTGAGTGGGTTAGTGAACTGGAAAGGCTTAGAGAACATCCTAATGAAGAAATACATCAAGTTCTCCGCTTAAGTTATGATGGGCTAAACCTCGAGCAGCAAAATATCTTACTAGATATCGCATGTTCATTCGTTGGAGAAAACAGTGATTTTGTAGCAAGCATACTAGATGGGTGTAACTTTTTTGCTGATAGAAACATGAGAGTTCTAGTTGATAAGTCATTAATCAGAATCTCTAGCAATATGTCACTTCAAATGCATGACTTGATTCAAGCAATGGCAAGAGAAATCATTCATGAAGAATCCATCATGACCGGGAAACAGAGGAGATTGTGGAATTCATCTGAAGTTTACAATGTATTGAGTGAAAAGAAGGTTAGTAGTGGTATACGATTCTTTTTTCTCTACACTAATACGTCAAAGTATTAGGAAAATATCCTAATGAAGCTACCTGTTCTTGCTTTTCCAGGTGCCAATAATTGAAGCAGTTGAAGTTCTAGTCCTTTCCTTAGAGAAATTTAGTCAAAAGGTTCAAATAGATGCTAATGATTTTGCACATTTGAAAAAGTTACGGATCCTGAAAATCTATCAAGAGGAAAAGGTATCTGAGCGGTTGAAGGGACACAATGTGATCTTCTCAGGAGAAAATTTGGATTATTTGTCCAATAAACTAAGCTTGTTTTATTGGCATGGATGTCCTTTCGAGTGCTTACCTTCAGATTTCTATCCGGAAAACATTGTGGCCATTGACCTGTCTTACAGCAACATAAAACATATTTGGACCACACCTAAGGTATTTCCTTGTACACACATGTTTTCCTAATTGATATCTAATGATCCGATAACTTATCTTCTTTTTTGTTCTATCGATGTCAGTGCTTTAAAAGGTTGAAAGTAATGAAGCTAAGGTACTGTTGTAACCTAACAACCACCCCTGACTTCTCAGAGATTACAAATCTCGAAGAGCTAGATCTTGAAGGTTGTGTGAATTTGGTTACAGTTCACCCATCTATTGGAATGCTTTATAAGCTTGCTGTCTTAAATCTGAAAGGCTGCACACAGGTTGGGAGTTTTCCTGAAGCCTTTTGGTCTAGATGCTGGACTGCAATCTCTGGTTTAATATGGAACCAACAACATCCCCAAAGATCAGTTTCATTGGCAGGTTTAAATATGTTAAAGGAACTGGATCTAAGCTACTGCAATTTAGTTCAAGTGCCTGATGGCATTGGAGGCTTATCATGTCTAGAGCGTCTATACTTGGAAGGGAACAATTTTACTAGCTTGCCTGGAAGTTTGAGTCAACTTTCTAGTCTTGAATTGCTTGATGTTGATGGTTGCAAGAAGCTGGAAGTGTTGCCCGAACTTCCACATAGCCTAGCTTATCTTTATGCAGATGATTGCACCTCCTTATGTTCAATTACGGGATCAAACCCAATCATGCACAAAAGGTACACTTATTTCTACAACTGTCCAAAATTGTTTAAGGTGTCGATATCGGAGACTCAATGTCTCGACTCATCTGTAACTTCCCAAGGCTCTCGATTTTCTTCTTTCCTTCAGTATGCGGATAACGGATGTGGATTGTTCCGTTTTCCAGGAAGTTCCATTGAGAATATGTATATAATATATGATGGAAATAGCATTCTAAATTGGTTTACAAATAAAAGTTTGGGAAATCAGGTAAAGGTCGAATTGCCATCAAATTGGAGCTTCAGTAAGTTAAGGGGATATGGAGTTTGTGTTGTTTTTAAAAGAAAAAAACCTTCCAGTGATTTTGGATGCTCTGTAGAGAACTTTGATGGAGATTATTTGGGAGGATTCGTTTCATCCTACTATCGGGATTATTTTGGGGATAAGCCAATAAGAATCGATGAGTCAGATATGATATGGTTGCATTATACGACATTTAATATACAAGGATTGAAGAAAGCAAAGAATTTTGTGACATTTTGTTTTTGGGAGAATGAAGCAATTGAAGTGAAGGAGTGTGGTGTAAGACTTGTTTTTGATGAAGATTTAGATCAAGAAGCAGACTTGATTATGTTCCAAGACCTTCCAACTCTATCACAGCATGGTGGGGCCAAGTGCGTGTTTGAGGATGGAAGTATCAGGTGGACATGGTAGGATAAATTATTTATATGTCCCCTATAGATTTTGTAATTTTTATTTGGTCTTTTTATTAGCCACAATAATCTTTGATAAATACATGTAGGAGACACCCACCAGGTGTTTGATGAAATGCACGAGTAGAAATCATTTGCTATTTACTCTACAGCCTGTTTGTAGATTTTTTTGGAGTTTACGATGTATTAAGAATTGATGTTGTGTTTTGAAGTTGCGATTTGTACCGTAAGATAATAAACCTTGCTGCAGTTTTATGTCTTTGGAAATTAATATCGTAGCAATTACATGACTGGTATGGTATCATGTTAAAACATGCACCATCTTTGGAAAGTGTGCTCTTTCCAATGCCAGCTCAACCAACAATTGAGGCAACATGTAAATTTTTTGCTGGAAAAACTTGATACATGCCTTCTGCATCTGTTCTTTGTTGCACTAATAGCGCAAGATCCGTTCCTTGAGGTAGCTGCCTGGACATATTACATGTATTTCGACCCATTTACATATGGGTCAGATTTCAACCCGTTCCCAAAATTACATCTTTTACAATTTGTGTGAGTATTAAACACCATACGGATAAACAGAGAAAGTGTCAATAGCTTGTTCCTTCACTTCACTTAACCCAGGTTGTTATCTTCTGTTTCATTACCCTCGCCCTAATGGTTTCTTGAGACGATATGGATATCATTGTACTTTCTGCTAGTGGTGATAGTCTAACTGAAAACCAAGTGGGGTGGTAGGAAAATTCATTGCTCTTTAATTTTTATTTAAAAATAAATAAAATTCAAAGGGGAAGAATGGGCATTTTAGTCATTTCACTTCCCCAATAGAGAAAAATAAACTTGAGACTTTCTCATGGCTGCCTGCACTTTCAAAACCAATAGGACTGCCAATGCAGTTTGGCGAAACCACAACAATGGTTTTTGCAACATGAACTTTTCATGTATCGTACACCAGGTGTTCGTTAGAGTGGAGTATGTCAGAAGAAATCATTGACTACTATAATGGCAAACTGTTTGGTAGCTATTACTCGTCAACTTGTTCAGTATCGCTACCTGCCGATGTGTACTTGCAGTTAAGAACAATGTGTTTTCTTTTGCCTTGTTGCAGTTTACATCTCTGGAAAAGATTACGACCATGCTTGTCGAGACTACGTTCTTGCCTGCCAGTTGAGGTATAGTTTACTGATCATATTTATGTAGTCCAGTTTTGCAGCTCTTTATTAAGGTTATCTTTTTGTAACTAGCTAGTTGGGAGAAATGCCAGGACTAGATATAGTTGACTGTTATGTAGGCTAATATGCATTTTTAAAGAGACAATGTGAGAGCATTGTCGAAACAAATATGCTAATTGATGATTAACATTGGTAATTTTAACATAACAGACAGTTGGATATGAGTTATTTTATCAGGTCCTATGTCTTCCTCTAACAAAACTTAAAATTTCTAGGAAAATATTAGAAACAAATACTCCGTAACCAATAAGAGCCTTTATAGGAAACAGGCTATTACACACCCTTATAATGCTAACGTACTCGCGGTTTTGTTAAGAAATTTAAGAACCCGTCTATACGTGCTGCTATATCTATTATTAGGCCCATCCACTCAACATGATCAAATAGCTTGCGGCACTTATGGAACACAGTTCCACTTTTGCTAATGTAAGAAGTTTATCAAAGTTTCGTTCATTATAACTGGTAAATTAATGTAATATACGAGGAAATTGATGCTTTCATGCCTAAAATGTTGAACCTAAGTTCAAGAAACTTCAAGCAATGAGAATATGATATTAATATCTTAATTGGTTAAGTCAACTAGATGCAATTAGGAAGAAATTTACAAGAGAGAATACTTTTGTAGAATTACACCATCATGTGGGTCTTACCTAAAACTATTAAATTTCTATTATTTCCTAAAAGATAGTTTTTTTTTTTTTTTTTTTTTTTTTTGGCCATCATATGAACAGAAACCAAATTGCAGATACTGGAATATCAATTGAATTTATGATATCTAATGCGAGTTAACATATGTCGAAATTATCATTGGGTTGCTAAGTTGATAAGATATCAAATCCACATAATTTACAATCAAAGTCAATATAATGAGTAGCTGAAGTTTTGGTTACCACTGATAGTTTGATAGGCTAATATCAATCTGATCTACTGTCACTTTCTAATACTATAAGTTAGAGAAACTAAATTTTTACAAGTTAAAGAAAAAGGAACTCATTAGGACCACATGTCAATACATATAATGTCTTTATGCAAACCCCATTGTATCAGGAGGTATCAATTAACGCGTAGTTTTATCTTATGCTAACATCACCACCAACCCACACCTTTGTGTGCGTGTATGAATCTCTGTTTGTCTCTCTGTTAAAATAACGATTATATCTCAAGGGAAAGCTGACATTCCATTTCGAGATATTCTCATAGTTACCAAAAAATTGTAATGAATTTTCCGACTAATTCAGAAACCACAACATATGCTCTTGCATATATAACTGAGTGTCTACTGCAAGCACAAAACCACTTATAACCATTTTAATTCAAGAATCTGGAAGGAAGATGATGTCCATTGGTAAATCTTATAATTTACTTTCTATAGCAATGTTCTGTTACGTACTTTCGATTTGGCATATGGTAACAACCTTAGTTATAGGTTTTATCCATGCTCTTTTTTTCCACTATATCAATGTTCTTTCTGTGTTAATGTTCTGTTTTAACTTCTTTCCAGTTATAGGTTTGATAACGCTTTCAGATCAAAGAAAGCTATTCCAAGTGGTACCAGATGACGTTAAGCATACGTAGAACGAATGGGACCTACGTGGACTTAAGTCTACTAGGAAATGTTCGGAAATACAATCCAAGAACACGAGTTAGAATGGCTCTCTGGTTTGCCTACTTATTAGCATTAGCTGTTGCATCAGCAGCGCTTGGTGTTATTACCCGAACCGCCATAGACGTATGCAGCAACACTTCTCATTTCAGTTCAGAAGATACTTACAAACAAAACACAAGTGAACTTATGTCTTTTTGGGCACCTTTTCTTCTCCTTCACCTTGGTGGTCCAGATTCTATTACCGCGTTTGCATTGGAAGATAACGAGCTTTCATTAAGGCACTTTGTTGAGATTGTGTTTCAGTTAGCAGTAGCTCTTTATATCTTCTTGTTGTCCTGGCCAGGCTGTTCTGATCTCCCTAAACTAAGTGTAGTGGTTTACTTAGCCGGTTTCATCAAGTGTTTTGAACGTATTAAGGCTCTACGGTTAGCAAACACTGAGAACCTTCGTGACTTGATGCTTGGTCCTCCTGACGCAGGTCCCAATTATCCTAAGTTTTTGGAGGATTACCAGTTAAAAAAGTCACAAGGTTTTGATGTAAACGTGGAGGAGGTCGCTGAACTCTCCCATACAGTCAATATTCTTTTATATCCTGAAGAAGGTAAAGAGATATCTGAAGCTTATAAACTATTTCAAACATTCAAACGGCTATTTGTTGATCTCATCCTTACTTTTGAGGATAGAGAATATAGTCGATCCTACTTCCGCCATCTTGCATCAAGCAATGCTTTCCGTGCTGTCGAGATTGAACTTGGATTTGCGTTTGACATGCTTTACACCAAGGCTAATGTGGTTTATACATTTAATGGGCTTTTGTTTCGCATTACTAACATTTTTGTCCTTCTTCTAGTACCTTTGGGCTTCCATTTTATTTGTAATATCAACGATTACCACTTAATTGACATCGTCATTACTTGCCTATTACTCGGTACTGCATTGATAATGGAAATCATTGGTTGATCCAACAAAACCTCACTCGAAAAATCCTCATATTCCCATTCTTAAAGCAACCGAATAAACAAAGGTGGTCCGGTTCCATTGAACAGTTTGACCAGCTAAGTGTTGCCCTTAATGAGAGACCTGCTTGTTTCTTAAAAACTCAAATATTTTAAAAAATAGATAAGGTTCGCAAACAACATCGTTATAAGAAATACAACGAAGTTTCTGACAACCTAAAAGAATTAATTTACTTACAGTTTCGCGAGTATATGGTTGTCAACTCAAATCTTAATGAGTTATGTACTCATAAAGGTAGTTTTTCGCTACAAAAGAATGAGTGTGACGCTTTTCTATGGAGTATCAATGAAGTTGAATTTGATCAAAGCATTCTTGTATGGCACATTCCTACCACTCTTTGCTATTATTCAGATGTTGGCAATCAAGATGGTTCTGATATTGATATATGTCGCATGGAAAGCAAGCACATATCTGACTATCTGATGTATCTTCTTGTGACATACCCTGTGATGTTGCCAATAGGTATTGGCATGATCAGGTATCGCGACACCTGTGCTGAAGCAATGCTTTTTTTCAAAGAGAAAGGTCTTATTACCGAAAAAGTTGAAGCATGTCTAAAGCTGTTGGAAGTTGATTCTCTTGAAGTGCTGCCTAGTAAAGTGAAGGGCGATCGATGTAAATCTGCACTGTTTGATGGTTGCAGGCTCGCGTTATCTTTGAAAAAGATGGAAAAAAAGCGTATGTGAAAAGTCATGAGTCAAGTATGGATCGAGATCTTAGCTTATGCTGCTACTCACTGCAGAGGATTTCACCACGAGCAACACCTTAGAAAAGGGGGCGAGTTTTTGACTCGGGTTTGGCTACTGACGGCACATTTGGGCATCACCGAGCAGTTGATTCCAGGTGTCTCAATGTCATGCTAGAGCTAAAATCAGCGTCCTGTAATGCACATAACTGTGATATAGCTAGGCTCCCACATTCTTTTGTTACTTATTGTTAGCTCTGTAGATAAAGAATTTATATTCATATATTTGTACACTTCTTCTTCTTGATACCATGAACAAATATGACTTCATTTGTTTTATCCAAATCTTTCTTGTAAATTACTTTGCTCTGTCAATATACCAAAAAGGCTCATTCATCATATCGCCAGAAACCTTTTTCAATATATGTTGTGGTTTACAATCTATCATTTGTAACAGGATTATATCAAAATTAATATTCTAAGGCTTTAACGATGAAGTTTGGTGCGTGCTATTATCCAGGCTGGGGCGGACATGCTTAAGGCGACGTGCATACCTTAAAGGACTAATGGCCTTTAATTTAAATGTATCATAGTTGTCATCATTTTCTTCTATATGTATCGAACTTTTTTTTTTTTTTTTTTTTTTTTTTATATGTACCAAACTTGATTTTTTGGGCATTTTTGTGTACTCTATGACTATTTGGCCCCTCCTATGTTAATAAAATGAGGGGCAAAATGGTCATTAAGTACACAAAAATGCCCAAAAAATTAAGTTTAGTACACATAATAGCAAAAAAAATTGTTCGATACATATAAAAGGAATAAGTGACAACTATGATACATTTTGATGCCATTAGCCCTACCTTAAAAACGTCTATCACTAGTGTAAAAATGAATTTTTTCCTTCACATATTTCAAAGTTTAATACTAATACCCATTTCAAATTTCTATAAAAAAAAAGTGCATATCATGTGACAAATTTGTGCCTCTGCAACTACATCCATGGCTGTTCTCAAAGGTGGCTGACCACCTAGGCCCAGTTTTATGAGGCCCAAAATTTTTACGTCGCCAAAATTTACTTTCAATGCATAAAACTTGAAAGATGTTATTTATATGAATAAAGACAAAGATTTCTTATTTTACCGGGTATTTACCCTTTTATCCAAGAAAAAAGACAGAATTTTCACAAAAAAAATTTTTGAAAAATAACTAACGTTTTATACAATAACTCTTGATAGTTATCATTGTACGTTTTAAAATATTTTATTTAGCTTTTTAATAGAGGCCCCATTTTTCACTTCCCACTCAACTCCTTTAAAATCACGAAAACGGCCCTACTAGTACCATGAATGTGTAGTGTCATATTATGGTCAAATGTACAACATGGCCCTACTATCCGTACGTTTGTTAATTTCTATACATGATTTAGCTCGACACTTTCCTAACTACTGTATATCCATCAAAACCTCATTTGACACCATCGCTAAGTATAAAATCCAAAGTACAAACTTCAAACTTATATTAAACATGCTTTTGGACAAACTTTCCAAAACTTTAGTTCGATCTGGATGTAATCATGACCACATTCATCATCGCCACATCGATCTTTTTCTCCGCCAACAACTTCATGGCCAAATAATTGTAATAAGATCATCAATTTCATCACCTAAAACACACCCTACTTAAATAGAAATAGACCCCACAATATACTCACACACACACACACAATTATTTAACTCTTTACAAAACATGAGCGCATGCAATATCTTGAAAACGATTGACCTACTCAAGTCACCGGTTCATTTGGTTACCCGATTCAACTTGTTCAACCAATGTGTCAATCCGGTTTTTCTACAAAAATAATCTTATTTCAAAAAAAAAAAAAAAAAAAAAAAAAAAAAAAAAAAAGAAAAAAAAAGAAAAAACGCATATATATCATGGCTATTGATATATTGAGCCTAAAAATATATTTACCAAAAAGGTGACATGTACCCTTTCGTTCTAGTTAATAGCTCTAGGCAACTCCCTAACGGACTAAGATAAAATTACGTCGCAATTACATATATTTAAGTTGTGTTATTTGTAAAAGAAGGGAAAAAATGGAAAAAAAAAAACAAAAACAAAAACAAAACCCGGTTTGGATATCGAGAACCGGGTTGAACCAGGTAGCCTTAAACCCAGCGGGTCTAGATAGGTTTCGAAAATCAAAAAACCAGATTAATTTGACCATTTTTTACCGGAATCGGTTGAACAGGTATCTGGTCGAGTCGGGTGTTAAAACAACGCTTATGCACACCACCGTATTATCAACAAAAAGAAAAATAAGGGAGACAACTGTGGTGGTGAGGATGTATTTAATAGCACGACTTGGTGGTGAGAGGAAGACATTTCATGGTGAATTTTACCATTACATTTAGCCTCATGGCCGTTGATTTACCAGGCCTGGATATTAGCTTGTGCATAACTGCATAGGGCCTCACTTTTCGGAAGGGCCCAAAATTTAAATCCATTAAACATTTAAAGGGTCTTAAATATGGGGGAGAGTTAATTTGTATACCAAACATTTTTTGTATACCTAATCTCCACCATCCATCTAAAAAAATCAATGGTAGAGATTAAAAACATTTTTATATTTCTCATATTTTTTATTATTTAAACATCTCATGAAATGATAATTGCTAGACAAAAAAAAAATTATACAGTCACGGCCAGCGTTTAATTATCTGTATAGACGGGCATTCTGATATACTTTTGATAAACTTTTTTTCGTTTTTTCTTTCCTTTTTCTTCGTATTTGAAAATAGCATGAGAAATCACGTATGATTAAACACTAATTTGAATATTCTAATAGATTATAGTAGTTCGTTTATGAAAATCACATGTGATTGAGATCACATGTGGGAAAATCACATGTGATTAAGACACGTGTTTGAAAAAGCACATGTGATTTTATTAGAAATATTCAAATTAGTGTTTAAACACATTATTTTTCATGCAAGTTTCAACTACGAGGAAAAAAAAAGGAAAAAAAGTAACAAATATGAAAAAGAAAAAAAAAAGAAAAAGAGAAATTGTCGAAAGTATATCAAAGTGCATATTATAGAAACATAGTTAAATGATCGTCGTGCTGGTATATTTATTTTCGCATAACGATTGCCGGTTTTAAAGATACGAGTATTAATATTTGAAAAAAAAATGAAAATGAATTTGTTAAAGTAATGGGTTTAATGTCATCCATTTAATCAAATGAAGATGGAGGGTGGGGATTGGTCCCTATGTAGATAAAGTTTTAATCAAAATATTGAGTGTTTTATTTATATTAGCAAGGGACTGTGTACGATGGTATCAAAGATAATCTAAAACCTCAAACAATATTTTATTAACTGATAAAATTCAATAGTTGGCACAGATTACCAACTATCAATAAGCGAAGAATACAATCAAATTATTGTTAAAACAATAATAATCAAACGATTACAGTGAAGAGACTGATCAAGATGATAAAACAATATGAATGAAAGAAAGAAGCATTAGCAGATTTTTGAGAGAGAATTGATGTATCGATTGTTCCAACATAACCCAAGCAGATGAGATGATTATATAGGCTAAGATCATTCACTTTAGTCCTTAAGCTATGTAGAAGTATCCATAAGCCGCCCAAACTTCTCGTTACTCTTCTTATAAGTATCCATTTCCACAGGATCAGACCCTCTACTTTATTACCTACAAAACATAAAAAACTAAAAAAGAAAATAAGCAAAAGATAATAAGTAATATGTTTAGATGTCAAATTACTGCTTATTTAAACATTCCCCCTTAATCTGACAGCTAAACATATCAAACGTAGTTAGTTTATCACATAAAAATTTATGCTGATAAACTGGAAGATGTTTGGTTAAAATGTCTGCAATTTGGTCTTGAGAACCAATCGTTTTGGTACTCAGAACTCCTTTTGCAATTTTCTCTCTGATAAAGTGCACATCTATTTCAAAGTGTTTTGATCTTTCATGGAAAACTGGATTTATAGTCAATTGCAAAGCAGATTTGTTATCACAAAATAGAACAACAGGAAGAGTGATTTTTGTGTTCAAATCAACTAATAATTTTTGAATCCAAATAATTTCACAAGCAACTAAAGACATAGATCTATATTCAGCTTTAGTAGATGATTTAGAAAGAGTATTTTGTTTTTTACTTTTCCATGAAATAAGACATTTGTTGAAATGGATACAGTAACCAGTCACGGATTTTCTAGTTTTTAAGCATTTTTCCCAATCTACATCACTGTATCCTTCCAAAACATTACCACTACTTGAATAACAATACCTAATACCTTTACCTGGAGCACCTTTCAAATACCTTAGAACATTTAAGGCAGAAGCTAGGAGACTTTAAAGGTGAGTGCATATATTGAGTAAAACAATGAACAAAATATGCAATATCATGTCTGGTATGGGTCAGATAAATGAGTTTACCAAGTAACATTTGATATCCAGTAATGTTATCAAGCAAAGGATTATCTTTAGTTGGAATAAAAGGAAGAACTGAATTTGGTTCCATGGGAGTAAACACTGGTTTACACCCAAGAAGACCAAATTCTTTAAGCAGTTCTAAACAATATTTCCTTTGAGTGAGACATATATCATTTCCATTTTTCAAAACTTCAATTCCCAGAAAGTATTTAAGAGCACCCAAATCTTTTATATTAAACTTGGTGTTGAGAAAAATCTTAAACAGATTAATTTCATTATCACAGTTTCCTGTGATAACAATGTCATCAACATAAACCAATAAGGCAATAAACTTTTTATATTTGGTTTTTGTGAATAAAGAATGATCATTTACAAACCGCACGAAACTATTTTCTTTAAGAAAACTAACAAGCTTTTCATTCCACTTTCTAGGTGTTTGTTTAAGACCATATAAAGATTTAGTGAGCTTACAAACTTTATTCTTATTAGATGAATTAGAAAAACCTTGAGGATTAGTCATATAAATATCCTCATCTAAATCATCTAAATCACCATAAAGGAAAGCATTATTTACATCTAGTTGATATAATTGCCACTTATTTTTCACAGAAATAGCAATTAAAAGTCTAACTGTAGCAACCAGCATTTTAGGGCAATACTATTTTATAAGACTTAAAACTATTTATGAAAACCGGTGACTTCTAGTACTCATTTTGATAATAAAATATGTTTATTATTGCATATTATATATTTTCTGAGCTTCTTAGACATCATTTGAATTGAAAACGAGAGGTTTTCTTGTGAAACGTGAAAGTAGAGCACAACGCGAGTTGGTACGAGTCTTAACCTAATAAAGATGTGAAACAATTAATCTTAGACATTTAGAACGAATATAAACATATTTATGGTCATTTTTAATGGAAAAACAAATTTAAAAATATTGGCGCAACTTAAAACGGCTCTCAAGAATTTTTACTATGTTCAACGAACCCGAAACATGTTATAATGAAAGTTTAATAAAGCTGCCACATATAACCCCTCACACCTCCTCATTTCTATTAACGAGGATGGCTGCGAACCGCCGCGTTGCGGCGGGGCAGTGATCAAGCCATTGTACATGTGTCGGGTTTTAGCAGCGTGTGTTTTATTCGTTACGTACTACTTTTCTGACATTTTTTTTTCGTGGCTTTTATTTTGATTTGTGAAATTAGCGTTTTAAAGCCTTTTTTGTTCCATCATATAAAGCAATTCAAAACCCAAAACAGAGAGACCAAATAAGATACTTGAAAGTAAATGGACAGTGTCTTTTTTTTTTTTTTTTTTTTTTTTTTAATCAATGAAGAAGTTTATTTGAATGGTTGCATGTGTGGACAAAAGAAAAAAAAAGGAAACATATACAAATGAAGCCCACGTAACACACCTCTCTACATAAGATAAATCGAAATGAAAAAAAAATACTGTAGAGGATTGTTGCTATTCCCAAATAAAATACAATAAAAGCACTTGATATTTGCTTTACTTTGGTAGCATCATGACAAAATGAAGAAAAAGGAAAGATATAAATTTTTTGTTGCAGCGTTTGGACTAGTAAATGGACCGAGTGTTTTTTTTAGCCGGGCTTGTTGTTGGGCCAAAAAAAATTTCGGCAGCCCAGCTGGCGTCATTTGCCATGGAATTATATATATAGTAATATAACCCTATACAATATGCACCTTCATTTCTCTCGAACCCTAATATTTCATTCTGTTTCCCCCTTAACTCTACCGCTGTCACACCATACATGGCCACCACCACTACCACACGACACCGCCACCCCCACCTTCGAAACAACAACAAACCCACCCTTATTTCACCTTCCTTGTCTTCGATCTGTAATGTACGCGCTGTATAACCACCCACTAGCCACCACCGCCGCCGTACTTTGATTGTTTTCTTGTTTTGGTTAGTATGGTAAGGTAGATCGATAGGTTTAGATGATAAACTCACCGATTCTCACCCTTGTGTGAATCGGTGAGGCTCTCGTATGCCTTATTTGGTCTTGATTCGAGCTCACCTTTAAGCTCAAAAGCTCAATTGGTTGTTTTGTTATTTGGTTTGTTTGTTGGGTCACCTTGGGTCGCGGCTGGAACTGAACCCACTCATGGGTTTTGGTCAATCATGGGTAGCTAGGATTTGGTTATGTCTTTTGGTTAGAGTTTTGTCCGTTTGTGTTGTCTTGCTTGCGGTGTAGAGTCACAGCCGAAACCTCGTGGTCTCGGCGAGGTAAGATTATTTGGTCCGATTGATTTGTGATAATATGGTGGTTATTATGACTTGGAACTCGAGCCATAGGATTAGATCCGGCCGAGTATTATTGTGGTTGATTGTGACTTGGACTCAACATTGTGATGTTTTGTCCATGTCGTGTGTTAGCCGAGACCCCGTGGTCTCGGTGTGACCTCGATAGCCTATAATGGACTTATGACTAGTAACTTGGACATTATTGACATAATTGACTTTTGACCCGGCGTTATGACCGAGGGATTGATATGGAGATGTGACTCGAAACGGAAATATAACTTGTGACACAATTTGACGTGATAATAATTAAAAGAAAATAAGTAATAAACATACTTATTAGAAATAGTAATTTACAAAACTTATTTGTTAATTATTTTATATATATCACTAAAAGGAGAGTTAAAGTGTAATTATTTAATTTTGAAATGAAAACGGAAAAAAACGAGGGTTATTAGACGTTTCGAGGCACGTTTATCCTAGTATACTATTTGGGATCATTTGTTGGATTATTTAGCTGGTTGTTGATTGGTAGTCGGATTATTTGGGATTTTGCAACATGAAGTATATTCTAACTTGGAATATTATTGGACTTTAGACATTATGAACACTTGGGCGCGAAACGACTTAAGTACATTAGACTCATTATGAATTTAATGTATTCTAGCCGCTATGGACAACGATGGAAATAATATCTAACGAACAATAATATTTATAACATTTGTTGTTTAATTTGGAAATTAATTAAGTCATTCGACTTGGAGACGTCCTCTAAACGGATGAGTCATGGCGAATTTCTATTTAAACATATACAAGTATGTTTCATGAAATTAAATGGGGTTATGGAAAAATATCGACGACTACCAGTCTATCCTTTTTATTTGGTGTGTTTGCTATGTGGGATCACTTTAGGTTATCTCCATCATCTCTTCTTGACTTTTTGTCTTATTATTCGCGACATCTTCATTGTTCGTTCTTCGTTTGGCTTGTGTACTCTAGAGTCAGTGTCTTCCTACCGTAACACAAGCGATGATACCAAACTCTAATAAAAGGATAAAATGATATTATTTTGGTAATGTAATTGGAATAACTATGGGAATGGGAATGGGAATAGTTAAGTTTTGGAAACTTTTACGCCTTAGATTATTTTATGGAATATATGTTAAGACTAGTCTTTATATTATTAGGTCATGCCGATTCCGTCATGCTGTGAGATTCTAGTTGCTGTTATGCTAGGTTACCCTTGACTGTTGAGCTGTGCTACTGTTAGGATCGTTGTGTTGTTCCGTCCCAGTTATTGATGTTGATATTGCATTGCTGAGACTAAGGTGAGTTCTCGTAGCCCCACATTTTAATATGCTTTACCTTGGGGTGGAAATGGTACTCAATGCTTTCAAGTGTTTTCATGATTTGATCCACTGTTTTCATGTTTTTGGACAATATGTGTGCTTTGATTTGCAATATGTGTCTTATTGTGCAAATTCCAATTTGTGTGACTTGGCTTGAATGTGCTCAAATAATTTTGGGAAGTGGCACCCAATATATCATTTTGGGAAGTGGCACCCGGTATATCATTTGGGAAGTGGCACCCTGACTATGTGTAGACCAATTATATGTATTTGCAGTCTGAGATAGTTTGCGATCTTTACTATGTGCTCACATTTGTATATCTCCCCCACTGTTGTGCTACATTATATTATTCACAGCTTCGTGGTTTAACTTTCAAACCTACGAGCTCACCAACATTATGTTGACGTTTTCTAGTACCATTTTTAGGTGAACATTGTTAAAGTATTTGAGGGCACATTTATTGGAGTCAGACTATTTGGTACCTTACTACCATGTTTTCAAGACAATAAGATTTCAATATGGAGATACTTTTACTTTAAAGAGTTATACAAAAATTGTTTTGTAATGATGTAAACTATTATTGAAATTAATGTATGGTGTGTACTATAATGTTATGCAATGTGCCTTCTGTAATATCCCGTGAAATTTCCCTCTTAATTTTAACGATGGGTAATCTATAATATCAACTTAATTAACCGTTTTTACGGGCTAAATTTTTGCTTTTATTAAAACTATTAACATTACTAAGATTACGTATCGACTGTTTATTGAACAAGTTTATTTATTTATCGAGCTTATGAAAATTTAAACAAAAACTTAACTAAACATACACTAATAGCATGGGCCTCGGCCCACATCTCAAAACAACCCAACGGACCCTTATTACATTTTCTTTTCTTCCTTTCTGTTGGGCCAGTCCTCGACACAAACCCAAGCACAAACAAAAACCTTTATATTATTTTCAAATTACATGTCCTAGGCATGTTTACTTTGGCTAGTTTGCTCGCAAATTTCCTTAACAACCTACGAATATTTCTGCACAACTCGATTCACCTCCCAGCTGAGAATCGTAAGCAACAAACTATTTTATTTGACTCGATCATCTACACGTCTAAAAAGACCCAAAGCCAACCCCGTTTGTCACAATACCAACTAGACTCAAAACTATTTTTGTCCTAGCTCTATGTATTGTACCAACTCTAAACGACTTCAAGCGATCCTTAGATGTTTTCTAACACGTTTTTAACATTGCTTTGACCTTCAAACCTATCCAAACGAGCCAAACAAAATAACCATGATCATTTTTGTTTTCTTCTTCTCGGCAAAGACACCACAAGGATGATACCATGCACCAACTATCCTATTCACTCTTTGACTCCAAATGATGATCATGAAGCAGGCATTTGAACACATATTTAAGAGGGATTGACCTTCCCTTTTGTGCCAAAGACCTCAGCGCAAAACCATGGTTTCTTTGTCTCCTTATCGTCGGAGATTTGCACAAGGACGAATTATGCTACTTACTCTCCATTGACTTCATCATTACACTTCTACCAATCCATACCCTCTTCATCATGGTGCATCATTTCACTAAAAAATCTAGTGTCTTCTTCTTTGTGTCATCCCAAAATTCTCGCTGACACATTACCAACTCCAATTGACTATATTTTTAAACATATGCTAGCTTCCCTTTATAAAACCATGCACACTACCATCTGTTCTCACCACGAATCAAAAACAAAGACAAAACATAAATTGTAACCCATTTCGTTTACTACTGTCGCGAGAGGAGGAAGAAGGAAGAAGCAGAGTTGAAGTTGAAGCTTAACTTCGTTTCTCGTCCATCCCTTGTTCACATGCTTCGGTCGTCCCTCACCATCTTTTGGTGTCGTAAGTCTCCAAACCCATTTCGATACGTAGCATAACTTCATTGTTAGGTTTCTTTAAAACTTTCATGTCGTATGCATGCTCATTCGATATAGTCGATCCCATGCATCCGTAGCATAACTAACGTGGTATTGTCAAAACTTGTGTGGTCATGCAACGAATAAACTTCATCAACAAAAACTACATATACACGAACGTAAGTATTGGCTCTTGTACACAAGTACTTATTAGAGACAAAATTCTTCTTGTAGCTTATTTTCAAGCTTATATCTTATCAGGTTAATATCGTGAACCCAAACCAAACACATAAACAAGCTATAAAGCCCAACCCATTTTACCAAGTTCTTATTAATAATCAAACTACATTTTAAATGTTTTTAGCGTAAAAGAACTATTGAAAAATTTCACAAAACGGATTAAGGTTTTTGTTTCGTTTTGAACGAGTTGGGTTTCGTTTTGTTATGAGTCGTGGTAAACACAAGGATAAATTGGAGTTATTTTGAGCTCGGTTTGGTTTACACGAATGGAACCCAAGTGCTCATTTGGAGAAGAAAAAACAGGTTTTGAAAAGAAACACAAACTCAAATGTATATACATGCAAGCCACGATTGATTTTTTTGACAAGTGAAATTTAACACAAAATAAATCAATGATAAGTAACAGTATATAGAGTTAAAGGAAAAATGAAACCAACAAACACCATTAGCTCAGATGGTTGTGTCGTTGGTGTTGTAAGCAAGAGGTCTTGAGTTTAATCCTTAGCAATGGCACTTTGCCCAATTTTTGTTATTTTTGCAACTTTTGCTTTTGACAGTTTCAGCCCCTCCAATTCGAGTAACTTGCTACTTTTCTTAAAAACTTTTATAAGTTGTATAACTTATATAATAAATTGTTACATTTTCAACCCCTCAACTTTAAACCACTTGACATTTTCTAAAAATCTTTACGTTTGTAACTTATATAGTTTTTACAACTTCAATCCCTCAAGGTTGAATACTTGAACACTTTTCATCCTAAAACTTTTGTAAGTTAATAAACTTATGTTATTTTTACCATTTTTCGCTAAATAGATTTGTCTAAACACATATTTTATATGGCGACCACGTCGACGTAAACTATAAATAATATATTGTCCTAATATATTATTTAACCACGACTTTGATAAATATATATTGTATGTATATTTTCACACCTTGAAATCAAACAAATCTAATAAATACAATTCGCCTTGTATTTATTCCCACTTCGATCGTACTTTAGCCAAAGTTGAGCCAACTCTCATATGAATATATTGTATATATTCCCGTACTTACTCCAAGAGCCAATACTTACAAACATTTTTACAACTACATTTTTATATACATTATCGAAAATCAAACTAATTTATGAAACTCCGCATAAGCAATAACGATACTTTATACTTAAAGACAACACTTACTAAATGCAACGGAACCTCCTTCTTTAGCACGACACCCTGCCGCAACGCGCGGGCTTCCAACCTCGATGAATTAAAAAGACCGGGTTATATCTAGCCTTACAGTCCAATGTCTCAACAAGAATAACGAGTAATTGTAAGTTGCAAGAGTCCCACAAAATCAAGGATTATTCTTAGGATAGGTTATAAAGACTCCTTAAAACACTATTTGTACTTTGTTTTGTTATTTTAATTTTGTTTAATTTCTTTTTTATTTTTATACAGTAATTTTTTTATTATAAAACTACAATATTGAAGTATGGAAAAAAATATAAAGTTTAACACGTAAAAAAAATTAAACTAACAAACAAAAAATAAGATAAACAAACTGATAAAAACCGTGTCTCTTAGAGGGGAAGGTGTGATCTCGTTGTAGCTCGTTGTTGCCACCATGGCAACTACTCATCCCTCGCCACAACACCACATGACTTCCTCATCACTCGCCAAAACCATCCTCCTCACCTGCACGGCGAGGTGAACTTCTGACAAAAGAACTGTTTGGAGATGGAGCCCAATTAATTTGAACGGTAATATTCCCGTTCAACTATTTTTTTTTCCTAACGTTATTTTTAGTTGTGTGTAATTTAGTATGCTGTAATGTAATTTTATTTTTAATGAAATGAATTTAGTTTATTTGATAATTTGAATAGAAAAATAAAGTTTTAAGTGGTGGAGACCAAATGAGTAAGTTGTAGTTAGTTGTGAGTGAGGAGGGTTGTAAGGGAAGGTTTGTTAAGATGATGGTGTCACCCCTAGTGCCCAAATGAGAAGGGTTACCTCCTCACCACACCTAGTCCTCTTATAGGTTTCTTGAAGTTTCTTTTTTGAGTATTTTACATATTTGGGTGTACCACCATGAATGATATGTATATATGAAAAATTATACTGTAATAGTTGTTAAATATACATGTACTAATATTTGGGTGTAGCACAACCAATTCTATATCATGACCAAATGAAAAGAACCAAGTAAAAAGAAATATAAATTAGACTAAACAAAAGGTGATTAAACATGAATTAGATAGCAAAACATGGTTGATCAAACAATAGAAGTGTGATTGTATATCCTCTTCCCATAAATTCATCTAAAAATAGCAAGAAATGAGATAAACCAAAACAATTTGAAATGTAACTATCGTTAATCGAAAGCATATTAAAAGGTTTAGAAAGTATAAAAAAACATCTTATACATTAAAAAGAGCATGATTAGAAAGAAAAACTAACCGAAATCACAAAGTACCATAACAATAACATATGAGGAATATAGCAACTATGTCAAAATACTAAATGGATTTAAGTTTTAATCTTTAAAGTTTAGCAAAAAACTTCTTTGCTAATGAAAATTTGTCAATTTGGATGTTACCATACTCCAAACATACCTGACTTTGATGCTCATAACCTTTATATATTATATAATCAAATATTAGTATGCATTACCTTTATATATTGATGATAATGAACAACGAAAGAATAAACCTGCAAAAAGAAAAGAAAAGAAAAGAAAAAAAAAGAATAAGAATGAAAAAGTACATATAAAAAACATAGCTCATTTCTATTAAATTAATTTTGTTTTTAACACAAATTAAGAAAAGTTAACTATACGCAAAGCTTGCAGGGGGAGCAAACAAAAATTTCAAACTAAAATTGAAATTTTATTAGAAGGCCCATTTAAATGCATGAGTTGTAAATAATTAATTAAGCCTTTTAAATACATTTGCTAAATTACCGGGGTTGACTAATTAGAAAAAAACACCCCACTAAAAATTGATGCTTAAAAAGATGGGTTTAAAAAATAAGTAAATCAATTTAAAGACTTTGCCATTTGAATGCTTAGAAGGTTGTCAAATTAAAAACGAACAGTATATGTTTCAAACGCATGCAATTAATGATAGCTGAAGATATCTTAGGAAAGAATTGTGCTTGCCAAAGTTGTATCATATCTCATTTGGAATGTATCAAATTCTTTCCTGGTTGACCATACAGCCATCCAAATGACGAATTCAAAACTCTTGTGTGGACAAGTGTCACAATAATAGCTCAAGATATTGCAATAGAAGGCTAAAAACTGTGTTTTATTAGTAGTTTTGGATGTGGATTTGGACTTGGGTGGTGTTGTTATTGGTTTTGGATTCTGCTAGGAATAGGTTGTTGAGGATTTGTTTGTGTTCGTTTTGGATTTAGATTTGGAGCCGAGTAGTTTTGGATATGGATTTGGACTTGGGTGGTGTTGTTATGGGTGGTGTGATGTTTGTTTCGGATTGTTTGGATTGTTGGTCTCGGGTTCGAGCCGTGACTTGTCTAGGTTTCGGCTAAATATTTTGAAACGGGAAACTTAACGATATATATATATATATATATATATATATATATATATATATATATATATATATATATATATATATATATATATATATATATATATATAAACTTAACGATAATATAACTTGACGATAATAATAAACGTGAACTAATAAATGTGAAACAATAAAACAAATTGATATAGTTAAGTGGATTGTGACATCGGACTTGGATCCGGATATTGATATTGTGACGTTATTTGTGATGGACAAGGATTGGGCGCATTGGATTTACGAGTTGGTTATTTAGACATTATGGACCCTTTGGTACTAACAATACAAAATGGTCGATAAAACTAAACAACTAAAGTTAACACGAATAATGTGTTCAATTGTATATTATAACTTGTGACATTTAGCGATATATAAGATATTTATGAGTCGTTGACTCGGGGAAAACGTTGTATAAACGGGCAAGTTATGCCGAAATTTCATAAAATCTTTTATAAACTTTAACCGTTTAAGATTTGCTAAATAGATAAAAAAAACCTTTTCAACTTATATTGGTTTCGACGTTATATTTGGGAAATGGGAAAAGCCGAGACTAGTTATTTACGTGTTGTCGTTTATTTGAGTGTGTATTCATTTTCTTTTCGATATCTTCTTCGAGTTACTCTTTCGTCTACTTTCATATTTCTTGGGTTATCGTTCACTTTTGCCGACATGTTCATTTTCTAATTTTCTTGTCTTCCACACGAGACTTTTAAAATCTATTTTCTTCAAACGCCATTGTTATTGAAACCTTTTGTTCAAGTATTGTTTGTTGAGACATTCGAGTATTATTTCTGAGTTATGCAATTTATATTGATTAGGTTGTGCTGAGGATTACTTGACGTGACATATTACTTGCTTGGTTATTATATCTCGTTTCCTGCTGCTTTAAGGTGTGATTCATATCTCCACTTTTAATCTTTTTAATTGTTTATAAACTCTTGGAGTGAGATACATGCTTTTAAATGTTTTCTGAGCACCAGTGTTTTTGTTATGCTTTTCCTGATTGGTATGCTTTCGTGAGGATGTGCTAAGTAGCTTATCTTGCCATGCAAGACCCTCAGATCATGAACCATTAATCACTTGCGAGTGAGCGCGAATATAGGGATATAGGCTTATACGAATTGACATTCCCACTCCTTTTGCCAGATAAGCAAATTGTGGTGTACTATATTCGATTTTGCTGGGTATATGGCAAATACCCGTCCTTGGGGGCACTATTATATTATGAAATTTCGCGGTTATTGTCGACTTATGATGGATTGGTTAACGTTTTGCGTGTCATGAGCTTAGCATCATCAACAATATTATATGCACTGGGATGCCTCTATATATTGTATGTTACCTTGATTACCCGGTATTTGCATATGTTGCTTATATCACCTGATTAAAATCTTGTGCTCAACCTTATTTATTTAAACCTATGAATTACACTCAATCTTTGTGTTGACTTTTAAGCATGTGTTTCAGGTATTACTATTACTAATAATTAGCTTTGGAGCATAATATTTTGGGGCATGGTGGAGTGGCTTGGACTGAGGAGGCTTTCTGTCAAGGCAACTTAACCATCTTTACTATCTTTATTTGCATGTCATTCGTAAAACCTTTTGTGTGTCGTTTGTTACTTCCGCTTCTAAACTTTGTTATTTTCCGCTGTAAACTCTATTTACTTTTCCGTTGCTACTTTGATAAAGAGTCTTTGAACTCTAAATGGTTTGTAAACTCGAATGATATGTTTTGAAACATTTATAAACGTCCCGTGTTGTGGTCGTTAGCTATAAATGTGCATGGTTCCTTTTGCGTAATACCCCCAGCTATGTCAGCTGCCATATTTAAGTTGGGGGTGTTACATATTCGTCCACCAAAGACACAACAATGGACAAACAACACGTTGTACTGCACCGTGCCTCATGTTATTCGTCCGCCGTTTGTCCCTTAGCCATTTCAATCACTTGTATTGTTTTTTATTTTTATTCATTTATTTATTTTTTGAGGAGTAAACTACAAAGATGGTCCTTGTGGTATGTGCTGACTTTCACTCTTGGTCCTTTGACTTTTTTTTTGCACATACAGTCCCTAACTCTGAAACCCTTAACACTCGTAATCCTTTGACCAAATGACGTTACATTTGACCGTTAAACACTTCTCATGTGAAAGGGTGAATTCGTCATTTTATATTTTTCTTGAGCCCACCACCACTACCTTTATTCATCTTTAATAAACTTCCATCACTACCAATCCAACCATAATTTTTTCTTTTTTCATATTTAACCACAAACACCAACTCCCACGATCATTATTTTGAGATACCAATTTTTTCGGCCATCTCCATCAATTTCCGACCACCTCAATCAAACACCCGTAATCCTTTTATATTGTACCTTTTCATGTGTACTTAATTTACACTTCAAAACACATAAATATTTCAAAAATAAACACTACTCAAATAGCCAAATAACCCAATTTTCTTGAACAAAATCATGAAACAAAACTAGGCAAATAAACAATATTTTCCATTTAAAAATGATCATCATCACCGTAACACCACTGTGATCCTTCATACCAATCACCAAATCGCTAAATCAATTATCAAATATACTAAAACATATACAATAATGTCAGTTTGATTTTATTGCAATCAATTAAATAAAAATAACAGGAAACAATCCGAAGAAAGAAAAAAAAAAACAAATTGATGAGATCTCCTTTAAAGGAGATTTAATTTCAAGAAATGATTACTGTACATTACGGTAGGTGTACATTATGGTTTTGTAGGGTAGAAGTTATTTTTGTAGGCGGCGACGGGGTAGTTTAGCGATGGTATAGAGAATAGAGAGAATATGGCGGTGGTGTAGTGAGTTGAGCACCGATGGTGGAGGCGAAGAAGATGGAGTGAGCAGCAGTAGGGGTTTGTGGGGTATGTGTTTTATGTGAAATAACATTTGACCAAACTATATGGGAAAGGAAAGATGAAATGACATTTTTACCCTCATGTGCAAGTCACATGAGGGGTATTTAACAGTCAAACATAACACCGTTTAGTCAAGGGACTTTTAGTGTTAGGGGTTTCAAAGTTAGGGACTGTATATGCAAAAAAAAAGTCAAAGGACCAAGAGTAAAAGTCAACACATACCACATGGACCATCTTTGTAGTTTACTCTTTTTTGAGTGGTGGGTATTTTTTGTGGGACCCAATCAATTTTTATTTTTATTTTCTATTTATTTATTTATTTTTTAAAGAAAGGGTTTTAGTTATTTGTGTCTTATTGGGAAATGATGAGGTAACGTTGAGATGACAGACGAATAATGTGTTATTCGTCTTCCCTACAACTTAGCACTCTAAACTTGAATGATGCACCAATGAAACGTTTAACAAACTATTTAACTAGATGTTTGTTTAGTAACACATCACAAATACGGTTTTATATTTGTTTAATCAACTCAACCGACACCGATATTAATCTATTGATACTTTTTGAACATTATTTGATGATACGCCATTTTAAATAGTTGACAAATCTGGTTAGAAGATCATTTGATGGTACATATAATATAATATTTGTGATAATAAGTGTGTCCCCTCTTGAGAGTTATATGTTTCTCACTGTGTTAATACTTCAATTAAAAACGCTTTTATAATTTCAATTATTAAGATTTACACTTTATTTAGTGACCACAAAATGACAATATTTATTGAGTTCTTATAAAATGCATGAGCAGTTAAGATTAAATGAGAAATAAAAAAAATTAATAATAATAATCATACATTTCAGATGTACTTATAAAAACAAATGCATACCCATTTATTTTTTTTCCTTTAATTTAAAATATTTGGTTAGAAATACTTATCATTTTTTTTTTTAATTTTTCTTATTATTGAATACATTCTTCAAACACGGGTTCTAAACTAGTTAAACATGAAAAATTGAATTACTCTCTCCGTCTTAAAATATAAGTCAATTGTGACTTTTCAAAGTCTTTTTTTCCCCGACTATACTTGATGAAAAGTATACAAATGAAAATATATTTAAAACACAAATCCATTTATATTTCGCATTAAGTATTATATAACATAGAAATAAATAATTAAGGTAAAAGTTGTAATAAAAAGAGTTTAAAAAGTAAAAATATACTTATATTTTGAGACAAAGGGAGTACTACTTTTCTAGGGTAACGACATGAAAACCTCCATAAACCAACAAAACATGTTTCATTGTCACACATTTCAAACAATGTGAAAATGTTGTCTATCAAACACATCTTATTTAGGTAACACGTCTAATTAGGTGAGTGAAAAATGATCAACGTGCTTCGCATCTTTGTTTTTGACTAAATCAACTTCTTAGGAATGTGGCTATTGTTCTTGGTGTGTGTGTAATTACACATACATTTTGCCTAATTTAACCGGACTAAAATGACCAAAAACCGACCTAAAATGCCAAATATAGTGTGCTTTTGTGTTTATGCATGTGCAGGTATGGATATCTTGAAAAAGGACAAAAAGAAAGACAAAAACGGCAAAAACAAGCACGGGATTGAAATGAGCACAAATTATAAGTCCAATGTTCGACAAATGAAATCCAAGACCAGCTCGTGCAGCAGCACCGGCCCAAGTTGATGAATATTGAAGCAAGTTGTCCAATGGCCCAATGATATTTAAGATAAGGCCCATGTACGCAATATATATAGGCACTTGGCATTCTCAAATGAAACAAGGAGCTATGCACTAAAGTCCAACAATGAATTGCATTTAAAGACTAGCCACGGAAATAAAAGACCATTGCCACGTGCTACTGTTGTTATCTTTTGGGCATTCGGCCAAATGGAGAACAGAAAAAAATATATATATATAGAAAGTGGGTCACGTTGTGTTCTCTTGAGGCTAGCGACAAAAGATTGAAATGCAATTTATGATGAAGACTGGCGCTTGATATTTACGAAGTGGAATAATTTTTTGACCAGCTGCTATATTTGCAAATTGAAATCTTTGTCACTAGGAGGCATGTGAAGAAATAACAAGAGATTAACCATTTGAATACACTAGCAGGGTACCCGCGCGTTGCAGCGGCGGGTACCCTAAATTAAAATTTTCTGATGAATCGTGTAATTTTAGCTTATTATGTTCTTTTTGACAATAAATTTACGGATATCAAAATTTTGTTTAGCTCGTGTCTGTTCGGGCTCGAGCCCGTTGGCTCGTGTCCGTTCAGGCTCGAGCCCGTTTGGCCCATGCCCGTTCGGGCTCGAGCCCATTTGACCCGTTGCCCGTTCGGACTTGAATATTTGTATAATGTGCTTTATTATTTGTATTAGTGACATTTAATGCAGGAATTGTGTTTAAGTTGGTTGTACAATATGCTTGATAATTTGTATTTCTTATGTAAGGGGTGTTTTAATAAGTGCATTAATTGTATTTATTGACCGGTTAATTAATTGTATTTAATATACATAATGTTTTATTTATTATATTTAATGTTAGTATTAATGGTATGTTAGAATTAAATGAGGGGAAAATTGGCGTGTACTTTAGGCTTATTAACTTGGAAATGTCTAATTATATTTCATCACTTGTACTTTAAGCTTATTAATTTGTAAGGCTTAAAATTAAACATGCTAAAATTAGAAGGCATTCCTCATTTATAATATAGTAAGATAAGTGTCACGTGAGGCACTTTTATTTGATAGCTAGCATGCGACAAAAGAAGAGAAAAAGAAATAATCTTGAAAGTTGGCCACGTGAAGTCCAAACTCACTAGCCCATCGAATGGTGACAAAACAAATGAAGAATGAAAGTTATCAAAGCCAAAGTGATCCCAAGCTTTTTACTCTCATGCTGCTAAAAAAAAAAAAAAAAAAAAAAAAAAAAAAAGTTTTTTGTTTATATTAATTGGAGTGGATACACCTACCCACTGGGTAGTTTACCCAGAAGAGGTGGCACTGATTCATTGGGAGAGAAGAATAATATTCTTCTTTTTCCACCAACAAATCATTAATTTTGTTTTAATTATGTTTTAATTCATGGTGGGTAGACTACCATGTGGGTAGCTTAAGTTTTCTCCGTGGTAGAGCATGTGAAGCCTCCTTGATTTCTGAGCATCAAATATATTTTTAAAGAGAACATCACATTGAATATTTTGCTCTTGAAGACTTGCACGTGAAGCTCAAACTGCCAAAATATTTCAAACATTGGCTATAAATACATCACCAAATTCAATGCTATGAGAAGCTTTTCCTTACATCATTTTTCGCACACATACTTTTACTTTTATTTTTAGAAATAGGATAAATAAATTAGATAGTAGATTTATTTCTTTGTAATAGCTTAATATTTGTAGTTTATTTTTAAAAGCTTATTGTACACCTTATTTCAAATTGAATGAAGATGATGTTTTCTTTTAATGGTCCAACTTAGCTTACTACTCTTCTCATCTATTTCTTTTATTCTATTTCTTTTATCTAAAAATCTATTTTAGCTTAATAGTTTTTTGAAACTTATTAGATTAGCTTATTGAATAAACATTTTTTTATATTTTATTTCTTTTCATATTTTCTTTAGTGTTATTAAATCTAGTAATTTTTAGCATAAATCAATTAGTCTCTTTTAATTTCAAACTTTTTCTTAATAAATCTATTTAGTTTATTTCTTTTCATATACTTAGTTTATTTTAGATCTATTAAGTTTTTGCCATAAAGTTTTAATCTCCTACCTTTATCTTAGCTTGTTTTGATTAAGGTTTAGTATTTTGATTAGTACTTCCTTAACCAATAAGCTTCTTCCATAGTTTAATTGGTTCATATTATATATTATTTGTACTAATTTTTCATAAAGTTTTGATTTTTATTAGTTTCTCATCATTTTCAACATCTAAGGCTGCAACTTAAGGGTTTTATAAGCTTACTTATTAATAAAGCTTATAGCTTTTCTAGTTTTTATAAAGTTAATTAGTGATTAAAGTCAAAAACTTTATTTACTACTTGGTAATAGTAAAACTATTAAAGAAATAAACTTTATAATTTGACAAGTTTATAAAATCGGATGGTTAATTTCGTCTCATCTCTTAGATCGGGTTCTATTTTCTATTCCTTTTCACTTTTATATAATTAGTTTATTAATAATCATGTTTGTTGGAATATTTGTTTTTGTTAGTTTAATTGAGATGAGTAGCAAGTAGTTTTTTAGTGTTTGTTAAGTGATATGGATTTGTGATTTAAGTGTGAATTAATAAAAAGGGATTGCGATTAATAATTAGTCAAATTATTTAGATTTGTAGTTTTATTATTTGAAGGGCAAAAGCCGGAGAATAATCGAATTACACATCTAGTAATTATTTTCTTTTTAAAGGATTGTTTTCAAAATAAACCAACGTTGTGAGAAAATAATCTTGTTTAAGGAATATAATTCGTCATCAAACCTTAGTCCACACTTAATAAACTTTTCACGTCACTTAATAAACATATTTCCCATATATCATCTTATATACTAAAAGCTTAAGTAGTCTTATGAATAAATGTTTCATGAATTGATGGTACCATATGCAAGAGTTAAGATGGGCGAATTGAATGTAAGAATATGAAGAGCGACTATTGAAGTTGAAGTGGTGTTGGAGTTATAGGAATGTCATTAATATAAGAAAACCAAAAGATTGTAAACCCTCAATCTCATTGCCTCCCATGAGTTACAACTTACAAGAAAATCATACTAAACCATTATATAAAGAGTTGTGTGGGAATGTGAGTTGGCCATGCTTTCAAACATGGAATGGATGGTTGCACGCATGCCATTGGTAGGTTCTTACAAGGTTAAATTCATCTCCTCATACTCATTTTAGTCATTGTATATGAGTAGTCGATTAGAAGAGAAATATATGTTGAATGTATAGTCGTATAGGTGTAGGTTGTTGTGTTGTGTGTTGTGCCCTCAGTGGATTGTAGCAATGGAGGTCGATTTTAATTTTAACTCGATTAGTCAGCCCATGTTTTTTACTGTGTATATATACACAATATAATCATTTTCGTGGTTTATTCTATGAGTAGGCTTGCAATGCATAAAGTTTGATTTGTGTACCTCTCTATGATACTATTGGTAACTTCATTTTTATCATCCTTCTTTAATATTTCTTACTCAACCATTTGTAAATATTGATTCAAATTTTGATTTTTTTTTCTGAGTAGTGGCAGGGCGGTAAACTTTATCTTGGAGCATGCAGAAATTGATATAGTTTTTGTCCAAGATAAAAAAAAGTTAACAAATTGAGCTTAAATAACCCTTTGAATTAAAGTATCAAGTTCATTATATATTTCCATCAATTATTAAGTGCGGTTTATCTTTGCAGTTACTGGATCCGGAGTGTATACAAACTCGACGCCTCAAGAGTGAGAAATTAGTTTTTATAAAAAATATATATTTGGTTGAGAAATCAAAATATTAGCCTAAATAATATCTTGATATTGTGGTTGCAGCAATTGTTTGCTTCACTGCAATAGAGGATGAGGAAAAAGAATCCTTAAGTTGCGAATAATGATAGTGTATTATCAAAGTTTTGTAATTTGACTATATGCATATATTAAGTTGTTAACTATGCATTATGAAATGTTGGATGAATAATAAATGTAAGACTTCAAGATTGAATCCAAATATGTACAACCGCGCCATGTTTAATTGCAAGAAGTAATGAAGGTGAATACGAAGTGTTTGTTGGAACTGATGCGTGTGGGATTGCACCAGGCTTTACCTCTCAAGGGATCTCGAGAAGCTTACAACCCCCACCAGGCAGTGTACCTGATCGATTTAGTATAGTATAATGACAAGTACCGGGGGATTGATCGTTCAGCTAGGAATAGTGTCGCTAGGATTAGAAAACCTAAAGACTAGATCTAGAGATGAAGGATGATTCTTTTTGTATTTTTATATTTTTATAAAAGCAAGTAAAAATCTCGGTTTTGAAGGAGTTGGGCGGAATTAGTTGCTAGTCAACTAACCCAATAACTAAAGATGCAATCAAAATAAAATACTAAAAATAAAAATAAACTAAATTATACTAGAGGTGTGAGCAATATATGGGATAATTGTGTTTACTTAGATTTCACTACTCCCTAGATATCTTTTACACGTTAATTACTTGTTACAGTTGCGTGGATGACAGATTGTATTCCTTAACACCATTCATTGGGTGGTGTACTTACTTCCCCAATCCTATAAGCGCCTACTTCACTCCTATGTCGAGCCGGCTAAGAAGCTCCTAACATGGGATCACTAAAATTTGCTCATGCATTAAATACAACCAATAAAACCTAGTACACATCGGTTCATGTTTCTTAATACGTTCAAGCATGTTACACAATGGAGATCTGCCAGTTTTCTTAAGCCTAACATTGAAATCATTCATCCATTACAACTATAAACAAGCAATCAACCTATAATTAACATCTAGGTTTCATTACATCTAAGCAAACACATGATAGATCTAGCCTAGCATGTTAAAATCAAGACAAGCATAAGATATATTCAAACAACACATAGACATATTGAATGAATTGAAAGAGGACTTATCTTAATTGAACATGAAAGGTTTCAAGGGGTAAAAACCCTTGAAAATACTGTAAAATACGACCTAGGGTTTATTCGGTTCGACCCTAGTATTCTCCACACAAGTTCTTCCTCTTTATGAATGAAAAATAGAAAAGTATTTATAGATTTTAGGAGGTGACGGCGTCAAGAACAAATGTCTGACGCCGTCATCTCGCCGCCAAATAGTTTCTCGGACTGCCTAGATCTGGGTTTGACGCCGTCACGTGTAATCCTTATGCAGTGTAACACCCCCAAAATTTGATACAGCGGAAGACCCAACAAGCTTTCGGGGTGCTACGGGGATTGGTATCCAACACAAGACAATATAGAACGAGATAAAGTAAACATAATAAAAACACAACCAAAACGGGGTTTTAAAGTTTACATTTATCCCAACATCATTCAGAGTCAGGCCCAAAATAAATAACAATAGGTCCAAATTTAATTATCAGAGTTTAGAAAATATAGATCCATAACCGTGTGCCACAGCCGAGCCTTCCAATCCAAGCATGCACCTCAACACTTAATTACCTGAGAAACGTGCTAAAAGTCAGCTTTCGCTGGTGAGATCATAGGTTTAAATTCAACTAATAATATAGTGGACATGTACGCAAAACGCTTGCTAGCTAGACTAAGGATTCGCTAAAAGCCTGCGGATACCCTCCGCTCTCAACATAACACACGGATACCCTTCCGTAATAACCAAAACACACGGATACCCTTCCGTAACAACATAGATATTCGGGTAACCCCCGCAATACCAATAAATACTCGGATAACCTCCGAAGTAATAATAACCTATAGGTGCACACTACAGTATCTAAATAAGTCAACCTTGAATAGTACACACAACATATATGTGACTAAAGCTGACAATCCCAAATAACCAAATAAGCCAACCTTGAATAGTACACACGACATGTGTGACTAAAGCTGACAATAGATCCTAGTCCATACGCATAGCAAGTTTAGAAAGCATATAAAAGCGATAATAGTCCACGTAAAATAATTTGCACGTTTCTCACCCCAATCGTTGAAAACATAGTTCAAGAGTAAAAAGTGGGGCTATGACTCACCTCAAGTCCAGAAATATAGCAAGACGAGGTAGGTAGCAATAAGATGTATGATAACTCACGAAACAGCAACTACGGACTTGGCACGACCTAACAATATTAACTCTTTCAGAAATCATTTCCTCAAATATATAATATTCCCAAACCCGGACGAGAATCCGTTTTATTACCGAAAATCCATTTCGTATTAGTTTGGTGTATTTGCGTTTGGTATCCATACGGGTGGTGGGTCGACTCAAAACAAACCAACAAGATCGCACATAGAAAATATAATAAACTATAGATCTAATATTAGCCCAATATATCATTTAAATAAATCGCCAAAGTTTATCAAATCCGTCGATTTGATAATCCTCATATTTATTTACGTAATATACCGTTCCAAGATTACACCCAATCTAAAGCACATATAAAGCACATAGCACATAATTACTATATAGTATATATCATAGTTTAATAAATTCCTCGTATATATCGTCAAATTGGCCAGATTTCCCGATATATACACTCGCAATCTATTACCCTTTACATATACTACAACCTATGGGCGTCGTAGGATACGATGCCCACTAATATATTCGTTTCATATAACCAAACAACCCGGCTCAACCTTACGGTTGAGTGGTTATTTACTTATAGAAAACGTCCATATTAGTCGTCATATATCCGAGACAACACGAATGTCGCAAATAATAACTTACCTGGACCCGAGTGACAACAATTTCGCCTAACTCAATAAGTTTATTCGTTATATATCCAAAATGACTTTTTATTAAACGTTTCATAATTGTCGGGAGTTTCCCGTTTATAACACAATTTTTAATAATAATAATACGTTTAATAATATTACGCCACTTTCGTAGCCTAATATGTATCTAATCGTATTATTTATAATACGACTCGTGATTATTATTATTATTAATATACGCGTTTATATAGTTATATATACGTTATTCACGTATATACTTTCGTATAAACGTTCATATTATTAATAATTATTATTACGAGTTTTATCATTCTCGTTTTACTTTTAATATTTATTGAGTTACACGAAATGGTCATATGTCCGAGTCATGACTCTCGGCTCATTGTCCAAGTCCAATAATAAACCAAAGTCATAAATAATAAACTCCGTCCAATCACAATCTCAACCACGGGCTACAACAATAAGGTCCGACTACGGTACCCGACTAACCTATCTCCGTCATCTAACGACCGTCTCATAACCGGTCCTCATATCATATACCACTCGACAACAACTTCACAATATCAAACCATAACCAAAAACCAATCCAATATCCAATTCGACCCAAAGGTATACGGCCGAGAAATAATACCACGACAAAATAACAATAACAATAATAACCAACAATTATATAACAACTTGTTCACACTAGACAATTAATAACATTAACCAAGTTAATGTGTGGGTCGGTTTACCAAGCCGACCCGAGCCCTCGACTCACTTGAGTCTCGGCTCAATACTACGAGTCGCGAGGACTCGAACTAAACATGCAACCATCACCTAGCTCACAAGAGCACCACAAAGTAACCAAATAATCCACTCGACCTCAAAAGGTCATCGGCAACAAAATAAAAATGCGGCTAAGAGCCGCGACCCACCGGGGTCAAACTAAGGCAACAACGAGCCCAAAGTTCGAGCTACAACCAAACGAGAACCCCATACGGGTCTCAACCTAGTTATACGAGCGACCAAGTTGACCCCGAGACCTCAAGGGTCTCGGTTAGGCTCGGACTAAAAATCAAGCCATCGACAAAACCATGAAACACACGAATCCATCACCAATCGTACCCAAATCGACCCAAAGAACAAGTACTCGAGCACCAAAGCTCGGATTTACACCACACCCGGATACCAAACTTAATAGAAAACGTTTTTCATCCAAGATCCATAAGCTTATCACATTTTTAATTAAAAACCCATTCGGATCTCCTCGATTCGTGACCAAGAGTCACGGTTTTATTAACCATACGAGTGAATACTCGCTCACCTTCGAACTAGAACTCCAAAACCTTGATAATCTTTCACGAATCAATCGAAAAGTGGTGAATAAAGTGGTGATTCGAAGTGAAATAACGGGTTTATAGGCGCGTGGTATAGTGGATCTAAGAGTAAAGATGATGGGGAATCGAATTATGGTGGTAGTTTAGAGTGGTGGCCGGCGGTGGCTGTGGTGTGGCCGGATTTTATAGTGGCGGCTAGGGTTAGAGTGATAGGGAGGATGAGGGAGATGAGAAAGAGATGAAAATAAGTTTGTGTTTGTGTGTGTGGGTTGAAAACCGGGCAAACACCCCTTTTGTTAACTTTTCTCTTTTTTTTTTTTTTTTTTTTTTTTTTTATAATAATAATAATAATAAGTGTAATAAATATAATGATAGTAATAATAAGATATTATTACGGTTGAGCGGGCAATATGGGTAAATGTGAAACACGTGGCCCGAACCCGAACTCATTTTAAAATTTCCATATTACACGAGAACCTCTCGTAAATAATTAAAATATATAACGGACTCGTAAGACGAATCATAAAATTATGTTAGGTAATCCTAGTGCCAAAGTCAACGTAGTACCAAGTGAGAATTTAAATATACATCACCGATCACATAATCAAAAACGAATTATGAACATGATTCACGAATACCATAACGTCATTAAATAAAATTTCCATACAATAGGTCTTACAAGTTCGTTGTGAAATGAAAATTTCAAATAAAAATTATAAACGAACTTATATCGAAATGCGGATTTTTAAAATGGCTCCCTAAACTGCCGGTTGTCACATCCTCCCCGTCTCAGAAGGAAACCCGTCCCGGGTTTCACTCGGAAAAATTTTCATCTACGAAGTGAAAAGCTTCGGATATCTCTTCCTGAACTCGTCCTCACGTTCCCACGTATATTCTGGTCCATGTCGGGAATTCCAACGAACCTTGACGAGCGGAATGCGACTCCTCTTGAGTCGTTTAACTTCACGATCTAAAATCTCGATCGGCTCCTCCACGAAATTCAATTTCTCATCAACACGAATATCCCTCATTGGAATGACGGGCATTTCATCAGAAAGACATTTCTTCAAATTACTCACGTGAAACACGTCATGAACTTTGCTCAGTTCAGACGGTAATTCCAACCTATAAGCCACGGGCCCAATTCTTTCTAAGATCAAGAATGGTCCAATGTAGCGCGGGTTGAGTTTACCACGTTTCCCGAAACGTATTACACCTTTCCAAGGCGAGACTTTCAGCATCACTTTGTCTCCAACCTGGAACTCTAAAGGTTTACGTCTCTGATCGGCGTAGCTCTTCTGCCTATCTCTGGCGGCTTGCAACCGATCACGAATCTGAGTTACTTTCTCGGTAGTTTCCAGAATAAGCTCAGGGCCTGTAAGTTGACTATCTCCAACTTCTGCCCAACCAATAGGCGAACGACACTTTCTGCCATACAAAGCTTCGAATGGTGCAGCCTTAAGACTTGTGTGGTAGCTGTTATTATAGGAGAATTCCGCAAGGGGTAAATACTTCTCCCAGCCTTTACCAAAGTCTATGATGCATGCACGAAGCATATCCTCTAACGTCTGAATGGTCCTCTCACTTTGACCGTCGGTTTGGGGATGATATGCAGTACTCATATCAAGCCTCGTCCCCAAAGCCGTTTGAAGTGATCGCCACAAAGCTGACGTAAAACGACTATCACGATCCAAAATAATAGATATCGGGACTCCATGACGCGAAATAATTTCCTTCACATATAACCTTGCAAGCTTATCCACACTATCATCTTCACTAATAGCTAAGAAATGAGCAGACTTTGTCAGACGGTCCACAATTACCCAGATAGCGTCACAACCGCTAGCTGTCCTCGGTAATTTGGTAATAAAGTCCATAGTAATCCGCTCCCATTTCCAGACTGGAAGTTCTGGTTGCGTTAGCAGTCCTGACGGTCTCTGGTGTTCAGCCTTAACCTTGGCGCATGTCAAGCACTTACTAACGTACGATGCTATACTTGCCTTCATATTTGGCCACCAATAGAACTTCTTAAGGTCTTGGTACATTTTATCGGAACCAGGGTGAATGGAGTACTTTGACTTATGCGACTCATGCATAATCAATTCTCGAATTTCTCCATATATCGGTACCCAAATCCGATCTCCAAAACATAATAATCCATCCGAACGCTTAACAACTCCTTTCTCATTATCAGCCATCCCAAATATGTTCTCGGCAGATCTATTTTCTGCTTTCAATGCTTCCGTTTGAGCTTCGAGTGTTTGAGATGGTAATGGCGATACTATAGTCATTCCCAATGACTTAACTCGTAATGGTGGTACTCTTTCCTTTCGACTAAGAGCATCAGCAACAACGTTTGCTTTACCAGGATGGTAGCGAATTTCACAATCATAATCGCTTAGTAACTCGATCCAACGTCGTTGTCTCATGTTGAGCTCTTTTTGATTCAAGATGTGTTGTAGACTTTTATGGTCAGTAAATACAACACACTTAGTTCCGTACAAGTAATGTCTCCATATTCTTAAAGCAAAAACCACAGCACCGAGCTCCAAATCATGGGTAGTGTAGTTTTTCTCATGCTTTTTGAGCTGTCGGGAAGCATAAGCTATCACCTTCTCTCGTTGCATTAACACGGCTCCTAAGCCTTTATGTGAAGCGTCACAATAGACGACGAAGTCCTCGTTACCTTCTGGTAACGCTAAGATAGGAGCACTACACAACATTTTCTTAAGCAATTGAAACGCTTCCTCTTCTTTATCTCCCCATTCATACGTAACACTCTTTTGAGTCAATTTGGTCAATGGTTTAACTATCTTCGAAAATCCCTCGATGAATCTTCGGTAATAGCCAGCTAAACCCAAAAATTGACGAACTTCGGTTGGGGTTGTAGGTGCAGCCCAATCTTTTATTGCTTCAATTTTTGCAGGATCCACGTGGACTCCTTGTCTATCAATCACGTGACCCAAAAATTGTACAGTCGGAATCCAAAATTCACATTTCGAAAACTTGGCATAAAGTTTCTCCTTCCTGAGCAGCTCCAAAATGAGTCTTAAATGTTCCTCATGCTCTTTCTCACTCTTTGAATAAATCAGGATGTCATCGATGAATACAATCACGAACTTATCCAAGTATGGCTTACACACGCGATTCATGAGATCCATGAATATTGCTGGTGCGTTAGTCAACCCAAACGGCATCACCTGAAACTCGTAATGCCCATAACGGGTTCTGAAAGCCGTTTTCGGAATATCCTCCTCACGAACTCGAAGTTGATGATATCCCGATCTCAAATCGATCTTCGAATACACACTTGATCCTTGAAGTTGATCGAACAAATCATCGATCCTAGGTAACGGGTATCGATTCTTCACCGTTAACTTATTCAACTCTCTATAGTCAATACACATGCGAAACGATCCATCCTTCTTCTTCACAAATAAGACTGGGGCTCCCCAAGGTGAAGAACTTGGTCTTATGAATCCCTTTTCGGCTAACTCCGCCAATTGTTTCGACAACTCTTCCAGTTCGGTAGGTGCAAGACGATAAGGTGCTCGTGCTACAGGTGCAGCACCAGGTATCAACTCAATCTGAAACACCACTTGCCTACTTGGTGGGATTCCCGGCAAATCATCGGGAAACACATCAGGAAAATCACGAACTATAGGCACATCTCCAATGCACCTTTCCTTTTTCTTCGTCTCTCCCTTCTCAGAAATTTGAGCTAAGAAAAGATAGCATCCCTTCTCCATTAGCTTCGGTAACTTAGTGCAAGAAATCACTGCCAATCGGGATGGGCTCCTAGAATCCTTTCGGTCTCCTAATATATTTAGGACCTCCTTTCCGTATGGTACACGCACGATCTTCTCGTCGCAAAGTATGTGAGCACGATACTTCGACAACCAATCCATACCAATGATTACATCAAAACTTCCTAACGTGACGGGTAGAAGATCTATGTTGAAGGGGTGATTCAAGAAATTTAGTGTACAACCGCGAATGATGGTATTAATCCTTTCTAGGTTTCCATTAGCTAATTCAATATCATATCCAATTTCTAAGGCCATCGGGGGTTTATCTAGTAGGGGTGCAAATGTAGTGGACACAAAACTTCTATCGGCACCAGTATCAAACAGTATGGAAGCATAACGATTATTGAGGAGGAACGTACCAGTAACGACGTTCGGATCTTCTCCTCTCTCATTCCCGAGTGCATACACTCTTCCTTGAGCAGCTCCAGCTTCCACACGTTGGTCCCCATTATCTTGTCGTCCACGATTTCCTCCAGCTCCACGGTTTCCATAATTGTACCCATTACCACCCGAGCCTTGATTTCCACGGTTCCGCGATTCTCTACACTCATTCCTATAGTGTCCCTTCTTTCCACACCCATAACAGGTAACATCTGCCTTGTTTCTTATCTCAGGAGCAGCTTGAACCATTGCAAGAGGTCGAGCTCTACAGTCCCTAGCTGTATGTCCTTTCTTTGAGCAATTCTGGCATTTCACACTACACCATCCAGTGTGATGCTGATGGCAACGATCGCACTTGGGTGCATCACCGTTCTGATTCTTCTTATCTCCATTCCCAATAGCATAAGCCTTAGCTTGTCTCTTGTTTCTGTGATCATTACTCTTAGAGTGACGGTCTCTCTTTCTCTTTCCATTCTTCTCCTTATCAGCTTCTTCTAATTCCAACGAATCCATAAGTTGTTGAGCAATTGTGATTGCCTCATGGATGTTTGTAGGCCTAGCAGAAATTACATCATTCCTCGTAGCTACAGGCAATCCATCAGTATACCTCTCAATCTTTTGAGTCTCGGTTTTCACCATATCAGGGCACAACAAGGCTAACTCCTGGTAACGACGATTGTAAGTCGCCATATCATTACCTTTCACCTTGTGGTTCCAAAACTCAATCTCTAGCTTCTTGACCTCATTCCTTGGGCAATAAGTCTGAATCAACAAGGACTTAAATTGCTCCCAAGTCATAGCATATGCTACATCACTCCCAACTGCATTTCGGTAGTTGTTCCACCAAGTCAAAGCTTCATCCTTGAAAGTAAAAGAAGCAAACTTCACCTTCGCATTCTCCGCACAACCACTGACATTAAACACTGACTCAGTCTTCTCAATCCATCTAACTAAGTAAACCACTCCTTCATTTCCACCAAACTCAATGGGTCCACAAATCTTGAATTCCTTGTATTGACATCCATTAGTACGAACAGGTGGAAAAGTTCCAGCAGAATTGTTGGAATGATTTGACTCAGCGAGTAGTTCAGCAACTCTTTGCTCCACGAGTTGGTTGATCATTGCTTGATCCACAGTAGGTGCATTAAGTGGAACATGACCATTGTCTCCCTGAACATCAACATTTTGATTCCTGTTGATACGGTTAGTGGTGTCCAGGTTGTCAGGAGTAGGGGTTTCAACATTTCGAGTAGGTCGACGACCTCGACGAGCAGGAGTAGGAGTAGTCACAGCAGGACCAGTCCTGGTAGACCTAACAGGGTTTCGACGGGGTGCCATTGATCTGTACATCACACAAGTTCATGAATCTCCATTAGAACTTATCGACATGCTCAACAAAACATCTCAACGAAGTCAAGTCATAGAAAGAATGGCAACGACACGCTATGTAATAATAAGCGAATAAGGACTCAATTTCCATAACACCCAAAATCACATAATACCATATACTAAGAACCATCAACCATACAATAGCGATCTAACATCGTTCCAACCAACGGATAACACAAAACATACTAATCGTTCCAAAAGAGACGAATACCAAACAAAATACATCCAAAATATGATAACTAGCTTTTCTAACCGAACACTCCTCGGCTAAGAAAGCAACAAGATAATATAACTCAAGCAACTAGCCACGTGGCTGACGGAGAATCCTCAACTCCTGCCTCAAGCCATCAAGATCCCTCCATAACGATCCTAACTCCACGCTATGGGTGTCTCGGTCTCTCTTGAGGTCAGCCACCTCCTTCTCTAGCTCGGCATTCCTTTGCCAAAGCTTGCGGTCGGCCTCACGAGCAGTAACGAATCCTCGCTGCAAACTATCGATATGCTCGTGGACATCCATCATAACTCTCCTCAGCTCAGTAGCCCTGCCCACAGCAACAGTCAAATCAACTCTCAAATCTGCTAAAAACTCTCCAATGACTCTCTCAAGTCGATCAGATACACGTGCAACTCTGTCACTAAGCTCAGTAATCCGAGCCCACAACCTGCCAACCTCACCCAACTCTGCATGCTCAGCAGAAACCTCAGACGATGCATCCGACTCAACGGGACTACCAGGTGGCAACTCAAACAAGAACGGATGATCAGGTGAATCGGGCTCAATCGGGTGTACAGGTGAATCAGGCTCCTCAGCCTGAGCTGGTGGTGCTAACTCATCATCATCATCATCAGGCATCTCATCCTCCTGAGGGTCATCCTCCTCCTGAGGGTCATCATCATCACCATGCTCAGCCTCCTGAGGGTCATCCTCCCGCTCAGGGTCATCAGCCTCATCCTCACCCTCGTACTCCTCCTCCTCATCGGAAGAGTACCTCATCACTCGTCGTCTCCTACTAGGTGAACCATGTGGAGATGTAGTAGGTGATCTAGGACGACGACGCAATGATGTGGGTGGCGCCTCAGACAGAAGAGAATGAGCATCAATCTGTAAAGGTGATAGAGTAGGGCGTACCGACATGCGTGCTGTAGCTCGGTGGGCAAAGCGTGGTGCCACACGAGCCAAAACCTGATGAAGAGTAAGCTGCCTCGATGTACCAGGGAGCCCTAGAGAAGATGAGGGTCCCTGCGTAGATGCAGCAGGTAGTGCTGAAGTAGAAGCTGCCTGTGACACAATAGCTGTAGACATGGCCATCTGGTAGGGGTCATCAGATGCCATAGTGGTCTGGGCAGGTAAAACTGGTGCAGTAAGGATGTCCTCAACGACATCAGGCATAAGGGAGGCCATAGTTTGTGACAACGGCGTAGGGTAGGTGTAAGTGTTTCAAAACAACTTAAATCACAACTCATAGAATCGTACCAAATATACACATCAAATAGTACCATATAATCTTAATAAAAGAATTTCAAACACCGCATATCAGAAAATGTTTATAAAACATATAGACCATATAAATCCTCGAGAACGCCATCTTATTACTAAAATCCATAAACCTCAAATCATCTCAAATATCTCATAATACCTCAAATAATAGAAGATGCTTCGGCTTGGCGGGCTGGCGGGCGGTAGTCAAGGATCATTTTCTATAAAAATACGGTTATAGTTTAGGCGTTTATTTACCTAGTTCTCTATAACCTGGCTCAGATACCAATCTGTAACACCCCCAAAATTTGATACAGCGGAAGACCCAACAAGCTTTCGGGGTGCTACGGGGATTGGTATCCAACACAAGACAATATAGAACGAGATAAAGTAAACATAATAAAAACACAACCAAAACGGGGTTTTAAAGTTTACATTTATCCCAACATCATTCAGAGTCAGGCCCAAAATAAATAACAATAGGTCCAAATTTAATTATCAGAGTTTAGAAAATATAGATCCATAACCGTGTGCCACAGCCGAGCCTTCCAATCCAAGCATGCACCTCAACACTTAATTACCTGAGAAACGTGCTAAAAGTCAGCTTTCGCTGGTGAGATCATAGGTTTAAATTCAACTAATAATATAGTGGACATGTACGCAAAACGCTTGCTAGCTAGACTAAGGATTCACTAAAAGCCTGCGGATACCCTCCGCTCTCAACATAACACACGGATACCCTTCCGTAATAACCAAAACACACGGATACCCTTCCGTAACAACATAGATATTCGGGTAACCCCCGCAATACCAATAAATACTCGGATAACCTCCGAAGTAATAATAACCTATAGGTGCACACTACAGTATCTAAATAAGTCAACCTTGAATAGTACACACAACATATATGTGACTAAAGCTGACAATCCCAAATAACCAAATAAGCCAACCTTGAATAGTACACACGACATGTGTGACTAAAGCTGACAATAGATCCTAGTCCATACGCATAGCAAGTTTAGAAAGCATATAAAAGCGATAATAGTCCACGTAAAATAATTTGCACGTTTCTCACCCCAATCGTTGAAAACATAGTTCAAGAGTAAAAAGTGGGGCTATGACTCACCTCAAGTCCAGAAATATAGCAAGACGAGGTAGGTAGCAATAAGATGTATGATAACTCACGAAACAGCAACTACGGACTTGGCACGACCTAACAATATTAACTCTTTCAGAAATCATTTCCTCAAATATATAATATTCCCAAACCCGGACGAGAATCCGTTTTATTACCGAAAATCCATTTCGTATTAGTTTGGTGTATTTGCGTTTGGTATCCATACGGGTGGTGGGTCGACTCAAAACAAACCAACAAGATCGCACATAGAAAATATAATAAACTATAGATCTAATATTAGCCCAATATATCATTTAAATAAATCGCCAAAGTTTATCAAATCCGTCGATTTGATAATCCTCATATTTATTTACGTAATATACCGTTCCAAGATTACACCCAATCTAAAGCACATATAAAGCACATAGCACATAATTACTATATAGTATATATCATAGTTTAATAAATTCCTCGTATATATCGTCAAATTGGCCAGATTTCCCGATATATACACTCGCAATCTATTACCCTTTACATATACTACAACCTATGGGCGTCGTAGGATACGATGCCCACTAATATATTCGTTTCATATAACCAAACAACCCGGCTCAACCTTACGGTTGAGTGGTTATTTACTTATAGAAAACGTCCATATTAGTCGTCATATATCCGAGACAACACGAATGTCGCAAATAATAACTTACCTGGACCCGAGTGACAACAATTTCGCCTAACTCAATAAGTTTATTCGTTATATATCCAAAATGACTTTTTATTAAACGTTTCATAATTGTCGGGAGTTTCCCGTTTATAACACAATTTTTAATAATAATAATACGTTTAATAATATTACGCCACTTTCGTAGCCTAATATGTATCTAATCGTATTATTTATAATACGACTCGTGATTATTATTATTATTAATATACGCGTTTATATAGTTATATATACGTTATTCACGTATATACTTTCGTATAAACGTTCATATTATTAATAATTATTATTACGAGTTTTATCATTCTCGTTTTACTTTTAATATTTATTGAGTTACACGAAATGGTCATATGTCCGAGTCATGACTCTCGGCTCATTGTCCAAGTCCAATAATAAACCAAAGTCATAAATAATAAACTCCGTCCAATCACAATCTCAACCACGGGCTACAACAATAAGGTCCGACTACGGTACCCGACTAACCTATCTCCGTCATCTAACGACCGTCTCATAACCAGTCCTCATATCATATACCACTCGACAACAACTTCACAATATCAAACCATAACCAAAAACCAATCCAATATCCAATTCGACCCAAAGGTATACGGCCGAGAAATAATACCACGACAAAATAACAATAACAATAATAACCAACAATTATATAACAACTTGTTCACACTAGACAATTAATAACATTAACCAAGTTAATGTGTGGGTCGGTTTACCAAGCCGACCCGAGCCCTCGACTCACTTGAGTCTCGGCTCAATACTACGAGTCGCGAGGACTCGAACTAAACATGCAACCATCACCTAGCTCACAAGAGCACCACAAAGTAACCAAATAATCCACTCGACCTCAAAAGGTCATCGGCAACAAAATAAAAATGCGGCTAAGAGCCGCGACCCACCGGGGTCAAACTAAGGCAACAACGAGCCCAAAGTTCGAGCTACAACCAAACGAGAACCCCATACGGGTCTCAACCTAGTTATACGAGCGACCAAGTTGACCCCGAGACCTCAAGGGTCTCGGTTAGGCTCGGACTAAAAATCAAGCCATCGACAAAACCATGAAACACACGAATCCATCACCAATCGTACCCAAATCGACCCAAAGAACAAGTACTCGAGCACCAAAGCTCGGATTTACACCACACCCGGATACCAAACTTAATAGAAAACGTTTTTCATCCAAGATCCATAAGCTTATCACGTTTTTAATTAAAAACCCATTCGGATCTCCTCGATTCGTGACCAAGAGTCACGGTTTTATTAACCATACGAGTGAATACTCGCTCACCTTCGAACTAGAACTCCAAAACCTTGATAATCTTTCACGAATCAATCGAAAAGTGGTGAATAAAGTGGTGATTCGAAGTGAAATAACGGGTTTATAGGCGCGTGGTATAGTGGATCTAAGAGTAAAGATGATGGGGAATCGAATTATGGTGGTAGTTTAGAGTGGTGGCCGGCGGTGGCTGTGGTGTGGCCGGATTTTATAGTGGCGGCTAGGGTTAGAGTGATAGGGAGGATGAGGGAGATGAGAAAGAGATGAAAATAAGTTTGTGTTTGTGTGTGTGGGTTGAAAACCGGGCAAACACCCCTTTTGTTAACTTTTCTCTTTTTTTTTTTTTTTTTTTTTTTTTTTTTATAATAATAATAATAATAAGTGTAATAAATATAATGATAGTAATAATAAGATATTATTACGGTTGAGCGGGCAATATGGGTAAATGTGAAACACGTGGCCCGAACCCGAACTCATTTTAAAATTTCCATATTACACGAGAACCTCTCGTAAATAATTAAAATATATAACGGACTCGTAAGACGAATCATAAAATTATGTTAGGTAATCCTAGTGCCAAAGTCAACGTAGTACCAAGTGAGAATTTAAATATACATCACCGATCACATAATCAAAAACGAATTATGAACATGATTCACGAATACCATAACGTCATTAAATAAAATTTCCATACAATAGGTCTTACAAGTTCGTTGTGAAATGAAAATTTCAAATAAAAATTATAAACGAACTTATATCGAAATGCGGATTTTTAAAATGGCTCCCTAAACTGCCGGTTGTCACATGCAGGCCGTCACCATATTAACTTTTGACGCCCTTCTCTTGACGCCTTCAGGTTTTCACTGGGTAGTCACGGACTTTACTCATGACGCCATCACAATTTTCCTCTTGACGCCGTCAGGTACTGTTCTCAGCATGGAAAATTAAGTCTTTGCCGTTTTCTTCACTTTTATGCTCCAAAAACGTCCAAAATGCTTCCTTTTCCAGAATTCACTCCCAAAGTACCTAAAATCACAAAATAAACGATTTAGGGCAATATTTGATCAAATAAATTCAATTCCGGGCTTAAATGACCTCCTAAAAGTGGTTCATTTTTCGCCTCATCATATACCCTTACACTTGAGATTTGCTTGTCCTCAAGCAAATGCGCTTTTATTCTAATCAAAATACAAGTTAGGGGTCATTTAACACTAATATAAAAGTAATTACAACAAATAATCGTTCCACTAAAGACCAAAGACAAGCACGGAGGTCATATACTAGCACCTCACAAATAGTGTTTAGATACTCATATCTCTCGGGTGTAATAAAGTATATATCACATTATGGAAATGGAAAACATCTCTCACTACCTGTCATAGCAAAATAGATTACCATAAGCTTGGGAAAAGGATCAAACCTCCACCACATGGCGTAAGCACCTAGGATAAACTATCAAAGAGGTCTTTTAAAGGGTTGTAACGTTAGGTGTAGGGATATGGAATACACGGTTTTGTTGGATATAGGCAGTCTTTACTGGTGGCGAGTTAACAATCTTGGTTAATTACATGTACAATATGGCGTTGCTAAGCCAAGACTAGATTCGACTTAAGCTAATAAATGAAAAATAACAAAAACATAAAAGAAACATAGAATGAAACGGGATGGTAGTCCGTATGTTTTATTTATTTATTTATTTTTCTTTTTTTTTCGATTTTTTTTTTTTTTTTTTTTTTTGCATACACTTTTACCCTACCATCCAAAATAATACATCACATGGAATGAAAATTCACCTTACACTTGAATTTTTACATACTTTACAATAAACTAATCTAATGACTCGAATTAAGATAATCAAAACACTTGGAGTACTTTTAAGATTAACGTACATATGGGGGTAATAATATGATGTTCTTCCCCATTACTCCATAATATTAGCACTTTACCCATGAGTCCCAACCGTCCCAAAACAATATGTACAAGGATATGACTCGACTTAGCAACCATGTAATCAATTAGATAATTAACTAAGGGTTTAAACAAATAACAATAATGCACTAAAGATGAGTGCATACACGGAAGGCTAAGGCGATTTGGGTGTACATTTAAGTGGGGTGTAACAAATTCTTCCTTTAAGTAAGATGCTTAAAGTTAGAAATGAAAAGATAGGCTCGGAGGGGTGTACTAGGGGTTTCGTGTACTAAAAATGAGTGCAACGCTAAGGGTGTGGGAAAATTAATTGACTTAACTAGCCAAATAATATGACTTAAATGGTCAAGTAATTATGATACGGGTTTAACACAAGGGTGATCCTAATGCCTCTTATCATGTAGTAAATCCTACTACACGAATGTAGTCTCACTAGCGGTCTCGGGATGCATCACTAACGCAAGTTCTAGAATCTAAATGCTACCAGTACACTAATAAGCACTAATAGTAAATATTTTCCTATCAAATCTAAAGGCGAACCTCACATATTTGGGTGGAAAATTTTTCTGAATAGTACGGTTTTGTGCTAGTCATACAATCTCCTATCCATGAGACGCTTGCTATGGCTAAAGTTTCACTCCTAAATGTTGTAAAAAATTTTAAATTTGGCGCTAAAATTACACTAACAAGTATTTCTCATAGTTTTATTACACATCTACTATCAAACAAACAAACTCAAGCGAAAGTGTATCTGTAAGGTATCATCATTTTACCCTCCCCTTACACTTAGGATGAACATTGTCCCCAATGTTCAAGTAAAGAATGTAAAAGTGAAATAAGTAAAACGAATGAAATCAAATACTCCCCTGATTCGCTCGGTATGGATAATAAGGTGGCCAGGTTAGATCTTCCTCCAAAAAAATGAACAATCAAAGCTTCCCTTCTAAAATGTAAATCATCTTCTTGTCATACATAACCTGTAAAACCTGAGAAAACAGACAAGGCAACCTCGCATAAAATCGGCGGCAATCTATATATGCTAATAAATCCTAGAAAACAAAATAAGATATAATGCTTGTGGAATGATGTTTGCAGATTTCCTGGAGATTATAAAACTAATTATTCAACAAAAACTCTTAGACTCCGTTAGAAAAACAAAACTGGTAAAAGTTCCAGAATTTTACACGTGACGCCGTCAAGAGTAAACTCGTGACGCCGTCAGAAGTGATCTGCAGAAATTCTTATGTTAAGTTTCCGAAAAATTTCTGGAAAAACTTTGTCCTACTTCCTGGAAAATCCTGCAAAACATCATTATGACTTGATACAAGCATTTGACTCTAACAAATACGAATATACATGTTCACTTAATATTGTGGAGAATCATGATCGGTTTTGTTTCTTAAAAACACAATTGGGGTTTCCCCTTACACTTATCTTTTGCAAAAATACCTTTGGATGAAGTTAAGACTAAGCCAAACAACAAAGTAAAGTATTTTCATTATTTTAGTTTTGAAACATGATCTACCAACAATAAAAATAAAGCATGCATACGGAATCAAATAACAAACAAACAAAAAAATAAAAATCACACAAAACATGGGTTGCCTCCCAAAAAGTGCTTTTCTTTATTTACGAGTCTTGTAGGTAGACTCAAGGTCATGGGTTACTACGTGACATGGGTGAGTTCCTCATTGAGGACATCTTTGGGATCAAACTTAGGTTTTAACTTCCTATCGGTTTCCTTAGTATGGTATGACCTTTCAAACTTTTCTCCATCCGGATCATATAAGATCATCTTCATTTGCCATGATCCGTCACCTTCCTTTGGTGGCTTGTCCCACCTCCATTTACACTTATCCCCCTCTCTTTTCCACTTGTTCATCTCTATGTTAATAGCCATTACGCTTAAGAACTCAATCATTTTCCTAAAGACTAGGGGGTCCTCAAAAGGATCTAGCTCTACATCTCTAGCTAAGAGCTGTTCCACCGAATGTATTTTGTCTATGAAATCTTTCTCTAGGTAGAATGGGCATTGAGGTCCTATAAAGTTTCTTTCTATCCAAGGTCCATATCTAGATGGTCTCTTATTCATCTCTACCCAATGTGGTGTCGGCTCATCCTTACAATCGTAGCTATGTTTCTTAACATTATATACCGACCAAGTATCACCCTCACCTACCGCTATCTTAGACTCTTTACAATCTATCATGGCACTAGCGGTTGCTAAAAATCCTCTTCCTACCAACAATGGGCATGTAGTGTCACTAACCATGTCTAGGACATGAAAATCCGCTAAGATAGTTAACTTCCCTATGTGAACAACTACATCCTTAATCATTCCAACCGGGTGGGCAATACTCCCATCCGCTAGACCAATCAATACCTCCGTCTCCTCTAACTTTCCTAGCGTGAGAGTGGTGAAAAGGGATAAGGGAATCAAGTTGAGGCTTGACCCTAAATCGGCTAGTGTCACTACAACAAAAATGGTTTTATAGGACCCCATTTAATGTCTTATATAGTAAGTTTATAGGACCTTTAACCTAATAGGACCAAAGTTAAAGTGTCCTATAGGAAGGGGTTGTAATAGATATTTAGGACACTTTTGGGCATCCTAATAAACACTAACATTTTGAAACTAATTTTTTAGTCCTATAAAAATGTTTACGCAACTTAAATGGCGTCCTAATAAACCACATTAAAGGATGCTTTACAGTGTACTAATACATGCTTACCCTTCTATTATGTTTTAAGACTCATCTACGGGTCCTAAAAGACATTTAAATGGGACGAAGTCGTAGTGCATAAACTCTTATTTAAGAACCAAGAAAAGGGTCCTAATACCAAAGTACCTTAAATACATTGTAAAGACCACATTTGTTGTTGTAGTTTGTATTTCAACATCTCATATACATTAGACTATCGTTGTTATTATACTGTTAAGACAATTAAAGTGCATTAGTGAGGACGTTTCTTTCATTGCATTCTACTGTGGTTCATATTAAGACACATAATATTATAGTTGTCTTTTGTATTAGACAGATCAAGTAGTAAGATAAAAATTCATTTCTTGTTTAACACCATTTGGTTGTAACATCATCCAAACTTTAGTCTTCCAACATTAACAAAGTAGACCAAGAGTAGTACTAGAAAACTAGGAGATTGTCGTGTGTCATTATTCATCATCTTAAAAAAAAAAAAAAAAAAAAAAAAAAAAAAAAAGAAAAAAGGAGATTATCTTGTGTGATCATTCATCATCTTGAGATTATACCTGCAAATAGATAGCACAAATTTGTGAACAAATCATATTTATTTAAACTTTAAAACATGATTTGAAGGTGGTAACGTATCAAGAAAATGAAAGACAAAATAAACAGTGCTACAATATTATATGCATAACCTCGTCAAATTGCCGCAAAAATGGTGGAGCGCATCCTTTAAGATTATAACAAAACAATTAAGAAATCGAACATGTAAATATACAAGGATGGGTGTTTTTTACATGTTTATCCCAATTTATACGATGATTCTCAACAAGTCAACACTAATTAAGGAGCATACAAGGTTGTAGACATTTGATTTACCTTTAACTTGGCAAACAAAGCCAATCAAAGAGTCCTAGCAATTACAACTTACAACAATTAATAAGAGTGAAAATAGAACAAAGACTATAAATTTCCTTCGCATGCAAATAAAGAAATAAAAAAAGACACAAACACTAATTAGAAGCAAGAGCACAAAATTACCAAATCATATAAAGGTAAAAAGAAATCATCATATTTATAACAGAATAGTAGAAGATTTCTTACCATCGACAACATATTTGTGCTAAACTGAGGTGTTCTACTTGTTAGAGATTAAAATAATAATAATAATAATAATAATAATAATAATAATAATAATAATAATAATAATAATAATAATAATAATAATAAATAAAATCATAGATTGGAAGAAGGAATTTACCGGCGGTTATAAATGACTACAAGGGTGATCGAAATATGGGATTACAGTTTATTAGTGGGTGAGTACAAATAGTGAGAGGGAGAAATAAAAGGGCAAAGTAAAGCCATCTTCACGAATTTGGAGCGGGAGATTTAAGGGGCAACGAAAATTGGGAGGGAAGTTAAAATATTTATTTTATCTTAAAAACATTTACATATCATTTGGTAGCAACCTTTTTAAAAGTTTGTGATAACTACAAAATTAAATTGGTCAAATAGTTAAAAAAAAGTACTGCATCATAATTGCCATTATTTTCTCTCGAACAAAAATGTTTGCTTTTGTAGGTACTTTTTTTTCAAATTCATATTTTTTGAGGTATTTTGTGAAATTTTTAGACATTTTTGCATATCTTAGCCAATAGAAATTTTTTTCCTCGAAAGGCAAAAATGTCACATAGTACCCTAAAATGATGAATTTGAAAGAAAAATACCTACAAAAGCAAAAAAATTTGTTCGCTACCCACAAAAGGAAATGGTGACATGTATGATACTTTTTTTTTTTAATAATTTGACCAATTAAATTAAGCAAAATTTTAACTAGAAGTATAAATGTGTTGAGCTTCTCGTGAGCTCACTAAAAGCTTGATTTGAGCTCGAGTTTAATTCTCGGGTCGTTTGATACCCCTAATTTAAATGTATAATAATCGTAAATATAATAAAATCGTTTATATACTGACAGAATACCCGTGTGTTTCGACAAAAGATGCAATCTAACGAATTATTTTGGTGTGTTTTATTATAAGAATTACTCTTTAGAACGTTGTTAATCAAAAGTTCGACCAATCAAAACTTTTTTTTATAGGTAACCATGGATTCTGACATTTTTAGCCAACTAGTCTACAGAGTTTGAACTCACCGTCATACAGACTCAAAATGGGTAAAGCCCTTCTTTTTCAGAAGGTTGGTGTAGTCACTTCAAAATTGTATACACTTAGTAGAAATTAAACTTGAGACATCACACATCTTAGAGTAAAACCTACATCGCATATCGGCATACGGTTCCTCGTACGGATATTTCTTTATACACAAAGCCTAAAATATACGGCCATTTGTCATTCTTGTCTCCTCCACATGTAAACCTCCGCATGGATCATCTAGAGCCGTTAGATCCCATCTAATGGATCTCACCAAACAATAAATGCATCACTATAAATAGACATGCATTTCCATAAGAAGGACCAAGTTTATTTACTTCACTTAAACACACTAAACTCTAATTACATGTGAGCGTTACCTCAACTTTTGAAAAACACTTTTATCCCGTAATTCTTTCCAATCAAGGAAACAAAATATACATTTAACATCACCTCTCATCATTAAAGTACACTAACCCTTTCTTTACATATCATACATATACAACTCCTTATGATCCATTATGTATTGTTACTTATTGTGGTATATGTTTCTATAAATAGCATCATGATTATTGTTTTTAATGCTACTAGTACTAGGGGTGGCAATTTGGGTCGGGTACGAGTTAGCGGGTTCAGGTTGATAGGTTGGCGGGTCAAAAAACCCTAACCCGAACCTGACCCATTTAAATCATCGGGAAAGCTATGTCAACCCTAACCTGTTTACACATAACTTGAACCTAACCCATTTAACTTGTTTATATATTTGGGCTGGCTGGTTAAATAGGTTACACGGGTTTTATAGGTTAAATGGGTTTCAGGTTGACCAATTTAACATGTTTTATGTACAAAAGTTGGCACACTATATTAGTTAAACAGGTTTGGGGGTCAACCCGTTTAACCTATTTAACCCGTATAATAAAATATAAATAATTTTTAATTTAAGAAAAAAAAACTTAAACAGGCTGACGGGTCGACCCATTTAATTTATTCCCAACTCGAACTTGACCTGTTTAATAAACGGGTTACATGGGTCGACCCAAACCTGACCTGAAATCTATTTAGACTCAATCGGAACCTGTTAATTTTAGTGTCAGGTCAAAAATTGCCACCCCTAGCTACTACTACCGAAACAACAACCAACAATGTGACTTCTCATAAATCCACTGGTAGTACCACCACCACCACCACAAACTCCCGCCACCAGTGTGTATATTGCCCCTACAATCGTCGCGGCATTAACCACCAATCTAATTGTTATTTAAAACCCCATAAGTAAAATAATAAGAAAAGCATCCTAAAAACTTAATGTAAGACAACACAGTAAGAAGCGCCCTATTAATTTAAATCATTATAAGACCATAACAAAGTAGTGTCCTATAAAAGTTGATATGATAGGACTACAAATCAAGTGTCCTATTAGATAATGTGATAATAGGACACTATCAAATAATGGTCATATAAAACTTGATTTGATAAGACTTAAGTATCAAATGTCCTATCAGATTCCATCATAATAAGACCCCCAACAAGTTGTTGTCGTATAAATCAACTTAATGATACTAGCATATTAAGGGTCCTATTAAGGAGCATCATAATAGGACTCAAAAACTAAATTGTCTTATAACATAAGTTTTTAGGACGCCACTTAATAAGGGGTCCTAGGATAGGGTCCTAAAAACCATGTTTTCTTGCAGTGTGTATCGAAAGCTTCGGATCTTCCTATCTTACAAGGTAAAACAAATATACCCGGATCATCAAGCTTTTTAGGCAACTTGTTTTGAACGAAGGCGGTCCCATTTTTACCTAGTTTAAATTTCTCATACTTTTCTAGGAGGGCACTATAGTAGGGGGCACGGGCTAAGACATCAATGACGAGGCGTTCAAGGTGAAGCTCCTTGAATTCATCGTCAAGGTCTTGTGTAGGAGGTGTTTCAACTATGTTTTTGACCGGTTTGATATCGGGGGTTTTATTTGATTGGTCCTTTTGAAGAATTTGGTTTTGTTGAAACACATGCTCGTTGATTTAACCGAGTAGTATTGCGGACAAGAAGTGGGTGACGAAACTGATGATATGGAATTAACGTTTAGTTTTGGGTTCTTGACCGTGTCTCTTGGGAGTGCTCCCATTTCTCGGTCATTGAGAACTTTCAACAATGTGTCAATTTTGGTGGTCCTCTCGCTTTGCTTTTGTTTGAAATCGTCTTCAGACTTAGATATGCGAGCTTCTTGAGATGCCATAAACTTAGACATCAATCCTTCAAGATTGTTGGTACTACCATAGTTGTTAGAACGATTGTTGTTGAAAGTATGGTTGGAGGGTGGACCGTTTGGTTGGTAACGATTAGGCGGATTGGAAGAATTGTTTTGGTTTTGTTTCCACCTAAGGTTTGGGTGATTTTTCCAAGAGGGGTTGTAGGAACCACCATAAGGGTTTGGCTCGGGTTTGAAAGTGTACTACTTATCTCCCGCTTCGTCGGTACGCGAGGATGCGTAGTCCGCAAAAGCTGTTCCGGGGAGTTCCACACAATCACGAGTGTCATGGGGACCACTACATAATTCGCATGAAGAAGTGATTTTGTTCACTTGGCTTGAAGGCTTAGGAGCTTCATAAGATTTCATGAGAAACTTGACTTGGTCCTCAAGTTCCATGATCCTACGGTCGGGAGTGCTAGAATTGTTCGAAGGCAAAGATATTGCCTTGACCGTTTTGTTCAAATCACGGGGATCATTCCAACTTTCGTTGTCATAGAGAGCAAGATCTTCTATGAGTTCCCATGATTGTTCCGCACTAAGATCACGTAGCTTGCCACCGGCCGATTGGTCAATGGATCGCCTTGTGGAGAGATCGATATGGTCATAAAAAATTTGGACTTGGAGCCAAAGATCTATGCCATGATGAGGGACTTTTTGGAGTAAGTCCTTGAATCGAGTCCATGCTTCATATAGAGTTTCACCTTGACGTTGTTGGAACATCAAGATATCATTTCTAAGCTTAGTAGTTCTCCCCGGTGGGAAAAATTGAGCAAGGAAACGAGTGGTGAGATCATCCCATGAGGTGATGGATCCCGCGGGTAAATGCTCAAGCCATTGACTAGCTTGATCACGTAGAGAGAATTGGAATAGGCGTAATCGGGTCGACTCTCTAGTTGTAGCATCAAGGTCTATAGAATCTACGATTTTAAGGAAGTCCTTGAGATGTTGATTTGGATCTTCGGAACAAAGTCCATGGAATGCACATCCACTTTGCACCAACCGGATGGTGTCGGATCGCAAGGGAGACACATTGGCTCCTTGGGTGAGCTCAATGGTGTTTCGATAGCCTTGGTGGCTAGGTCGGGAGTACTCTCCTAGGGTTCAGGGCCTAGAGGTTGGTTAGCTAGTGGTGGATTTTGTGGGTGGTCTTGTTGTGGTGGGATGATGGGTTCAAAGATGTTACCATCTTCCATGATGTCGGATGGTAAAGAGTTACGAACAAAAACACGAAGAAATAAGATCGACTAAAGAGAACCTAAAAATAAAAATAAAATCTTACTAGAAAGGAATCTAACAAGTAGACCTAATAAAAAGAAATTCTAACCTAGACAATAACTATTCCCCGGGCTGCGGCGCCAAAAACTTGATGCATGTGGGATTGCACCAGGCTTTACCTCTCAAGGGATCTCGAGAAGCTTACAACCCCAACCAGGCAATGTACCTGATCGATGTAGTATATTATAATGACAAGTACCGGGGGATTGATCGTTCAGCTAGGAATAGTGTCGCTAGGATTAGAAAACCTAAAGACTAGGTCTAGAGATGAGGGATGATTCTTTTTGTATTTTTATATTTTTATAAAAGCAAGTAAAAATATCGGTTTTGAAGGAGTTGGGCGAAATTAGTTGCTAGTCAACTAACCCAATAACTAAAGATGCAATCAAAATAAAATACTAAAAATGAAAATAAACTAAATTATACTAGAGGTGTGAGCAATATATGGGAGAATTGTGTTTACTTAGATTTCACTACTCCCTAGATATCTTTTACAGGTTAATTACTTGTTACAGTTGCGTGGATGACGGATTGTATTCCTTAATACCATTCATGGGGTGGCGTACTTACTTCCCCAATCCTATAAGCGCCTATTTCACTCCTATGTCGAGCCGGCTAAGAAGCTCCTAACATGGGATCACTAGAATTTGTTCATGCATTAAATACAACCAATAAAACCTAGTACACATCGGTTCATGTTTCTTAAGACGTTCAAGCATGTTACACAATGGAGATCTGCCAGTTTTCTTAAGCCTAACATTGAAATCATTCATCCATTACAACTATAAACAAGCAATCAACCTATAATTAACATCTTGGTTTCATTACATCTAAGCAAACACATGATAGATCTAGCCTAGCATGTTAAAATCAAGACAAGCATAAGATATATTCAAACAACACATAGACATATTGAATGAATTGAAAGAGGACTTATCTTAATTGAACATGAAAGGTTTCAAGGGGTAAAAACCCTTAAAAATACTGTAAAATACGACCTAGGGTTTATTAGGTTCGACCCTAGTATTCTCCACACAAGTTCCTCCTCTTTATGAATGAAAAATAGAAAAGTATTTATAGATTTTAGGAGGTGACGGCGTCAAGAACAAATGTCTGACGCCGTCATCTCGCCGCCAAATAGTTTCTCGGACTGCCTAGATCTGGGTTTGACGCCGTCACGTGTAATCCTTATGCAGGCCGTCACCATATTAACTCTTGACGGCCTTCTCTTGACGCCTTCAAGTTTTCACTGGGTAGTCACGGATTTTACTCCTGACGCCATCACAATTTTTCTCTTGACCCCGTCAGGTACTGTTTTCAGCATGGAAAATTAAGTCTTTGCCATTTTCTTCACTTTTATGCTTCAAAAATGTCCAAAATGCTTCCTTTTCTAGAATTCACTCCCAAAGTATCTAAAATCACAAAAGGAACGATTTAGGGCAATATTTGATCAAATAAATTCAATTCCGGGCTTAAATGACTCCCTAAAAGTGGTTCATTTTTCGCCTCATCAGGAACATAAATGAAATGGTTCGGTTACCAAAAAGATGAATATGAAGTGTTAGATGCAGAAGATGTATGGTTTTTGCAATCAAATAAATCATTATGATTAGCAGGGACCAATTGTAGATTTGTAGATAACAGAGTTGAGAACTCACTCGACCTTCTGATAATTTTTATATTTCTTAATTGAATTAGTGGATTGATGTCAATATCTATTCATTCATCCATACATTCTATGCATAGTAAAAGTTTTGTCACTTTTTGTATTAGGATTGTCTACTGTTATATATCCACAAATTTTGTCAATTTAGTTTAATGGACATCTATAATCATTATGAAGTTATTTTGTTTTTTCTCCATCCGCCAGTAAAAAGTGTAACATAAACCACGGTGCAATGGACATGATCAATAACATTATATGGCTAGCAGCCATGAGTATGATAATTTAATGAAGTTTAGAACACTAATCTCATCTGAATATTGCCCTTACTAATTTATATGTGTTAAGTACATGGATACGAGTGACATAAAGGCTTCATATAATAAAAAAATTTGAACTTATTTTATGCTTAATTTACAAATAGTTAATGGCAATCATGAAATTCTGAGAAAAGTTTAAATTTAGCATTTATAGAGATAAATCCATCAAGTATTTTTATGACTTGATACATTGCTCATGCTCTTAGCCTCTTAGGTGTTTGGTTTAGCTTATCATGATTGATAAAGTAAAATGTCAAAAAGATAAATGAATATTAAAAGAATGTAATTATTAAATAAGGATATAAAAGTCTTTTAATATAGCATCTACTACTTACTATAATGCATGCATAATTTTCTTTAAATTTACAGTTTTTAAATTTGAGTAATTTGTAATGTTTATAGTACTCTTTACAAAACAAATTTAAATGCAAGTTGTACTCATTATAATTAATTCAGTTTAAATGACAACCTTTAAAACACATCGCGCAACAAGCATTTACCTAAAACCTATAGCAGCACCAAAATTAGTGTCAAACAAAACATATAAAAAAGTGAAGAAGCACAACTACAAGAACTAAACTATAAATCAACAAAATAATTACCGTTGCGTAAACATTAACAAAATTTTTCCAACAATCAACAAAATTGTCACGAGACAACACGAGTTATAGATTGTTGTATATTTACACAAACATTAGGCTATGAACATCTAGATAAAGCCCAACAAATCCGACCCTCACCTAAACATGACAGTTTCAAACATGATGAAAATTAGTGATGAACATTACACTATGAACATTTAGATAGAGCCCGTGTGCAACGCACGGGTCTGAATGACTAGTTTTTAGAATAATCTAGTTGCCTTAATTTTTCGGATTAATATTAGTGTAATTAGTAGTATAATAATTAGTTTTAGGTTATTCTCTTGCTTCTAGTTTGTTATATTAGATTGCATTTTAGGAATTTGAACTTTACATGCTTGTTTTATACGCTTAATTCTTGCCTTTTAGTTTATGTTTGGTATTCGTAGTTTTAATATCACAAAATCTCTATTATCTCTCACTATTCACTACACAAATCACGAACCGAATCACGAATTCAATTCACACTTCGTTGGGACACGACCCGGGGAAATACTTTCACGAGTGTTTCTTCGGAAAAACACTTAACCTCTAAATTACATCAGTTCTCTCTTTTCTTTTGTTCTTTTGTTAAAAGTACGCTTGGCTATGAAGGGGCACATATATGAATTGATGACTTGTAATTTGGTGATAATTATTTAGGTCATTCAAGCTATTTATTGTCATGTTTTCACTTGTTTATGATAGAAACAAGTAAGGAGACCTGGCTGCGTCGCAGCGGGTATTTTTTTTAATTATTGTTTTATGATAATTTAATTGGTTTTTTTCTTTTTTTTGGGAGTTTCGTGTACCTTTTTTTGCCATTTGGTGGGTTATCTTTTTAAAATTTTATAATGGGTGAATTGATCAAAAGCCTGTGACTGGATATATATTACCTACATGAGGTGAGATCTATGCAAAACATATATCATTTAAAAAACAAATAAGTCAATCTCAATCATTCATCCATCTTTCATCTAATGTCTAAGATCAAACCAAAAAATAACAAAGGGAGGGCAAAATTGCCATTCTAGCTCATTTAATATAAAAACCAACTTTCCACTTTTTTTTAAAACAACATATTTTGCAAATGGTAAATCTTCAAGCTACGAAAAATACACCATCGCGACGAGAATTAAATCGTCTTTCTATAGATATGCATTGTTATATACTTTTGACGATTTTTTTTTCAAAATTTTCGTCCAGAAAAATCCCACGGGATTCGTAAAAAAATCCCATGGGATTCGTAAAAAGACGATTCTTTTTTTCAAAATTTCTGTCCAGAAAAATCCGACGGGATTCGTATAGAAATCCCATGGGATTCGTAAAAAGACGATTTTTTTTCAAAATTTCCGTCCAGAAAAATCACACGGGATTCGTAAAGATATCCCACGGGATTCATAAAAAGACGATAAATCACAAATGATTCGGTATGAATCCCATGGGATTCTTTGGTGCATCCCATGGGATTCATTGTGAATCCCATGGGATTCTGTATGAAATCATAAGGGATTTATTGGGAATCCCATGGGATTCTATATGAAATCACAAGGGATTCATTGTGAATCCCATGGGATTCAGTATGAATCTCAAGGGATTCATTGTGAATCCCATGAGATTCTTTGGTGCATCACATGGGATTCACAATGAATCCCTTGAGATTCGTACAGAATCCCATGAGATTTATACAGAATCCCATGAGATTTATACAGATTACCCATGTGATGTCCCATCAAAAGTTCAATGAGTTATGTGAATCATCTTTCTTATAGTTTATTGGCAAATCATCTTTCTTAATTAGACTCACCATTGCTTTTAAAATTTAAATGTTTCGATTTTGCATTAAGATATTCTTTGGAATAATTCGATTACTACTATAAGAATAGGTAACAAAGAAAAAAAATGAGAAAATAAATAAGACCTGTTAGAAAAATAAGTCAAAAAGTTAAAAGTACTATTTCATTTTTTAAGTAGTTTATTTCCTACTGCACAAATAACAAAGTACTTTCTTCTTCTTTTCTCCATTTTACCATCATCCCTACATCTTCTTTCTCTGTAACTGCAAGTTCTAGCTCTGGCATCCAAACTAATTTTAATAAACAGGCCCATTTAAAGCAAGATTTCTTAATCATATCTACACAATCTTCATCGCATAAAACCTATTCGTAACGCCAAAAATTTGATGCCCCTAAGTTGTTTGATGCCCTGGGCCGTCGCCCAGCTCGCCGATGGCCAGGTCCGGCCCTGCTGTTTGTGTTTTTATGTAAAATGCAACAGAATGAGCGTGGAGTAGACGAACACATGCACATCCTACGAGGAGTAGTAGTGGTATTCTGTTACAACTGTTTTTTTTTCTCATGGAGCGTGTGTTTCATGAGGATGGTGAATATGAGCGATGGTTTTGGCGATGGTTTGCTGGTGAGAGAGAGAAAGTCGATTTGGGATTTTTGAATCAACTGTGTGTAAGTGTGTGTTTGGGAGGTTAGGTGGTTTATTGATTTTAGATAATGACTAAAATGCCCCTCATTATATTTTTATTTTAAAAAGGTAATTAATCTAAACCGTTGGATGGAAGGGGATGAATGGTTGAGATTTTGTGGTTTGTTCTTTAGATAAATGTTGTTTCGTATGGAACTTTTGTCTTGCCTACATATTAGAATGTTACAGATAAGAAAGTGAAGTATCTTTGTGAAAGTTAGTGGATGGGCCAAATATTGTGAAAGAGGTGAAGTGTCAAAGAAGGCTAAAAATAGCCCAGCTAAACAACCCATCTAAAAACAATTTTTTATGGCTCGTTCTTCAATAGGCGAGCTATAATATATATAGGGAATGATACTTAGAAAACAAAATATTCATTTTTAGATATCACAAGAATGGTAGGAGACTTTAAAGCTAAATATGTCTTGAGATCATCTCCGTCGTCTCATATCAGTTGGTCATCTGAGTTTCTTCTGGAGCTTGGGGAGGGGTTTTACCCGGGTTCGAGTCTCACAAGTGACAAAGAAAATCAAGATTTTCCACTTAGTGCGAACCCATGAGTTCTAGGGGTTTCTCTTCTAGGGTCTCTCCTAGTGGTTCAGTCACAGTGCCTGCTCGTTTGGATGACTTAACTCGGGGGGTCTCATTTCAAGTGTGGTGTTGTTCTTTACTAAAAAAAAAAAAAAAAAAAAAAAACCTTTCTGATCACGAATTGACACATACGAAACTCATAAATATATAAAAAGTGAAATGATAAAAGTAAGGGATAGAAAATGTGAAAAGGTGAATAAGAAATGGGTACAATTTAGCATGAGAGCCAAACTCACCCACCAATATCATCATCATCTGAGTCTCATAAAAACACAAATAATAATCACTCAGATTTACCATGGAAGAACAAGTAAAAAAAGTAGATCATCAAAACCAAGAAATTAATAATAATAATAATAATAATAATAATAAAGTTTCAAAATCAGAAATTAAAGAAGAAACATTAATAAGGTGGTAGTGGTGTGGTAACATGCAAATGACATGCCATTTCCCCTTGCCACATAGGGATGGTGCAAGTCAAATTTGAAGGAGAAATGCTAGAACCACTCACAAAATCTACACAAATAATCCACCCAGGCGGATGATTGGATTAATAAGAGAGAAGAGAGAAAAATTGTCAGAAAATGCTTCAATCACTCGCTGACACGTCAGCGACTGAATTTTTTTTGTAAATTTTATGAGTGAGTCAAGCATATCTCAATTTGAAAACACCCCTTTCTAAGTGTAGTTTTTGTTACTAAAGTATAATAAAAGGGTGCAAAATGTGAAAAGTGATAAGAAAGGGGGCTAGAGAGCCAAACTCACTCACCAATATCATCATCTCAGTTGAAATTTGTTGAATTGAATGAATCATTAAAACACAAATAATAATCACTCAGATTAAACCATGGAAGAACAAGTAGCAGTAGTAGATCATCAAAACCAAGAAGAAGCTGCAATTAATGATAATAATAAAGTTTCAAAATCAGAAACTGAAGAAGAAACATTAATAAATTTCCTTGATTCGCTGGATCATTATTTGATATTAATCGATTCTTTATCCAACACTCTTCTTCGTCAGGTAATTCATTCATTCATCATTTCTTTTTAATAAAGGGGGTGTTTATTTAATGGGTGTTTGTTTCGGCTTATATAGCTGGCTTATGGCTTATTTGGTTTTGTTTTTTGTGCTTATTTTGCAACTTTTTTGGCTTTGTTTAAGCTTATACGTGGCTTATGAGCTTATTTGTTTTTCGGCTTATATTTCATAAGTCCCAATTTTTCGTCTTATTTTGAGACATGTGGGTTTATATAAGTTTATTAAATAAGCCGGAAAATTAGGGCTTATGAAATATAAGCCTAAATCAAATAAGCTCATAAGCCCACATATAAGCTTAAACAAACACACATTTATATAAGCTTATTCTGACATAATAAATATACTAGAACGGTACCCGCGCAATGCGGCGACGGGTACCTGTGACTATATTTTGCGTTATTTGGTTATTCGGTTACACATTTAGTTGTCTTTATTCGGGTACATGTGAATATATTTTGTGACTATAAGTTGAGATGGTAGAGATGGTTAAGCCAAATAATTTTAGTTTGAACAACCAACCTGCTTCCTAACAAACTTCGTAACCAACTTCCTAACCAACCCTTCATAACCAATTAATTTTGAAATCTTCCATAATAAGCAAGTAAAAGTCTGAATTTTAAGCCTTTCTAATTATAGAATAGTCCCAAATGCATTATATAGTAGTATAGATATAAGCCAGAAAGTTTCAAAATAAGCCACAAAAGTGAGCTTATGAAACATAAGCCCAAAACAAGATAACCTATAAGCCGAAACAAACAAATAAGCTCATAAGCCACGTATAAGCTCAATAGGCGAGCTATAATATATATAGGGAATGATACTTAGAAAACAAAATATTCATTTTCAGATATCACAAGAATGGTAGGAGACTTTAAAGCTAAATACGTCTTGAGATCACCTCTGTCGTTTCATATCAGTTGGCCACCTGAGTTTCTTCTGGAGCTTGGGGAAGGGTTTTACCCGGGTTCGAGTCTCACAAGTGACAAAGAAAATCAAGATTTTCCACTTAGTGCAAAACCATGAGTTCTAGGAGTTTCACTTCGCGGGTCTCTCCTAGTGGTTCAGTCCCAGGTCCTGCTCGTTTGGATGGCTTAACTCAAGGGGTCTGATTTCAAGTGTGGTGTTGTTCTTTACTAAAAAAAAAAAAAAAAAAAAAAAAAAAAAAAAAAAAAAAAAAAAAAAAAACCTTTCTGATCACGAATTGACACATACGAAACTCATAAATATATAAAAGGTGAAATGATAAAAGTAAAGGATAGAAAATGTGAAAAGGTGAATAAGAAAGGGGTACAATTTAGCATGAGAGCCAAACTTACTCACCAATATCATCATCATCTGAGTCTCATAAAAACACAAATACCATGGAAGAACAAGTAGCAGGAGTAGATCATCAAAACCAAGAAATTAATAATAATAATAATAATAAAGTTTCGAAATCAGAAACTGAAGAAGAAACATTAATAAATTTCCTTGATTCGGTGGATGATTATTTGGTCTTAATCGATTCTTTATCCAACACTCTTCTTCGTCAGGTCATTCATTCATTCATTTATCCTTTCATTTTAGTAAGGGGGGTGTTTATTTAAGGGGTGTTTGTTTCGTCTTATATAGCTGGCTTTTGGTTTATTTGGTTTTGGGCCTCATTTTTTTGTGCTTATTTTGTAACTTCTTGGCTTATATAAGCTTATTCTGACATAATATAAATATATATAACTTATGGCTTATTTGGTTTTGTGCTTATTTTGCAACTTCTTGGCTTATATAAGCTTATTCCGACATCTTATTATTTCTTCTGTTTCACTTTATCATTTGATTTTAATAAAGGGGTGTTTATTTAACGGCTTACGGCTTATTTGGTTTTGGGCTTATGTTTCATAAACTTATTTTTTGTGCTTATTTTGCAACTTTTTGACTTTGTTTAAGCTTATATGTGGCTTATATTTCATAAGTCCCAATTTTTTTGGCAAGTTCACATGTTTCAAAATAAGCCGGGCTTATGAAATGTAAGCCGAAATCAAATAAGCTCATAAGCCCACATATAAGCTTAAACAAACACACCTTTATATAAGCTTATTCTGACATAATAAATATATATAAGCTAGAAAGTTTCAAAATAAGCCACAAAAAATGAGCTTATGAAACATAAGTCAAAAACCAGATAACTTATAAGCCGAAACAAACACCCCCTTAAGCTTATTTGCCCGGCTTATAAAACTCTCAAAAAACTCATACGCCAAAAAGTTTGAGCTTTTAAACAACAACACCCAATCCCGCTGTAGCGGAGTATTGGGTAGTTAGAATGTAGACATATTATACCCCTAGTAAACCCGAAAGTTTGGACAATGCTTCAAAAATTTAACAAGGCGGCTAAATAAGCTGAAACAAACTTATTTATTTTCCAATTTTACCACTGGTTGTGTGTGCGATTATTCTAGAAACTTGTGCTTAGGATTGTTTTTGGATGTGTTTTGGATAAAAAGAAGTGGATTGTGTTTTGTGCTTAATAATAAACCTATGTTAATTCAGGGATGGATGGAATTAGCAGGTGCTTGCTATTCGATGGGTGCTTCACGTGTAAACACCGCATTGCTTAACCTTCAACCCTATTCCGCTGCTACCACTGTAGAGATTACTCAGGACCAAGATGGTACCATCTTCCCTTTAACCTCTACCACACATATCTTTAATGATTTGCTCGATTAGTTTAGTATTACTTCAGAACGTAGGATATGATATGTATATATTCACTATCGAGCCTTTTTCTGAAAATGTCATGTATAGGGGGTGTTTGTTTAAGCTTATATGTGGGCTTATTAGATTTCGGCTTATATTTCACATGGCCCCAATTTTCCAGCTTATTTTGAGACTTATAAGTTTATCATATCATAATAAACTTATATAAGCTCACAAGTCTTAAAATAAGCCGGAAAATTGGGGCTTGTGAAATATAAACCGAAAAACAAAAAGGCTCATAAATGGGTCAAGTCTCTCATCAAGTGTAGTTTCATCTTATTCAGAAATTTAGATTTTTATTGAAATAATATCGATTTTCTAATTATATTTGGTACACTGATTATATAGAAAATGTTTGTTGTGTAATCGACCTGTTTCAACATGAATGAAAGATCTGCCCGTTGGACTTATTGCCGACCCACCCGGCTCTCCCATTGTTTTCTACCTCTGCCTAAAAGTGATGAAGTAGTAATTCTAGTTTGTTAACGTGTATGCCTGGACGTAAACATCTGCAAATCATAAACTTAGATTCACACAGCCATAGAAATTGGATCCGACCTAGTTTTGCCCCTTAGTTTTGCAACTTTTGGCTTATATAAGCTTATTCCGACATAATAAATATGTATAAGCCGGAAAGTTTCGGTATAAGCCACATAAAGTGAGCTTATGAAACATAACCAAATAACTATATAAGCCGAAACAAACACCTCATTAAGCTTATTTGCCCGGCTTATTCAACCTTTGAAAATCCAGAAAGTTTGAGCTTATAAATAACAACTGTAGACAGATTATACCTGCCTCAAAATTTTAACAAGCCAGCCAATTAAGCTTAAACAAACACCCCATTCAGCTCCTACCACAGTAGAGATTGTTTTTTGTCTCTATATTTCGACAAAAAAAAAAGTGGATTGTGTTTTGGGTTTAATAATCCTATGTAATTCAGGGATGGTTGGAATTAGCTGGTGCTCGATATTCGATGGGTGGTTCACGTGTAAACACCGCATTGCTTATCCTTCAACCTCCGTCTGCTGCTACCATAGTAGACATTACTCATGACCAAGATGGTACCATCTTCTCTTTAACCTTAACCACACGTATCTTGAATCATTTGCTCGATTAGTTTAGTCTTAGAACTTCAGAACGTAGGATATGATATGTGTATATTCACGATCGAGCCTTTTTGTGAAAGTGTCATGTATAAGTTCACCTTCCATGGCAAAGGCTGAAAAAGTTGACACTAGTAATAAGCCAAAATGAAAATGCCGGTTCGGTATATATGTAAAATCAAAATTGTAAAAAGTAAATGGGTCAAGTGTATTTTCATCTTATTCAGAAATCTAGATTTGTATTGAAGTTATATCGATTTTCTAATCATATTTGGTACACTGATAATATAGAAAATGTGTGTTGTGTAATCTACCTGTTTCAACATGATACATGAATGAATGATCTGCCCGTTTGACTTATTGCCAACCCACCCGACCCTCCTATTTTTTTCTATCTCTGCCTAAAAGAGACGAAGTAATAGTTCTAGTTTCTTAAGTTTTAATGTAAACATCGAACTTTGATTCACACAGCCATAGAAATTGGATCCGACCTAGTTTTGCCCGGTAGTTTATGTCCTATTCTTTGGTTCACAAGCAATTGCCTTCTTTGAAGGTATAGACTAATTAAAAAACTTTCTTTGTTAGTTTTGTTGACAAGTGAATGGAGATCGGATCATGAGAAATTTATCAGACACCCTTTTTTGTTTGCTGAGATATCTAAAGGGAAGTCAAGTACTTTTTGTCACTAAAGGGTCGTTAGATCAGGTTGTAAAGTTTCGGGGGTCAAAATATAAAAGTCATCATAAGCAAGTTTTAGCTAGTGTACATTGTATAACATGAAATTTGTAAAATCCTTAGTTACATACTTAGAGATGACGTGATATGTAAATATGAAATATACTGCACATTCTGTGTCCCAGACAATTCAACATGTGACGTAATTTTTTAAGAATATGTGATTAGTCAAATGTCTATATTGAAATGGTCATCATTGTCAACCAAACTAAATTTTATCTATAATTTGTGATGGTAGCCTAATAACTTTTATCTAATGTTTATGTCAATATGACAACCTTGTCATAGTCGCCCCCAAATGATAATTGATGCAACTTTCATGAGAAGCGGGTACTAAATGATCTTTGAATGTCACACTTATGTGTTGTCTGGTGATTTAGGCTCAGAAATGTCATGCTAACAAGTGTAGAAAGTGTTAATTAGTTTCACCTCTGTGTTAGGTAGCATCATGACAAAGTTGCCAAAGTTCAATTTGTGCAAATGGACATCTCCTGACAATAAAGACTCCTCTTTGGAGAAGGAAAACATCGAGGAAGATGAGCAGTTGAAAGAAAATATTAGCAGCCAAAGCGATTCTGGTAAACATATGTAATTACCTATATTGCGCACGACAACAGTTTGATAATATTTTATAGGGCAGTGCTTATATTGCTTCATGCAAAATAGTAAAACAACATATACCAACACATATTCTTTATGAAAATCCCTGATTTTTCCAAGCTAACTTCACTAATGAGAAATGTCTTTTGTTTCTCGTAAAGAAGTTCAGTTTGACATCGGAGACTATTTTAACCTCAAATCTTATTGAAAAGCTTGCATCTACAAGCAAGAATTCTCGTCTTTCATTCCAAATGAGAGATGTTTCAGCCTTTTGAAACCAAATGCGAACACATTTTTTCCATATACATAATTGGTGTTGAGTTTGTTACTTATTTGTAATTTTTTATATCCGTTGATTTTTGCAAATATTGATGATATTGCTAATTCATTAAATCCATAATATTTTTTGATGTCTGACTTCTTCGTTTATCATATGGAAGGATTAAAATCCAAGAAAAGTTTTAATTATCGCAACTTTGTGCGAAGTTTTAATGGAAGGATCTGTTATATTTACTAACTATTAAAAAGGTTTCTTTGTTCATAAAGGAAACCAGGAGAGTTCACCGGAAAGCAACATTGAATCTGTTACTAATGCATCACCACGTAAAATAGAGAATCCTGTGAGTGAATCAATACATTTCAATACAGTTTTGCAAGAACAATCATTAGTTTTTTTTAACCAACAGTGTGATAATTTGACAAGTAACCACCAAGTTTCTATTTTCATTAACCGAAGAGAGTGTTTCTGCTCTTCAAGCATTTTATGAGTGTTTCATTAACCAACAGTGTGATAATCAATACAGTTCTGAAGTTTGTTTCAACTTCCTTTGTGACAATAGTAGAAATATATTTTTGCAAGAACAATGTTTAGTTTTTTAACCAACAGTTGAAGAATGATGATTTGTGAAGTAATCACTAAGTTGCTATTTTCATTAAGCGAAGAGAGTTTTTCTGCTCTTCAAGTATTTTACGATTGTGACTCCTTTGCTCCGCCCTTACCATCTTCTTTTTCATGTATGCAGCTTTAGAAAGAACGAGCAAAGGTACTATCAATGTTTGGGACTTTAGTTTCACCCAAGCTTCGGGCCTCTCAACTTACATTTGAGACAGGTGAATTCAGAAAGCTATTTATAGAAACTTGTCAAACTCCAAGCATAACGATATCTATTATTGTTCATCATTTATCCTGACTCGTGTTAAAAAGAAATCATTATTTCCTTTGTTGTGCAGCGCTAGAAACACTCGTAGAAATAGCAAATGCTCGTTCATCTATTCTTAAATCTTATGAGGTGTTACATAAAGATATGAAAAGCACCAAGGAATGACAAGTGATAGGGGTTCAACAGTCCAAAATAAAATAATTGAAGCAATATCATTCACATGTCGAGAACAAAAATCAATGCCAAACACTCCAGCTTAGACTTTGGATTTTGTTCATCAGATAATGGATCTTAAAATTTTGTGTAATAGTTTATTAACAAAAGATCTTGGATCGTTTTTGTTTGCAGGAATAGTATTAAGAAATACTAATTTATTCGACTTTAGACACTTAAGAAATTCTGTAGACACCAATTTCCTTGATGTGTTACACACTTTTATATCATATTGGTTTATTTCGGATATATACCAAAGGAAAAATGATACATGTGCCTAATAAACACGCCTAAAACTAAACCTACAATTGTGATTGGTTAAACATGTAATCAGTTTAAAATTAAACTAACTTATCTTTTATATAATAAAAGAATTATATCATTTCAGAGTAATTTTGCAAAAACAGTCATATTAAAAAAAAAAAAGGATTAGGTCAATCAAATTGCTCAATTAGGTCTAACAAGGCACACATATCATTTCTCTAATGCAAACTATTCTATCCACTAGCACCACATGATATATGGATAATGGATTTGCATGAAATTAAAGGTAAACGTACATATGAGAAATGTCAAAGTTTGCGATGAAGACTTTGTCTTTTCTTTTTTCTCATTTTTTTTCTATGGCTGACATTTATTAATAATTAGACTAAAGGATATACAAAGTCAAGAAAATACAAACTCATATTTGATACACGCGTTTCTTCTTGCTTTCTTTTTCAAAAGTTTATCTTAACCCTTAGGTCTCCAAAAGAATACAATGTTACCCCTCAACTTCATCATCAAGAGAAACAAATCTCGTGTAACCCGTTATTGCATCATTCAAGCTAAAAAATTATGTCAATTTTGTTATAAAGGACCATTTTATCATTCTATATTTAGGGGTGTTTCTTTGTCACTTATTTGACTAATGAGGCTAGATTTAGGTAGGGTCGCTTATTCACACCTGATTATGAATCAAGAAGTGTAAATTTTTCCAAACAATGTCATTTTATGATATGCGTAACGCCCGGTACTATATTTGCACTACCTTCTTTCGCAACTTTAGTTTTGTTCAAAACCTTTTAATAGTGCAAATCTTAGTATTTTTGGTAAAAGAAAATTTGTGCAAGATCTTCCCAAAACATTTTGTACAACACCCAATCGTTGGTCTATCTCTGTGTTTATGTGCTTTTATTTTTATCATTTAGGCCCATACATCTAACATGGTCAAAGTGTAGCATGCACAACATAATGAACCTACTTTCACATTTACTGATTGATGAAGTTTGTCAAGTGAATGGGAATTTCGTACATCTTAATTGGTAATTTCATAAAATGCATGAGGAAATTGGTTGTTTAATTATGTGTGCAAGGTAAATTGCGAAGCTTATTGCAAAACTGAAGTCTTTAGAGTTTCTGAATGGTTAAGTTGATTTGATAAAGTTGAAGCAAGTTTGAAGAAATATATTTGGCTAGTATAAGCACTAGGTTTAGCATTCAAAAGCTCGATGTGTTTGGTTTACAGGCATGGAGGTTAAGCAACTTGATCACAAGAGTACATGACGTACATGTTCAAAAGTGTGTTTGGTTTGAGGTTGAATTGCAGGGAGCTCAAGTTAATCATGAAGCTGAGGTTATTCATTATAATAACGATGATGCTGCATTGAATCAAGACGACCGAAGCTAAGGTTAAACAGCTTGAAGAAAATACAAACACAAGATGCTTAGTAAATGAGCACGTCTGCTTGGTAAAGGAGCTAGGAAGACGCTTGGTAAAGGAGCTAGGAAGACGCTTGGTAAAGGAGCGGGAAAGGTTACACCTTTGTAAAAAGGTGGGCAGACATTGGATTGCAAACTCAACTTGATGCTGAAGACAATTATGTTGTTACAAAGAAGAAGGAATGAAGGTCGTGACTAAGGTGGTTCATCGGTCGAGGTTCAAACATGGTTCAAGGATGCTTAATATCAGGATTGGCTAAGGTGTTAGTAATATGGTGGAAATTGTTAGTAATACATTAGGGGTATATTATGTAAATAGTCAATTGTGTAGAGACTAGGAATGAAACTTAGAATAGAAGGCGCATGTGGGTCGAGTTAAGATGAAATGAGAAATAAACTCAAAATAAGAATAGTGAGAATAAACCACAACCGCACATTTCAGACACCTACAAAAACACAGATGCATTTCCTCTAAAATTTATCTCCCTTATTTGAAATTTGTAGTTAGAAATACTTCTCACTCGTCTCATTTAAATTTTCCTTCTCGTTGAATCCTGTCCCCCATGTTGGTCGGCTAAACAATTTATAAACAGTTTAGTCTCTATATACAACGACATATAGCTTTGGTATATTGTCTCATGTGTAATGTTATTCTAGCCAACATCGTTGTTTATCTCGTGTTCACTAAATTGGTGCTTGTGCTCGATTCAAATCTATGATCTAACGTTCCGCGATCGAACATCAAGTTTGTTGTCGTAATTGTTGAACAATAATAACATGGTATGATCATATTTAACAGGACCTTATTGTGTTTAAAGACATATTTTGTTTATAGGTCTAAAATCCCAGACAATGGTGTTTATTTGCTTATGATTTTTTTTTTTTATCATTATATCTATATACTAAGCATTGGGCTTTGTTAGCCCGAATGCTATTAAACCCGGCCCGGTGAACATTTTGGTATTTAACCCGAAACTATCCACACTATTCACTCTCACTCACACATCGTTTACATCTTTGAGATCCGATTGGGCCACGTCCGGCCACCGCATCCAACGCCATTAGATCCGATCCGATGGGTATTTTAACATCTTTTGGGTAGGTCGATGTATATCATTTGCCTTTTGGTAGATTGGTAGTTTTCTGATAAAAAAAAAGGCTACCAAGATTATTATTTCATCAAATTTACTATAGGTGTGAATTTGTTGTTGTGTTTTTTTACATTTTTTTTGTGTGTATTTGTTAGCTTTTGATGTTGGATTTAGGGTTTAGGTTAAATAAATTGTGATTATTGTTAGTGTTCTCATGGGTTTATGAAAGTAGATTAAAATCCTCACGATTTTTAATGATTGCCTATGTTTTCTTGAGCCAAGTGTAGGATCATTTAATTTGCCGTATTTTAGGTTAGACTATTTGTTATCAGTTTTTGTTTTGGTACTTTTTTTTTTTTTTTTTTTTTTTTTTATTATGCAATTAACTGTGGTGTTTTTATTCGTTTGTGGCTCTCTTTAAGCCATTTGGTGAGGGGATGAACAGTGTAATTTGATTTTTTTATTCGTTTGTGGCTCTCTTTAAGCCATTTGGTGGTGCTATAGTTTACCGGACATCTTTTGGGTAGGTCGATGTATATCATTTGCCTTTTGGTAGATTGGTAGTTTTCTGATAAAAAAAAAGGCTACCAAGATTATTATTTCATCAAATTTACTATAGGTGTGAATTTGTTGTTGTGTTTTTTTACATTTTTTTGTGTGTATTTGTTAGCTTTTGATGTTGGATTTAGGGTTTAGGTTAAATAAATTGTGATTATTGTTAGTGTTCTCATGGGTTTATGAAAGTAGATTAAAATCCTTATTTTAGGTGCACGATTTTTAAAGATTGCCTATGTTTTCTTGAGCCAAGTGTAGGATCATTTAATTTGCCGTATTTTAGGTTAGACTATTTGTTATCAGTAATTGAAGCTGGTACTTTTTTTTTTTTTTTTAATTATGCAATTAACTGTGGTGTTTTTTATTTGTTGTTAAGCTGGTAGTTTAGTTTATTGTGTTTTTGTTTGTTGTTAAGCTGGTAGTTTAGTTTTGGCCTTATGGGGTTGCTACAGAACCTCCCTTTGTGTTATACCCACATAAATGAGTATGTAAAAGATCTGTTTTCTATGACTTTAAGATTAGGTAGATCGATTGTTTGTTTCATTAAAAAAAAAGTGAATCTGCTTAGTCTGATTATTGTGATTTTCTTATATGTTAGGAAAACTTAAGATGACGAATTAAGGTTGCATGGTGGTCATTAATTTTTGTTGTGGTAAGTTTTCAGTTTTTTTTTTTTTTTTTTTTTTTTTTTTTTTTTTTTTTTCCCTTTAAATTCAAATCGAGTTTTAAATTCAGGTTTCTAGACATGTATGTTCTGTTATAAAGTGTTTGCTAAAAACCGGTGGTGAATGTCTGCGGCGATAATATTCAGAGGTCTAGATAGGTTGATGGTCTTACGGGTTAGTGCAACAACCATTTGGCATGCGAGTTTATGTTTGTTTTGTGACGACTTCATTTTACGCTATTTGTGTTTAAATATATTACCATAAAGGAAATTTATTTGTTTTATCGGGTGTTACATTTACCTTACAACCACATGCCAATTCACTTCTGTAAAAGTGGTTAAAATAAGCAAATGAACCAATTAGCAATTACCAATTATCAAAAAAGGCTTAATTAATTTTTTTTTGCAGCAAATTTGTCATAGCAGTATTGGTTTAGCGTATTTAGCCAGATTAGGAGCTTATATGAGTTTGGAAAAACCTACAAGGTCTATGTGTAACTGATGTATATGGGTGTTTTATATAATGCAGTGACTGCATGATTTTTAGTTTGTGCATTTCTCATCTTTGGCGTGCCTAATATTTTTTTTACAACTGACTGTTTTTTGTTTGATGTTTAACAGGACACCCAACGCAAAGCTGATTGCGAATACAGTCGATAAAACCAACGTGTAACAACAAATTAATTAGGAATTTGGCACCAGCAAAGAATATTTCCAACGTACACACACATTAATATCGCTAAAAAATGTCCAGTGCTCAAACCTTCAAGAAGCTTTCAAGAAGCTATGGATTTGCTTACTGGAACGAAGGAACAAGGTAAAGAGAGGTTGCCCGAAACCCAAAAAGCCACAAAGGTTAGTCTAATGTGATCATATAACCTTTTTCCTTACGTTTTGGTATAAATTACATATACCAGGTAGTTCGTTGATAAGTATACATACATATGAATATATATGAATAAGGCCTTCTGAATAAATATGAATGGTTGATGTAGTGTAAATGCGGCCGTGAGCATGTTAGGTATTTCAGTAGTTGAAACATGTCACAAGAACAAAAGGAAATATGTTTTGTATTAACCATGTACAGGTTTAAATCAATTTGAAGAAAATAGATGTATACACTTTTATAAAGTTGGTTCAGTATCTTCGTGTAATTGTATTATTTGTCATCTTCCTATACTTTTTGTACTTGCTTTATGAAATTTAGTATTGTTGTTGGCCGTTATTACAGGTCCTAATGTTTAGCTTTGATACTCATTAGGTGAAGGTTTGAAAGTGCGGATAATCGAAGCATGGGGAGATTGCAAGATCAGCAGTCACAGCCTTAAAGACGCAATTAGCCTCTAATTTTCTATTGAAAATGAGACCAAGAAAGGGTTTCATAAATGTGGTGGTGACCAGGGAAACAATTAAGGTAGTATGATGCAAGATGGCGATCGAGTATCAACAAGTTGGTGCTATGCCAACTGCACCGAGAACATATCATCTTCTGATTGAACTATAGGTAATAGGTTCTGGAACGCAATTGGTTTGTGGTTTGGAGGCAAAGGGAACGCGCCACAATCCAAGTCTGTCTATGCATAAGAATGGTGGAAAGGTGCATGTCTTTAACATAATCTCAAATACAAATTTTAAGTAACATTTGCTAAACTGTAAAATTAGCATTGACACAGTATAAAGTTCATGATTATTTGGCTGTTAGATCACACCCACTTTTTTAAAGACTTTTCTTTCAAATTTTGGTAATGTTCATTCATGATAAGTTCATGATTCATGACATAATGTGTTTACAGAACCGAGATACATCATGCTATTGAGGAGCGAACTCAAGTTCTTAAGGATGTTGCAGCTAATCCAACTCTTTCGCGTACAAAGTCAGTTCGTTGTGCTCAGTGTCGTCATGGAGAAGCTGTTTTTTGACAGGTAACTGTTTTTAAGAGGGGTTCAACTCACTTTGTATTTATCTGATAACATAAATGGTATCTGAAAAATTAGCTAAGAGTGTACTGGGTAAATGTGTGAAAATTAAAAGTCCTCTCACATGTGGATGCTAAAGACGAAATATGTTGCTTTTTTATAATGCTTAGGTAGTTAGAAATTGAGTAAAAGGTTAATCACTTCTTTGCTGATTCTAATTTTCTTGGAGCGGTTTCACTTTTCATTTTTCATAATGAATTTGAGAAATTTTCTGGATTTTGGTTGGTTGACAGTTGAGGGTCTAAACAAGAAGAATGCATATGTTATTGATTCTGAAAAATATAATTGAAGTAGTTGGTTTAAAGATAGCTCAGTAGGCCTGATTCTGATATGTCGGACCTGGAATTAAGGTTTTGGCCAAAATGGTTGTGATACTTATGAGTTATGATGTATTCTGCAGCGACAACTGATATGTTGCGGTCGGGATTAGTTTCGTTTCATATTTTTTTTTCTCATATGATATTACATGTGGTGGTATGCATCCGACCTGGGAAGCTCGGACTCGGCTAACATCCCCGGCGTACCGGTGTCGACCCGGTGCGACTCGGGCACCGGTGCGGAATCCGGACGGGACGCGGGGAGGAGAAAGTGGACGCGGCTGTTCCATGAAGATGAAGAGATGCATTTTAATTTATTAAAAATGTTATCCCACCAAAATATCAAGAAACCTCACGAGTTGACTCGGTGGTGAGTCAAACTATGCGTAAAACACGTTTTCTTACCGTATCTTCAATCGATCTACAAGTTTAGAGCATGAATATGGTGGTGGTAAAGTTGTGGTGGCGGCGGTGATGAAAGATCGAGGTGATGGTGGTGTTTTGGTGGTGCGTGTTGTACCGTAAGTGGTAGAGGGATGGATGAGGGTCACGTGTGTGGTGGCGCTGTAGTGTGGTGATCGGTGGTGTGATGGTGGTGGTGGTTTGCAGGTGGCGGCGGCAGAGAGAGAGAGAGAAAGGGAGATAGTGAGATTAAGATGAAATATGGAGTGAGGTTTAGGGTTAAGTTATTATTAGTTTATATAGGTGCACATCCGAACCGGTTAACCGAACCGCGACCGCTAGTGAACCGAAAAACCAAACCGGTCAAACCCGGTTTTGACCCAAACCGGTCCGGTTATTCCCCAAACCGCCGGTTTGGAACCGGTTAGGGGTTTTAGAAAAAAGTCCGGTTTGAGGACCGGTTTTATTAACCGGATTTAGAAACCGGTTTGGGTTAACCGGTTTGTGTGTAGGGGCCGGATTTTTTTGGAATTTTTGAAATTTGAATTCAAACCTGACATCTTTGAATCTGAAATAATAGTAACTAGTAACGTGGGGGGGGGGGGGGGGGGGGGACATGCTTTTAATTTATTAGTCCTAAAATTACCATTTTACCATTTTTATTTAGTATAAATTGATGTATTGTTTATTAGTTTTCATCACATTCACAAAGCAAAAAACACTCTCAAAATTACTAATGGATAGTTCAACTTCAAACACCACCACCCACACCACCGCTGGTTCATCAAATGTACCAACGGTTGTCGAAATTTTACCATGTAACCGTGTCAACGATCCTTGGGATCACTTCAACTACGTCCAAATGTCGGACGGCAAGAAAAAGGCTCAATGTAAGCATTGTTTTGGTATAATGTCGGCGGGTTCCAACTCGAAGAAGTTAAAACATTTTACCATTTTACCATTTTTATTTAGTATAAATTGATGTATTGTTTATTAGTTTTCATCACATTCACAAAGCAAAAAACACTCTCAAAATTACTAATGGATAGTTCAACTTCAAACACCACCACCCACACCACCGCTGGTTCATCAAATGTACCAACGGTTGTCGAAATTTTACCATGTAACCGTGTCAACGATCCTTGGGATCACTTCAACTACGTCCAAATGTCGGACGGCAAGAAAAAGGCTCAATGTAAGCATTGTTTTGGTATAATGTCGGCGGGTTCCAACTCGAAGAAGTTAAAACATGAAATACAAAGTACGATTAATAGAAACTACGATACGGTAATTAAAATAAAACTATAAATTAATAAAATGAATCATCGGAGACCCAGCCATCCTCCTCACTCGAAGAAGACTCGGATGGCTGATGGCCTAACCCCAAGGCCCATCGGTGTGGTGCTTCTCTGTTTAGCCGCTCCCTACGAGCATTTTCCCGAGCCGTACGAGCAGCTGCCTCACGTTCTTCAGCTTCTATAGCCTCTCTCATGACTTGCATATCTTGCTCAAAGAGTTCTTCATCAGTCAACGCTCGTTGTTCCACCGGTGGATTGTTTACCGGTTCATTCTCAACTGGAGTGTTTTGTTGTTCATTTTCATTTTCTGCAGGTGGTGGAGTGTTCACAATCACCACCGGTTCGTTTGGAGGACTTGGGAATTGTTGTGAAAAATCTTTGTGAGGACTTGGGAATTGTTGCGAGAAATCTTTGCGAGACATCGAATTTTGAATGTTGAGAAGTGAGAACTGATAATTATGTGAATGGGACAATGCTCGTAGTAAGTATACTAGTATTTATAGGCCCAAAAACGAAAAAAAAAAAAAAAAAAAAAAAAAAAAAAATTACATACCGGTCCAAACCGGTTAACCGCGACCAAACCGCATATAACCGAAACCAAACCGGTTCGGATAGGTTTGGGTTTTTTCCTCTCGAGACCGGTTTGGAACCGAACCGGTTAACCGCCCCGACTGGTTCTTGACCGCGTTGACTCAAACCGGTCACATAAACCGGTCCGGGTAAAACCGAACCGGTTAACCGAAATGTGCACCTCTATTAGTTTAGTGTATTTTAAGAATTTGCAATTGAGTCCCTGTGATGTGTAAGTTTTAACTAAAAGGGTTGGGTTTGAGGACCGTGTGTAAATTTTTATAAACTTTCTTGTAATTACTCATTTTTAATGCAATCTTAAGTTTTCAATGCAATTTTAATTATTTACTCTTATTATGAATTATAATACTCCGTGTCCCCGAGTCCATATTCAAAATTTGGACTCTTTCAAAACGAGTCCACGAATCCTTAAAATCATATCTTGAAAGGTCCGACCCTTGGACACGTACCCGAGTCCGACACCCGTACCCGAGTCCAAGCATCCTAGCATCCGACAATGTTGTCACCTGTTAACAATGTTGGAATTAGTGTTACCACCACCTAGGCTAACGAGAACTAAATAGAATTTAAAGTGCATTTGGTCTATTTGAAATAATATTCAAATGATGATGTTGTGATATAATAGTTCATCATCCTCATCTTCCAAGAGACCAAATGTGGTGGTAATTGCATATGGTGATGTATGTGTGAAACACTCACCGGGTGGCCTCACTTTTTTTTTACCATTTAGCATCATGTATGTGTGAAACACTTTTTCAAATTGGCGAGCACAAATCTAAAAAAAATTAGTCCATTAGTTACACCAATATGGGAAACGGAGCAGTAGGTCCTTTTATTAATGTTTATCTTCCTTTTCTGTTTTAGTTTCCTCTAATATCTGCATTACGGTATAACTCTAATTAGGAAACATTATCAACAAGTATATATTAATCTTTTTTATGATGCATTGTGTTATATGATTAGTTAATTGCATATGGTGATGTTCTGTTTCAGATAACCAGTGGGCCAGGTTCGAGGCGAAGCTGCTTTATATGGCTATTGGTGGCCACGAAAGCTGCTTTATATGGCTATTCATGGCCAATGGTTTCACTCGTAGGTCTGAATCTAGAAAACCCATGGTCTGATGTTTTTTCTAAAAAATATCTGAATTTTCCCGGTCGTCTAATGTAAGATAGCAGATAAGCATTTGTTGTTTTCTAACGTTGTGTTGAACTACTATTTTTTTTTATCAAATTGAAGAAAAAATGCGACAACTAAGGATGTTCATTAAATGAAGTCTTGAGTAACAAGAAAGTCGAATCCTTTGCTTCAAAATGGTCATGTCCAAACACCCTCTGAACCAGATTTTTATAACGGTAATTTGCACCTTTTGGTTGTACAAACCGGCCCTCAAAAAGGCTCTTCTGAACACTCCTTTTTAGTCAGGCCCTGTCCAAACTCAAACTCAGATTTGATAAAAATTGTCACTTATACACATCATTTGTTTATGTTTTTTCCATTATTAACGTCTTTTGGAAAAGTATCCACTCAGAAAACAATGGTACATGATCATTGTGTTCAATGATTTGCGTACATGTTAAGCCTTTTTGTTTTGAGTTACTTATCATAAATTGAAACTAAATGGCTGATTTGAATTTTTTACATTTTTTTTGCAGGTCTTGAGTGAGTATTAAGAGATGTCATGCTGGGTCGATGTATGATTCTTTCAGGTAATGTCATTTACAACATTGTTTGCTTTAAAATATTTGTCTTTGCAATCTTTTTATTTTACATGAAAATATTTTGTAATACATTTGCAGCTTATAAACTTAAAAATTAGCACATCCTTGATTACAGACGGATTTGGTCATGTTATTGATAATATTATACACTACACTAGAATAGATAGACAACATACATAAACACAACCGTGTTGTTACAAGAAATAGCAGAAGCTTTTGTTAGGCAAACATAGACCATAACAGTTTTATTGGAAACATCCTAACCAACTTAAACAGAAACCACTCCCAGATCACTCTTAAAACGCTAGGATACCCTAAAATTTGAAGCCTGTTGTAATTCAGCGCACCTAAAAACTCTTGCCATAATAAACTGCAAATGGAAACAATGAAAAGAAAGTAAAAAACAGAAAAAATCACTACGCATCCATCGACAACACATATACTGACGACTTTCTCCCTCTCTTAGCAGGATCATCATCGACCACTGTGGAAAGCAGCCTACAAAAGCAGAAGAAACACCATCAAATATAACTACCAACAGTGAGCATACTTATCCAAATATTTACTAAATGATAACAAGCATCTCTGCTCTACGTTAGTCTTAAAATTCCGTCCTTTCAAAATACGGTCACCACAAGATACTCTAGAAGCAACTCCAGCACCAAGAAGAAAGAGTATCACCAACACTAATCAACAAAAGTGAGATATAAACCTATATATTTATTACTAAACGATATTTTATAGAGATTGATCATCTCATCATCTTAGCTAATAAAGAAAAAATAGGTATCTCCAGCTCTTATTGTCGTCCCTCATTAATCACCTAGGTTGTAGAAATAATTCTTTTTCAGAAATACGAGGGCCACTCGGTTTTGTGTGTTGCAAATGTGCAGGTTTAAGGGGAGTTTGGTTTGGCCAGCTGAAATGGTTTTCTGAGAAGCAGCGAAGCAGCTCAAAAGGACATGCAATTATGTTGGAAGCAGCTCAAGAGGACACAATGGAAAGAGAGATTTTTCAGTCGTTCTGGATTCGGCACTCTCTTTTTTTGTGCTAACCTCGTTTTGACCTATACATCAAACATGGTCTAATTGTAGCACGCTACATATATATATTTAACCTAGTTGCACATTTAGTGATTGATAAAATTTGTCAAATGAATGAAAGTTACATTCAAAGTTATGAGGTAGTTTCATATAATATACGAGAAAATTGATTGTTTAATGTGTAAAAGGTAATTTCCAGGAAGCTTACAAGAAACTGCAGATAATAGACTTTGTTTTGAAAGTTATCATGTAATTTCTAGAGCTTGGGGGGATTGAAAGTGTAACTTATGAATATAGAGTTGACTTGACGTAAACCTACTTGCATTATTTAACATTTGATCGACATGAGTAGAATTATCATTTCATTTTCGATAGCCATTCATATCCTGTGCTTGCTTCTTAACGAATCCAATCCAATAAAAAAAATTGTAAGTCCTCTCCTCAACTTTGTTTTTATTTATGAATATGAATTTGTTGATTGTTTTTATTATAGCTTTTGAACCTAAAACGGTTGTTGAAAAGTAAAATACGCGTTTCTTCTCTATTAAAGTAGACAAATCTGTTCAAATTGTTGTTACTGATCATTTTGCCATTCTCTATTTAATTCAAACACCCTTTGGTTTTCATTTCTTAAAAATGAAGCACCCCAATGTAATTTATATAGAAAACTGCGGGACTAGAAGTGTATGTTTCTGATATAAAAATTGACTTGAAGTCAACCTAGTTGCATTATTTTACATGTGACGTGAGTATAATGATCATCGATTGTTTATTGTAGTTCTAAAAACCGCAAGTCATCTACTCTTTTTCATTTCGATTTCATTTTTATAAATCATATCTCTGAATGATTTCAGTTTTAATCCGGATCCTATTTGATTTGATGAGGTTCTTTATTAGATAAATGGTTCGTTATTAAATATCCTAAGCTTAAATTAATTGATTAGCAGTGGTTGAATACTCAAATATAACTTAGTGCTTTTTACGAACAAAATTATAAATTAACTTGGAGACTTTTGTTGAGTCAACTTATGTCATTGATCCAGCCATCTATGTTTTGGAGTCGAAAATTCTAATAAAAGCTTCATAAGTCAATATTCATCTGCTTTAAATTTTCAGACAACTTAGTTCATCTTTATCACATAATTTATTATACTTTATAAAGTTTCCATTCTTCATATAAGTTTAGTCTTTGTAAAAAGAATCACTAAACATTTATTAATCCTTTAATTCAATTTGTTAATTTACCTTTTAACATTTTTTATACAATATTCACCAAGCAATTATCAACCCACCGGTATTTTTCACCAATAAGCATTCCGAGGCTATTAATTATGTAAATTTTTACATAGTATACTAGTCGAAGTGATGGAAGAAAGAATGATATCTTTGCCCTTCTTGCCTTATAACATGTAGCTTAATAAAAGAAATTGCATATTGTCTAAAACCGAAAGACTATAAGTGCAATTAAAGTTGTCTTGGAACTCACTTGTCTTTACGGTTTTTAACATAATAGTTTATGTTGATCAATTATGAACAAGTTAAATGGATCAATGTTTTTCTTAATAGAAATTAAGGGTCCACTTGTGTTTTTACCTCTCACAATAAACACAACACAACCTATTATGTTGATAACAACTTAAGAGGATCTTTATCCAACTCAAATACATATAAGATTGATATGTAACTTAATACTCGAAATTGCATAGTATCTAAAACTGAAGGACTGAAAGTGAAACTAAAGTTGACTTAATGTCAACTAACTTACCTTTACTCTTTTCTAAACTTCATTTTGATCTTTTCATTTTCATTGCATTCATTCGATCAATACTTCCATCCATCCGTCAACAACTGTAAGTTAATTTCAGTCACCGATTAATTATATAGTTGTAGTTTTAAGTATGTGTGGTTGAAGTAATCGTTTTATATTTCAAATTTATAGTACGTATGATGAAACTTATATGGTAAAATTATTTGTTCCTTACTTGCTGGGTTTTGTTTATTCGATCAATAGAATTCTTATACTCTATCTAATGACTTTTAATATTGTCTCATTTTGTAACATTTCAATATAACGAGGTGGGCGACGGCGCGTTGCGGCAGGGCGTTGTTTCACGTTGTTTGTCAAATTCTTATAATAGCTTACTTTACTTGAACACCCTTCTCGTTTTGTTTTCAATACTAACTAATAGAGATAGTTTAGAAGGTTTTATTAAATATAGTGTTAGTGTGTTCAACCTGCTTCGTATGTCCACAGTCCATTTGACCCGTTTTCTTTTTATTTTACCACTTTGCACGTTAGACATAAAACAACCTGCATCAACCCGTTAAAATATATACGGGTCGAAATTGGCACCTCTAGTTCAAGTCAACTTATTTAGTTGTTGGAAATGACATATGATACACCGAACATCTAATTTTCACATAGATTTATTCCAAAACATATGAATACCTGACAAATGAAAGCATGCTCATTTGACACATTAACAACTTCAAGAGCCTTTAGGTAAGGATCATTGGGGTGCTCACATTCACCACCGATGATAACCAAAGGGAAGAAATCAGTAAGACCAAGAGTTGAAATCATTAGGTAATTAAGCGTTTGGCCTCGGGGCATTAGTAACAGCAGCACGTGATCTTCAACGCATTTTGTTAATTTGTATAGACCCTCTATAGGCTCCACCTTTCCTTCACCAATCTGTATACAAAATAAAGATCACACACACCAAATGAAAACACACAAACACAAAGAGTGTCTTAGTTTCTAAAATATTCTTCTTTGTCTTCACCAAACTTTAAGCCCCTTGGGATATCATCAGTGAAAAGGCAATGTCTCAAGTTGAGCTTAATGCCTTCTTAAAATTCATAAGCTTAACTTCATAAGAAATTTCAAGCGTAAAAACTAAATCCAAACAGTCCTAAATCTTAATTGAAAACACATTCCGCAACCACTTTCAATCATTTAAGAAACCGTAAACTTAACCGCACCTAACCGCTAAGGTTCACTATCATAAGAATCAAAATGATAAATACACAAAATGGCCTTTATTATTTTCAACATGTAGCTATATATATTTGTTTTAGGGCAGATTGATGTTGTTTTTGTGTAGCTATCATTTTAAGACAACGTATGAACCAGAGTCACATATTTAGTAACAGGAATTTTCTTAGAAATTGCATTCTTTATATCAAGTTATATATATATTTGTTTTAGGGAAGATTGATGACTAAAAATCTTAGTCATGGATTCTTTGTACTGTTATTGATAATGGCTCTACTCTTTCTGATGCTCTTTACTTGTGGACGCAGCTCGATCTCATTATTGATAATGGCTGTGATTGAGCCTGAACCGTCAACCTAAATTGACCAGGGAATGGTCAACAAGGTCAAAGGCCTAGAGTCAATGCTCCGAGGAATACAGCGTTTTCCCGGGTCGTTTAAGTCCCGACGAGGTGTGAATGGCAATCAAACGGTTATTTGATCGGGTGAATTTGGATGGAAAAGGTTTGTGAGTGATTTAAACTACTGATTTTACAACGAAATAGCTTAAATAAGCTATATGAACAAGACGGGAAAGTTCCAAAAACTAGAAACGATTAAAACCTAAAAACGCGTACGTTACGTTTAAATAAAACGTAAACGTACCAGATAAAAAGTGAAAACGTAAATCTGAAAACACCCAGGGGGTAAAAATGAACTTTTTACAAACTTAAAACTAAAAGAAACTTTTTAGAAAATTAAAATTAATTTTTAAACTAATTAATAATTTAATATTAATTAAATACTATTTATTACTTATTATTAATACTTAAATAACTAAAATACAATGTAATATTATTTAAATACTAAAAAGGTGAAAATAAAATTTCTAAAATTTTAAAATAACTAAAAATAAGTTTTAAAAATAAAAATAAGTATTTTTGTCTTTTTGTGGTTTTTCTATTAAATAATTACTAATTAAATACTAATTATCTAATTAACTATTTTAAATTAAGAAAATTACTAAATGAATAGTAAAAATTCTAATAAAATTTCTAAAATTACTTTATAACATATAAAAGCTATAAAAAATATAAAAACTAGGTTTTACTTAATAAAAACTAATTATGCTATTTTAAACTAATTATTAATTAATTTCTAATAAAACTAATATTAATTCTAATAAATACCAAATGGTAAAATAAAAATCTGAAAAATTTATTATAAATACTTTAATATAATAGGTAATTAATAAAAATATAAAAATGACAAGTACTTAATAAAAATATAAAAATGAAAATTAAAATTAAATTACATTAAATAGAAACTATCACTTAATTTTAAATTTGTTTTTCTTGATTTTTCTTTTATAAAACTATTTTATAACTAAAAACAAAGACTTTTTGTAAAAACAAATATTTTAGAAATCAAAAATAAGCTGATATTAGAACAAATAAGCCAACAGTTGACTTAGTTTGACCAAAAGGCAAAATGGGCAGAAATGAGATCAAGTGGGACCCACACTGATTAATCTAGGTCCAAATAAGTTAAACTAACTTGAATAAGCTAGAAAAAGCAAAGATGGGCCTCTGAATAAGCTAATAAGCTATAAATAAGCTCTTGAGTCTTGTTATGCAACTGAAAAGTGGGACAGCTTTGGTGGGCTAATCCAGGTGGGACCCAGTGGTATTGAGGTCAAAGCAAGGGTCAAATGATGGACCCTGGTAGGAGGGGGGTTGCTAGGAACCAAGGTGGGTGGTTGTGGTCCACTGGGTTGCTCAGAAAACACCACCAAAAGGTGGTGTTTGGGCCTGATCTGCTGGTGCAGGGGAGTGATGCCCCCTGCAAGTGTTTTCCAAGGGCAATTTTGTCCTTAAATAAAATTTGCAAAAATGTAAACAAGCAAGGAATTCAAACATGAGCTGGTAGGGAACAATCACAAACAAGTTTTAGGCTCAGAGAGCAAACACAAAAATAATTAAAATTACTTGAAGTTTTGGAAAAACCTGATAATGCACAAATTGACTTTTATGAAAAACTTAATAAGCTGACTTTTTTGAGATTTGATTGCTTCTATTACACTGTAAACATGAAAATAAGCTTCAATAAAGCTTTAACAAGCTAAATAAACACCTTATGCAATGATATGGGATGATTTGGATTCCAAAATACCCCACAGTGGACTGTTATGATCCATGAATGATGATTTTGACTTTGAGGCTAATTACTACCAAAGACTTGCAGGAAATGGTCTGATATGGTAATGCATATGAGGTATGAGCAATAGTGGATCAATTAAATCAACTGAAGCTCTTGATACAGACCAAACCAAACACCCCTACTACTTCAGACAACTATGAAACTTGATCCAAATGACACCAAGATGAATTCTACTGAAAGAAACTTATCTAGCAAGTAATAAGTAAGCAAAGTAAGCAGAATTAAGCAACTAGTACAACTAAATAGACACAAACACAGATTATTCAGTTAAAAGTGAAAATCTTACAGAATGTCCAAGATAAAGATCAAAAATGCACAAGGATCCAATACCACACACCTAATGCTCCCAAGAGCTTCTAAACCAGAACATGCCAAGCTTCTACCCTTCCTCTTCCTTCTTCTTCTGATTTGATTTTTTTTTTATTTATGAACTATTTATTTGTATATTTTTTTTTTATATATATATTTTTTTTAGTAAACTATAAATGAAACTGAGTAAAAAGCTGTGGAAACTTAAAGGTGCTCACAAATGAGCTTACTGAAGCTTAATGGAACAAGTTCAACAACATTAAACAAAATTTAAGCAAATGTGTCAAATTCACTTAAAATTGCCAAAATGGAATTTTCAAAAGCAAACTTAAATTAAAACGTTGGAATAGGTTTAGATTACAAAGATACTTAAAATTACATAAAAGAAACAAAGCTTACAACTACAAATGATAAAAGCTACACTAATACGACATAGATAAAAACTAAACTAACTATATATCACTTCATTCTTCATTTTTCTTTTCTTATATACACCCTGGAGTGATGCCTTGACTTTCCCACACATTTTGAGCCGTTGGATGTCTTGGAATGATCCCAATCGTTCAAATTTGTATTTGGCGGGAAATAAGGAAAAGTGGGCAGTTGAGTGGGATTGGTGAGCATTTATGAGGGTAGGAGGGGGAAGGTGAGGTATTAATGAGAGTTGGTGGAAAAGGTGAGTGATTGGAGAGGAGGGGGGAGCAGAAGCCTGGAGATTAGGGGTGTTTAGGGGACGATGAACAGTGATACGGGGTTAGGGGTGTTGACTGGGGTCAACGAACCAGGTTATTAGCTTTTAGGTTTGGGCCAGATTTGGTTAGTGGGCTGTGGGGGTATGGACTGGATTGGGTATTTGTTTGATCAGGCTTATGGGTGGTTTGGTTTGTATTGTTAGGTTGTTTGTTTATTTTACAAAAACCACAAGGACCATTTTTGTAATTTAGCAAATTGCAAGGACTGAATATGCAACCATTCCATAAATATCATAAGGACCAAAACTTGCTAACTTCAATAAACCAAGAACCAAAAATGTAATTTTCCAAAATAAAACGCCCGGGGACCAAATTTGTCATTTTCTCAAAGTCCGGGGACTAAACATGAAATTTCCTCAAAGTTTTCATCCAAGGGTTAAAAATGATTTTTTGTGAATTCCCAAGGACCAAAATTGATTTTTCATTCAAAATTATCCCACCAGGGACTGAATCTGCCAAAGTTTGAAACTCCAGGGACCGAAAGTGTAAATTTCCAAAACTTTCCAATTTTTCACCAAAGGACTAAATATGACATTTTATGATTTCAAAAATGACCTTTGGTGATAATTTTCTATATTTTGAATATCCAGGGACTAGTTTTGTAATTTTATGAAAGTTGGGGGACAGAAACTGCCAATTTTGCAAACTTTATACGTTTTTCATCTGTTTTTGCTCATTTTGCATCTAAAACATATAAAACACAATTATGAAATATTTTCAGTATTTTGATGCATTACTGAGTGTTTTTGTATGTTTTGCAGTTCAGAATAGACCAAAAATGATGAGTGTTTGAGCACTCATCAATCCCCCACACTAAACTATTGCTAGTCCCTAGCAATACTGTTTTGAAAACTTGATGGATTTGAAAAAACTCTTTACCAAAAGCCATCACTTCTGGAGTAGCCAGGTGTAAGAACTGTGGCACACCTGATAACCGTGTGATTTTGAGCAAACCACCAGCTTTCAACGGATTTGAGTAGTCTTTACCAAAAGCCGTTTGCTTCTGGACTAGCCAGCTCTTGATGGAATAGTCAACATCTTGGTGAGCTGATTACCAATTATGGATTTTCCACGGCCTTTACCACAAGCCATAATCTTGCGGGCTAGCCAACTCATTTGTTTTCGGGGAGTTGATGAACCATACAATTTTGGGCAAATTGCCAGCCGTCAACGGATTTGATTTGTCTTTACCAAGAGCCGTTTGCTCCTGGACTAGCCAATCCCTTTTGTCGCTTAGACAAGGCGGACTGATTACCAAAAATTTTGAAGCCCCAGTGAAAAATTTTTAAAAAATTTTTGAAATTTTGGCAAAAACGGGGGTATTATATAGTAAAATGTGATAAAATTCGCTAGAATAGCGAATACCCCCCCACACTAAGCATGAATATTGTCCTCAATATTCAAAATCCCGGCTATTATGCCGACATTTTGAACGTAAAAGGGCAACATTACAAGCTAAGCGTGGAAAACACCATATTGTATTTTCACTCATTTGTAACCATAGCATGGGGGACTCCCCCACACTTAGGGTGAAAACCCTATAAGCAGGCTATTGTTTTTGTTTACCGAGTCGCTAGCTTGACTCGACCCCGAATTCATTTGTCCTTGGGGAAGCATGATGTGGAAGAAACAATCTCAATCGGACTTTCATTCAAAATGTTTGGACAAACATATGAAGCACGTGAAAGTTCCACACCGATGAGATAAATATCCGGCTCAAGATAATGATACATGAAAATGCCGGGATCAAATATAGTGTCCTCACTCCCGAAGGAGTGAAGAAGAGAAGAAGTCACCGTATAGGTGAAGAAAAGGAAGAAAACCATGATAAAAAGCATGATTTGATCTTCTTCCTCGAGAGGAGGCTCAATAGCCTGAGTTTGGATTTCAAAGGGTAAGCTCGTAAACAACCCGGGAGGGTGGGTGGGAATTTGCAAATTCTCAAGATTGAGAGCATCTCCCCCCGGGCTATCAAACTCCGGAGGAGTCATGACATGATGAGCGAGTTCACCGGAGAACTCCTCATGAAGAGAATCATTCACAAGATGTGAATCTGTGGACTCATGTTCCATTGTGGACTCATCACAATCCTCGTCAAAGATTGGATTATTAGAAATCATAGTGAATTCAGATTCGAATTCAAATAGAGGATTGGTGAGAGTCGTATTGAATGTTTCGGGAACAAAGAGATTAATATTCTCTATTGGACTGCTGGGATAAAAAGTGAGTGACGGATCATGAGATAGGAGACTTTCAATTTCTCCCAGATCGGCTTGGAAATCGAGGAGACCATCATCACCTTCCAATGAAAGTGGATCGATGTGAGCAAGTTCATCAACGAATTCCTCAAGAAGATGATCAGCATTAGTTTGTGGAACTGATGCCTCAACATACTCGATGTCTCCATAAGATATACAATCATCGCTATAATCTGAGAAAGTCTCAAATTGATCGTTAGGACACTCAATGGGTGAAGGAATATCACACATATCATCCAAAGTTCCCTGTGACTCTCTTGGGATTGGGACAAGGATCTCAACACTAGACTTTATTAATTCGTCCGACTCCTTATTAGGAACAGTGCTAAGATGCTCATCCCCCATGTTTAGAGAGTGAGTGTGAACTTCGGGTGTGATAACAATAGACTGAGGGAGATGAGAGGAGCTAACATTCATGGAATTTTCAAGTTCCATTTGTTCAACGGCTAGTAATTTCCCCGTCTCATTATTATCTCCCTGATTTACAATGGGAGGAATCACAAGTGATGAATCTGACGAACCCTTATAAAATTGAAGGATATCAAGGGTGTCTTCAATATCACTATCATCATCACAGTCTAGAAGAGCAGCTTGACGAAATTTAGCACGAGTTATAGCTGCTTGTTCTAAGACAAGTAATTCTTCCCTACTCAATTCGTTTTTAGCCTCTCGTTCCTCAGCAAGTAATTCTGCCATAGATTTCTCACGAGAGTCTCGAAACGGTGTAGTGACCAACTCCTCCTTAAGTTCTTTTAAAATATCAAGAGCCTTTAGTAAAAAGTCTTGCTCGGTTTCTTGAGGAGTTGTGTGAATCATATCGTACTGTGGAGGTGGGTCTGAAAACGAATAGTCGTAATTGTTACAAGGAAATGGATTCCTTGTTTGACAATCCGAGCTAGAGTGTGGACCTCCATAGTAATCACAACAGTGAAACTGATGTGGCTGTGGGTGATAAGTGCTAGAGTTATAATTGTTACCAGGAAACTGCTCATAGACAAGCGTGTTTCCCGATTGACAATCAGAACTGTAGTGCGATCCACCACAGTACTCACAACAGTAAAACTGCTGAGTCTCATGGTGTGGTAACTGATGGAATGAATCAGTCGTGTCATGGTAGGAATAAGGATTCTGGTTATAGACAGACCCGTTTCCCGACTCTACCATGCCACAGCTGGGGCAATTGCCACCATTATAAAGATTACCACACCACTGGCAAACCAGAAAGTGTGGATGAGACATAGAAAGAATCAAATGTGTATAGAGGGTGAGGAAATGAGAATCAAAAAGGTAGGAGGGTTAAGAAGGATATTTTTGGTGTTTTTGGAAAACATTTTGTACAAATGAGAAAGAAAATATTTTTGTGTTTTTTTGTGTTCGTTGAAAACTTGATTTAAAAAGTTTTCGTGAATGGTTTTGTTTTGAAAATAGGAAAATATGAACAAGGGATGGATAAATGTACAATGGAACGAATTCCAAAGACACTAATCAGAAAAACCGTTTAAATACGCACACAACCTCCCCGGCAGCGGCGCCAAATTTTGATTGAGCCTGAACCGTCAACCTAAATTGACCAGGGAATGGTCAACAAGGTCAAAGGCCTAGAGTCAATGCTCCGAGGAATACAGCGTTTTCCCGGGTCGTTTAAGTCCCGACGAGGTGTGAATGGCAATCAAACGGTTATTTGATCGGGTGAATTTGGATGGAAAAGGTTTGTGAGTGATTTAAACTACTGATTTTACAAAGAAATAGCTTAAATAAGCTATATGAACAAGACGGGAAAGTTCCAAAAACTAGAAACGATTAAAACCTAAAAACGCGTACGTTACGTTTAAATAAAACGTAAACGTACCAGATAAAAAGTGAAAACGTAAATCTGAAAACACCCAGGGGGTAAAAATGAACTTTTTACAAACTTAAAACTAAAAGAAACTTTTTAGAAAATTAAAATTAATTTTTAAACTAATTAATAATTTAATATTAATTAAATACTATTTATTACTTATTATTAATACTTAAATAACTAAAATACAATGTAATATTATTTAAATACTAAAAAGGTGAAAATAAAATTTCTAAAATTTTAAAATAACTAAAAATAAGTTTTAAAAATAAAAATAAGTATTTTTGTCTTTTTGTGGTTTTTCTATTAAATAATTACTAATTAAATACTAATTATCTAATTAACTATTTTAAATTAAGAAAATTACTAAATGAATAGTAAAAATTCTAATAAAATTTCTAAAATTACTTTATAACATATAAAAGCTATAAAAAATATAAAAACTAGGTTTTACTTAATAAAAACTAATTATGCTATTTTAAACTAATTATTAATTAATTTCTAATAAAACTAATATTAATTCTAATAAATACCAAATGGTAAAATAAAAATCTGAAAAATTTATTATAAATACTTTAATATAATAGGTAATTAATAAAAATATAAAAATGACAAGTACTTAATAAAAATATAAAAATGAAAATTAAAATTAAATTACATTAAATAGAAACTATCACTTAATTTTAAATTTGTTTTTCTTGATTTTTCTTTTATAAAACTATTTTATAACTAAAAACAAAGACTTTTTGTAAAAACAAATATTTTAGAAATCAAAAATAAGCTGATATTAGAACAAATAAGCCAACAGTTGACTTAGTTTGACCAAAAGGCAAAATGGGCAGAAATGAGATCAAGTGGGACCCACACTGATTAATCTAGGTCCAAATAAGTTAAACTAACTTGAATAAGCTAGAAAAAGCAAAGATGGGCCTCTGAATAAGCTAATAAGCTATAAATAAGCTCTTGAGTCTTGTTATGCAACTGAAAAGTGGGACAGCTTTGGTGGGCTAATCCAGGTGGGACCCAGTGGTATTGAGGTCAAAGCAAGGGTCAAATGATGGACCCTGGTAGGAGGGGGGTTGCTAGGAACCAAGGTGGGTGGTTGTGGTCCACTGGGTTGCTCAGAAAACACCACCAAAAGGTGGTGTTTGGGCCTGATCTGCTGGTGCAGGGGAGTGATGCCCCCTGCAAGTGTTTTCCAAGGGCAATTTTGTCCTTAAATAAAATTTGCAAAAATGTAAACAAGCAAGGAATTCAAACATGAGCTGGTAGGGAACAATCACAAACAAGTTTTAGGCTCAGAGAGCAAACACAAAAATAATTAAAATTACTTGAAGTTTTGGAAAAACCTGATAATGCACAAATTGACTTTTATGAAAAACTTAATAAGCTGACTTTTTTGAGATTTGATTGCTTCTATTACACTGTAAACATGAAAATAAGCTTCAATAAAGCTTTAACAAGCTAAATAAACACCTTATGCAATGATATGGGATGATTTGGATTCCAAAATACCCCACAGTGGACTGTTATGATCCATGAATGATGATTTTGACTTTGAGGCTAATTACTACCAAAGACTTGCAGGAAATGGTCTGATATGGTAATGCATATGAGGTATGAGCAATAGTGGATCAATTAAATCAACTGAAGCTCTTGATACAGACCAAACCAAACACCCCTACTACTTCAGACAACTATGAAACTTGATCCAAATGACACCAAGATGAATTCTACTGAAAGAAACTTATCTAGCAAGTAATAAGTAAGCAAAGTAAGCAGAATTAAGCAACTAGTACAACTAAATAGACACAAACACAGATTATTCAGTTAAAAGTGAAAATCTTACAGAATGTCCAAGATAAAGATCAAAAATGCACAAGGATCCAATACCACACACCTAATGCTCCCAAGAGCTTCTAAACCAGAACATGCCAAGCTTCTACCCTTCCTCTTCCTTCTTCTTCTGATTTGATTTTTTTTTTATTTATGAACTATTTATTTGTATATTTTTTTTTTATATATATATTTTTTTTAGTAAACTATAAATGAAACTGAGTAAAAAGCTGTGGAAACTTAAAGGTGCTCACAAATGAGCTTACTGAAGCTTAATGGAACAAGTTCAACAACATTAAACAAAATTTAAGCAAATGTGTCAAATTCACTTAAAATTGCCAAAATGGAATTTTCAAAAGCAAACTTAAATTAAAACGTTGGAATAGGTTTAGATTACAAAGATACTTAAAATTACATAAAAGAAACAAAGCTTACAACTACAAATGATAAAAGCTACACTAATACGACATAGATAAAAACTAAACTAACTATATATCACTTCATTCTTCATTTTTCTTTTCTTATATACACCCTGGAGTGATGCCTTGACTTTCCCACACATTTTGAGCCGTTGGATGTCTTGGAATGATCCCAATCGTTCAAATTTGTATTTGGCGGGAAATAAGGAAAAGTGGGCAGTTGAGTGGGATTGGTGAGCATTTATGAGGGTAGGAGGGGGAAGGTGAGGTATTAATGAGAGTTGGTGGAAAAGGTGAGTGATTGGAGAGGAGGGGGGAGCAGAAGCCTGGAGATTAGGGGTGTTTAGGGGACGATGAACAGTGATACGGGGTTAGGGGTGTTGACTGGGGTCAACGAACCAGGTTATTAGCTTTTAGGTTTGGGCCAGATTTGGTTAGTGGGCTGTGGGGGTATGGACTGGATTGGGTATTTGTTTGATCAGGCTTATGGGTGGTTTGGTTTGTATTGTTAGGTTGTTTGTTTATTTTACAAAAACCACAAGGACCATTTTTGTAATTTAGCAAATTGCAAGGACTGAATATGCAACCATTCCATAAATATCATAAGGACCAAAACTTGCTAACTTCAATAAACCAAGAACCAAAAATGTAATTTTCCAAAATAAAACGCCCGGGGACCAAATTTGTCATTTTCTCAAAGTCCGGGGACTAAACATGAAATTTCCTCAAAGTTTTCATCCAAGGGTTAAAAATGATTTTTTGTGAATTCCCAAGGACCAAAATTGATTTTTCATTCAAAATTATCCCACCAGGGACTGAATCTGCCAAAGTTTGAAACTCCAGGGACCGAAAGTGTAAATTTCCAAAACTTTCCAATTTTTCACCAAAGGACTAAATATGACATTTTATGATTTCAAAAATGACCTTTGGTGATAATTTTCTATATTTTGAATATCCAGGGACTAGTTTTGTAATTTTATGAAAGTTGGGGGACAGAAACTGCCAATTTTGCAAACTTTATACGTTTTTCATCTGTTTTTGCTCATTTTGCATCTAAAACATATAAAACACAATTATGAAATATTTTCAGTATTTTGATGCATTACTGAGTGTTTTTGTATGTTTTGCAGTTCAGAATAGACCAAAAATGATGAGTGTTTGAGCACTCATCAGGCTGCTATGTCCATTCCTCATCGGTGGAAATATGATGTTTTTGTTAGTTTTAGAGGTGAAGATATCCGCAAAAACTTCATGGATCACATGTTCAATGATTTCAAGCAAAAAGGGATTCAAGCTTTTAGAGATGATAGAGAATTGCCTAAAGGAGAAGAGATATCTCCTCATCTCTACAAAGCCATTGAAGAATCTAGGTTTTTGATTGTTATCTTCTCCAAAAATTACGCTTCTTCAACATGGTGTCTCAGGGAACTTGTGAAAATACTTGAGTGCAAGCAGATTGAAGATCCCAAACATGAGGTTCGGATTATCTTTTATGATGCCAAGCCTGATGTTGTGAGGAAGCAAAAGGGGAGTTACGCAAAAGCGTTTGCCAAACATGATGTTTCAAATAGAACAGAGGTGGATAAATGGAGGGAAGCTCTATCCAATGCAGCTAACTTATCTGGATGGGATCTCTTGGACTTGACAAATGGGTAAATTTCTTTTTGTCTGGAATGATCTTTATGTTGGTTGTTTTCTCACAAACTGATTAGTCTTGTAGCACTAAAATTTAACTCGTGGTATTTACATTTTCTTTTTGGGTCTTTATGGTTAAATAGGTACGAGTCCAAGTTCATTGATTACATCTCCAAAGAAATCCTCAATAAATTATGTGACGGGGGACCCTTGCATATTGGTGATTACCTTGTTGGCATTGATTTCCATTTTGACAAATTAGAGATGTCACGCTTCGTAGGGTCAGATAAGGTTAACATGATTGGAATATGCGGTATAAGCGGGATAGGAAAGACGACCCTTGCCAAAGCTATTTATAACTTAATGTATGTCCACTTTGAAGGTAGTTGCTTTTGTGAAGATGTCAAAGATCAGCAAGACCTAACTCAAGTCCAAATGCAGCTTATTGAAGACATCATGAAAACAAGAGCGCTGAAGATATCGAATGTCGGTCAAGGGATTATGGTGATAAAGAAACTGATGTCATCGAAGCCGATCCTGCTTGTTTTGGATGACGTGGATCATCGGGATCAGTTAAAGGCACTAGCGGGTTCAGCTAGTTGGTTTTGCCCAGGAAGTTTGATTATTTTCACAGGTAAAGATAAACAGTTACTAAATTCTCATAGAGTGGATGAAATCCATGACATGGACTTCCTAGATGATGATGAATCTCTTAAGCTCTTCAGTTTCCATGCCTTTGAGGAAAAACATCCTTCTGCAGGCTTCCAAGAACTTGCTGAGAAAGCTGTGAACTATGTGCAAGGTCACCCTCTGGCTCTCATAGTTTTGGGTTGTTTTTTGTACGGTAAAACTGTGGGTGAGTGGGTTAGTGAACTGGAAAGGCTTAGAGAACATCCTAATGAAGAAATACATCAAGTTCTCCGCTTAAGTTATGATGGGCTAAACCTCGAGCAGCAAAATATCTTACTTGATATCGCATGTTCATTCGTTGGAGAAAACAGTGATTTTGTAGCAAGCATACTAGATGGGTGTACCTTTTTTGCAGATAGAAACATGAGAGTTCTAGTTGATAAGTCATTAATCAGAATCACTAGCTATATGTCACTTCAAATGCATGACTTGATTCAAGCAATGGCAAGAGAAATCATTCATGAAGAATCTATTATGACCGGGAAACAGAGGAGATTGTGGAAATCATCTGAAGTTTACAATGTATTGAGTGAAAAGAAGGTTAGTAGTGGTATACGATTCTTTTTTCTCTACACTAATACGTTAAAGTATTAGGAAACTATCCTAATGAAGCTCCCTGTTCTTGCTTTTCCAGGTGCCAATAATTGAAGCAGTTGAAGTTCTAGTCCTTTCCTTAGAGAAATTTAGTCAAAAGGTTCAAATAGATGCTAATGATTTTGCACATTTGAAAAAGTTACGGATCCTGAAAATCTATCAAGAGGAAAAGGTATATGAGCGGAAACGTGAGTTGAAGGGACACAATGTGATCTTCTCAGGAAATTTGTATCATTTGTCCAATGAGTTAAGCTTGTTTTGTTGGCATGGATGCCCTTTCAAGTGCTTACCTTCCGATTTCTATCCAGAAAACATTGTGGCCATTGACCTGTCTTACAGCAACATAAAAGATTTTTGGACTACACCTAAGGTATTTCCTTGTACACACATGTTTTCCTATTTGATACCTAATGATCCGAGAACTCATCTTCTTTTTTTTTCTATTGATGTCAGTGTTTTAGAAGGTTGAAAGTAATGAAGCTAAGGTGCTGCTGCAACCTAACAACCACCCCTGACTTCTCAGAGATTACAAATCTTGAAGAGCTAGATCTTGAAGGTTGTGTGAATTTGGCTACAGTTCACCCATCTATTGGAATGCTTAATAAGCTTGTTGTCTTAAATCTGAAAGACTGCACACGGGTTTGGAGTTTTCCTGAAGCCTTTTTGTCTAGATGCTGGACTTCAATCTCTGGTTTAATATGGAACCAACAACATCCCCAAAGATCAGTTTCATTGGCAGGTTTAAATATGTTAAAGAAACTGAATTTCAGCTACTGCAATTTAGTTCAAGTGCCCGATGGCATTGGAGGCTTATCATGTCTAGAAGAGCTATACTTGGAAGGGAACAATTTTACTAGTTTGCCTGGAAGTTTGAGTCAACTTTCTAATCTTCAAAATCTTAGACTTGATGGTTGCAAGAAGCTGGAAGTGTTGCCCGAACTTCCACATAGCCTACTTGATCTTTATGCACGTGATTGCACCTCCTTATGTTCAATTATGGGATCAAATCCAATCATGAGCAAAAGGTACACTTATCTCATCAATTGTCCAAAATTGTTTAAGGTGTCGATATCGGAGACTCAATGTCTCGACTCATCTGTAACTTCCCAAGGCTCTCGATTTTCTTCTTTGCTTCGGTATGCGGATAACAGATGTGGATTGTTCCATTTGCCAGGAAGTTCCATTAAGATTATGGAAATGTTTTATGATGGAAATAGCATTCCAAATTGGTTTACAAATAAAAGTTTGGGAAATCAGGTAAAGGTTGAATTACCATCAGATTGGAGCTTCAGTAAGTTAAGGGGATATGGAGTTTGTGTTGTTTTTAAGAGAAAACAACCTTACCCACCTTTTGGATACTCTGTAAACAACTTTGATGGAGCTGATTTGGGAGGATGCGGTCCATTAAACTTTTGGCAATATTTTGAGGATAAGCCAATAAGAATCGATGAGTCAGATATGATATGGTTGCATTATAGGACAAGTGAAATACAGAAACTGAAGGAAGCAAAGAATTTTGTAACATTTTGTTTTAAAGAGAATGAAGGAATTGAAGTGAAGGAGATGGGTGTAAGACTTGTTTGTCATGAAGATTTAGATCAAAAAGCAGACGTGAGTATGTTCCAAGACCTCCCTCTATCACAACATGGTGGGGTCTGGTGCTGGTTAAACTATGGACATATCAGCTGGACATGGTAGTCGGATAAAAAGAAAACCTTTATTATTTGGCCTTTTTATTAGCCACAATAATCTTTGATAAATCCATGTCTTTTATTTAGATAAACAGCTTTCATGTATGAGACACCCACCAGGTGTTTGATGACATGCATGAGTAGAAATTATTATTACTCTTCAGTTTGTTTGTATAAAATTTTTGGATTTCCAACAGATTAAGAATAGATTGCTGTCTTTTGAAATTGCGATAAGTACAGTAAGATAAGAAACTTTGCTGCGGTTAAAGCACATCTTTGTCAGAAAAACTTGACATATGCTTTGATCGCTGAAAATGTTCTTGATGCTTACATTATGCATCTCTTCTTTGTTGCACGTATAGCTGAAGCTTAGTTCTTTGAAGTACCTACCTGACATGCAAGATGCTACATGTGTTTCGACACATTACATACGGGTCAGATTTCAACCCGTTTACCAAAGATGTGTCTTTTACCATTTATGTGATTTACACACCCAGGAGGCGCACATAAGTTGTATTGACATTGGTTTAAAAGATTACTCATCGCCAATTTACTAGCACAGACGAGTATTAATCACCACTTCAATTCCATGATTGCCTTTCCCTTAACCTTGATCTCCACCTTCTTTGTAGCTGGGACAATCCGGAAAAACAGAGCTCTTATCTAACACCAAACTCATTACCAGCACCCAGGTGGTTTCTTTAAATTTTACATTTTAGTCATTTCACTTCGCCCATAGGCAAAAATAAACTCGAAACTTTCTCATTGGGAGGCCGCCTGCGCTTTCAAAACCACTAGGACTGCAATTTGGCCAAACCACAACTATGCCGCCTGCATACTCTTTTATCTATTTGACAGTGTGTTTCTTTAATTGACCCATATGATAATGAGCTTTTCATATATAGTAGCCCACACCAGGTGTTTGTTAGAATGGAGTATATCAGTAGAAATCATTTACTATTATATTCGAAAACAGTTTGGTAGCTATTACTCCTCAACTTGTTCGATTTTGCAACCCACTGATGTGTAGTTGCAGTTAAGAAACTTGTATTTTGTTTTGAAGTTGCTATGTATATTGTAAGATTATAAGCCTTGCTGCAGTTTACATCTCTGGAAAAGATTATCGACAATGCTTGTCGAGACTACATTCTTGCCTGCCAGTTGAAGTATAGTTTACTGATCATATTTATGTAGTCCAGTTTTGCAGCTCTTCATTAAGCTAATCTTTTTGTAACTAGCTAGTTGGGAGATACACCAGGACTAGATATGGTTGACTGTTATGTAGGCTAATATGCATTTTTAAAGAGACAATGTGAGAGCATCGTCGAAACAAATATGCTAGTTGATGATTAACATTGGTAATTTTAACATTAACAGACAGTTGGATATGAGTTATTTTATCAGGTCCCATGTCTTCCTCTAACAGAACTTAAAATTTCTAGGCAAACAACCAATAAGCCTTTATAGGAAACAGCTATTACACACCCTTATAATGCTAGCATACTCGAGTTTTGCTACCCGACATTACTTAGATGTGGTACGCAGAGAAGACATGATCAAATTGTAGCATGCTGCACTTATGGAACATAGTGCCACTTTTGCTAATTGAAGAAGTTTATTAAGTGAAGTTTCGTTCATTTCAACTGGCAATTTCATATAATATACGAGTAAATTGATGCTTTCATGTCTAAAATGTTCAACCTGAGTTCAAGAAACTTCAAGCAATAAGATTGATATCTTAATAGATTAAGTCAACAAGATGTAATTAGGAAGAAATTTACAAGAGAGAAGACTTTTGTAGAATGACGTCATCATGTGGGTCTTACCTAAAACTATTAAAAAGACTATTGCTGGTTAAATTATAAGTTTTACCAATGGGCATTATCTTCCTTCAAGAAACTTCAGGAAACACAATTATAACCACTTTAATTCAAGAATCTGGAAGGAAGATGATGCCCATTGGTAAAACTTATAATTTACTTTGTTCTGTTACTTTCGATTTGGCATATGGTAACAACCTTAATTATAGGTTTGATACATGTTTTTTTTTTTTTTTTTTTGGTGCAAAAGGGTGAAATATTTTATTAACATCAAACTTTTACAACAAGAATTCAACTGCAATGGACATGCCCATTCAGTGAAATATGCTAAACAATCATTACATTCACAACAAGATCTCAGACAACAAACATAAGTCTCTAACAGAGATTCCATACCAAATTCATACAACCTATGCTACATGAAATGAAGCCATCAGACTAATTTGTAGCAGCAAAGTAGCAAACCAACCCATAGTTTGCATACTCCAATTCACCCATAATTGCACCAAGACCATAACCTCACAATATACATTTCCCTACCAACATCCTAATTGATCCATGCTCTTTTTTTCCTCTATATCAATGTTCTTTCTGTGTTAATGTTCTGTTTTAACTTCTTTCCAGTTATAGGTTTGATTACGCTTTCAGATCACAGAAAGCTATTCCAAGTGTTTCCAGATGACGTTAAGCATATGTGGAACGAGTGGGCCCTACGTGGACTTATTGTGATCAGCCTTGTTTCACAGATCACCTTAAGTCTACTAGGAAATGTTCGAAAATACAATCCAAGAACACGAGTTAGAATGGCTCTCTGGTTTGTCTACTTATTAGCATTAGCTGTTGCATCAGCAGCGCTTGGTGTTATTACCCGAACCGCCTTAGACGTATGCAGCAACACTTCTCATTTCAGTTCAGAAGATACTTACAAACAAAACACAAGTGAACTCATGTCTTTTTGGGCACCTTTTCTTCTCCTTCACCTTGGTGGTCCAGATTCTATTACCGCGTTTGCATTGGAAGATAACGAGCTTTCATTAAGGCACTTTGTTGAGATTGTGTTTCAGTTTGCAGTAGCTCTTTATATCTTCTTGTTGTCCTGGCCAGGCTGTTCTGATCTCCCTAAACTAAGTGTAGTGGTTTACTTAGCCGGTTTCATCAAGTGTTTTGAACGTATTAAGGCTCTACGGTTAGCAAACACTAAGAACCTTCGTGACTCGATGCTTGGTCCTCCCAATTATCCTAAGTTTCTGGAGGATTACCAGTTAAAAAAGTCACAATGTAAACGTGGAGGAGGTCGCTGAACTCTCCCATACAGTCAATATTCTTTTATATCCTGAAGAAGGTAAAGAGATATCTGAAGCTTATAAACTATTTCAAACATTCAAGCGGCTATTTGTTGATCTCATCCTTACTTTTGAGGATAGAGAATATAGTCAATCCTACTTCCGCCATCTTGCATCAAGCAATGCTTTCCGTGCTGTCGAGATTGAACTTGGATTTGCGTTTGACATGCTTTACACTAAGGCTAATGTGGTTTATACATTTAACGGGCTTTTGTTTCGCATTACTAACATTTTTGTCCTTCTTCTAGTACCTTTGGGCTTCCATTTTATTTGTAATATCAATGATTACCACTTGATTGACATCGTCATTACTTGCCTATTAATCGGTACTGCATTGATAATGGAAATCTTTGCGGTAATAACCATGCTGCGCTCTGATTGGATAGGTCATTGGTTGATCCAACAAAACCTCACTCGAAAAATCCTCATATTCCCATTCTTAAAGCAACCGAATAAACAAAGGTGGTCCGGTTCCATTGCACAGTTTGACCTGCTAAGTGTTGCCCTTAATGAGAGACCCGCTTGTTTCTTAAAAACTCAAATATTTTTAAAAATAGATAAGGTTCGCGAACAACATCGTTACAAGAAATACAACGAAGTTTCTGACAACCTAAAAGAATTAATTAATTATATGTCCAAACACCCCTCAAGTAATATATAAAAACTAAAGTATCGGTTTATCTAAAAACGGGGGACTAGAACTGTAACTTGTGGATATTAAGTTGACTTTTGGATATCAAAACACATGGAAAACCTGTAAGTCATCCATTTCTTTTACACTTTCATCACAAAACGGCATTAATCTATATTACATGTCTACATAAGTAAAAATTGGACAATCAACATCATGTCTGCACTGGAGTCGGAATTCGACCCTGGTCACACGTCTAAACGTAGGGTTATGGTTCAAGTCTGGTTTCGGATTTGGATCCTGGTCAGGCCTAGTAACAGGTTTCCCCACGTGCTTTTGCTGTTACGTGCATATATGTAATCCTTAACATTGGGTAGTTCACAGGCATTGTGAAGTGCAAAACATAACCTAAGTGTACTTATTGATGCTTAAATGAGTCAAAATTGTCACATTTGCAGCAGATATCTGTGTAGTTTTCTCTACTTTGTTGCAGAATGAACTGATTCTGAACCAAAAATTCGATAAAAAAAACTTTGAAACTTAATTAAAATATTTCAGTTTAAACAAAAACTTACAATTAACTTACAAATGCACAACAGCCATTGATTTAATCATGCACGAAGACACGTCCATTTCACGAGCCACCTGGTTCTTCGACGCGTGAACCCACTTCATCTTCGGGTTCGAGACATCACACATTGTCAAAAACTCCATCACCTATCCGAATGTCTTAAACATTTCTATCCCAAAAATCAGGTTCTTATCAGCTACAAATAGCGAATTCCAGTCCATAGGTGCATCAGGATGCACCGAAACTTCATTCCAAGTTAGGTAAACGAGATCAAGCTCCCACAACTTCCGAACTGACACCATGAAACCAAACCGACACCAGATACAACCGTTGAACATCACAGGACACTAGCCTTGGGGTGTACTCGTGGACCCTTGGTGGGTGTGGAGTCGTTTGGACTCGAGTCCAAAGACCATGTCCAATGTCATACGCTGCGAGCTTATCAGTCTCGGAATACACGTAAAAGACCCCGTCACAAACGACTCCCGAGCAAACAACCCCAAAATCGACTGGTAGCCGTTGAATTTCCGTCCATTTGTTTGACGAAGAATCAAAAATCTCACATGAATTTAAAGCCTCATCCCATGAACCAAACCCCCCTACCGCTATTATAAAGAACTGTCCTCGGTCTTTCACATTACTCGTGTGCTTGGTTTTTTCGTTTCTTGATGTACGTCTAACCGAAATCCTGTGAGGATCCCCATAAACATCCGATACTCCACCAATCCGCGTCCGTGTCCGGAGTTGACTTTTGATGGTCAAACGATCAAAGTTGGCTTCAAAAACCCCTAGAACGGACTTTGACCTTGTGTGTTTCATTGATGCAACCTTGTTCCACGATTTTGTCATAGGGCTAAAAACCAACACTCCTCTGTGTGTCTTTCGATCCATTCTTCCGGAGCTCGAACAACCTCCGACAATGAAAATGTTATCATGGACAGTGGCAACTGAGAACAGAAACCGATTCTTAAGAATTTCTGCCTCAACTTTATGCCATTTGTTGAAAGAAACGTCAAAAGCATATATCTCGCAAGAGTTAAGACCATTTGTAACAGTACCGAAAAGGAACAACCATGGACTCGGTTAATACCCTTCTCGTCTCATCTGCATAAAACGAGGTGGCGTAGTCAAAGATCTCCATTTCTTGCACACGAGCCGAGTGTTCGTTAAGCTCGTCAATGGAAGTCTCATGAAACACAACTCGAGAATATCATCAGGAAGAAACACATGCATTGTGTTGTTTCCGTGTGACTCTTCAATTTCAAAACTCTTTCCGATTATTTCTCTTCCACAACCGATCCACTCCATATGAGAAACAATCCACACTCGTGTCGTCAGTCCCACACACGGGTTTGTAACCTTTACCCACAACTTCACCGAACTCATCACTTGTTGCGGCTCCAACCTTGCACCCTCCGCCCCTAGTATACAAACTCAGACACCTTAATGAAATGACTCCCGTGTCATCATCATCAATATCATCATCCATCACACTTGCATGGTAGTCGTTTTTTAACTTTTGGCTAATGCTTCTAACTAGATGTTTCGACACATTGGAAGCCTCATGTTCTTTATGTGATGTTTCACCCCTAAGTTGTTCAGGTATCATCTTGCATTCTAAGCCTGGTCATACAAACAACACAAATTAGAATATGAATACAAAACAAAATGCTAAAAGATTGAAACTAGACTAGCACAAAAACATGGCTAATTTGTACTCGGAAAGTCAAATGACTAATTTGAAGTTGACACACAGAATTTTCCACATGTTTGCAAACAGCACATACTACAGATATGACTTTCAGCGCAAAGAGATAATTGCACATCTTAATGTGGCTGCAGATCAGTACAGCACATCACAGTACAGCCCGTTTTTACATGTTACCAGGCATGTCCGCCATACCTATTCTGCCACCTCTAGTCTAAGCAGTGTCAGAGCTTACTTGGATTGTATAAAGAATGATAGGCTCAAGTTCAACTCATGGCCTGGCAATATTTAGAACTTAAGTTCAGACCTTACACTAGTAAAAAAGATCGCTCTGTGGCTTGTTTTCTATACTTGTATAAGTTTGAGAAACCATAAAATCTATGAAGGGGGTACAATTACAAATACATTACAACTTAGTTCTAGGTGTCAAAAGTTAGTTACTGTGCACTAAGGGCATGTTTGGGTGAGTGTTTTGTAAAATTGACTATCTCATATCTAGTGTTTGGTATCTACTTCAAGCTACATGAGCACATCCAAACACCATCTATAAAACACATAAGTAGTTGATCATCTAATATCAAAACGCAGATCCAAACATGAAACACCCCCTGATTTCACCTATAATATGAAACAAGTAACTATGTATATCACGAGGGACTTCAACTTGGCGCACCTTCCTTGATTTCTAGAATTTTATATCTTCTGCATATTTAAAAATTACTCATTTTGAAGGACGACAAATAACAAACAGCTTTATTTCATTAACACTATACGGACGAACCGAGTACATGTTATTTATATTGTACAATCCAGTACATAAAAACAGCACAAACAACAATCAAAGTCAAGTACCCATATATTCAAATTTACATAAATCCATTAAAATACATAGACCCTAGTCCCAAAACAGTCCAAACTCAAAGTCAACTAACTTTTTTGTCCCTTCAAAATTAACAATCTTACAAATCATTATCTAAAATACATTTAACCAAATACTAAAAACTTATAAACTATTAGACCAAATACATTTTTTCAGATCAACAAGCGAAAATCCAGTGTCAAATATAAATTTCTAAAATACTATGTTTGACCATCTAAAGTCAATACTTAACCCAATCAAAAAAGGAACACAAATAATAACACCAACCCCATGTACTCTATCAAATATTAGTCAGCCAAAAGCTTGAAAACTATGGTTACCAAAAAGAAAAACAAATAAACATATGAATGTTACTAAGAGTAAAGAAAACAAACCTCATGAAGTTTATATTCAATATTCTTGATTTGAACCCAAGATTCAACCCAGACAGATATTAGATCCAACAAAAGGGTTATTTAAAATGGGTCATTTTAGTAAAGTTTAGTGGAAAAGAAGTGTTCCTGTTTTTTTCTGTTTTATTTACCTAGACTGGAATTATATTTCTATATATATATTTTTTTCTAACTTGATGAAAGTTGTCCGATAGGTCCCAAAAATAATTAATTGAATGGTAAAAACAATAGTATTTTGCTAATCTTTCTTTTTGTGAAGGTTATAAAAGGCGTGAGGCGTGGCGTGGCGGCATGGCCGCGCCTCAAGCCTTACACGCCATGGCGAAGCTTTTGCGTTTCTTAAGGCGTCACTAAAGCGGCAAACAAATATTTATATATTTATGTATTTATAATTTTAGATCATATTACTCATATTATATTAGACATTTAAACTACTACTTATTATATAATTACCATACCCATATATCAAATAGCCAAAATTCCAAATACTAGTTCAAAAAATTAAAAAATTAATAAAAAATAAAATAAAAAATAAATTGGTTCAAAAAGTGGCACCACGCCTTACCAAAAGGCGCGACTTTTCACGCCTTTTCTCGCCTTATTTCACGTCTTTTTGCGTCACGCTTAGATCATCCGCCAAGGTCCATTTCGTAGCGGCGAGACCACACCTCGCGCCTTGGCGACGCCTTTGCGGCACCTTGGCGCGCCTTTTAGAACACTGCTTTTTGTAAAAATAATAAATTAAAACCAAACATTTTAGTAAGAGTAAATTGAAGAAAAAAAACGTCTTAATGTGTTATATCCAAATTGTAGAGTGCAGTTTCTGCCTTTTAAAAAGTGTATGTGTCGTTTTTTAGAAACAACTGATGCAGATATCATTTAATCATTTATGCTCTAAGTGAAATGACTAAAATTATTCAAAGTGAAATGAAAAAGTCTTACCGAAAGTAAAAACATTTTAGTCATTTCATTTAGGCCAGATACAAATTCGCACAAAAGATTTTCCAGAAAGACGACACCTACACTTTAATATATTTATCATTGAAATATTATCTTGGAAAAGTACGCATTGTGCATAAAACAAGAAAACTAGGTGAATGCATCATGCATTTCAACACCCCGAAATAACATCAATTAAGAGTGCTCGGTGTGGGTATGTTATTCTGTAACACTTGGTACTTTTCCTAAAACTTATTTCTAGCTAAATATCTATTTTTGTACCTGAGATACTTTTAAACTTTTATTACATGTTATTTGGGCTTGAGAAACGTGAGATGTATTTGAAAACGAGAACTTTATTCCTTGATTGACTCAACACAACCTAGAAAACTCGAATCGTATTGCATTTGCCAAATTATTGGAATTATATTGAGTTTGAGAAAAACTTTGAAGTTTATGCTTGATTTGATGAGAAAAATGATTTTGTGAACATGGCGAAAGCTTCGTAATTTTCGAGTCCGTTTGCTATGTCGTTTGAGCCCCGAAGCGTTTTCGTGAGAAGTTTAGCTACGTTGACAGTTTTGGTCCCCGTGATATCTACCTTTACACCCCTACACTTTAATTAATTCAAAAGCCACCCTATACTCTTAAATATAAATACCCCTTTTATTTATTTTTCTCTCATTTATTCACTATTAAACACACACACACGCCACTCAAATCCTCTCTCTTTCTCTCTCTCTCTCTCTTGATTATCCAGCAGACCACAACTCACCGGAACACCAGCAGAATCCGGTGCCGGTCACCGGAAAATTTTCCGGTGAACCCTTTTCTCCTCCCATTCGATAGATCAACCCAACTACACCATCTCTGGAGCTTTGGAGCTCTCGGTACCCACTGCAACACCCCCTACGCTCCACCTCTCACTACCTCAGTTGACACCGAGCATCACCACCACCTCCCTTCACCTTTGTACCTCAGTTAAATCTTTTATAAAAATGTTTTTAAGCATAAAACTCGTGTGGATTTGTGTTTGGTTGCGACTCGGATGGACTCACCGAGTCAACTCGTGACTCAGTGAGGGTTTTGTTATTCTTGTTGTTGTTTTGGGTTTGTGATGACGAGGGTATATAGGTTTTGATGTTTGAGATTGTTTCGAGGGTCCGTTTGGGCTCGTTGGTTTTAATGTATTATAGATGTGGTATTGATGATTGTGGCTAGGATTAAACAAGGTATAGGTACACGTTTTGTTGTATTTAGACAATGAAAGATCAGGCCATAAACTGAATCCGATTGGTACCTTTCTGTGTCAGCATCAAAGTTCTTTCCGAAATGGTTAAATGAATCCTCCTTGGTTGGACTTTCAAATATTTTTTGCGCCGTGGGACTACCAGCTGGGCTTTTAGCAGACTCATCTTCGTTATGTGCGTATGCTGATTCAGTCTCGAAAAGCTTCTCTGACTTCCTTTCAGCATTTGAATATGAATCCTTGGAAAGATCATCCATCGGAGCCGAGTTTTCTGCCTGAGATGTTGATTTGGTATTTGCAGGCACCGTAGCATCAAATGAGAAACCTGTCATTACAAACTAGTTTAATGCAAAGTGCAAATGTGGTTGAAGAGAGTAATGTGAGAACATATGGTAGGGGTAGCGCAAAATAGATTAATTAACTAATAAAAAAGATTGTTTGGGTCAAAACGGATATTTTGTGCACGGGTCGGTATGACCAACCAACGCTGATATCTTTTAACAAAAATGAGCTGACATTGTTCTTTTTCTGATAAATAGTTACTGTAAAAGAAAGAGTGTCATACCTTTGTCTTAAAGTTTATCCCAATCCTCATCCCACTGGAACTCAGGTTGCCAACCTTTACAAACAAAATAGGTGAACCATAACACAATGCCAACCTTTACAAACAAAGTTTATCCCAATTATGCAGATACAGTGACATTATTGCTAATGGAGTATTCCTGATAGCATAAGATGAAAGATGATACCTTTTGGAAGCTCAATAACTGCAGTTTACTTGACATCAATTCCATGTTTTTTGCAAAGTTCAGTTAAAGCCTTCAGTAGTTCCTCGAGATCGGATTGGATACGATGAGCACCTGTGGGTTGCCTTGTAAAAGCATTCAATGCACCAAGTGGTTCTATCTTGGCTGGAGTCTGGGGCTGAGAAGTTACAGGACCATTTGCAGAAGAACGGGTGGAATGCTTGCAGTTTGTGTTGGCAATGAGGAGGATGACGGTTTGGATATAGATTAAGAAGCAGGAAACAAGTCACCTCCAAACAAAGCGGCAGAAGTAATTGCATTTCCTCCAACAGATGGTCTAGGATCTGTGAAAGATGAGGATGATAGTGGCTCTTGAGGTTTTGGCACAGTAGCCCCAACACCTCTGCCCCTAAGCCAATCACCTGAGACATTAGAGTTTGATAGACCAGGACCGGCAGACCACCACCTGCTGGAAAACTAGGACCACCAACACCCTGTGATGGAAGAGGATCGCTCTGAGGTGGCGGCCTCATTGACTGATACCGAAATTTTGAGTTTGTATTGAATTGACAACCCCGGGCTGTTGCATAGGAGGCGTGGGGCCATTGAATTGACAAGAGGCTTTTGTGCAGGTGGACGTGGTCCCATAGATAGGATTCAATCAGAGATCAAAGACATACAAGAAGAATGAGAGACTATTCGCGTCTATCTAACACAGTAATTTTGTATACATAGTAAGCCGCGTTATTTTGTATACAGTCTAGATGCAACAGTTTTGACTCATCTATCTAACATAGGTCGACTAGGGTTGCATTATCTCCAAGTCGAATGGGTCAAAAACGTCAAAAGTTGCTCAAGCATATTCACATCTTACAACCTCCCAAAATCATTTCATCGAAATAGTAATAACATTTAATAAACAGAATGCCTTCAAGAGTCATTGACAATAAAAGTTTATATGAAATCCTCTATAACAAACCACCCTCACTTGATCATCTCAGAGTCATAGGTTGTAAGGCCAATGCTTATAATCTCACCACAGACAAGTTTGCCCCCAAATCTACACCAACCACCAGGAATGTCACATTTGATGAGCATGTCTTTCCCTTTCACACCATCAATACTCCATCACCCTCACAGTCCCAAACAGACCCTTACAATTCTCCATTACAGTTCACATCTAATCCACCAATCACACCACCACCAACAATCACCTCACAACCTTCTCCTCCCATCACAATTACAAACTCACCACCTCCTTCCTCTGCAACACCAACTACACCTCCTTCAACACCACTAACCCAAACACCCACAATATCACAGTCACCAGCTCAAACTGCACCATCAAAAGAACCAATACCATCACCTCCAACAGCACCTCCCCCACCCTTAAGACAATCCACAAGAATCAAAACCATTCCAACTAAACTTCAATCATTTCAATACCAACTACAAAGATCACTTATTCACAGTTTCACCACTAAACACCACACTCCCCAAAACACTCACGGCAACCAACATTGCAAAGCATCATCACTCAAAATTCATAAATTATCATAACTTAACATCATCATACATACATTCAATACACAACATCAGTAGTACTAGTACCCATGAGCCCCACTCCTACCTCCAAGCATCTAAGGATCCTAAATGGATAGAAGCTATGAACAGAGAAATCAAGGCACTTGAAGACAACAACACATGGACTTTCATAATCCTCACTTTGAAGGTGACTGCTGCACCCAGCACTTGCACACTAATTTCATGCTTGGTTTTGCGTTACCACACAAATTTAAGCGAAACATCATTACAATGACATCTTAATTTGTGTTCGCCCTACTTCGTTTACAACTAAACAAAAGTAAGTTTTGGAGCGCCGTTTTGTGCACCTTTCGGCAACTTCTTTAGTAAAGACCTAACTAAAAGGACAACATATGTAACAATTTTCATGACTGTAACATATGTTAATACGATACCATCAACCAATTAATAATTTAGAAGTTTGCTTAAGCTTATTTTTGGGCTTATATAAGTTTCCTTCTTGATAATACACATTTCTATACTCATATTTTTTCACTGAGGCGTAATATCAAGCACTTTATGTGCATCATAAAAAAAGGGCTCACTGAGGCATTTCATTTCTACAATATTTTGACCATGCAGTTTGTTTGTGGGTTATAATTAATTTAAAGCTATAAAAAATATATGAGAAAAATGAAAACAGAAGTACCTGTATAAATATATGAGGAAATATCCTCAACAATACCTGGGAAATACTAGTTACATACAACTTTGCCAACTTATCAAAACCGAGGGACTGAAAGTGAATCTAAGTTGACATGCAGTCAACCCACTTGCCTTGCCTTTACTCTTTTTAACTTCATTTGATCATTCATTTTTAATTGCATTCATTCAGGTACCAAATCTCCCAAAGGATTACATATATATATCCATCGTTAAATTGTAAGTCATTCTATCTCAATTTGCTTTTCTTATAGTTTTGCTCATCTTATTTGTTCTATCTCTATATGCTAACTATACTTCATTTTTATTGATCTAATGACCCATAATGTTTTGAGCATGTTTGTTTGGTTTTGGTCTTTTGATCGCTGGATTGTCACTTGTAATTTCTAGGACCATTGAAGTTAGAATCGTTGTAGTTCTAGATTTGTGTGGCCCGAATTATTGTTGTCTGTCATTTGGCTGAAGTTATGTTGTACCCCTAGCCTAGGAATTAAAAAAAAAAAAAAAAAAAAAAAAAAAAAAAAAAAAACTGATTAGATAACCCAATTTATTCATTTCCCAAATTTGCTAGTTTTTTAAATTTAATATTATAGGCTTCTTTATATCAAAGAGAGTAAAGTGTCTCTTATGTGTTCTAAGGCTGGTGTAATGGTCACCTGACCATCTCGTGCACCCAGAACGCTATATTACCTTTTTAACACACCACCTTTAAAGACGTAACTATTATCACTTAACCAATCACGTAAAAATTTTTCACTTTATACAAATATATCTCACAATAATTTTGTTTTGTATCACTTAAAACAAAATAAATGAATTGTTTGGATTTTTTGTTGCGTGACCCTTTAAAAAGAAGTATTATTTTTGGTGAAGATATGTATTAGAAAAGTATGACCCTTGAATTATTCAGATGATGTTATAATGTTATCAGGTGCTATTTTCCACAAAATAATACACTAGTTGAAATTTGACATTGTAGCTTATAATCTAATTACTTTTAATACTGTCTCATTTTATAACTTGTCAATATAATAATCGATCCAATGGGCTATATGACAAGGTCTAAATAACTACACAACTAGTTAGATCTTAATCTCCAATTTAATAACCCAAATTTTGGACAGATCTGAGGAAAATTAGTGTCCAATTTGTTATTTGTTATCTTCTTTTGTAATTAATATATACTTTACATTATTAAAAAAAAAAAAAAAAAAAAAAAAAAAAAAAAAAAAAAAAAAAAAAAGGAAAAAGTATCCAAATGACTTTGCTAAACTGTAATTTTCATACTCCAATTACTTCCCTCCATGGGATAGCTAACAAGGTCTAAATAACTAAACAACTTATTAATAAACCCAAAACTTTAAGAAATTCCAAATTTTCGACAGATTTAAGGAAGATTTAAGGAAAATACTATAGTGTCCAAATATTTACATAGCATGAACAACAATAGAAAATAATTTAATCACATTTTATGAAATGCAATCATACATTCTTTCTACAAACCCAGCTGCCTTTATTCTTTTTTAATTTGAGCTTCCATCCATCCATAAACTGCAAGTCGTTTTACTTTTTTATATTGTTTCTTGTTACATTCTTTATTCCAAGTTATATATATTTGTTTTAGGGCAGATTGATGACTAAAAATCTTAGTCATGGATTCTTTGTACTATTAGCTCCACTCTTTTTGATGCTCTTTACTTGTAGACACAGCTTGATCTCGTTATTGATAATGGCTGCTTCTTCCATTGCCCATCGATGGAGATATGATGTCTTTGTGAGTTTTAGAGGTGAAGATATCCGCAAAAAGTTCATGGATCATATGTTCAATGATTTCAAGCAAAAAGGAATTCATGCTTTTAGAGATGACAACGAGCTGCCTAAAGGAGAAGAGATATCTCCCCATCTCAACAAAGCCATTGAAGAATCAAGGTTTTTGATAGTTATCTTCTCCAAAGATTATGCTTCTTCATCATGGTGTCTCAAGGAACTTGTCAAAATACTCGAGTGCAAGCAAATAGGAAAGCCTAAACACGAGGTTCAAATAATCTTTTATGATGTTAAACCGGATGTCGTGAGGAAACAAACTGAGAGCTATGCTGAAGCGTTTGCCAAACATCAAGTTTCAAACAGAAAAGAGGTGGATAAATGGAAGGAAGCTTTATCCATGGCAGCTAACTTATCTGGATGGGATCTTGAGGACATGGCAAATGGGTAAAATTCTTGTTTTTGTGTATTAGTCTTGTAGCTCTACTAAAGCTTAACACTATGTAGTTTCTCTTACTTATTGTGTCTTTGTGGTTAACAGGTTTGAGTCCAAGTTCATCGATTCCATTTCCAGAGAAATCCTCAAAACATTATGTGATGGACCCTTACATGTTGGTGAGAACATTGTTGGCATCGATTTCCATTTCGAGAAATTAAACTTGTCACGCTTCGTTGGGTCACATAAGGTTAATATGCTTGGTATTTGTGGTATAAGTGGAATAGGAAAGACAACCGTTGCCAAAGCTATATATAACTTGATGTATATCCACTTTGAAAGAAGTTGCTTTTGTGAAGATGTCAAAGAAGTCGAAGAAAAACAAAGCCTAACTCAAGTCCAGATGCAAATGATTGGTAAGATTCTGAAAACAGATGATCTGAAGATATCAAATGTTGGAGAAGGTTCTATGGTAATAAAGCAAAGGATGACATGTAAGCCAATCCTGCTTGTTTTGGATGATGTGAATAGCGTGAAACAGTTAGAAGCACTAGCAGGTTCACCTGATTGGTTTTTCCCAGGAAGTTTGATTATTTTCACGGCTAAAGATAAACAGTTGCTAACATCACATAGAGTGGATGAAATCCATGAAATTGGGAATTTAGATGAGTGTGAAGCTCTTGAGCTCTTTAGTTTATATGCATTTGGCAAAAGGCATCCTACAGAAGATTTTGAAGAGCTCGCTTCGAAAGTTATAATACATTTGCAAGGTCACCCGTTGGCTCTCAAAATTTTTGGTGGATTATTGTGTGAAAAATCTGCGGATGTTTGGAAAGGCGAGTTGATTAGACTCCAAACATATCCTAATTCAGAGATAGTACAAAAACTTCGACCAAGTTTTGATAGCTTGGCATCTGATCAGAAAAGAATGTTTCTTGACATTGCATGTGTGTTCATTGGGGAAAATAAAGATTTTGCTGCAAGTATACTAGACAGTGGTGACTGTTCTGCAAATGCTATTATTGAAGTTCTAGCTAATAAGTTCCTAATAACAATATCTGCATATTATATGCGTCTTCAAATGCATGAATTGATTCAAAGCATGGCAAAGGAAATTGTTCGTGAAGAATTTATCATGACTGGGAAACAGAGAAGATTGTGTATATCATCTGCATTGTGTGAAAAGAAAGTAAGAAGTGGCATATTCTTCTTTACGTTCATATTAATATAAAAGTATACACAATTGCATATGTTACTCTTTCTAATTTAAGTTACATGTTCTTGCTTTTTCAGGTGGCAATGACTGAAGCAATTGAAGTTCTAGTCCTTTTGTTAAGGAAATCTAGTCAAGAGGTTCATATAAACGCTAATTCTTTTGCACTTATGAAAAATTTGCGGATCCTGAAAATTTATGCTGAGGAAGAATTTGATCATAAAGTGGAATTGAAGGGCTACAATGTGAAGTACTCAGGAAGTTTGGATTTTTTGTCCAATGAGCTAAGCTTGTTTTGTTGGCATGGATGCCCTTTCAAGTACTTACCTTCAGATTTCTATCCAGAAAACGTTGTTGTCATCGACCTCTCTTACAGCAACATAATGCAACTTTGGACTACACCAAAGGTATTTACTTGTTCATACATGTGTTCATATTTGACACCTCGAGGAATAAGAACTAATCTTTTTTCTATTGATACCAGCGTTTAAGAAGGTTGAAAATAATGAAGCTAAGGTACTGTTGTAACCTAACAACGACACCTGACTTCTCAGAGACTACAAATCTCGAAGAGCTAGATCTTGAAGGTTGTGTGAATTTGGTTACAGTTCATCCATCAGTTGGAATGCTCAAGAGACTTGTCGTCTTAAATATGAGAGATTGCAGACGGGCTAGGAGTTTTCCAAGCAAACTGGAAATGGCCTCTCTTCAGGTTTTGAATCTCTCGGGATGCTCAAATGTGAACCAACTGCCTGAAGCCTTTTGGTCTAGATGCTGGACTTCACTCTCTGGTGTCATATGGAACCAACAACATCCCCAAATGTCAGTTTCATTGGCAGGTTTAAATATGTTAAAGAAACTGAATTTAAGCTACTGCAATTTAGAACAAGTTCCTGAGAGCATTGGAGGCTTATCATGTCTAAAGAAACTAGTCTTGGTAGGGAATAATTTTACTAGCTTGCCTGGAAGTTTGAGTCAACTTTCTAATCTTCAAAAACTTAGAGTTGATCGTTGCAAGAAGCTGAAAGTGTTGCCCGAACTTCCACATAGCCTAGAAACCGTTTTTGCACGTGATTGCACCTCCTTATGTTCAATTACGGGATCAAACCCAATCATGAGCACAAGGTCCACTTATTTCAACAACTGTCCAAAATTGTTTAAGGTTTCGACATCGGAGACTCAATGTCTCGACTCATCTGTAACTTCCCAAGGCTCTCGATTTTCTTCTTTCCTTCTTTCCTTCAGTATGCGCATAACAAATGTGGATTGTTCCATTTGCCAGGAAGTTGCATTAAGAATATGGATATAATATATGATGGAAATAGCATTCCAAATTGGTTTACAAATAAAAGTTTGGGAAATCAGGTTAAGGTTGAATTACCATCAGATTGGAGCTTCAGTAAGTTTAGGGGATATGGAGTTTGTGTTGTTTTTAAGAGAAAAAAACCTTCCCCATATTTTGGATACTCTGTAAACAACTTTGATGGAGCTGATTTGGGAGGATGCGATCCATTATACTATGGGGGTTATTTTAGGGGTAAGCCAATAAGAATCGATGAGTCAGATATGATATGGTTGCATTATACAAGTGAAATAGAAAGGTGGAAGGAAGCAAAGAATTTTGTAACATTTTGTTTTTTTGAGAATGAAGAAATTGAAGTGAAGGAGATGGGTGTAAGACTTGTTTGGGATGAAGATTTAGATCAAGAAGCAGGAGACTTGAGTATGTTCCAAGACATCCCAAGTCTATCACAACATGGTGGGGTCTGGTGCTGGTTAAAATATGGATATATCAAATGGACATGGTAGTCGGATAAAAAGAAAACCTTTATTATTTGGCCTTTTTATTAGCCACAATAATCTTTGATAAATCCATGTCTTTTATTTAGATAAATAGCTTTCATCTAGGAGACACCCACCAGGTGTTTGATGAAATGCATGAGTAGAAATCATTTACTATTATACCGGCACACTGTGTAGCTATTATTACTCTTCAGCTTGTTTGTATAAAATTTTTGGATTTCCAACAGATTAAGAATAGATTGCTGTCTTTTGAAATTGCGATGCGTACAGTAAGATAAGAAACTTTGCTGCGGTTAAAGCACATCTTTGTCAGAAAAACTTGACATATGCTTTGATCGCTGAAAATGTTCTTGATTCTTACATTATGCATCTCTTCTTTGTTGCACGTATAGCTGAAGCTTAGTTCTTTGAAGTACCTACCTGACATGCAAGATGCTACATGTGTTTCGACACATTACATACGGGTCAGATTTCAACCCGTTTACCAAAGATGTGTCTTTTACCATTTATGTGATTTACACACTCAGGAGGCACACATAAGTGGTATTTACATTGGCTTAAAAGATTACTCATCGCCAAACCACAACTATGCCGCCTGCATACTCTTTTATCTATTTGACAGTGTGTTTCTTTAATTGACCCATATGATAATGAGCTTTTCATATATAGTAGCCCACACCAGGTGTTTGTTAGAATGGAGTATATCAGTAGAAATCATTAACTATTATATTGGAAAACAGTTTGGTAGCTATTACTCGTCAACTTGTTCGATTTTGCAACCCGCTGATGTGTAGTTGCAGTTAAGAAAATTGTATTTTGTTTTGAAGTTGCTATGTATATTGTAAGATTATATCTCTGGAAAAGATTATCGACAATGCTTGTCGAGACTACATTCTTGCCTGCCAATTGAAGTATAGTTTACTGATCATATTTATGTAGTCCAGTTTTGCAGCTCTTCATTAAGCTTATCTTTTTATAACTAGCTAGTTGGGAGAAATGCCAGGACTAGATATGGTTGACTGTTATGTAGGCTAATATGCATTTTTAAAGAGACAAAGTAAGAACATCGTCGAAACAAATATACTAGTTGATGATAAACATTGGTAATTTTAACATAACAGACAGTTGGATATGAGTTATTTTATCAGGTCCTATGTCTTCCTCTAACAGAACTTAAAATTTCTAGGCAAACAACCAATAAGCCTTTATAGGAAACAGCTATTACACACCCTTATAATGCTAGCATACTCGAGTTTTGCTACCCGACATTACTTAGATGTGGTACACAGAGAAGACATGATCAAATTGTAGCATGCTGCACTTTTGGAACATAGTGCCACTTTTGCTAATTGAAGAAGTTTATTAAGTGAAGTTTCGTTCATTTCAACTGGCAATTTCATATAATATACGAGTAAATTGATGCTTTCATGTCTAAAATGTTCAACCTGAGTTCAAGAAACTTCAAGCAATAAGATTGATATCTTAATTGATTAAGTCAACAAGATGTAATTAGGAAGAAATTTACAAGAGAGAAGACTTTTGTAGAATGACGTCATCATGTGGGTCTTACCTAAAACTATTAAAAAGACTATTGCTGGTTAAATTAAATCTCTCTTATTTCATTAAAAACAGGTTTGTTTTTCTCTTTTTCTTTTTTTGTGATCACTATATGAACAGAAGCCAATTTGAAGATACTGGAATATAGACTGAATTTATGGTATCTAATGCGAGTTGACAGATGTCGAAATTATCACTGGATTTCGAATTTGATAACATATCAGCAAAGCCCATTCCCAGAAAAGTGAATTTGTCAAATCCACATAATTTACAATCAAAGTCAATAAAATATATAATGAGTAGCTGAAGTTTTGGTTACCACTGATAGCTTAATAGGCTAATATCAATTTGATCTACTGTAACTTTCTAATACATATAATGTCTTTATGCAAACCCCATTGTATCACGAGGTATCAATTAACTCACACACACACACACACACACACACACACACACAATTATTTAACTCTTTACAAAACATGAGCGCATGCAATATCTTGAAAACGATTGACCTACTCAAGTCACCGGTTCATTTGGTTACCCGATTCAACCGGTTCAACCAATGTGTCAATCCGGTTTTTCTACAAAAATAATCTTATTTAAAAAAAAACGTATATATATCATGGCTATTGATATATTGAGCATAAAAATATATTTACCAAAAAGGTGACATGTAAATATAAAATTACCTCGCAATTACATATATTTAACTTGTGTTATTTGTAAAAGAAGGAAGGAAAAAAAAAAAAAAAAAAAAAAAAAAAAAACCCCGGTTTGGATCTCGAGAACCGGGTTGAACCAGGTAGCCTTAAAACCAGATTAATTTGACCATTTTTTACCGGAATCGGTTGAACAGGTATCTGCTCGAGTTGGGTGTTAAAACAACGCTTATGCACACCACCATATTATCAACAAAAAGAAAAATATAGGAGACAACTGTGGTGGTGAGGATGTATTTAATAGCACGACATGGTGGTGAGAGGAATACATTTCATGGTGAATTTTACCATTACACTTAGCCTCATGGCCGTAGAGTACCAGGCCCTGGATATTAGCATGTGCATAACTGCATAGGGCCTCACTTTTCGGAAGGGCCCAAAATTTAAATCCACTAAACATTTAAAGGATCTTAAATATGGGGGAGAGTTAATTTGTATACAAAACATTTTTTGTATATCTAATCTCCACCATCTATCTAAAAAAAATCTACCAATCCATCTATAAAAATCAATGTTAGAGATTCAAAACATTTTTATATTCCTCATATTTTTTATTATTTAAACATCTCATGAAATGATAATCGCTAGACAAAAAAAATTATACAGTCACAACCAGCATTTAATTATCTGTATATAAACGGGCATTCTGATATACTTTCAATAAACTTTTTTTTCATTTTTTCTTTCCTTTTTCTTCGTATTTGAAAATAGCATGAGAAATCACATGTGGTTACACACTAATTTGAATATTCTAATAGATTATAGTAGTTCGTTTATTAAAATCACATGTAATTGAGATCACGTGTGGGAAAAATCACATGTGATTAAGATACGTGTTTGAAAAATCACATGTAATTTTATTAGGAATATTCAATTAGTGTTTAAACACATATGATTTTTCATGCAAGTTTCAAATACGAGAAGAAAAAAAAAAGGAAAAAAAAAATAACAAATGTGAAAAAAGAAAAAAGAAAAAGAGAAATTATCGAAAGTATATCAAAGTGCATATTATAATGAAAGCTGCCACACACACTTCATTTTTCTCAAACCCTAATATTTCATTCTCTCTCTCCCTTAACACAGCCGCCGTCACACCATACATGGCCACCACCACTACCACACGACACCGCCACCCCCACCTTCGAAACAACAACAAACCCACCCTTATTTCACCTTCCTTGTCTTCGATCTGTAATGTACGCGCTGTATAACCACTCACGAGCCACCGCCGCCACCGTATTTTGATTGTTTTCTTGTTTTGGTAAGGTAAGGTAGATCGATGGGTTTAAATGAAACAGGAAACGAATAATAACTTGGTTTGTTTGTTGGGTCACCTTGGGTCGCGGCTGGAACTGAACCCACTCATGGGTTTCAGTCAATCATGGGTATCTAGGATTTAGTTATGTCTTTTGGTTAGTTACCCCGTGGTCTCAGCAAGGTAAGATTATTTGGTCTGATTGATTTGTGCTAATATGGTGGTTATTATGACTTGGAACTCGAGCCGTAGGATTAGATCCGGCCGAGTATTATTGTGGTTGATTGTGACTTGGACTCGATATTGTGATGTTTTGTCCATGTTGTGTGTTAGCCGAGACCCCGTGGTCTCGGTGTGACCTCGATAGCCTATAATGGACTTATGACTAGTAACTTGGACATTATTGACATAATTGACTTTTGACCCGGCGTTATGACCGAGGGATTGATATGGAGATGTGACTCGAAACAGAAATACTGTGGCAAAAAGATGAAGATAGTAAAGCATGAGCTAATTGTGTGAATTTAGTTTTGTTTGTCATTTGTTTTGATTTAGGCTTATAGTATCATAAGCGATGGAAGAACCGAAAGTATTTAGATGGGAATGAATGACCACCAGACATAGTGCAACCCATTTTGTAATATTAACCAATGTTTGAAAACCCGATTTTTTGATTGACCCGGTTTAGTCGCCGGGTCACCGGTTCAATCAGTTGAACCGTCGGGTTGACCCGGTTCTATGCATATTTAAATTTTTTTTCTATATTTAATATGTGTTGCATTATTCCATAATTTATCCGATTTTATTCCTACATTCAATTCAATCAATGAAAAAGATCGAGACTTTACCGATAAACTTTGTTTTTTAAGTTCAATATATATAATAATATAGCAGAGTTTTGCAACAACAATAAATTTATGATTCTAAGTTATGATAATTTATATTAAAACGGTATTAATTGATGTAATTTACTATTTTACAAAATTTTAACTAACAGTAGCAATCATCACTTCAAATTGTCAATTAAACTTACAAAGATTGATGAGGAAAAAAGGTTTTGTTAATTTTTTTTTTCCTAAAAAGTCATGACCCGGCCGGGTTTATCAAACCGGCTCAACAAAAAATCGGCGGTTCAATCCGGTTCTCAAACAAGCAAAAACCCGGTCACATCCAGCCCGGTCTCCGAGCCGGTTCACGGTTCAACCGGCCGGGTCAACCCAGGTTTTAAAACATTGATATTAACTAAAAATGATTCTAGATGAACGATTTAGTTAGGAGTCGTAACATGTTATTTTTAAATTCTATAAGAAATAATCCATAACTTTATTGTTTTTTTAGTTTGTGGTACAAAATAAGTAAGCTCGGATCAAATTTAATCTTAACATCGTATGATCAAGATCTGATATTTTATGCCTTTTGTAACGTTTCTAAACTTTATTTTCTTCTTATATAACATGGCTATTATCTATTCATACATCTAGCATATCAATTATTCACATAAAATCACAAATCAATCACTTATATAAACATATTTATTTTCATAATAATAACGAAACTGCTATTTTACGGTTATCAATTTAATCTCGTGAATTTCACGGGTTAATAAACTAGTACTATATATAAAAGGAAAAATCCTCAAAGTCGAAAAGTGGAAAAATTAAGTAAACAATTTATGAAAACCATAAACTTTTATTGTTATTTTTGTTTATAACACATTTTATTAATTCATTTTAAATAGTGTTAGTGTTTAATCAATGTTTTGAAATCGGGTCTCTAATCGACTCAACCAAGTCACCGGGTTACCATGTTACCGGTTCAACCAGTTCGACTATTGAGTAAACCCGGTATTCTACAAAAATTAAATTTATATATATTTGGAATGATATATATCTCGAAAACTTGGCTGATCCAAGTCACTTCAAACCCGACAAGTCTAACTATAAGGGTATTGTGTATGGTACAAGTAGGTCCGCCTGAGAGAGAGAGAGAGAGAGAGAGAGAGAGAGAGAGAGAGAGAGAGAGAGAGAGAGAGAGAGAGAGAGAGAGAGAGGTTTTAAAATAAATAAAGATTGTTGTGATTGAGAGTTAGAAATGGATACTTCAATTAGATATGGTGGAGAATAATCAAGTGCTCTCAGGAACATCGGTGACTGCAATCCCCCTCCTCCGACAGTGAAGTACGCCGGAAATTTAGGCGCCGTCAGAATAAACGCGAAGCAGAAGCTTCAATTTAGGGATTCCAACATTCTTCTTCAGGTCTCCCTCAACTTCTTTTGTTTTTCAGTTATTACAAACTTAATCCTTAATGTTCAAAGTAACCAATAAACATGAGTCTCTGAATTGCTTCTATGGTATGTTTGGCGAAATGGGTTCGAGCTGGGGCCGGGGTTGGGGCTTATATTATACTTTTATAAAGTTGTTTGACGAATTAGTCGGAGCTCTAAAGCTTATTAATGGAAAATCGCATAAAAATACATCAAATTAAATGCAGCTTCAGCTTGATAATCCATTATATTTTGAAGGGTATTTAAGTAATTTGACTAGCTATAAGCCCTTATAAGCCCCTTTCAATGGGCTTGGGTTTATGGAGGCTTATGGCTTATAAAAGCCTTTATAAGCCCGTTTGACAAACAAACTTATTTTATAAGCTGGCATATTTTAAAAGTTTAAGCCCCCATAATCTCTTATAAGCCCTCTCCCAAACACAGCAGACAATCTCACACAAACACAACAATCTCACAGTTGGGACTTGATTCCGTAAAAATAGTGTATGCTTCCGGTGATGTTTGTGTTCTGTATACGCATTTTATCTTTCTATAGTTGTGGCTAAAAGCCTAAAACACTTGTGTTAGTAAACTCGCTCCGTTAACATGTAATCTTCCTGAAAACTACAGAAATAAAGTGGTCTTTCATATGTGGTTTTAGCTTAAACTTGCGAATTCTCATAAGTTTTCAATTAGTAATATTGCAGCTTAATGGAGAGCTCGATACAGGGACTGGAGCTCCAACTTTTCTTTGTGCACTTGTTAGGCAATTCTATCCTGATGTATGTTTTTATTTCTCTGCTTAACTTGACTTTCTTCAGTAGAAGTGACAACATTTACCATTCGCTTAGAATTGGGTCAATTATTTGTATTATGTTATATTGATATCGGGTCAAATAGTGAAATAGTTAAAATAAAGAACCTGGCTAAAAAGGAACGGGTTCTCGAATGAGCTGAACAAGTCAATATACGCCATAGCAAGATTTATATTGAAAAGTTGCTAGACTCGTACGAGTCATGAGTCAGCTCTTACAAGTCGAGTTAAAACAGACCCTAAATGAAGCGATTAGCAACCTGACTCGTGAGTATACCACACTCGCACCTACCTGGTGAGTCATTGACCGAGTTAGACTGAGTCGAGTCGACTCGTGAATCGGGCGAGTCAGAAAATGATGAAGAAGGGGATGATTCTAGCTCATATTCATCTTCATTGACATTCTGTTCTCATCACTGGTGTTTCCATCGTCTTTTTATTAAATATAGATGTTTACATGTCCTAATTTACTACCATTACCGAAGATGCTTAAATGTCCTAATTTACCTGGCAAGTCATTGACCGAGTTAACCTGAGTCGAGTCGACTCATGAATCGGGCGAGTCAGAAAATGATGAAGAAGGGGATGATTCTAGCTCATATTCATCTTCATTGACATTATGTTCTCATCAATGGTGTTTCCATCGTCTTTTTAGTAAATATAGATGTTTACATGTCCCAGTTTACTAAAAAGGTAAAAAGTTACCTGTTTTGACCCATTAGCTAACCTGATTGTCCCTCCAAACTTTTACTACCTTTACCGAAGATGTTTACATGTCCCAATTTACTAAAAAGTAACCTGTTTTGACCCGTTAGCTAACCTGATTGTCCCTCCAAACTTTTACTACCATTACTGAAGATGTTTAAATGTCCTAATTTACATGATGATAACACATCTACTTACTCAATACAGCTGTCAGCTAGTCTTGGAGCTTGATTACACTATGATAAAGATGAAATACTCCGTTGTACCCTACGTGGATAAAAGGCATATCCGATTGCATCCAATCGGTTTGTGAACTTTGGTTTGAAAGGGCGTTGTGATATTGACCAAGAGTTGAATCAGGTGAGTCTCAATATTCATTTTTTTAGTATTTTGGTTTTAGGCTACATATAAGCAATTATGGGAAACTGGGTTCGCCGGAAGGAGGGGTTAAATGGGGTATTATCAGCTACATGATTGGGAAAACATTATTTGTACTAAATACTTTCCTAAACTTAAAGCATCGATAAATTTCATCAATTCTTATGCTATCTTAATGCTACTTGTGCATCATAACCAGCCAACACCACATGGAGCTCTCGAGTTGGTATGGAACATTCTAGATTTTCAGAAAGAACAAGACGTAAGGCTCAAAGTTGGCTATGAACTCGTTGACAAGGTATATTTGTACTGAAGCAAAGTTTCTTGGTAGATGACAAGTTCGTATCTTTGCTATCATAATCTAAGTAAACAAGCATAATACAATCTTATTCATTCTTCGTGCTCTGTTCCAAGTAATATCTCATGTGACATTTTACCACAATATTAAGAGGCTTCTAAATCTGGTATGCTAACGGAGTAAATGTGTAAAAGGTAACAATTCCAATATGCTTACTTATGAATTCGTTGATTCAGTTACTTTCTATCTATGATGAGTCAAGCAGATATTGGACAGGTTATTTGGGAGGATTTCCAGGATCGAAATGATCTTAACAACACTTGATAATCATCATATAAAATAAGGATCGATAAATAGAGAAACAAGGAAAGATTGGGTGAACCCTTTATATTGATATAAATGAATCTGAAAGAGTTACAAAAATTGTTTACAGAATCTACACTATTTATACATAATGAAAAGGTGTGTAGAAAGGGTTGTGATGGTTCATTAGAATCCAGCAGATGCGATGGTTCGTTTCAACCATTGTGTCCCTTCGATATTAACTGTTAATAACTGTCAAATATGACAAGTCATCAATCCTTTGTATTCACCCTTATTGGTCGAAATTAAGTCTGCTATGTTTCTGTGATTTCTAATGCGAATTGCAGCCCATGACAGACAAAGTATGCATCCTTTCTTGTTGAAACAAAGTTTAATGGATTATGTTTTCCAACATATTCCCCCCTAATCTATTAAACTTTGTTCTCTTCAATCTCCTTACAATCTCCTTGTTCCTTGATGCTTTCTTTGATTTTTCTTTTAATCTTGATGTCTTCAAATATTTGGTGCGTCACTGATTTTATGATATTCTGTGACTTCAAGGCAAAGTAAATCCCTTAGCCTTCTTCCTACACCGTTTGTGAAGTTTGTTGATACTTGTTAATAAAGATCTTAAAAAATAAAATGCTCAATCTGTGATGACTGTTCTTCTTTGTCTGCTTATTTAATAGGGTTTGATCACAGGATCTTGTCGATCTCTATGGCATTCTTTCCTTGAAACATGTCCTTCTGTTCCAAAAAAGTGATCCCCTTGCAGTGCTATAATAGCAATTGAAGTCGTCCAAAATATTGATTGTAGCATGTAGATCTTCGCGCCATGTTCTTTGACAGGCCAAGTATCTTCATGGCTTTTGTTGGTAAAAGAGAAAATACCAACAAGCCTTCTTCAAATGCATCCATTATTTCCATGGTTGCTTTCTTTTCTTAAAAGGCATCTCTGATCGAATGATGATTGTAAAGAATGATTTGTGTTGTTAGATCCCCTAGGCTCTGATGCCAATTATTGGCCTCAATAACGTGGATCTAATGGTCTAACGTTCGAAGCAAAATATACCAATTGTGAAATAAAAATGATATAAACACTAAAATGCTTTTTTCTTTATAACTTGTAATATAAAAATGTCATCAAGTAAATGTTTACAGAATTTGTAATATATATACATAATGAAACGGTACAAAGAACCATTGTAATGGTTCGGTTCTAAAGGATTCGACCAACAGTTGTGATGGTTCGAATGTAACTGTCAATTGACAGTTATTTTGTAAGAGTTGACTTTTAAATACGGGTTGACTTTGACTTCGGGTTTGACCATGAAAATGGGTAGGAATAAGGATTGGGATTAACCCAATATTCTCCCCCTTAATCTCAATCGTTATCTCCTAGATCTTTGACTCCAATGAGTTGCCTCATGGTTAGAAATTTGATCTTCGGTAGTGCCTTCGTTAGTATGTCAGCCTTTTGATATTCTCCTCTTATAAATTCAACTTGTAAGTCTTCTCTTTCAACGCATTCACGTATAAAGTGATACTTCGTATCAATGTGTTTACTTCTTCCGTGAAAAACGGGATTCTTCATTAGTTCTATAGCTGATTTGTTATCAACCATGATAGTTACTTTTTCTTCATTTGAGTGTGTAAGCCTGCTAAGTAGTCTTTTTAACCATAATGCTTGTGTTGCTGCTGCTGTTGCTGCAATAAATTCAGATTCGCAAGATGATAATGCTACAGTGGCTTGTTTCTTCGTGCTCCAGCTTATTGGGGAATCACCATAATAGAAAATGATTCCAGTAGTTCCTTTGCCTTCTTGAGTGTTGACTCCGTAACTACTATCGCTAAAACCTTGTATCTTGTTTCCTCCATTATGTCTGTAGGTGATACCGTAGTTGATTGTTCCTTTAACATAACGTAGTACTTGTCTTATTGCCTTCATGTGTTGCTCTTTTGGTTCCTGCATAAATCGACTAAGTAATCCAATGGAATAACTTAAGTCGGGTCTTGTGTGAAGTAGATATCGTAGACATCCAATTAAACTTCTATATTCTGTTGAGTTGACCATTGTTCCTTCAGTATTCTTTGTTAGTCTTGTTCCTGGATCCATAGGTATTAAAGTTTCGTTGCAGTCTGTCATTCCAACGTCCTTTAGGATTTTTGTTGCGTTGGCAGATTGCTTTATTGATATGTTTCCTTCAGCTTGTGAAACTTCTATTCCTAGATAATAAGCTAATAATCCAAGGTCACTCATTTCAAATTTGTCTTCCATTTGAGCTTTAAATTTTTCGATCTCTTTCTTGGGTGTGCCTGTGATGATTAAGTCATCTACATAGACTCCTACAAGTAGAGTTGTATCTTTTGTGGCTTTTGTATAGATCGCTTGTTCTAACGCACATTTCTTGAAATCTAAGGATTTCAAAGTTTGGTCAAGTTTTATGTTCCATGCACGTGGTGCTTGTTTTAGTCCGTAAAGTGCCTTAATAAGTCTGTAGACTTTTCTTGAATTTTCTTTCTTTATGAAGCCTTCAGGTTGTGAAACATAAACTTCTTCTTTTAAATCTCCATGTAGAAATGCAGATTTTACATCAAGGTGATGTACTTCCCATTTGTTATTAGCAGCTATGGCGAGTAATAATCTTATAGTTTCCATTCTTGCTACGGGTGCGAAAACTTCTTCAAAATCTATGCCATTCTCCTGAATATATCCTTTTGCTACTAGTCTTGCTTTATGCTTGACTATATTTCCATTTGCATCTTTCTTGGTTTTAAATACCAACTATAAAAAAAGTCTAGGAAAACTGCCAAAAGTTGCCCAGAGTGTATTGACTCCTACGGAATTTTAAATATTAAACATATATAATACGTTGTGCATTTGTATTATAGGTGAGCTTATTAACGAGCTCAATTACAAGCTTATTCATGAGCTCAAAATAGATATACTACATGCCTAGCTCGAGGCAAGCTTTAAATTTTCATTGGCGCATCTTAAAAACAAGCCGAGTCCGAGCTTGAGCCTGTATAATATACCACGAGCCGAGCTCGGGCTTAAAATACAAGGCTCTAAATGAGCCAAGCTCGAGCTTTCTAAAACTTAAACTAGCCGAGCTCGAGCTCTAGCAAGCTCGAACTCAGCTCGGCTAGTTTCCACCCCTAGAACTCACATTATAAAATCAATGTGAAAACGCATGTCCAGACACCCTCTTACCATCATTTTGGAAGTATGAGACTGATGTTGACTTTTGTTGTCAATATAGTCTTCTTTAGAATTCAGAAGCTAGTCAAGGGATAAACTTAGCGGATTTGGAAGTGGACATTTGAAGAGGAAAGCCAATGCAACTTTAGGTGTCTGTTTGGATATGCGTACTAAAGTTGTTTGCGATTAAAAGTTAAAGAAAGGATTATGTCTAAGAAAAAGAAGGAGATTTTTGTTGCTAATAATTTAATGATGTTTGAAACAGCTGATGGGCTGAAATATTATGATCTCGTTGAAGGAAAAGGTCCAACTGCTGAAAAGGGATCAACGGTTCAGGTTTGTGTCGAGCATTCATTTTTCATGTGAAATTTGATTGCAATTGTGTTTTTCTTGGGTAATGGTTCGGGTTGAAACACAATTTATTTAGCACAGGTCAAAACATGCCTGGCTAGTTTGACTCATTTTTTTTTAAAACAAAATGATCCTTAATAGCTTGTTTTGGGTTGGGGTCTCATTACAAGTATATTGGCTTTGTGCAGGTGCACTTTGATTGTGTTTATAACAAAATTACAGCAGTTTCAAGCAGGGAGTCTAAAAGTTTAGCTGGAAACCGGACCATTGCACAGGTTTGTTTCTAATTTCTTTATTCACTCTCTTAATGCAGCCTACATTATGACAATTATAAGCACTTCTACCGAAATACTCCAAAACCAATAATCGCGACTTAGAGTTGCAATAATCAGCTTAAATGCGCATCCAAACACCCCAACGTAAGAGTTCTCACTTGACAATTGACACTTAAGTCAAATGTGAAGATTCTTTTGGGTTGTGAGGATGGGCTTATCATTATGTTTTTGCACAAGTTTGTAAATGCTTCTCTAGTTCAAATAATTATAAAAATGATTATTTAACTTTGTATATACTATTGACATTGTAAAAGAGCAAGGTTGGATCAAGTGGTTAACACCCTTGCCTTTGGAGACAGACGTCAAGGGTTCGATCCTCACCCCTTGCAAGGCCGGAGGTCCTTTTCTACCTTTGGTAGAACCGGAAGCAGCATCTATACCTTAGGTAGGGGTAAGGTTGTCTATGTCTCAACCTCCCCCATACACACTTTTTTTATTTTTATACTGTTGACATTGTGACATTGATGGTTTGGTATCCTGACATGTTCCTTTTTATGACCTTAAGTAGCCTTACGAGTTTAAGGTTGGAGCTACCCCTGGAAGGGAACGAAAACGTGATTATGTAGACAACCCAAATGGTTTATTTTCAGCTCAAGCTGCACCAAAACCTCCTGCAGCCATGTATTCCGCTGTCGAGAGGATGAAAGTTGGTGGAAAGGTGATCTTCAGTTATTTTAATTATCAAAATAATTCTCTCATCTTCTATTTAAGAAAAACTCGTATATTCATATTGTTTTGTTGCACAGAGGAGGGTGATAGTTCCTCCGGAGGCATGGTATGGTAAAAAGGGACAAAATGAAATTCCGGTACGTCATTCTTGCTAGTCATCTTTCTTTGCTTATGTTACGATAAAAAAAGGTTGTGCTTTTAGTGAAATTCCATCATTTGTTCATATAAAAGTTTTTCAATGGCTTTCTTAGTTTTTACCCTTATGTTAACCTTTCTTCTAGTGAATTAAATTGGCATTCTTGAACTTCGCTTGTCTTAGAAAGTAGACCTTTTTGCTGAGTTGATGAAAACCCAACTTTCAATGCCTTTGTCTCATGTTTTTTCCAACATATATGCTGGTTTTGCAGCCAAATACGACATTTGAGTTGAATCTTGAGCTATTGCAAGTAACTCGACCTGAAGGAAAATAGCTTGTTCCGAAGACTGCTAGTATTTTTGTCGACTCGAATAAGTCTGCAAGGGTAGTTTTGGTGTGAAGAGCAATTTTTTATTTGTTTTCCCAGAAGGCCAAGGTATATGAGGCTTTGTAATATAAAGTTGTACATGACATGACACTACATTACAAATACTCTTTGTCACACTTGGTCATGCGTGGAACATCTTTACAAGTCCAATGGTTGGCTTAAGTAGTTGTGTCCATCGGGTGCTGTGAGTTATTTTTGCATGTGCTTTATATTATTTGAAAAATTGAGGTGTAGATAAATTGAAGAGTTAGGGACGGCAATGGCGTGATAAAACCTATAACCCGTGGGTATCCATCCATGATGAGTGGGTAACCTCATCAAATTTTACCCGCGGGTGGATCATGGGTGAAAAAATAACCCTCTAGCGGGTGGTGGGCGGGTGATATATACATGTCGCGAGTAAACCCGAACTGCAAGCCCCTCATACCCATTTTAAAATACCCGCGGATATATCCGTGAACCCCTTTTTTTTACTTGCATTTATTATGTTACTTAAATGTTTGTGAAGCTATTACTAGATATATTTATTAGTCACCTAAATATATTAAAAGCCACAACATACTAATCATCTCTTTTGAGTTGCAAGACTAGAAGAAGAATATGAATCACCAAAGCATCAAATATATATACTACTTAGTATCTCATTTCTCAAGTCAAATTCATCCATACATGGTATTGCGATTTTAATACACAGGTAACCACTAGTTTTTTGGGTAAAAGGTCAACGACCCGGTAAATATATTACTCCAAAAAACATTAAGTACAACGGATATGAGTGATTCTCATATCTCAGCCCGTTACATAGGCGAAAGGCTTACATAACAAGATACTTCCAATTTTCTAGACAAGAAAACAAACCATTTAAAGACTCGGACAAAAATATAACCTACTTCCTACGACCTTGGAGATTAAAGCCATAAATGGCGTTAAGAGCATCCAATTCCCCTGGAAGATTAGAAATTTGCTTCGAGTAATCATCATAGTCATCCAACTCATCTTCACGCTCATGACCTCCACCAAAAAGATTTGCTGATTCGTCGAACGTGTTAAGAACCTCCTCCTCATCACTATCAGTAACCACAATATCACCCACCTTAGAGAATGGGTTAACCCTCTTATTGGCAGATGCAGACGGAATAGGAACACCTTTATCATCCAAGAGGGTAGCTTTCCCATCGATAAGTAGCTTTTCAAGCTTACTAATTTTCTCAACAATAGGAGTACAACCACCATCCTTAGTTCCCATTGAATCACTCACAAGGGGTTCTTGTGATGTAGTACCAGTCTTAACCAACGCATCCTCATTAACTTCCATTGTACAGCCAGCATCCACATCCATGTTGGTGTCATCAGTAGGAATACCAAACGTATCCGTATCATCCATATTAAGAGCATCAAACTGGTTAGATGTAGAGATCGTTGTACCACTAGAACTAGCCACATCAGGAGTCTTCTTCTTATTGCCACCAACATTCTTGGGTTCAGGAGGATTCTGTTTGGGTTGATACTGAAACTTCTTACCCACAACAGGTTTAGTAAACCCTCCTTTACCCGGAATTGTAGAACCACCTTGTTTTCCTTTCTTCCTGTTATTGACAGTCTTGAAGCTATCATTAACAGGCTTAGTAGGCTGAGCAGGAGGTATAACATCCTTAGGGCTGAACAGGTAACCACTAGTTTTAATCATGTTCAAAATAATTTGAAGTAAAGTCTATTATATTAAGATATTATATTAAGATTTGTAGTAGTACCATTTTGTGTAGTGAAAAAGTAAGCGAAAGATTCACTTTTAAAAATTACCCAAAAGAAGTTAAAAGAAAGCAAAAAGTTAGGAAGACACTTATAAATGGTACAATTGGAATAATACTAAAATTTGACATCACTATTAAATTAATAATGATAAGTGTTGCTATATTATTGGGGAGAAAAGTTCAATGTAAATCAAATATTTTCTAAAGATTCAATGAATCAATCCTATCAATTCATTTTAGGATAATTATTTTAGGTTCAAAAAGTGCCGATTAACAGAGCGACTGGTCTATTTTTTGTAATTTTCCAACCCAAAAAAAAATGTGATAAAAAATGTAAAATGTTGAAATTGTGTATTTATTACTCGGTATTAAGTTCAACGCTTAGAATTTATAATTAAGCACAATTTACTTTTGGAGGTTAAATAAATTATGTCATATTATATTATTTTGAAGTACTTTATTAGATAAGCTACGTGTTGTAACAAACTATATTATTATTTTAAAGACGTTGGATTTTGGTCCGTTGAGAAATGTATTAATATTATAGAGAAGAAATAAAAAAGAAAATACATTGTGGTAACAAATGAAAAATGTTGAAATTGTGTATTTATTACTCAGTATTAAGGTCATAACCGGATTGAACCATCGGGTTTTACTCGATCCGGGTCGAACTGTTGAACCGGAACCGGCCGGTTCGATTGTATGAAAGAAAAAGAAAGAGAATACTGTAACCCGTGGATGATGTAATCATAAATATTGGTAGTGTAATCGTAGAATGTTGTAACCTTAGATTTTGCTAAACTAGGCATTCAGACCCGTGCGATGCACACGGGCTCGATCTCAATGTTCAAAGTCATGAAAGCCCGTGTGATGCACATGGGCTGTATAGAAGTTTTCAAAGTTTAGTACCCGTCTTTTATTTTCGCCATTTTATATTCGAGACGTATTTTGTCATTATATATATAAGTTGTCGTGGTAGCATACATTTTGTAATCATGATACGTATTTAAAATAGTTTATTGACATGTAATCTTTTAAGATGTATTTTTTACGTAATATTTTTTGTCTATTTATTTTGGTATTGACTCTATCGTTTTTTATTGGAACTAACTAATATTAATATATCCGGCTAAGTTATAACTATTTCTTATGACAGTCAACAATGCCCGTGCGATTCACATGGACTGTATAGAAGTTTTCATAGATTTAAAATACGTGCGATGCACATGGGTTGTATAGAAGTTTTCACAGCGTAATATTCGGCATTTATTTTCGTCATTTTATATTTAAGTTGTCATGGTGTCACACATTTGCTAAGTTTTATACGTATTTAAAATACTTTATTGAGTTGCACATAATCGGGAGAAGTGGGTACGCACATGATTTCTATAAGAAGAATTACAATGTTAATATAATTCTATCGTTTATGGGGAGTGCTCAAAATATGGCAAGCATATATATAGCAATATACTAATATGTTTATGTAGCCTAACTTGCATAATAAGTCCATAATCGTCTGGAGGATGGAAGGCACGAAGAGCGGAAGGCTATAAAATGTTTTTGCTTGTAATTGTGGTTATAGTTTAGGTCTCAATTAGACCCGTTTCTCTATAACCATGGCTCTGATACCAATCTGTAACACCCCCAATTCATGGTTGTAGCGGAATTCGAACTGGGTGTTACTTGACCGCACAATAGTCACAATAATAGAAAACGAACTCCAATTGAGTCGTTTTAAAAGATTTATCATTCAAATTGTATAAATATCAGAGATTACAAAATGAGGTCCCAGATGGTTCCATGTTTACAAATTACATTAATTGAGTTTTGAATGATAATAAAATTTATAGCCCTCTTGAGTATCCGTGTCCTTCCATGCCATCCTTGATCGTCATGAACCTGAAATACATGCTTGAGAGGTCAACACAAAGGTTGAGTGGAATTCGTAGAGTTTAGTTAAATCGTTTGAACACAATATGTCGTAGTGTGAGCTATAGACTCACACTCATAGTTAGAAAACAAAATCGTTATTTATTTCACTAAGCTCATGCAACCAAAACATTAACATCGAACCAACAAAATTGGCATTATAGAAGCCCTATCAAGGTACTTTTGCCATTATACCGCTAAATCTCAAATATAGTGCATTTGTGTGAACTCATCATTGTTCAACACAAATGGGATCCGTCAATCCCAATAGATCTATTCACAATATTCGCGTTCACTATAGGTAGTGACTAATGGTTCATGATATAGGGACTTCGAACATGGCAATCGTTACTTAGTGACAATAAAACATAGTCGGGTAGCATACAGTAGAAAGCATTGTGTTCGAGTAGAAAAATAATAGCATGTATTCCCCCCATGGGTTTGTAAAATAGTTAAACAATAGAAAGTGGGGCTACGAACTCACCTTAAGTAGAATAGCAAGTAATGAAGGTGATGGTTGGATCGTGTAGGTTTCTACGAGCAACCTATAATAGAATGTTGCGACTTAGGATCGGAGTAAAGAATATAACGGAGTGCCTATATATATATCTTGCATTTAGTCCATGATGTGGTATGATGTATATTGTATGTCCTTGAAAGAAAAGATTCATGAACATGTATGTTTTGTATATCGTTTACTACCGTTCGGGCTGACATATTTCAGAAGTCATGTTAGTAAGCGTTCGAGGAGCCAGGACACTTTAATTCGTAAATCCACAACTCAACTCGACGGCTTACATAATGAACTCCTCACATGAGGCTCCCTACTATCGTAGTAGTTGATAAAATATATAGATATAAGTTTCGATCCAAAAAGTTACATGTCCGATATTTGAATAAACTTAGGAAAGTTTATTAGCACATGAAGATTGTTATTAGGGGTAGTTTCATAAGTCTTTTATGACTATTTTCTCTTTGTAATATCTCATGGTTCCTTTTTAAGTGAAGTAGATCCAAATTGCTTGTTCAAGTTATCGCCTAATTCATTGTTTCATGTTTACGCCTATGTAAGTTGGTATGGTCATTTCGTCATGGCCTAGCCATGACCTTTGGTCCTTGTTCCAAGGTCATGAGACACAACCTTGGCTCTAGCCATGGTTGTGGTCTTGATTATAGGTCATAAGACCTCTTGTTCCTTTCAAAGTATAACCATAATCTAGTGACTTTTGCCTAAAAATGGGCTGTTTAGAATTTGAAGAATTTTATCACTCGGAAAGCATTTTTAGGTCTCGAGCTTCTTTAATCCTGAACGAAAACGGCGTTCCGGACAACTTTCATGTTTTAACTTTTTGATGAATCGGAGCAGAAGTGTGACTTTCAAAACCCAAATTTGATCACAATGGTATTTGGCTGTTTGCCGCAAAGTTTTGGTAATTTCAAATCGTCATAACTTTTGACTCGTATACTCGTTTTAGGTGGTTCAAATTGCTACGGTTTCCTTGTTAGGTCCTCTACTACAATATGTAATAATCCAATATCATATTTTTACCATTTTAATCAGGTCTTTCCAAGAAATTCACTAATTTGCTTGTTTTAGTAACTTGTTTCAACAATTCATTATAACAACATCTTTTACTCATCTTTATACATCATGGACATTAATACAACACATAATATAGCAAGAATAACATGTAAATGATATGAACATGATTAATAAACAAGAAGCATGTTAGGTTTAGGCTTACAACTTTTGGCTTTCTAATTAAAGAAAGGAGTAACAAGTAAGGAAATGGACTTTGATAGACTTGCTTCAACCCTTTTCACTTCATGCAACCTTTCTACCCTTGGTATTCTTGAAAGATAGATGATGAAGGTTGAGGTGAATTGAGTGGATTTAAACTCAAGAGAAATCACCAAGTATTCTAGGGTTTGGAAGATTTTTGGTAACTTATGATCAAACTAGGGTTTCTACTTGAAGAAGCACTTGAACCTTGCAAGAAATTAGAAGGAAATGAAGCTAAGTGGGAGGGGTTATGGTGTTGGAGGTGCACGGCAATAAGGGGGGATGGGGGGGCTTTTATAGGGTCTTGAGGAGGTTAGTTTACATGACTAGTCAAAGCTTACAAAGGAAGCTTGAACACATGTATGCAATCTAAGGCCTTAAGCATGAGATCAAGACACCTAAATGGTGACTCCCCCCCCTTAGGCGGTTCATAAGCTTGGGGAGGAAGCTTTGGCTTTTGCTTGGTATTATCCTAAGTATTAGGATGAAACTTGACTCCGGGAAATGCCAATCGTAAATGATTAAGCCTCAAAACGTAAAACCGGGTGTCGTAAAATTATGGAATTTTAAAGTATTGTTAAACATGTCCATATAGTCCATAATAAAATATAAAATGAGTGGTAGGTTCTATCGGGTGCTAAAACCCTGCTAAAAACTGGAAACACGGGTCTAAAACGCGTAATTCGCGTAAAACGCTGAACTGAAAAACGTAAAATTCCAAAACTTTTGGAATTGTCATAAAATGATAGAAAATCATATTTCTATTGTTTATGACGTTTTATGGATATATCGGGATGCTGGAAGGACATTTAAACCTAAAAGTAAATCTCGGACACGGCTTTGTGATTTTTGCAGAAATGATCCGACGAGCGTCAAACTCTTGGATTATCGTTAAAATAGTTTAACTTACGAGAATATGAAATAAAAATTTCTGAGATGAATAGTGAAAAGTGAATAGTAAAAAGTGAATTGTAAAATTTTCTGGAATAAAAGTTAACCTGAAATTGCGAATTGTTACAGTCTCTACCCCTTACGGGGAACTTCGTCCCAAAGTTCTGTGTGTGTTATATGTTGGAGTGGTGTCGATGAAGAGGTGTGGTTACTTATGAGGATTAGAGTGATGTAGTTTGATTTGTCGTTTCAGTGTATGACGTAGGATGAGGTTACTTATGAGAAGTTTGTTTCTAAGAAAACATACAGGTGACTGCTCCCAGCATAACATGATCTCTCCTGAATTAGACATAGGTGATCAGGCTATGTATAATTTAGGACCGATAATGTGATGTTCGGTTTAGTCACGTATGGTATTCAATCTGTAAGGCTGATGAGGTTGCTTGTGGTATAATTAAGGATGATTTGAGCTTTAAAAGTGCATCAAGATCAGAAAGTGAGCTTGTGGGATTAAGGGTTGTGAAGATGATGATGGTGAGAAGGTTAAGAAGGTTTGTGTTCTTCATTTTGGTATGTTGAGATTTAGTGGTTGGTGATGAAAGTTGGAAATGAAGGCATGATATTGATTTATAGGGGGGTATCAACGAAGTGATTTTTCTAGGATGTGGTAGAATATCTTGGAGTAAAATGATATGAAACAATAAAGTGATAACAAATTAGCTTGAAGTAAAATTTGTTGAATGGTTTATAAGATAACTGAGTAAGTCACAAAGAATGGTAATAGTCTGCTAAACAATCAAATTGGTTTGGAGATAGAAAGTACAATAGATGAGAATTATCACAAAGAGTCGTTTATTGAACATTAAATATTCTTAAGTCATAAAAACTCCCATTACTAGGGATACACGTAGTACAACATAGTGCATAAATAAACATGACTGCTAATTTCTAAACTTCATCGTTCTGTAGTGTTGTTGAGATTCTGATAAGCTCCTTCTCCTCTAATCATATATGCTCAATCTTGGTTTTCTTCAACTTGTTGACCTTGGTTTTGGGGACATTGGTTCTTGTAATGTCCACTTTCTCCACACCCGAAGCATATAACTATCGGTTGTGTGTTGCTACCGGTAGCTGCAGCCTTGACTCTACAATCTCTGGCAAGGTGTCCAGTGTTCTGACAGTTGCGACACTTAGCTGGGCAAGGACCCGAGTGATGGAAGTTACACTTATTGTATAGTGGAGCATTCCCGGTATACCCTGCGCCTCTAGTTGGTGCAGCCACATAAGCCTTTGCGGTCTCTTGTCTTTTGTTTTGCTGGTTGTTGTTTTGAGTTTGGTTGTTGTTGTTACTTCCATGGTTACCATCCCATGGTCGCTTGTTGTTGTTGTTCCTATTGTCATTGTTGTTACTGTAGTTGGAATTGTTGGGGTTATTGGTATTGCTGGCGTTGTTGGTGTTGTTGTTGGTGTTGAGGTTGTTTTGCTTTCGAGTTTCTGTCATTCGTACCACTTGGTCCATGAGGCTGCAGGACATCCGCATAGCTTCATCAAGTTCCTTTGGATTTGCCGAAGTTACATGCCCTTGTATGCTTGATGGAAGTCCCTAGATATACCTTTCCAACAATTTTTCCTTTGTGGAAACCATTGTTGGACAAAGTATCCTCAATTCTTGGAATCGACGATTGTAGGTTATGATATCATTTCCCCTAACCGTATGATCCCAGAATTCAACCTCCAACTTCTGTATTTCACTGCGAGGACAGTATTCCTTGATCATCATTTGTTTCAAATTAGCCCAATTAATTTTGTAGGCATTCTCAATGCCCATGGGTTGAGCAATTGAGTTCCACCAGGACAACGCCTCATTCAACAGAGTACTCGTGGCATACTGAACCTTATCCTCCTCGGTACATTTACTAACCAAGAACACCGACACCGCCTTTTCAAACCAGCGGGTCAGACCTACAGCTCCTTCAGTACCATTGAATTTGATGGGTTCACATTTCAAGTAGGAAATGAACGAGCAACCCTTTTGGTACTGTAGTAACATTGGTCACCGGAGGGGTAGTTGAGTTCGGTCCTCCAAGGTTAAGACTGGCAATTCTGGCCGCTTCCGCAGCTATAGCAGCTTCCGCAGCAGTGGCGGTTTCTGCGGCTGCTGCAGCATCAGCAGCACCAGCAGCTGTGGCGGCTTCGGCAGCTGCTGCAACTGCTGCAGCTACGGCTGCTCGTTCCGTGATAAGTGCTGCATTGACACTGTCCTTTACCAGTTTGCGGATGGCGGCTTGCGTCATTGTTGGTGGTGTATTTTTCTTTGGCGCCATGATTCTATTGTTCAAAAGATACATTGTAAGTAGAGAGTTGTGAAATAAGCATGATTTTTTATAGGAAATGATAGAATAATAATGTTGAAGATTTAAAGGCATAACACATGATAGTATAAAACAAGAGTTTTATTCGTACAACGTTGGTTGATTTACAAAATCGAAACCTATTACAAGCTTCTTCAAAATTTACTAACTGATACTTTCAGTTTAGTAATTACAACGTTCTTACTATCGCTAGTTAATACTTAGATTTCGTAACATTTACTAACTGAGTCTAATCAGTTTAGTAGTACAAAAGTTAACTAGTATCATCACACTAGTTTATTGTGGATTAGAAGGTCCGAGCAGCTCTGATTGATCGGCAACTTCTTGGTTTAGTGTGTCATAGAGGTACGAGTCGATGAAGTTTGAGAAGCTGTAGTTTTCATGTTGACTTTCTTGTTGGATCAATGGTGGTCGAGGTACAATCCATAGTGAGTGATCCAATTCATCACATGTAGGGATATCAAAGGGAAGTGATAGTGGTGGTGGTAATGGCTCTAGTACATATTCGTATTCGTTATCCTCCTCGGAGTCTGCCTCAACCCAATTTTGTTCAAAATAATTAGAAGTATTCGATGCAAAAATATTTGGCATTGGTTCCTCCTCTTCTTCGTCGGTTGAATCTTCGAAAGGTTCTTCTTCGTCATCAGAAGCGAAGGCATTTACGAAGTCAAATCCGAACTCGGGTGAGGGTGGTAAGACTTGGAAGTTATTAGGTAGAGTGGGCAGATAATCGGGAGAAGTGGGTACGCACATGATTTCTATAAGAAGAATTACAATGTTAATATAATTCTATCGTTTATGGGGAGTGCTCAAAATATGGCAAGCATATATATAGCAATATACTAATATGTTTATGTAGCCTAACTTGCATAATAAGTCCATAATCGTCTGGAGGATGGAAGGCACGAAGAGCGGAAGGCTATAAAATGTTTTTGCTTGTAATTGTGGTTATAGTTTAGGTCTCAATTAGACCCGTTTCTCTATAACCATGGCTCTGATACCAATCTGTAACACCCCCAATTCATGGTTGTAGCGGAATTCGAACTGGGTGTTACTTGACGGCACAATAGTCACAATAATAGAAAACGAACTCCAATTGAGTCGTTTTAAAAGATTTATCATTCAAATTGTATAAATATCAGAGATTACAAAATGAGGTCCCAGATGGTTCCATGTTTACAAATTACATTAATTGAGTTTTGAATGATAATAAAATTTATAGCCCTCTTGAGTATCCGTGTCCTTCCGTGCCATCCTTGATCGTCATGAACCTGAAATACATGCTTGAGAGGTCAACACAAAGGTTGAGTGGAATTCGTAGAGTTTAGTTAAATCGTTTGAACACAATATGTCGTAGTGTGAGCTATAGACTCACACTCATAGTTAGAAAACAAAATCGTTATTTATTTCACTAAGCTCATGCAACCAAAACATTAACATCGAACCAACAAAATTGGCATTATAGAAGCCCTATCAAGGTACTTTTGCCATTATACCGCTAAATCTCAAATATAGTGCATTTGTGTGAACTCATCGTTGTTCAACACAAATGGGATCCGTCAATCCCAATAGATCTATTCACAATATTCGCGCTCACTATAGGTAGTGACTAATGGTTCATGATATAGGGACTTCGAACATGGCAATCGTTACTTAGTGACAATAAAACATAGTCGGGTAGCGTACAGTAGAAAGCATTGTGTTCGAGTAGAAAAATAATAGCATGTATTCCACCCATGGGTTTGTAAAATAGTTAAACAATAGAAAGTGGGGCTACGAACTCACCTTAAGTAGAATAGCAAGTAATGAAGGTGATGGTTGGATCGTGTAGGTTTCTACGAGCAACCTATAATAGAATGTTGCGACTTAGGATCGGAGTAAAGAATATAACGGAGTGCCTATATATATATCTTGCATTTAGTCCATGATGTGGTATGATGTATATTGTATGTCCTTGAAAGAAAAGATTCATGAACATGTATGTTTTGTATATCGTTTACTACCGTTCGGGCTGACATATTTCAGAAGTCATGTTAGTAAGCGTTCGAGGAGCCAGGACACTTTAATTCGTAAATCCACAACTCAACTCGACGGCTTACATAATGAACTCCTCACATGAGGCTCCCTACTATCGTAGTAGTTGATAAAATATATAGATATAAGTTTCGATCCAAAAAGTTACATGTCCGATATTTGAATAAACTTAAGAAAGTTTATTAGCACATGAAGATTGTTATTAGGGGTAGTTTCATAAGTCTTTTATGACTATTTTCTCTTTGTAATATCTCATGGTTCCTTTTTAAGTGAAGTAGATCCAAATTGCTTGTTCAAGTTATCGCCTAATTCATTGTTTCTTGTTTACGCCTATGTAAGTTGGTATGGTCATTTCGTCATGGCCTAGCCATGACCTTTGGTCCTTGTTCCAAGGTCATGAGACACAACCTTGGCTCTAGCCATGGTTGTGGTCTTGATTATAGGTCATAAGACCTCTTGTTCCTTTCAAAGTATAACCATAATCTAGTGACTTTTGCCTAAAAATGGGCTGTTTAGAATTTGAAGAATTTTATCACTCGGAAAGCATTTTTAGGTCTCGAGCTTCTTTGTTCCTGAACGAAAACGGCGTTCCGGACAACTTTCGTGTTTTAACTTTTTGATGAATCGGAGCAGAAGTGTGACTTTCAAAACCCAAATTTGATCAGAATGGTATTTGGCAGTTTGCCGCAAAGTTTTGGTAATTTCAAATCGTCATAACTTTTGACTCGTATACTCGTTTTAGGTGGTTCAAATTGCTACGGTTTCCTTGTTAGGTCCTCTACTACAATATGTAATAATCCAATATCATATTTTTACCATTTTAATCAGGTCTTTCCAAGAAATTCACTAATTTGCTTGTTTTAGTAACTTGTTTCAACAATTCATTATAACAACATCTTTTACTCATCTTTATACATCATGGACATTAATACAACACATAATATAGCAAGAATAACATGTAAATGATATGAACATGATTAATAAACAAGAAGCATGTTAGGTTTAGGCTTACAACTTTTGGCTTTCTAATTAAAGAAAGGAGTAACAAGTAAGGAAATGGACTTTGATAGACTTGCTTCAACCCTTTTCACTTCATGCAACCTTTCTACCCTTGGTATTCTTGAAAGATGGATGATGAAGGTTGAGGTGAATTGAGTGGATTTAAACTCAAGAGAAATCACCAAGTATTCTAGGGTTTGGAAGATTTTTGGTAACTTATGATCAAACTAGGATTTCTACTTGAAGAAGCACTTGAACCTTGCAAGAAATTAGAAGGAAATGAAGCTAAGTGGGAGGGGTTATGGTGTTGGAGGTGCACGGCAATAAGGGGGGATGGGGGGGGGGGCTTTTATAGGGTCTTGAGGAGGTTAGTTTACATGACTAGTCAAAGCTTACAAAGGAAGCTTGAACACATGTATGCAATCTAAGGCCTTAAGCATGAGATCAAGACACCTAAATGGTGACTCCCCCCCCCCCCCCCCCTTAGGCGGTCAATAAGCTTGGGGAGGAAGCTTTGGCTTTTGCTTGGTATTATCCTAAGTATTAGGATGAAACTTGACTCCGGGAAATGCCAATCGTAAATGATTAAGCCTCAAAACGTAAAACCGGGTGTCGTAAAATTATGGAATTTTAAAGTATTGTTAAACATGTCCATATAGTCCATAATAAAATATAAAATGAGTGGTAGGTTCTATCGGGTGCTAAAACCCTGCTAAAAACTGGAAACACGGGTCTAAAACGCGTAATTCGCGTAAAACGCTGAACTGAAAAACGTAAAATTCCAAAACTTTTGGAATTGTCATAAAATGATAGAAAATCATATTTCTATTGTTTATGACGTTTTATGGATATATCGGGATGCTGGAAGGACGTTTAAACCTAAAAGTAAATCTCGGACACGGCTTTGTGATTTTTGCAAAAATGATCCGACGAGCATCAAACTCTTGGATTATCGTTAAAATAGTTTAACATACGAGAATATGAAATAAAAATTTCTGAGATGAATAGTGAAAAGTGAATAGTAAAAAGTGAATAGTAAAATGTGAATAGTAAAATTTTCAGGAATAAAAGTTAACCTGAAATTGCGAATTGTTACATTACAGATTGGTATCAGAGCCATGGTTATAGAGAAACGGGTCTAATTGAGACCTAAACTATAACTACAATCACAAGCAAAAACATTTTTATAGCCTTCCGCTCTCCGTGTCTTCCATCCTCCAGACGATTATGGACTTAGTAAGCATGTTATGCTTCACAAACATATTAGTATATTCATATATACCCATTTTGAGCATTTCCCCGTAAGCATTAGTATATTGATATATAAACTCGGTTTATTTTCAATCATTTATCTAAACAATGGACTAAACATATCTGCGTATGCCTATTCTAGGGCATTTCGACACAATCACATTCTCCCAATCATGTTCCTACTCCAACATTTTATGTCCAAGACATTGTAACTGATTGCAATGGTCTTTCCTATTTTCCAAGACATTGTATTATACAATGGTCTTAACCATTTCTCAAATGTTTTGAGTCACACAATGGTCTAACCTACTTCCCAGACATTGTGAATTGCACAATGGTCTAACCTACTTCCGAGACATTGTGTTATGTGCAATGGTCTCTAGAATTATTCCATCACATCATCAATATCATTTCATATGATATCAAAAACCCGTCACAACCTATCGATTTCTAAATAAGAAATATGAGATTTCTAAAGGACAAACAAATCCATCACCTACAAAAGCTGAAGTTCAGCCCTACATTCATCAAAGTTTTCTTCTGAAACCTTCATTATTAAAAGTTCGTGATCCTGGCCAAGTATGTTCTATTTTAGAACTACTTAAAACTTCCTTTCCACACATACCTACCCGTACTATCTTCTATGCAATGGAATATGAAAACACAGGTTACAAGTCTTGTATGGGCGGGACTTGCAACTGAAGGGTTTGACATCGCCTTTGTTAGTGGACAGTTTATCGAAAGCAACGGACATATCACAAGTATACCTAATTTAGGTATTTGAAAATTTTATCGAACCTTGGCTAAATATAGACTAGTCACCTATATTTAACCTAGGGACAGTGGAATATAGTCTGACTAACTATATTCGACTTAAAATTTTCAAATACTGAGAGTAGTAGTACTAGGGTTATGTTTAGATTGATTTCCTACATGAACACGATAAACCACCAGAATACATTAAAACAATCTAGAGACACGATAGTGCCTTATCACTCAGCAAGATCTTAACACCTTATTTGTATGATCTAAATTCATTCTTGAAATTTTTCATTTATGAGATAATCCGAACTACTATCGTGGGATAGTTATCAATTATTCTCTTCATCCTGTAGAAGTACAATCCTGTTTAGGTCCTAAGGATACCATTCCATCATACACCTTTAAAATCTCTTAAGATTTTTAAAGCAAACTCAACATCTATACCTAAGAGTATTAATGTTAAGCATACACTACACACTTTTGCTCATCAACATATCACATCATTATCTTCACAACCGTGGCAAACACAAACTCATTAACAGAACTTGATGCACTTTTAAAGCTCAAATCATCCTTAGTTACACCACAAGCACCCTCACCAGCTTTACAAGATTGAATATTCATCTTGTACATTTGGAACACCAGAATTATCTCGTAATACACTACCTTGTAACTCACCGGCTAAGTATGAATGTTGTGTTGGGAATTCTTAAGTAGGATAATTTATAATTATTTGAATGGATTGGGATGCCTCTTCATTTAAATAATGAAATTGTAAATCACCGAAGCATAAGTTTATATTTCTGTATTTACATTGTTTGGGATGCCTCTCTATGTAAATAAAGAATTATAAATAAGTGGGCTTATTTGTATCTGAAATAACATAAGTACGAAGTCAATAAACACTAGGTACAACAATAGATTACCAACTAGGCTATGATTGCAACTACTATATCAATTCCTATTAATATTCGACTGCTATATCAATTTCCTTTGATATTCGACTATTACCATACCTTTCCTACATAAAAGTAAGCCTCATCCTACACCATACACTGAAACGACAAATCAAACTACATCACTGGTAATCCCAGACTTTAGTCCTCATAAGTAACCACACCTTTTCATCGACACCACTCCAACATATGACACACAAAGAACTTCGGGACGAAGTTCCCCGTAAGGGGTAGAGAATGTAACAATTCGCATTTTTCAGGATAATTACTATTCCCGGAAAATTTCACTATTCACTTTTACTATTCATTTTTCCCGAAAATTTTCCCGAAATTTGATTTTTATTTCTTGGGCTCAAGTGATAAATCATTTCATTGGTAAATTAAAAGTTTGACATTCATAAGCTCATTTTCGTGAAAGTTATTAAGGAATTACACGGAATTACACGTTTTAGGGTAAAACGTCATTCAGAAATTCTACGCATAACGAAATTCGGTCGCGTTAATTTTCCCCGTATCAGAAAAATGTCTGACACACTCATGATTTATTTGAAAATAAATCATGACTGAGAAAAACATGACCAAAATAAACCTCGGCCGTGAAAAACTGGAATTTTCAGTTTTAAGCGTTTTTACTCAGCCGTAACCTTAGCCTATACCTGCACCGCATTTCTAAGATGATTTGAGTTTTCAACTTATTAGAAAAAGTCAACATATTTTTCCCTCCTCCTTTGACCAAAAATCATTCCTTGATTTTATAAGTCATTCCTTGATTTTTAGGCTTACGGTTTGATGTCTAAAAGACATTTAATACCAACCGACACTAGACTGAGCCCAGTCTAGACATTATAAGTCATTTTAAATCATTTATAACCTATTAGAAAAGTAACATTTTACTTTTCTCAAATTTACGCAATATTCGTACGTTTTACGTATTACGCGTTTTAGACCCGTGTTTCCAGTTTTAGCAGGGTTTTACCACCCCAATGGAACCTACCACTCATTTTATATTTTATTATGGAGTATTTTGACAAGTTTAACCATTCTTCCAAGTTTCGTATTTTTACGATACCCGGTTTTACGTTTTGAGGCTTAATCATTTACGATTGGCATTTCCCGAAGTCAAAACTAACCAAGTATCTTGGATAATATCAACAAAAGGCTAACCCTTCCTCCCCAAGCTTTGTGAACCGCCCTAGGAGGGGGGATTCACCACCCATGTGGCTTCATCTCATGAATTTACCCATAGATCATCACTTAATTACAACTTGGTCACCAAGTTTAAGCACTTTCCTAGTAAGCTTCCTAACCTCCTCAAAGTCATATATAATCCCTCTCCTCCCCTTCATTTAAACGCCATACTCACACACACCATTCTCTCATCCTTAGCTCATTCTCTTCCAAGTTTCATGCAAGATTCAAGTGCAAGTTCAAGGTTGAAACCCTAGTTTCTTTTAGATAATCAAACACTTCCATAACCTCATGAACTTTGGTGATTTCTCTTGAGTTTGGATCCACTCAAGTCACCTCAACTTTCATTACATCTCTTTCAAGAATACCAAGGGTAGAAAGATTGCATGAAGTGAAGTGGGTTGAAGCAAGTCTATCAAAGTCCTTTTCCTTACATGTTAACTTCCTTTCTTGTTTGAAAGCCAAAAGTTGTAAGCCAAACCCTAACTTGCTTCTTGTTAAATAATCATGTTCATGTTATTTACATATTATTTGTGCTATATTATGTCTTGTATTCTTGTCCATGATGTATAAAAATGAGCAAAACAAGTTGTTGTAATTGATTATTACTATAAGTTACTAAAACAAGCAAACTAGTGACTTTCTTGGTAAGACCTGATCAAAATGGTAAAAATATGATATTGGATCATTACATATTGTAGTAGAGGACCTAACAAGGAAACCATAGCAATTTGAACCACCTAAAACGAGTATACGAGTCAAAAGTTACGCCCATTTGAAGTTACAAAAGATTTCCGGCAAAACTGCCTAAACCATACTGTTTTGCATTCTGACTTTTTGAAAGTCACCCTTCTGCTCCGATTCATCAAAAAGTTAAAACACGAAAGTTGTCCGGAATGCCGTTTTCGTTCAGGTACAAAGAAGCTCGAGCCCTAAAAACGCTTTCCGAGTGATAAAATTCTTCAAATTCTAAACAGCCCATTTTTAGGCCAAAGTCACTATATTATGGTTATACTTTAAAAAGGAACAAGAGGTCTTATGACCTATAATGAAGACCACAACCATGGCTAGAGCTAAGGTTGTGTCTCATGACCTTGGAACAAGGACCAAAGGTCATGGCTAGGCCATGACGAGATGACCATGTAAGTTTACTTAGGCGTAAACATGAAACAATGAATTAGGCGATAACTTGAACAAGCAATTTGGATCTACTTCACTTAAAAAGGAACCATGAGATATTACAAGGAAAAATGGTCATACAAGACTTATGAAACTACCCCTAATAACAATCTTCATGTACTAATAAACTTTCCTAAGTTTATTCAAATATCGGACATGTAACTTTTCGGATCAAAACATATATATATATATACTTTATCAACTACTACAATAGTAGGGAGCCTCATGTGAGGAGTTCATTATGTAAGCCGTCGAGTTGAGTTGTGGATTTACGAATTAAAGTGTCCTGGCTCCTCGAACGCTTACTAACATGACTTCTGAATTATGTCGGCCCGAACGGTAGTAAACGATATACAAAACATACATGTTCATGAATCTTTTCTTTCAAAGACTTACAATATACATCATACCACATCATGGACTAAATGCAAGATATACATATAGGCACTACGTTATATTCATTACTCAAATCCTAAGTCGCGACATTCTATTATAGGTTGCTCGTAGAAACCTACACGATCCAACCATCACCTTCATTACTTGCTATCCAACTTAAGGTGAGTTCATAGCCCCACTTTCCATTACTTAATTGTTTTACAAATCCTTGGGGGAAATACATGCTATTTTTAACCGAGCACAATGTTTTTAAATTGTATGCTTGCCTGATTATTTTATTATCACTAAGTATCATCCTTGCCAAACCGAGATCCCTTATTATGAACCATTTAATCACTTGCGAGGGTTACTTGCGAGTGAGCGCGAATATTGTGAATAGGCCTATTGGGATTGACGAATCCCATTTGTTTTGACTAAGTTCAAACAAATGCATTAATATTTGAGACATTAGGTATGATGGCAAAGTACCTACCGGGATAAATCTGCCGATCGATATTGGTACACGTTAACGTTTTGGTGTCATAAGCTTAGTGAATTAATAACCTTTCCGGGCATATAACAACGTAGCCCATCTTTGTTTTCTAACGATGAGTGTGAGTCTATAGCTCACACTACGATTATTGTGTTCAAACGATTTAACTACAAACACTATGATTATTGTGTTCAAACGATTTAACTACAAACACTACGATTATTGTGTTCAAACGATTTAACTACCAACACATTGTGTTCAAACATTAAACAAACTCTATGAATATCACTCAACCTTTGTGTTGACCTCTCAAGCATGTATTTCAGGTTCATGACGATCAAGGATGGCACGGAAGGGCACGGATACTCAAGAGGGCTATAAATTTTATTATCATTCAAAAACACATTTATTATACATTGTAAACATGGAACCATTTGGGACCTCATTTTGTAATCTCTGATATTTATACAATTTGAATGATAAATCTTTTAAAACGACTCAATTGGAGTTCGTTTTCTATTATTGTGACTATTTTGCCGTCGAGTAACACCCAGTTTGAATTCCGCTGTATCCATGAATTGGGGGTGTTACATTATGTTTAAAACTTGGTCATTATAAACTCATATTATTTCATGTATCAAATTTTATTGGGCAAAATACCTATTAATGTACTATACTTGCCACAAATGTTACTTTCGCGTACTGAACAAATTTTTTTCCTTATATGGGTACTGAACTTTCATTTTTTGGTCTTTTTGATGTACTTTGTGACATTTTTGCCCCTGGATTTTTAATAATTTGAGGGGCAAAAACGTCACAAAGTACATCAAAAAGACCAAAAAATGAAAGTTTAGTACTCATGTAAGGAAAAAAATTTGTTCAGTACACGGAAGTAACATTTGTGGCAAGTATGATGCATTTTGAAAGAATTTGCCCAATTTTATTTTGAAAGTTACCATTTAGAACAACAAAGGTCAACAAGCTAAAAGTTCTAATATTTATGTTGGAATTACGTTCATGAGATTGTGTTCTAATATTATTAAGGAATCATCAAACAAATGCTATTTTTCATCACTTCTTTTGAATAATTGAATTTTGAAAAAAGAAGCCATTGCTTTGATTGAATTGAACTGATATTGTTAGTCCTCTTTTGCAATTTAGCCGAGTGATATATTTGTTTACATAGTTGAAGTCACCGTAAACACTTACAAAAAAATAATAAAAATAAAAATAAAATGCTACAATCACATGATTTTCACATAATAAGATGGCTTGATGTGAGGCTGCACACAGTAGTGACCATGGACGACCTTCATTTTGCCTGTCACATCAGCTTTCTTTCTCCGACAACCTACATATGACTTTTTGCCATACAAAAAATATACCCCACAAATATTATTTTTTAATTAATTCACACACACAAAAAACATATGCAAATTGATCGTGCATACGATCTAAAAAAAAAAAAACGACCAACACACGACCTACATGCAACAGTAAGGCCGATCAAATCTCAACTCGATCGACCGAATTGACGATCGACTTACTATGGCTAGCCTGATATGACAAACCAAACTCAAATACATATAAGATTTACGTGTAACGTAATACACGAAATTGATGTATTAAATATTATGTCACGGCTAAAATTATGTGATTGTAACAATTATACCTAAAAAATACAATGACATGTAACTTAATAGAGAAAATTGCATAGTATATAAAACTGAGGGACTGAAAGTGAAACTAAAGTTGACTTAGAGTCAACCCAACTTGCCTTTACTCTTTTCTGTACTTCATTTTGATATTTTCATTTTCATTACATTCATTCACAACAAACTTCCATCCATCCATCCGTCAACAACTGTAAGTTACTTTCAGTCACCAATTAATTATATAGTTGTAGTTTTAAATTATCCTTGTATATTTCAAATTTTTAGTCGGACTCGATTAATAGTATTAATCGAAAACCGACAATTTAAAGATGTTCTGATGATAGATGCAGTTAATTAAGGGGGTGTTTGTGTTGGCCTATTTGCTGGGTTATGAGCTTATATAAGCTATATCCTCAAGTTAATAAGCTCACGAGCCATTAAAAATTGAGCTTATAAAAACTTCAATAAGTTGAAAGTACCAAACATAAAACATAAATGTATCACATCCAAATCCAAATAAAATCAAATCCCAAAACATAAGTAAGTCTCCATGCAACTAAGTCTCGCCTAATTGCTGCCCTCAACTTTGGCCTTAGAATGCTCACCTGAAAATGATGCTTAAAATGTCAACATAACGTTGGTGAGATTCATAGGTTTGAGACTCAACACGCAAGGCAACCAAATTCACTGTGATTACAAAATATAGCTGGACAAATAATTATAGTTATCATATAGCTACATGCATTCACAAATCCATATCCACACGCAAAGGGAACAACACTCATAAAGCAACCATTAGGACGGCTCGTGTCCTCCAACCCCATAATCATCAATTAGGTCACATGCGCGAGTAACAGGATAACATACTCCTAATTGGATCCCATCAAACATATCAAACATCAATTAGGTCGCATGCACGAGTAACATGATAACATCCGCCTAATTGGATCCCATATACATCCACACAAACAAATAATCACACATAGCATGCATACAATAACATTATAAGTCCAAGCTCTTTAATACCACACACATAATCACAGTAAATCAAATCATTTAAGACAAGCATCATTCCCATCCCAAGTTTAAAACAAAGTAAAATATGGGACTATGAACTCACCTTAACTCCGCAGCTTCCACAAACACAATTCACAATCTATAGCACACAAAAATAATCCACATTACACAAGGTCAAGCTAAAAGCTACAACCCATGTAATAATCATATGATGGATGTCTAAGACTCATATGACCCACCATGGATCTCCTAAACACCACACTAACCATCACCATAACTTAATACTCACTAAATCCCTTGCTCTCTAAAACTCTGAAAACGCAGAATTTTTGAGTACATTCACTCACATGAAATCACGACAAATAAAGCTTAAAAACTCACACCAAAATTTTACCATGGTCTCTCATAAGAATAGAAGCTGAACCCAGAAGGCCATGGACCAATAACACACACAAGTACTCATAGAAAATTCAAACTTGTCAACTACTCAAATTCGGATCTGAATGCACACCAAAACGTTTTGATTTTTAATAATTACTTCCACAAGTTTTTATCGCGAATCCTCTTCGTGGTAGTCTAATATCACCTAAAACTTAACTATTCCAGAAGACCAAGTCAAAATACCACTTTTACAACCACATGCCACCCTCAAACTTTTACCCAAAATCTATCCCGGTTTGACAGCTTTGACACCTTAACAAAATCAAAAGACCGACTTCCTGACCTCAAAATTGATCGTGGCTGGACTTTTTGGAAAGCTCTTTCACTATACTACAATTTAGACCTAAAATTCGTGACTTAACTCATCACCATCTGTTATGTACACTCACATCTTTACAGCCTTACAAATCTGTCCAAACCCTAACACATAATCTAACGCGTTTAACACTCAATTCCCTTAACCATTAACCATATTATTAACATCTAATCATCCTAACATGTTTTAATACAATAATTTACAGAAGTATATAAACCCTAGATTTCATCATATTGATTATTACATGAATCATAACAATAATTGATTAATTACACATAAGGGTTAAAGATTTTACCTTGATTCTTGATTATTGCTAGACAATTATGAAACCCTAATTTTTTCTTCTTGGATCCCCCTTGTGTCGACTCTAATAGCAGGAAAAAGGGATAGGGGAGTTTTGATTTTGTATTTATAATTAATTTGGATAACCCTTAAGGCTTAGAGTTGTATTTGTTTGGAATAAAATTTGGTTTCCTTTTTCCCCCCTAACTCCCTAAATCGGCCGTCCCCCCCTAATTAATATATTTTTTTATTTTATTTTTGTTAATTAATTTATTACACTCAAAACTTCATACTTTTCATATTTTATATATTCCCATAACAAAACCTAACGTCTTTCGCGATAAACTTTAATTTTACGACAAACCAGAAAATATTTATTTTCAAAATAAAGTTTCCAAAAATAGATTTTTACACACTCCATAAACATTTCCTCACAAAAACAACATCCCCGTAACTCACTAACGCTCAATAACTTGAACGAAGACTCGTTACGCACAAAACTCAAAACGCCAAATATACACAAGTCATTTCTACACCACATAGGTGATCAAAATGAACTTTCCCAAAATCAACATCATCAAAAATCACAATAACAACCACAACGCGAAGGGATTTAGTGCTAACTCAAATATTAACCACACTATAACACACAATAACACCCATATAACTACCCAAACACACCAAACAAAGTTAGATTAACTCGAAGCTAAAAGTCTAACTAACCTGCTAAAATCACGGTTGTTACACTAACTTTTCTTTTAACTTCATTTTTTCTCTCTCATAAATTTTTAAAACTTCTGCCTTTGCCGAGTTTCTTGACATATGTTGTGCATCCGGATGTAAAAACCTATGTAATTCTCTTGTAGCATCATGTTCAACATAACTAAATGGATAGTTATGTTTAATGATTGAAATAGCCATTTTCTCCTTATATATTTTTTGGTCTAAATGAATACGCTTTTGTTGTGAGGCGGACACATCAGTAACATCAAAACACTTACCAATATGTCATCTCATGTTACTTGTTCCTGACATAGTATATGTTGTCCTAAATGAAGTACAGCTTGCCCCTCTAACACCATCAGGTCCTATAGGTACTCTTTCAAAATAAAGCCACACATTAGAACGTGTTTTACCCGTTGCTGTTGTTGATGAACTAGCATCTTCTTCATTCCCTTCATTCGTATTTTGTTCTTCAAAGCTTTCCACCGACATATTGACCAATTATAGCTTTAATCTGCATAGTAAGTTGAAAATAAATGTGTTACGCTTTAATCATGAACAAGAGTAAATACTAAATAACTAAAGCTTTTTAAGAACAGTATAAGTACACGACTACACAAAATTCTAATTGAAACATCCTAGTTAACAGATGTAATGGTTGTATGTCGACTATTGCACCAAACATAAAGTATGGTTACCAAGTTGAAATATTATCGAGTATAATACCCACCGGCCTAATGAAAAGGTGGCCTCAAAGTCGCATAAGAGACCTGAGTACAAACCTAAAAACAATTCACATAACTCTATTTACAAGCATCAATCCCTTTCCACGACTGCGCTAATGACATAGGGTACCGAATGGTACCCGCAACATCTAGCAACACACTCACTTGTGGATCACAAAGCCCCGGATCAGTCAAACAAAAACTATTACTATCCTGATACTTACCAACCTTAACCCCACTCTTAAACACAGGCATGGGACCTTGAAACTTATTATTCTGTAACTTAACATTAACTAACTTAGGTAACGACGACACCAATGACTCAGGCACTAAACCAGTCAACTGATTATCCCTAAGTTGCAAATCAAATAACGCACTACAATTACTCAAATCAAGTATAGCACCACTAAAACTATTAGCTTGCAACCAAACCTGATTCTGTTGCAACATTTCTGAAACAACCCCCAACCCACCCGACAACCCTTGTTTCTGTATCATTGTTTGGGTCATAGTTTCTCTTTTGTTTTACCGAAGGTACACGAGAACAGGCTGATTTCATCAAACAGAACTTAATGGTGTGCACCTCAATTCAACAAAGCGACTCTAAACAACAAGAACTCAAATGGGTCATAATTAAATAACACGTTTACATAATTATTCAATAAGACATTTCATCAAACAGTTGTTTGGCAACCCCATTTATAAAACTTACAGTGAGAACTTAGAACATAATTAAATCACTTCATAAGAACATAATTAAACAATTAACACAAAAAAAAAAAACATGTAAAACTTACAGTGAGAACTGAGAACTTACGAGGATTGGAAACACTTTCAAGTTTCAAAGCTTTCCTTCGTTCTGTACTTCTGTTACTTCCGTAGTTGTTTAATGTTTAGATATGAAAAGTTGAAAACCATTTTGACCTGTTCTTATAAACATTCGACCCAAACATTTAATTTAAAGTATTTTTTAAAAGCCCACTGGACCCAAACTTAATTTATATTGGATACCCAAATGACCCAAAATATCTAAAATAATTATCCAAATGGCCCAAACTTTATGTATTTGGATAGGTTTTGCCACCTCTAATTTTGACCCATTTACATATGGGTCAGATTTCAACCCGTTCCCAAAATTACATCTTTTACCATTTATGTGAGTATTATACACCATACGGATAAACAGAGAAAGTATCAATAGCTTGTTCCTTCACTTCACTTAACCCAGGTTGTTATCTTCTGTTTCATTACCCTCACCCTAGTGGTTTCTTGAGACGATATGGATATCATTGTACTTTCTGCTAGTCATGGTAGTCTAACTGAAAACCAAGTGGCGTGGTAGTAAAATTCATTGTTCTTTAATTTTTTTTTTATAAAAATAAATAAAATTCAAAGGGGAAGAATGGGCATTTTAGTCATTTCACTTCGCCCATAGAGACAAATAAACTCGAAACATTCTCATGGCCGCCTGCACTTTCAAAACCACTAGGACCGAGCATGCAATTTGGCCAAACCACAACGATGGTTTTTGCAACATGAACTTTTCATGGAGCGTACACCAGGTGTTTGTTAGAATGGAGTATATCAGTATAAACCATTGACTATCATATATTGGTAAACTGTTTGATAGATATTACTCATTGATGCGTGGGAATTGCACCAGGCTTTACATCTCGAGGGATCTCGAGAAGCTTACAACCCCCACCAGGCAGTGTATCTGATCGTTGTAGTATAGTATAGTGACAAGTACCAGGGGATTGATCGTTCAACTCAGGAATAGTGTCGTTAGGATTGAAAATTAATCTAACTAGGTCTAAAGGTGAAGGATGATTCTTTTTGTGTTTTTATATTTTATGAAAAGCAAGTAAAATTCTCGGGTATTGGAAGGAGGGGCAGAATTAGTTGCTAATTAACTAACCCAAAAGCTACTAATTAAACTAATTAACAAGAAAAGTAAACTAGAGTTCTACAAGGTAAGTGAAGCATGCCTACCTATGATATGTTACTCCTTGCTAGCTATCCAATTCTACCTATTGAATTGTCACACCTTGTTTTAATTGACGGGTTGTATTCCTTTATACCATTCGTGGGGTGGCGTACGTACTTCCCCAACTCTATAAGCTCATACTTCACTTCTATGTCGAGCCTGCAAGAAGCTCCTAACATGGGATCATTAGAATTAGCTCATGCATTAAATACAACCATAAAACCTAGCACGCATTGGTTCATGTTTCTTAAGACGTTCAAGCATGTTACCCTATGGAAGTCTGCCAGTTTTCTTAAGCCTAACATTGAATTCATTCAATTAAACAAGAGACAATAGAAAACAAGAATTATAAGCTAAACCAATTAGATCTATCGAAGTGTCACACCCTAATTGATGAAGATAGACACAAACATCAACAAGGAATCAATAAGATCTAATCAATTATATACAAGTTTCACACAATCATAAGTAGACACAAGGTGAATTAGCAAAACATAATCAATAAAGAGCAAACAACAATAATAATGAAAGACATAATTGAGATAGAATCATCAAACCAATACATGATGTTTATGGAGTGATTGAAACCCTCTAAGTTGCTGGAAAAACACCTACCTAAACCCAAGAATCGACCTTAGGGTTTAGGGCTTACAAAAAGTGAAGTTATGATGTTATATTTATAGGCAAGTTTTCTGTCGGCAAGGCATGACAGCGTCAGCTCATTACACATGACGGCGTCACAACCATTTTTTCACCAAATTTTAGATCTCTTCGTCCTATTCGTGTGGGCTTTGGAATCACCTAAATCCGAGTTCGTATGCAAAAGTTATGACCAAAACAATATCAGCTACTCCGCGCGCCAGTTTTGACAAGTTAACACGTGACGGCCTTGGGTGACGCCGTCACGTTTCTTCTGGACCGTCACCACTTTTACTCTTGACGCCATCACATGAATGCTCTTGACGCCGTCAGGTACTGTTCCCAGCAAGGAAAATTAAGACTTTGCCATTTTCTTCACTTTGATGCTCCAAAAACGTTCAAAATGCTTCTTTTTCCAAAATTCACTCCAAAAGTACCTAAAATCACAAAAGGAATGATTTAGGGCAATATTTGATCAAATAAATTCAATTCCGGGCTTAAATGACTCCTTAAAAAGGGATCATTTTTCGCCTTATCATATATCCCTACACTTGGGATTTGCTTGTACTCAAGCAAATGAGCTTTTTCACCAATAAAAATACAAGTTAGGGGTCATTTAACACTAATATAAAAGTAATTACAACAAATGATCATTCCACCTTAGTCAAAACAAGCACGGAAATTATACACTAGCACCTCACATTAAGTATTTTGATACTCTCATCTCTCGGGTGTTTTAAATTTATATGTCATAATTGGAAATGGAGAAATATCACTCTCTACCTGTCATAGCAAATAGATTACCATAGGCTTGGGAAAGGATCAAACCTCCACCACTTGTCGTAAGCACCTAGGATAAACTATCAAAGAGGTCTTTTAAAGGGTTATAATGTTAGGTGTAGGGGATATGGAAGACACGGTTTTGTTGGATAAACGGATATTTTACTGGTGGCAAGTCAATTGTCGTAGTTAACTACATGTACAATGAGGCGTTGCTAAGCCAAGACTCGACTCAACTTAAACTAACCACAACTCTTTTTGGATTTTCAAGACACTATTTGACTTAAACATAAATAGAAGAAACGGATGGTAGCCTGTATGTTCTCTTTTCTTTTTCTATATATTTTTTTTCTTTTTTCTATCTCTTTTTATTATTATTATTATTATTATTATTATTATTATTATTATTATTATTATTATTATTATTACTTTCGATTTTTTTTTTAATTTGCATACACTTTTACTCTACCATCCAAAATAATACATCAAAGGGAGCTCGCTTCCTCCCTACACTTGAGCTTTTACATACTTTATAATCAACTATTCTAATGACTCGAATCAAGATAATCAAAACACTTGGAGTACTTTTAAATATTAACGCACATATGGGGTATTATATGATGTTCTTGCCCATTACTCATAACACAAGTACTTTACCCATGAGTCCCAATTGTCCCAAAACAATATGTACAAGATATGACTCGACTTAGCCACCATGTAATCAATTAGACAACTAACAAAGGGTTTAAACAATTAACAATAATGCACTAAAGATGAGTGCATACAAGGAAGGCTAAGGCTAAGTCCCAATTGTCCCAAAACAATATGTGCAAGATATGACTCGACTTAGCAACCATGTAATCAATTAGACAACTAACAAAGAGTTTAAACAATTAACAATAATGCACTAAAGATGAGTGCATACAAGGAAGGCTAAGGCGATTTGGTTGCACATTTGGGTGGATTGTAAACAAATTCTTCCTTTAAGTAAAATGTTTAAAGTTAGAAACGAAAAGATAGGCTCGAGGGGTGTACTAGGGGTATCGTGTACTAAAAATGAGTACAACGCAAAGGTGTGGGAGAATTACTTGACCTATGAAGTCAATGTAATTATATTACAGGTGTAGAACAAGGGTTATCCTAATGCCTCTTATCATGTAGTAAATCCTAACTACACGAATGTAGTCTCACTAGCGGTCTCGGGATGCATCGCTATCACAAGTTCTAGAATTTAAATACTACCGGTACACTCATAAGCACCAACAATGAATGCTTTTTCCTAAAGATCTAAGGGCGAACCTCACATATTTGGGGTGGAAATTTTTGAGTGGTATGGTTTTTGTGCTAGTCATACAACTCCTATCCATGAGACGCTTATTAAGACTAAAGTTTCACTTCTACATGTTGCAAAAATTTTTAAATTTGGTGCTAAAATTGCCCTAACAAATATTTCTCTCAGTTTTATTACACATTCACTATCAAACAAACAAAAACCAAGTGAAGTAATAGTTTCTAATATACCCTCCCTACACTTAAACCGAACATTGTCCCCAATGTTCTAGATAAAAGATGTAAAAGTAAAAATAAATAAGAATGAAAGAAACTAATACTCCCCTGATTCATTCGGTGTGGATAATGCGACAACATGGTTAAATCTACCTCCAAGAAGATGAACGTTGAAAGCTTCCCTCCAGAAATATAAATCATCTTCTTTTCCTGTAATCAACAAACACAAAAACCAAAGCATCAAACCGAACAAAAATCACAACTAGATGTAATTCCAGACTTAGAAATAGAAACAACACAAAGCAATAAAAGGATAGGATACTTGTGGAATGAATTACAAATAGGAACTCATAAAACATATCCACAATTATTGACACACAAACAAGATAGAATATATGCTAATCATGAATTGTGAAGTTTTCATGTTTGAATTTAGTTCTTTTTAACAAAATATAAATTTCCCTACACTTATCTTTTTGTAAAATACCTTTATATGCAATTAAGACGAGGTTAAAAACAAAATAAAGCATTTTCACAAATTATTCAAAACATGAAAATTAAACAACTATGATTAAGCATATATGACACAAACAAACAAATAAAATAAAAACATCAAACAATTAAAAACATGGGTTGGGTTGCCTCCCAACAAGCGCTTGTTTTTGTTCGAGTCACGAGCCTGACTCTACCCCTATTTAACAGAAATAGGGGAGGTTTTCCCTACACTTAGGATTAAGTGCGGGTGGAAGCAGCGATACACACCCTTAGGGTGGAAATATGCCACGTGAGGTGAAGGGGGTGAGTGAATGGCTTCCTTCATCCTAAAACTACCCGGATAATATTGGTTGATGGGTGGGTCGGTTCCTCCTAGATGTATATCTAAGGATGGAAAGTTGTGTAAAGGTTGAGGTTCCGGTTCATCAACATTAGGAACTTCCCTAGAACTAGGAGTAAGGTTATCACTACAAGTATTCAAACCTATATCTTCTAGTGGTGCTTGGTCCAAGGGTTCTACTCAATTAGGGTTCCTATAGTCTCTTCTACTTCTTCCGGGTAAGTCACGGGCTGTGTATGTGCCTCAAATGATGGTAGGACTTGTGGGGTACTTTGTGGGCTTGGATTGTCCACCTCATCCTCCATTATACCTAGATTACCTATGTGTTTGTTTTGTACTATGATTTTAGGTGACATCCACACAGCTATCCCTGAGTAATCATCCCCAGACAAACTTCCTGTTGGCTCCTTCAAACTTGTTATTGATTGATTTGTGATGTTGTTTGTTGGGTTGTCTACTCTATAATAATATTGGCCACAATCTTCTATGGCATCCTATGCTTCTTCAGCAATTAATTCCCTAAGGTCCCCGTTGGTAAAATCGTCAATGTACCTTTGGTCATACGGGTGGACACTATAGTAAAAGATTTGAGTTAGATACCATAGATCGAAACCATGATGAGGAACTATTCGGAGTAAAATTTTAAAACGAGTCCATGCATCAGAGATAGGTTCATCTCGATATTGGTTGAACATCAAGATGTCATTAGGAGTGAATGGGTTTCGTGGTCGGTAGTATGGTGGATTCACATTCTCCATAATGGTGAACGGAAGAGTCAATGGAAAGGTTTCTACGAACAAATACACAAAGAAAATAGAGACTACGAGAAAGCTAATAAAAAGAAAATAAAAATCTCACTAAAAAGGAATCTAATGAGTAGACCTAATCAAAATAAATTTCAACCTAAACAATAACTATTCCCCGGCAGCGGCGCCAAAAACTTGATGCGTGGGAAGTGCACCAGGCTTTACATCTCGACGGATCTCGAGAAGCTTACAACCCTCACCAGGAAGTGTACCTGATCGTTGTAGTATAGTATAGTGACAAGTGCCGGGGGATTGATCGTTCAACTCAGGAATAGTGTCGTTAGGATTGAAAATTAATCTAACTAGGTCTAAAGGTGAAGGATGATTCTTTTTGTGTTTTTATATTTTATGAAAAGCAAGTAAAATTCTCGGGTATTGGAAGGAGGGGCAGAATTAGTTGCTAATCAACTAACCCAAAAGCTACTAATTAAACTAATTAACAAGAAAAGTAAACTAGAGTTCTACAAGGTAAGTGAAGCATGCCTACCTATGATATGTTACTCCTTGCTAGCTATCCAATTCTACCTATTGAATTGTCACACCTTGTTTTAATTGACGGGTTGTATTCCTTTATACCATTCATGGGGTGGCGTACGTACTTCCCCAACTCTATAAGCTCATACTTCACTTCTATGTCGAGCCTGCAAGAAGCTCCTAACATGGGATCATTAGAATTAGCTCATGCATTAAATACAACCATAAAACCTAGCACGCATTGGTTCATGTTTCTTAAGACGTTCAAGCATGTTACCCTATGGAAGTCTGCCAGTTTTCTTAAGCCTAACATTGAATTCATTCAATTAAACAAGAGACAATCGAAAACAAGAATTATAAGCTAAACCAATTAGATCTATCGAAGTGTCACACCCTAATTGATGAAGATAGACACAAACATCAACAAGGAATCAATAAGATCTAATCAATTATATACAAGTTTCACACAATCATAAGTAGACACAAGGTGAATTAGCAAAACATAATCAATGAAGAGCAAACAACAATAATAATGAAAGACATAATTGAGATAGAATCATCAAACCAATACATGATGTTTATGGAGTGATTGAAACCCTCTAAGTTGCTGGAAAAACACCTACCTAAACCCAAGAATCGACCTTAGGGTTTAGGGCTTACAAAAAGTGAAGTTATGATGTTATATTTATAGGCAAGTTTTCTGTCGGCAAGGCATGACAGCGTCAGCTCATTACACATGATGGCGTCACAACCATTTTTTCACCAAATTTTAGATCTCTTCGTCCTATTCGTGTGGGCTTTGGAATCACCTAAATCCGAGATCGTATGCAAAAGTTATGACCAAAACAATATCAGCTACTCCGCGCGCCAGTTTTGACAAGTTAACACGTGACGGCCTTGGGTGACGCCGTCACGTTTCTTCTGGACCGTCACCACTTTTACTCTTGACGCCGTCACATGAATGCTCTTGACGCCGTCAGGTACTGTTCCCAGCAAGGAAAATTAAGACTTTGCCGTTTTCTTCACTTTGATGCTCCAAAAACGTTCAAAATGCTTCTTTTTCCAAAATTCACTCCAAAAGTACCTAAAATCACAAAAGGAATGATTTAGGGCAATATTTGATCAAATAAATTCAATTCCGGGCTTAAATGACTCCTTAAAAAGGGATCATTTTTCGCCTTATCATATATCCCTACACTTGGGATTTGCTTGTACTCAAGCAAATGAGCTTTTTCACCAATAAAAATACAAGTTAGGGGTCATTTAACACTAATATAAAAGTAATTACAACAAATGATCATTCCACCTTAGTCAAAACAAGCACGGAAATTATACACTAGCACCTCACATTAAGTATTTTGATACTCTCATCTCTCGGGTGTTTTAAATTTATATGTCATAATTGGAAATGGAGAAATATCACTATCTACCTGTCATAGCAAATAGATTACCATAGACTTGGGAAAGGATCAAACCTCCACCACTTGTCGTAAGCACCTAGGATAAACTATCAAAGAGGTCTTTTAAAGGGTTATAATGTTAGGTGTAGGGGATATGGAAGACACGGTTTTGTTGGATAAACGGATATTTTACTGGTGGCAAGTCAATTGTCGTAGTTAACTACATGTACAATGAGGCGTTGCTAAGCCAAGACTCGACTCAACTTAAACTAACCACAACTCTTTTTGGATTTTCAAGACACTATTTGACTTAAACATAAATAGAAGAAACGGATGGTAGCCTGTATGTTCTCTTTTCTTTTTCTATATATTTTTTTTCTTTTTTCTATCTCTTTTTTTTATTATTATTATTATTATTATTATTATTATTTTCGAATTTTTTTTTTTAATTTGCATACACTTTTACTCTACCATCCAAAATAATACATCAAAGGGAGCTCGCTTCCTCCCTACACTTGAGCTTTTACATACTTTATAATCAACTATTCTAATGACTCGAATCAAGATAATCAAAACACTTGGAGTACTTTTAAATATTAACGCACATATGGGGTATTATATGATGTTCTTGCCCATTACTCATAACACAAGTACTTTACCCATGAGTCCCAATTGTCCCAAAACAATATGTACAAGATATGACTCGACTTAGCCACCATGTAATCAATTAGACAACTAACAAAGGGTTTAAACAATTAACAATAATGCACTAAAGATGAGTGCATACAAGGAAGGCTAAGGCTAAGTCCCAATTGTCCCAAAACAATATGTACAAGATATGACTCGACTTAGCAACCATGTAATCAATTAGACAACTAACAAAGGGTTTAAACAATTAACAATAATGCACTAAAGATGAGTGCATACAAGGAAGGCTAAGGAGATTTGGTTGCACATTTGGGTGGATTGTAAACAAATTCTTCCTTTAAGTAAAATGTTTAAAGTTAGAAACGAAAAGATAGGCTCGAGGGGTGTACTAGGGGTATCGTGTACTAAAAATGAGTACAACGCAAAGGTGTGGGAGAATTACTTGACCTATGAAGTCAATGTAATTATATTACAGGTGTAGAACAAGGGTTATCCTAATGCCTCTTATCATGTAGTAAATCCTAACTACACGAATGTAGTCTCACTAGCGGTCTCGGGATGCATCGCTATCACAAGTTCTAGAATTTAAATACTACCGGTACACTCATAAGCACCAACAATGAATGCTTTTTCCTAAAGATCTAAGGGCGAACCTCACATATTTGGGGTGGAAATTTTTGAGTGGTATGGTTTTTGTGCTAGTCATACAACTCCTATCCATGAGACGCTTATTAAGACTAAAGTTTCACTTCTACATGTTGCAAAAAATTTTAAATTTGGTGCTAAAATTGCCCTAACAAATATTTCTCTCAGTTTTATTACACATTCACTATCAAACAAAACAAAAACCAAGTGAAGTAATAGTTTCTAATATACCCTCCCTACACTTAAACCGAACATTGTCCCCAATGTTCTAGATAAAAGATGTAAAAGTAAAAATAAATAAGAATGAAAGAAACTAATACTCCCCTGATTCATTCGGTGTGGATAATGTGACAACATGGTTAAATCTACCTCCAAGAAGATGAATGTTGAAAGCTTCCCTCCAGAAATATAAATCATCTTCTTTTCCTGTAATCAACAAACACAAAAACCAAAGCATCAAACCGAACAAAAATCACAACTAGATGTAATTCCAGACTTAAAAATAGAAACAACACAAAGCAATAAAAGGATAGGATACTTGTGGAATGAATTACAAATAGGAACTCATAAAACATATCCACAATTATTGACACACAAACAAGATAGAATATATGCTAATCATGAATTGTGAAGTTTTCATGTTTGAATTTAGTTCTTTTTAACAAAATATAAATTTCCCTACACTTATCTTTTTGTAAAATACCTTTATATGCAATTAAGACGAGGTTAAAAACAAAATAAAGCATTTTCACAAATTATTCGAAACATGAAAATTAAACAACTATGATTAAGCATATATGACACAAACAAACAAATAAAATAAAAACATCAAACAATTAAAAACATGGGTTGGGTTGCCTCCCAACAAGCGCTTGTTTTTGTTCGAGTCACGAGCCTGACTCTACCCCTATTTAACGGAAATAGGGGAGGTTTTCCCTACACTTAGGATTAAGTGCGGGTGGAAGCAGCGATACACACCCTTAGGGTGGAAATATGCCACGTGAGGTGAAGGGGGTGAGTGAATGGCTTCCTTCATCCTAAAACTACCCGGATAATATTGGTTGATGGGTGGGTCGGTTCCTCCTAGATGTATATCTAAGGATGGAAAGTTGTGTAAAGGTTGAGGTTCCGGTTCATCAACATTAGGAACTTCCCTAGAACTAGGAGTAAGGTTATCACTACAAGTATTCAAACCTATATCTTCTAGTGGTGCTTGGTCCAAGGGTTCTACCTCAATTAGGGTTCCTATAGTCTCTTCTACTTCTTCCGGGTAAGTCACGGGCTGTGTATGTGCCTCAAATGATGGTAGGACTTGTGGGGTACTTTGTAGGCTTGGATTGTCCACCTCATCCTCCATTGTACCTAGATTACCTATGTGTTTGTTTTGTACTATGATTTTAGGTGACATCCACACAGCTATCCCTGAGTAATCATCCCCAGACAAACTTCCTGTTGGCTCCTTCAAACTTGTTATTGATTGATTTGTGATGTTGTTTGTTGGGTTGTCTACTCTATAATAATATTGGCCACAATCTTCTATGGCATCCTATGCTTCTTCAGCATTTAATTCCCTAAGGTCCCCGTTGGTAAAATCGTCAATGTACCTTTGGTCATACGGGTGGACACTATAGTAAAAGATTTGAGTTAGATACCATAGATCGAAACCATGATGAGGGACTATTCGGAGTAAAATTTTAAAACGAGTCCATGCATCATAGATAGGTTCATCTCGATATTGGTTGAACATCAAGATGTCATTAGGAGTGAATGGGTTTCGTGGTCGGTAGTATGGTGGATTCACATTCTCCATAATGGTGAACGGAAGAGTCAATGGAAAGGTTTCTACGAACAAATACACAAAGAAAATAGAGACTACGAGAAAGCTAATAAAAAGAAAATAAAAATCTCACTAAAAAGGAATCTAATGAGTAGACCTAATCAAAATAAATTTCAACCTAAACAATAACTATTCCCCGGCAGCGGCGCCAAAAACTTGATGCGTGGGAAGTGCACCAGGCTTTACATCTCGACGGATCTCGAGAAGCTTACAACCCTCACCAGGAAGTGTACCTGATCGTTGTAGTATAGTATAGTGACAAGTGCCGGGGGATTGATCGTTCAACTCAGGAATAGTGTCATTAGGATTGAAAATTAATCTAACTAGGTCTAAAGGTGAAGGATGATTCTTTTTGTGTTTTTATATTTTATGAAAAGCAAGTAAAATTCTCGGGTATTGGAAGGAGGGGCAGAATTAGTTGCTAATCAACTAACCCAAAAGCTACTAATTAAACTAATTAACAAGAAAAGTAAACTAGAGTTCTACAAGGTAAGTGAAGCATGTCTACCTATGATATGTTACTCCTTGCTAGCTATCCAATTCTACCTATTGAATTGTCACACCTTGTTTTAATTGATGGGTTGTATTCCTTAATACCATTCATGGGGTGGCGTACGTACTTCCCCAACTCTATAAGCTCCTACTTCACTCCTATGTCGAGCCTGCAAGAAGCTCCTAACATGGGATCATTAGAATTCGCTTATGCATTAAATACAACCATAAAAACCTAGTACGCATTGGTTCATGTTCTTAAGATGTTCAAGCATGTTACCCTATGGAAGTCTGCCAGTTTTCTTAAGCCTAACATCGAATTCATTCAATTAAACAAGAGACAATAGAAATCAAGAATTATAAGCTAAACCAATTAGATCTATCGAAGTGTCACACCCTAATTGATGAAGATAGACACAAACATAAACAAGGAATCAATAAGATCTAATCAATTATATACAAGTTTCACACAATCATAAGTAGACACAAGGTAAATTAGCAAAACATTATCAATGAAGAGCAAACAACAATAATAATGAAAGACATAATTGAGATAGAATCATCAAACCAATACATGATGTTTATGGAGTGATTGAAACCCTCTAAGTTGCTAGAAAAACACCCACCTAAACCCAGGAATCGACCTTAGGGTTTAGGGCTTACAAAAAGTGAAGTTATGATGTTATATTTATAGGTAAGTTTTCTGTTAGCAAGGCATGACGGCGTCAGCTCGTTACACATGACGGCGTCACAACCATTTTTTCACCAAATTGTAGATCTCTTCGTCCTATTCGTGTGGGCTTTTGAATAACCTAAATCCGAGTTCGTATGCAAAAGTTATGACCAAAACAATATCAGCTACTCCGCGCGCCAGTTTTGACAAGTTAACACGTAACGGCCTTGGGTGACGCCGTCACGTTTCTTCTGGACCGTCACCACTTTTACTCTTGACGCCGTCACATGAATGCTCTTGATGCCGTCAGGTACTGTTCCCAGCAAGGAAAATTAAGACTTTGCCGTTTTCTTCACTTTTATGCTCCAAAAACGTAAAACATGCTTCTTTTTCCAGAATTCACTCCAAAAGTACCTAAAATCACAAAAGGAACGATTTAGGGCAATATTTGATCAAATAAATTCAATTTCGGGCTTAAATGACCCCCTAAAAATGGATCATTTTTCGCCTTATCACTCATCAACTTGTTCGAATTTGCTACCTGCCGATGTGTACTTGCAGTTAAGAACAATGTGTTTTGTAGTCCATTTTTGCAGCTCTTTATTTAGCTTATCTGTTTGTAACTAGCTAGTTGGGAGAAATGCCGGGACTAGATATGGTTGACTGTTATGTAGGCTAATATGCATTTTTAAAGAGACAATGTGAGAGCATTGTCAAAACAAATATGCTAGTTGATGATTAATGATGAGGTACCCTCCGAATTGGCTCAAACGATACTCCTCCAAGTTCGCTGGGATCTCCTCCCACCACCAGATATACAAAGGCCTTCGAAAAGGTCCTCTTGGCGCAAAACTATCTTTACGATGGTTATCACTATAGGAATCCACCAATCGAAGCACAACGCCCTTCGGGGTGTGCCCTTCGCGAAGACTGGCTCAGAGGACACCTCTGACCAAGTCAACCCCACGTTCAAATCTTTGTCAAATCCTTCATTCTCCCAAAAACAAAATGTTACAAAATTACAACACCATTGCTACTGCAATTAAGGTACGAGACACCCCGGTCTCATACTCAGATCTTTGACAAACTTACTGATTATGAAAGAGCACTCAAGGAAACCGACCTCTTACACCCTGGAATCTATTCCCACTATAGTCAACTATACCTCTCGCCAACAGGGATCTAATAATCGCACCAACACCAACTACTCATTCTCTAGGGCAAATCGATTCTCAAGCTAATCAAGAGGAGCATCTCAGTCTCAATGGTCAGGTGCCAAATCTCATGGAAATCGCCCTAACAGGAACAACAACTCTTGTCAATTTTGTAATATTCGAGGGCACTTTGCAAGAGACTATCGCAAATTTGGTCATTTCCTATGAGACAATAATGTGATCACTGACTCCACAAAACCTGCAACACCAGTCGCAAATGTCACCACATCAGTCCATGTTTCACCCTCATGGCTCTTTGATACCGAGGCCTCGAATCATGTCATTTCTGATCAGAATACCCTTCACAGTGTTTCCGAGTATGGCAGTCCAAATGAAAATGTTCTCAGAGATGGCACAGCTTTACCTATTTCCCATACTAGTAACACGTACATAAATACTCCTCACAAACGATTAGTGTTATCCAATGTATTGCATGTTCCTCGCTTACACATGAATCTTGTTTCAGTTTCCCAATTATGTGATACTAACTTAGTTTCGGTGGAATTCTTTCCATCCCATTTTTTTGTGAAGGATCTTTTCACGGGGGAGCTGATGAGGCGAAAAATGATCCGTTTTTAGGGGGTCATTTAAGCCCGAATCCGAATTTATTTGATCAAATATTTCCCTAAATCGTTCCTTTTGTGATTTTAGGTGTTTAGAGAGTGAATTCTGGAAAAGAAGCCATTTTGGACGTTTTTGGAGCATAAAAGTGAAGAAAACGGCAAAGTACCAAAAATCCATGCTGAAGATACAAGGTGACGGCGTCAAGACTACCATCTTGACGGCGTCAGACATGAAGAATTAAACACCGTAGGTGGTGACGGTGTCAGAAGGCTTTATGACGGCGTCAAAGTGGCAAGAATTAAATACCGTGGGTGGTGACGGCGTCACATAGGCCATCATAAGTGGATCAAGGCTGTCCGAGGAAGTATATGGCGGCGAGGTGATGGCGTTAGAAGTAACTCTTGACGCCGTCAGCCTACTTTTCCTATATATAGTTTTCTAGTTTTTTCATTTAAAAGAGAGAAGTTTTGGTGAAACCCTAAAGGCGATTTTGGTGCCTCTTTTATAGGTTTTTCAACGGTTCCAAACCCTTGAGACCTTGCATTGTAATTGAGATAAGTATACTTTCAATTCAATCAATATGTCTATGTGTTGGTTGTTTATATCTTGTTCTTGTCTCAATTCTACTATGCTAGGCTAGATTTCCTTTGTGTTTGCTTAGATCTAATGAAACCTAGATGTTGATTATGTGTTGATTACTTGCCTATTCTTGTTTTGGATGAATGATATTATATGTTAGGCTTAAGAAAACTGGCAGATCTCCAAATGGTAACATGCTTGAACGTCTTAAGAAACATGAACTGAGGCGTACTAGGTCTTTATTGGTTGTATTTAATGCATGAGCCACTGTTTACAATCCCTATAGTTGTGCTGGGTCATGGTGTAGGAGGAGATAAGAGGTCATAGAGTTAGGGAGTTATGTATGCCACCCCACGAATGGTATTAAGGAATACAATCCGTCATCTATACAAGTGTAACAAGTAATTAACATGTAAAAGATATCTAGGGAGTAATGAAGTCTAAGTAAACACAATTTCTCCAAATACTGCTCACAACCTTAGTTTAATTAGTTTATTTTCATTTTCATTATTTTATTTTGATTACATCTTAGTTTTGGGTTAGTTGAATAGCAACTAATTCCGCCCACTCTTCCAAAACCCGAGATTTTACTTGCTTTCATTAAAATATAAAAATACAAAAATAATCATCTTTCACCTCTAGAACTATTAATTAGGTTTTCTAATCCTAGCGACACTATTCCTAAGCTGAACGATCAATCCCCCGGTACTTGTCACTATACTATACTACAATGATCAGGTACACTGCCTGGTGGGGGTTGTAAGCTTCTCGAGATCCCTCGAGAGGTAAAGCAAGGTGCGATTCCCACGCATCAAGTTTTTGGCGCCGCAGCCCGGGGAATAGTTATTGTCTAGGTTAGGATCTCTTTTTATTAGGTCTACTTGCTAGATTCCTTTCTAGTAAGATTTTTATTTTTATTTTTAGGTCTTCTTTAGTCTATCTTATTTCTTTGTGTCTTTGTTCGTAAACTGTTTCGATGGATAACAATAACATTGATCGGCTGATTCCTGTTATTCGTGTTTTTCATCGTAGGATGTTCCAATTGCCCGCCCCACTTCCTTTAGCAGAAAATGAGAACCCACCTAACCTCTCACCCAACCACCACTTTGACAATAATTCTGAGCTAGAAGAGTCTGATCATGATGATGACCGTAGGGCTAGTCCTTTTTACTATTCGGACTCCGATGAGGATCTTAATGATGGTGACGTAATCAATGAGGATAGAATGGAAGAGGAAATAAACCCTCTTAGGTATGTGGACCCTAGAACTAGGATTGAGTGCGATAGTTCATTTAACATGCAATTCCCCTGTAAGATTGGATTTAAGAGCTTTAACGCCTATCTCAACTCATCTCTTCCGATGAACATAATTTCACGTAACGAATACAATAAAATCATGGTAGATGAGTTAGAATACAAAGGGGACAACATTGTTGCTAAGGCAATACCATTGCACGTGTTTGTAGGAAAGTTGGTTTATCTTGTTGAGTTCATGGTTATGGAGAATCTAGGAGAGTTTATTGATAATAAATTGACCCAAGTTGTGTGTGGAAAACCCTTCAAACGGTTGACCAACCTCGAAGAAAAACTCATAGAAGGGCTAATTACATTCTCGGATGGGGATGAAGATTTTGTTTATCAAATGCCCCGCGCACACCCTAGGTTCAAGGATTTTTCCATGGAAAAGTGTAGTAGGTATCCGCCCATGGAAATGCTAAGTGAGAATGATAAGAGAAAAGGACTTAAGTACACGCATGAAAAGAATAAAAAGTACTATCGCGGGTGCCTAGAGTTAGGAGAAGAATATAAGAAAGATGAGGCGACAATTAGATGGCTCACACTGGGTTATGTGAGCATAAGCGATACACGATAACCCACGACTTTGAGTCTAGCTACAAGACTCGTAAATAAAGAAAAGCGCTTCTTGGGAGGCAACCCATGTTTTGTGTGATTTTATTTGTTTGATTGTTATTTGCTTCCGTATGCATGTTTTATTTTTACTGTTGGTTGATCATGTTTCTCTACTAAAATGTGGAAATACTTTATTATGTTGTTTGGCCTAGTCTTAACTTCAACCTAAAGGTATTTTTGCAAAAGATAAGTGTAAGGGGAAACCCCAAATATGTTTTTAAGAAACAAACCGATCATGATTCTCCACAATATTTAATGAACATGTATATTCGTATTAGTTAGAGTCAAATGCTTGTATTGAGTCATAATGAAGTTTTGCAGGATTTTCCAGGAAGTAGGACAAAGTTTTTCCAGAAATTTTCCGGAAACTTAACATAAGAATTTCTGCAGGTCCATTCTGACGGCGTCAGGGTATTGCTCTTGACAGCGTCAGGAGTCAAAAATCTGGAAATTTTACCGGTTTTGTTTTTCTAACGGAGTCTTATGGTTTTTGTGAATTATTAAGTTTTATAATCTCCAGGAAATCTGCAAACTTCATTCCACAAGCATTATATCTTACTTTGTTTTCTAGGATTTAGTAACTTATATAGGATGCCGCCGATTTTACGCGAGGTTGCCTTGTCTACTTTTGTCAGGATTTACAGGTTATTTATGACAAGAAGATGAGTTATATTCTGGAAGGGAAGCTTTGATTGTTCATTTTCTTAGAGGAAGATTTAACCTGGCCAACCTATAATCCATACCGAGCGAATCAGGGGAGTATTTGATTTCATTCTCTTTACTTCTTAACTTTTACATTCTTTACTTGAACATTGTGGACAATGTTCATCCTAAGTGTAAGGGGAGGGTAAAAAGATGATACCTTACATATGCATTTTCGCTTGAGTTTGTTTTGTTTGATAGTAGATGTGTAATAAAACTATGAGAAATACTTGTTAGTGTAATTTTAGCGCCAAATTTAAAATTTTTTACAACATTTAGGAGTGAAACTTTAGCCATAGCAAGCGTCTCATGGATAGGAGGTTGTATGACTAGCACATAACCGTATATTCAGAAAAATTTTCCACCCAAAAATGTGAGGTTCACCTTTAGATTTGATAGGAAAAGCATTTATTATTGGTGCTTATGAGTATACCGGTAGCATTTAGATTCTAGAACTTGCGTTAGTGATGCATCCCGAGACCGCTAGTGAGACTGCATTAGTGTGGTAGGATTTACTACATGATAAGAGGCATTAGGATCACCCTTGTGTTAAACCCGTATTATAATTACTTGACCATTTAAGTCATATTACTTGGCTAGTTAAGTCAACTAATTTTTCCCACACCCTTTGCGTTGTACTCATTTTTAGTACACGATACCCCTAGTACACCCCTCCGAGCCTATCTTTTCGTTTCTAACTTTAAGCATCTTACTTAAAGGAAGAATTTGTTACACCCCACTTAAATGTACACCCAAATCGCCTTAGCCTTCCGTGTATGCGCTCATTTTTAGTGCATTATTGTTATTTGTTAAACCCTAAGTTAACTTTCTAATTGATTACATGGTTGCTAAGTCGAGTCATATCATTGTACATATTGTTTTGGGATGATTGTGACTCATGGGTAAGTACTTATTTTATGGAGTAATGGGGAAGAACATCATATTATTACCCCCATATGTACGTTAATCTTAAAAGTGCTCCAAGTGTTTTGATTTTCTTAATTCGAGTCATTAGATTAGTTAATGTAAGGTATGTAAAGATTCAAGTGTAAGGGGATTGCTCATACCCCTATGATGTAATATTTTGGATGGTAGGGTAAGAGTGTATGAGAAAGAAAAAAAAAAATAAGAAAAAGAAAAAAAAATAGAAAAAAAGGAAAAAGAAAAAAAAAACATACGGACTACCATCCCGTTTTTATTCTATGTTCATTTTATGTTTTTGTTATTTTTCATTTATTAGCTTAAGTCGAGTCTAGTCTTGGCTTAGCAACGCCATCTTGTACATGTAATTAACCAAGATTGTTAACTCGCCACCAGTAAAATTCCCTTTATCCAACAAAACCGTGTAATTCATATCCTTATACCTAACGTTACAACCCTTTAAAAGACCTCTTTGATAGTTTATCCAAGGTGCTTACGCCATGTGGTGGAGGTTTGATCCTTTCCCAAGCCTATGGTAATCTATTTTGCTATGACAGGTAGTGAGAGATATCTTCCATTTCCTTAATGTTATATTACTTTATTACACCCGAGAGATGTGAGTATCTAAACACTATTTGTGAGGTGCTTGTGTATGACCTCCGTGCTTGTCTATTGGTCTTTAGTGGAACGATTATTTGTTGTAATTACTTTTATATTAGTGTTAAATGACCCCTAACTTGTCTTTTGAGTAGAATAAAAGCTCATTTGCTTGAGGACAAGAAAATCTCAAGTGTAAGGGTATATGATGAGGCGAAAAATGATCCGTTTTTAGGGGGTCATTTAAGCCCGAATCCGAATTTATTTGATCAAATATTGCCCTAAATCGTTCCTTTTGTGATTTTAGGTGTTTGGAGAGTGAATTCTGGAAAAGAAGCCATTTTGGACATTTTTGAAGCATAAAAGTGAAGAAAACGGCAAAGTACCAAAAATCCATGCTGAGGATACAAGGTGACGGCGTCAAGACTACCATCTTGACGGCGTCAGACATGAAGAATTAAACACCGTAGGTGGTGACGGCGTCAGAAGGCTTTATGACGGCGTCAAAGTGGCAAGAATTAAATACCGTGGGTGGTGACGGCGTCACATAGGCCGTCATAAGTGGATCAAAGCCGTCCGAGGAAGTATATAGCGGCGAGGTGACGGCGTCAGAAGTAACTCTTGACGCCGTCAGCCTACTTTTCCTATATATAGTTTTCTAGTTTTTTCATTTAAAAGAGAGAAGTTTTGGTGAAACCCTAAAGACGATTTTGGTGCCTCTTTTACAGGTTTTTCAAGGGTTCCAAACCCTTGAGACCTTGCATTGTAATTGAGATAAGTATACTTTCAATTCAATCAATATGTCTATGTGTTGGTGTTTATATCTTGTTCTTGTCTCAATTCTACTGTGCTAGGCTAGATTTCCTTTGGGTTTGCTTAGATCTAATGAAACCTAGATGTTGATTATGTGTTGATTACTTGTCTATTCTTGTTTTGGATGAATGATATTATATGTTAGGCTTAAGAAAACTGGCAGATCTCCAAATGGTAACATGCTTGAACGTCTTAAGAAACATGAACCGAGGCGTACTAGGTCTTTATTGGTTGTATTTAATGCATGAGTCACTGTTTACAATCCCTATAGTTGTGCTGGGTCATGGTGTAGGAGGAGATAAGAGCTCATAGAGTTGGGGAGTTATGTATGCCACCCCACGAATGGTATTAAGGAATACAATCCGTCATCCATACAAGTGTAACAAGTAATTAACATGTAAAAGATATCTAGGGAGTAATGAAGTCTAAGTAAACACAATTTCTCCAAATACTGCTCACAACCTGTAACAATTCACATTTTCAGGTTAATTACTTTTCCCGGAAAATTTCACTATTCACTTTTACTATTCATTTTTCCCGAAAATTTTTCCCGAAACTTGATTTTTATTTCTTGGGCTGAAGTGATAAATCATTTCCATGACAAATTAAAAGTTTGACATTCATAAGCTCATTTTCGTGAAAATTATTAAGGAATTACACGGAATTACACGTTTTAGGGTAAAACGTCATTCAGAAATTCTACGTACAACGAAAGTCGGTCGCGTTAATTTTCCCCGTATCAGAAAAATGTTTGACACACTCATGATTTATTTGAGAATAAATCATGACTGAGAAAACATGACCAAAATAAACCTCGGCCGTGAAAAACTGGAATTTTCAGTTTTAAGCGTTTTTACTCAGCCGTAACCTTAGCCTATACCTGCACCGCATTTCTAAGACGATTTAAGTTTTCAACTTATTAGAAAAAGTCAACATATTTTACCCTCCTCCATTGACCAAAAATCATTCCTTCATTTTATAAGTCATTCCTTGATTTTTAGGCTTACGGTTTGATGTCTAAAAGACAATTAATACCAACCGACACTAGACTGAGCCCAGTCTAGACATTATAAGTCATTTTAAATCAATATTATCCTATTAGAAAAGTAACATTTTACTTTTCTCAATTTTACGCAATATTCGTACGTTTTACGTATTACGCGTTTTAGACCCGTGTTTCCAGTTTTAGCAGGGTTTTACCACCCCAATGGAACCTACCACTCATTTTATATTTTATTATGGAGTATTATAACATGTTTAACCATTCTTCCAAGTTTCGTATTTTTACGATACCCGGTTTTACGTTTCGTGGCTTAACCATTTACGGTTAGCATTTTACGGAGCCAAAACTAACCAAGTATCTTAGATAATATCAACAAAAGGCTAACCCTTCCTCCCCAAGCTTGTGAACCACCACTAGGGGGGGGGGATTCACACTATGTGGCTCAATCTTATGCAAGAGACCTTAAGATTAGTACATGTGTAGAACTTGGCCTCCAAGGGTTGACAAGTCAACACAAGTAACCTCCTCATTTTTAGTATAAAAGAGACTCATTCTCTTCCTTTCTCTTGCAATACCAACGACCCTAAACCATCAAAATGCACCATTTTGATCATTGATCTTGCTCATTCAATCCATCACAAGTTCAAGTCATAGTTCCTATTTGATCCTTAACACCTTTCAACCATAAAACTCTATAAAATCACCATAAAACACCACAAAAACTCATCAAATTTCCAAGTGTTCTTAGTGAAGATTTTTACTAAGGCTTGTTTTTGTGATAGATTAGTGTTTATCAAGGGATTATAAGATAGGGTTTTTGATATGGAAGCATGGCTATGGTTGGAAAGGTTTTGGAAGATTAAGTAGTGGTTCTTGGTCTTGATCTTGGTTCTAGTTAGTTTCTTCACAAGTTGTAAGCAAACCCTAACTTGCTTCTTGTTAAATAATCATGTTCATGTTATTTACACACTATTCTTGCTATATTATGTCTTGTATGCATGTCCATGATGTATAAAAATGAGTAAAACATGTTGTTATAATTGTTTGTTAAGATAAGTTACTAAAACAAGTAAACTAGTGACTTTCTTGGTAAGACCTGATCAAAATGGTAAAAATATGATATTGGATCATTACATATTGTAGTAGAGGACCTAACAAGGAAACCGTAGCAATTTGAACCACCTAAAACGAGTATACGAGTCAAAAGTTATGACGATTTGAAGTTACCAAAACTTTGCGGCAAAGCTGCCAAATACCTTCTGTTACAGAAACATTAAACACGCAAAAAGAGGCATTTCTGGTCCGATTCATCAAAAAGTTAAAACACGAAAGTTGTCCGGAATCACGTTTTCGTTCAGGAATAAAGAAGCTCGAGCCTTGAAAACGCTTTCTGAGTGAGATATTTCTCAGTTTCTTAACAGCTATTTACATATATATAAGTCACTATATTATGGTTATACTTTAAAAGGAACAAGAGGTCTTATGACCTATAATCAAGACCACCACCATGGCTAGAGCCAAGGTTGTGTCTCATGACCTTGGAACAAGGACCAAAGGTCATGGCTAGGCCATGACGAAATGACCATACCAACTTACATAGGCGTAAACATGAAACAATGAATTAGGCGATAACTCGAACAAGCAATTTGGATCTACTTCACTTAAAAGGGAACCATGAGATTTTACCAAGAGAAAAATGGTCATACACGTTATATGAAACATACCCTAATAACAATCTTCATGTAATAATAAACTTTCCTAAGTTTATTCAAATATCAGACATGTAACTTTTCGGATCAAAACTTATATCTATATACTTTATCAACTACTACAATAGTAGGAAGCCTCATGTGAGGAGTTCATTATGTAAGCCGTCGAGATGAGTTGTGGATTTACGAATTAAAGTGTCCTGGCTCCTTGAACACTTACTAACATGACTTCTGAAATATGTCAGCCCGAACGGTAGTAAACGATATACAAAACATACATGTTCATGAATCTTTTCTTTCAAAGACATACAATATACATCATACCACATCATGGACTAAATGCAAGATATATATATAGGCACTCCGTTATATTCTTTACTCCGATCCTAAGTCGCAACATTCTATTATAGGTTGCTCGTAGAAACCTACACGATCCAACCATCACCTTCATTACTTGCTATCGTACTTAAGATGAGTTCATAGCCCCACTTTCCATTACTTAATTGTTTTACAAACCCTTGGGGGAAATACATGCTATTTTTAATCGAGCACAATGTTTTTAAATTGTATGCTTGCCTGATTGTTTTATTATCACTAAGTACCAGCCTTGCTAAACCGAGATCCTTTATTATGAACCATTTAGTCACTAGCAATAGTGAGCGCGAATATTGTGAATAGGCCTATTGGGATTGACGAATCCCATTTGTATTGACTAAGTTCAAACAAATGCATTAATATTTGAGATTTAGGTATGTTAGCAAAGTACCTACCGGGATAAATCTGCCGATCGATATTGGTACACGTTAACGTTATGGTGTCATAAGCTTAGTGTATAATAACTGTTCCTGGCGTATAATAACGTAGCCTACCTGTTTTTTTTTCCAAACATTGGTGTGAGTCTACAACTCACACTACCAACATATTGTGTTCAAACATTTAACAAACTCTATGAATATCACTCAACCTTTGTGTTGACCTCTCAAGCATGTATTTCAGGTTCATGACGATCAAGGATGGCACGGAAGGACACGGATGTTCAAGAGGGCTATAAATTTTATTATCATTCAAAAACTCACTTAATGTGATTTGTAAACATGGAACCAATTGGGACCTCATTTTGTAACCTCTGATATTTATATAATTTGAATGATAAATCTTTTAAAACGACTCAATTGGAGTTCGTTTTCTATTATTGTGACTATTGTGCCGTCAAGTAACACCCAGTTCGAATTCCGCTGCATCCATGAATTGGGGGTGTTACAGATTGGTACCAGAGCCATGGTTATAGAGAAACGGGTCTAATTGAGACCTAAACTATAACCGCACATACAAGCAAAAACATTTTTATAGCCTTCCGCTCTCCGTGTCTTCCATCCTCCAGACGATTATGGATTTAGTAAGCATGTTATGATACACAAACATGTTAGTATATTCATATATACCCATTTTGAGCATTTCCCCGTAAGCATTAGTATATTGATATATAAACTCGGTTTATTTTCAATTATTTATCTAAACAATGGACTAAACATATCTGTGTATGCCTATTCTAGGGCATTTCGACACAATCACATTCTCCCAATCATGTTCCTACTCCAACATTATATGTCCAAGACATTGTAACTAATTACAATGGTCTCATTCGCTTTTCAAGACATTGTATGTTACAATGGTCTCATTCACTTTTCAAGACATTGTATGTTACAATGGTCTCATTCAATTTTCAAGACATTGTATGTTACAATGGTCTCATTCACTTTTCAAGACATTGTATGTTACAATGGTCTCATTCACTTTTCAAGACATTGTATGTTACAATGGTCTCATTCACTTTTCCAAGACATTGTGAGATACAATGGTCTCATTCATTTTCCAAGACATTGTGAGATACAATGGTCTCATTCATTTTCCAAGACATTGTATTATACAATGGTCTTAACCATTTCTCAAATGTTTTGAGTCACACAATGGTCTAACCTACTTCCCAGACATTGTGAATTGCACAATGGTCTAATTTACTTCCGAGACATTGTGATTTACGTAATGGTCTCTGGAATTATTCCATCACATCATCAATATCATTTCATATGATATCAAAAACCCATCACAATCTATCGATTTCCAAACAAGAAATATGAGATTTATAAAGAACAAACAAATCCATTACCTACAAAAGAAAAGCTGAAGTTCAGCTCTACATTCATCAAAGTTTTCTTATGAAACCTTCATTATTAAAAGTTCGTGATCCTGGCCAAGTATGTTCTATTTTAGAACTACTTAAAACCTCCTTTCCATACGTACCTACCCTTACTATCTTCTATGCAATGGAATATGAAAACATACGTTACAAGTCTTGTATGGACGGGACTTGCAACTTAAGGGTTGACATCGCCTTTGTTTAGTGGACAGTTTCCCGAAAGCAACGGACATATCACAAGTATACCTAATTTAGGTATTTGAAAATTTTATCGAACCTCGGCTAAATATAGACTAGTCACCTATATTTAACCTAGGGACAGTGGAATATAGTCTGACTAACTATATTCGACTTAAAATTTTCAAATACTGAGAATAGTTGTACTAGGGTTATGTTTAGAGTGATTTCCTACATGAACACGATAAACCACCAGAATACATTAAAACAATCTAGAGACACGATAGTGTCTTACCACTCAGCGAAATCTTAACACCTTATTTCTACTACCTAAATTCATTCTTGAAATTTTTCATTTATGAGATAATCCGAACTACTATCTTGGGATAGTTATCAATTATTCTCTTCATCTTGTAGAAGTACTATCCTGTTTAGGTCCTAAGGATACCATCCCGTCATAAACCTTTAAAATTTCTTAAAAATTTTAAAGCAAACTTGACATCTCTACCAATATTAACATTAAGCATACACTAAGCACTTTTGTTCATCAACATATCACAACATTACCTTCACAACCGTTACAACAACAAGATCATTAACAGATCTTGATGCACTTTTAAAGCTCAAATCATCCTTAGTTACACCACAAGTACCCTCATCAGCTTTACAAGATTGAATATTCATCTTGTACTTTTGGAACACCAGTATCATCTCATAATACCCTACCTTGTAACTCACCGGCTAATTGTGAATGTTGTGTTGGGAATTCTTAAGTAGGGTGATTTGTAATTATTTGAATGGATTGGGATGCCTTTTCATTTAAATAAAGACATTGTAAATCACTGAACCATAAGTTTATATTCCCCTATTTACATTGTTTGGGATGCCTCTCTATGTAAATAAAGAATTATAAACAAGTGGGCTTATTTGTATCCGAAATAACATAAGTATGAAGTCAATAAACACTAGGTACAACAACATATTACCAACTAGGCTATGATTGCAACTACTATATCAATTCCTATTAATATTCGACTGCTATATCAATTTCCTTTGATATTCGACTATTACCATACCTTTCCTACATAAAAGTAAGCCTCATCCTACGCCATACACTGAAATAACAAATCAAATTACATCACCGGTAATCCCAGACTTTAGTCCTCATAAGTAACCACACCTTTTCATTGACACCACTCCAACATATGACACACAAAGAACTTTGGGACGAAGTTCCCCGTAAGGGGTAGAGACTGTAACAATTCGCATTTTCAGGTTAATTACTTTTCCCGGAAAATTTCACTATTCACTTTTACTATTCATTTTTCCCAAAAATTTTTCCCGAAACTTGATTTTTATTTCTTGGGCTGAAGTGATAAATCATTTCCATGACAAATTAAAAGTTTGACATTCATAAGCTCATTTTCGTGAAAATTATTAAGGAATTACACGGAATTACACGTTTTAGGGTAAAACGTCATTCAGAAATTCTACGTACAACGAAATTCGGTCGCGTTAATTTTCCCCGAATCAGAAAACTGTTTGACACACTCATGATTTATTTGAGAATAAATCATGACTGAGAAAAACATGACCAAAATAAACTTCGGCCGTGAAAAACTGGAATTTTCAGTTTTAAGCGTTTTTACTCAGCCGTAACCTTAGCCTATACCTGCACCGCATTTCTAAGACGATTTAAGTTTTCAACTTATTAGAAAAAGTCAACATATTTTTCCCTCCTCCATTGACCAAAAATCATTCCTTGATTTTATAAGTCATTCCTTGATTTTTATTCTTACGGTTTGATGTCTAAAAGACAATTAATACCAACCGACACTAGACTGAGCCCAGTCTAGACATTATAAGTCATTTTAAATCAATATTATCCTATTAGAAAAGTAACATTTTACTTTTCTCAATTTTACGCAATATTCGTACGTTTTACGTATTACGCGTTTTAGACCCGTGTTTCCAGTTTTAGCAGGGTTTTACCACCCCAATGGAACCTACCACTCATTTTATATTTTATTATGGAGTATTATGACATGTTTAACCATTCTTCCAAGTTTCGTATTTTTACGATACCCGGTTTTACGTTTTGTGGCTTAACCATTTACGGTTAGCATTTTACGGAGCCAAAACTAACCAAGTATCTTAGATAATATCAACAAAAGGCTAACCCTTCCTCCCCAAGCTTGTGAACCACCACTAGGGGGGGGGATTCACACTATGTGGCTCAATCTTATGCAAGAGACCTTAAGATTAGTACATGTGTAGAACTTGGCCTCCAAGGGTTGACAAGTCAACACAAGTAACCTCCTCATTTTTAGTATAAAAGAGACTCATTCTCTTCCTTTCTCTAGCAATACCAACGACCCTAAACCATCAAAATGCACCATTTTGATCATTGATCTTGCTCATTCAATCCATCACAAGTTCAAGTCATAGTTCCTAGTTGATCCTTAACACCTTTCAACCATAAAACTCTATAAAATCACCATAAAACACCACAAAAACTCATCAAATTTCCAAGTGTTCTTAGTGAAGATTTTTACTAAGGCTTGTTTTTGTGATAGATTAGTGTTTATCAAGGGATTATAAGATAGGGTTTTTGATATGGAAGCATGGCTATGGTTAGAAAGGTTTTGGAAGATTAAGTAGTGGTTCTTGGTCTTGATCTTGGTTCTAGTTAGTTTCTTCACAAGTTGTAAGCAAACCCTAACTTGCTTCTTGTTAAATAATCATGTTCATGTTATTTACATACTATTCTTGCTATATTATGTCTTGTATGCATGTCCATGATGTATAAAAATGAGTAAAACATGTTGTTATAATTGTTTGTTAAGATAAGTTACTAAAACAAGTAAACTAGTGACTTTCTTGGTAAGACCTGATCAAAATGGTAAAAATATGATATTGGATCATTACATATTGTAGTAGAGGACCTAACAAGGAAACCGTAGCAATTTGAACCACCTAAAACGAGTATACGAGTCAAAAGTTATGACGATTTGAAGTTACCAAAACTTTGCGGCAAAGCTGCCAAATACCTTCTGTTACAGAAACATTAAACACGCAAAAAGAGGCATTTCTGGTCCGATTCATCAAAAAGTTAAAACACGAAAGTTGTCCGGAATCACGTTTTCGTTCAGGAACAAAGAAGATCGAGCCTTGAAAACGCTTTCTGAGTGAGATATTTCTCAGTTTCTTAACAGCTATTTACATATATATAAGTCACTATATTATGGTTATACTTTAAAAGGAACAAGAGGTCTTATGACCTATAATCAAGACCACCACCATGGCTAGAGCCAAGGTTGTGTCTCATGACCTTGGAACAAGGACCAAAGGTCATGGCTAGGCCATGACGAAATGACCATACCAACTTACATAGGCGTAAACATGAAACAATGAATTAGGCGATAACTCGAACAAGCAATTTGGATCTACTTCACTTAAAAGGGAACCATGAGATTTTACCAAGAGAAAAATGGTCATACACGTTATATGAAACATACCCTAATAACAATCTTCATGTAATAATAAACTTTCCTAAGTTTATTCAAATATCAGACATGTCACTTTTCGGATCAAAACTTATATCTATATACTTTATCAACTACTACAATAGTAGGGAGCCTCATGTGAGGAGTTTATTATGTAAGCCGTCGAGATGAGTTGTGGATTTACGAATTAAAGTGTCCTGGCTCCTCGAACACTTACTAACATGACTTCTGAAATATGTCAGCCCGAACGGTAGTAAACGATATACAAAACATACATGTTCATGAATCTTTTCTTTCAAAGACATACAATATACATCATACCACATCATGGACTAAATGCAAGATATATATATATAGGCACTCCGTTATATTCTTTACTCCGATCCTAAGTCGCAACATTCTATTATAGGTTGCTCGTAGAAACCTACACGATCCAACCATCACCTTCATTACTTGCTATCGTACTTAAGGTGAGTTCATAGCCCCACTTTCCATTACTTAATTGTTTTACAAACCCTTGGGGGAAATACATGCTATTTTTAACCGAACACAATATTTTTAAATTGTATGCTTGCCTGATTGTTTTATTATCACTAAGTACCAGCCTTGCTAAACCGAGATCCTTTATTATGAACCATTTAGTCACTAGCAATAGTGAGCGCGAATATTGTGAATAGGCCTATTGGGATTGACGAATCCCATTTGTATTGACTAAGTTCAAACAAATGCACTGATATTTGAGATTTAGGTATGTTAGCAAAGTACCTACCGGGATAAATCTGTCGATCGATATTGGTACACGTTAACGTTATGGTGTCATAAGCTTAGTGTATAATAACTGTTCCAGGCGTATAATAACGTAGCCTACCTGTTTTGTTTTCCAAACATTGGTGTGAATCTACAGCTCACACTACCAACATATTGTGTTCAAACATTTAACAAACTCTATGGATATCACTCAACCTTTGTATTGACCTCTCAAGCATGTATTTCAGGTTCATGACGATCAAGGATGGCACGGAAGGACACGGATGTTCAAGAGGGCTATAAATTTTATTATCATTCAAAAACTCACTTAATGTGATTTGTAAACATGGAACCAATTGGGACCTCATTTTGTAACCTCTGATATTTATATAATTTGAATGATAAATCTTTTAAAACGACTCAATTGGAGTTCGTTTTCTATTATTGTGACTATTGTGCCGTCAAGTAACACCCAGTTCGAATTCCGCTGCATCCATGAATTGGGGGTGTTACACAACCTTAGTTTAATTAGTTTATTTTCATTTTCATTATTTTATTTTGATTACATCTTAGTTTTGGGTTAGTTGAATAGCAACTGATTCCACCCACTCTTCCAAAACCCGTGATTTTACTTGCTTTCATTAAAATATAAAAATACAAAAATAATCATCTTTCACCTCTAGAACTATTAATTAGGTTTTCTAATCCTAGCGACACTATTCCTAAGCTGAACGATCAATCCCCCGGTACTTGTCACTATACTATACTACAACGATCAGGTACACTGCCTGGTGGGGGTTGTAAGCTTCTCGAGATCCCTCGAGAGGTAAAGCAAGGTGCGATTCCCACGCATCAGGCGCGTCTAATGCGAGGTGAGAAAACTGAAGGTGTTTATCACACTAGCCTATCTCCCAAGCTTCAAATCCATGCCACTCTCAAGAACTTACCACTCGGCCTCCATCATCAACTCGGCCACCCATCTCTTCAAGTCTTCATGGGAACTAGTTCCAAAATCATCTCATTTCCCAATTGGATGCAAATGGATCTTTCGTATCAAATGTAATCCTGATGGTTCCATAGCCAAATATGAAGCCCGCTTGGTTGCAAAAGGGTTTCTTCAACAATATGGTAAGGACTATTTTGACACATTTAGACAGGTTACCAAACGTGTTACTATTCGTATGGTCCTTTCCATAACTCTCTCTTATTACTGGCCACTTCGACAACTGGACGTGAACAATGCCTTTCTACATGGTACCCTTCATGAAGAAGTCTTGATGACTCAACCACCGGCTTTGTTCACCCCGAATTTCCCTCTCATATTTGCAAACTAAAAAAATCTCTATATTGCCTCAAACAAGCCCCACGAGCTTGGTACCTAGAGCTCACCACTTTCCTTCTCTCGGTTGGTTTTCATAAGTCTCGAGCCGACCCATCTCTCTTTATCTAAAATCATAATGCCATCCTTAGCTATCTCCTAGTGATGTTGATGAGCTCGTTCTCACTGGCAACAACACCTCCTTCCTAGATGATTTTGTTGCCACCTTGGCCAAACGTTTTTCAATGAAATATCTAGGCTCTCTTTACCACTTCCTTGGCGTTGAAGTCATTCTAACATCCAAGGGTCTCTTTCTTTCTCAACATCGCCACATTCATGACCTCTTGGAATATTTTCACATGGATGGAGCGAAGGAGGTAGCCACCCCGTTAAACTCTTCGGTTATTCTCAAGTATTAAGACGGGTCCGCGAGCATTGATCCAACACCCTATCGGAAGTTAGTGGGCTCTCTCCAATACTTGGCTTTCACAAGACCGGATGTCTCGTTTGCTATCAATTAGACGAACTAAGACCGCATATCTTTTGTATCGACACTTTTAATCATGTAGCACTTTTTACCCATTTTCTTATGAATGGGTCACTTTGTGTTATGTTATTTTTGGAAAGTGAAAAAAAAATGAGTCTAATGGAATGAAAGTAGCCCAAAGCCTAAATTAGGCGGGGCAACACATTAAATAAGTACATCTATTAAGATACATAACTTTGAACAAAAGGTGTTATGGGTTGAAAGTAAATGGTGTGTATTAATTTACACACCTTTTATAAGACCAAAACCGGACCAAATAAGACCAAAAACTGATCAAATATGCCAAATATGTTGTGTTTTTGTGTTTATGTGTATGCAGGTACGGATATTGTGAATATGGACAAAATAAAGATCAAAACGGACAAACACGAGCACGGGATAATGGAAAGAGATCAAAAGCCGAGGCTGAGGAAGGATTTATGCTCAATTTGTCAAAGTTATCCTTGAAGATTCATCATTTGACAAATTCAACCCTTGGAAGTATTTTGGAAGATTTGGAATAAGTAGTCCTTCGAGAATCAGAAATTACACTTTTTGTCCCTTACTTTACTCATGCCTAAAATCCAAAATCTAAATAATACTAAATCCCAAATTTAGTCCAATCCAAGTCCACAAACAAAACACAAAGCCCACTTTCAAAAATCTCATACCCGGCCCACTCACCACTTTGGTCAAACAAACAAATAAAAATAATATTTTCCCTTTTTCCCTCCACCCTTTTTAACCCCGTACACCATCATCCCCAGCCACATGAACCCTAGAAATTACCAATCTCCAATTAACCATAAATTAAATGTTCTAGAAGCTATCCCACATGTTTGGAGCGTGACAGAGAGAATATTCAAGCTTAGTCAGACCTTGTGGACACTTGGCAGAGATATATTGGACCAAACACATCATTGGATCCTTCTGATTGGCTGTGCCACCTCACACCATTTGATCCAAGGGATGAAATAAGAGCTTCTGGAGCCTTCTGAAGCCCTAAAGACCTCTCTCCTCAACTGGCTATTTATACTCCTCCTCATTCACACTTTGAAGTCATTAGGAGTAGGGGTAAAATTAGCTTCTAGTAGTAGATTTTAGCTTAAGTAGTGTAATTCTCAGCTTATTTTCATTTTAACTCAGCTTTGTAATCGATTTTTAATCAATATAATCTCAGTTTTCAATTTAAAAGTTTTGTCTGAATTTACCTTTCAAGCTTTCATAATTTTCATCTATAAGCACTAATTACTGTTACATAAGCCCATTTAACCTTTTTAAATCTTCTGTGAGCTTTTTAGTTGGATAGTTACCGTTTCATCTATTAATTCCATAAAACTCAAAGAGCTCAATGCTCTGACAAGCTACTTCGTTTTTAATCAATATAATCTCAGTTTTCAAACAACTGTTTTTGTGCTCATTGCTCATCATTTAATGTTCGTTAGTTGTTGCTTATTGCTCTTTATGACTTAGTATAGTTAGTTTGTCATGTGTTACCTAAACATCGGCTTGGTTTAGTAATTTCAAGCCTTATAATCTGTTTTTAAAGTGCTTAAAGGAGTGTTTGTGACAACCTGTCCTTGTAAAGTTTAGTTCATGAATTGATTTGTTACAGCTTCATTGTAGTCATTTGAGTTGTTTAAAAGTCAATTTTAGCATCTTTGATTAGTTTCGTAGGTTTTGCAAAGGATTTCTCAATTTACATGTTCTTACATTTAGTTAAACAGTCTCTTTTTGATTCTACTGAATTAAGGTGTTTTTGGTTGCTTAGGTTGGTTCAAATGAGTCTATTTTACATGTTTCCAAGTTCTATTTAGCTTATTAGGATTTGATTTTTGGATCATAAGAATGTAGTAGTACCAGCTCGTTATAGTATTTATTTGGTACTCTAGCTTATTGTTTTTTATAGCTTTTAGCTAGCTTGTATACACCTCAGCAAACTTGCATACCTCTGCTCAGTTTCAACCCATTTTGCCATCTGCCATCAGTCAGATATTTGCCCAAATCCATTTTGTTTTTAATTTTGCATTTGCTTATTATTAATTCTTATCAGCTGAGATTTTGCATGTTTAATCTTTTGGTGCTCTTGTTGTTGTTTCTAATTTTTGTAGATTTTTACATAAGCTTTTTATTAGTTTTTTTTCTCCTAACTCAATAAGCCCTTCTTAGGCTACTGTTCCCTGCACCAACAGCTTTGGTCTAATTAGCCTTTTTCAGAAGCTCATAGCAGCTTCCTAGTGCTCATTTTTGGTTTCCTAAATAGCTTCTAGTGTAGAGTTTAGGTTTTAGCTTGTAGTTCAGAGCTTATTCTTAGGCTTAAAGTAGCTTTGTGAACTGTTTGTTTACTGATGCAAATCTGTCCCAACATAGCAATTTAATCAGCCCCTTTCGACCCATTTTTACCAACTACTTCAGCAGTCCCCCTGTCTTACTAGGCCTTCTTCCTTGCTCCATAGCTGCTTATCTAGATTAGCTTTTTGATCGAAATTTGGTTCGATTAAAAGTTTTTGGTGTAAGCTTCTCATAACTAAGCTTGTTTTGGGGTTTAAAACTTATTCGCTAGACGGTAAATAGCCTGCAAGTCAGCTCACCCACTGTTGCCCTGCACATCATTTCTGTCCCAACAGCTTACTTTATAAGCTATTTTAGAAGCCACTCATAAGACCATAACTGTTTGAGATTTGGTTTACATGTTCCTTGCTTGGTCATTGATTTAATTTTTCACTTATGGATTAGCAGCTTAGGAGATTGTGCATTGGCTTATTAGTAGGCTTGTAGACTGTTTGAACCTTTGTTTCAGTTATTGTTTTTTTATAGCTTGTTGGCTTTTCTGCTTTTTAGAATAAAGTCTTCAGTAATAATATAGCTTATTAGAGGTAGTTTACTTAGTTTAGTTGTACGTATTTAGGTTTCCTTAAATCAGTTTAAGCTTATTTGATCATTGGTTAGAGTTTTTAGTCCCATTAGCTTAAGCTTTTAGTAGATTTTTGGATTGCCATAATTAGCCTTCAGTCCACTTTCACCTCATATGCCCCCATAGGGAGTATTTGTCTTAAAATCAGTTTCATTATTATACTTTTTGTGCCTCTTAATTGCTTATCTGTTCAATTTTTAGTTGCTCATTTGGACTAGGTAGATGCATTAGGTTAGTGTTAGGATTAAGTGTTAGCTTTTTATAAGTTTTGGCTCAAGGTTATGCTTAACCACTCTTTTTCTACTTTAACTTTTCATGTTACCCTTACAAAACTGTTTTGCATCTAAGTTCTAATCTCAGCTTATTTTCAATTTTCATAAAAGTTGTTTTCACAAAATATTCTCATTTTCATTTTCAGTTTTTCAAAGAAAAAAAAAATAATAATAAAAAATAAATAAATAAAGTTTTAATAAAAACCTGGACCCTCTGCGCCCAACACCTCACATAGAACCACTCTTGCCTTTGGGCTTTCTTGTCACACTTCTCTTCATTAATTCTTTTAGTATTTATTTTTCATTTAGCTTATTAACTGTCTTGACTTATTACTAGTAGCTTTTCTAAATTTTGTATTTTTCTTAAGTTCAAATTAGTTTTAAGTAATTTTAGAAAAAGTTTCAAAATTATTTGATTAATTTTAGTATTTTTAAACATTTATTTTGTTTTAAATAGTTTTTAATTCATAATAAATAAATAAAAAGTCGAAAAAATATTTTTCTTTTTCCCGTAATTTTCTTTGGGAAAATTGTCCAGAAATGCATCTAGCTTGCCACCTTTTGCTTTTGTATACCATGAACTTTTTTTTTCCTATTGTAACTACAAACTTTCTTAATCTTACTATTGTATCCTAAAATTGCCTATTAGCTGACGTGGCATGTATTAGTGTCCCTAATCACCCTCACTTAATCACCTTCCACGTAAGCTAATAGGCAATTTTAGGATACAATAGTAAGATTAAGAAAGTTTGTAGTTACAATAGGAAAAAGAAAAGTTCATGGTATACAAAAGCAAAAGGTGGCAAGTTAGATGCATTTCTGGACAATTTTCCCATTTTCTTTTATCTTTCGTAACGTAGGAAAATCATTTTAATGCCCGTGGGATTAGATTCGCTTTAAATTCACTTTTTATTTTGCGCTTGTACGTAGTTTCTAAATTAGATTTTGCTTTTTTAGTTTAGATTGCGTTTTAGGTTTTTAAAGCTCTTCATTATTATTTCTTGTGTTTTATTTTATGCTTTTTAATATCGTTTTACTTTCCGTAGTTAAAACTACCATCAAATCTCTCTTATTTTCATTATTCACTACACGATTCACGAACCAAAATCACGATTCCATTCAACCTTCGCTGGGACCATGACCCGGGGAAATACTTTCACTGGTATTTCTTCGGAAATATTCTTAACCTATAAATCTACAACTTATCAGTAAACGGAAGCGTAAATTAAGCTACTTCGTTTGTTTTAATATATGTCTGTTATTTACAAAAACACGATGCTATACATACATTATTTATTAACTTGCAATTTTAGTTTTTTAGCTAAATCGTGGGCATCGACGTCATATAGTGTTTATTGTGTCAAGAAGTGGGCTGGAAATGAAACTTCGGCTACTTGGTAGATAATTTCTGTGAGCAAGCAAGGAAAAGAAACTGGAAGAATGAGAACTCAGGCGACCTCACGTAAAGCTATCGGTGCGATTAAGAATAGCTCCGCCGTTAACTCAGCCAAAGTTAATAGTGACTACAAGGTACGAAAGTATTTTCTTTGGAATTCAGTTTACAATTTGAGAGCGTATGAATTTTGGTTGGCGTTAATTTATTTAATTTGATTTCAACTATATAGGAATTGGATATAAATATTGTGACACTTCCCAGCTTGCGTCATATGATCAGATCAACTAAACAACATTAGCAAAAGAGGTACTTGAAATCCTCCAAACCCAACACCTATGGGCTACTGATGTATAACACGGGTAACCAATCTTTAATTGCGCTTCTTTTATAAAGAAAAATTCCTGATTGAAAAGTATATGTTCAATACGATATATCAAACTATATGTCGAATTCGATATAAATGTGTTTCGAGTCTGCGGTCATGTTTGAGGTGGATATTGGCATATTGATATATTATTCGGTATTGTATTAACAATCTGATACACTTCATTATGAATTATGAATGTAATGTGTATAAAGTGAAACTGTGAGAAAATGCAATGCTTATTCGCTGTTTATCATCATTTTGTGGTTGAAAAGCTGAATGCCAATCTAAACGAATGGATCCAAGCATTGTTGTTAACTGGTTAGTTTTACCTACGCAGGATAATTGCTTTGGGCAGCAGCTTGGTTGCAGAAGGTGTCAAAAAGACGACACGGCTGGAGACACCGTGGATGAATTTGGTTGGGATAACAAACATGGTGGCATCAATGTGCCATGGTTTAATTTACGATAATAAATAAATAAAACCAAAACGAGTTAGTCAAAGAGGAATGCATTGTCAAATGAGAATAAAGATATGCGACGTTATCATTCTATGCCACAGGCTATTTTAAATGTTTTTTAAGACTATCTCGCTAATATGAAATCTACATTGCTATTAGACGAATTAAACCCTTCTAAACTTATCTAGCTAATATGAATTAAGCTTATCGAACAAATGTTATTTAAGGTGAGGACAAGGGTGAAATTGGAAAAAAGCGAAAAAAAAATTGCCTTGCGGGAATGGACAACCGCAACAGCTAATTTGATCGATTGCTAAGCATCCCATCTGCCTTTGAGCATGCTTTTCGCGCCTGTGCATTCTTATTTTTTTATGATTTCTTCATGCATAACGATTAACGAATTAGTAATATTAGTGTATATGTACCTGTGATTTATAAATCTTTGATCTTGAATAAAGTTTGAGTGTCCACACAATCAAAATTATGATAGTACCACACCGAAATTAAAATGTTGCAAATGGGTAAAAATGGGCACGGTTTAACGCAACACACAAATAGTGACAGATCCTCATGGGTAAGATATGGGTCAGTAGGAAAAGGACCAAATGGTGGTGCTAATCATCGAGACACATTATAAAGTTGTTATAAAAAGTTAAAAACCATATTTTATGATACCAAAAGGTAATTATAATATGGAGATTTTATATCGTCAGTTCCATTGTTTATAAGTTGTACATAGAATCGAAGTATAGAAATTTTGATACAAAAAGTATATTGTGTGCTTTAAGGCTTACTATCTTTCATTCCCTCATGTTAGATTCACATTTTTTGCTTTACCTCTGGAGTCTGCTTCTTCCTATAAATGTACATATGGCCCGCTAATTAATTACTTTTACTCGAGAAATAAAGAACGCAAAAGAACAAGAAAACACAAAATGTAACATATGTCAGGTAAGTTTTGTTACCATCAAGTCTTTGACCATATATTCCCATGTATGAACAGCCGAAATGCATTTGCTTACTCGAGCTAATAGTTGAAGGGTGGCTGGAAACACTAATCGTTCATTTTTACAAAGTAGGTCGTTTGCTAAGAAAATAACAATAGCCTATCTCCCTTCTACCAAAGTCCATATCTGAGTAACGGGGTTGTTTATAGGATGGAAATTAGTTAATATTCACATTTTTTTTTTGTATAAAGTGTTTAATGATATGCATTCTAAGTCTTCGATTTTCCTTAACTTTGAAGAGCCATGTCCTATCATCTGGACTTTTGTTTATTGCAATTCAACATCCTTCTTTTGGTCCTACACCAGGCCCAAATCTGGACACACGCGAGAACGGGGCAACACGTCCAAGGCAAAGAGGTTGGCCTCACGTAATCCTTAATGGTTTCCTTGCATTTATTTTTTATCAGTTGCCGAAGGATTCTCAAGTAAGTAGCAACTGGTATCGCTAAAATTACCCAAGTACACAACTAATATCGAAGCAACGTAAGTTTTCAAATAGACACCATGTTGATTATATTAGCATTGATTTCATAAAAATCCATTTATATTGTTGTGTTATCGTTATCTGCACAATCAGGTTGAGATTAGCTTCTTAACAAAAAAAATGAACGGGTCGAAAGTCAAAGTCATAGAACCTCCTCTTTCACTTTGTTATAACATAAGTGGAATTACTGTTGTACTATTATAATGAAATGTAACTATATTTAACATGTTACTGTAATTATTTGCATATCTGGAAGAAATGTACAAAAAAGGTGTTGGTCGTTTGGCCTAAACACAATCCATTTTGACAAGTAAAATTGACCCGTTTTGACCCGAACTCATTTTGACCCATTGATCAACTTCTTTGACCTGCCCGCTCATTTTTTCACCTTTGGTTTAAATGGATAACACTAATTCTAAAAATATGACCGTTTCATCGTGAGCAAAGACGCAGTGCAGATGTAGGTATAGTAGTTAGAGATTTGTTTGTAATTTGTTCATATGTGATTCGTAGATTAATTTGTTGTTTGGTTTGTAAACAGTTTGCAGCGAGTTCATTGGATAGAATAACTGACAGTCTCGGCTACTCAGCCCACTGCACCATTGCTCAGTGTTCTAAAACCATATGGGAAGATTAACGAATGAGACGAAAGGGGGAAGACTAGCTGTTAAAAGCCAATTTGTTAGTCACACCTGTAGACACAAAGGGGTTTGACAAGCTACCCATGTCACTGTTTAATACTTAGTTTTGCAGTTTTGCTTTTGCTATAAGTTTAGTTACTAATATCATCAATAACTTCATCATATTTCTGTTGACACAACAGAAGATTGTATACTACACATGAGCAGCACAAGTTGAGATTAAGATTAATGGATGAAGCGCACCAACATAAGCTTGTTTTTTATTTCTTTGTATGGGTATTAGTTGTATAAAAACACCCCGCGGCAACGCACGGCCTTAAAACCTCGTTATGCTACAAAAAGTGAGCTTATGAAACATAAGCCTAAGACCAAATAAGCCGTAAGCCGGCTATATAAGCCGAAAGAAACACCCCTAATTTTATGTTACATTTGGAGTTTTTGAACCCACGTAATAGTATAATGTTATCACAAAACATTGGTTGAAAGTTGAAAATCCAATAGATTGCATATTATCTAAAACAGAGGGACCAAAAATGCAAATAGCTTGACTTTGGAGTCAACCCCAGTTGTCTTTACTCACTTCATTTCATCTTCATTTCTTTGCAACTTCTTAATTGACTTGGGGTCAACCAAGTTGCCTTTACTCTCTTTGTAACTTTATTTGATCTTGCATTTTGATTGCATTCATTCACACGAACCAAAATACTTGTACTCAACTGGAACTTGCATTTTGATTGCAGCCATTCAGTGACTTTGATTTCCATCCATCCATCCATCGGTAAATTGCAGGTCATTTCTATTCTCAAATTACTTTTTTTATATATATATTGTTTCATTGCATATCTTATTTGTTGAGTAGTCGATTATATGCCAAAAAAGGGTATTTTTAAAACGAAGCAAAAAGTAGTAATTATATATAGCCAAAAGATAATTTATGTCAAATATTTACTGAGTAATTGACCATATATGGGTGGTTATACGTAAGTTGGGTTTTGTCCTTGGATTGTTGGGCTGCCATATTCTTAAGTTAGGATCGCTGTAGTGTTTAGGGTCATTTGTTATCTCAACAAGAAAAAAATAATATTCCAAGTCCAATATTTCAACAAGTTTTTGTACACCAGATTTTTACAACAATAGAAAATAGTATTATCTTGGTTTTGTTAGCAATACTAACTAAAAATAGTGTTAAGTGTGTTCCACCTGCTTCATATGTCCAGCCCATTTGACCCGTTTTCCTTTTATTTTACCAGTTTGCACGTTAGACATAAAACAACCTGCATCAACCCGTTAAAATATATACGGGTCGAAATTGGCACCTCTAGTTCAAGAGCCTTTAGGTAAGGATCAGGTGCTTTCACCACTGATGATAACCAAATGGAAGAAATCAGTATGACCAAGAGTTGAAATCATTAGGTAAGCGTTTGGCCTCAGGGCATTAGTAACAGCAGCACGTTTCAGCCCATGATCTTCAACGCATTTTGTTAATTTGTATAGACCCTCTATATGCTCCACCTTTCCTTCACCAATCTGTATACAAAATAAAGATCACACACACCAAATGAAAACACACAAACACAAAGAGTGTCTTAGTTTCTAAAATATTCTTCTTTGTCTTCACCAAACTTTAAGCCCCCTTGGGATATCATTAGAGAAAAGGCAATGTCTCAAGTTGAGCTTAATGCCTTCTTAAAATTCATAAGCTTAACTTCATAAGCAATTTCAAGCGTAAAAACTAAATCCAAACAGTCCTAAATCTTAATTTGGGTGATAAAGTTGCGATACCACTTATTTGGGTGGTGACACTACAGGAAGGACAAAAGAGCAACAGGGCCGGTCGTGAGTTTTCAGCTGCCCTGGGCGAGACGATTTTTGATGCCCTATATAAGACATCGAAAATGACTACAAAATACTGTAAACAAAAACACATTATGTTGTAATGATTTAGCTTTAAAAAATGTGTCAACCTAATAAAACTTGGGCAACAATTAAATTTACTCTATCGTATGAATTATTGACTTTTGACATTTTGTTGTATTTTGTCAATTCTTATAATTTGGGCATATTCTAAAAAATATTCGTCCAAGTATTACAATTCTACAAACTAAAGGAAAAGTTATTGTGATGCTTACAAGTGTGACTAATTATGTGTTTAAATAAATGTGATAATAAGTTATTAGTTTGTGAAGAAATCGGTTATCCCTGTGTTACAAACTGAATGCTGACACATAAGTTTAAACATGTAATTAAGCATATAAGTTAGGCATATCAATCAATGCTCAAAACTAAATGCCATATATATATAGCTGAAGCTATTGTGTGAATTCAGTCTAATAGTCGAAACTTATGAACTTTTTTTTTTGCCGTACATTAAATTGAGTTACTCTTTGTTAGTTACAAGATTTATGTTATAAAGGAAAATGTTAAACGTAGTCTTTAGAGCTATGTATCAAACATTAAAACGTGTATTGAATGCTTATACTTTAATAATAAATCAAGTATCTATGCATATAACTATTGTCTATCGACCTAATATACAACTACTTTTACGTATTTTTAACTTTTAAATATAAACTTTATAGCTACAATTAGCCAAACTCTATTAAAAAACATTACCAAAACTAAATATAAGAATACAAGTTGAAAAACCAATGATAAAACAACATTTTGAGCATTAAAGCCTATCAAAATGTGAATATAAAATGAAAATAAAAGAAAACCGACAACTAATCTTGAAATTTGCAATATTGCCATTCTTTTTACCGTTGGTGCAATTTTTTCTTTTAGTAAAAGGCTAAACTACAGTAGTTTTTACAAAACTAAGTACATGTTTCTCTCTCAAACTCTTCTTCTCCAACTCACTTTCTTCCATGGATGAGAAGAAAAACACAAAAAAACACAGACAACACGAGAGCATCAAATGTAATGTATTCATAGCACCATCAAAATGATGCCCCCTATTCGTTGGATGCCCTGGGCCGTCGCCCGCACCGCCCATAGCCAAGGCCGGCCATGAAGAGCAACAAATGGACAACAGGCATCACAAAAGACACAACATTGGCAAACAGATAAACACGCACAAACTGACCACAAAAGCACATAAGTCTCAGTATCATCAAATGCACCCAGAAAACACCAAAAGGTTACAGCTAATTGGCTAGATTACAACCTGCACTTTGCGGGTACAAATCGCTAAATTAGGTTTTAGCCGGTGCCAAATACCCACGTTGGCTGCAACCACAAAGTCCACGTGGCTACTCCGCCGAGATACGTGAACTGAAAAAGCACCATAAACCAAAAGTGGTAGGCGTCAAACAACAACCCCCACCATGGCTGCAGCCAAAAAGTCCATGTGGCTACCCCGCCAAGATACGGGAGTCGGCCACCGCCTAACGCCAAAAATTAGGGTGTCCAGTCAACCGTGTCGGAAGTGGTAGGCGTCAAACGGCAGCAACTCGCAACAACAAACTCGCTGTGGCTACCCCGCCAAGATACGGGAGTCGACCGTCGTTAAGATTTTGTGGGGTACACTGTTTTGGATCCAGGGTTTGATGTATGTGAAGAATTCCAATACAATGTGTATGGGCCAAAATTAGCCCACTAAAAAAGGCGGGAAAAGCCTGCAACAAAACAGCGTCGTGTGTATATTATATATATATAGTAATAATCGATCCAATGGGCTATATGACAAGGTCCAAATAGCTACACAAGTTATTAGATCTAAAATCTCTAATTTAATAACCCAAATTTTGGACAGATCTGAGGAAAATTAGTGTCCAAATTGTAATTTGCTAAACTATAATTTTCATACTCCAATTACTTCCCTCCATGGGCATGAACAAGGTCTAAATAACTAAACAAGTTATTAATAAACCCAAAACTTTATGAAATTCCACATTTTCGACAGATCTTGGAAAATACTATAGTGTCCAAATATTTACATAGCATGAACAACAATAGAAAATAATTTAATCACATTTTATGAAATGCAATCATACAAGCTTCGTTCTACAAACCCACTTGCCTTTATTCTTTTTTAACTTTGAGCTTCCATCCATCCATAAACTGCAAGTCATTTTACCTTTTTATATTGTTTCGTTGTTTTTGTGTAGCTATCATTTTAAGACAACGTATGAACCAGAGTCACATATTTAGTAAAAGGAATTTTCTTAGGAATTGCAATCTTTATACCAAGTTATATATATTTGTTTTAGGGCAGATTGATGACTGAAAATCTTAGTCATGGATTCTTTGTACTATTATTGATAATGGCTCTACTCTTTCTGATGCTCTTTACTTGTGGACGCAGCTCGATCTCATTATTGATAATGGCTACTACGTCCATTCCTCATCGGTGGAAATATGATGTTTTTGTTAGTTTTAGAGGTGAAGATATCCGCAAAAACTTCATGGATCATATGTTCTATGATTTCAAGCAAAAAGGAATTCATGCTTTTAGAGATGACAACGAACTGCCTAGAGGAGAATACATTTCCCCTCAACTATACAAAGCCATTGAAGAATCGAGGTTTTTGATTGTTATCTTCTCCAAAAATTATGCTTCGTCATCATGGTGTTTGAGGGAACTTGTCAAAATACTCAAGTGCAAGCAAATGGAAGAGCCTAAACACGAGGTTCAAATCATCTTTTATGATGTTAAACCCAACGTGGTGAAGAATCAAACTGATAGCTATGCTGAAGCTTTTGCTAAGCATCAAGATTTAAATAGACCAGAGGTAGCTAAATGGAAGGAAGCTTTATCCATGGCGGCTAACTTATCTGGATGGGATCTCCAGGACATGACAAATGGGTAAATTTCTTGTTTTTGTGTAATTAGGGTCCGCTTGGTTCAAAGTAGGGAAAGGGAAAGGGAAAGGGTAAGGGTAAGGGAATGCAAAGGAATGAGTGAGGTGGGTAATCAATACCTTACCCCCCAATTTACTCTATAATGGTTGATTACCCAGTACGGGGTAATCAATCCCTTACCTCTAACTAACCAAGCACAAGTATTTGAGGGAGGTGGGCCCAAATCAATACCTTACCCATTCCCCACCCCCTCTTAACCCCCCACCAAGCACCCCCTTAGTCTTGTAACTCTACTAAAGCTTAACACTACGTAGTTTCACTTACTTATTGTCTCTTTGTGGTTAACAGGTATGAGTACAAGTTCATCGATTGCATCTCCAAACACATCCTCATAAAGTTACGTGACGGACCCTTAGATGTTGGTGCGAACCTTGTTGGCATGGATATCCATCTCGACAAATTAGACTTGTCACGCTTCATTGGGTCAGATAAGGTTAACATGATTGGAATATGCGGTATAAGCGGGATAGGAAAGACTACCCTTGCCAAAGCTATTTATAACTTGATGTATGTCCACTTTGAAGACGGGAGTTGCTTTTGTGAAGATGTCAATGAAAAACAAAGCCTAACTCAAGTCCAGATGCACATGATTGGTAAGATTCTGAAGACAGATATGGAGATATCAAATGTTGGAGAAGGTTCTATGGAAATAAAGCGAAGGATGGCATGTAAGCGGATCCTTCTTGTTTTGGATGATGTGAATAGCGTGGAGCAGTTAGAAGCACTAACAGGTTCACGTGTAACAGGTTCACGTGAGTGGTTTTCTCCTGGAAGTCTTATTATATTCACTTGTAAAGATAAACAGTTGTTAAGATCACATAGAGTGGATGAGGATGACATCCATGACATGGACTTTCTAGATAAGGATCGATCTCTTGAGCTCTTCTGTTCCTATGCCTTTAAAGAAAAAGATTATCCTATAGAATTCGAAAAGGTTTCTGAGAAACTTGTGGACTATGTGCAAGGTCACCCTATGGCCCTCAAACATTTGGGTGGTTTTTTATACGGCAAAACTGTGGAGCAGTGGGATAATGAACTGAAAAGGCTCAAAGTACGTCCTAATGAAAAGATACAACAAGTTCTTCATTTAAGTTACGATGGGCTAGACTTCGATCAGAAAAACATCTTACTTGATATTGCATGTTTATTCGTTGGAGAAAAAAGGGATTTTGTAGAAAGCATACTAGATGGCTGTAACTTTTTTCCAGTTATAAACATGCAAGTTCTAGTTGATAAGTCATTAATCACTATCTCTAGTGACATGTCACTTCAAATGCATGACTTGATTAAAGCAATGGCAAGGGAAATTGTTCGTGAAGAACAGAGAAGATTGTGTATATCATCTAAATCGAGTGAAAAGGAAGTAAGAAGTGGCATATTCTTCTTTACCTTCATATTAATATAAAAAGTATACACAATTGCATATGTGACTCTTTATAATTTAAGTTACATGTTCTTGCTATTTCAGGTGGCAATGACTGAAGCAGTTGAAGTTCTAGTCATTTTGTTAAGGCAATCTAGTCAAAAGGTTGACATAAACGCTAATTCTTTTGCACTTATGAAAAATTTGCGGATCCTAAAAATCTATTCTAAGGAAGAATTCCATCAGAAAGTGGAATTGAAGGGCTACAATGTGAAGTACTCGGGCAGTCTCAAAATTTTGAATTTCTTGTCGAATAAGCTAAGCTTGTTTTATTGGCATGGATGCCCTTTCAACTACTTGCCTCCAGAATTCTATCCAAAAAACATTGTTGCCATCGACTTGTCTCACAGCAACATAAAACAACTTTGGACAACACCAAAGGTATTTACTTGTTCATACATGTGTTCACATTTGACACCTCGAGATATAAGAACTAATCCTTTTTCTGTTGATGCCAGTGCTTAAGAAGGTTGAAAGTAATGAAGCTAAGGTACTGTTGTAACCTAACAACCACACCTGACTTCTCAGAGACTACAAATCTCGAAGAGCTAGATCTTGAAGGTTGTGTGAATTTGGCTACAGTTCACCCATCTATTGGAATGCTTAATAAGCTTGCTGTCTTAAATCTGAAAGACTGCACACTGGTTTGGAGTTTTCCTGAAGCCTTTTGGTCTAGATGCTGGACTTCAATCTCTGGTTTCATATGGAACCAACAACATCCCCAAAGATCAGTTTCATTGGCAGGTTTACATATGTTAAAGAAACTGAATTTAAGCTACTGCAATTTAGAACAAGTTCCTGAGAGCATTGGAGGCTTATCATGTCTAAAGAAACTAGTCTTGGTAGGGAATAATTTTATTAGCTTGCCTGGAAGTTTGAGTCAACTTTCTCATCTTCGAGATCTTATTCTTAATGGTTGCAAGAAGCTGGAAGTGTTGCCTGAACTTCCACATAGCCTAGATTATCTTAATGCATCTGATTGCACCTCCTTAAGTTCAATTAGGGGATCAAACCCAATCATGAGCGAAAGGTACACTTATCTCATCGATTGTCCAAAATTGTTTAAGATGTCGATATCGGAGACTCAATGTCTCGACTCATCTGTAACTTCCCAAGGCTCTCGATTTTCTTCTTTCCTTCGGTGTGTGGATAACAGATGTGGATTGTTCCGTTTGCCAGGAAGTTCCATTCAGAATATGAATATAATATATGATGGAAAAAGCATTCCAAATTGGTTTACAAATAAAAGTTTGGGAAATCAGGTAAAGGTTGAATTGCCATCAGATTGGAGCTTCAGTAAGTTAAGGGGATATGGAGTTTGTGTTGTTTTTAAGAGAAAAAAACCTTTCACAGATTTTGGATACGATGTAAAGAATTTTGATGGAGCTGGTTTGGGAGGATGCTCATATTTTAAGGATAAGCCAATAAGAATCGATGAGTCAGATATGATATGGTTGCGTTATACAAGAATCGATGAGAGGTGGAAGAAAGCAAAGAATTTTGTAACATTTTGTTTTAGGTCAAGAAGTGAAGGAATTGAAGTGAAGGAGTGTGGTGTAAGACTTGTTTGTGATGAAGATTTAGGTCAAGAAGCAGACTTGAGTATGTTCCAAGACATCCCAATTCTATCACAGCAGGGTGGGGCCTGGTGCGAGTTTGGGGAGTATGGATTCATCAACTGGACATGGTAGTCGGATAAAAAAAGAAAAGAAAACCTTTAATATAATCATTTATATATCGAGTGGTCATGGTAGGATAATTATTTATATGTCTGTTGTAGATTTTGTAATTTTTATTTGCTCTTTTTATTAGCCACAATAATCTTTGATAAATCCATGTAGGAGACACCCACCAGGTGTTTGATGAAATGCATGAGTAGAAATCCTTTACTATTATACCAGCAAACTGTCGTTAGCTATAACTCTACAGCCTGTTTGTAGATTTTTTTGGATTTAGGATGTATTAAGAATAGATTGTTGTGTTTTGAAGTGGCGATGTGTACAGTAACATTGCTTGATAATTCAACCATGAAGTCCTTAAGTCTCACTGACTTTGTTTTCAACCTTTTCCCTATTCCTAATTCAGTCACACTTTGAGCTTGTGGATCAACCAAGTGATTTGTTGTTGCCACCTCAGTTTGATCATTAGTCAACACTCATTACCTTCATAAGGTAATTCAACTTTCTAGTTCATGACATTACTGTCCTCCCTAACATTGACCTTGTCGACAAGGTTGCGTTGAGGATAAGTATGAAACACATCAGCTTGTACCCAGGTGGCTTCTTCAGGAGCTTTTCCATGCAACTGAACTAAATATTGCTTTGGTACATCTAGTAATGTGTCTGCCTCTCTTATTTGTACAATAGCTTGTGTCATTTGGGATATCCTTCCTTTGCCACATGGTCATTGGGGCTGTCTCAGTAGTCGTGCCATGAAAACATTTAAGAAGAGAGACATGATAAAGATCATAGATTTTAGCATCGACATGTAACAAAATTGATAACGATCATAGATATCAAGAATAGGTACTGCATTACATAAAAGAACTGCTATATCTTCCAAACACCCTCAAGTAATATATAAAAACTGAAGTATCGGTTTATCTAAAAGCAGGGGACTAGAACTGTAACTTGTGGATATTAAGTTGACTTTTGGATATCAAAACACATGGAGACTGATTGCATTCATGCCCTCTGCTTCTTAACCCATTGGAAAACCTGTAAGTCATCCATTTCTTTTACACTTTCATCACAAGTAAAAATTGGTTCACTAGGAAGAAAGGTGAAAACCAGAGTGGAAGCACTTGAGATGTGCGTGTGCAGGTGTGCGAGCACGCGTTTTTTGTATAATGCTATCAACCCTGTTCGTAACAAGTCCAACGACGAACAAAACACTTTCTCATGATAATATTCCAAGACTAACCAAACTCGAGAATATCATCAGGAAGAAACACATGCATTGTGTTGTTTCCGTGTGACTCTTCAATTTCAAAACTCTTTTTCCGATTATTTCTCTTCCACAACCGATCCACTCCATATGAGAAACAATCCACACTCGTGTCGTCGGTCCCACACACGGGCTTGTAACCTTTACCCACAACTTCACCGAACTCGTCACTTGTTGCGGCTCCAACCTTGCACCCTCCACCCCTAGTATACAAACTCAGACACCTTAATGAAATGACTCCTGTGTCATCATCATCAATATCATCATCCATCACACTTCCATGGTAGTTGTTCAGGTATCATCTTGCATTCTAAGCCTGGTCATACAAACATTACAAATTAGAATATGATAAAACAAAATCAAGTACACGGGTTTCAGTTGAACAATCAGGATTCAGGGAAATGCTAAGAGATTGAAACTAGACTAGCACAAAAACATGGCTAATTTGTACTCGGAAAGTCAAATGACTAATTTCAAACTTTTAAACTTGCATGGTTCAATATGAAGTTGACACACAGAATTTTCCACATGTTTGCATACTGCACATACTACAGATATGACTTTCAGCGCAAAGAGATATTTGTACATCTTAATGTGGTTGCAGCACAGCACAGCCCAGCCCGTTTTTACATGTTACCAGGCATGTCCAGCACACCTATTCTGCTACCTCTAGTCTAAGCAGTGTCAGAGCTTACTTGGCTTGTAATAAAGAATGATAGGCTCAAGTTCAAAACTCATGGCCAGGCAAGATTGAAACTTAAGTTCAGACCTTTCACTAGTAAAAAAGATCGCTCTGTGACTTGTATACGTTTGAGAAACCATAAAATCTATGAAGGGGGCACAATTTACAAATACATTACAGCTTACTTCTAAGTGTCAAAAGTTAGTTACAGTGTACTAAGGGCGTGTTTGGGTGCGTGTTTTGCTAAAGTGATCATCTCATATCTAGTGTTTGGATAAGTACTTCTTCTGATTATGAAATAGTAGAGTATTATATACCTTTATTTTACACGAATTCTCCTTAATCAGTTAAAATTTGTCGCAACTCAACCATATTAAATGTTATAATTACAGTTTACAACTTCAAGCTACATGACTACATGAGCACATCCAAACACCATCTATAAAACACATAAGTAGTTGATCATCTGATATCAAAACGCAGATCCAAACATGAACCACCGCCCAATTTCTAATCACCTATAATACGAAACTAGCAACTACATATTTAAAAATTCCTCATTTTGAAAATTAGTCATTTTGAAGGACGACAAATAACAAACTGCTTTATGCCATTAACACCATACGGACAAACCGAGTACACGTTATTTATAGTGTACAATTCAGTACATAAAAACATCACAAACGACAATCAAAGTCTAAAGTCAAGTACCCATATATTCAAATTTACATAAATCCATTAAAATACATAGACCCTAGTCCCAAAACAGTCCAAACTCAAAGTCAACTAACTTTTTTTTCCCTTCAAAATTAACAATCTTACAAATCATTATCTAAAATACATTTAACAACCCACTACTAAAAACTTATAAACTATTAGGCTAGATACATTTTTCAGATCAACAAGCCAAAATCCAGTGTCAAATATAAATTTCTAAAATACTATGTTTGACCATCTAAAGTCAATATTTGACCCAATCAAAAAAGGAACACAAAAATTAACACAAAAGCTCGGAAACCAAGGTTACCAAAAAGAGTAAAGAAAACAAACCTCATGAAGTTTATATTCAAGATTCTTGATTTGAACCCAAGAATCAACCCAGATATTAGATCCAACAAAAGGGTATGTATGATTATTTATTTAAAATGGGTCATTTTAGTAAAGTTTGAAAAGAAAACATTTTTCAAGAGAGAAGAGAGAGAGAGAGAGATGTGCGGATCTCTTTATTTTGAAGTGAAGTCATGATATACCACTACTTTAGTTTAGAAAAAGTCGAAAAGAGTTTTTTTTTTATTTTTTTTTTTTATTTTTTATTTTTTAATTTTTTATTTTTTTTTTATCATCATTATCTATGTATCTCGACTATAATTATATTTTTACTTTTTCTAACTTGAAGAAACTTGTCCATGATAGGTACCAAAAATAATTAAGTGGGGTAAATTGAATGGTAAAAAAAAGAATTTTCTTAATCTTTTTTTTTTTTTTTTTTTTTTTTTTTTTTTTTTTTTTTTTTGTAAAAATAATAAATTAAAACCAAACATTTTAGTAAGAGTAAATTAAAAAAAAAAAAAAAAAAAAAAAAAAAAAAAAAAAAAAAAAATTCCTAATTATGTGTTATTTCCAAATTGTAGAGTGCAGTTTCTGCTTTTTAAAAAGTGTATGTGTCGTTTTATTAGAAACAACTGTTGCATATATCATTTATGATCTAAATGAAATGACTAAAATTATTCAAAGTGAAATGAAAAAGTCTCACCGAAAGCAAAAACATTTTAGTCATTTCATTTCGGCCTAGAGACAATATCCGCACTAAAGATTTTCCCAAAAAACGACACCCTCACTTTCATATATTAGTATTTGAAATCTTATCTTGGAAAAGTACGCATTGGGTATAAAACAAGAAAACTAGGTGAATGCATCATGCATGTTTAACACCCCCGAAATAACATCAATTACAAGTGCTCGGTGTGGGCATGTTATTCGTCCACCAAAGACCCAACAACGGACGAACAACATGTTGTACTGCACCGTGCCTCGTGCTATTGCGTCCGCCCTTCATCCCTTAGTCATTCCAATCACTTGTGTCCTTTTTTTTTTTTTTTTTTTTTTTTTTTTTTTTTTTTTTTTATGAGTGGTTATTTTTTGTGGGGTTTTTTATGGGACCTAATAAGTGTTATTGGATTTTTTTTTTTTTTTTTTTTTTTTTTTTTTAAATGAGTGGTTATTTTTTTGTGGGGTATTTTATGGGACCTAATATGTGTCATTTATTTATTTTTTTATTATTTTTTTTTATTTATTTTTTTTTTTTTTTTAATTTTTGGTGAGAAAGAGGTTTTAATTGTTGATGTGTTATTAAGAGGGAATAAGGTGGCGTTTAAGTCAGATAAGAATTATGTGTTATTCATCTTCCTCGCACCTTCCACTCTAAACTTGAATGATGCACTAATGAAATGTTTAACAAACTATTTTACTAGATGTTTGTTAGTAACACATCACAAATACGATTTTATATTTGTTTAATCAACTGAACCGACACCAACAATAATCTATTGATATTTTTGAACACTATTTGATGATACGCTATTTTAAATAACAACCTGGTTAGAAGATCATTTGATGGTACATATAATATATTTGTGATAATAAGTGTGATCCCTCTTGAGAGTCTATTATGTTTCTCACTGTGTTAATATTGCAATTAAAAATGCTTTCATAATTTCAATTGTTAAGATTTACACTTCATTTAGTGACCACGAAATGACAATATTTATTGAGTTGGGAGTTAAAATGCTTCCATAATTTCAATTGTTAAGATTTATACTTCATTTAGTGACCCCGAAATGACAATATTTATTGAGTTGGGTGTTAAGATCAAATGAGAAATAAAATGAAAATAAGAAGAGTAAGAAGAAACAATAACAGCACATTTTAGGTGCATCTAAAAAACATATCCATATCGTTTTAAATGTTTCTCTTTTATTTAAAATGTGCGGTTAGAAATATTTTCCAATTTTTTATTTTAATTTTTCAAAAATACTTTCCACTATTTTTATTTTTCTTATTCTTATTAGATCCTTCCTTTTAGACGGGTTCTAAACTAGTTAAACATGAAAAATTGAATTACCACTCTTTTGGGGTAACGACGTGAAAACCTCCATAAACCAACAAAACATGTTTCATTGTCACGCATTGCAAACAAAGTGAAATGTTGTCTATCAAACACATGTGATTTAGGTAACACGTATGATTTAGGTGATTAGAAAAGGATCAACGTACTTCACATCTTTGTTTTCGACTAAATCAATTTTTTTTTCTTTTGTTAAAATACGCTTGGCTATGAAGGAGCAAATATATTAATTGACGACTTGTAATTTGGTGATATTTTTTAGGTCATTCAAACAATTTATTGTCATGTTTTCACTTGTTTATGATAGAAGTGATACTTAAAAAATAAAATGTTAATTTTTAGATATCACAAGGATGGTAGCAAATAAAATGTTAACTTTCCACTATTTTTATTTTTCTTCTTCTTATTAGATCCTTCCTTTTAGACGGGTTCTAAACTAGTTAAACATGAAAAATTGAATTACCACTCTTTTGGGGTAACGACGTGAAAACCTCCATAAACCAACAAAACATGTTTCATTGTCACGCATTGCAAACAAAGTGAAATGTTGTCTATCAAACACATGTGATTTAGGTAACACGTATGATTTAGGTGATTAGAAAAGGATCAACGTACTTCACATCTTTGTTTTCGACTAAATCAATTTTTTTTTTCTTTTGTTAAAATACGCTTGGCTATGAAGGAGCAAATATATTAATTGACGACTTGTAATTTGGTGATATTTTTTAGGTCATTCAAGCAATTTATTGTCATGTTTTCACTTGTTTATGATAGAAGTGATACTTAAAAAATAAAATGTTAATTTTCAGATATCACAAGGATGGTAGCCAATAAAATGTTAACTTTCCACTATTTTTATTTTTCTTCTTCTTATTAGATCCTTCCTTTTAGACGGGTTCTAAACTAGTTAAACATGAAAAATTGAATTACCACTCTTTTGGGGTAACGACGTGAAAACCTCCATAAACCAACAAAACATGTTTCATTGTCACGCATTGCAAACAAAGTGAAATGTTGTCTATCAAACACATGTGATTTAGGTAACACGTATGATTTAGGTGATTAGAAAAGGATCAACGTATTTCACATCTTTGTTTTCGACTAAATCAATTTTTTTTTTCTTTTGTTAAAATACGCTTGGCTATGAAGGAGCAAATATATTAATTGACGACTTGTAATTTGGTGATATTTTTTAGGTCATTCAAGCAATTTATTGTCATGTTTTCACTTGTTTATGATAGAAGTGATACTTAAAAAATAAAATGTTAATTTTCAGATATCACAAGGATGGTAGCAAATAAAATGTTAACTTTCCACTATTTTTATTTTTCTTCTTATTAGATCCTTCCTTTTAGACGGGTTCTAAACTAGTTAAACATGAAAAATTGAATTACCACTCTTTTGGGGTAACGACGTGAAAACCTCCATAAACCAACAAAACATGTTTCATTGTCACGCATTGCAAACAAAGTGAAATGTTGTCTATCAAACACATGTGATTTAGGTAACACGTATGATTTAGGTGATTAGAAAAGGATCAACGTACTTCACATCTTTGTTTTCGACTAAATCAATTTTTTTTTTTCTTTTGTTAAAATACGCTTGGCTATGAAGGAGCAAATATATTAATTGACGACTTGTAATTTGGTGATATTTTTTAGGTCATTCAAGCCATTTATTGTCATGTTTTCACTTGTTTATGATAGAAGTGATACTTAAAAAATAAAATGTTAATTTTCAGATATCACAAGGATGGTAGACGTATTGGATGAAATAGCCAAGTTCGAGTCAAGTAAAGAAGACTTTAAAGCTGAAATACGGCCAGGGATGCAACAAGAACCAAATATGATCGGGTGGACAAATTTTTTGAAACCGTGATATAGATTCACATTCGATGGACCAGGTGCATTTAAGAAAAAATAAAGTTTTTTTCAAAAATTAACACTACATCGAAAAAATCCATCGGGTTCCCGGGCACCTGCGGGAACCCCCTGATTCCGTCCCTGAATACGGCTTGAGGTCACCTCCATCGTCTCATATTCTAAACAAATAAGAAAAGTTGAGATCTTTGTTCTACGGCTTTGATAAGACGTGAAACTGAATTTGATAGACCACTTGCATATAGATCGGCGGCATGACCATTTTACCAGAATGATTATAGTTGCATGGCTAGTGAAAATGAACATGTAATAATTTGTAATCATCAATATGCAATTATAACTTGATGTGAATAAGCAAACATTGATACAGTATCTAGTTAAGTACTTTGTCTCTTCACACTTTCATTTTATTTTTCATTATTTTATGCACTCAGGTGTTTACCAAATTAAGTGGTTTCATATGAACCACTTAATTAGCCTCTTAAAAGTAGAGGTGATCACAGTCAAAAAACCGGACCGGACCGGCCAAGACTGGACCGGACCGACGACCGAGTTAGGGAAAAACCATAGACCGAGAGGAGACCGAATGTGGTCGGTCTGGTCTCGGTCCTGTCCGGTCCAAATAGGCTAAATGTCTGGTATGTAAGTCGGACCGGACCGAGACCGAAATAATGAAAAACCCCGGACCGAGACTGGACCGTTGGTCCTTCGGTCGGTCCGGTTCTCGGTTGGTCCCGTCTATTTTGTTGATCGGTCTAGTCTAAACGGTCGGATTGCTCACCCTTACTTAAAAGGGAGGACAAAGCTTTGGTGGATCTCTCTATTAAGTGATATTAAATGATTGGGCCCACATTAAGTGGTTCAAATGAAAAAGGGGGTTGATTTGCACACCACATTTTTTTATTCTTTCACCACCCCATGTGCATTACAGTGTTGTACGGTGTGCTACCCAACTTGAACAAAATGGTGTTTTTATCAAAAAAATTGGTGTGCAAATCAATTCCCTATGAAAAAAAGAAACACCACAACTCTCTCAAATCAAGTTTTTCTTCTAAGTTATCTTAAGATTTTAGAACATTCAGGGGCCATTCAGGTATGGAACAAAGCTTAAATTGATCGGGTGCATTATTTTTTTAATTGTTGTATAAGAAAAAATTTAATAAAACTTTATGATTTTCGATGTTAAAATGATTAAATGTAGTGAAAATTAAGTTCACTGTTCACTTATTGATAGTACTAATTAAGATAAAACTAGAAAAACAATGCATTGGGATCATGTGCATTTTAAAGATTTTAGTGTTTTTTTTTTTACAAAAATTAGCACTACTAAGCAAAATTTTGTCGAAGTCCCGTGACACCGTAAGACCCTCCCTAGTTCCGTCCTTGAGAACATTCACGTAGTTGAACCTCGTTCCCCGAGTTAAACGATCAATCTCGGCTCTTACCTTGGCTATACTACACACCGATTGGACTAAAGGGGTTGCCAAACGTTCTAATCACAAATTGGCACATACAAAACTAATAAAAAGAAGGATACAAATTTTAAAAAGATTAAATATAAAGGGGTATAATTTAATAAGAGAGCCAAACTCACCAATATCATTTGAGTTGTTAAGTTGAATAACTCTAAAAGCACACGGTATGGTGACTTTCAACATGAGTTATGCCTTAACTTTCGCTATGTTAACGCCGAGTTACCACACCGTGTTGGTGAGTTAAGGGTGAGCGTTAATGGGAGAGTTATGAGGTTAACGTTGCGTTAAAGCAGCTTTGAATTAAAAAAAAAAAAAAAAAAAAAAAAACATTTGTTCCACCACTATAAATAACCAATTGACATACAACTTTTTTTTTCTTCACATTTTCACAACTCAATTTCATATACATATACTTTCATTTGCTAAAAAAATGTCGGGATTTAACAACAACGAAGATAGTTTCTTGAATCTCATGGGGTGGAATAACCCAAACGCGGGTTCATCATCAACCAACATCCCTTTGCCTAACCCACTCGGCTTGTCGACCGATGAACTTTACATACAACATCAACGATTTCTATTATGGCAACAAAACCAACAAAACACGCTAAACACCAATTTCCAAAATCTACAATTCGAACAACAATCACAACTGCCATCCCAATCATCACATACATAAACCGGAACAAATGAAGTATTCGAAGCACCTACGTATCCTCCAAAGCCATACAAATGAGGTGGTAAACGAAAGGCCAAAATATCCAAAGGACTTGAACCAAATGACGAAAATCCCGATGTGACCAATACTTCAAAAACTAATTGCAAATTGTTATGTGGTCATTACCGAGGATCCACAAGTCGGGCGTGCACAAGCTTGCTATATGTTTTGGAGACGGGTTATCAACGAGTTCAATAGACTCAATTTCAACCACGCAACAAGAATATGTTAACAAGCAAGTGGAAAACGTTGAACCGTGATTGCACAAAGTTCAACGCGTTCAACAAACATGCAAAATGTTTGGAAAAAAATGGGGAAAATGAGTTGGATAACATGAAACATGCTAGAAAAATGTACCGTCATGAGCATAAAGGTGCACCGTTTAATAACAAGGATGTCTGGGAGGTTTTGCGTGTTGTACCATGACTGCATGAGGAGGAAGTAGTCAAGCCTCGTGATACACGTGTTTTTGGGCCTTGAGGACAGACTAATTGGAGGTTTAAGGTTTTGCTGGCGCATAAGAAAATGAACAGTCAATGTGGCAATAGAAAGTAATAAGAATGCGGGCATATGTACACGAAAATAATGTATCAGCATGGGCAGTGAATAGAGAGGTAAAAAAAAAGTTTTTCAAACACATACCTATGTTCATGTTAGAAGTGGAAGCTTGTTTGACTGGGATGAGAGCAAAAGTTACTATTTTACAACAATTAGCAAATCCTTTGATATTTTTACAATGATACAAGTTTAGTAGTTTACATGTGTATAAAGCCACCTAATTCCTAACGGTATTATGTGAATCTTAGAGTAATGCAAGTCTTGACATGTTCCGGTCAACGTTAGTACCATTAATTACAGAACTGATGGATATGTATAAACTAATCACAAACATTTATCAGTAGGTAACATTCATCATGTAATTTACAGGAGTCAATATTGTTCTAAAGACTGCTTATTTTTCCTAGTTTAAGGTTGATTTTTGTTGATATACCTGTAGAGAAACTGGTCTCATATCCTCCTTGATGGCTTAAATTCAGATGATGTACCTTTTAAGGGTTTGTTGATAATGTATTGCCAATTGGAGAGACTTTGCTTAAGTTGCCTCTGTCGGATGTTAACAATGAAACAATTTAAGTGTATTTGTATCTATAAGTTAGGTTACCTGTCGACAATGATTGCAAGCGTTCATATTCCGAACACGAATTGGCACATGCGCTGAAACTTATTCAGGTTTGGTTTCCCATTCTAAAGGCTCTTGTAGAAGCCATCAACTCCACCATATTACCGTCTATTCCTGTCAGAAATATTTGTAAAAGGATAAAAAAAATTAGTTCATTTCGCTGAAACTGTAAGAATCCTATACATGTAGCAGAACAGTAAAGATGTAGCAGAATAATAAACATGTAGCAGAACACATGACCATACGGGATATATATGCCAATAATAAACATGCAACAAAAGAAAGGCAAAATAACCTCGTTTAGGCCAAAATACGGCCATTCTCATACATTGAACAATTTAAGTAACATAACTTAAACCAATGCCAACAGTATACTACGTGTTTGCAATTTTTATGTGAAGATGTATGTATATGTCATATAATTGTTCATTATTTTTATTATGTGACAAAGATGGTAGTTTCAAGTCTGGTCATCATTATGTTATATTCAAATCCATATATTTTTCTCTAATACCTTAAAGGAAGTCTTAGAACAATAGAATTTGGAAAATATTGGGCTGTATATGTTTGGATGACCTGTTTGAGACCAATGATAATGCACCGCTTTTTGAAGCTTCTTTCGAAAGTAGCTGTGTATAACTGTATATAATTCAGCAGCTTTTGAGGTCTATTTGACCTCAATTTTGACTCCCTCGGTCCACACGTGTTGCTTGAAGAAAACCTGAGCACGATTCTTTCCTCCATATGCCATCTTCTTCAGGCCACCTGGTGCACATGAATCAAGGGTAAATAGGCGATTTTATTTTACACTTTTATCGCAGTGTTACAAATAAAGAACTGATAGTTATAGGTCATTTCAGCCCTAAATGATCATTTATTTTTAAGTACATTCAATTTCTTAATACCTTATGAACTGAATATCGCAACTGTGCCGGTACTGATTAGGGTGTGTGTGTAATTTGAAATCACGCACCAAAGTTTGATTACCTAATCGAAAAATAACAAAGGGGTCAGTGCATAATTCAGCTCAAAATAACTCACTTACCTCAGTCAGTGCATATACCTTTGAAATATTTCTTCGTGTAGCTTCTGCCAAACCATCAATGAACGCCAAATAATCCGCAAGCAATTCATCGACAAAATATTGTGATGTCTCCTTGCCCGGTTACCTTTACCTATCTGCAAAACCACAATTTTAACTTCAGGAGACAACCCTCGAAATTTCAAAAACTATATGTTTTATCTATGTTTGAAAACATCAGCAACATCATTTTCGAAACGGAATGAAATACATAAAACATATTAAATCAAATCCCAAAAAGTGGCAAAATTAGGAGAAAATCTAAAACATGCCCAGCTCATTAAATCCAATATACTATTAAATAAGATCATTACTTTATAATCCAATAAACATTATTATCAACTAAAAAGATCACTACTTTATAATCCAATATATGATAAACAGTAAGAGGTTATCAGCAAGTAGTCATATGAACAAAAAAAATCATCTAACCATGTTTATTACCACATTGACTACGGAAATAAATCATAATCAAACTTCCACATCCAAGAAGCGACAACCAACCTTAAACATTAGGGTTTTCAACGATATGTTTACAAAATAGGAATTCTCACCAAGATAATCAACAATCAGTAGCCAATCGTCCAATAAACCCAAGATACATCAAAAGGCCCAAACTCCTATGCACCGATGAGATAGAGTTGGAATAAACTCACTGGGAATGTGAAAAAAATCAAAAAAGAATCACAAACCATCTCCAAAAACACAAATTAAACAAAACCCATATCATCATTAAGAGTAGGAGAGATTTAACGTGCAAAGGTGTGTACTATTAGGAAATACTGTAATACAACTACTAACTAAGACATAATAAGTAGCTTTGCTCTGTTTCTTTTCCTTTCTTCTAAATAGCATTATAACCGCAACATACAAATAATGAAACGACGAAAGCAGAAAATGAAGTGAAACAATTGATTAAGTAGATATGTGGAATATGCAGTCTGAAAGTTCAATCGACCTCATCTTTAGTCCTCGCCACCCCATGGCTACATCTTTAGTAAGTATGTAAAAGTAATAAAACAACTAGTTGAGTTTAAAACGCATACCAAATTCACCTCCAAACACCAACTTCACCGCAGTAGCCCGGCCAAACCTTTCCTATCCAACTGCAACAACCTGCCCTTTGTCCCGCATTCATGCCTACAACAGTAACAACTGTCATTATGTTAGCATGAGGTAACCGCCAATCGAGTCATTTTTAGATGTAAGTAAATGAAGTTTTTATTATTGCATATTACGAACTAAGTGACTAAGAAAAAAATGAGCAAAAGAAGTGATTAGGCTCAAAGAGACCCAAGCACTTTACCAGCCAAATAAGCTTAAACCAATGGTCCTAAACTGACCCATCCTCGTACTCCAGCAAAAACATCTGATTTACTTTTGTGGCTTATCAGCTTATCAAGTCGAGCATGTAAGCAAACAAAGAATCTACAAAAGACCTAAAATTTATAAATAAACCCTAAATTAGCAAAAACCCCCAAATTATAAGAAAACCCCAATCATAACAAAACCCTAAATTAAAAGTAAAGTGTATATCAAAATCAAAAATCTAAAATTGATAACTAACCTGAAACACGCGATTTATAACACTCTTCTTTGCAATATTCATCCGCTTCACCTCCATCTTCAAGCTACGTTTGATCCGTACCTGGCAGTGTGCGTCTGTGTGAGAGTGTATATACAAAAGTCATTGAGTGGATGGGCCAGGACGGGGCAGGGGAAACGGATCATAGAAGCAGGCTATGGTTAGCCCAACATTTTTGGCGGGAAAGGCCCGGTGCAAAACTGTACCGTATGTAGGGGAATTTAATATAGACTCTAATTACATCTTTATCACTTTAAAACAATAGGATATACATCAAATAAGCAAAGATGTGTCAAATTTAAGCAATGAATCTCAAATGTATTGTTATAGTTACTTGGGGTGCGTTTAGTTGAGGGAAAACACCCTTATTTTTCACAAAATGTTTTATGGAAAACAAGGAAAACAAAGATCGCGTTCAAGTTAGTGTTTTCTAATAAAATTCTTTACAAAACACAAAATTCCTATTTCCAACTTTCATACACAAAACTACAAAACACTTTTTTTTCCCTCTATTTTCCATTAAAATGCCACAAATCCGTTTTTGTCAGTTGTTTTACGTTTTCGATTGTTTTTTTACGTTTTCGTCCATTTTTTACGTTTTCGTCAGATTTTTTACGTTTTCATTCGATTTTTTACGTTTTCGTTCGTTTTTTACGTTTTCGTCCCTTTTTTTACGTTTTCATCAGGTTTTTTACGTTTTCGTCCATTTTTTTACGTTTTCGTCCGATTTTTTACGTTTTCGTCCGATTTTTACGTCTTCGTCCGTTTTTTACGTCTTCGTCCGTCTTTTTACGTTTTCATCAGGTTTTTTACGTTTTCGTCCGTTTTAGTACGTTTTCGTCAAATTTTTTACGTTTTGTCCGTTTTTTTACGTTTTCGTCAGATTTTTTACGTTTTCGTTTTTTTTTTACTTTTTCGTCCGTGTTTTTCCGTTTTCGTTAGGTTTTTTAAGCTTTCGTCTGATATTTTTCGTTTTTATCCGTCTTTTTACGTTTTCGTCAGATTTTTTAAGTTTTCGTCCGATTTTTTATGTTTTCGTCCGTTTTTTTTACGTTTTCGTCAGATTTTTTACGTTTTCGTCTGTTTTTTTTACATTTTCGTCAGATTTTTTACGTTTTCGTCCGTTTTTTTACGTTTTCGTCAGATTTTTTACGTTTTCGTCAGATTTTTTATGTTTTCGACTGTTTTTTTACGTTTTCGTCAGATTTTTTACGTTTTAGTCTGTTTTTTACGTTTTCGTCAGATTTTTTATGTTTCCGTCCCTTTTTTTACGTTTTCGTCAGATTTTTTACGTTTTCGTCCGTTTTTTTATGTTTTCGTCAGATTTTTTACGTTTTCGTCAGATCTTTTATGTTTTCGTCCTTTTTTTACGTTTTCATCATATTTTTTACGTTTTCGTCCATTTTTTTACGTTATCGTCAGATTTTTTACGTTTTCCTCCGTTTTTTACGTTTTCGTTCATTTTTTTACGTTTTCAGCAGATTTTTTACATTTTCATCCGTTTTCTTACGTTTTCGTCAGATTTTTTACGTTTTCGTCCGTTTTTTTACGTTTTCATCAGATTTTTTACGTTTTCGTACGTTTTTTTTACGTTTTCGTCTGTTTTTTACCTTTTTGTCAGATTTTTTACGTTATCGTCAGATTTTTTACGTTTTCGTCCGTTTTTTTAAGTTTTCGTCAGATTTTTTACGTTTTCGTCTGTTTTTTTACTTTTTCGTTCGTGTTTTTACGTTTTCGTCAGGTTTTTTAAGTTTTCGTCCGATATTTTTCGTTTTCATCCGTTTTTTTACGTTTCCATCTAATTTTTTATGTTTTCGTCTGTTTTTTTACGTTTTCATTTGTTTTTTTTTGCGTTTTCGTCAAATTTTTTACTTTTTCGCAAGACTTTTTACGTTATAAAAAACAGAAAATCAAACAAAAAAGTAAAAAAAAACGGACAAAAACGTAAGAAAATGGATGAAAACGTATAAAACCAGAAGAAAACATAAAAAAGTGGATGAAAACGTAAAGAATCTATCGAAAACGTAAAAAAATGGACGAAAACGTAAAAAATGGACGAAAACATAAAAATAGGACAAAAAATAAAAAAAACTGACGAAAACGTAAAGAAACGGACGAAAAAATAAAAAATCGGATGAAAACGTAAAAAAACTGACGAAAATGTAAAGAAACGGACGAAAACATAAAAAATTGGATGAAAACGTAGAAAAACAGGCGAAAACGTAAAAAGTCTATCGAAAACGTAAAAAAAGGGACGAAAATGTAAAAAATCGGAGGAAAACGTAAAAATCTGACGAAAACGTAAAGAAATGGACGAAAACTTAAAAAACCTGACGAAAAAGTTAAAAAATGGACAAAAACGTAAAAAGCAAACGAAAACCCAAAAAATCGGACGAAAATGTAAAAAAGGCGAAAACGTAAAAAAGCTGACGAAAATCTAAAAAAACGGATGAAAACATAAAAAATCTGACGAAAACGTAAAAAAACAGACGAAAACGTAAAAAAATCTGACGAAAACGTAAAATATCGGACGAAAACGTTATTTGATATTATATTTTAATTTTTAATTTCTTTATTTTCTCATATTAGATTTTTTTAGTTATTTTTTAATTTAGTTGGTTAGTTTGTAGTATTTGTTCTTGTGTTTTGATGATGTTTTTATAATATTACTAAGGTGAATAGTGAATTGAGATAGAAAACGACACTACTTAAAATGTTTTCTAGTTTTGGAAAATGGAAAACACAAACACATGTTTCTCAGACTAAACGCGTTTTCTAAATTTTCCATTGTTTTGTAGAAATCAAACTCCCCTCCCTTTTCCTACAAAACAAGAAATAGGAAATGAAAGAAAATGTTTTCCAACTAAACGCCACCTTGTTATTCTTCTCATTTTATATTTTTTTTTTCTTTTATTTGTTTAAGCTTGTATGTGAGCTTATAAGCTTATTTGATTTCGGCTTATCCTAACCTATATAAAGCACAAGTTTGATTTCTAATTTTAGAAGGCAAAAATCCAAAAAAATCCCTCAAAACTCTAAAAAAACTACACCTGTCATTACTCTTGAAATAGAAAGATTGCAAATATTGGTGAATTAAAAATCGGAAGAAAAAGTCCGCTCCTTCCTCATCCCCTATCTCCTAACCATCTATACCATGTTTGACTCAAATTCAAATAACCTAAATTTATGATATTGTTTCAATCTTCTATCAATCACAAACAAATCACGCTCATCAAATCAAACCCACGATCATCAAACTAAAACCAAACACTAAATTTAAACCTAATTAATGGGATTCAAAAAAACACACACAAAAGATCTAGCACTATCATCCACTGATCAGAGAAATCTTTTTAATAAAAATCAGCAAAAACATGATTCCATTTAACAATCAAATTCAGGGGTTTATGAATGATGTTCCTGGTTTCATGCCGACGAAATCTCAACAGATACCACAACAAGATGGGGGATTTAACTTATGGTTTTGATGATGAAATTAAACCTGTAATCATCAACAAGGTTTGTTTAATTTTGAATTGGATTAATACAAAGAATCAATTTTGAGAATATTATTTTTAAATAGTATGTGTTATTTAATTTAGTACAGTAATTAAAATTACGATATATCATGTGCTTGATAAAATGCTTCGATAAATTTCATAATGTAAGTGACATCTTGTGTGTAAGGAACTTTAGGTTTGAATTGGTTATTGTTATTTTGGTGTAAAGTAATTTGAGGCTTGCATGAAACGTGTTTGATGAAATGTCTTAGGAGAATTTTATTTAAGTGAATTTAATATACTTTCCCTATAAAGAAGATATCACAGAAAATGTGAATTTACTAATGCCCACCTTGAAAAGCCATGGTGTGTGGAGCACATGATCCATGCACTGAGCAATATAATCAAAGTGACATTGGTTACTATTTGAGGAAATTCTGAAACGAACTTTATGTGCATACATTTGAGTTTTGGAAGTGAAAAAGTAATTACATTGTATCTAATGGATCAAGTTTTGTAGTTGAAAACATAAATTTGAACCATTGGGTTTTTAAGATATTGTTCTTAAAAGGTGCTATCTAAGTTCATTCACAAAATTTGTTCATGTACTATCTTTATTGGTCTTTGCTTGATTTTTTTATGAGAATTCGTGTTGTTTCAAATCGATCTTCATATGGTATCTTAGGTATCTTCATTCATAAATATATGCTATATCAGATTATGATCTTGGGGGTGAGGGGGATCTATTCAAAGCACCAGAACCAATCATTGAACAACCAATGGTGAGCCTTGATACCATGACATCTGCCATGTCAATGATTTCTTATGGAGAAGATGCCATTTCCCTTCAAGATCTTAAAGTTACAGATATTGAATCGCTTTAGAACGAGGAGTTAATGAATGACGTTTTCTACGAATGCAAAGATATCTTGGCAAAAGAAGCAGCAACTTGAAGTGAATCATCACCATTTTCAGAAGTCCTAAGTTTCAATTTCCCAGATTCAACAGATGAAAACCCTGTCGCATAGGATAATGTAACTCCATTGTGCCAAATCCCAAAAAGCATGAGATGTGATAGTTTAAGTCCAATGGATTGGATTCAAAGGGTTCAAGTTAAACCCAGTTATCTGAATTTCAGTGAAATGGATTTTGGGAATGCTTATGGTATGTGACGCGCTTTCAGTGAAGTAGACATAAAGGTTAAACTCAATTTGTTTTCTGCATTATGTATGCATATGATAATAGAATCAGATTTTTATTTATTTATTTATTTATTATTATTATTTTTATCTCAAAGCAGAGGCCATTAGATCATATTAAAGGGAAAAAGAATGCAGTGGCAGAAGCAGAAAGTCTACAACTAGGTACATAATTAACAACTAGAGTCTACAAATAAAAAACCTCTCCTACCTAAAAAAAAAATTGACAGACATGATTGGTAGGTTGTGCTATTAACCGACTTCGAAGAATCAGTATACAAACAAGCAAAAGACGTAATATAGAATAATTGATCTATTGTTATAAGCTCAAATTCGTATACAATCTCTTGAATGCTTAAAGCTGGGAATGGATTTTGATGTGTGGATGCATTCATGTGCATGCTTTTATTTATGCATCTAGACTAGATCCTTTACCCGCGCGTGTGTGTGTATGTGTGGGCGCGCACTGATATGGTTAATGGGCATATATGAGTAGCAGAATATTCATTGATACCTTCTTTTATAACAGACCCTTGACGATGCTAACACAAGCCTCATTATTATCCCCTTGGACAGCCACCACTAATCAGTGAGCGCACCAATGAAGACCGTATGCAAAAGCTCTCAAGATACAGGAATAAGAAAACAAAGAGGAACTTTGGAACAAAAATCAAGGTAATTATATATCTGATCTGTTTTAGTATCTTAATGACTTAATCACATTCTTTAGACCAATCTACATGATTTCTTGTGAGACTTAATGTTTTTGGTAATATTGTAAAAATAAAACAGATCAAACGGTTGAAAAGATTTAATAGCTTGCGGTATTTAGTATGCACGTAGATTGTTGAGTGGGCTTATCCTACAACCCATGCCAAAATAAGACAAGGTAAAATAAGACTACTCAAGAAGGTTATTTCAACAATGGCCTATTATGCATATGAGATAAATTAGATAGCTACTATATTAAGATATCAAAGCTATTGGCATAAAACACATCGCCACATCGGTTTAAAATCACTAAGAGTTTGGGGATATACAACATCACACATTGTAATTGATGTTGGTGATATAATTTACGTGATTAAATGTAGGGAATTTTATCAAAATTGAAACTTAGCTAATAAAACATATGTTGAATATAACATCAGATTGTCAAAACAAGAGAGTTGGCAATTTGTGCCAAAAATCAAGAAAATGGGCAAACTTTTAAAAGATTTGGTCACATTTGGTCACCCACCTTATTTATTTATTTTTTATTTATTTATTTATTTATTTTGAAATGGGTATATATTACCCTTTTAAAAGTTAAATTGGCACAAATGGGGCACATAGTTTCTCTCAATTTGATAACATTACAATTGTTTTTAAAGAAAAAATTGTAAATATAATATATTTAATTTTTTAAATATAAATGAGGTGTTAAGTTTGAGGAATTTATTTCGTCGTTTTGGGTATTTTCTAAAATGATTCGTATAACATGCGCCCGCTTGGCCCGTGCCCGTTTAGCCCGTGCCCGTTTAGCCTGTAGCCCGTTTGACCCGTGGCCCATGCCCGCCTAGCCCGTCCGTTTTGCCACCTATAGTCAAAACTCAAAAGTGTATTAGTAAATAAATATCTTACCAAAAGTGTGCTGACTTTGCTACTTTTTAAAGTCTTATGAGGATTGATTGCACCATTACATATCCGCAATTTTTTAATTGCTTATCAAAAGTATGTAGTTGCTTTTATTTTTTGAAGTGTTATTGTCCTAAATGATTATAAAGATCATAGCAAACACTAAAAAAATGCAGTTATAGAACCAGAAAATGCAATAAGCCAGTAATGAATTTCACAACACAAATGCCAAAGGCTGATTAGATATTTATATATGTCCGTAAATTTACTATGCATAACATAACAGTATAACACTAGACTGTATCAAAGGGCCTTTGGGGTTACATAGAAAAGCATGATAGGATTTATTAAAATGCTTCCTTTTGTAGCCAATTTTGCATAATACATGCTCGGTATAGGCGTATAGTACATGAATTAACTCAAAAGGCAGTTATATCTGCTTGAATTTTGTGCCTAATGCATCCTCCTGATCACCAGATGATAACATTTGGAATCCACAAACTATTCCCTCGGCGGCATATAGACACTCTACACTTGGATTAAATGGAAGAACATATCTGATGCAGAACTGAGTAGGTATCCTCCTGATCACCAGATGTGATAACATTTGGAATCCACAAACTATTGCCTCATTGGCATGTTGACACCCTACACTTGGATTAAATGGAGGAACGGATGTGATGCAGAACGAGTAGGTAAGAAATATCGATCTAAATTGATGTAGATACAATTTAATACCTTATGATCGTTATTATTTGAAAATAAGATCGTGGTCTCATTTTCATCTTTTCTAGGCAGGCATGTGATGATCCTTGATAAAGATAACATATGCATTCGCGACAAGGGAGATATAGAGGTGCCGTTGTTTAGCTTATCAGAAGTTTCTAAGGCCGTCGATAACTTTTCGGTCGACAACAAGCTAGGAGAAGGCGGGTTTGGTCCAGTTTACAAGGTATATACCAAGAGACATTACACACACACACTACGACAATTCTACTATGAATGATGGTTGTTTAGATTTTGAATAGAATTCATTATTATTTCTTATTTTGTTATAGTAATATAATCAGATTACTAAAAAGATAGTATTAATTTTAGTTGAAAATTGTTATAATGAGTTACATTCCTGGACTCATTCTTCAACAACCGGGATGCTATCCCATGAATTTTGCTTCATGAAAATGATAAGTACAACACATGGTTTAATATTGTTTTAATTTATGTGTATGCATTTTATGCCTTCTATGATACAAAGACAAATATTGTCATTTTTGGAGGAAACAAAGTGTAACAACTTACGGAAATAATCAACATGTTCAATATTTAATCATCTCTTGAATGATTACATGATCTTTATTCTTAAGTATTAAACTCATGAAGCTAGCCCGCCCATCGGGCGGGTCATAAAACTAGTATTTCATAAGCCTTAATTTTTCGGCTTATTTAAAGATTTTTTGGCTTATATAAATTTATCATACTATAATAAACTTATATAAACCCACAAGTCTCAATATAAGCCGAAAAATTGTGGCTTATGTAAAGCGAAACACAAATAAGTTCATAAACCACGTATAAGCCTTAAACAACACCCCCGTTTGTTTTTTGTTACTAAAGTATAATAAAGGGTGCAAAATGTGAAAAGTGAATAAGAAAGGAGGCTAGAGAGCCAAAGTCACCCACCAATATCATCATCAGCTCAGTCGTTAAGTTGAATTGAATGAATCATAAATGATAATCACTGAGACTTACCATGGAAGAACTAGTAGCAGGAGTAGATCATCAAAACCAAGAAATTAATAATAATAATAATAAAGTTTCGAAATCAGAAACTGAAGAAGAAACATTAATAAATTTCCTTTATTCATTATTTGGTATTAATCGATTCTTTATCCAACACTCTTCTTCGTAAGGTAATTCATTCATTTATCATTTCCTTTTAATAAGGGGGGGTGTTTTTATTTAAGGGGTGTTTGTTTCGTCTTATATAGCTGGCTTTTGGTTTATTTGGTTTTGGGTCTCATTTTTTTGTGCTTATTTTGTAACTTCTTGGCTTATATAAGCTTATTCTGACATAATATAAATATATATAACTTATGGCTTATTTGGTTTTGTGCTTATTTTGCAACTTCTTGGCTTATATAAGCTTATTCCGACATCTTATTATTTCTTCTGTTTCACTTTATCATTTGATTTTAATAAAGGGGTGTTTATTTAGCTAGCTTACGGCTTATTTGGTTTTGGGCTTATGTTTCATAAACTTATTTTTTGTGCTTATTTTGCAACTTTTTGACTTTGTTTAAGCTTATATGTGGCTTATATTTCATAAGTCCCAATTTTTTTGGCAAGTTCACATGTTTCAAATAAGCCGGGCTTATGAACTGTAAGCCGAAATCAAATAAGCTCATAAGCCCACATATAAGCTTAAACAAACACACCTTTATATAAGCTTATTCTGACATAATAAATATATATAAGCTAGAAAGTTTCAAAATAAGCCACAAAAAATGAGCTTATGAAACATAAGTCAAAAACTAGATAACCTATAAGCCGGAAAATTTCAAAATAAGTTTAAATAAGCCAAAAAGTCATAAGCCAAATAAGCCGGAAACTAGATAACCTAGATAACCTACAAACACCCCATTAAGCTTATTTGCCCGGCTTATTCAACTTTTGAAAAACTCATAAGCCAAAAAGTTTGAGCTTATAAACAACACTCAATCCCACTGTAGCGGAGTATTGGGGAGTTAGAATGTAGACAGATTATACCCCTAGTAAACCCGAAAGTTTTGAGACGGCTCCAAAATTTTAACAATGCGGTGAAATAATCTGAAACAAACACTCCCTTATTTATGCTTGCCACGAAACAAACTTATTTATTCTCCAATTTTACCACTGGTTGTGATGTGCGATTATTCTAGGAACTTGTGCTTTTAGGATTGTATTTGGCTGTGTTTTGGACAAAAAGAAGTGGATTGTGTTTTGGGCTTAATAATAAACCTATGGCAATACAGGGATGGATGGAATTAGCAGGTGCTCGCTATTCGATGGGTGCTTCACGTGTAAACACCGCATTGCTTAACCTTCAACCCCATTCTGCTGCTACCAAAGTAGAGATTACTCACGACTTGTGTTTAAAAAAGCGCGCATCAGGCGCGCCTGATGCGTGATGCATTGCGATGCGCGGCTCTGTTGCATCACACACCCTGATGCATTGCGTTTACGGGATGCGAGGTGATGCGCGCGCATCAGGCACGCATCAGCGTTTTTTTGTGCATCATGTACTTTTGGCCTTGTAACATAAAATTGGACTTAATAATGTTTATTGGGCTTCTTCTCATGGATTTTACTTATAAGATATGGGTCCAATTTGACCAATTCCTTATAAACGATAAGACTTTTGATCTTAGTTTTTGACTATTTATCTATTTTAGCGATATAGAATCGTGAACTATAAACATGCATGGTATCTTTTGACATTTAATGTGGTATAAATGTGTTATTAATGTGTTTTGTGCACTATATATAATTTAAATATTTTTTTATAAAATTGTCGCCTCGGGTACGTGATGCGCGCGCATTCGCCTCGGCGCCTCGCGCCTCGGCTTTTTGACCCTTATCGCATCGACGCGCATCGCGCTTTTTAAAACCTAGCTCACGACCAAGATGGTAATTCCCTTTAACCTTAATCATATAATTTTTTGAATTAGTTTTTGTATGGGGTTCACATTAGGCACACCCTAAGTATTACTTCAGAATATAGGATTATAGGATATGATATGTATAAGCGTTAAGAAAACTTTCAACAGGTTACTATAGCCGGCTTATGGCTTATTTGAATTTGGGCTTATGTTTCATAAGCTAACTTTTTGTGGCTTATTTTGAAGCTTTTCGGCTTATATAAGTTTCTTATGTTATAATAAGCTTATATAAGCCAAAAAGTTTCAAAATAAGCCACAAAAATGAGCTTATGAAACATAAGACCAAAACCAAATAAGCCATAAGCCGGCTGATTGGCCCTGAACTAGTCAACTTTTATTAGTCAACCACTTGTGAATGGTCAACCGTAAAAGTCAAACTAATCAAGCCAATACTCCGTGGATAGTGTAGTGTTTCCCCGGGTCGTTAAAGTCCCAGCGAGATTGAAATGGTGCTTTTGAAATCGTTTATGAGTGAGTGGGACTGAGGGCAGTAGCCCAGATGATATGGAATTGATTTTGCTACTGTTATTTTGGTATTGGTATACAGATATAATATTCACAAAAATCAGATACCAGATATATGCACAAATTCACAATTAAGATCACGTATCGGACTGAAAAAGTGGGTTTTTGGTATTTATCAAACTACAGGGGGTGCTTTTGACACTTTTTGAAACTTAAAATTAAAAATGAAAAATGAAATTATGAAAATGATTAAAATACTATTTAAATATTATTTAATTAATTAAACTATTTAAAATCTAAATTAAAACCTAATTTAAATTAACTAAAAATGACAAATGATTTAAATTAAACTAAAAATTAACAAAAATATTTTCTAAACCTAAATTAGAACTTGAAGAAAGTATAAAAAATAAAAATAAATATTTTTGTCTTTTTGTGGTTTTGTTATTAAATAAAAACTATTTAACTTAATTAAACTAATTAAACTATTTTTAATTTATATTAATACTAAATTAACTTAGAAAATTAAGATAAAATTTATAAAATTACTTAACCATCACTGGAATCCTACAAAATTATAAAAACTCTAAAAATTATGTTTTAAGATTAAACAACTAATTATTTACCTTTTAATTATCTTAAGTCTATTTTAAACAAATAAAATAAGAAAAATAGAAAATGAACAGTAGAATCTCAAAATATATTTTCTAAAAACTTATTAGACTATATTAGAGCTAGGAAAATTATAAAAACTAAGTTTAACCTTATAAAAACTAAATAAGCTATTTAATACTTAATATTAATTAATAATAAGAAAAACTAAAATTAAATCTAATAAATACTAAATGGTAATATAAAAATCTGAAAATTTTACTAAAAATACTTTACTATATAAGGTATTTAATTAAAATATAAAAACACTAGGTGCTTAATTAAAATCTAAAAATGCAAAATCAAATTTAAATTACATTAAATAGAAACTATCACTTAATTTTAAATTAACTTTTTTTGGATTTTTCTTTTACAAACTTGATTAATACCTAAAAACAACTACTTTTAATGAAAACAACTTTTTTGTAAATGAAAAATAAGCACTTAGCACCCCCTTTGCTTATTTAGTTGACTTTCGTTGACCATAAGGAAAAATAAGCTAAAATGAGTGTAAGTGGGACCCACAATGGTTAAAACAGGTTCCAATAAGTTACTTGAACATGTATAAGCAAGCATCAATCACATAAGCAGTTTGAACAAGCTAAAAAGCTTTGAATAAGCACTTGACTTTTGAAAACTTAACTGAAAATGGGACAATGAAGATGGGTGAATTCAGTGGGGTCCACAGGCCTTGGGGTCAAACAATTGGTCAAAGGAAGTTCCCTGGTAGGAGGGGGTTGGGAAAACCTAAACCTAGAGTGTGGGGCCCACTGTGGTGGCCACAAACCACCACCAAAGTGGTGGTGGTGGCTGTGGTATCTGCTGCACAGAGCAGCCTGTTCCCCTGCAGCCCTCTTTGGAGGGTTGTGGGACCCACACAAAAATTTGCAAAATTACAGGGACTATGGGACTTTGAAGAAGGGCTGGGGGAGTGCTTATTCTGAAAATTTCACAACTTAAATCTCTCTACATAAATCACTAAAAATCTTGGCATTTTTGGTTTTTTCTGCAAAGGTGCCAATTGACTTTTTATATTTATGAACTAGGTTGACTTATTTGAAGTTTGATCCTAATCTAATTACTACATAAGATGTAATAAGCTGAAATTCAGTTAAATTAAGTTACATTTACAACTTATGAACTAATTTGGAGAGCTCATGGATCTAAAATCCACAAGAGTTAACTACTAGGGGTGATGACATGGATTTTTGACTTAAGGTACTTAAGAACTGAATTTCATGGTTGATCACACTTACTTTGACCTAGACTAATGTTCTGCAACATCAATCACTAACAATGACAACCTAGAATCCTATGCAACAGGTTAATACCAAACACTCCCTAATGAAGCACTTATCTTGAGTTTCAAAACAAATGTAGGAATTTGAACTCAACACTGATTTCAATCTTTATGACATCACATAATCAGACTAAATGAGCATAAATAAACAATAATATAACCAAGAAACACAGAAATAATCAAAATGCAATTTTTGACTATGAAATAGGAATTTAAAACAACTAAGCATAACCAAGAACAAGCTGAGTATTTTAATTGATATATCTACTAAATTTCAACACAGAAACATAAATGCAAAAGGATTAGAACTACTAGCTACTTATACAGTAAAATACAAAATTTGGATCAAAAGGCTTACAAGAGGCTTTCCAACTGAGAACCAAGAATCAAAGAGCCAAGGCTAAATTTCACCAACCTAAGTCCTCCCATGAGGTTCTAAAACCCTGAGAATCCAACAATCATCCCTGCTTCTTGCTTCTTGCCAATCAGAAAATGATTTTTATTTAATTCCTATTTTTTTTTGTATTTTTCTTATATATATGAAAGTTGAACTAGAAATGGTAACAAGCTGTAAATCTTCTTAAAAACTTGTAAGTAAGCTTAATTTATCTTAAAGGAACCAGAAACAACAACAGTTAACAACTTTAGATGGATTTGTCAATTCCACCCACAATTGCTAAAATGTGAATTTAGAGAACAAGGTTAAAATTAAAGGTTCAACAAAGGTTTAACTGCATTAAATAAACTTAGTACAACAATTTGAAACTTAAAGTTACAATTGAAAAGGAAATTAAGCTACCTACGATTTCACTAAATTAAAACTACACTAATTGCCTTTCTCCTCTGCTCCTTGCTTCACTTTTATACACCATTTGAGCTCTGTGGACCCCACTGGTCAAATCCCACCAAAATAAGCAGCCAATGGATGTCTCTTGCCTCTTACTCAATTTGGCGGGAAAATGGCTTTTAAGCCAATTGGTACCTGTGGCTATCACTAGGGGGAGGGGTGGCATTTATTGGTGTTTGGGAAGTGTGAGGGGAGAGGATAAGGGTGTGGTGGATAGTTGCAAGTGGTAAAATACCACTGAGGTAGAGGTGGTTTCAAGGTTCTGTGAGTGAGGGTGGTTTTGGTGGGAAGATGAGGGTGGGTTTGACCGAGGGATGTGGTTTGACCCTGGTAATAAAAAAACGTGGGGTGGGTTTGGTTGGGCTGTGGTGGGCTTAGGGGTTTAAGTTGGATCAGAATTGGATTGGGTGGGGTTTTAGTTTGGTTTGGATTTTGGATTTGTAATAAAAAGAGTCCATTTGTCTTGGAAAATATTACAAGGACCTATAATGTAATTTTCAGATTTTTAGAGGATGGGATTTGGCAATATTCCAAAGTTTAATCAAGGGACCATTCATGCCAAGTTTGAATAATATAAGGACCTTAAATGATAATTTCCAATTTAAAACAACCGGGGACTAAAACTGTCGAATTTGCAAACTCCAGGGACAAAATCTGTAATTTTTGAATTTTTGAAGGGTTGAACCTGTAAATTCTCAATAAATACCACAAGGACCAATTATGTCATTAATGAATAGTACAAGGTTTGTTTTTAATATTTTTCCATTTTTTTAAAACCTGAGGACTGATTTTGACATTTTTGAAACTTGGGGGACTAAAGTTGTAATTTTGCAATTTTTAACTTTAAAGGACTTATTTTGACAACTTATGAATCCCCAAGGACCTTTGATGATATTTAACATGTTTTGAATAACCAGGGACTAGTTTTGCCAATTTATGAAACTTGAGGGACTGAAACTGCCAATTATGCAAACTTTGTTCGTTTTTCATCTGTTTTTGGTTATTTTGCATTTGAAATAAGTAAAACACTTTCCTGTGATATTTTCACTATTTTGATACGATATTGAGTGTTTTTAGATGTTTTGGCAGCTCAGAAAAGGTAAAAATGATGAGTATTTACACACTCATCAATCCCCCACACTAAAACATTGCTAGTCCCTAGCAATCTTTTGAGAAAAAACCTGATGGATTTGAGAATCTCTTTACCAAAAGCCATCACTTCTGGAGGAGCCAGGTGTAAGAACTGTGGCATACCTGATAACCGTGTGATTTTGAGCAAACCACCAGCTGTCAACGGATTTGATTTGTCTTTACCAAAAGCCGTTTGCTTCTGGACTAGCCAGCATCTTGATGGACTAAGTCAACATCTTGGTGAGCTGATTACCAATTATGGATTTTCCACGGCCTTTACCACAAGCCATAATCTTGTGGGCTAGTCAACTCATTTGCTTATGAGGATACGGGGGAGCTGAGGAACCATACAATTTTTGGCAAATTGCCAGCCATCAACGGATTTGAGATGTCTTTACCAAGAGCCGTTTGCTCCTGGACTAGCCAATCCATTTGTCATTTAGACTTTGGCGGACTGATTACCGCAAAAAATTTTGAACTTTAGTGAAAAAATTTTGAAAAATTTTGGTCAAAAACGGGGGTATAAGATAGTAAAATATGATAAAATTCGCTAGAATAGCGAATACCCCCCCACACTAAGCATGAATATTGTCCTCAATATTCAAAGTCCCGGCTATTATGCCGACATCTTGAACGTAAAAGGGAAACATTACAAGCTAAATGTGGAAACACAATTCTGTTTTTCACTTTTGTAACTATTGTGGGGGACTCCCCCACACTTAGGGTGAAAACCCTATAAGCATGCTACTGTTTTTGTTTACCGAGTCGCTAGCTTGACTCGACCCCGAATTCATTAGTCCTTGGGGAAGCATGATGTGGAAGAAGCAATCTCAATCGGACTTTCATTCAAGATGTTTGGATAAACATTTGAAGCACGTGAAAGTTCCACACCGATGAGATATAATCCCGGCTCAAAATAATGGTAAATGAAAATGCCGGGATCAAAGATGGTATCTTCATTCCCGAAGGAGTGAAGAAGAGAGGAAGGCACCGAGAAGGTCATGAGAACAATCATGAAAGGATGCACATCCTCAAGATCAGGTTTAGCATCCTGAATTTGGATTTTGTAGGTTAAGCTCTTAGGGCTAGAAAACATCCAGGGAGGGAGGGTGGGATAATTTGTCATAGAAATACAAATTCTCATGATTGAGAATCTTTCCCCCCGATCATGATGTTTCTTGCCATCATACTCCGAAGGAGTCATGATAAGGTGATCAATGATGGGCTCAGGAGATATTTCATCAATATCACTAATGTCTTCATAAGATAAAGAATTTTCATCAGTGTTTGAATCACTAAGCCCGGTGTTGAGATAGGAATTGAGTGATGGATCATCCTTCAATAAGCTTTCAAGGAAAAGAATATCCCCCTTAGAATCAAGATAGTTATCATCAACTTCATACGAAGTTGAACTATCTAGGGCAAGGAATGCTTCGACTTCTTCTAGATCGTCTTTGAGATCAAAGAGATCGTCATCACATCCCGATGGAAGTGGATTGGTGTGAGTGAGTTCATCGGCGAACTCCTCGAGAAGAAAGTCAACATTATAATGGGGGAGGGATGCATCAACATACTCAATGTCTCCATAAGATAAACAATCATCACTAGAATCAGAGACAGTCTCAATTTGATCATTTGGATTATCAGGGGGTGAAGGAATATCACACACATGATCCAAAGTTCCCTGTGACTCTCTTGGGATTGGGACAAGGTCCTCAACACTAGACTTTATGAATTCGTCTGATTCCTTATCAGGAACAATGTCTAGATGCTCCTCCCCCATGATCAAAGAGTGAGTAGGAACCTCGGGTGTGATAGCAGTTGTTTGAGATGGAATCTCAACTGCTGGGATATCAACTGATGAACTTGATGAATCTTTTTGAATAATAACAATGTTATCTTCATCATCACTGTCATCATAGTCATCAAATAGAGCAGTATTTCGAATATTAGCACGTATTTTAGCTGCTCGTTGCTCAGCCAATAACTCTTCCATGCTTTTTCCAGATTCTCGTTCTTCAGCAAGTAATTCTGCCATAGTTTTCCCACGAGAATTTGGAATGAGTGGAAATTGTGGGGATGTGGATGTGTCAAAACCGGAAGGTTGACATTGAAAATCATCGTGAGGACCCCCACAATATGCACAAGAGCTTGGAGTATGGCGGAGTGAAATATTAGCTAACTCCTCTTTAAGTTCTTTAAATTTTTCAAGAACCTCTAAAAAGTCTTGCTGGATTTGAGGAGTTGCTTGGATAGTTTGATACTGTGGAGGTTGGTCTTGATACGAAGAGTCATAATTGTTACAAGGAATTGGATTCCTCGTTTGACAATCAGAGCTGAAGTGTGGACCTCCACAGTAATCACAACAGTGAAACTGATGTGGCTGTGGGTTGTATGTGCTTGAGTTATAATTGTTATCAGGAAACTGCTCATAGACAAGTGTGTTTCCTGATTGACAATCAGAACTGTAATGTGAACCACCACAGTACTCACAACAGTAAAACTGTTGAGTCTCATGGTGTGGTAACTGATGGAATGAATCAGTCGTATCATGGAAGGAATAGGGATTCTGGTTATAGACAGACCCGTTTCCTGACTCTACCATGCCACAACTGGGGCAATTGCCACCATTATAAGAATTACCACACCACTGGCAAATCAGAAAGTGTGGATGAGACATAGAAAGAATCAAAAGGTTTTGGAGGATAAGAAATGGAGAATCAAAAAGGTAGGAGGGTTAAGATGAATATTTTTGGTATTTTTGGGAAACATGCTTAGTGCACATGCACCAAAAACAATTTTTTCAAAACAAAATCGAGGAAAAACCACAGTGAACTTAAACCAATAATCACAAGTGAATGGCTTCTTTGAAAAAGGTACACCACTCACAGGGATACAAAGGCAAGTTTTAATCTTAAGTTTGGGGACTTATTATGGGTTTGTATTTATTAATTTGAAAAACTGCTTTTAGGCTTATGGGTGTGTGTGCAGAAAACTTGGGAAATATTTTTGGAACTGATTCTTTAACCGAAATCGTTCTTTTAAGATTACTCGCAGGCTGGCGGGAGGAAGTAAATAGGTTTCCTCTTCAGTTCGCAATTTAATGTCAGAATTTACCTTAAACCAACTGTTTCAGGTTGTAATCTTAAAGGAAACGAAGTAATTTAACTTCACAGTTTGTTTTGTTGTTTTTGATTTTTTTTTTTGGTGTTTTTAACACTTTAGGGAAAGTGTTAATGAACGTTTTTGATGTGATTATGTTTTTACAAAACTTTTTACAAATTTGTGTGAAATTTGTACAGGGAGGGTTATGGAAACCACTTAACTTTTAAAACGATTTTAAAACACGCAACAACCTCCCCGGCAGCGGCGCCAAATTTTGATTGGCCCTGAACTAGTCAACTTTTATTAGTCAACCACTTGTGAATGGTCAACCGTAAAAGTCAAACTAATCAAGCCAATACTCCGTGGATAGTGTAGTGTTTCCCCGGGTCGTTAAAGTCCCAGCAAGATTGAAATGGTGCTTTTGAAATCGTTTATGAGTGAGTGGGACTGAGGGCAGTAGCCCAGATGATATGGAATTGATTTTGCTACTGTTATTTTGGTATTGGTATACAGATATAATATTCACAAAAATCAGATACCAGATATATGCACAAATTCACAATTAAGATCACGTATCGGACTGAAAAAGTGGGTTTTTGGTATTTATCAAACTACAGGGGGTGCTTTTGACACTTTTTGAAACTTAAAATTAAAAATGAAAAATGAAATTATGAAAATGATTAAAATACTATTTAAATATTATTTAATTAATTAAACTATTTAAAATCTAAATTAAAACCTAATTTAAATTAACTAAAAATGACAAATGATTTAAATTAAACTAAAAATTAACAAAAATATTTTCTAAACCTAAATTAGAACTTGAAGAAAGTATAAAAAATAAAAATAAATATTTTTGTCTTTTTGTGGTTTTGTTATTAAATAAAAACTATTTAACTTAATTAAACTATTTTTAATTTATATTAATACTAAATTAACTTAGAAAATTAAGATAAAATTTATAAAATTACTTAACCATCACTGGAATCCTAAAAAATTATAAAAACTCTAAAAATTATGTTTTAAGATTAAACAACTAATTATTTACCTTTTAATTATCTTAAGTCTATTTTAAACAAATAAAATAAGAAAAATAGAAAATGAATAGTAGAATCTCAAAATATATTTTCTAAAAACTTATTAGACTATATTAGAGCTAGGAAAATTATAAAAACTAAGTTTAACCTTATAAAAACTAAATAAGCTATTTAATACTTAATATTAATTAATAATAAGAAAAACTAAAATTAAATCTAATAAATACTAAATTGTAATATAAAAATCTGAAAATTTTACTAAAAATACTTTACTATATAAGGTATTTAATAAAAATATAAAAACACTAGGTGCTTAATTAAAATCTAAAAATGCAAAATCAAATTTAAATTACATTAAATAGAAACTATCACTTAATTTTAAATTAACTTTTTTTGGATTTTTCTTTTACAAACTTGATTAATACCTAAAAACAACTACTTTTAATGAAAACAAGTTTTTTGTAAATGAAAAATAAGCACTTAGCACCCCCTTTGCTTATTCAGTTGACTTTTGTTGACCATAAGGAAAAATAAGCTAAAATTAGTGTAAGTGGGACCCACAATGGTTAAAACAGGTTCCAATAAGTTACTTGAACATGTATAAGCAAGCATCAATCACATAAGCAGTTTGAACAAGCTAAAAAGCTTTGAATAAGCACTTGACTTTTGAAAACTTAACTGAAAATGGGACAATGAAGATGGGTGAATTCAGTGGGGTCCACAGGCCTTGGGGTCAAACAATTGGTCAAAGGAAGTTCCCTGGTAGGAGGGGGGTTGGGAAAACCTAAACCTAGAGTGTGGGGCCCACTGTGGTGGCCACAAACCACCACCAAAGTGGTGGTGGTGGCTGTGGTATCTGCTGCACAGAGCAGCCTGTTCCCCTGCAGCCCTCTTTGGAGGGTTGTGGGAGCCCTCTTTGGAGGGTTGTGGGACTCACACAAAAATTTGCAAAATTACAGGGACTATGGGACTTTGAAGAAGCGCTGGGGGAGTGCTTATTCTGAAAATTTCACAACTTAAATCTCTCTACATAAATCACTAAAAATCTTGGCATTTTTGGTTTTTTCTGCAAAGGTGCCAATTGACTTTTTATATTTATGAACTAGGTTGACTTATTTGAAGTTTGATCCTAATCTAATTACTACATAAGATGTAATAAGCTGAAATTCAGTTAAATTAAGTTACATTTACAACTTATGAACTAATTTGGAGAGCTCATGGATCTAAAATCCAAAAGAGTTAACTGCTAGGGGTGATGACATGGATTTTTGACTTAATGTACTTAAGAACTGAATTTCATGGTTGATCACACTTACTTTGACCTAGACTAATGTTCTGCAACATCAATCACTAACAATGACAACCTAGAATCCTATGCAACAGGTTAATACCAAACACTTCCTAATGAAGCACTTATCTTGAGTTTCAAAACAAATGTAGGAATTTGAACTCAACACTGATTTCAATCTTTATGACATCACATAATCAGACTAAATGAGCATAAATAAACAATAATATAACCAAGAAACACAGAAATAATCAAAATGCAATTTTTGACTATGAAATAGGAATTTAAAACAACTAAGCATAACCAAGAACAAGCTGAGTATTTTAATTGATATATCTACTAAATTTCAACACAGAAACATAAATGCAAAAGGATTAGAACTACTAGCTACTTATACAGTAAAATACAAAATTTGGATCAAAAGGCTTACAAGAGGCTTTCCAACTGAGAACCAAGAATCAAAGAGCCAAGGCTAAATTTCACCAACCTAAGTCCTCCCATGAGGTTCTAAAACCCTGAGAATCCAACAATCATCCCTGCTTCTTGCTTCTTGCCAATCAGAAAATGATTTTAATTTAATTCCTTTTTTTTGTATTTTTCTTATATATATGAAAGTTGAACTAGAAATGGTAACAAGCTGTAAATCTTCTTAAAAACTTGTAAGTAAGCTTAATTTATCTTAAAGGAACCAGAAACAACAACAGTTAACAACTTTAGATGGATTTGTCAATTCCACCCACAATTGCTAAAATGTGAATTTAGAGAACAAGGTTAAAATTAAAGGTTCAACAAAGGTTTAACTGCATTAAATAAACTTAGTACAACAATTTGAAACTTAAAGTTACAATTGAAAAGGAAATTAAGCTACCTACGACTTCACTAAATTAAAACTACACTAATTGCCTTTCTCCTCTGCTCCTTGCTTCACTTTTATACACCATTTGAGCTCTGTGGGCCCCACTGGTCAAATCCCACCAAAATACGCAGCCAATGGATGTCTCTTGCCTCTTACTCAATTTGGCGGGAAAATGGCTTTTAAGCCAATTGGTACCTGTGGCTATCACTAGGGGGAGGGGTGGCATTTATTGGTGTTTGGGAAGTGTGAGGGGAGAGGATAAGGGTGTGGTGGATAGTTGCAAGTGGTAAAATACCACTGAGGTGGAGGTGGTTTCAAGGTTCTGTGAGTGAGGGTGGTTTTGGTGGGAAGATGAGGGTGGGTTTGACCGAGGGATGTGGTTTGACCCTGGTAATAAAAAAACGTGGGGTGGGTTTGGTTGGGCTGTGGTGGGCTTAGGGGTTTAAGTTGGATCAGAATTGGATTGGGTGGGGTTTTAGTTTGGTTTGGATTTTGGATTTGTAATAAAAAGAGTCCATTTGTCTTGGAAAATATTACAAGGACCTATAATGTAATTTTCAGATTTTTAGAGGATGGGATTTGGCAATATTCCAAAGTTTAATCAAGGGACCATTCATGCCAAGTTTGAATAATATAAGGACCTTAAATGATAATTTCCAATTTAAAACAACCGGGGACTAAAACTGTCGAATTTGCAAACTCCAGGGACAAAATCTGTAATTTCTGAATTTTTGAAGGGTTGAACCTGTAAATTCTCAATAAATACCACAAGGACCAATTATGTCATTAATGAATAGTACAAGGTTTGTTTTTAATATTTTTCCATTTTTTTAAAACCTGAGGACTGATTTTGACATTTTTGAAACTTGGGGGACTAAAGTTGTAATTTTGCAATTTTTAACTTTAAAGGACTTATTTTGACAACTTATGAATCCCCAAGGACCTTTGATGATATTTAACATGTTTTGAATAACCAGGGACTAGTTTTGCCAATTTATGAAACTTGAGGGACTGAAACTACCAATTATGCAAACTTTGTTCGTTTTTCATCTGTTTTTGGTTATTTTGCATTTGAAATAAGTAAAACACTTTCCTGTGATATTTTCACTATTTTGATACGATATTGAGTGTTTTTAGATGTTTTGGCAGCTCAGAAAAGGTAAAAATGATGAGTATTTACACACTCATCACCGGCTATATAAGCCAAAACAAACGCCCCCGTATATACTCACGAGAGGTAACTGTCGAGCCTTTTTGTGAAAATGTCATGTATGTTCACCTTCCATGGCAAAGGCTAAAACAGTTGACACTAGTAATAAGCCAAAATGAAAATTCATGTAGATGCCGGTTTGGTATATGTGGAAAATCAAAATTTTAAAAAGTAAATGGGTCAAGTATATTTTCATCTTATTCAGAAATTTAGATTTTTATTGAAGTAATATCGATTTTCTAATCATATTTGATACACTGATCATATAGAAAGTGTTTGTTGTCGAATCGACCTGTTTCAACATGAATGAAAGATCTGCCCGTTGGACTTATTGCCGACCCACCGGCTCTCCCATTGTTTTCTACCTCTGCCTAAAAGAGATGAAGTAATAATTTTAGTTTGTTAACGTGTATGCCTGGACATAAACATCTGCAAATCATAAACTTAGATTCACACAGCCATAGAAATTGGATCCGACCTAGTTTTGCCCCTTAGTTTTGCAACTTTTTGGCTTATATAAGCTTATTCTGATATAATAAATATGTATAAGCCGGAAAGTTTCGGAATAAGCCACATAAAGTGAGCTTATGAAACATAAGCCAAAAACCAAATAACTATATAAGCCGAAACAAACACCTTATTAAGCTTATTTGCCCGGCTTATTCTTAGTTGTGACATGGTTAACTGATATGGTTACAACAATATTAACAATAGTTATGACTATCATGACTTATAATGAGTTATGGTATAAATATTAACAATGGTTATCATGACTTATAAAGATTACTTTTTTGTTACATGATTTAGAGGGTGCGTGGATGTGCTTTTATAAAGTATCTATACGATAATCCAATATGTATAATTAGATAGTTAGTGGTACTGAAACAATGACAGATAGATAAATGTACTCTGTTGACGACAATATAATGACGTAATATCATTTCTGTTGGTGCCTTTATAGGGCAGGTGTTAATTTGTGTTTTTGATTCAGAATTCTGGCAGCGAGGAGTCACAATTGGAGATTGAGACCAGTGGTCGTGAAGCAACAAAGGAGTCTTTGATTCACCTTTATATGCAGGTCAACCTATTAAAAACAATTGCATCAGCTAGAGTTTCGGGTACATGAAACCAATGCTTTGTACTTAGTCGCATCATGAACTTCCTTCTTTCCTGTATAACCATCTGTACATACCAAGATATGTATGGTTTTAACTTTTGATTCATGGCATTTAAATATCAAATAAATTCTGAAGTGTGCATTCATATCTCTCTTTTTATCTAAAAACACGGCGGATTATGAAACTTAATTATCTCATTAACCAAGAATCAAAAACACAAATTAACACCACTCCTAAAATAAAATATTTGTAGAACAGAAATAAATTGGTAATGAACTACAAATATTTTATTTAGGGGTGGTGTTAATTTGTGTTTTTGATTCTTGGTTAATGAGATAATTAAGTTTCATAATCCGTCGTGTTTTTAGATTTTGGTTATATTGAAATTTGAGTATTGATTAATTAAGTTGTAAATTGACAGTTTGGTTGTGCCGCTGGGATTGAAACTCACCGAAATATTCTCCAGCAGCGGTAGGAGCTTGCTTCTCTTCTAAATTTCTTGAAGGTATTGTTTTTGTAGCGACGACTTCTTACGTATACAGTAAGTTTCATGTAGACCTTAACAGGATTATATTTGGATTATAAACCCCAAAAAAACTTATACAAACACTCAACAAGACTTACGCGCTCTTCGGTGTTTGGCATATATGAACTGCTTATATGATTATGCTACAATTTGTAAAAAAAAAAAAAATAATATGCTGAGTGAAAAGCCATCTCTCAGCCTTAAGATTTTAGATTTGCAATTCTTAATTTATTTTTTGTTGAAGCTCGAATCTTTTTGTTAAAATATTTGAATTAAGGGTGATATCTTTACTGATAGTTCTTGCAAGCCCTTCATATTGATTTCGTAATCCTTGATTGTTATGTTTGCAGAGCAGTGTGAAAGAATGAGGACTGACCTACTAAAGACTAGCTACGACGAGCGAAACATTGGAGAGGTAATTTAATGATAATCATCAAGTCTTGGTTATTGTAAAAATTGCTTATCGTATGTTGTTATCGTATTTCAGGATATTGCTTCTTTGAGGAGAGGGGCATGCTTGTTGAAATATGGACATAGAGGGAAGCAACTTCTGTCCCTTTCGTCTTTCCAATGTAAGTTATATTTGTTGGTTTGACGGATTATAAATTAATATATCATGACCGGATTCGAACTCGAGACTTCGGGATTGCACACTTTACGTATGAGTTTCAATGAATTAATAATTATTGTTTTAGTGACGAATAATTATTAAATACACGAAATATAAACTTAACGGTAACTAACGACCGTTAGACAAAACATGAAGGACTAGATTTAGAAAAGAGTGAAAGTAAGGTTCGGGTTGGGCTTTTTGTACTCAAGGCTGGCCACACCCTCCCTCTCTTAGGGTTTGGGATGGCTTTTGCTCCAAGCTACTTGATTAGTATATAATGAGACCTCCTCTCATTCATTCTTCTCATCCCTTGCTTCCATAGCAACCTAATCTTCTCTAATCTCCTTATTTGTGTCTAATCGATCTTTGATTGATAGGACCAATAGTTTAATCTTTTCGTGTACTACGAATCTAGCATTTCCATTGAAACGCTTATAGTACGTGTGTGTGAGAACGAAGTGTTAGCATACTTTTGCTAACGGTGATCTTACCTTATGACTAGCCCTAGTCGATCCATATAAGCCCTCTCCTAGGGTTTATAAGTTCTTGTTCTTGCTTGAATCAAGAGGTACGTATCCATTTATATTTCGGTTAATTTATTATTTGTATTTGATCTATTCCGCTGCGTACTCTTTGATGTTTATATGTTTATTGTTTTATATTAGTCATATAATCCAACAATATTGTGACATTTGTAACGATTAGATATGTTTTCATAAAGAGTATGACGTCGTATACCAACGGTGCCTATTGTTTAACCATATTATTACTGCTGTAATAATATGATTAAAATCGTATTGTGCTATAGCTGATGGGCAATTTGCTTTAGTTCTTGCAAATTCCTCTTTATTTAGTATTTAGCGAGTAATAAAATTTAATAGTGACTTAGGGAACACTATTGGTGATTTTATCTTCAATATTGTCAAAAGAAGAAATAAATGTTATTGGTGATGATGAAAAATATACTTGGTGATAAAGATGGTTTTGGTTTTGGTGTGTGGCTGCATCTAGAAGGCAGTGCGCAGTAATGATGTGATTGTGAAGTGGTTGTTTAGTCATAGATAGGTGTTTGGTCAATTGAGTTTGAGCAGTTATTTGAGGTTAGAGTCATTTATAGTATGATAGTATATAACAATTATGTTTGTATTAGATTAAGATATCAAACAGATATTTTATTGTGCTCTTATCAGAGGTAGTAAAGATTACTTCTTTTTTTTTGTCTGATAACTTTATTAGTCAAGTTATAGCAACAATTGAAGTTTTGGTTGCAATTATATAGTTTATGGAATGAAAGGACTTAGGAGATCTTATTCGTAAAAAGTAACAGTTAGAGATACTTTTGACACTTTTTTAGCTGTTATATATTTTCCATTTTGACCTATTAGAGATTATGTGGGGGCATTTGGATTAGCTTATTAACTTTAGCTTATTGGCTTAAGCCAATAAGGTGAAGTTGATCAGGTCAAAGTCTCACTTGGCGGCTTTTCCAAAGTCAAATAAAAAGCTAACGTCGGCACCAATCAATCTTTATATAATAAATTTATATAAGCTCCTAAGTTTCAAGATAATCCAGAAAGAACAAGCTTATAAGACGTAAATCAATAGGTGGTGTTTTAATGTAGAGAAGTTGAGGTACAAGATTGAAGCAACAGGTTGAGTTTGTGTTTAAATGTAAGTGTTGCGCTTTCCTTCCATTTAATTGCAACTTACTATGTAATAAAAACTTGAAAGTTTTTGTGTCACTTCTTTTGGAGACTGCTGCTACAACATTGATATAATCCAGGATAAAGAAAATGCATGACACGCTCATTTAAGAGTGATTGGTGATATTTTGAAGAAAAGTACGTGGTACTTGATCACTTAACGCTTTTACCTCAACTTGATTATGTACATGCTTAATGTGCATTTATAAAATACTCCATCCGTCCCATAATTATAGTCCACTGTTGACTTTCTAAGTCTTTGTTTTACAACTTTGACCTTATGTATTTTTATTTGTGTTATATAATACTTGATAAAAATTTTGCCAATAGAAAATACTTTTAAAACTCAATCCATTCATATATTTTGTATCAAGTAATATATAACACAAATAAAAATATTTAAGGTCAAAGTTGAAAATTAGAAATTTCAAAAGTCAACAGTGGACTATAATTATGGGACGTAATATGAATGTAATGTAGGTTTGAGGAGGTAGCAGGTGATGCGCTACAAGCATTTGAGGTTGACCCAAGCCAGCAGATTTTTAGTGTAGGTTAGTTTGCGTCTTAAACCGACTCTAAAGTGTTAAGATTTTCCAGCTTTTCATTTTACGTACGTTGAACCTTTCTGAGTATGCTATTTTTTTACGAAATTGACACGACAACTATTTTGTAGGTACAGAAGAAGGCATAGGCGTAGCCACAACAAGAACAGATGTCCATATAGGCATCGTGCTTGTGACTAAAGAGGACATCAAAACCACAATCATAGCCAAAGGTACGATGCCAGGGTTCACTTTGCCTTCAAGTTTAAAAGATTCAAAATTCTTAAATTTGTTATCTGGTCATAAACTCACAATAACATTACCAGGTTGCATTTTGTCACATTTGACATTTCTTGCTTCTTTCAACTGGTCTTGAAAATATTTACTATACCATAAACCAAATTTTTAAAACAAGAATTTTAAGCATATCTATACTTCTTTGACAATTTTTGAACTCCTGCCTAATGGAGCTGTCGAATTCGAATTATGTAGCTCCCTTTTCACTCGAAGCCTGTAACGTGTAGAACAAGCTGAATGATTGTCTAAACTAATTGATCCAAGCATTGTTGTTAATGGGTTATTTTTACTTATGCATGATGAATTACTTTTGGGGCATCAACTTGGTTGAAAAAAGGCGTAAAAAAAGGCAATACAGAATGTGGATGGTACATAACCAAGAGTATTGATGGTCATCTATTGTCTGTTTTATCAGCTCAATGCTCATTCAAAATTATATGAAGATAGCCATTTTGTATATTTCCAATTGTTGTAAACAATATTTAATATACTGTTTCATTTGATCCACTTATCCAGGAAACCAAAAACTTGACGAAGGCTATATTCTGATTAACTTTGACATATTTAAGTACAGTGTCACTTAATTTAAGTCATAGATGATTGAGATATTTTTTTTGCTGAACTGCAGTCATCAACACCAATATAAGGAATTTTTGTGTGTTTGAATTCATAAAATGATGCAAATGGGTCCTAATAGATCCACTTACTGTACTAGACAGAAATGTATGGCACAAAGTTATAAAGAATTGTTTGTTTAGTCGTATAGCTTTTTTATTTATTCGTATTTTAGTACATATTTTTGGGTTTTTTTTTTAATTTTTTAAAATTGAATGTGTAATCGTATGGTATTTTGATGTTTTATTTTATTAATATATTATTCATTGAAATAAACTGATAGAGCTAGCCCGCTCATCGGGCGGGTCTTAAAGCTAGTCATATATATTGTATCTCATTATCATGGAATGGATCAACAAAATCAAATCAAATCATTCTATATCATTACTTTCTTACACATATAGCTTTAGATTAATGTTGTATATATCTTTGTAAATTCAACGTTGTAAGCTTTCATAAATAAAGGGAACGTTTGTGTATATATTAGTAGCTAAGGTATGTCTTAGCACTTTTGGTGGTCCGCTGAATGTTTGTGTATTGTTGTTTATTTCGTGTTCACTAAATTGTTGCTTGTGCTTGATACTTATTTATGATCTAGCGTTCCACGATCGAACAAAAGGTTTGTTGTCATAATTTTCAACAATAATAACATAGTATAATCATATTTAATCAGACCATGTTGTATTTAAAGACATATTTTCTTTAGGGGTTTATGTGCTTATGATTTTTATCATTTTGATCATACATCAAACATGATCTAATTGTAGCACGCTATTGCATATTTAGTGATTGATAAACTTTGTCAAATGAATGAAAGTTCCAATCAATTTTAATAGGTAGTTTCATATAATGTACGAGAAAATTGTTTGTTTAATGTGTAAAAGGTAACTTCGAGGAAGTTTACAGGAGACAGAAGATAGCGGCCTTTGTTTTGAAAGATATCACGTAATTTTTGATCTTGGGAGATTGAAAGTGTTACTTATGAATATAAAGTTGACTTGAGGTTAACCTAATTGCATTATTTAACATCCTAATCGACATGAGTAAAATTATCATTTCATTTTCGATACCCATTCATATTTTGTTTTAGAAAGGCCGATAGCCATTAAAAAAAAATTGTAAGTCCTCTCCTCAACTTTGTTTTTATTTACTATTACGGAGTAATTTGTTGATTGTTTTTGCATTTGTGTTTATTTATATAGCTTGAACCTAAAACTATTGTTTACAAGTAAAATACACGTTTCTTTTTTATGTATTGTCAATCAAAGTAATTGGTGACTGAAATTCACTTACATAAAAAATTAAAATAGGAGAGATAAATTATAGATTGGTTTGGAATTGGATTTGGATTTGGTCACCAATTACTGTAAGTGAATTTCAGTCACTAATTAGTAATTACTTAGGGTCCGTTTGGTTTATAGATGAATTTGAAATTAGATTTGGATCTAGTTTTTGATTTGGATTTGAGTGGGGGTATGAAAATTAAAATAGGAGAGAGAAATTATATTTAAATTATAATTTAATTGAATATAAAAATATTTTCTAAAGATAATAGCATACATAAAAATTAGAGCTGGCAAATCGTGTCTTAACAGGTTCTGAGCGTGCGAATAACATAAGTTTCAAACATGAAAACGACTCATTTAACACTTGGTTTTGGTGGTTTGAGTATGACAGATATACGTTTTATGTATCAAAAAAGTTAAATATTGAACCCTAGAATACTAAAAACAATTATTTAAAAAAATAAAAAAATTTCATAGTACATTTTTTCCCTTAACAGGTCCTAACAGGTACCCAATTTGCCAGCTAAGGATGGTTGAGAAAAGTACAAATGTGTCAGAGTATTCGACTTATACCCACCAAATTCGTGTGGAAAGAATTTTATTGTTGACTTTATGATTCCATCTTAAAAATAGGATATCAAACAACTAATTCTTACTTTGATTCAATTCAAACAGTATAAAAGTCCCCCAAACAAACACGTACTTATAAAAAAGGTAAAATTATTTGTTCCATACTTGCTGGGTTTTGGTTATTCGATCAATAGATTGTCATATTTCTAATTTTCAGAATTATACTCAAGTTAATAAGCTAATCAAATAAGTTAAAACAAACACCCTTTAAACTGGTTGGGATACAGTTGACATGATTGTGTGATTTGACTATTTGAGTATGTGAAAGATGTTTTTTTTTTTTTTTTTTTTTTTTTTTTTTTTTTTTTTTTTTTTTTTTTTAGGTTATGTAGCATAAGATACATGGCATTGAATAATTAGATTTTGTTAAAGAAAGTAAATACTAATCGGAAAATGCAACTATAGGAGAAATAGTGTTTTCCAGACGATTGAGTTGTGTATAAGAGGAGATAATTTGTTGTGTGAGTATATTTGTGTTTAAATTGATTATGTTTTGGTGGTGATGTTTGTTATCATATTACATTATGTTGGTGATGATGTTGAAAACATGATGTGATGGTGAATTGGCGGTAGTGATTAAGGTCATTACTACACCCGGTCTAAGTCTCATAAGTTGAGCAAAAGCACTCACATGCTTGATATTTTCTACATTAATTGCTTGCTATGGTTTTTTTTTTTTTTTTTTTTTTTTTTTTTTTTTTTTTTTTGAGCTAATAAAAATTGTAAGTTTACTCTTTTTAGTTTGTTACACATCAAGTTAACTTAAAAAAAAAGGTTATTAGATTTATGTTGAGAATAGTAAGAACTAAAAAGTAATAAAAATGAGTTTGCTTTATTTCTGCATTGAAATGAACATGAAATAAAAAGGAATAATCAAAGACTTTGAATATCTGAATTTTGTAAAAAAGCATGCATTGCTTTGATTGAAGTCATTGAACTGAATAGAGGTAATGAGATGGCGTGATGTCATATGACAAGTAACTTAATAGACGAAATTAGATAGTATCTAAAACCGAGGGACTGAAAGTGAAATTAAAGTTGACTTAAATAAATAATTTTGTACTACATGATCAAAAGTCATTTTTACATATAGTAAGAGTCTAATGCTTTTCAATAGTGAGAAAAATAAAAAACAATATGCTCGCAATATGTGTATTCTCACCAAGAATTAATTCTCACGATTATTAATTTGTATATAAAACTGCCTGTGTGTAAAAAGTGTTTATTTTTGTGTGTCTCACAAGATTAGATCTAATGTTAATAAATAAATCTTCATAAATGAAGGTAAAAATACTACAGTAGTAAACAAACAAGTATTTTGCAAAAGAGTTCCTCTTAGGTCCAAGTTTTATGACAAATCAAATTATGACCAAGTCCAGACATGATAATGACGAGGACCAGACCAGGCATGATGTTAACCTGGTCGAGGTAAGATTTTAGCAAGGTCCAGGTAAGATTTTAGCCAGGCCCAGGCATGATTTTAACCAGGTCCAGGTAAGATTTTAGCTAGGTCGTCTATAATTTTGACAGGTTTAGGTGTTATAGATTAATTTTGACTTCAATTTGTACAAAGGTGGGTTCATTAGTAATTAAATAATTTTGATTAACTGTATGTTGTTTTGTATCTTCTCCAAAGTCTCCACCAATCTTAGAACCGTAGTATCATGAACGCAATTGTCAAAAGTTCTTGTGCTTTTTTTAGCATCTTATTTTATGATCCTTATTTTGAGGATCAAAATTGTAGTTACACATGCCTTCCTTTTAACAATATCAGAGACTACGAACATGATTAAAGTCCTAGAAAATTTGAATCCATGGGGCTTCAATGATCTTTCAATAGTGAGTAAAGTCTATTATGTAATTTAAACAATCACGTATATAATCTTCTAGAAGTGGAGGTTTCAAATAAATTCAATTGTGAGTAAAGTCTAATTTAATATTTTCATCTTTTGTATGAGATATTATATTGAGATATGTAGTACCTGTTTGTGTAGTGAAAAAGTAAGCGAAAGGTTACTTATAAAAATTACCCATAAAGAAGTTAAAGGAAGGCAAAAACTTATGAAGACAATTATAAATGGTACAATTTGAATAATACTAAAATTTGACAGCACTATTAAATTAATGATAAGTATTGCTATATTATTGGGAGAAAAGTTCGATGTAATCAGATATTTTCTAAAAATTCAATGAACATTTATTTTGGGATAAAATTATTTTAAGTCCAAAAAGTGCTGATTGACTAGTCTATTTTTGTAATTTTTCATAAAAATGTGGTAACAAATAAAAAATGTTGAAATTGTGTATTTATGTTTTTTTGGCTTGGTACATGTCATTTGTGTGAATCCAAAAACACACACACAGTTAATCTCTCTCTAATCCTGTCCCTCACCGGAAACTTTTAGATCCCAACTTCATTTCCATGAAACATAAATCAAAATAACACAAACCCTTCTATAACTTATTAAAAAATCGAATCTCAGATGTGTTCTCTCAAACACAACCCCCTTTGCAAACCTTAACTTACAAGTTAGGGATCTGTAACAATATTCAATTGATTAAAATCTCTTCCTCACCCATCCTAACTCACGAACCATATCTCAAAATCAGGATCCTTAACGTGACAATGTGAGAACAAGATTGAATTCAAGCCATCAACAATAAGGTAATTGTTTTAGTTGATTTTAATATCACGAATCATCTTCAGTTTTAAGTTTAGGATATGAATGAATCATCTAAAATTTTATATTTCTATTTTTCCAAGTTCAAATATGATGGTGAATTTTATATTTGATTACATGCTTGAATGATAATTGATATTGTATTTTAACGAGTTTAATGTATTTCTATTTTTCCATTTGTGATTGGTTTCTTATTCACCTGTCAATGATTGGCTTTTTTAAAGAGTTAAATTTTCACTTTTCTAATAACAAGTACTATATATTGTTATAACTTATACCGATTATGTTTTGATTTTAGAGAAATGATACATGAACCTAAAAATAGACCTAAAAACACGTGGCATCATCCTGATAGTTACAGACAGGACCCACTTATTTTACAACCCGTCAGGATCATGCCACATGTTTTTAGGTCCACAATTAGGTTCACTTTTAGGTTCATGTATCATTTCTCTTGATTTTATGGTTTATGCAAGTGTTTCATATCGATTGTGATGCTTTCTCTCACTTCTCACTACAGATACTCCACTCCATTCCAACAGGTTACGACTTTACGTTTCTTTTTTCGAGTTTTGTTTAGGCTCTCAAAACTAATGTGTGTTTCATATGCTAACCCTATGACATCAAATCATTTTGTGTACTTTTTTGTTAATTTGGAACCGATGCTTTTGGACTTTATTAGAGGTGTTTAAGCAATTGTCATTTGTGTAACATTGGTCATTAGCATATGCCCATGTGTAATGTGTAATTTATTTGATTTTGTTTCATACGAATTGAAAGTTCTTGCTGTTCGGATTAGTATTGTTTTTGTTTTATGCGCCTCTCATTCGCATGTTCTGCCACCAAATATGATGTAGTAATGTGATTATGAAATTTAGTTCGGTTATAGTTGTTGAAGATCAGTTTGTGTATGTTTCAGTATTATAATTCGAATTATTGGTTGTTTTTTTGTTCCACTTTGATCTTGCTGATTCTATTGGTTGATAGAAAACTGTTTAATTAATGTCTCAGTATTTCAAAACTTTGATGCTATATGCTTCCTTATGCTCACGAATTATTTTGTGTGAAATCTCAGGGAGTATGAAGAGGAAAAGAAAGAGTTAATGGCGAAATTATAGGTAATTTACTGCTCTGGTTAAATGATAGATTTATGGACTAAAGATGGTCAAAATGGGTGGGTTTAGTAGCGACTCAAAACATGAAAACTTTGTTGTTATTGTTAATTATCATTTTTGGTTACTTATGAATTGGCTTATTAAAATATCTTTAAAAGTAACATGTCAAAATTGTTATTAAAATAATGTTATTTCTTTTAATCATAGTTGAAATATTGGGTATTTGTTTAACTCTTTTTTGAATTTACTAATGTTCAACTCCGAAAAAAGCGGAAAGAAAAGTTTAAGGTACTTAGGATTATAATATAGTTATTGATTATTATGCTTGATACATATGAAATTTCATAATTTTAAATGTTAATTTCAGGCTGTGGTAACTAAATTTCTTGATGGAGGCAAATTACACGTTCAAGCTGTTGCATATCAGAAAGTTTCCTCAATTCAGCAGCAACTTTATTCTTTAATCATCAAAGAAGCACCTGTGATTGGTGCATTTAATTCAAAGAAGAGTGATATCGTTCTTGATTAATTTACAGCAGATAACACATGGAATCGAGCTATGGTGAGAGTTAATTGAATTTTATACTTCAGTTTCATCAACCCTTATTTGTTTTGACTTTAACATTTCTCCTTTTATTCATGTGTAAGGTTGTAAGCGGTCCACGTGGCGCTATTCAATCAGCTAAAGACAAATTTGAAGTGTTATACATTGATTATGGAAATCAAGAAGCTATTACATGCAACCAGTTACATCCTGCAGATCCATCTGTATCCCACCTGGATTGGCTCAACTTTGCCAACTGGCACTTAAAGGTACTATCTTTGGATGAGGATTATGTTTCAGGAAGCAGCTTTGAATTTAAGTGAAAGAAAGGAATTTAAGGCGGTAATTGAGATGGAGGAAAAGTCAAAGGTCAAGGAACTAGATATGTTCTTTTGGTGACTTTGATTGATGAGAAAGCTGATACGAGTATCAATGCCATCATGCTCAAGGTTCGTATCTTTGAACCTTCTTTTCTGTTAAACAGACTTTATGATTCCGCATAGTTGTCAAAAGCAAATGCGATTGCAAGGTGCAAAGACCCAAAATCTCGCCTAGGCGAGAGGCGCATAAAAAGCGCGGGCCCGAAAAAAAAAGCGCAGGGTTGCAATAAACTTTGATTTTGATTCATTTTGTGTTTCTAGTTAGATTCTAGGGTTGCAATAAGATTCACACTGCATTCTAACACTATCCCACTAACTTAATTGGATTAAAACACTCTAAATAAAAAAAATCCCAAATCGTACCATGAACCCTAATTTCCAAAATAAAACCAAACGTGTTTCTGGGTATGATTGGATCCTTGTATCATGTTTATAACATGATTCTGACCAAAACCCACCCATTTAATCACTCCTAGGCCCAAATCGTCGCTTTTAATGTCTGTGAGCCTGAGCCTAGGGTTTTGAGCATTGGGGGCCCGCATCGCAGGCGAAGCGCGCCTAGGCGCGTGAGGTGCACGCTTTTGACAACTATGTGATTATGCCTATTTTAATTTGTTGTGGCAAAATGGGCCAGGTGAGGTAATGGATCATCAATATGAGTTATTTCAGTTTCTCTCAGGCTTGGTTAGTTCGGATCATTTACTGTATAAAAAAAATAGTTACTCAGTCCAACATGATTACAAGATCATATTATCTCAATGATATAGCAGACTTTATGTAAAGGCTGTTTCAACCTTTTAGAGTTTTGATGAAATTGTTTTACTGGTGAATTCCATAGATGGACTGCATATCTTTAGTGTTTCGGTCGAAATTACATCTACTTTAGGTGAGAGATATAATGATTAGATTAACGATATGTCGATATGAAATTTAGCTAATAGGATGTTTTAGAGGTTGGCCCTCCAATACGGTCATAGTTATTTCCTTACTAAGTGTCATTTTATGTTGCATATTGCAGGTTGCTGATGAGGGGTTGAGGGCGAGGGATTGCTGATGGTTGCGGGTTATTTCGGTTGCGAATATACAACCCAAACCAGCTTTGACTTGGCGGTTTGAGCTATTCATCAACAAGCATGAGGTAATATGCACCTAAATTAGTTTTTGGTTGAGTTAAATTTTTTATTAGATTTTAACTGCTTCCGTTTTTATACCCTCATATGGCTCACAGAGCTCAATGATCCAGTGGTGCAACACCACCAAGTTACTATAACTTAATGCTATGTACTCATTTGTAGTTTAGACTTTGATTGTTGATATTGAACCAAATGAGGATGTGAAGAGAGCAATGAATGAGATCAATGCAGGTAAACTTCTAACCATGATATATGTTGCACATTCTTTTTGTTAGCAACTTTAGCTTCTTTTTGTTACAGATGCATTAATTGAGGTTATTTTCTTAAATGGATTTTGCCTATTTGCATCATATAAATGATCAAACCAAATGAAGCCTGCGGCACCAAACCATACACAATAGAATCCTAAATAACTCATTTTGTGTACCTACTTGATCAAGTTGTCCAATAAGAAAATGCTTTATATGTCGAAATAGACACCACTTAACTTAAGCAATGTCTTAAGTTAAATGGGTCCAATTGGGTAAGTTATTGCTCAATCAGGATTTCAGATAAGAATATGTACATGGCTAAAGTTGTAGTTCATTTCCTGCTTGAAACAAATTAAAGAAATATTGCTACTTACAAAGGCTTCACAACAATTTAGTCACAGCCTATGATAGTTCAATACCATGACATCCAGTAAATGTTTTCGCAACTGTCCTAATTAAGATTTCATGTGTAGAAAATAGGGGTGAGGTCTACTCTTGTGTATAGTAATGGTGTTTGATTGTGTATAGTAATGCAGAATCCCAGTTTGGTTCAAAATGATGGTGACGTTATAGATGCATAATTGTACATATATAATAGACTCATAAAGAGGCTCAACAGTTCACTTCTGTTGGCAAGAAGGTCTGAGATAACCATTTGTAACATTATCTTTAATAAATAAGTTAACCATCAAGTACACGTGCCTTCCCTTATATAGAAACTTCCATTATGATGTTATTTTTTTGAACAAACATTATGATGTTATTGGTCTGCTAATCTTCCATATGGTGTTTAGGCAACACTTGGCTGGATCATGTGGGTATGATTAAAGTGGAGTAAATGGCTTCTTCAATATGATCAACGAGCAACGATCTCCATTGAACAATAAGTTCGGGTTAAACATTAAACAAGAGGTGCAAATCAAATTACTTATCATTTATGCTTTTCTTAATAAGACTAAAATCTGTGCATTTCCATATCGGTTTTCTCCAACTATGAAAAAGTTTATATATTGGATATTGTTGTGCTCCATATTCATTAACTAAAACTAATTGCTCTTTTTATCAATTATAACATATTGATTGAATGTTCATACAGTTACGGTGGCTGGTGTTAATAAGCATTTTGCGTAAAATCGATTATAAAACTTGGATTTTTTTGTAGGGTTTTGCTGATGACAGCCCTAAGGGCTCTGATTAAGAATACAAGTTTTATTATATGATTACAATGAATGATTATGATTGGATGAGAATTTCAAAAAAAGTGGAGACAATCCCTAAAAATACGGATTTACAACCGACACTTGATTCTGATTGATAATTTAGTTTCCTACAACTAATTGTAATAAAAATTCACTTAACAACAGCCCTAAGCAAAACTTTTTTTTGTATAAAGAGAAGTAGCATAAAAAAGACATGAGGTTCATAATTTATGTTTTGTAGTAAGTTGCATGAGGTTTTTTATTTTATTATTATTTTTTAGATACAACCTTGATGATATCTTTTTGTTTATATATAACAGAAACGGGTTTATATTGACGTGCAACGCAATATTGGAGCGGTGGAGAAAACATAGAGCAACATGTGTGTCTTTAGTGGTGTATGTTCTCATGAACCTGCTATGGTATTTAATAGTGTAAAATCTTTGGAAATAAAGTGACTGTATTTTAGACTTAAAAGATTAAACGAAATATCTATCAACATCTTACTTAGAATGGCTTAAAATGTAAAAGATTTTGTGACGATGTTTATAAGCACCTTGAAGTAATAAAGGTAATGTACCAAGTTGATGTACTCTACAGAATTTTTAAATACGATCAAAATGTCCGGCATTCCACAACATAACTTAGTTTTGAATACTGGCGCTCCGGTTATGTGTTTGCGCAACATTGATCAAAGAGGCTGATTGTGTAATGGAACCGGGTTACAAGTTTTGAGAATGGGAATCAATAACATTGAGACAAATTATATCAGGTGGTAAATTGGGCGAGATTTGCGGTATACCTAAAATAATTATAAGCCCATCCGACAAGCACATTGAGGCAAAGATTGTATCAAGCATAAAAGCAATAGAGGTTTAAAAGTAAAAAGCAAGAGAGGTTTAAAAGTGTTGTGTTGTGACAAAAACGGCAAGTACACCAACTCTACAACCAACGGTGTATATAGTAGTTCTTCATAGATTATAAACTATACGTAATTCGGTTATTTTGAACGTTAGGTTTCGTTCAACGTTATTATTTTCTTGATAATTGCATGTTTATTTTATTCATTTTTGTCTCATGGATGTGACTACACGTTCATACTTATATTACTATTAATTTTATCGTATAATCAAATTCTTAAAGCTAGTCGCCCCAACGGGGCGGGCCTAAAATCTAGTTAAGCATATTTTACTTTTAAAGCTTAAATAAATTATGTCATATTATATTATTTTGAAGTATTGTATTAGATAAGCTACGTTAGGCTTAGCAAATCCACCCGAAACCACCCGAACCGACAAACAGATCGAAACCGGACCGAACCGATCTTTTTCGGTTCGGTTTCGGTTTTGTATATTTATTTCAGTTTTTTTCTGTTTCGGTTCGATTCGGGTTTTGTCCGTTTTTACTGTTCGAAACCCGAAAATGGAACCGAGTTATTCGGTTCGGTTTTGGTTTTGATATCTATTTCTTGATTAGGTTCTCGGTTTGAGTTTTTTTCTTTTTCGTCTTTCGGGTCAGGTTGGTTTTTGTCGTTTCGGGTCGCGTTTGTCCCGATGCTCACCCCTACGTGTTGTAACCAATAAGCTATATATTATAGAAGCTAAATATACGAAGAGTTATGATTTAAACTTGGTCATTATACACTCGTATTATTTCGTGTATCAAGTTTTATTTTGAAAGTTACTATTTAGAACAACAAATGTCAACAAGCTACATGTTCTAATAATTATGTTGGAATTACGTTCAACTGAGATTGTGTTCTATTATTATTAAGGAATCATCAAACAAATGAGCTATTTTTCATCACTTTTTTGAATAATTGAATTTTGAAAAAAGAAGACATTGTTGTGATTGAACTGAACTGAGATTGTTAGTCCTTTTTTGCAATAGCCGAGTGGTAGATTATTTTTACATAGTTGAAGTCATCGTAAACACTTATGATTAAAAAAAAAATGTTACAATCACATGATTTTCACATAATAAGATGGCGTGATGTGAGGCTGCACACAATAGTGACCATGGACAACCTTCATTTTCCCTGCCACATCAACTTTCTTTCTCCGACAACCTACATACGACTTTTTGCTATACAGAAAAATATACCACATAAATATTATTTTTTTAATTAATTCACACACACACACAAAACATATGCAAATTGATTGTGCGGACGATCTGAAAAAAATAAATAAATAAAAAAACACGACCAACACACGACCTACATGCCACAGTAAGGGCGACCAACTCTCACAACTCGGTCGACCGAATTGACGATCGACTTATTATGGCTAGCCTGATATGACAAACCAAACTCAAATATATATAAGATTGACAGTAACTTAATACACGAAATTGATGTATAAAAATATCATGTCACGGCAAAAATTATGTGATTGTAACAATTATACCTAAAAAATACGATGTTGCCTTTCATGGTTAACACTTTAGATTGACATGTAACTTAATACACGAAATTGCATAGTATATAAAACTGAGGGACTGAAAGTGAAATTAAAGTTGACTTAGAGTCAACAACTTGCCTTTACTCTTTTGTAGCAACTTCATTTCATCTTCATTTCTTTGTATCTTCTGAATTGACTTGGGGTCAACCTCAATTGCATGTACTCTCTTTGTAACTTCACTTGACCTTCCATTTTGATTGCATTCATTTACTCAACTGGAACTTGCATTTTGATTGCAGCCATTCAGTGATTTAGATTTCCATCCATCCATCCTTCGGTAAATTGCAGGTCATTTCTATTCTCAAATTACTTTTTTTAATATATATTGTTTCATTGCATATCTTATTTGTTGAGTAGTCGATTATATGCCAAAAAAGGGTATTTTTAAAACGAAGCAAAAAGTAGTAATTGTATATAGCCAAAATAAAAATAAAAATTAAGTCAAATATTTACTGAGTAATTGACCATATATGGGTGGTTATACCTGAGTTGGGTTTTGTCCTTGGATTGTTGGGGTGCCATATTCGTAAGTTAGGATCGCTGTAGTGTTTAGGGTCATTTGTTATCCCAACAAGAAAAAAATAATATTTCAAGTCCAATATTTCAACAAGTTTTTGTACACCAGATTTTTACAACAATAGAAAATAGTATTATCTTGGTTTTGTTAGCAATACTAACTAAAAATAGTGTTAAGTGTGTTCCACCTGCTTCATATATATGTCCAGCCCATTTGACCCGTTTTCTTTTTATTTTACCACTTTGCACGTTAGACACAAAACAACCTGCATCAACCCGTTAAAATATATACGGGTCGAAATTGGCACCTCTAGTTCTAGAGCCTTTAGGTAAGGATCAGGTGCTTTCACCACTGATGATAACCAAATGGAAGAAATCAGTATGACCAAGAGTTGAAATCATTAGGTAAGCGTTTGGCCTCAGGGCATTAGTAACAGCAGCACGTGATCTTCAACGCATTTTGTTAATTTCTATAGACCCTCTATAGGCTCCACCTTTCCGTCACCAATCTGTATACAAAATAAAGATCACACACAAAATGAAAACACACAAACACAAAGTGTCTTAGTTTCTAAAATATTCTTCTTTGTCTTCACCAAACTTTAAGCCCCCTTGGGATATCATCAGGGAAAAGGCAATGTCTCAAGTTGAGCTTAATGCCTTCATAAAATTCATAAGCTTAACTTCATAAGCAATTTCAAGCGTAAAAACTAAATCCAAACAGTCCTAAATCTTAATTCACCAAACTTTAAGCCCCTGAGGGACTGAAAGTGAATCTAAGTTGACATGGAGTCAACCCACTTGCCTTTACTCTTTTTAACTTCATTTGATCATTCATTTTTATTGCATTCATTCAGGTACCAAATCTCCCAAAGAATTCCATATATATCCATCGTTAAATTGTAAGTCATTCTATCTCAATTTGCTTTTCTTATAGTTTTGCTCATCTTATAACTCATTGTTCTATCTCTGTATGCTAACTATACTTCATTTCAAAATATTAAAAGTTATTATTTGATCTAATGACCCATAAAGTACTAAACAACTTATTAGTAAAACTATTTGTTCAGTAGTAGTTGGGTATAAGAGTGATTTCCCTTTAGTGGTTTTGGTCTTTTGATCGTTGGATTGTCATACTTGTAATTTCTAGGACCATTGAAGTTAGAATCGTTGTAGTTTTAGATTTGTGTGGCCCGAATTATTGTTGTCTATCATTTGGCTGAAGTTATGTTGTACCCCTAGCCTAGGAATAAAAAAAAAAAAAAAAAAAAAAAAAAAAAAAAAAAAAAAAAGACCCAAAATTCTGATTAGATTATCCAATTTATTCATTTCCCAAATTTGCTAGTTTTTTAAATTTAATATTATAGGCTTCTTTATATCAAAGAGAGTAAAGTGTCTCTTATGTGTTCTAAGGCTAGTGTAATGGTCACCTGACCATCACCTGCACCCAGAGCGCTACATTACCTTTTTAACACACCACCTTTAAAGACGTAATTGTTATCACTTAACCAATCACATAAAAATATTTGACTTTATACAAACATATCTCACAATAATTTTGTTTTGTATCACTTAAAACAAAATAAATGAATTGTTTGGATTTTTTGTTGCATGACCCTTTAAAAAGAAGTATTATTTTTGGTGAAGATATGTATTAGAAAAGTTTGACCCTTGAATTATTCAGATGATGTTATAATGTTATTAGGTGCTATTTTCCACAAAATAATAGTTGAAATTTGACATTGTAGCTTATAATCTAATTACTTTTAATACCGTCTCATTTTATAACTTGTCAATATAATAATCGATCCAATGGGCTATATGACAAGGTCTAAATAACTACACAACTAATTAGATCTTAATCTCTAATTTAATAACCCAAATTTTGGACAGATATGAGGAAAATTAGTGTCCAATTTGTTATTTGTTATCTTCTTTTGTAATTAATATATACTTTACATTATTTAAAAAAAATAAAAATTCTAAATTACTTTGCTAAACTGTAATTTTCATACTCCAATTACTTCCCTCCATGGGATAGATAACAAGGTCTAAATAACTAAACGACTTATTAATAAACCCAAAACTTTATGAAATTCCAAATTTTCGACAGATTTAAGGAAAATACTATAGTGTCCAAATATTTACATAGCATGAACAACAATAGAAAATAATTTAATCACATTTTATGAAATGCAATCATACATTCTTTCTACAAACCCACCTGCCTTTATTCTTTTTTAATTTGAGTTTCCATCCATCCATAAACTGCAAGTGGTTTTACCTTTTTATATTGTTTCATGTTACATTCTTTATTCCAAGTTATATATATTTGTTTTTGGGCAGATTGACGACTAAATATCTTAGTCATGGATTCTTCTACTATTAGCTCTACTCTTTCTGATGCTCTTTACTTGTAGACACAGCTCGATCTCGTTATTGATAATGGCTGCTTCTTCCATTGCCCATCGATGGAGATATGATGTCTTTGTTAGTTTTAGAGGTGAAGATATCCGCAAAAAGTTCATGGATCATATGTTCAATGATTTCAAGCAAAAAGGAATTCATGCTTTTAGAGATGACAACGAGCTGCCTAAAGGAGAAGAGATATATCCCCATCTCTACAAAGCCATTGAAGAATCAAGGTTTTTGATAGTTATCTTCTCCAAAGATTATGCTTCTTCATCATGGTGTCTCAAGGAACTTGTCAAAATACTCGAGTGCAAGAAAATGGGAAAGCCTAAACACGAGGTTCAAATAATCTTTTATGATGTTAAACCGGATGTCGTGAGGAAACAAACTGAGAGCTATGCTGAAGCGTTTGCCAAACATCAAGTTTCAAACAGAAAAGAGGTGGATAAATGGAAGGAAGCTTTATCCATGGCAGCTAACTTATCTGGATGGGATCTTGAGGACATGGCAAATGGGTAAAATTCTTGTTTTTCTGTATTAGTCTTGTAGCTCTACTAAAGCTTAACACTATGTAGTTTCTCTTACTTATTGTGTCTTTGTGGTTAACAGGTTTGAGTCCAAGTTCATCGATTCCATTTCCAGAGAAATCCTCAAAACATTATGTGATGGACCCTTACATGTTGGTGAGAACATTGTTGGCATCGATTTCCATTTCGAGAAATTAAACTTGTCACGCTTCGTTGGGTCACATAAGGTTAATATGCTTGGTATTTGTGGTATAAGTGGAATAGGAAAGACAACCGTTGCCAAAGCTATATATAACTTGATGTATATCCACTTTGAAAGAAGTTGCTTTTGTGAAGATGTCAAAGAAGTCGAAGAAAAACAAAGCCTAACTCAAGTCCAGATGCAAATGATTGGTAAGATTCTGAAAACAGATGATCTGAAGATATCAAGTGTTGGAGAAGGTTCTATGGTAATAAAGCAAAGGATGGCATGTAAGCCAATCCTGCTTGTTTTGGATGATGTGAATAGCGTGAAACAGTTAGAAGCACTAGCAGGTTCACCTGATTGGTTTTTCCCAGGAAGTTTGATTATTTTCACGGCTAAAGATAAACAGTTGCTAACATCACATAGAGTGGATGAAATCCATGAAATGCGGAATTTAGATGAGTGTGAAGCTCTTGAGCTCTTTAGTTTATATGCATTTGGCAAAAGGCATCCTACAGAAGATTTTGAAGAGCTCGCTTCGAAAGTTATAATACATTTGCAAGGTCACCCGTTGGCTCTCAAAATTTTTGGTGGATTATTGTGTGAAAAATCTGCGGATGTTTGGAAAGGCGAGTTGATTAGACTCCAAACATATCCTAATTCAGAGATAGTACAAAAACTTCGACCAAGTTTTGATAGCTTGGCATCTGATCAGAAAAGAATGTTTCTTGACATTGCATGTGTGTTCATTGGGGAAAATAAAGATTTTGCTGCAAGTATACTAGACAGCGGTGACTGTTCTGCAAATGCTATTATTGAAGTTCTAGCTAATAAGTTCCTCGTAACAATATCTGCATATAATATGCGTCTTCAAATGCATGACTTGATTCAAGCAATGGCAAGGGCGATTGTTCGTGAAGAATCTAGAAGATTGTTGATTTCATCTAATGTTTACAATAAGGTAAAAAGTGGCATATGATAATTGTCCTTTATATTAATATAAAAGTATAAGCAATTGACTATGTTACTGTTTATAATTTAAGTCGCATGTTTTTGTTTTTCCAGGTGGCAATAACTGAAGCGGTTGAAGTTCTAGTCATTTCGTTAGAGAAATTTAGTCAGAAGGTTCACATAGATGCTAATGATTTTCAACGTATGAAAAGGTTGCGGGTCCTGAAAATCTATCAAGAGGAAAAACCATATGAGCAGAAACTTGAATTGGAGGGCCATAATGTGATCTTCTCAGGAAAAAAATTGTATTATTTGTCCAATGAGCTAAGCTTGTTTTGTTGGCATGGATGCCCTTTCAAGTACTTACCTTCAGATTTCTATCCAGAAAACATTGTTGTCATCGACCTCTCTTATAGCAACATAATGCAACTTTGGACTACACCAAAGGTATTTACTTGTTCATACATGTGTTTGTGTTTGACACCTAGAGATATAAGAACTAATCTTTTTTCTATTGATATCAGTGTTTAACAAGGTTGAAAGTAATGAAGCTAAGGTACTGCTGCAACCTAACAACCACCCCTGACTTCTCAGAGACTACAAATCTCGAAGAGCTAGATTTTGAAGGTTGTGTGAATTTGGCTACAGTTCACCCATCTATTGGAATGCTTAATAAGCTTGCTGTCTTAAATCTGAAAGGCTGCACACAGGTTGGGAGTTTTCCTGAAGCCTTTTGGTCTAGATGCTGGACTTCAATCTCTGGTTTCATATGGAACCAACAACATCCCCAAAGATCAGTTTCATTGGCAGGTTTAAATATGTTAAAGGAACTGAATTTAAGCTACTGCAATTTAGTACAAGTGCCTGAGAGCATTGGAGGCTTATCAGGTCTAAAAGAGCTATACTTGGCAGGGAACAATTTTACTAGCTTGCCTGGAAGTTTCAGTCAACTTTCTAGTCTTGGATTGCTTTATCTTAATGGTTGCAAGAATCTGGAAGTGTTGCCCGAACTTCCCGATAGTGTATATGTTCTTAGTGCACGTGATTGCACCTGCTTACGTTCAATTACGGGATCAAACACAATCATGAGCGAAAGGCGCAGTTATCTCAACGATTGTCCAAAATTGTTTAAGGTGTCGATATCGGAGACTCAATGTCTCGACTCATCTGTAACTTCCCAAGGCTCTCGATTTTCTTCTTTCCTTCGGTATGCGCATAACAGATGTGGATTGTTCCGTTTGCCAGGAAGTTCCATTTCGAGTATGGATATATATTATGAAGGAAATAGCATTCCAAATTGGTTTACAAATAAAAGTATGGGAAATGAAGTAAAGGTCGAATTACCATTAGATTGGAGCTTCAGTAAGTTAAGGGGATATGGAGTTTGTGTTATTTTTAAGAGAAAACAACCTTACCCACCTTTTGGATACTCTCTGAAGAATTTTGATGGAGCTTATTTGGGAGGATGCGGTCCATACGACTATGAAGAATATTTTGAGGATAAGCCAATAAGAATGGATGAGTCAGATATGATATGGTTGCATTATACAACGAAAGAAATACAGATATTGAAGGAAGCAAAGAATTTTGTAACATTTTGTTTTAAAGAGAATGAAGATATTGAAGTGAAGGAGATGGGTGTAAGACTTGTTTGGGATGAAGATTTAGATCAAGAAGGTGACATTATTGCTAATGAAGTATTCTGAGATGAAAGATGATACCCTTCGGAAGCTCAATAACTGAAGTTGACTTGACATCAATTCCATGTTTTTTGCAACGTTCAGTTAAAGCCTTCAGTAGTTCCTCGAGATTGGATTGGATATGATCAGTACTGGAGCACCTGTGGGTTGCCTTGTAAAAGCATTCAGTGGTTCTATCTTGGCTGGAGTCTGGGGCTGAGAAGTTACAGGACCAATTGCAGAAGAACGGGTGGAATGCTTGCAGTTTGTGTTGGCATTGAGGATGATGACGGTTTGGATATAGATTGAGAAGCGGAAAACAAGTCACCTCCAAACATAGCAGCAGAAGTAATTGCATTTCCTCCAACAGATGGTCTAGGAGCTGTGAAAGATAAGGATGATAGTGGCTCTTGGGGTTTTGGCCAAGCCTGTTAACCCTTCTTACATGACGCAAAAATAAATAAAAAAATATCCACAATCAAATGTAACATTTAGATATGCAGCTAAACGCTAGCCTAAATATAGATTTCGTGTCTAGCTTAACCTCGAAAGTGAGATCGCACCTGGCTCAACTGTTCAAGGGTAGAGACTAGAGAGCACTAACCAGTGCAAAACTCCTTAGGTTGGTATCATTATCACTTGTATCAAAGGATTACTCTAAGGAACTATAAGACGGTTTGGACCAAATTGTAAGTTCTAAGACCTTTATATTGCTTTCAACAAGTTGGTCTAAGTAACATTCAAGTGCGGTTAAACTCATGATCAGACTTTATTAATAGCCCGATAATAGACTTGTATGGTTGAAAATTCACAGATTAAAATGGAATAGAAGCAGAAGTTTAGTTCTTTACACTTGGACAAGCAAGCACTCGAATATGACAAGTAAAACCGCACGTTCAAAAACGACCCAAATGACACAGGTGTCAACTAAAGTACTCGAATTGAGGACTTATAAAGGGTGACTCTGTATTTTATCGCCCCAGATTATACTACAAAAACTCTTTTTTTTTAGTATTATTATTTTTTATTTTTATTTTTTTTATTATCATCCACCACAGATTCCAGTCTAGGGAAAATGAGTAAATGTTTATGCTCGGGAAGGCGCCACAAGCAAAGATCCCTTTACCCAGACAAGTTTCAAGCTATGGGTATATTGATTATTAATTTTAATTAACAAAATTAAGGGTGGGCTGAATAGCATACAAAATAGATCAATCATAAGCAATTCTACAGGATAAATAACAAGCCACAAGTGGCGTGATTGACAAGATGAGTTTTGGAAGATATAAAAGGAGTATGGAACTAACAATCTATGATTTCAAATAAATTTAACTACTAGTGTGTATCCTAACAACAGATCAAGACTCAGAAAATGATATACTCTAAGTCAAAGCCACAGTTGCGTTTTTTCAGGCTTTTAATTTATATATCTTTTTCAAATTGAAAGGAGGAGGTTGGTGATTCAGTTCGTTGCTCAATTTTACATTATCAGATACATCCAAACCGGATTTTTCTTTTTATTTCTTCTCTTTTCTTTTTCTTCTTTTCCTCAATGTTTTAAAAACTGGGTTTAGAATCGACCCGGTCGAGTCACCGGGTTACCAGTTCAATCGGTTTTACCGCCGGGTTAACCCGGTTTTCCACTTAAGTATATTGCAATATTTCGGCTCACCAAACACCTATAGAACCTTTTAATATTCAATACCAAACATACACAAAGCCTAAAAAATTCAATACAAGTCACATAATAGGTTTATAAAACATATATTATACAACACCAGCACACATACAATTCAACGACAATATAAGTTTTAAACTTAAATACAAAAATATTCATTATCACGATTAATCTAAACTTATCATATATCATTGATGTTTTGCTTCATTAGTAAAAAGTATTAAATTAGGCTCGACAGTATTAAATTAGGCTCGACACAGCCATATTCGACCCGACTCTATCCAACCTGACTCGAGGTGATTTTAGCCGACCTGACCATGACCTAGTGAGCAACGACCTTAGCTTTTTCGCTAAGTCCGCCAATGAGTCGGTTCAATCCGATTTAATGAACACTCCTAGAGAAACTAGTAGAAAAATGGTCCATAATAAAAATGAGCTTGCAATGTTTTCCGCATTAAAATGAATACGAAATGAAAAAGGAATAATCAAAGACCTTGGAAATCAAGGAATCATCAACCAAATCCTATTTTGCATCACATCTTTTGAATAATTGGATTTTGAAAAAAATAAATAAATAAATAAATAAAGACATTGATTTGATTGAACTAATATGAGATTATTAGTCCTTTATGCAATTTAACCGAGTGATGATTTTTTTACATAGCTGAAGTCACCGTAAACACTTATAAAAAAGAGTAAATTACATAAATGGTCACAGTAGTTTGTCCATTTTTTCACATTTTGTCACTGGACTTTTTTTTGACAAGGTCAGTCATTAAGGTTTCAAATCGTTACGTATCCGGTCATTAAGGTTTCAATTTCGTTACATAAATGGTCACTGTGGTTTGAAACTTTAGTGACCATTTATGTAACGAAATGGACTGAATCTGTAACGATTGAAAACTTCAGTGACCATGTATATCAAAAAAAGTTCAGTGACTAAATGTGAAAAAATGAACAAACCATACTGACCATTTATGTAATTTACTCTATAAAAAAAAATTGCTACAATTACATAATTTTCACATAATGAGACAGCATGATGTGACATTATAAACTAAACACAAAAACTTATAAGATTGACATATAACTTGATACATGAAATTGATGTATAAAATATCATGTCAGAGGGAAACCAGGTTCAATTCCCGGATAGAGTAAGAAAACAACTAAATTGAAATGAGTGAGTGAAAATTATGTGATTGTAACAATTATACCTAAAAAATACAATGATACCTTTCATGGTTACTACTTTAGATTGACATGTAACTTAAGACTTAAGAGTAATGCTATTTAGGTCTACAATTCATGTCTAATGTATAAATGACTTGTACAATTGTATTATTCATTTTCTCTCTCCAAATTCCCACCGACCACTTTTTCAAATTCACCAATCAAATCATTAGGTATACAAGTAGGCTTATTAATTAGGCATACTCTATCATTTTTCGTAACTTAATACATGAAAGTGCATGGTATCTAAATTTGAGAGAATGAAATTGAAATTAAGAATGACTTAGAGTCAACTAACTTGCCTTTACTCTTTTCTAAACTTCATTTGATCTTTTTATTTTCATTAAATTCATTCACAATCTTCCATCCATCCATAAACTGTAAGTGGTTTTAGTCACAAATTACTTATATGGTAAATTTTCATTGAAGGACTGAAATATATAATTATTATATTCTTGAGTTTTTCTTAAACAGAAAGGAAAAGAAACAAACAAGAAAATTCGTAACATTTTTCTTCAAATATTTTCCGCCTAAATATGGGTGGATTTAGACAGAAACAAAATTACACATAAACTATTGAGTATGCAATAACCAATATAACTTTCAAGTAGGGAAGGCAACAGGTCGGGTTCGGGGCATGTTTTAGTGTACCCGTATACGCACCAATTTATAATATCCAAACTCGTATCCGCCCCATTACCCGCCGGATACCCGATTAATATTATACATCTGTTTTTCGGGTTTCCCCGCGGGTTTTGGTTATCCCCAATTGAATATTATACGGAAAAAATGGTTCAAGCTAATATATGACAAAACTCAAATGATTGACATGTAACTTAATACACGAAATTTCATAGTATCTAAAACCGAGGGACTGAAAGTGAAAATAAAGTTGACTTAAAGTCAACCAACTTGCCTTTACTCTTTTCTCCTGAACTTCATTTCATCTCTTTTCATTTTCATTTCATTCATTCCATCCATCCGCTGACTGTAAGTTAATTCCAGTTACCAATTGACATGATTGAGTGATTTGAGCCTGTGAAATATGTTTTTTTATTAGGTTATGTAGCATAAGATACATGGCTTTGAATGGAATGAATAATTAGATTTTGGTAAAAAAAAAAAAAAAAGTAAATGCAATGGTACTATTATGAGCTTCATAAGCTCTTCTTAAGCTCACAAGCCCAAAACAATACTTGTTGGTGTGAAATAGCATACATAGTTCTAATAGATAGAGATGTCTATAAAAACTGCAAGCTATAGGACAAATTATGTGTAACAGTCATTGAGAGTGTATAACTTACGTGTAACAGGCTAAAACTGAACTGAAGAGATCTGAAGTTGCTGATGTTTCTGGTAAGAGTCGGCTTATCCACAAGAACAAGGTACTCCCATTAGTCGTTTTATTCTACTACAAGTTTTTTCTTTTTCTGCAAGTACTAAATTATGGGGCAGTCATCTGTATCGATCTATGGTGTACCAGTTCTCGTGTTAAAAGCATAAGTGATAAGCATTGCAACAATTGTATCTAGAGTGTTCTAAAAAGATTAGTCCTAGCTGCTAGAAAGATTAGTCCTGGCTGCTGTCACATGTGCTACATTTGGCACGAAAGGAACTTTATATTTTTGTCGAATGTTAGATAGTACAACATGCTAGGGACTTGTTTTGGATTGCTATTGTAACTTAATATAAGCTTATGTGAAACTTGTGTGAATTAAAAAATGATAGAGAATCAGATAGACGGGTATCTCACTGTCTCATTTGAGAGTATAACTTATGTGTAAGAGGCTAAATCTGAACTGAAGAGATCTGAAGTTGCTGATGTTTCTGGTAAAAGTCAGCTTAGTGAGGTTCGAACAAATTCTGGAATGTTTATCCACAAGAACAAGGTACTCCAGTTACTCGTCTATACAGTAAATTCATTGAACACCAATAAAGAAAATGGTCAACTGGTTTGAACCAGTTAAAAGTTGCCTAGAGCATATTCAGCTATTTCCGTATACAAGTTCAGGTTGTTTTGAAACACATGGGTTGTTAAACCAACATTCTAATCAAATAATCCTTGTGGTTCATTGAAGCCATAAGGTATGCTTTTCTTTTCTTTGACTTTATACGGCGAACCTGATCAAATTTTCTTGTTTTGTTTTGCAGTGATAATTTCAGTTTACGGACACAATGATTTCAAGACATTGAGTTGAACATAACCTAGAAATACTGATGATGGGGCTTGTTTCAGATCAATCGAATTGAGTTTGTTCAATCTAAGTCATTTCTACGTCGTGACATCAAGCCAGGTAATCTTCTTATGGGCTTAAGATGTAGAGCTAATCAGGTAATGCAGCTGACCATTCATTTTAGTTTCCAATTTGCAGTGTCCTATAGTGCAGCACATCTATTGATGTACAAACTTTACTTTCGCTAATCTTCTCATACTTATATTTCTGTGCATATAGTTGGTGACCTCTTTATCCATGAAGTTAGCATCTCCTAGGTCCTAGCCATTAACAGCATAAAGCTTTAAGGTCACAGATGAAACCTGTATCAGTGACTCTAAGTTTGTAATTTTGTTTACAGGGTTCCAGTTTGATTATGTATTCGATTGGAGTCATTGGACAACACTAAAATATCAACAGTCACAGATTTCAGCTCCTTCTCATGGTCTTGTAAGTAATATATAACATGTTGATATGCCAAACTCGACTGGTTTCATATGAATGGGTCGATTTGGGATATTCTTATTCTAATGGATCAACTGGAAATTTTGAAGAAAATGAGCTTAGATTAATAGGAAACGGGTCAAACGGGTGAAAGTCTTCGCAAAGTGTATTCTATCATTAATGCAGAAAACCTCCTAAAAGCATAGATTGTTAATAAAATAATATAATTCTTTGTTATAAAGTGCTCTGGTATCCATCCCACACACGGTTACCCTTTTTTACAGCTTGCACAAGCCACTCATTTTGCCACTCTAGTTCTAGTCCTTTGGTTTATTTTTGGTCGATTTCTCTGTTGTTGAAACTAATTTCGGATTCTTTGACTCGGTAAGGGCAGCAGATGCCTCTTGGTCAACCCCGACAGATGATGTACATGCCCACTTGTCCCCCGGTAAGAAAGTTAACCTTTTTCTCTTACCTGTTTTTATAGTTATATCCCGACTTAAATATTTAACTCATCTAGAAAAGTCAATATTTAACTCCAACATATAGATAAAAACAACTAAAAATGTACTCACGCTGTTTTGATGCTTTCAGCACTTTCACAAGCATTAGGATATTATACGAAGAATTGTAAAATCCTTATTTATATTTAAACCCACTTTCAGAGCATAGCATATTATAAGAACAGTATGCAGTAATGTGGATATTGATTGCAATTTTACTTGCCTGTAGCAACTGTCGTGACTATGCTACTGAAAAAATAATAATAATAAAAAATAAAAATAAAATAAAAATAAAAAAAACAAACAAACAAACAAACAAACAAACAAAGTATGCTCTTAAAGTGGTTTTGAACCTCGCAGCGAAACAACCACTGGAATACCAGTTGGCGGTGTACATAAGAGCCAATAAAGGCTCGCCTTTCCCCGGGTGGGTAGCCTGAACAGGGTCTCCTAGGCTTTTTTTTTTAACTGTCATGAACCGCACGATTGATGTGTCTGGATGTTTTAGTAAGTAAGTTTATAGGTTTAATTTTATAGGTGTTGGTGGAGGATGGGTAGGATAATAAAGTGCGCTGTATTGGCGCATATAGCAGTGAGTAGGAATTGGTGTAAGTTGCAGGTGGTTTTTGAAATGACTAATTTAAGAGGATGCGTATGATAATAAGGTGCCTACTGGTGAGTTTAGTGGAAGGGGCTTAGGATAATAAAGTATGCACCAATGGCGTAGAATATGACCAGGAATTAGTAAAGTTTGCCTGTGGCTTTTTAGTAAAGTTTGCCCACTGTGTAGGATAATGAAGTGTGCACTGGATGCGCAGATTAGTATGAACATCTACAAATATTAACAAGTAATGACCAAATTTATAAGTTTCGTGATAACCTTCAAGTCTGTTTCCTCAGTAGTTACATCGTCTGGCACTTTAGCAAGATCTTCTACAAGAAGATGAAAAGCCACTCGTTTTGTAACTGTAACTCACAGTAGCGTTAAGTGACCCACTAGTTTTGTATGATCTTCCAGTTTCACATTAGAAGACACATCTGTATGAGTTTTACAAAATGCTAGAATGAAACTTGTATCAATTGGGTATCATTTACCCGAAGTCAAATCTTCTTTTTGTTTTGTTTTGCAGTGACGATTGATTTTGTGGCGTCAGGGAGCAACATGAGTTTAAAACATTGAGTTGAGCATCAGTATGTATGTTGGAAAGACACTCTTTTCTTTCCCCATAGATATGTTTTGTTTACTTTAGAAGGTTTATACATGTAATGATCAAGATATACTTTGTACGATTTATGATGTATACGTGAAATCATGCGGAATGACATTACAGCTTTGTTTACATTACCTATTTGATACATTCATTTTGGAGTAAACTACATTTTTGGTCCTTGTGGTTGTATCAAAATCTCACTTTTGGTCCAATTTTCAAAAAATCGCACGGATCAGTCCAAAAGTACACGTGGACTTCACTTTTGGTCCAATTTTCTTAGCTAGTTAGTTTAGTCGTTAACTACGTTGCACCGTTAGTCCTTTAACCTAACGGTCGTTAGCAATGTTTGCACCGTTAGTCCTTTAACCTAACGGTCGTTAGCAAATTTTTGAAAAAAAAATTTCCAAAAAAAATAATTTTAAGAATTCGAAAAAAATTCTAAAAAAAAATTTTTTTGACGAAATTTTTTTTTCTAAAAAAAAAAATCAAATAAAATTTTTTCTTAAAAAATTCGAAAAAAATTTTTTGACGAATTTTTTTTTTCCAAAAAAAAAAATTAAAAAAAAATTCAAATAAAATCTTTTCTTTAAAAATTCGAAAAAATTTCTAAAAAAAAAAAATTTGACGAAAAAAAATTTTTCCAAAAAATTTTTTTGAAAAACAAATTTCTAATAAAAAGTTTTCTTAAAAAATTCGAAAAAATTTCTAAATTTTTTTTTGACATACATATTCTAAATTTTTTTTTGACAATTGTCCCGGTTTGACACTAAAATTAAAATGTATGTATACGTAAAATTTTTTCTTAAAAATTTCTAAAATGTATATATACATTTTAATTTTAGTGTATACATTTTAATAAAAATTTTACGTATATATACATTTTAATCTTAGAAATTTTTAAGAAAATTTTTTACGTATATATACATTTTAATTTTAGTGTCAAACCGGGACAATCGTCAAAAAAAATTTAGAATATGTATGTCAAAAAAAAAATTATAATTTTTTTCGAATTTTTTAAGAAAATTTTTTATTAGAAATTTGTTTTTCAATTTTTTTTTTTGGAAAAAAAAAAATCGTCAAAAAAATTTTTTTTTAGAAATTTTTTCAAATTTTTTAAGAAAAAATTTTTTTTTCAAATTTTTTTTTTGAAATAAATTTTTTCGTCAAAAATTTTTTTTTAGAATTTTTTTCGAATTTTTCAAATTTTTTTTTTCAAAAATTTGCTAACGACCGTTAGGTTAAAGGACTAACGGTGCAAACATTGCTAATGACCGTTAGGTTAAAGGACTAACGGTGCAACGTACTTAACGACTAAACTAACTAGCTAAGAAAATTGGACCAAAAGTGAAGTCCACGTGTACTTTTGGACTGATCCGTGCGATTTTTTGAAAATTGGACCAAAAGTGAGATTTTGAAACAAGCACAAGGACAAAAAATGTAGTTTACTCTTCATTTTGAAATAGCATATTGAATTATTATTTGTGTTCAAAATATCCAATTGTTTCTATGGCTAATGATTATTAGCCTCATATTTTTTCACAAAATAATGACGACTTATTTTGTCACTGTTGATGTTACATTTGTGACGACCTTTTATGGTCAATTTGACCAAAATTAGTGACGGACCTATTGTGACGACAAATGACGACCTCAGTTTTCGTCACCAAGTAGGATATGTGACGAGTTTTTGTTTTTAGCGACGAAATCCCACTTGTCACTAAAACCAGTTTTTCTTGCAGTGAGTGTTAGTCCCTTTTTGCAATTTAGCCGAGTGATATATTTGTTTACATAGTTGAAGTCACCGTAAACACTTAAAAAAATAATAAAAATAAAAATAAAAATAAAATGCTACAATCACATGATTTTCACATAATAAGATGGCGTGATGTGAGGCTGCACACAATAGTGACCATGAACGACCTTTATTTTGCATGCCACATTAGCTTTCTTTCTCCGACAACCTACATATGACTTTTTGCTATACAAAAAATATGCCCCACAAATATTCTTTTTAAATTAATTCACACACACACACATAAAACATATGCAAATTGATCGTGCAAATGATCTAAAAAAAAAAAAAAAAAAAAAAAAAAGACCAACACACGACCTACATGCCACAGTAAGGGCGACCAAATCTCAACTCGGTCGACCGAATTGACGATCGACTTACTATGGCTGGCCTGATATGACAAACCAAACTCAAATACATATAAGATTGACGCATAACGTAATACACGAAATTGATGTATAAAATATCATGTCACGGTGAAAATTATGTGATTGTAACAATTATACCTAAAAAATACAATGATGCCTTTCATGGTTATCACTTTAGATTGACATGTAACTTAATACACGAAATTGCATAGTATATAAAACTGAGGGACTGAAAGTGAAATTAAAGTTGACTTAGAGTCAACCAAGTTGCCTTTACTCTTTTGTAGCAACTTCATTTCATCTTTCATTTTGATTTCATCTTCATTTCTTTGTAACTTCTGGATTGACTTGGGGTCAACCAAGGTGCCTTTACTCTCTTTATAAGTTTATTTGATCTTGCATTTTGATCGCATTCATTTACACGAACCAAAATACTTGTACTCAACTGGAACTTGCATTTTGATTGCAGCCATTCAGTGACTTTGATTTCCATCCATCCATCGGTAAATTGCAGGTCATTTCTATTCTCAAATTACTTTTTTTTTTTTTTTATATATATTGTTTCATTGCATATATCTTAATTATAGTAACTCCTTATCAATTTTGAAACATCAAAAGTTTTTATTTTTCGATCTAATACCCCTTAACTAAACTAATTATTAATATTAATTATTATTTGTTGAGTAGTCGATTGCCAAAAAAGGGTATTTTTAAAACGAAGCAAAAAGTAGTAATTATATATAGCCAAAAAAAATATGTCAAATATTTACAGAGTAATTGACCTTGGGTGGTTATACCTAAGTTGGGTTTTGTCCTTGGATTGTTGGGCTGTCATATTCGTAAGTTAGGATCGTTGTAGTGTTTAGGGTCATTTGTTATCTCAACAAGAAAAAAATAATATTTCAAGTCCAATATTTCAACAAGTTTTTGTACACCAGATTTTTACAACAATAGAAAATAGTATTATCTTGGTTTTGTTAGCAATACTAACTAAAAATAGAGTTAAGTGTGTTCCACCTGCTTCATATGTCCAGCCCATTTGACCCGTTTTCTTTTTATTTTACCACTTTTCACGTTAGACATAAAACAACCTGCATCAACCCGTTAAAATATATACGGGTCGAAATTGGCACCTCTAGTTCAAGAGCCTTTTGGTAAGGATCAGGTGCTTTCACCACCGATGATAACCAAATGGAAGAAATCAGTATGACCAAGAGTTGAAATCATTAGGTAAGCGTTTGGCCTCAGGGCATTAGTAACAGCAGCACGTGATCTTCAACGCATTTTGTTAATTTGTATAGACCCTCTATATGCTCCACCTTTCCTTCACCAATCTGTATACAAAATAAAGATCACACACACCAAATGAAAACACACAAACACAAAGAGTGTCTTAGTTTCTAAAATATTCTTCTTTGTCTTCACCAAACTTTAATCCCCCTTGGGATATCATCAGAGAAAAGGCAATGTCTCAAGTTGAGCTTAATGCCTTCTTAAAATTCATAAGCTTAACTTCATAAGCAATTTCAAGCGTAAAAACTATATCCAAACAGTCCTAAATCTTAATTTGGGTGATAAAGTTGCGATACCACTTATTTGGGTGGTGACACTACAGGAAGGACAAAAGAGCATTAGAGCAACAAATGGACAACAGGCATCACAAAAGACACAACATTCGCAAACAGATAAACACGCACAAACTGACCACAAAAGCACATAAGTCTCAGTATCATCAAATGCACCCAGAAAACACCAAAAGGTTACAGCTAATTGGCTAGATTACAACCTGCACTTTGCGGGTACAAATCGCTAAATTAGGTTTTAGCCGGTGCCAAATACCCACGTTGGCTGCAACCACAAAGTCCACGTGGCTACTCCGCCGAGATACGTGAACTGAAAAAGCACCATAAACCAAAAGTGGTAGGCGTCAAACAACAACCCCCACCATGGCTGCAGCCAAAAAGTCCATGTGGCTACCCCGCCAACATACGGGAGTCGGCCACCGCCTAACGCCAAAAATTAGGGTGTCCAGTCAACCGTGTCGGAAGTGGTAGGCGTCAAACGGCAGCAACTCGCAACAACAAACTCGCCGTGGCTACCCCGCCAAGATACGGGAGTCGACCGTCGTTAAGATTTTGTGGGGTACACTGTTTTGGATCCAGGGTTTGATGTATGTGAAGAATTCCAATACAATGTGTATGGGCCAAAATTAGCCCACTAAAAAAGGTGGGAAAAGCCTGCAACAAAACAGCGTCGTGTGTATATTATATATATATAGTAATAATCGATCCAATGGGCTATATGACAAGGTCCAAATAGCTACACAAGTTATTAGATCTAAAATCTCTAATTTAATAACCCAAATTTTGGACAGATCTGAGGAAAATTATTGTCCAAATTGTAATTTGCTAAACTGTAATTTTCATACTCCAATTACTTCCCTCCATGGGCATGAACAAGGTCTAAATAACTAAACAAGTTATTAATAAACCCAAAACTTTATGAAATTCCACATTTTCGACAGATCAAGGAAAATACTATAGTGTCCAAATATTTACATAGCATGAACAACAATAGAAAATAATTTAATCACATTTTATGAAATGCAATCATACAAGCTTCGTTCTACAAACCCACTTGCCTTTATTCTTTTTTAACATTGAGCTTCCATCCATCCATAAACTGCAAGTCATTTTACCTTTTTATATTGTTTCGATGTTTTTGTGTAGCTATCATTTTAAGACAACGTATGAACCAGAGTCACATATTTAGTAAAAGGAATTTTCTTAGGAATTGCAATCTTTATACCAAGTCATGGATTCTTTGTACTATTATTGATAATGGCTCTACTCTTTCTGATGCTCTTTACTTGTGGACGCAGCTCGATCTCATTATTGATAATGGCTACTACGTCCATTCCTCATCGGTGGAAATATGATGTTTTTGTTAGTTTTAGAGGTGAAGATATCCGCAAAAACTTCATGGATCATATGTTCTATGATTTCAAGCAAAAAGGAATTCATGCTTTTAGAGATGACAACGAACTGCCTAGAGGAGAATACATTTCCCCTCAACTATACAAAGCCATTGAAGAATCGAGGTTTTTGATTGTTATCTTCTCCAAAAATTATGCTTCGTCATCATGGTGTTTGAGGGAACTTGTCAAAATACTCGAGTGCAAGCAACTGGAAGAGCCTAAACACGAGGTTCAAATCATCTTTTATGATGTTAAACCCAACGTGGTGAAGAATCAAACCGATAGCTATGCTGAAGCTTTTGCTAAGCATCAAGATTTAAATAGACCAGAGGTAGCTAAATGGAAGGAAGCTTTATCCATGGCAGCTAACTTATCTGGATGGGATCTCCAGGACATGACAAATGGGTAAATTTCTTGTTTTTGTGTAATTAGTCTTGTAACTCTACTAAAGCTTAACACTACGTAGTTTCACTCACTTATTGTCTCTTTGTGGTTAACAGGTATGAGTACAAGTTCATCGATTGCATCTCCAAACACATCCTCATAAAGTTACGTGACGGACCCTTAGATGTTGGTGCGAACCTTGTTGGCATAGATATCCATCTCGACAAATTAGACTTGTCACGCTTCATTGGGTCAGACAAGGTTAACATGATTGGAATATGCGGTATAAGCGGGATAGGAAAGACTACCCTTGCCAAAGCTATATATAATATGATGTATGTCCACTTTGAAGGAAGTTGCTTTTGTGAAGATGTCAAAGATGTCAAAGAAGCCCAGATGCAAATGATTCGTAAGATTCTGAAAACAAATGATCTGAAGATATCAAATGTTGGTGAAGGAATTATGGTAATAAAGAAAAGGATGGTGTGTAAGCGGATCCTTCTTGTTTTGGATGATGTGAATAATTTGGAGCAGTTAGAAGCACTAGCAGGTTCATGTGATTGGTTTTTCCCTGGAAGTCTTATTATTTTCACTAGTAAAGACAAACAATTGCTAAGGTCTCATGATGTGGAAATCTATGAAATGGAGTCTTTAGATTATAATGAAGCTCTTGAGCTCTTTAGTTTGAATGCATTTGGTGAAAGGCATCCCATGGAAGATTTTAAAGAATTTGCTTCCCAGATTGTGAAATATTTGCATGGTCACCCTTTGGCTCTCAAAGTTATTGGTAGATTACTGCGTAAAAAACCTGTGGATGTTTGGGAAGGCGAATTGAAAAGACTCCAAACATTTCCTAATTCAGATATACTACAAAAACTTCGACCAAGTTTTGATGGGCTAGCATCTGATCAGAAAAGAATATATAAAAACTGAAGTATCGGTTTATCTAAAAGCGGAGGACTAGAACTGTAACTTGTGGATATTAAGTTGACTTTTGGATATCAAAACACATGGAGACTTGATTGCATTCATGCCCTCTGCTTCTTAACCCATTGGAAAACCTGTAAGTCATCCATTTTTTTTACACTTTCATCACAAAAAGGCATTAATCTATATTACAGGTCTACATAAGTAAAAATTGGTTCACCAGGAAGAAAGGTGAAAACCAGAGTGGAAGCACTTGAGATGTGCTTGTGCAGGTGTGCGAGCACACGTTTTGTGTATAATGCTATCAACCCTGTTTGTAACAAGTCCAACGACGCACAAAACACTTTCTCATGATAATATTCCAAGACAAACCAATTCATAGTGGAACACACAATGAATATCAAATTTGACTATGCGTGATTCTTGGCATATAAGTGCTTATGTAACTAGTTTATTGCCAATAAAAATATTAAAACTTTAGCGTACATTATTTTTACAATAAGCATCTAACAATCAAAACCAGATATTTATAGTAATCACAAACCAATATTAGAATTTCTAGTCAAAAAATACCATAGATATATTGTAAAGTTCACATGCAATAAAATCAAAGACAAGCAAGTGTTACAAACAGAAACTATCAAACAGGTAGAAGAAAAAAATAACACTACCAAACTCCAAACTAAAATGCCCATTTCTCAGTTTCATTTTTCTCCGTTTGACTTTCTGACGACACCTTAAACGGTCCACTTGACCCAAAGGGAAGTCATCAAATGAGTATGTATGACCATGGTCAAAACCTGCATTACTACTCATTGAATCAAACCTTGCGAAACTACAGTCTTGTGCCGTGCTGCTCATTGAGTCGAATCTTGAGAAATTATCCTGTGTGGAGGGAGCTGCTCATGGAATCAAATCTCGAGAAGGTTTCTTGTTTGGGAGAACCTCGGTCAGTGGCACTGAAAGGCATATCTCGAGAAATTATCAAAGAAAGAATTCTCCGCTCTAGAGTAGTACATTGAAATGTACTGTATTAATTTTCATGCAATGATATAACTAAAAAAAAGATACGAACTCACCTTAGTTGTGTCACTATTGAATCCCCACACCGAATCTACATCATCATTGTTGTCAAACTCAATTTTTTTATACAAACAAAATAGGTGAATCATAACGCAATATCAATCATTCTATTATAATATTATACAGATACAGTGACGTTATTGCTCATGACTCATGAGATAACTGCAGTTGACTTGACATCAATTCCATTTTTTTGCAACGTTCAGTTAAAGCCTTAAGTAGTTTCTGGAGATCAGATTGGATACGATCAGCTCGAACCTGGGTCAGCCGAAACAAAAATGACGGGTCAGTCAAGCCATCCTTAAAACTTACTAAAATCTGTTACTCGGGATCATATGAACTTACTTTTGAAGGATACCATCAGCGCTGCCACCATGATCCATTTTCACAAGTGCCGGATTCAACTCCATCTTCCTCTCCTAAAAGTCTAACAGAAAAATCAAGTTACAATTAATGTGCTTCAGCTCCCAGCTGCCTTATTCTTAAAAAAAAAAAAAAAAAAAAAAAAAAGGAACAATCACAAAAAATAGATATAATGTACGCTAAGCTGCCAGTCCAGTAGACAGTGACAATGCAATGCTATCTCTCAAGCCATTTCTACAATTTTTAGTAGAAGGGTAGACTTACTCAGGCCAACTTGGGTGATATTTTATCAATAACGGGTGGGTCAAACTCATAAAATCATAATAATCACTTGATATATAGGAAGATAATATAAAGACAATCAACATCATATCTGCACTGGAGTCGGAATTCGACCCTGGTCACACGTCTAAACGTACGGTTATGGTTCAAGTCTGGTTTCGGATTTGGATCCTGGTCAGGCCTAGTAACAGGTTTCCCCAAGTACTTTTGCTGTTACGTGCATATATCTAATCCTTAACATTGGGTAGTTCACAGGCATTGTGAAGTGCAAAACATAACCTAAGTCTACTTATTGATGCTTAAATGAGTCAAAATTGTCACATTTGCAGCAGATATCTATGTAGTTTTCTCTACTTTGTTGCAGAATGAACTGATTCTGAACCAGTACAAAAACATGTTTCTCGGGCCACCAATCGGAATAGTTTTAAACATAAAAAAACCTGAAAATTGCTTATGAAACTCCCATCGTTTACTTCATGAATCCAATCAAATTAAGGAAAATTACATAAAAAAAACAAAAAAAAAAAAAAAACAAAAAAAAAATCTTTGAAACTTAATTATAATATTTCAGTTTAAACAAAAACTTACAATTAACTTACAAATGCACAACAGCCATTGATTTCATCATGCACGAAGACACGTCCATTTCACGAGCCACCTGGTTCTTCGACGCGTGAAGCCGTGAACCCACTTCATCGTCGGGTTCGAGACATCACACATTATCAAAAACTCCATCACCTGTCCGAATATCTTAAACATTTCTATCCCAAAAATCAGGTTCTTATCAGCTACAAATAGCGAATTCCAGTCCATGGGTGCATCAGGATGCACCGAAACTTCATTCCAAGTTAGGTAAACGAGATCAAGCTCCCACAACTTCCGAACTGACACCATGAAACCGAACCGACACCAGATACAACCGTTGACCATCACAGGACACTAGCCTTGAGGTGTACTCGTGGACCCTTGGTGGGTGTGGAGTCGTTTGGACTCGAGTCCAGAGACCATGTCCAATGTCATACGCTGCTAACTTATCAGTCTCAGAATACACGTAAAAGACCCAGTCACAAACGACTCCCGAGCAAACAACCCCAAAATCGACTGGTAGCCGTTGAATTTCTGTCCATTTGTTTGACGAAGAATCAAAAATCTCACACGAATTTAAAGCCTCATCCCATGAACCAATTCCCCCTACCGCTATTATAAAGAACCGTCCTCGGTCTTTCACACTACTCGTGTGCTTGGTTTTTTCGTTTCTTGATGTACGTCTAACCGAAATCCTGTGAGGATCCCCATCCGATACTCCACCAATCCGCATCCGTGTCCGGAGTTGACTTTTGATGGTCAAACGATCAGAGTTGGCTTCAAAAACCCCTAGAACGGACTTTGACCTTGCGTGTTTCATTGATGCAACACTCCTCTGTGTGTCTTTCGGTCCATTCTTCCAGAGCTCGAACAACCTCCGACAATGAAAATGTTATCATGGACAGTGGCAACTGAGAACAGAAACCGATTCTTAAGAATTTCTGCCTCAACTTTATGCCATTTGTTGAAAGAAACGTCAAAAGCATATATCTCACGAGAGCCAAGACCATTTGTAACAGTACCGAAAAGAAACAACCATGGACTCGGGTAATACCCTTCTCATCTCATCTGCATAAAACAAGGTGGCGTAGTCAAAGATCTCCATTTCTTGCACACGAGCCGAGTGTTCATTAAGCTCGTCAATGGAAGTCTCATGAAACACAACTCGAGAATATCAACAGGAAGAAACACATGCATTGTGTTGTTTCCGTGTGACTCTTCAATTTCAAAACTCTTTTTCCGATTATTTCTCTTCCACAACCTATCCACTCCATATGAGAAACAATCCACACTCGTGTCGTCGGTCCCACACACAGGTTTGTAACCTTTACCCACAACTTCACCGAACTCGTCACTTGTTGCGGCTCCAACCTTGCACCCTCCGCCCCTAGTATACAAACTCAGACACCTTAATGAAATGACTCCCGTGTCATCATCATCAATATCATCATCCATCACACTTCCATGGTAGTCGTTTTTCAACTTTTGGCTAATGCTTCTAACTAGATGTTTCAACACATTGGAAGCCTCGTGTTCTTTATGTGATGTTTCACCCCTAACTAAGTTGTTCAGGTATCATCTTGCATTCTAAGCCTGGTCATACAAACATTACAAATTAGAATATGATTGCAAAACAAAATCAAGTACACAGGTTTCAGTTGAACAATCAGGATTCAGGGAAATGCTAAGAGATTGAAACTAGACTAGCACAAAAACATGGCTAATTTGTACTCGGAAAGTCAAATGACTAATTTCAAACTTTTAAACTTGCATGGTTCAATATGAAGTTGACACACAGAATTTTCCACATGTTTGCATACAGCACATACTACAGATATGACTTTCAGCGCAAAGAGATATCTGTACATCTTAATGTGGCTGCAGATCAGTACAGCACAGCACAGTACAGCCCGTTTTTACATGTTACCAGGCATGTCCGCCATACCTATTCTGCCACCTCTAGTCTAAGCAGTGTCAGAGCTTACTTGGATTGTATAAAGAATGATAGGCTCAAGTTCAACTCATGGCCTGGCAATATTTAGAACTTAAGTTCAGACCTTACACTAGTAAAAAAGATCGCTTTGTGGCTTGTTTTCTATACTTGTATAAGTTTGAGAAACCATAAAATCTATGAAGGGGGTACAATTACAAATACATTACAACTTAGTTCTAGGTGTCAAAAGTTAGTTACTGTGCACTAAGGGCGTGTTCGGGTGCGTGTTTTGCAAAATTGATTATCTCATATCTAGTGTTGGGATACCTACTTCTTTTGTCGCAACTCAACCATATTAAATGTTAAAATTACAGTTGACAACTTCAAGCTACATGAGCACATCGAAACACCATCTATAAAAAGTAGTTGATCATCTGATATCGAAGCGCAGATCCAAACATGAAACACCCCCTAATGTCTAAGCACCTATAATACAAAACTAGTAACTACAAATATCACGAGGGACTTCAACTTGGCGCACCTTCCTTGATTTCTAGAATTTTATATCTTCTACATATTTAAAAATTACTCATTTTGAAGGACGACAAATAACAAACAGCTTTATGTCATTAACACTATACGGACGAACATAGTACATGTTATTTATATTGTACAATCAAAGTCTAGAAGTCAAGTACCCATAGATTCAAATTTACATAAATCCATTAAAATACATAGACCCTAGTCCCAAAACAGTTCAAACTCAAAGTCAACTAACTTTTTTTTCCCTTCAAAATTAACAATCTTACAAATCATTATCTAAAATACATTTAACAACCCACTACTAAAAACTTATAAACTATTAGACCAGATACATTTTCTCAGATCAACAAGCAAAATCCAGTGTCAAATATAACTTTCTAAAATACTATGTTTTACCATCTAAAGTCAATACTTAACCCAATCAAAAAAGGAACACAAATAATAACACCAAACCCATGTACTCTATCAAATATTAGTCAGCCAAAAGCTTGAAAACTAAGGTTACCAAAAAGAAAAACAAATAAACAAATGAATGTACTAAGTACATAAGAGTAAAGAAAACAAACCTCATGAAGTTTATATTCAAGATTCTTGATTTGAACCCATGAATCAACCCAAACAGATATTAGATCCAACAAAAGGGTTATTTAAAATGGGTCATTTTAGACAGAAGAGAGAGAAGTGATGGATCTCAGAAAAGGTGGAAAAGAGGTGCTACTCATCAAGTTGTCCATGATACGTCCCAAAAATAATTAAGTAGGGTAAATTGTATGAAAAAAAAAACAAAAAAAACAGCTCCTAATGTATAATAAACATAAATCCTACCCTAGTTATATTCAATGTTTTACAAACTGGGTTTTTAATCGACTCGGTCGAGTCACCGGGCACCGGTTCGACCACCGGGTCAACCCGGCTTTCTATTTAAATATTTTTTTTTGACCGAGGTCAACTCGGTTTTTATAAAAAAAAAATTTGAAAAAAACCAAACTCGGTCGGGTTTCAAGACCCGGGTTGACCCGGGGTCACTCAAAACCAGGCGAGTCTAACCGGTTAACCCGGTTTTAGAAACCCGGGTTTTTTGACCCGTTTTTGTGGCCGGGCACCGGTCCGACCGGTTGAACCGGCCAGGTCGACCCGGGTTTGAAAACATTGGTTATATTATCTGAAATCACATTACATTTCCATGCCTCAAGGATTATATATCAACTGCAAGCCACACGATTGAAAAATCAGATACTAGGTAGTATTAAATATGCAACTAAGTTTCAAATATACATGCTAATTTAGGCTTGCTCGATCACTTTTTATGCCTAAACTTACTTAGGGCCCGCTTGGTTCAAAGTGGGGAAAGGGAATGCAATGGAATGAGTGAGGTTGGTAATCAATCCCTTAAAACCTCCCCCCCCCCCCCCCTAATTTACTGCATAATGGTTGATTATCCACTACGGGGTAATTAATTCCTTTGCACTCACTAACCAAGCACAAAATAATGAGTGAGGTGGGCCATTTTGAATACCTTACCCATTCCCCAAACCCCCCCCCCCCTCCAAGCACCCCCTTAGATTTTTTAAGCATGAAAATAAATTTGGGCCTAAACTTGCTTCGTATACAACTAGTTTATATGTTAAAGTGAAATATTTTAGGCTTGCTCGATCAATAATGTTCTAAGCTATATAGTATTTATTAAGCATGAAAATAAGTTTCATGAAAATAAATTTAGGCTTGCTCGATCAGCTATATAATAATAATAATAATTGAATAAGATACATAGCTTTGATCAACTTTCACTAAAGGAAATGTCAGATATCTAGGCTTAAGAAAAAACTCGGTTCCAATCGGTTAGACCCGCAAGGAACCGAACTGGAACCGAGAACCGAACCGGAACCGAGACATGTTACTCGGTTCGGTTCTCGATTCCTTGGATATCCGTTTTTTGGTTCTCGGTTCTCGCGGTTCCGGTTCAGTTCCGTGCGGTTCCAGAACCACGCTCACCCCTAGACCCGAGATGCTTCAAACTCGGTGGGTTGACCCGGTTTAATTTGACATGTGTTCGACCCAACTCGTCGGGTTGACCCGGTTTAAATCGACCAATTTTTCGACTGAAACAGTTCAACCAGTTGAACCACCCGAGTCGACCCGAGTTTCAAAACATTATGTTTAATCCACAAATCTTCAATCTTTTATTCTTTTTCATTTATAACCTATATATTTTTTTTTATCACTATACGATCTGTCGCTATAAAATCTCATTGCTATGCACGGGTACTCGTCTAGTCATAGAAAAGTACGCATTATGCATACAACAAGAAAATTAGGGTCAGTGCATCATGCATGTTTAACGGCCCTAAATAACATTAACTAAAAGTGCTCGTGTGGGCATGTTATTCGCCCACCAAAGACTCGACAATGGATGAACAACACGATGTACTGCACCATGTCTCGTGTTATTCATCTGTTGTTCGCCCCTTAGCCATTCCAATCATTTGTGCTTTTTTTTTTTGGTAAGTGGCTGGATTTTTTTTTTTTTTTTTTTTTTTTTTAGGTTTTTTGTGACACCCAATAAGTGGTATTGGTTTTTTTGTTGGAGTGGAGATTTTATTGGTGTGTTATTTGGGCTAGTTGGATACCCGCGTACAATGGCGGCGAAATTAATATAATTTGATTATAAATATAGTGAATGAATTGCTAATCCAACTCTCCCTCAATTTCATGCCTGCTTAGTGAATTCGTTACACAACACTCCCAATGTATATGTGTTCGTTGTATGTGTTTATTTGGGTTTTTTGTAACTTCCCGCATATATAAAGAACCTCACAATTTTTTACCCATCAAACACCCCCCCCCCCCCAAAAAAAAAAAAAAGTTATAATTTTAACGAATCAAGTTTGTATTGATTTAGATAAAAGTTAAAGTTGTAAAAATTTGAATCAAAATAAACCCATTATAAATGTAAAAAGTAAGCTCATAAAAATATATCAAAATGGATGTTGAATTAAAAAGCACAAAATTTTAGAAAATATGGTGAAATTAGTTCATTAAAAAAATAAATAGATAAAAAGATATTTAAATTTGAAAATAAAGGTGATCTTTAAGTTGAAAAATGACACATGACACTTAATAATTGGAAGTCATTATCTTAATTTTTGTTGGTGTCCACAACTTAAATGCTTTATACAGTAGTATAGAAGAGGATGAGGTGACGCAAAGGTGGCAGACCAATAACGTGTTAAGAGACTATTTAACTAGATGTTTGTTTAACACCTCACAAATATGGTTTTATATTTGTTTAATCAATTGAACCGACACCGACAATAATCTATTGATACTTTTTGAAACACTATTTGATGGTACACCATTTTAAATAGTTTACAAATCTGGTTAGAAGAATTTGATGGTACATATAATATATTTGTGATAATAAGTGTGTCCCCTATTGAGAGTTTATATGTTTCTCATTGTTAGGTTGTGCACACTAGCGACCTTTTAGATATTTTTATTTTGTCTGTCATATCAGCTTTTTCTATCCGACTATATATAGATGACTTTTTACCACACTAAAGCGACCTTCATCTTTCTTTCATTCTTTTTTTTTCAACAACAAAATTAAATTTTTAACAGCAAAATATTATATTTTAATAACAATATTTGTGTACAAACGTGTTAATGTACATGCTTGACACGTGTTAATACTTGTAACAAATGTGTTGAACCATAATCATGCAATAGCCTACTCAAGAATGTCATGGTCACTATATCAACATAAACTGTAAATATGCACGCAAATAACACTTCGACGTCCAATCTTGCAAGTTCAAGAAGTAATTTGTGGGTAAGTGGGAAATGTTATGGTTTTGTGTGTTATCTTGGTCGTCTGCTCGATCGAAACACAAAAAAATCGCCCGACGACCTAACTCGACCGACTACCCACATCAAGGACGACCGATGACCAATTGGGTCAAATTGATCGCCGACCCCCTTAGTGCGCTCAGCCTTAATACTCCTGACTCCTCCCAAACTAGTCAGGTATCATCAACCAAGGGTGTTGGTCAACCAAGCCAAATAGTGAGGGAGAGAGATCAAGATATAAATCTGTGGAGTACAGTGTGTCCCCGGGTCGTTAAGTCCCAACGAGGCGTGCAATTGTATTTTGACGAATCTATGATCGAGTGATTTTGAATGGGAAAAAGATAATGGTGAGTGATTATACTAAGGAAATATAAAACAAAATAACTTAAATAAACTATTTTAATTAAAACGTAAACTTAAATTATTTAAAACATTAAAAAAAACTAAAAAAGCGTACGATTAATTAAAACTACGTTAACGTACGAAATAAGACGTGAATTCTGTCCAATATAAATCCCACGTGAATTCTGTCCAATATAAATCCCACGGATGTGAGAATTATACTTTTGTAATCCAAATGATAAAATAAAATTATTGGAAAAAGAAAATATTTTTTTAGACTTTTTATTTAATTATTATGAATTAAAAACTATTTTAACTAATTAAAAAGTAATTCAAATAAAAGTGAAATTAAGTGAGAAAAATGAAAAATTAATTTTGAAAAATCTAAAATAACTAAAAACTATTTTCTAAAATATTTTTGGATTTTTTTTTATGTTTTTCTGATTTTTATTTGATTTTTCTTTAATAAAAGTAATTAAAAATTGATTAAAAACTAAAATAAAATAAGAAAAATAGCAAAACAACTCAGAAAAATCTGAAAATTTCAGGGAAATTCTAAAATAATATACTAAACCTAGGAAAAATTTAAAAATTGAAAAATAAGCTGAGGAATTGCTGGTTAGCTTAAAAATAGCTTAATGAGAGTGCTTATTGATAAGCACTTTTGACCAAAGTGTACTAAACTTATACCAAAGATGTTTTTTACTCAAATAAGCTCAAATGTAATGAGAATAGGCCAAATGAAACATAGAAACACACTACTGAGCAAAAACAGTTCCAATAAGCACAAATGGAATAAGTAGTATGTAAGCAGAATAAGCCAAAAGCTCAGGAGAGGTCCACACAACTTATTTATGCAACAAACTACTTAAATAGGTCAGTTAAGCTCAATGAATAAGCTGATTAAGCACTTTAGCAGCTATACTAATTTGGACAGGAAACTTATTAAGAAGGACCTACTTTAAGCTAGTCTATAAGCTAATGATAAGCTAATTAACCAAAACAAAGTGCAGATCCTAAAAGCCTATATGAAAGTCTATTTCTACACCTAAAAGCCCTAATTTCTAAGTCCAATTGCTACGTTAACTGTAGCCTACATCAGATGCCCATGAAACTGAAAAACAGACAACTAAGCAACTTGTAGATCTAATTCATTTTCGAATTTATAGTATGATGAGACTTTTCAGTCTGACTCGATTAATTCATTTTCGAATGGTTATTTTCGAGCTTCATTATAATAGTTGTATGTGATATTATTGAATTTTGTTATGTTCGAATGGTTGACCGAAAACCGACAATTTAAAGATGTTCTGATGATAGATGCAGTTAATTAAGGGGGTGTTTGTCTTGGCCTATTTGCTGGGTTTTGGTTATTCAATCAATAGATTGTCATATTTTTAATTTCCAGTATTATTCATTTGATCTTTAAAATTGAGCTTATAAAAACTTCAATAAGCTCATCTAATAAGTTAAACCAAACACCCCTTAAACTAGTTGGGATACAATTGACATGATTGAGTGATTTGAGCCTGTGAAAGATGTTTTTTTATTATTAGGTTATGTAGCATAAGATACATGGCGTTGAATGGAATGAATCATTAGATTTTGGTAAAGAAAGTAAATGCTAATCGGAAAATGCCACTGTAGGAGAAATAGTGTTTTCATGTAAATGACATGAAGTGTGCAAAACTTTCAAAAGTTGTAGTGTTGTGTGCATCAGTGACTCGAAGGAACTTTACGTTAACCTTTTGGTTTCTTGATGCTTGTGCATGTATTCTATGAAAGCTTTATTTAACGCTTACTAAAACGTGGTAAGCTTGGTGTCACTTATAATTAACATTCATAGTGGTCAATTTAATCTATATTCATATTCTTAGGAAACATAAAAGACATAACGCCTCTCTTAAGCTAAATGCAATGGTAATATTATGCCTCTCTGTTTATGTGTATTCATATTCTTAGTCCTTAGTCTATACAACATACATATAGCTTTAGATTAATATTGTATATATCTTTGTAAATTCAACATTGTAAGCTTTCATATATAAAGGGAACGTTTGTGTATATATTGTTTATGTATATATTAGTAGCTAAGGTATGTCTTAGCACTTTTGGTGGTCCGCTGAATGTTTGTGTATTGTTTTGATGAGTAATATATAGTTCACCCTTTCACCCAATAAAGGAAACGTTTGAGGACATATTGTCTTGTGTGTTATGTTATTCTGGGCGACATCGTTGTTTATCTCGTGTTCACTAAATTGTTGCTTCTGCTTGATACAAATTTATGATCTAGCGTTCCGCGATCGAGCGTCAGGTTTGTTGTCATAATTTTCCAACAATAATAACATAGTATGATCATATTTAACCAGACCATGTTGTATCTAAAGACATATTTTGTTAAGAGGTTTAAGAATCCAAGACCATGGTGTTTATTTGCTTCTGATTTTTTGCATTTTGGCCTTTACATCAAACATGATCTAATTGTAGCACGCTACACATATGTATTGAACCTAGTTGCACATTTAGTGATTGATAAACTTTGTCAAATGAATGAGTTTCATTCATTTTAATAAGTAGTTTCATATAATTATGCGAGAAAATTGATTGTTTAATGCGTAAAAGGTAATTTCGAGGAAGTTTACAGGAGACAGAAGATAGTGGTCTTTGTTTTGAAAGCGTGACTTATGAATATAAAGTTGACTTGAGGTCAACCTACTTGCATTATTTAACTTCTGATCGACATGAGTATAGTAGTATTATCATTCCTTTTTCGATGCCCATTCATATCCAGTACATGCTTCTTAACCAATTGAAAAGGTTCAAAAGAATTTAGTACTGACTTAATTTTGTCTGCAAGGGTTAGAACTGTGATGCCCAAAAATCTTTTAATGACAGAAAGTTCAATCAGCAAAAGTCAGAAAAAGACTGTTTAAACCATGTTGGTACATTTTCCAGCATTTATTTCACTTAAACCTGTATCTTAAACAATACAATGTATTCACAAGTCACTAAAAGGCACATCAGCTAACTTTGTATTTGAACCCTGCTGAATGTTTGTTCTGCACGTAAATGGCATTTCATCAAGTTTAGTGCATAATTCATCATCTGTTAGTTAGTAGTATGTATGAATGTGTGATCAAGTTTGTCATATTAAAATTAGGTGAAGTTTTGCGTGATAAGACTCTACAGAATCATACATTAATTTTTAGGAGGCTATATAGATTATAAATACACTTTGGGTGACTTTTGGGACATATTAAACTTCATTTCAGCGGTAAGCCAGTAGCAATACCAGACATTCCTTAAAAATAAACTGATCCTTTGTTAGATGTACTTTGACTTTTGTGGTCAAAGTTGTTACTATGTCAAAGCTCAAATTGTTGACATATAGCGAAAGGGGTAGTGTTTTATTAGATTTTGTTAAAATTATATCTACTACAAAGTTGTGAATAATCACAAAAGCGTCAACTAATAAACAAATTGTGTTCTCGCGTCTGGACCTAAACAAAATTTAAATAAACAGAAAAATCTTGAAAGATATGAGTTTGGTTTAATGTTAACAGTGTGAATGTCGGCTAAACTCTGAGTTTGGTTTTTGGTTTTTAGTAAAGAAATTTCCTAAACAAAGTTTAAACAATTCTCAGTTTGGTTTTTGGTAGACATAATCAGTCTTTTAGTCAAGACTCCTCAATAAGACTGATCCAGTCCTAGCCTAGACATGGTTTTTATGCATTGATATAATCTTTGAAAAAAATGATTTAAAGGTTTTTTTTTTTTTTTTTTTTTTTTTTTTTTTTTTTTTTTAGAAAAGCAATAACATTTATAGAACCCCACAAATAAGCCAAAATTACAATACATGGCTATTGTTGTAATGATTTAAAGGTTTTTATAAGATATATTTTCATACATAATCTAAGTTGTTGAATTACTGCTCCACTTTTAAAGGTTTTCTTAATGTATGCACATTCTGGTTTTGTATGTAGAATCTTGAAAACTTCAATATGTTAAAACATGTTAAACAAAGCGGGTTTTAAAAAAGGACCACTCAAAATCGGGTTGCTCACTATGCCTGACATAGTTGTATCATTGCACCACTATAAAAGCCGCTCGACTCAACCCAACCCCATAGTCAGCCAACTTGTTTGACCCGTTGTATAAAGTGACCCATTTTGATTCTAATCTGTTTTGAGATGCTACCAAATCCTAAATCATTAATCCTATAATTTTTGGTTTTCTTTCTCATTAGTTAGGAGCTAGCTTGTTGAAGACAAAAGATCGGAGAAGCTAGCTTTCAATGATATTTTGTAAACAACTAAACATACTTAGAAATTGCTTTGAAAGTGTTATTTGAGTATCGGAGGTTTAATTAGTGTAGTATGAAATTGCTACAGATTTGAGTATCTAAAGTACATGAAGCATGATGTTGCTATGAAATTGTATGCGCAGAATTATGCTGCAAAATTTGTTTTAAAATGTAAAATTATCAAAATAGTGACACTCAAAGGCGTGTAGAAGTTTGCAATGTGTTTATGATTAAAGCAGCACTAGTTAAAGCGTGTGCTTTTCAAAATTTGCGACAGTTCTTAGAGCGTGTCTTTTGAAGCTTTTTCATTTTAAAAAGCGTGGACTTTTGGATCAAATTTTCCAAGTGACAATTAACTTACTTTCTCCACGCTCTAAGATGTCGTACATTTTGTGACGCCAAGTATTTCCACGCTATCCTCATGCGTGTACTTTTAGTTTTAACACACCAAAAAAACATGGAAATATGCCCCAACCAGTGTGTATTATTACACCATTTGCTGTAGGTCCTATACATCAAACATGGTCTAACTGTAGCACGCTACACACATATATTGAACCTAGTTGCACATTTAGTGATTGATGAACTTTGTCAAATGAATGAAAGTTTCATTCATTTTAATAAGTAGTTTCATATAATTATGCGAGAAAATTGATTGTTTAATGCGTAAAAGGTAATTTCGAGGAAGTTTACAGGAGACAGAAGATAGTGGTCTTTGTTTTGAAAGCGTGACTTATGAATATAAAGTTGACTTGAGGTCAACCTACTTGCATTATTTAACTTCTGATCGACATGAGTATAGTAGTATTATCATTCCTTTTTCGATGCCCATTCATATCCAGTACATGCTTCTTAACCAATTGAAAAGGTTCAAAAGAATTTAGTACTGACTTAATTTTGTCTGCAAGGGTTAGAACTGTGATGCCCAAAAATCTTTTAATGACAGAAAGTTCAATCAGCAAAAGTCAGAAAAAGACTGTTTAAACCATGTTGGTACATTTTCCAGCATTTATTTCACTTAAACCTGTATCTTAAACAATACAATGTATTCACAAGTCACTAAAAGGCACATCAGCTAACTTTGTATTTGAACCCTGCTGAATGTTTGTTCTGCACGTAAATGGCATTTCATCAAGTTTAGTGCATAATTCATCATCTGTTAGTTAGTAGTATGTATGAATGTGTGATCAAGTTTGTCATATTAAAATTAGGTGAAGTTTTGCGTGATAAGACTCTACAGAATCATACATTAATTTTTAGGAGGCTATATAGATTATAAATACACTTTGGGTGACTTTTGGGACATATTAAACTTCATTTCAGCGGTAAGCCAGTAGCAATACCAGACATTCCTTAAAAATAAACTGATCCTTTGTTAGATGTACTTTGACTTTTGTGGTCAAAGTTGTTACTATGTCAAAGCTCAAATTGTTGACATATAGCGAAAGGGGTAGTGTTTTATTAGATTTTGTTAAAATTATATCTACTACAAAGTTGTGAATAATCACAAAAGCGTCAACTAATAAACAAATTGTGTTCTCGCGTCTGGACCTAAACAAAATTTAAATAAACAGAAAAATCTTGAAAGATATGAGTTTGGTTTAATGTTAACAGTGTGAATGTCGGCTAAACTCTGAGTTTGGTTTTTGGTTTTTAGTAAAGAAATTTCCTAAACAAAGTTTAAACAATTCTCAGTTTGGTTTTTGGTAGACATAATCAGTCTTTTAGTCAAGACTCCTCAATAAGACTGATCCAGTCCTAGCCTAGACATGGTTTTTATGCATTGATATAATCTTTGAAAAAAATGATTTAAAGGTTTTTTTTTTTTTTTTTTTTTTTTTTTTTTTTTTTTTTTTAGAAAAGCAATAACATTTATAGAACCCCACAAATAAGCCAAAATTACAATACATGGCTATTGTTGTAATGATTTAAAGGTTTTTATAAGATATATTTTCATACATAATCTAAGTTGTTGAATTACTGCTCCACTTTTAAAGGTTTTCTTAATGTATGCACATTCTGGTTTTGTATGTAGAATCTTGAAAACTTCAATATGTTAAAACATGTTAAACAAAGCGGGTTTTAAAAAAGGACCACTCAAAATCGGGTTGCTCACTATGCCTGACATAGTTGTATCATTGCACCACTATAAAAGCCGCTCGACTCAACCCAACCCCATAGTCAGCCAACTTGTTTGACCCGTTGTATAAAGTGACCCATTTTGATTCTAATCTGTTTTGAGATGCTACCAAATCCTAAATCATTAATCCTATAATTTTTGGTTTTCTTTCTCATTAGTTAGGAGCTAGCTTGTTGAAGACAAAAGATCGGAGAAGCTAGCTTTCAATGATATTTTGTAAACAACTAAACATACTTAGAAATTGCTTTGAAAGTGTTATTTGAGTATCGGAGGTTTAATTAGTGTAGTATGAAATTGCTACAGATTTGAGTATCTAAAGTACATGAAGCATGATGTTGCTATGAAATTGTATGCGCAGAATTATGCTGCAAAATTTGTTTTAAAATGTAAAATTATCAAAATAGTGACACTCAAAGGCGTGTAGAAGTTTGCAATGTGTTTATGATTAAAGCAGCACTAGTTAAAGCGTGTGCTTTTCAAAATTTGCGACAGTTCTTAGAGCGTGTCTTTTGAAGCTTTTTCATTTTAAAAAGCGTGGACTTTTGGATCAAATTTTCCAAGTGACAATTAACTTACTTTCTCCACGCTCTAAGATGTCGTACATTTTGTGACGCCAAGTATTTCCACGCTATCCTCATGCGTGTACTTTTAGTTTTAACACACCAAAAAAACATGGAAATATGCCCCAACCAGTGTGTATTATTACACCATTTGCTGTAGGTCCTATACATCAAACATGGTCTAACTGTAGCACGCTACACACATATATTGAACCTAGTTGCACATTTAGTGATTGATGAACTTTGTCAAATGAATGAAAGTTTCATTCATTTTAATAGGTAGTTTCATATAATTATATGAGAAAATTGATTGTTTAATATGTAAAAGGTAATTTGGAGGAAGTTTACAGGAGACAAAAGATAGTGGTGTTTGTTTTGAAAGAAATCATGTACGTAATTTCTAGAGCCATTCATATAAAGTTGACTTTAGGTCCCACCTACTTGCATTATTTAACTTGTGATCGACATGAGTAAAGGAGAATTATCATTTCATTTTCGATAGCCATTCATATCCTGTGCTTTATTCTTAACCGATCCTAAAAATTGTAAGTCCTCTCCTCAACTTTGTTTTTATTAATGAATTTGTTTATTTATAGCTTGGACCTAATACGATTGTTTAAAAGTAAGTTGCATTATTTTAATGTGACGTGAGTAGAATGATCCTCCATTGTTTATTGTAGTTCTGAAAACCGTAAGTCATCAACTTTTTTTGTACTTTTTATTTGTTTATTCCCTTACTCTAACTTAGGTGCTTTTTATAAATCATATTTCTAAATGATTTCAGTTTTAATCAGGATTCTATTTGATTTGATGAGGTTCGTTATTAGATTAATGGTTCGTTATTAAATTTCATAAGCTTAAATTGATCAGTAGGGGTTGAATACTAGCTCAAATATAACTACAGATAGAATTATATAGACTTGGAGACTTTTGAGTCAACTTAATTATGCTATTGATCCAGCCATCTATGTTTTGAAGTTGAAAATTTCAATAAAAGCTTCATTAATCAATAATCATCTGTTTTAAATTCTCAAACAACAAAACTACAGACTTTGAGACTTTTGTCGAGTCAACTTATGTTATTGATCGAGCCATCTATGTTTTGGAGTTGAAAATTCTAATGAAAGCTTCACTAATTGATAATCATCTATTTTTAATTTTCAGACAACCTAGTACATCTTTATCACTTAATTTATTATATTATAAAGTTTTCATTCTTCATATAAGTTTAGTTTTTATAAAAAGAATCACTAAACGTTTATTAAATCCTTTGATTCAATTTGTTAATTTACCTTTTAACATTTTTTATACAATATCCATCAAGCAATTATCAACCCAGCAGTATTTTTTTACCAATAAGCATTCCGAGGCTATTAATTATGTAAATTTTTACATAGTATACTAGTCTAAGCTAACGAGAGAAAAAGTGATGTTTGCCTATATTTGCATTATAACATGTAGCTTAATACAAGAAATTGCATATCGTCTAAAAAGTGAAAGACTTGAAGTGCAATATAAGTTAACTTGGAGTCAACTCACTTGTCTTTACTCTTTTTAACTACACTTTCATGCATAGGTAAAGAATTAAGATCCTCTAAAGTTGGATTTAACATAATATGTCATTGTCATGTTGACCAATCATTAACAAGTTAAATGGATCAATGTTTTTCTTAATAGAAATTAAGAGTCCACTTGTGTTTTTTACCTCTCACAATACACACAACACGAACTATCATGTTGATAACAACTTGAGATGATCTTTATCCAACTCAAATACATATAAGATTGACATGTAACTTAATACTCGAAATTGCATAGTATCTAAAACTGAAGGACTGAAAGTGAAACTAAAGTTGACTTAGAGTCAACCAAGTTGCCTTTACTCTTTTCTAAACTTCATTTTGATCTATTCATTTTCATTGCATTCATTCACAATCTTCCATCCATCCGTCAACAACTGTAAGTTAATTTCAGTCACCAATTAATTGTATAGTTGTAGTTTTAAATTATCCTTGTATATTTATTTCAAATTTATAGTTTGATGAGACTTTTGAGTCTGACTCGATTAATAGTATTAGGATTTCCAATGCTTATTTTCGAGCTTCATTATACTTGTATATGTGATATTATTGAAGTTTGTTAGTTTTGGTTGACCGAAAACCGACAATTTACAGATGTTCTGATGATAGATGCTGTTAATTAAGGGGGTGTTTTTCTTGGCCTATTTGATGGGTTATGAGCTTATATAAGCTATATCCTCAAGTTAATAAGCTCACGAGCCATTAAAAATGAGCTTATAAAAAGTTCAATAAGCTCATCTAATAAGTTAAAACAAACACCCCTTAAACTAGTTGGGATACAATTGACATGATTGAGTGATTTGAGCCTGTGAAAGATGTTTTTTTATAAGGTTATGTAGCATAAGATACATGGCGTTGAATGGAATGAATAATTAGATTTTGGTAAAAAAAAAAGTAAATGCTAATCGGAAAATGCTACTGTAGGATAAATACTGTTTTCGTGTAAATGACATGAAGTGTGGAAAACGTTCAAAAGTTGTAGTTTTTTGTGGTAATATTATGCCTCTCTGTTTATGTGTATAATAGTTTGTTTTCAAGAGAGATGACTGTCTATTTATGTGATGTTTCCACTATCTATGTTTTGTCTTTGTTTTTTTTAACAGTTAACTTAATAAACAATTAGCATGCTTGTTCTGCCTACATGTTACATGGTATAACACAAAAGCGCTCACATGTTTGATTGTTCTATGCTACTTAGTCATGGATTCTATGGTACTAATTAATTGTTTCAATTTTATTTTCATTTTTTTTTGAAAACGTTTACTGTACTTGTGAACGCAGCTTGATCTCAATATTGATAATGGCTACTACGTCAATTCCTCATCGGTGGAAATATGATGTCTTCGTAAGTTTTAGAGGTGAAGATATCCGCAAAAGCTTCATAGACCATCTGTTCAACGACTTCAAGCAAAAAGGAATTTATGCTTTTAGAGATGATAGAGAATTGCCTAAAGGAGAAGAGATATCTCCTCATCTGTACAAAGCCATTGAAGAATCGAGGTTTTTGATTGTTATCTTCTCCAAAAATTACGCTTCTTCATCATGGTGTTTGAGGGAACTTGTCAAAATACTCCAATGCAAGCAAATGGGAAAGCCTAAACACGAGGTTCAAATACTCTTTTATGATGTTAAACCTGACGTGGTTAGGAAACAAACGGGAAGCTACGCCGAAGCATTTACCAAACATCAAGTTTCAAATAGACCAGAGGTCGATAATTGGAAGGAAGCTTTATCCATGGCGGCTAACTTATCTGGATGGGATCTCGAGGACATGACAAATGGGTAAATTTCTTGTTTTTGTGTAATTAGTCTTGTAGCTTAACACTATGTAGTTTCTCTTACTTATTGTGTCTTTGTGGTTAATAGGTATGAGTACAAGTTCATCAATTGCATCTCCAAAGACATCCTCATAAAGTTATGTGACGGGCCCTTACATGTTGGTGAGAACCTTGTTGGCCTAGATTTCCAATTAAACAGGTTAAACGTGCTACGCTTCGTTGGGTTGGATAAGGTTAAGATGATTGGAATATGTGGTATAAGCGGAATAGGAAAGACGACCCTTGCCAAAGCTATTTATAACTTGATGTATATCCACTTTGAAGGAAGTTGCTTTTGTGAAGATGTCAAAGAAGTCACAAAACGACAAGGCATAATTCAAGTTCAAATGCATTTGATTAATAAGATTCTGAAAACAGAAGATTTGAAGATATCATGTGTTGGTGAAGGTTCTACAGTCATAAAGCAAAGGATGGCATGTAAGCCGATCCTGCTTGTTTTGGATGATGTGGATCATCGGGATCAGTTGAATGCGCTTGCGGGTTCAGCTAGTTGGTTTTGCCCAGGAAGTTTGATTATTTTCACAGGTAAAGATAAACAGTTGTTAAGATCTCATAGAGTGGATGAAATCCAGGACATGGACTTTCTATATGAGGATCAATCTTTAGAGCTCTTCAGTTCCTATGCGTTTGAGGAAAAATATCCTTCTACGGGCTTCCAAAAACTTGCTCTAGAAGCTGTGAACTATGTGCAAGGTCACCCTCTAGCTCTCATAGTTTTAGGTCGTTTCTTATATGGCAAAACTGTGCGTGAGTGGGTTAGTGAACTGAATAGGCTCAAGTTACATCCCAATGAAGAGATACAACAAGTGCTTCGTTTAAGTTATGATGGGCTAAACTACCAGCAGCAAAATATCTTACTTGATATCGCATGTTTATTCATTGGAGAAAACAGTGAAGTTGTAGCAAGCATACTAGATGGCTGTAACTTTTTTGCAGATTCAAATATGAAAGTTCTGGTTGATAGGTCATTAATTACGATCTGTAGTGACATGTCACTTCAAATGCATGACTTGATTCAAGCAATGGCAAGGGCGATTGTTCGTGAAGAATCTAGAAGATTGTTGATTTCATCTAATGTTTACAATAAGGTAAAAAGTGGCATATGATAATTGTCCTTTATATTAATATAAAAGTATAAGCAATTGACTATGTTACTGTTTATAATTTAAGTCACATGTTTTTGTTTTCCCAGGTGGCAATAACTGAAGCGGTTGAAGTTCTAGTCATTTCGTTAGAGAAATTTAGTCAAAAAGTTCACATAGATGCTAATGATTTTCAGCGTATGAAAAGGTTGCGGGTCCTGAAAATCTATCAAGAGGAAAAACCATATGAGCAGAAACTTGAATTGGAGGGCCATAATGTGATCTTCTCAGGAAAAAAATTGTATTATTTGTCCAATGAGCTAAGCTTGTTTTGTTGGCATGGATGCCCTTTCAAGTACTTACCTTCAGATTTCTATCCAGAAAACATTGTCGTCATCGACCTCTCTTACAGCAACATAATACAACTTTGGACTACACCAAAGGTATTTACTTGTTTATACATGTGTTTGTGTTTGACACCTGGAGATATAAGGACTAATCTTTTTTCTATTGATATCAGTGTTTAAGAAGGTTGAAAATAATGAAGCTAAGGTACTGCCGCAACCTAACAACCACCCCTGACTTCTCAGAGAGTACAAATCTTGAAGAGCTAGATTTTGAAGGTTGTGTGAATTTGGCTACATTTCACCCATCTATTGGAATGCTTAATAAGCTTGCTGTCTTAAATCTGAAAGACTGCCCACGGGTTGGGAGTTTTCCTGAAGCCTTTTGGTCTAGATGCTGGACTTCAATCTCTGGTTTCATATGGAACCAACAACATCCCCAAATATCATTTTCATTGGAAGGTTTCCATATGTTGAAGTATGTGAATTTCAGCTACTGCAATTTAGTACAAGTTCCTGAGAGCATTGGAGGCTTATCATGTCTAGTGAGTCTACACTTGAAAGGGAACAATTTTACTAGCTTGCCTGGAAGTTTGAGTCAACTTTCTAGTCTAGATTATCTTGATGTTAATGGTTGCAAGAAGCTGGAAGTGTTGCCCGAACTTCCACCTAGCTTACTAGAAATTGATGCATCTGATTGCACCTCCTTAAGAGAAGTGTCGGGAAGTTTGAGTGAACTTTCTGATCTTCAAAAGCTTTATGTTAGTGGTTGCAAGAAGCTGGAAGTGTTGCCCGAACTTCCACCTAGCGTATGGAGAATTAATGCATCTGATTGCACCTCCTTATGTTCAATTACAGGATCAAACCCAATCATGAGCGAAAGGTACACTTATCTCAAGAATTGTCCAAAATTATTTAAGGTGTTGACATCGGAGACTCAATGTCTCGACTCATCTGTAACTTCCAAAGGTTCTCGATTTTCTTCTTTCCTTCGGTATGCGCATAACAGATGTGGATTGTTCCGTTTGCCCGGAAGTTCCATGAAGAATATGAATATATATTATGATGGAAATAGTATTCCAAATTGGTTTACAAATAAAAGTTTGGGAAATCATGTAAAGGTTGAATTGCCATCAGATTGGAGCTTCAGTAAGTTAAGGGGATATGGAGTTTGTGTTGTTTTTAAGAGAAAAAAACCTTCCACATATTTTGGATACTCTGTAAACAACTTTGATGGAGCTTATTTGGGAGGATGCAATCCATGGTACTATGGGCAATATTTTGAGGATAAGCCAATAAGAATCGATGAGTCAGATATGATATGGTTGCATTATACGACAAGTGAAATATGGAGATGGGAGAAAGCAAAGAATTTTGTAACATTATGTTTTAATGAGAGTGAAGGAATTGAAGTGAAGGAGATGGGTGTAAGAGTTGTTTGTGATGAAGATTTAGATCAAGAAGCAGACTTGATTATGTTCCAAGACCTCACAACTCTATCACAGCATGGTGGGGTCTTGTGCCTGTTTGAGAACTATGGAGAAATCTACTGGACATGGTAGGTTAAATTATTTATATGTCCCCTGTAGATTTTGTAATTTTTATTTGGTCTTGTTATTAGCCACAATAATCTTTGATAAATCCATGTAGGAGACACCCACCATGTGTTTGATGAAATGCATGAGTAGAAATCATTTGCTATTTACTCTACAGCCTGTTTGTAGATTTTTTTGGATTTTACGATGTAGAAATCCTTGCTGTAGTTTATGTCTTTGGAAATTAATATCGTAGCAATTACGTGACTGGTATGGTATCACGTTAAAACATGCACCATCTTTGGAAAGTGTGCTCTTTCCGGTGCCAGATCAACCAACATTTGAGACAACATGTTTATTGTTTGTTATAAAAACTTGACATTTGTTTTGATTGCTGAAAACGCTCTTCTTTGATACCAGCCTTCTGCATCTGTTCTTTGTTGCACTAGTAGCTTAAGATCAATTCCTTGAGTTAGCTGCCCGGACATGTTACATGTGTTTCGACCCATTTACATACGGGTCAGATTTCAACCTGTTTCCCAGATATATATACATCTTTTCACATTCAAAAGAGGCACATAAGCGATATTGACTTTGGTTCAAAAGATTACTCATCGCCAGTATTAACCACCGCTTATGTTCCAAGATTGCCTTTCCCTTATCCTTGGTCTACACCTTCTTTGTACCTGGGTCCTGAGGCAAACACCGAAAGACATATACACCTAGGTTTTTACCTTATGCATCACTTCACCTGCAAACTTCCCCATCACTTCATTCAAAAGAAATGCCAACAAGGATCTATGTAAATATAGTTTCATATGAGCGAATGAACTTGTAAGTTATCTACCTTTAAATAATACATTTGAATGAACTTCTAGGTCAATCTTCAATAAATTTGTATGTTTTCTAGGTCGTTTCTTTAATTGATTCTGCTTGTGTTTAAAAGCAAATATGAACCTGTTCTGTACTATTTGATCTGTTAGTTTACTTGTAACAACTTTTTACCTAGTGACCCATTTTCTTGCACTAACAAGTTCAAGAAGCTGTAAACTTGGTTCTTTTATTGAGAATAGGAAAAAATCTGTAGAGGACTCTTGAAACATATATACCTTACGCAAAATTTTGTGTTTACACTGGTTGAACTGTCCAGATATTGTTATATTCGTGAAAAAGTGAAAAAGTGAAATTTTTGAGATTTAACACAAATAATATGAAAATACAAGTAAAAACAAGTAATCATGCAAAGGGTACAAGTAATTCAAGCAAATGAAAACTAAGAACGTAACTACAAATTAAAAACGTAAAAATATAACGTAATTAAATCAACTAAAATGCAAATCTAAGGCTAAACTAAACCTATGGGTGCAAAATAAATTTTCTAAAGTCCTAAATAATAAAAGAAAAATATTTTTTTTGATTTTTTATTTATTTATTATGAATTAATTTCTATTTTTGAATTATTAAAAATGACTAAAAATAAAAATAATTGTGAAAAGTGACTAGAAAAATACAAATTAACTTTTGAAAAACCTGAAAATCCTAAAAGTAATTTTCTAAACTATTTTTATTTTTTTTATTGCTTTTTCTGATTTTTATGGATTTTTATTGATTTAAAAAGTATTAAAAACTAATTAAAAATAGGAAAAATAGCAAATGATCTAAAATATTATTTAAAAACTAAGAAAAATAAAAACTATGAAAATGTAGTCCTAATAAGCTATTGGTGCAAATAAGCAGTTGAGAATAAGCACAATAATAAGCAAAAGCACCAAATTCAGCAAAAAGCTCAGAGATAGTTCACACAACTTATATAAGCTCAGTTCTACTCAATTTGCTCAGATAAGCACAGAGATAAAAATAGTGGTGAAACTACTAAATAGCAGGCCTCAATAAGCAATCCTAATAAGCTAAAAAATAAAAAATAAAAGCAGAAATGACTAAACAGTACTACTGGCTATCTAATAAAACAAGAATTAAACAATAAGCTCAAATAACAAACAAATAAACAACTAATGAAGATAGGCTTATGAAGACAGTCACACACTTAAGCAGGCCAAATAGTCATCTCTAAGAGCAAATTAAGCTGAGCAGTTAGGCTATTCAGGCCAAAATAAGCACTAATCCTACAAGTTTAAACTACTGGCTATCTAAAGAATCTAAAATTTCACAAAGAACTCAAATAATGAAGTAGAAAAAGACTAAGAAAAATGGCCTATGCAACTGATGAGTTTTTAATGAAACTCACTGAACGTTAACTATAAGCTAATTGAAAAGCTAATCAGTAGACTAATTAAGCTATACTAATCTATGAACAATCTAATTAAACTCTAATACACAGAAAACAGACAATTACAAGCTAAATTTGGGCTTATTAATGAAGTTTTAGAAAAATGTCTCCAGGGGAGATTGAGTTCAAACAGGCCAAAAGAGACCTGTCTAAAGCTTGTGAGCAAAATTCAATAAAATTTGAAAAAATGTGGAACAATGAGTTTAGCAACCAAAATTTGATTTCCAAAAAGTTCAGAACATTTTCATGAAAATTGAGTGAGATAAAATTCAAAGACAAAATGGATTTTGAAACTGCAGTTATATTTTTGACTTTTTGAGCTTTTATGAAACTTTGACTTTAATGATTTTCAAATGATCTAAAATGAATGTAAATGCAGTTAAATGCTAAATTAAAAGTGGATTATGCTAAAACTAACACTTATGCGACTGAAAAATGACTTATGCAAATGATTATTCCTAACAGTAAACAAATATGAGAGAGTTAAAGAGATTTTGACTTTTTTTTTTCACTATGACCTTACAATATTAAGCTTTAACTGATCTTAATACTCCTGATGTATCATGTCTAGACCAAATATTCAGCAAGAAAACAACTAGAACTAACAATTAACCTCTGATCCAAACACCCTCTTAACTAATTCTTTAGAACTTTTATGAAGCAAATATGTGTTTTAGTCCATGAATCCACCATACAATCTCATGTTATGATCATATAAGCTGAAAGTAACACAGAGACAGAGATCTAACAGAAAATAACAATGAATCACAGAAATTCAAAAAAATTGATAGATTCAAATGAGCAATCAATGAAAAATGATGAAATTAACTACAATAGGACTAAAACTAATCTAATAAGCTCAAATATGCATAGATCAAACTAATGGAACAGTAAACAACCAAATATCACATATCTAAACTAAAAAAAAAAAGACTCATAAAATGCAATTTTAAAGCAAAAATAGAACGATTTTTCTCACTTTTGGCCTTAGCTAAACAAAGGCACCAATTTAATGGCAGCTACAAGCTCCTAGCTTATCAGAGATAAGCTAGGTACAGTCCATCTTGCGACATCCATTGCAGGCAACTTCCAATTGCTTTCAACAGTCTATGCATAGGAATATTTTTGAGATTTTTTAACCGATTCAGTACTTTTTATGATTCCTAAAGCTATATTTCCACTGTATTGAACTTGATTAAACTATAAAACAGCTTATAAGATCTTATAAAAGCTAATGAGATTATTTTTTTTTATTGATTTTTCTGTTTTTTTTTTGTTTTTATTATGAAATGATTAATGATGTAAAAGGAATGTTTATAAAAGCTGAGTAAAAATTATAAAAGCTAAATGTGATAAAAAAAAAAAAAAAAAAAAAAAAAAAAAGCTTATTCAACAGTAAGTAAATGAGATGAATTATAATAGCCAAGTATAAAAATGAAAACTAAAAATTCATTGATTAAAAACTGAATCACACTATATTTAAACTGAATTTATTTGAGAATTAAAATTGACAGAGTTTCTCTAATTAAAATCTATGCTTTCTCAGAGCTAATCCAATCCTATCCCAATGATTGCATTCATTCTAAGCCCTTAGATTAGTGAGGTGTTACTACCAATCATACGCTGCCACGTCCCCATCTGTGTGCTTCTTGAGTTCTGACATTCTCTGACAACCTTCTAGAAGCCTTTGATTGGACTATATTACTCTTAATTGGGTTCATGTAATCTGGGTAAAAGGGGAATTTGGGGGGCGGGAAAGGTTAATAATTTTTTATTTATGTTTGACCGATGGGTGGTGTGGGGTTGACCGGGTATTTTAGCTAAGTGGTTAGTGGGCTCGGGTCTGGGTTTAATATAAAAGGGAATGGGCTTGAGATTTATGCTTTATGGATAATAAGTATTGGACCAGGTTTGTATTATGGATTTAGGGTAGAAAATAACAAGGACCTCTTATGTAATTTCTGAAATTCCAAGGGTAGTTTCTGCCATTCTTTCAAACTATTATCCAAGGGCCATTGTTATTCATCTTTGATTTCTTGAGGACCAATATTGTCACATCTTCAAAATATTTCTTCAAGGGACTGAAAATGACAATTTTTTCAAACTTTATCCAGAGACTATTCTTGAAACTTTAGGAATTCCCGAGGACTTTCTTTGACATTTTGAGCTCTGATTTGACTTTTGTATCCCAGCTTTGACTTTTGACACTCATTCTACTCTCGTGCTCGTTTTTGACGGTTTTTCTTGATTTTATGTCCATTTGTGAAATATTCGTACCTGCACAATCACAACACAAAAACACAACATATTTGGCATAATTGGTTAGTTTTTGGTCATTCTTGGTCTGATTTTAGTCAAATAAAAGTGTGTAAAATAATACACACCAACAACCAAAAAAATTTAGTATGAGCAAGCAAATGTGCGGTTCAAACATGAGTTTTTTTTCCCGTTCAGATGTGGTCAGATTCAGACATTTACACCTCAGATTCAGATTCAGATGTGCGGTTCAGATTCAGATTCAGAGCCTCTTAAAAAACAAACACCACCTAACACTTATGAGTTGTTTACCACGAGCTACGGACACACTCAATGGTCTTGTCTGCCTAATGTTACAACCCATTCTTTTTGCCATATTAATATCAAGGAAGTTATGGGTGGAGCATAACTCCACCAAAATATGTAACTTGTACTTATTAGCCACAATTCCAATCACTCTCATGGTTTGATAGGAACTTACACTAGTGAAAGCATTCAGTGATATGTGAGGCTGCAAATCCTGAACTGCTTCCATTAAATATTCTTCTGCATCCACAAACTCCTCAGGCTCTTCATCAACACCCAACACCACAATAGAGAACAAATCCCCTTCACATTTATGTCTAGTTACAAACTTTTGATCACACTAGAAGCATAAATTCTTGGCATTCTTCTCCTCATACTCCCTTTGTGTCAATTGCTTCCTCATTGGTGTTCTTGTAGTAGTGTTTGGCTTATTCTTCCACTCACTGTTTGGAGCAGGTAAAGGCAACAATGGTGGTTTATTACTAACTCCTAAACCACTGCCTACACCAAACCTACCAGTATTTGCATTCAAGAAAGGCCTACCCTTTTTTCTTACAGTTTCTTAGGTAGCCTCTTGCAAATTGGTCAGTGAATAAGCATTTGATAAAGTTCGCTGTTTTATACACCTCCCACCCCACATTATCACCATTGATTTTAACAAGCTGCCTATGTCATAGCAAAGCTTTATTAGACAAATGAACTAATACAATTTTTACCTTTTCATCCTCTGATGTGTTGTCAATCAGGAAGAATTGGTCACACTTAAACACCCAGCCTCTAACATCCTCTCCTTGAAACTTTAGGAATTCCACTTTTGCCAACCTTCGATACTGATTGGATTGCCTTCCCATGTTTTGATTCATCACAGTATTCTGCATACTCAAAGTTGTGATCAATTCCCTGAGTTCAACCGCAGCTTGATCCACATACTGCTTTGTAACACCTTCTTCACTACTACCAGAAGCACCATTGATTCGGGTAACAGGAGCCATAGTTAAGAGGGTTTGTATGATATTTCTATGATTGATTGTGTAGACATCTGTTAGCTATTACTCCTTCATCTTCAATTGAACAGTAACTAACAATCCTAACACTTTCTTGGCCAAATCAAGTCAAACGAAACTGATCATCAATTTGAAAACAGAGGGTTTAAGCACTAACGCGTTGTTCTTGTGGTCGCAATGAATACTTGACAATTGGTCTCGTTTCTGAACGGATAGCATACAATAGATCAAAGTACAAGTGTAGTACTTTGATTCTTGACAGATTGTTGGCCAAAATCTTAACAAACTAGTCAAAATTTCACCGGAAAAGGTGATCGGAGTGCCAGGACGGCTGCTCTTGTACCAATTGATATCAACACTTCTAGGATACACTTAAGAATCATTAGAAGGCAATAACAAGCCTGGATTACTCAATGAGAAAGAATGAGAATCAAAGGTATTTGTTATTAATGGCGGGAAAAGTAGTTGGACGGTTACAATGGAGTGAATGTTTGTTACAGAGAGAAATATCAAATTCAGACTAAAATGAAATGAAGGAGTACATCAGATATTTAAAGGGAGAAAGGGCGCCAAATTATGTTACTGGATATGTGAGTAGCGTAGAGAAGGCACGTGCACCTCACGTGTGCAGTTTAAAAACCACAAACATGCCCCTCACGTGCCAACACTTCACACATACCTTTTGCTCATATCATCAAATTCGTATAAAGATGACACCCCTCGTTTACGTGCTTGTCCTTGTTGGATGCCAAAGGACAATCATATTAGTTTCATATTAGGTACACTTATTTTTCTTATCTTATAAACAAATAATGAGTTGCGTCTTTCGCTATATACGCCTCAGATAATTATTTTTTTAACATACAAACGGTTTGACCCCACTATCCAATAGTGATCTGATCGACTCGGTCGGATCAATTAAAAATTCGTAAAAACACTCTTCTATACCCTACATGAAGGAAAAATCCTCAAAGTGAAAAAGTGGAAAAATTAAATAAACTATTCATGGAAACCATAAACTTTTATTGTTATTTACATTTATAACACATCTTATTAATTCAGTTTAAATAGTGTTAGTGTTTAATCAATGTTTTGAAATCGGGTCTGTAATTGACTTGTCAACCCGGTCTTCCACAAAAATTAAATCTTAACTACTTATAATGGAAAAATGGTCAAATATGAAAAGTGAAAAACTGAATTTTGAGTCAATCCCCATAATGCCCTTGTCAAAGTTTAGGAAATCGAATAAAATGTTGAAATCAACCATGCGTTTAGCTGTAAACTACTTTACTGGAATAAGATAAACAATTAAAATAGAAAGTTGATTCATTAGAAACTTAGTATGGCAACACTGCTCCACATTTATTAAATACACGACTGACTTTAATCTATCTATGGCAACCCTGCTCCACATTCTCTAGAAAGTTATATGAAATATGGCAACATAAAATCAATTGAAAACTTAAAAACTATTTATAGAAACATAGTAATATAGCACGTTTTACTGGAGGAAATGACCTAAATTTCGAAAAGATTCATTATGGGCAGCTACATAATTATGGAATGCACAACTATTATCTCTAAACATGTACTCTTATATGATTTCTGAACTAAATCATTCTTATATATATATATATATATATATATATATATATATATATATATACATCTATTCTTTGCTTGATTGGCACTTCAAAATCAACTACTGTATATGAATATAGTGTTGAGTTGTTGAATATGTCCTCGTCCAGTCGCATATGAATCACATAATTTCGTATACCTCCATACATATCATTCCTTTCCCTGTTTTTTTATCAACAACCTTATGGCGGGATGACTTCTTACTTGTCCAACTCACGTGAGCTTGGATGCAACCGGTTCATAACAAACCCAATGTGATCAACCTTAAAATGATTATCAAGGACGAATAGGTATTCATTTAAATATATACAAATACTTTTATTGATTCTGAAGTCAACTTATATTGTTACGTGTTTTATGGTGTTGCTATATTTATATTTGTTCATATGTTTGTGTGTGCATTGTTTTTGTTTAACAAAATGCAAGTAACCGTTTGGAATTTGAATGGCTTTTGTCTTGGGATTCAAACACCAACTCAACCAAGGCGATGTTGTTATCTTGACGATGTACGGACTTGGCGTGATTCAAACTTCTTATTGCATTGTGTCGAACCCGATGCACCTAAGCTTTATTCATAGAAACACACAGGTCAAGAAGTGTGTTGATTTCTAAGGTTCAGTTCACGGCTTCGACTTCAACCCGTTTAAGGAAATATTGGAATGCATAACTATGTATTCAATACTCACATTCTTTTAAATTCTCCATGGTTCATCTACTATGTTTGTGCAGTTGTGTTATATGTGGTAACTCATTATCATAAATATTGCAACGTAAAATCTTGTGTCATTCCTAAATATATGAATCATATTACATTTAATTTGAATCTTCTCTCTAATAGTTTGTGTTTTATTACTTTTATGTTTCTTATTTAATTTTTAATAAATGACAAAATCAACTTTGTGTTAAATGACCAACCAATGGTTGGTGATTGTCGTGTAATCTTTTTATTGAGTGATAGTATGAAGAACATATATTACGTCCATGTTATTAACTCAATTGTTAAAAAAAAGTCCACTTCGTTTGTTTTAAAAGGTAATTAATTTCTTGAAGACACACTGTTTCTTAATTTCGTGTCTTAATTGTGTATCATGTTTCATGTCATAAAAGAGAGATAAAAAGCAAATATGAGCATTCATCATCATTCAAAATTTGATGATATCTAATGGTGCATAACATATACTATAGCTAATTTGTGGGATATTACGCATGTTACAATCTTTTGAATTTACATTTTGATTATTTCATGTTTTATGTATAAATGTTATACGGAACACTTACACTTGTTTGCTGCTATATATATCGTCGCTATGCATTTTGGTTATTTCACGTTTTATCACAACCATATTTGTTTGTCGCTAAAAACTACCGTTGCTATGCACGGGTATTCGCCTATCTATACTATTTATAAAGAGTAAATGGTCAAAAAGTCAAGAAGTGAAAAGTGAAAAACTTAAATTAATGTTTTGCCTAAATTACCCTTAATTAATGCATTTAACACACTTTAATACCTCTTATTTAAAACTTAATCAAAACTTAAATGAAAACATAGAAACTTATATTACACATTCAATTTTTTTTGTCAACTTAAAAACATGGAAAGTTAAATGAATAATTAATAAATGAAAACATAAAAATGCAATGTTTTGAAAACCGGGTTCGAAATTGACCCGGTCGAGTCACCGGGCACCGGGTCAACTGGTTCGACCGGTTGGACCGCCGGGTCAACCCGGTTTTCAATTTATTATTATTTTATTTTTTTGACCGGGTCAACCCGGGTTTTTATTAAATTTTTTTGAAAAAATGAAACCTGATCGGGTTTCGAGAACTGGGTTGACCCGGGTCACTCAAAACCCGGCAGGTCACACCGGTTAACCTGGTTTTAGAAACCCGGGTTGTTTTGACTCGTTTTTTTGACCGGAATCGGTCGAACCGACCCGGACGGGTCGACCCGGGTTTCAAAACCTTAAAAAATGTAAAATTGTTTTGTCAACTTAAGAATAAACACACACGTATATAAAAATAAACTTTTAAATACTAGATGAGTAGCCGTACATAGAAACGGAATTTTATAGCGGCAGATAGTTATAGTGATATTTTGGTTACACAAAACGTTACACAAACCACTTAATCAAAATATCATTATAATTAAATGCCGCTATAAAATCCCGTTGCTATGCACGTGTACTCGTCTAGTTTATATATATTTGGAATGATATATATTTCAAAAACTTGGCTGATCCAAGTCACTTCAAACCCGACAGGTCTAACCGTGTTTTGAAAATATAAAAACCACCCATTTATATAAGGGTATTACTACTATTGTGTATGGTACAAGTAAGTAGGGTATATTTAAAGAGAGAGAGAGAGAGAGGGTTTTAAAATAAATAAAGATTGTTGTGATTGAGAGTTGGAAATGGATATTAGACTAGACGAGTACCCGTGCATAGCAACGGATTTATAATGGCAGACATTTTTAGTGATATTTTGGTTAAGTGTTTTGCGTAATGTTTTGTATAACTATAGCTGTTTGCCGCTAGAATTTTTTTTTTTGCTATGAATAGGTACTCGTTTAGTTATTTTTGAAACCTCCAATATGCATATGCCTCTTTTTATATAACTTGTACATAACCCGTTGATATGTTCGTAAAGCAAAAGTAAAATGATCAACTATCATCTAAGGAAAACAATAATTTTTTCTTTTTTTGTTTATTAATATTTTTCATTTAAATAAACTAATCAAGTATCACTTAATTTTTGGTACATATAAATACTTTTTCATCATACAGATTATGAAAATTATTTGAAATTTCATTTAGAACTTTGAATTAACACACTGGGTTGTTTATATAGACAATGAAAAAAAAATGCCATATATTCTTTCATATACTTTCATAAGTTTCAACTTTAGCCGCGATAAAATGTCGTTGCTTTGCACGCGATAAAATGTCGTTGCTATGGAAAATAAGATAATGTTTTGAAAAGTATTACGTAATATTATAACAAATCTTGTGTTGTGTTACAAACCGTGTGTTTTGAAATGAATTTGAAATTTGACTATCTCTACCAACTTGTGTTAAGTAATAAGTAAAAGTAGAAGATAAAAATTTATTAATACTTGCCTATATTATATAAGTAATCAAACGTGTAGTTTTTATATGTTTACAAAGTTGCCTAAATTAATTAAGATTTAGATAATTACTTGACAAGGGCATTATGGGGATTGACCAAAAGTTAAGGATTTCATATTTCACTTTGACTATTTTCACATTATAAGTAGTATAGATATGGCGGAGAATCAACTGCTCTCAGGAACATCGGTGACAGCAATCCCCTTCTCCGGTGGTTAAGTACGCCGGAAATGTGGGCGCCGTCAGAATAAATGCGAAGCAGAACTTCAATTTAGGGATTCCAATATTCTTCTTCAGGTCTCACTCATCTTCTTTTTATTTCTTAATTATTATTATTATTTTGTTTTTCAATTATTACAATGTTAACATCGTTATTAGAAATTTCAATTTTGCTTTTCTTTATAACATCACCACCAAATTCCCGAACCAGAAAAATAGCTTTTGGGGGAGGGTTTTTTTTACAATTGCAACAAAATGCGAAAGAAAAAACTAGGGTCGAAACAATAAATCGAGTATTGATACTTAGAGATGAAGGATTTATAAGGTTTTAAAGTATTGAATGTTGGGTTCTAGTATGTGGGTCGGGGGCAATTTGAGTTTTGAGTGGGGGACACTTTATAAAAAAAGTTAAAAAAAAATAAATAAATAATAAAAAACACGCTAAAATTACAACTTTTTCGACGAGCCATGGGGCCACACAATGGATCCGTCCCTGCAAATACCGTAGTAATATATATTTGTGTTTGTGTCTCACTACCTCTGATTCAATCTCAAAAACCCACCACCACGCGTCATGCGTTGTCCGACACCCTATTACTTCAAGTCTAAATATCCCCCACCCATTTTGCTCCACATGTTTCATCCAATGTGTAACACCCCCAATTCATGGATGCAGCGGAATTCGAACTGGGTGTTACTTGACGGCACAATAGTCACAATAATAGAAAACGAACTCCAATTGAGTCGTTTTAAAAGATTTATCATTCAAATTATATAAATATCAGAGATTACAAAATGAGGTCCCAGATGGTTCCATGTTTACAATTTACATTAAATGAGTTTTGAATGATAATAAAATTTATAGCCCTCTTGAGTATCCGTGCCCTTCCGTACCATCCTTGATCGTCATGAACCTGAAATACATGCTTGAGAGGTCAACAAAAAGGTTGAGTGGAATTCGTAGAGTTTAGTTAAATCGTTTGAACACAATAATCGTAGTGTGAGTTATAGGCTCACACCAATGTTTGGAAAACAAAATCGTTATTTATTTCACTAAGCTCATGCAACCAAAACATTAACATTGAACCAACAAAATTGGCATTATAGAAGCCCTATCAAGGTACTTTTGCCGTTATACCGCTAAATCTCAAATATAGTGCATTTGTGTGAACTCGTCGTTGTTCAACACAAATGGGATTCGTCAATCCCAATAGATCTATTCACAATATTCGCGCTCACTAAAGGTAGTGACTAATGGTTCATGATATAGGGACTTCGAACATGGCAATCGTTACTTAGTGATAATAAAACATCATCGTGAAGCATACATTAGAAAGCATCGTGTTCGAGTAGAAAAATAATAGCATGTATTCCCCCCATGGGTTTGTAAAATAGTTAAACAATAGAAAGTGGGGCTACGAACTCACCTTAAGTAGGATAGCAAGTAATGAAGGTGATGGTTGGATCGTGTAGGTTTCTATGAGCAACCTATAATAGAATGTTGCGACTTAGGATCGGAGTAAAGAATATAACGGAGTGCCTATATATATATATCTTGCATTTAGTCCATGATGTGGTATGATGTATATTGTATGTCCTTGAAAGAAAAGATTCATGAACATGTATGTTTTGTATATCGTTTACTACCGTTCGGGCTGACATATTTCAGAAGTCATGTTAGTAAGCGTTCGAGGAGCCAGGACACTTTAACTCGTAAATCCACAACTCAACTCGACGGCTTACATAATGAACTCCTCACATGAGGCTCCCTACTATTGTAGTAGTTGATGAAATATATAGATATAAGTTTTGATCCAAAAAGTTACATGTCCGATATTTGAATAAACTTAGGAAAGTTTATTAGTACATGAAGATTGTTATTAGGGGTAGTTTCATAAGTCTTGAATGACCATTTTCTCTTGGTAATATCTCATGGTTTCCTTTTAAGTGAAGTAGATCCAAATTGCTTGTTCAAGTTCTCGCTAATTCCTTGTTTCATGTTTTCGCCTAAATAAGCTTGTATGGTCGTTTCGTCATGGCCTAGCCATGACCTTTGGTCCTTGTTCCAAGGTCATGAGACACAACCTTGGCTCTAGCCATGGTGGTGGTCTTGATTATAGGTCATAAGACCTCTTGTTCCTTTTAAAGTATAACCATAATATAGTGACTTATATATATGTAAATAGCTGTTAAGACATTTAGAAATATCTCACTCAGAAAGTGTTTTCAAGGCTCGAGCTTCTTTGAACCTAAAGGAAAACGTGATTCCGGACAACTTTCGTGTTTTAACTTTTTCATGAAACGGACCAGAAAGGCCTCTTTTTTCGTGTTTAAGGTTTCTGTAACAGAAAGTTTTGGCTGCTTTGCCGCAAAGTTTTGGTAATTTCAAATCGTCATAACTTTTGACTCGTATACTCGTTTTAGGTGGTTCAAATTGCTACGGTTTCCTTGTTAGGTCCTCTACTACAATATGTAATAATCCAATATCATATTTTTACCACTTTGATCAGGTCTTACCAAGAAAGTTACTAGTTTACTTGTTTTAATAACTTATCTTAACAATCAATTACAATAACTTGTTTTGTTCATTTTTATACATCATGGACATAACTACAAGACATAATATAGCAAGAATAACATGTAAATAACATGAACATGATTATTTAACAAGAATCAAGTTAGGGTTTGGCTTACAACTTGTGGAGAAACTAACTAGAACCAAGATCAAGACCAAGAACCACTACTTAATCTTCCAAAACCTTTCTAACCATAGCCATGCTTCCATATCAAAAACCCTATCTTATAATCCCTTGATAAACACTAATCTAACATAAAAACAACCTTTAGTAAAAATCTTCACTAAGAACACTTGGAAATTTGATGAGTTTTTGTGGTGTTTTATGGTGATTTTATGGTTGAAAGGTGTTAAGGATCATGCAAGGAACATAAGGTTATACTTATGATGGATGGAACTTGAAAGAATCATGATCAAAATGGGTTATTTTATGTGTTTGGGTCGTTGGTATGGCCAAGGAGGGGAAGAGAAAGCTTAAATAAGGTCTTGAGGAGGTTACATGTATGACTAGTCAACACTTGGAGACCAAGTTGTAATTAAGTGATGATCTATGGGTAAATTCATGAGATGAAGCCACATGGGTGGTGAATCCCCCCTCCTAGGGCAGTTCACAAAGCTTGGGGAGGAAGGGTTGGACTTTGGATGATATTATCCAAGATACTTGGTTAGTTTTGACTCCGGGAATTGCCAACCGTAAATGATTAGGCCTCAAAACGTAAAACCGGGTATCGTAAAAATACGAAACTTTAAAGTATTGTTAGACATATCCATATGTCCCATAATAAAATATAAAATGAGTGGTAGGTTCCATTTGGGTGGTAAACCCTGCTAAAAACTGGAAACACGGGTCTAAAACGCGTAATACGTAAAATGTACGAATTTTGCGTAAAACTGAGAAAAGTAAAATGTTACTTTTCTAATATGATATAAATGATTTAAAATGACTTATAATGTCTAGACTGGGCTCAGTCTAGTGTCGGTTGGTGTTAAATGTCTTTTAGACATCAAACCGTAAGCCTAAAAATCACGAAATGACTTATAAAATCAAGGAATGATGTTTGGTCAATGGAGGAGGGAAAAATATGTTGACTTTTTCTAATAAGTTGAAAACTCAAATCGTCTTAGAAATGCGTTTTGTGGTCTAACGGTTAATCGCCCAAACAGTTAAGCGTGCTCATGTGAGATTAGTACAGGCTTGGGTGACCTGCCGGGAAGTCTTTGGTCATGTTTTTCTCAGTCATGATTAATTCTCAAATAAATCATGAGTGTGTCAAACATTTTTCTGATGCGGGGTCACTTAACGCGGTCGAGTTTCGTTGTACGTAGAATTTCTGAATGACGTTTTACCCTAAAACGTGTAATTCCGTGTAATTCCTTAATAACTTTCACGAAAATGAGCTTATGAATGTCAAACTTTTAATTTGCCATGGAAATGATTTATCACTTCAGCCCAAGAAATAAAAATCAAATTTCGGGAAAATTTTCGGGAAAAATGAATAGTAAAAGTGAATAGTGAATTTTTCGGGAATAGTAAATATCCTGAAAATGCGAATTGTTACACAATGTTACTATAAGGTGTGTTTGGCGCAGAGCTTTTAGGATCATTTAGGAGCGGCGAGCGTTGAGTGTTGTGATTTTTAATGCTCGTTTGGCAAGCAACAAGTAGCTTTATCTATTTTAACCTAATTATCTGGCACCAAACTATATTTAAGGTATTTTCACCACAAGGTTTGTTCGAGTTCCTATTTCCCTAGCTTAAACGTCCTTGTGGGGTCGACTTCTATAAATTATTCGCAGGAAATCGGCATGAAATGCCATTTCAAATGTGGTGGAAGTTATTTTCAATTGTAAACATACACAATGCCCACAAATAAGCAATGTATAATTATTTATGGTAATGCTAATTAAAGTTTCAAAAAAAATAAATTTTTATAGTGTTAATGAAATGTTCAAAATAAATGTAAATACTTGCAACTTTTAATCCTTAATGTTGAAAGTAATTAAGAAACAGGACTCTCTAAATTGCTTGGATATAATACTCGTTTGTACGAATTTGAATATGATTTTATTTTTGTAAAAGTCAACTCGCACAACCACCTATACTATATACAATCTCACACATGTGGGACTTGATCCCGTAAAAATACTTAATGCTTCAGATGATGTTTGTGTTCTATATGCACATTTTATCTTTCTCTAGGTATGGCTAAAACGCCACTTGTGTTAGTAATGTTTTAGCTTAAACTTGCGAATTCTTATAAACTTTTCAATTGCTAATATTGCAGCTTAATGGAGAGCTCGATATTATTGCACCCCGTTAAATCAAGAAATACCTTGTATTATATTTGTCTTTTTGGTTATGTGATCTCATTTTAATCCTTGTTTTATCTGTATCCCCATTTCATTTTGTCAAGTTCATATCACTTCGTCCTCTAATTCATTTGGAAATCTTTTTTAAATTTGTGTTCTGATTCTCAATCTTTTTGTGCAGATTCCATATGTACAATTAAGGGAAAATAATTGGACATTCAATGCTGATATTAGTGGAAGATGGGATGTGAGATACAATCTATGAGATCATCAACTTATCATGTTGTTTTTTAATTGGTCAGAGTCCGATTTAAATGAAAAAAAAAAGAGAGTAAGATGTGTAGGTTCATAGAAGCAGTAACTGTAACTATTGAATTCAAGTATTTAGTATATGCTTCTGTTTATGCAAATTTACTATGGTTAGTCATTTGTTGCAATTTTTGCCTTCAGTGTTCTGTTATTGGGTTTATCTGATTGTGATATAGTGAATCGATTGACCAGATGTCTATTGACCGATTGAAACTGATTGGGTTTGAAATGTTATCGGAGTTAGAGGTGGCAAAGCAGATGGTTTAGTTGGTTAATGGGTCAGCATAGGTTGGCCTGCTTACCCAGTCGAACTTATGTTCCCATTATTTTAAAGTTATTGAAGGTATGTCATGGGGTTTGTTGCATAAAAATCCTGGACAGTTATTTGTTTGGCTTGACATTTTTGTTAGAAAATAGACTATTATTTGTGCAGTCTACACTTATGAGTTATGACGACGGTAAATGCATAGGTGGTTCGGCTAGTTAGCGAAGATGCGGGCAGTGTTAGTTTCAGTGTTTTGGGTGGAGGCCCGATGACGGTGGTGTGAGTAGGGTTTTTCTTATGAGTGTCAAAGAGGGAATAACAAGTGTATTAACGGTGTTTTCTTATGTGAATAGTGTATACTAGTGCGGGTGCTGTTTAGATCATGTTATCTTTTGTAGTTAATATTACCGGGGTTTGGATGCATTAAAACAAGAGTAAAATGGTCCTATTTGAAAAGTTGAATGGAGGGACGATTTTACCTTTTGATGGTTCTATGCTATAGTTTTCGAGATGGATGGCTTCTCAGGCAAAAACATAAAAACCACATGATCATCTTTTACAGTTTACTCTTATTATAATATTAACCATTTTGGTAGTAAAGTATAACGAAAAAAAATGTGTTGTTAAAAGAAAAAATCTTCATAACTTGAGTATCTTGCTAATAAATTAAATAAATTACTGCCCATTTCTAATAGTTAATTATGTTATTGTAAACACTAGTACGTCGTAACCTCATTGCGTATAGAGAATGAAATTTTAGTGGTCAAAAATGAAATTTTCTTGATAGAGAATGCAATTAGTGGGTTTTACTAAAACTTTGTACATTTTAAAAAATTGTAACACTTCAATTTTTACAATAATGGATTTAAATATATTTTAAAGCTTTCAAGTCAACTCGTGTTATATATTTTAAGGTTCCATTAATCAAAGGACCTTTCCTGAAAAAAGTTATTAAAGGAATAAGGACTATCCTTGTAATGGTTTGACTAACAGGGACTAACGTTGCCAAACTTAAAAAGTTAAATAATAACTCATGTATAATAGTAATAGATTACTTAACATCACAGGAACTTCATAAATCTCTTTTTTTTTTCCCTTCCCTCTGCCTCACGTCACATAACTCATGTCATGTATCTGGGCTTGGAATTTTATCAGGATGAATTAAGTTAAGCTAAGATATGACAAACTATACTCAAACATGTAACTTAATACACAAAATTGCATAGTATGTAAAACTGAGGGACTGAAAGTGAAATTAAAGTTGACTTAGAGTCAACTTACCTTTACTCTTTGTAACTTCATTTTCATTTCATTCATTCACCACAAACTTCCATCCATACTTGCTGGGTTATTCGATCAATTACTTATAAAAAAGGTAAAATTATTTGTTCCATACTTGCTGGGTTTTGTTTATTCGATCAACAATAGATTGTCATATTTCTAATTTCCAGAATTTATTGTTGTTTCGCTGTAATCTCATCAAATAAGTTAAAACAAACACCCCTTAAACTAGTTGGGATATAATTGACATGATTGACTGATTTGAGTATGTGAAATATGTTTTTTTTATTAGGTTATGTAGCATAAGATCCATGTCATTGAATGGAATGAATAATTAGATTTTGTTAAAGAAAGTAAATGCTAATCGGAAAATGCCACTGTAGGAGAAATAGTACTGTTTTCGTGTAAATGACATGAAGTGTGGAAAGGTTTCAATAGTTGTAGTGTTGTGTGGATCAGTGACTCAAAGGAACTTTACGTTCACCTTTTGGTTTCTTGATGCTTGTGCATGTATTCTATGAAAGCTTTAACGGTTACTAAAACGTGGTAAGCTTGGTGTCACTTATAATTAACGTTCATAGTTGTCAATTTAATCTACATTCGTATTCTTAGGAAACATGGAAGACAGAACGCATCTCTTAAGCTAAATGCAATGGTAATATTATGTGCCACGATTTTTGTCCCACTACTTAAGATGTGTATAATAGTTTGTTTTCAAGAGAGATGGCTGTCTATTTATCTGATGCTGTTTCCACTATCTATGTTTTGTTTTTTTGTTTTTTTAACAGAACTTATATATAAACAATTAGCATGCTTGTTCTGTCTACATGTTACGTGGTATAACACAAAAGCACTCACATGTTTGATTGTTTAATGCTACTTAGTCATGGGTTCTTGGTGCTTATAAATTGTTTCAACTTTATTTTGACTTTTTTCTGAAAACGTTTACTGTACTTGTAAACCCAGCACAATCTCATTATTGACAATGGCTACTACGTCCATTCCTCATCGGTGGAAATATGACGTTTTTGTAAGTTTTAGAGGTGAAGATATCCGTAAAAGTTTCATGGATCATATGTTCAACGACTTCAAGCAAAAAGGAATTTATGCTTTTAGAGATGATACCAAATTGCCTAAAGGAGAAGAGATAGCTCCTCATCTCTACAAAGCCATTGAAGAATCGAGATTTTTGATGGTTATCTTCTCCAAAAATTATGCTTCTTCATCATGGTGTCTGAGGGAACTGGTCAAAATATTTGACTGCAAGCAAATGGGAGAGCCTAAACACGAGGTTCAAATAATCTTTTATGATGTTAAGCCTGATGTCGTGAGAAAACAAACTGGGAGCTATGCTCGTGCTTTTGCCAAACATGATGTTTCAAATAGAAGAGAGGTGGATAAATGGAGGGAAACTCTATTCAATGCGGCTAACTTATCTGGATGGGATCTCCAGGACATGACAAATGGGTAAATTTCTTGTTTTTGTGTAATTAGTCTTGTAGCTCTACTAAATCTTAACACTATACAGTTTCTCTTACTTATTGTCTCTTTGTGTTTAACAGGTATGAGTACAAGTTCATCGATTCCATCTCCAGAGAAATTCTCAAAAAATTATGTGACGGAACCTTACATGTTGGTGAGAATCTTGTTGGCATCGATTTCCATTTCGACATATTAAACTTGTCACGCTTCGTTGGGTCAGATAAGGTTAACATGGTTGGAATATGTGGTATAAGTGGAATAGGAAAGACTACTCTTGCCAAAGCTGTCTATAACTCGATGCATACCCACTTCGACATGAGTTGCTTTTGTGATAATGTCCAAGGAGTTGAAAAACAACAAGGCCTAACGCAAGTCCAGATGCAAATGATTGGTAAAATTCTGAAAACAGATGATCTGAAGATATCAAGTGTTGGAGAAGGTTCTATGGTAATAAAGCAAAGGATGGCATGTAAGCGGATCCTACTTGTTTTGGATGATGTGAATAACGTGGAGCAGTTAGAAGCACTAGCAGGTTCACATGATTGGTTTTATCCTGGAAGCCTTATTATTTTCACTGGTAAAGACAAACAATTGCTAAGGTCTCATAAAGTGGATGAAATTTATGAAATGGAGTCTTTGGATGATTATAAGGCTCTTGAGCTCTTTAGTTTGAATGCATTTGGTGAAAGGCATCCTACAGAAGATTTTGAAGAATTTGCTTCCCAGATTGTGAAATATTTGCATGGTCACCCTTTGGCTCTCAAAGTTATTGGTCGATCACTGTATGAAAAATCTATATATTTTTGGAAAAGCGAATTGGAAAGACTCCAAACATATCCTAATTCAGAGATAGTACAAAAACTGCGACCAAGTTTTGATAGCTTGGAATCTTATCAGAAAAGAATGTTTCTTGACATTGCATGTGCCTTGATTGGGGAAAATAAAGATATTGCTGCAAGTGTACTACACAACAGTCATTGTTTTGCAAATGCTATTATTGAAGTTCTAGCTGATAAGTTCCTAATAATAGTATCTGCATATGATATGCGTCTTCAAATGCATGAATTGATTCAAAGCATGGCAAGGGAAATTGTTCGTGAAGAATTCAGGATGCCTGGGAATCACAGCAGAAGATTGTGGATTTCATCAGAGGACGATAAGGACGATATACTGAATGAAAACAAGGTATTAAGTGGCATATGATTCCTTTTTCAACAAAAACATTCCATTTGACTATTTGAGTATAAGCAATTGCTTTTTTTTTTTTTTTTTTTTTTTTTTTTTTTTTTTTTTTTTAAATAAAAGCAAGTACAATCTGATGATCTGTTATGTATCTAGGTAGCGGAAGAAGTTGAAGTTCTTGCCCTTTTGCTAAAGAAAAACTGTCAAAATATTCCCATAGATGGACAAGCTCTTAAATGTATGAAAAGTTTGCGGATACTTAAAATATGCTTTCCGAAAGTCGAAGGACGTTGGCAACCATTTGCAGTAAACTTCTCTGGAAGACTGGATTTGTTTTCCAATAAATTAAGGTTGCTTTATTGGCATGGATTGCCTTTAGAGTCCTTACCTTCAGATTTTTATCCGGAAAACATTGTTGCCATCGACTTGTCTTACAGCCACATAAAACAGCTTTGGACAACACCAAAGGTATTTACTTGTTCATACATGTGTTCATATTTGACACCTCGAGGAATAAGAACTAATCTTTTTTCTATTGATACCAGCGTTTAAGAAGGTTGAAAATAATGAAGCTAAGGTACTGTTGTAACCTAACAACGACACCTGACTTCTCAGAGACTACAAATCTCGAAAAGCTAGATCTTGAAGGTTGTGTGAATTTGGTTACAGTTCACCCATCTATTGGAATGCTTAATAAGCTTGTTGTCTTAAATCTGAAAGACTGCACACGGGTTGGGAGTTTTCCTGAAGCCTTTTGGTCTAGATGCTGGACTTCAATCTCTGGTTTCATATGGAACCAACAACATCCCCAAAGATCAGTTTCATTGCGAGGTTTAAATATGTTAACGTCTGTGAATTTGAGTTACTGCAATTTAGAACAAGTGCCTGATGGCCTTGGAGGCTTATCATGTCTAAAAGAGCTATACTTGTCAGGGAACAATTTTGCTAGCTTGCCTGGAAGTTTGAGTCAACTTTCTAGTCTGTATTCTCTTTATCTTAATGGTTGCAAGAAGCTGGAAGTGTTGCCCGAACTTCCACATAGCCTATATCATCTTGATGCATCTGATTGCACCTCCTTATGTTCAATTAGGGGATCAAACCCAATCATGAGCGAAAGGTTCACTTTTCTCAGCAACTGTCCAAAATTGTTTAAGGTGTCGATATCAGAGACTCAATGTCTCGACTCATCTGTAACTTCCCAAGGCTCTCGATTTTCTTCTTTCCTTCGGTATGCGCATAACAGATGTGGATTGTTCCGTTTGCCAGGAAGTTCCATTGATTATATGGATATGTTTTATGATGGAAATAGCATTCCAAATTGGTTTACAAATAAAAGTTTGGGAAATCATGTAAAGGTTGAATTACCATCAGATTGGAGGTTCAGTAAGTTACGGGGATATGGAACTTGTGTTGTTTTTAAGAGAAAAAAACCTTCCCCATATTTTGGATTCTCTGTAAACAACTTTGATGGATTTTCTTTGGGACACTGCAATCCAAACTACTATGAAGAATATTTTGAGGATAAGCCAATAAGAATCGATGAGTCAGATATGATATGGTTGCATACGACAATTGAAATACAGGAATTGAAGGAAGCAAAGAATTTTGTAACATTTTGTTTTGATGAGAGTGAAGAAATTGAAGTGAAGGAGTGTGGTGTAAGACTTGTTTTTGATGAAGATTTAGATCAAGAAGCAGACTTGATTATGTTCCAAGACATCCCAAGTCTATCACAACATGGTGGGGTCTGGTGCTGGGTAAACTTTGGATATATCAAATGGACATGGTAGTCGGATAAAAATAAAACCTTTATTATTTGGCCTTTTTATTAGCCACAATAATCTTTGATAAATCCATGTCTTTTATTTAGATAAATAGCTTTCATCCAGGAGACACCCACCAGGTGTTTGATGAAATGCATGAGTAGAAATCATTTACTATTTACTCTATAGCCTTTTTGTAGATTTTTTTGGATTTTACCATGTATGTCTTTGGAAATTAATATCGTAGCAATTATGTGCTCTTGCCAATTCCAGCTCAATTTGTTATAAAAACTTGACATTTGTTTTGATAGCTGAAAACGTTACTCTTTGATACTACTTGCCTTCTGCATCAGTTCTATAAAGATTAAACACTATTAAGGTCAAGATAAAATTGATGATTGTTAATTTGTTATTGCAACTGTTTTCATTTGTCTTTAACCGACAACGATTTTATAAAATTGTTAATTTGCATTACATAAAAGAATTGCTACATCTTCCTAGTTATATTTCCACACATACTCCTACTTATAGAATGCTGACACAGGACATAATCAACGGTTTAAATGAAGAAAAACAATAAGTGAAAAACATGCGTGTGGACCATTATACTATTAAAGCTAAACAAATCTGTTATAAGCGACCATTTTTCCGTTCTATAGTTTATCCCAAGTCTGAACACTCTAATGTTCACATTTGTAAATCAGAATTCCACAAAACACTTTCTCATGATAATATTCCAAGACAAACCAATCCATAGTTAGTAGAAGACAAAATGAATATCAAATTTGACCACACGTAATTCTAGCATACCTCTTGGCATATAACTACTTCTGTACTAGTTTATTACCAATAAAAATGTTTAAACTTTAGCGTACACTATTTTTACAATAAGCATCTAACAATCAAAACCAGATATTTATAGTAATCACAAACCAATATTAGAATTTCTAGTCAAAAAATACCAAAGATATATTGTAAAGTTCACATGCAATAAAATCAAAGACAAGCAAGTGATACAAACAGAAACCATCAAGCAGGTAGAAGAAAAAAATAACACTACCAAACTCTAAACTAAAATTCCCATTTATCAGTTTCATTTTTCTCCGTTTGACTTTCTGACGACACCTTAAACGGTCCACTTGACCCAAAGGGAAGTCATCAAATGAGTATGTATGACCATGGTCAAAACCTGCATTGCTACTCATTGAATCAAACCTTGCGAAACTACAGTCTTGTGCCGTGCTGCTCATTGGGTCGAATCTTGAGAAGTTATTATCCTGTGTGGAGCAGCTCATGGAATCAAATCTCGAGAAGGTTTCTTGTTTGGGAGAACCTTGGTAAGTGGCATTGAAAGTCATATCTCGAGAAATAATCAAAGAAAGAATTCTCTGCTCTTCCCCCACTGTATCGTGGTAAGGTACCAGCTCGAGAAGCTGGTGAGCCAGGAACCGAATCATCAAACCCAAATGGACTCTTTTTCTGGAAGAAACTGTTATTGCCTTGCGGGGAATCACTTTTCCTTGGACTTGCAGTGAAATGTACTGTATTAATTTTCATGCAATGATATAATTGAAAAAAAGATATGAACTCACCTTAGCTGTGTCACTATTGAATCCCCACACCGAATCTACATCATCATTGTTGTCAAAAGTACCCCACCAATAGACTAGTGCATGTTTAGATCTTTCCACCAAACAAGGTACACGTTTTGTTGTATTTAGACAATGAAAGATCAGACCATAAACTGAATCTGTTGGAATATTGAGTTTGGAAGTTTATTAATGATAAAACATGAGGTACAATTAGTTGATGCATTAACTGATTGTACATGGCACACAACATAAGTTACAAGTTGGTGAAGCAACTAATACCATTTGTGTTGACTTGTTATGTGGAGACCTGGTAAATAGGAAGGTGGGTTCATGAATCAAACAACTTCAATTCTCTCCATGAGTTTAGGGAAAAGAATGACCACTTCTTTCGGTTACCAGGTTGTGTATCCAAGGACTACCTAGAGTTCTAATAAAGATACACATAATATTGTTGCAGCCATTAAATACTTCCTTTTAAGTCTTCTGTCTACCGCTATCGCGTTGCAAACCAGTGTCGTTGCTGCTCAAGGTTTGCATGTGTGGACTGTATACATCCTGAAGTGCCCGGCTTGTAGACTCCAGCAACTTTACAGGGTGCCGGTCGTACTTAAAAGGACAGGGATTAATCTCCTGTACAGTTCGGTATTTGTGTTGTTTATTGCAATTAATCAGGCACGAAGAAGATGGAGATTAAGATAGATTTTGCTGCTGGGTTTTGGGTTATATTGCGGTCCAGAATGTACCCAAATGACCTTCAAGTCATATTCTTATTGTTGGTTCGATTTTCAAAAGTATCAGTAAGGTATACTACTTTGTTTGGTTCAATGCTTATTATTTCTTTCTATTTGGTTTGTACTAATCTGTGTGACAAACTATATGATGTTCATATATTCAACAGAATCCAATCGGTACCTTTCTGTGTCAGCATCAAAGCTCTTTCCGTAACGTTTAAATGAACCTGGGTCAGCCAAAAAAAATGACGGGTCAGTCAAGCCATCCTTAAAACTTACTAAAATCTTTTTACTTGGGATCATATGAACTTACTTGAAGTAACTGAAGTTACTTGAAGGATACCATCAGCGCTGCCACCATGATCCATTTTCACAAGTGCCTGATTCAACTCCATCTTCCTCTCCTAAAAGTCAACAGAAAAATAAATTCAATTAACAAAAAATAGGATTATACTCCAAGTTACAATTTTGAGTAGAAGGGGAGAGTTAAGCGCATTTATGTGGAAACAGGCCAACTTGGGTGATATTTTATCAATAACGGGTGGGTCAAACTCATACAATCATAATTATCCCTTGATATATAGGAAGATAATATAAAGACAATCAACATCATGTCTGCACTGGAGTCGGAATTTGACCTTGGTCACACGTCTAAACGTAGGGTTATGGTTCAAGTCTGGTTTCGGATTTGGATCCTGGTCAGGCCTAGTAACAGGTTTCCCCATGTGCTTGTGCTTTTGCTGTTACGTGCATATATGTAATCCTTAACATTGGGTAGTTCACAGGCATTGTGAAGTGCAATAAATAACCTAAGTGTACTTATTGGTGCATATATGTAATCCTTATCTATGTAGTTTTCTATACTTTGTTGCAGAATGAACTGATTCTGAACCAGTACAAAACCATGTTTCTCGGGCCACCAATCAGAATAGTGTTAAACATATAAAACCCGAAAATTGCTTATGAAACTCCCATCGTTTGCTTCATTAATCCAATCGAATTAACAAAAACTCCATAAAAAAATCTTTGAAACTTAATTATAATATTTCAGTTTAAACAAAAACTTACAATTAACTTACAAATGCACAACAGCCATTGATTTCATCATGCACGAAGAGACGTCCAATTCACGAGCCACCTGGTTCTTCGACACGTGAACCCACTTCATCTTCGGGTTCGAGACATCACACATTGTCAAAAACTCCATCACCTGTCCGAATATCTTAAACATTTCTATCCCAAAAATCAGGTTCTTATCAGCTACAAATAGCGAATTCCAGTCCATGAACGCATCAGGATGCACAGAAACTTCATTCCATATTAAATAAACGAGATCAAGCTCCCATAACTTTCGAACGGCTTTGTTTCTCCTTCCAATTTCGCCTTCTCCTTCACACCATGAAACCGACACTAGATAGAGCCGTTGACCATCACAGGACACTAGCCTTGGGGTGTACTCGTGGACCCTTGGTGGGTGTGGAGTCGTTTGGACTCGAGTCCAGAGACCATGTCCAATGTCATACGCTGTGAGCTTATCATTCTCGGAATACACGTAAAAGACCCCGTCACAAACGACTCCCGAGCAAACAACCCCAAAATCAGAGTTGACTTTTAATGGTCAAACGATCAGAGTTGGCTTCAAAAACCCCTAGAACGGACTTTGACCTTGCGTGTTTCATTGATGCAACCTTGTTCCACGATTTTGTCATAGGGCTAAAAACCAACACTCCTCTGTGTGTCTTTCGGTCCATTCTTCCGGAGCTCGAACAACCTTCGACAATGAAAATGTTATCATGGACAGTGGCAACTGAGAACAGAAACCGATTTTTAAGAATTTCTGCCTCAACTTTATGCCATTTGTTGAAAGAAACATCAAAGCATATATCTCACGAGAGTTAAGACCATTTGTAACAGTACCGAAAAGGAACAACCATGGACTCGGGTAATACCCTTCTCGTCTCATCTGCATAAAACGAGGTTGCATAGTCAAAGATCTCCATTTCTTGCACACGAGCCGAGTGTTCATTAAGCTCGTCAATGGAAGTCTCATGAAACACAACTCGAGAATATCATCAGGAAGAAACACATGCATTGTGTTATGAGAAACAATTTCAAAACTCTTTTTCTGATTATTTCTCTTCCACAACCTATCCACTCCATATGAGAAACAATCCACACTCGTGTCGTCGGTCCCACACACGGGTTTGTAACCTTTACCCACAACTTCACCAAACTCGTCACTTGTTGCGGCTCCAACCTTGCACCCTCCGCCCCTAGTATACAAACTCAGACACCTTAATGAAATGACTCAGGTGTCATCATCATCAATATCATCATCCATCACACTTCCATGGTAGTCGTTTTTTAACTTTTGGCTAATGCTTCTAACTAGATGTTTCGACACATTGGAAGCCTCATGTTCTTTATGTAATGTTTCACCCATAACTTGTTCATGTGTCATCTTGCATTCTAAGCCTGGTCATACGAACATTACAAATTAGAATATGATTGCAAAACAAAATCAAGTACACAGGTTTCAATTGAACAATCAGGATTCAGGGAAATGCTAATTTGTACTCGGAAAGTCAAATGACTAATTTCAAACTTTTAATTTGCATGATTCAATATGAAGTTGACACACATACTACAGATATGACTTTCAGCGCACCCCATTTTTACATGTTACCAGCATGTCCACCACACCTATTCTGCTACCTCTAGTCTAAGCAGTGTCAGAGCTTATTTGGCTTGTATAAAGAATGATAGGCTCAAGTTCAAAACTCATGGCCTGGCAAGATTTGAAATTTAAGTTCAGACCATACACTAGTAAAAAAGATCACTCTGTGGCTTGTATTCTATACTTGTATAAGTTTGAGAAACCATAAAATCTATGAAGGGGGTACAATTACAAATACATTACAGCTTACTTCTAAGTGTCTAAAGTTAGTTACTGTGTACTAAGGGCGTGTTTGGGTGCTTGTTTTGCTAAAGTGATCATGTCATATCTAGTGTTTGGATAAGTACTTCTTCTGATTATGAAATAGTAGAGTATTATATACCTTTATTTTACACGAGTTCTCCTTAATCAGTTAAAATTTGTCGCAACTCAACCATATTAAACGTTATAATTACAGCTTACAACTTCAAGCTACATGAGCACATCCAAACACCATCTATAAAACACATAAGTAGTTGATCATCTGATATCAAAACGCAGATCCAAACATGAACCACCCCTCAATTTCTAATCACCTATAATACGAAACTAGTAACTAAATATTGAAAAACTCCTCATTTTGAATATTAGTCATTTTGAAGGACGACAAATAACAAACAGCTTTATGCCATTAACACCATACGGACAAACCGAGTACACGTTATTTATAGTGTACAATTCAGTACATAAAAACAGCACAAACAACAATCAAAGTCAAGTACCCATATATTCAAATTTACATAAATCCATTAAAAAACATAGACCCTAGTCCCAAAACAGTCCAAACTCAAAGTCAACTAACTTTTTTTCCCTTCAAAATTATCTAAAATACATTTAACAACCCACTACTAAAAACTTTTAAACTATTAGACCAGATACATTTTTTCAGATCAACAAGCCAAAATCCAGTGTCAAATATAAATTTCTATCCAATCAAAAAAGGAACACAAAAAATAACACAAACCCATGAATGTTACTAAGTACATAAGAGTAAAGATACAAACCTCATGAAGTTTATATTCAAGATTCTTGATTTGAACCCAAGAATCAACCCAGACAGATATTAGATCCAACAAAAGTTTATATTGAAGATTCTTCATTTTAGTAAAGTTTGAAAAGCAGAACATTTTTCAAGACAGGAGAGAGAGAAGTGATGGATATCTCTCTTTATTTTGAAGTGAAGTGATGGAAAAGAGGTGTTTCTGTTTTTTTATTTTATTTACCTAGACTAAATTATATTTCTATTTTTTTTCTAACTTGATGAAAGTTGTCCGATAGGTCCCAAAAATAATTAAGTATGGTAAATTGAATGGTAAAAACTAAAAACAATAATATTTTGCTAATCTTTCTTTTTGTAAAAATAATAAATTAAAACAAAACATTTTAGTAAGAGTAAATTGAATGGAAAAAAACGTCATAATGTGTTATAAAACAAGAAAACTGATGCAGATATCATTTAAAAAGTGTATGTGTCGTTTATTAGAAACAACTGATGCAGATATCATTTAATCATTTATGCTCTAAGTGAGATGACTAAAATTATTCAAAGTGAAATGAAAAAGTCTCACCGAAAGCAAAAACATTTTAGTCATTTCATTTCGGCCCAGAGACAATATCCGCACCAAAGATTTTCCCAAAAAACAACACCCTCACTTTCATATTTTAGTATTTGAAATCTTATCTTGGAAAATTACACATTGGATATAAAACAAGAAAAATAGGTGAATCCATCATGCATGTTTAACACCCATGAAATAACATCAATTACAAGTGCTCGGTGTGGGCATGTTATTCGTCCACCAAAGACCCAACAACAGACGAACAACACGTTGTACTGCACCGTGCCTCGTGCTATTTCGTCTGCTGTTCATTAGCCATTCCAATCACTTGCGTCCGTTTTTTTTTTTTTTTTTTTTTTTTTTTTTTTTTTTTTAATGGGTGGTTATTTTTTGTGGGGTTTTTTATGGGACCTAATAAGTGTTATTGGATTTTTTTTTAATGAGTGGTTATTTTTTTGTGGGGTATTTTATGGGACCTAATAAGTGTTATTGGTTTTTTTTTTCTTTTTCTTTTTTTTTTTTTTTTTTTTTTTTTTAGATATAGGTTTTAATTATTGATGTGTTATTAAGAGGGAATAAGGTGGCGTTTAAGTAACAGAAGAATTATGTGTTATTCATCTTCCTCGCACCTTCCACTCTAAACTTGAATGATGCACTAATGAAATGTTTAACAAACTATTTAACTAGATGTTTGTTAGTAACACATCACAAATATGGTTTTATATTTGTTTAATCAACTGAACCGACACCGACAATAATCTATTGATATTTTTGAACACTATTTGATGATACGCTATTTTAAATAACAATCTGGTTAGAAGATCATTTGATGGTACATATAATACATTTGTGATAATAAGTGTGACCCTTCTTGAGAGTCTATTATGTTTCTCACTGTGTTAATATTCCAATTAAAAATGCTTTCATAATTTCAATTGTTAAGATTTACACTTCATTTAGTGACCACGAAATGACAATATTTATTGAGTTGGGAGTTAAGATCAAATGAGAAATAAAATGAAAATAAGAAGAGTGAGAAGAAACAATAACAACACATTTTAGGTGCATCTAAAAAACATATCCATATCATTTTAAATGTTTCCCTTTTATTTAAAATGTGCAGTTAGAAATATTTTCCACTCTTTTTATTTTAATTTATCAAAAAAACTTTCCACTATTTTTATTTTTTTTTCTTCTTATTAGATCATTCCTTTTAGACGGGTTCTAAACTAGTTAAACATGAAAAATTGAATTACCACTCTTTTGGGGTAACGACATGAAAACCTCCATAAACCAACAAAACATATTTCATTGTCACGCATTGCAAACAAAGTGAAATGTTGTCTATCAAACACATGTGATTTAGGTAACACGTCTGATTTAGGTGATTAGAAAAGGATCAACGTACTTCACATCTTTGTTTTCGACTAAATCAATTTTTTTTTCTTTTGTTAAAATTCGCTTGGCTATGAAGGAGCACATATACTAATTGACGACTTGTAATTTGGTGATATTTTTTAGGTCATTCAAGCCGTTTATTGTCAAGTTTTCACTTGTTTATTATAGAAGTGATACTTAAAAAATAAAATGTTAATTTTCAGATACCACAAGGATGGTAGACGGATTGGATGAAATAGCCAAGTTCGAGTCAAGTAAAGAAGACTTTAAAGCTGAAATACGGCCAGGGATGGAACCAGAACCAAATATGATCGGGTGGACAAATTTTTTGAAACTGTGATATAGATTCACATTTCGATGGACCAGGTGCATTTAAGAAAAAATAACGTTTTTTTCAAAAATTAACAATACATCGAAAAAATCCACCGGGTTCCCGGGCACCCGCGGGAACCCCCTGAATACGGCTTGAGGTCACCTCCATCGTCTCATATTCTAAACGAATAAGAAAAGTTGAGATCTTTGTTCTACGGCTTTGACAAGACGTGGTTTCGCCTGGAAGATATTAACTTGCATGCATGTTTTAGTTAAGAAGAAACTGGATTTGATAGACCACTTGCATATAGATCGGCGGCATGACCATTTTACCAGAATGATTATAGTTGCATGGCTAGTGATAATGAACATGTAATAATTTGTAATCATCAATATGCAATTATAACTTGATGTGAATAAGCAAACATTGATACAATATCTAGTTAAGTACTTTGTCTCTTCACACTTTCATTTTATTTTTCATTATTTTATGTTCTCAGGTGTTTACCAAATTAAGTGGTTCCATATGAACCACTTAATTAGCCTCTTAAAAGTAGGGGTGATCACGGTCCAAAAACCGGACCGGACAGGCTAGGACCGGACCGGCCAAGACTGGACCGGACCGAAGACCGGTTTGTGTTGCATGCCAATAGTGGTCTTTCATTTGAAATCCATTTTGTGTAGTACAATTAAGTGTAATTATTAACCGACATAGCCAAGCACATATAACTTACAGTTGTGATTTATTTTGATTTACAGCTTGTTAAAGAAATGTCTGATCCAATGGAGGAACAAAGCACTGAAGGAGGTGAAGCTTTAGGTTCTACAAATAGGAATTTGAACAGGGGAAAACGCAAAGAATGTAAAGAGAGGTCAGAGATATGGGCTCATTACGACAAGTTCACAGATAAGGATGGAAAACTAAGGGCGCTATGTAAGTATTGTAAACTTCATCACTATAGTGGTGATACATCACATGGCACTTCTAATTTATGGGGTCACTACAGAAAATGTACTCATAATCCCAATAGAGAAGATGATACTCAGACACATTTAGAACTTAATACATCAAAGGATGTAGAAACCGGGGAAAGTAAAGTTTGTTTGCAAGCTGGGAAGTTCAATCAAGAAAAAGCGAGACGATCAATAGCTGAGATGCTTATCATAGATGAATTGCCTTTTAAGTTTGTAGAAAATGAAGGATATAGAAGAAGCATGAAGATTTGTCAGCCTCTACTATTTGTTCCCTCACGAGCCACCGCTAGAAGAGATTGTTATGAGTTGTATCTTGATGAAAGAAAGAAACTTAAAGCTCAACTACAAAAAACAACTCTTAGGGTCTGTTTGACGACTGATACATGGACTTCCTTACAACGAGTCAATTATATGTGTCTTACTGCACATTATATTGATGATAATTGGAAGTTGCAAAAAAAAAGTCATCAACTTTCGTCCTATTACTAGTCATAGAGGAACCGATGTAGGACGAGCTGTGGAGAATTGTTTGATTGAGTGGGGTTTGAAAAATATTTTGACTATAACAGTTGATAATGCAAGTAACAATGACACGGCGCTTGATTATTTGAAAGGAAAATTGGTGAAATGGGGTGATCACTGTATTCTTAAAGGCAAATGGACTCATGTGAGATGCTTCGCACATATTCTGAATTTAGTCGTGCAAGAGGGGCTCAAGGAGCGGGGAATATCAGTCGACCGCATAAGGGCAGCTGTTCGTTGGATAAGAATATCACCGACTAGGATTAAAAAATTCAGGGAATTCTGTGTCTTGGATAATGTTGAGTGTGAAAAGTCACTAGTAGTTGATGTTCCAACTCGTTGGAACTCAACTTACCAGATGTTAAGTGTTGCAGTCGAGTATGAACGGGTGTTTGATAGATTTGCAGAAGAGGATTATGTGTATGCGCGTGACCTTCGTGAAGGTGATGGCGAAGAGGATGAGGATGGTAAAAAGAAAGGGCCTCCTGGCATTCCAGAATCGAATGATTGGGCTAATGCGAGGTTGTTAGTAGTTTTCCTAAAACATTTCTATGACATGACTCTACGAGTTTCAGGTACTTCATTAACTCTTATTATTGTATATTAGAACTCTAAGAGGCCAAACTCGATTTTCTTGCTGAAATAAAATGTTATCTGAAATCTCAGGTACAAAATACATTACTTCAAATTCGTACTTGGAGTGTATTAATTGTCTCGATACTGTGTTGAAGCGATGTTTCTTAACTAAAGACAATGATTTGAAGTGTATGTCTGTAGAAATGATGAAGAAGTTTGATAAGTATTGGGGTGACACAAAGAAATTTAATATGTTGGTGTTTATTGCTTCTGTTTTTGATCCAAGGACTAAATTCGAGTATCTTAAGGTTAATTTGTGTAGCATGTATGGTACTCAAGAAGGGAACGATGATGGGAACGAAGTAGTGACTCTATGTAAAAATGCATTGAAAGAATTATTTAACGATTATAAGCGAATATACTCAGACCAACATCTAAAGAATGCTACTTCTTCGTCTCATATAAGCCCGAATCAGTCTAGTACCACTAGCAAAGAATGTTCAGATGCAACATCATTTGGTGTCTTTGAAGATACAATTGAAACAATACGGAAGAAAAACATGGCTGAGGTAAAAAGGAGAAAGGCGGAATCAGGTGTAGCAAAAGAGACTAAGACCGAGTTGGATAGGTATTTGACTGAGGAGATTGAAGGAGATAGTGCATACTTTGAAAGTGACAACTTTACTGTCTTGGGTTGGTGGAAGCAGAGAAGTCCGGCTTTTCCAATATTGTCACTTGTTGCTCGTGATATTCTGGCTATTCCCATTTCAACTGTGGCATCTGAATCTACCTTTAGTACCGGAGGTAGAGTGCTCGACTCATTTAGGACATCTTTAACTCCTGAAATAGTTGAAGCATTAATATGTTGCCAAGATTGGATTCGTTCATCTCATGTTCCTATTAATGTTGAAGAAAAGATTGAAGAACTTGAAAAGTTTGAAGATGGTAATATCTCATTAATCTTTTCTATAGTTTTGCTTATACCTGTTGTTTAACAACACATATCTGATACTTATTTATTCTTTTTTTTTGTAGAGATGCGAAATATATCGATCGAATCAAGTGCTGGTAATTACTAATAATTTTTTCTGTAATTTGAATTGTTGTTTTAAAACTAGAATTGCTTTTTTTTTTATCATATGTTCTCATCAAATAAAATTTCATTAGACATGGAATGAAGAGTTTCAAGATCAAAGACTTTGATGAATGAAGATTGTAAGGCTTTAAAGATGTAAAGACATTGACCGGTTGGTACTTGAATGGGTATTTTGTGTTCAGTAGTTGCTAAAATTGGAATGGGTATGTCTTTTTGAAGATATTTTTGGCATACCGCTAGGTCCTATGATGTTAGGGTATTTTGTGTTTTGTAGATGTTAAAAACTTGTCTTGGTATGTCGTTTTGCATATATTTTGGCATACCGTCATGGGGGTCATGTGCTAAGATTAGTTATTTCTTAGGAATGTTTATGTATCTGGATGTTGTATGTTCTGTTCTCTAGGTTTAATGATTTGAAATATATATCAGTATATGTATGTAAGACTGTTATGGGACGAATGGGTTAGAGGCTGCAAAGGAAGAGTTGGATTGATTCAATACATGGCATTATGGCTACTTTGATTTCAAATTTCAAGTACAAAATTCGGTTTTCGGTTATGACCCATAACCGAACCGAACTTCGGTTCGGTTACAAATATTTTCGGTTCGGTTCGGTTTTCGGTTATGACCCCAAAAAAAATTAACCGAATAAACCGAACCGAATAAACCGATTAACCCGAGAACCGAACCGATGAACACCCCTAGAGTAAAGTTCAAGGCCAGCGATTGGAGTATATTGTTTTGCATGTGAAGACACATTTTCTCTTTTGATGACCAGCGAAAGAAATGAAGTCCAGCTCGGCCCACTTTTTGCAACCGAGCCCAAAGAGTTAAAAATGAAGACAAGAGCTTGATTTTTGATAAAATGAAATGAAGGAAAAGTTTTGGTACATTACGTGAATACAAATGAAGCCCACGAGTGAATTTAGTGTTTGCTGCCTCACGTTCCAGTAATAATAAAGGGTGAATTTGCTTCTTGTCGTATACCTACTCTCACAAGCAACGAAACAAATTAAATGGGTTTAAAAAAAATCACGTGGGTTCATATGGCATTAAACAAATGAAAAAACAATTAAAGAGCAAAAGGATGAAATAGAAGTGAGACATTGTGCTTTCGTTGGCCTTCTCCTCCGTGTGGACCCAGCTGCTCATTTGTTTTGGGTTCGGCAAAAGGAAAAAATAAAATGAAGTGAAATCTAACTTTATTGGCACATTGAGACGAGAAAGAAAAAATATCATATATCAAAATGAAGAAATGATAAATTGCATTTGAAGGGCCTGAGCATGCAACAAATAAAAGAAAGTAATCAAAAGGGTGGCACGTGGTCAGCTCCACATGCAGGATTGCAGGCTCACGTCAAAATTGAAGAAAGGAAATTTGTATGTGGTCACGTGGATCTATAGGTGTTTTGAGGTAAGTAGTAATCTAGTACAATTTTTTTTTTTTTTTTTTTTCTCACTATGGTCATTTTTTGAGTAAATTCCTTAAATAGTCATGTGCATCTATTTAACTCCGCAACCTATCTCAAAACGTGACACGTGTTCATATTCTGGGGCCCACATCAACTACTAGAATTACTCAACCGCCGGCTACTCAACCCAACAGCTGAAATAACCGGTCATCTTTATTGGAAAGGTACACATAACATACTTTTTTGATTTTATTTGATTTTCTTGTATTTGATTTTTATTTTATTTGATTTCTATTCAGAAAAGTTAAATGTATAACATTAACACACATATCCACAGATTAATCAAAATAATTTTTTGATTCTTTAAAATTTTCCAATGAAACCATTGTTACGTTATATTTAGGATTTTTTTTTGTGGGTTTATTATGCTAATAATTTTATTTTGTGTGTTTGTTTTATGGATTCCAATGAAACCCAACTGCTGAATCTGGGTTTATTAAGATTTATTGTGGGTTTATTATATTTAAGATTTTTTGTGGGTTTATTTTGTGGATTCCAATTAAACCCAACTGCTGAATCTGGGTTTATTATTATGCTAATAAGTTTGTGAATCTGGGTTTATTTCGATGTCCCCTTAGATCAAGCTTATTGTTTAGATTGCTTATGATAATGAAATCATATAAAGTCATTCTCATGTAGTAGGCAAAGAAAGCTTATAAGCCTTAGATTAGGCTTTTTGAATTTATGTTGCGGATTAACAGTTGTCCATAGGTCAAAACTTCCCCAATGTTTTTGTTTTTCATTAGCAGTTGGGTAGTTTGTGTCCATTATGGCTAGTTATTGTTTGCATATGTGTAGCAAACACACAATCATTGAATTTTAAGATTGATGAAAATGCTTTAGTTGGTTCTACTTTATATTGCCTATATAAAGTTTGATTCTGCATTATTGTGTATCTGTTGTAACTAGTTGCTGATATATGTGCTTCTAAGCTTCATTTGATTCATTTAATCATAATAGCAGCTTGTGTTGTGGTTTAGTTAATCAAATTTCATAGTTACTTCAAAAAAATATTTCAATAGTAGTTAATAATAGTGTTTGGTACAACAATTAGTTTAGTGTTTAAGTTTGATATAGATTAATCTGTTAGTGTAGTCTGTCACTTTGGTTGCATATTAGGTAATATAGATCATAAAACTTAGTGGTAACTTGGATAAAAGTCAAAATCATCATTGGACTCAATTTGTGCATTCACTGTTAGATATATAGGCTGCATATTCATTAAGTAGTTGCATTATTAGTAAACTTAGCTTAAAATTTTTCAATCTTAGCTTATAACAAAATTTTAAGTCACATAGATTCAATAAAATTTCAGTTTAGTCAAAGTTGCATCAAATTCAAAAAGTCAAAAATACTTTGTACCCAGTTTTTGAGATGAATTCAACTGCATGTGTAGAGTTAAGGACTGATTGGAAATAACTTTGGAAAGTTGATTTGAACTCTCTGGTAGCTTAAATTTTAGATTAAAAAAGAAAATTCACTTTTCAAACTCATTTGCTCCCTCAAATTTAAGCCTAAAGTTACTGAGTTGAACAATTACTTCCCCTGCACCAGCAGTTTTTAGAAATTTTTTAGGCTTGATTTAAGTGTGCAATTGATAATTTGTGATAGGGCTTTTGGGGTTTCTAGCATCTCAGTTAGTCAGTGAAGCTTTTGCCCCTTACTTTCTAGGTTTCAGCTTATTAGATCAGCTTAATTGAGCCTGCTAGTTAAGTGATTGTAACCTATAAGCTGATTCATATTAGAACCTGGATTTGTGCTTAATTGACTTGTATGCTGGTAACTTTGCATCATTTGAGTTCATTTGAGTGTATTTAAGTGTTTTACACTGTCTTGGATCATCTGGCTTTTTCTTATTTGCAACTACTTATTCATTTGGATTATTGAAAACTACTTATTGGAATTTTTTTAGATATATGGATTAAGTTTGGTGTGATAATTGCTTTTGTGAGCTTAACTGAGTACTTTACACCTTCTGTGATAGTTTCATAAAGTCTAGTGTCAAGTGCTTATAAATAAGCACTTGTACTAAGCTATTTTTATAATAGTAGTTTACATCATTTTATACTTAGTCATTATCATTATCTATTCACACATCATTAGTCATTATCTAGTTTTTCATTAGCAGTTGGGTAGTTTGTGTCCATTACGGCTAGTTATTGTTTGCATATGTGTAGCAAACACACAATCGTCCACGGAGACAATGTGTAAACCTTAAGTTGATACTATGTTTAAAAACTTGTTGGTATTAAGTTTTAAAAATTGTTGCATTCACTTGTAACACATAGTCTTTGCATTACATCTTAGAAGATCAAATGCGATTACCAGATTACATAAGGTGAACTAGGCTGACGACTACTTGATTTTCAAGTCAAATCTAACCACTTCATATTATGTGTCGAAACCATAAGCAGTTAAGTGTCGAAACCAAGCAACCACCAATGTTATGCTTCCATGCCTTCCCTGCACTGAAAGACCAGAAAATCACTAGAGTTTTAGAAAGGCAAAAACAATAAAGCTTAAAACCTAGTTTTTTGAAACAACATTGCTTATTTTGGTCTTGATTTGTTTTGTGAATTTAGGAATATCATGCGAGGGTCCACGTTAGAAGCAAACTCAGTTACTTTCCGTTAATCAAAGACAGACTACGTTTGGAACGTTGTGAATTGTTTAGGTCTACATGTTTCGGGTCGTGGCTTGATTTGACTTACGTTGACAATGAGGAGGATCTTCTGCCACTCATATATGATGTTAATGAACATTTAGGTCTACATGCTTCAGAAGCAAGTCTTCTCTGATAATTAACATTATGATTTGCCACTCATATATGATGTTAATGAACATTTGCTTCACTTTGGTCGTTGTGAATTTTGCCTCATTATTGGATTTAAGTTTGGGATTGTCAGTTTCCATAAGTTTAGGGAGGGTGATATCAGTTTTCGTGATCGAGTATTTCCGGAGAAGATAGGTAGGTATGTTAAAAACATATATCTTCTATCCGTGATTGAGGATGAAGAGCGTTTCGCGAAACTATCAGATGAAGACTCGATACGAGTTTTTCTCTTGTTATCTTTGGAAGTTATGTTTATGGGTCATGAGTTAGGATCTGTTGTTGAAGATGTATTTCTAAGAATGGTAGATAATCTTGAAGCTTGGAATGGTTTCCCTAGGGAGAACACATCTGGCGGGAGTTATAGGATGCCATTTTAAATGTTAACTTGAAGCATAAGAATGCTCACCATAAAGCATTGGAAAAAGACCCAACCTTTGTTCCATCGTATTCATTGTCTGGATTTATCTTGTGTTTCAAGGTTAGCATTTTTAGGCAAACACTTGTCAATGTATTTCATTGTAAAAAAGTGCTTTTAATTTGACTTTTTTACATTTACTGTTTGTAGATAAGGATTCTAGAGTCTTCATCTCAAACAGATCGTTGGTAGAGTAAGGAGCCTGATGTGATCCCGAGAGGCTATGCCTGGTCGAAGCATTATCCATTTCAAAAATGGGAGGTATACACTCAACTATTTCCTCAGGTCAGTTAATTCCTTCTAACCTTAATACTTATTTTTATTATATATTTTTTTTGACTAAATTTTATTTGCTTTTAGTAACAATTATTGTATATTTTCCTTAGGTCAAAAATCCAAACTTTGAACTATATCCTAACTATGCTGAGGGCTTATCAAAATGGTTTAGAGAAAGCCAAAAAAAAATTAAGTGGTACACACCGAGAGCTCCTCCACCTGTTCAATGCGGGGGTCTTGTTGGTGATTATTTTAAAAAATTATCATCAATTCGGGGTAAGGTAAATGATAGAGAGGCACATCCAGTTAGGCAGAGTTGTAATTGTGGGTTTCGGGTTAACGCTTTGGAGCATATGTGCAAGAGGTTGTTGATTCTACCTAAAGAGATTGAGAGTTTGAAGAAACGCGTCTACAAAATTGAGTCTATTATACATGTTAGTTTTGACAGAATCCCTTTTCTATATATATGAGCCTAGTTAACTCATGTCTAATTATCATGTTTTTGAACATACTTTTTTATGCAGTATATTACTCGGAAAACAAAAGGCGCACATCCGGAGCAGAAAGTTACCACATCTGTTCAAAAGGTATATCCCATGTATATAAGTGTTTTGTGTTTTCTTGTCATTCACTTGATAAAAAAAATGTTGTTTACTCAGACAAGGTGTTTACATTATCGTTACAGGATAATGTGGATTGTGATCTGGGTGACGAGTATTGTAGTGACTTAGATGGAGAATTCTTTCAACTTTTTAATTCGCCTATTAGAACATCCAACAAAAACGCTGAAAGCGAATTTGATAATCTAGCACATAAAGTTCATAAAGTCATTGTAGATGGTTTGGATTATCTATCACAGAAAGCTTATGAGGTACTTGATTTCTATAACTTTTACTGATTATTGCATTAAAACTTGTTTCATAACTTGTTTTACAACTTTTATCAGAACGGTGTGGTTAACGCTGACAAATTATCTGACGAAGATTTATCTGAGGTAAACACTTAGCTGTTGAAATTGTTTATCGACTTAAAAATGTATATATCTAACAAACATATTTTTAATGTAATTATAGGATGGTTGTGTGAAAGCTGAAAAGCACGCGACTAAGATATATAGGCAGGCAAAACAAAGGGAACAGAGGTCGAAATTTATTTTGTAAGAAGAAAATAAAATGAAGAGTATAGAGGTTAGTAATTCCAGTCATTAGTCGTTTTGTTTGAGTATAGAGTGACATGAAATTTTATGTAATCCGCTTCATCAACTTGTTATTTTTATAACAAGGTCTTGAATGCACCTGGTCACTTGAAGCTTGCTCTACAGTGATGTGGAACAACCAAGAGGAGGTATGTTAATGTGCTGAGGCCGAAGTTGGAAAGTCCATATACAGATTTAAAAGTCCCTAGTATGGATGAGCTAAAAAAAGGTACAAATGTCCTTCATCCATTCATGATTGAAAGGTGTGAAGATATCCAACCGTGGAAAGAGGTATATCATTTGTAATTTATTATTATTATTATTATTATTATTATTATTATTATTATTATTATTATTATTATTATTATTATTATTATTATTATTATTATTATTATTATTTTAGTTTTCTGTTTGTGTTAGTTTTTCATAATTAACTTTTATAAATAAAACTGTAATGTGTTATGTTTGGGACTCAAGTCGACGATGGAAATGTATCGATGAAATATTTTGTGGTTTTGAGTTAGATAATTTTATGATTACCTCTAGCCATACTCGTTGCAAGTTTCCTTGATATAATGACATTACTGTGGATTGTACTTTCTGGGAAGCTTTACTTTGCTGTGATGAGAAACGTATTGGTTGGTTACTTGACGAGGTAAGTAAAAATATCTATTTACAATGTATTTTTCGGTAAAACTATATGTTAAATTGTCGTTGACTATTTGTTTTATTGCCTACAACACATTGATCTTTGGGTATGGTACATGTGGTATTTCAGAGATTCTTCTGCAGATTGGTCAATGGTTAGTTGTTACTTTCTAACTCTTCTACTTCAACACTCAATGCCATTGTTTTATGCAACCGATGAAATTTACCCAATTGCATGAAAGAATGTGGAACAGGTATTTATCGGTAACCCATCTTTTATCATCTAATGGTTTGATTATGTGGATTATATAAATTTTATTCGTAAACATTGTATGTCTTCATTCCGATAAATGAACCCAAGCAACATTGGTCGCTTGCGCATTTTCACATAAAATCTGGACTTGTTACATTCTATGATAGTGAAGGCTATCATGAACCTGAAACTCGACCTTGGTATTTGAATTTGAGAAGGTGTTTGGAGTGTAAGCTTCCGGCAATTCTATAGTAGACTGATGTGTTTGGAAGCAAAGGAATCAATCCCCTAGAATACAGCATTAAGTTCAAGAATGCACATAACATCCCCAAGCAGGGCGGGATATTTGGTGATTGCGGCGTCTTTGTCTGCTTATTTCTTTACAGGTTAGTGGGATTTTTGCAAAAATAGGAAAAAGTAAAAAAAAAAAAAAAAAAAAAAAAAAAAAAAATCAAAGAGTTTCAAATGCAGGTATAGTGGGATTTTTAATTCACTCATTATTGAGTGTTTAGATCTGAAATTATGGACATTTAGAATCTCCTAGCTTGTGAGTCCATAAACATTTTTTTATATAATTTTAGGATTTTTTTACTAGCTTTTGAGAGGCCTAAAACGGACCTGTTGGACATATTTCTGCCCTGCATCCTAGCTCTTGAGAGGCCTAACTTTGTGTTTGTTTGTGTTTGCTATTGGGTTTATTAGCTTGCATACGCTTTTCACAATACATTCCTTTATAAAAGTTGTTAATGTTTGTTGTGGCCTGCTATCTTTGAACTAGCTCACCCAGATTGATTTTAAATTTTAAACGGGCTGTTAAAGGTAGCCTGAGTTCTTAGATGTTTGGTATTTCTATGTGTGAATTGTCTTGATGGATTTTATGTGTTTCTTATTCTCTATACAGGTTATCTCATGGGATGCCATTGGCTGTTGTAGATCCAGTCCAGACAGCCCTTGCATATCGAGAACAGATGGCCCGTTTCTATTTAAAACACAAGATATTTGTGTAGGTTTTTAAATTGTGTACTAGATGCAAACAAATGGTTCGTCCTTGTATTTTTCAAACAATTGTGACCTGTTTCACTGTGACTATTTGACTGTGTGTTTCATGACACTATTTATGTTTTACTTTTGTTCCAATATGCCAACTTTAAGTTTTATGACTGCTTGTGTGTTGAATAATCAGCTATTTACACATGTTAAAGAAAAGCTTGCAACTTTCATTGATACGAACTGCTGTTTTACCATACATATAAAAATATAAAGTATCCCACCCTACGGGTCAACTAAATTAACAGCTTCGAAAATATCTGGCCAAATTTGTTGCGAGTAGACTTGTCCTTCTTGTGAGCTTGGCATTGCTTGTTGTGAGTAGCAGTGTGCTTGTGCTTGTTGTGAGTAGAATTGTGCTTGTGGTTGTTGTGAGTACACTTGTGCTTGTGATGTAACTTACTTTTTTCTTTGGCAATGTTTCTCTACAACTTTTTCGGGTGTGTCCAAGATTTCCGCACCTTCCACACTTGACTGGTACCGGTTCCTCACCTTGAGATCTAACCCGATCTTTGTTCTTCGGTCTACCAGATTGGGGTTTAACCATAACCGATGGTTTAACAACTTTTAAGTAATTAGGACACTACCAACCGGAAACTTCTCCAACAGGAAATACCAAACCCATGTACGTAGCTTTAAGCTCTGTTTTCTGAAACCGGTCGCTTGCCAAATGATTAAAATCCGTCACCCCCATAACTCTACAAACCGCTAAAACATGACCACAAGGCAAGGCAGACATTTGCCACTTGTTACATGTGCATGTACGTTCGTCTAAATCCACCGTATTGATTTTTCGATGATCATTGACTTCGTACATTCTGTTGACAAAAATGCCGGCCACAATCCAATTAGCGCTCTTTATCATTCGGTCCTGAATTTTTGCAGTTGCCCAATCACTTAGTTCACCTAATTTTGCATCTGCATAAAATAATATTCGTTAATAAGTATTCATAACGTTAAATATGCAAAATATTACTCTTATGAAAAAAAACAAACAAAACAAAAATCGTACCTTTATATTTCTCCCGACGATTGCAGTACCACTCTTGGACAAGTCGATTATACCACTCCATAAGGTTAGTGATGGGTACTCTTCGGACATTTCTTGTTAACGAATTGATTGAATCTACGCAGTTAGACGTCATGTAATTGTAACGATTACCAGCGGAGTATGCCCTAGACCACCTTTCAACGCCAGCTTGTATTAGTTTGTTGTAAGCATCCGGCCTTTTGCCACCAAGTTCAGCTAGCGCCAAATTAAATTCATCGGGTGTGTAAGCTTTACACATCTTCCAAAATAAAGCCCTAATCTTTTTTCCCTTCAAATTACAATTCATCATGAGATGCCTACAACAATGCCCATGGAATGCATTCGGGAAAACAGATTGACATACAGATTGTATAGATACATGTTGATCAGATATGAAAGTTAACCTTGGATCTTCCCCTATGCATTCTTTCAATTTGGACGAAAACCATTTCCACGATTCCAAAGTCTCACCCTGAGACACACCAGTCGCAATAGGTATACTTTGATTATTCCCATCCATTCCAACTGCTAGAAGATTTGTTCCAAGGTAAGTGCCTTTAAAATGAGATGCATCAATTATTAACAATGGTCGCATATGGCACAAAAAGCTTCGAATCTAATTAAAGGTTTTAAACGGTTAGTTATATGATAATAACAGTTACAAAATAAATTTGAATGTTAAATACATAAATGCTTACCGCTACACCAAAAGCTATGAAAACCATCTTAAAATGGTCTTCATCATTAGTATCAATATGTGTTACAGTACCTTCATTTGTCATTTCTAAATTATGACAAAAAACTGTTAATTGTGCAAAAGATGCTTTTGGGCAACCTTCAAGAGTATCCAACGCCACATTTTTTGATCTCCATGCTTGTTTGTAACTAATATCGATGTTGAATTCTTGGTTTATGTCATTTTGTATGTCTTTTGCCTTATAGATACGATTGGGGTCTCTGAACTTAGGTACTAGCAAATGACCCAACAAATTTTTCGAAGCGTTACGGTGATACATACCTATTGTTGTTTTTGAATGTCACACCCCGCCACGGCGGAAACGCGTGGGTGTAACTTCATGGATATCATCACAACACCTAGTATCTACATAAAGAACAACTACATGTACTAAAATAGAGCAATGTACCAACACGAAGTGTTGTAACAATACCCCAAGATAAAAAAATAACCAAACCAAAAATCTAAAGGTATCTTCAATAGATATGAAAGTACCAAACGAAAAACATAAATGTATCACAATCAAAACCAAATAAAGTCAAATCCCAAACATAAATAAAGTCTCCATATGCAACTAAGTCTCGCCTAATTGCTGCCCTCAACTTTGGTCTTAGAATGCTCACCTGAAAATGATGCTTAAAACGTCAACATATTGTTGGTGAGATTCATAGGTTTAAACACACATACACTCTCAAGGCAACCAGTTCACTGTGATTATAAAACATAGCTGGACAAATAATTAAAGTTATCATATAAGCTAACATGCAATCACACACAAAGGCAACAACTGGATGGCTCGTGTCCTCCGATCCCAAATTGGCATCAATTAGGTCGCATGCGCGAGCAACAGGATAAGCATCCTCCTAATCGAATCACGTATATATATGGACGGTTCGTGTCCTCCGATCTCAAATTGCCATCAAATGGGTTCCCAAATGAATCACGTAAAATCTCACAATCAAATCATCACACATAGCATGCATACGATAACATTATATGTCCAAGCTCTTTGACACACACATAATTACAGTAACTCAAACATTTAAGACAAGCATCATTCCCATCCCAAGTTTTAAAACAAGATAAAAATATGGGACTATGAACTCACCTCAAACCTTGCAGCTTCCACAAAAACAACTCACAATCTATAACACACAAAAATAAACCACATTACACATGGTCAAGCTAAAAGCCATAACCCATGTAATACACTTATGATGGAAGTCTAAGACTCATATGACCCACCATGGATCTCCTAGACCCCATACTAACCATCACCATAACCTAACACTCACTAAATCCCCTGCACTTATAAAATCAGAAAACACAGAATTTTAGGTTACATTCGCCCACATGAAATCATAACAATTAAAGCTCAACAACTCACACCAAAAATTCACCATGGTCTCTCATAAGCATACAAGCTAATATCGGAAGGCCATGGACTAATAACACACACAAATACTCACAAAAAATTAAACTTTTCAACTATCCAAATTCGGATATGAACGCACACCAAAATGTTTTAATTAGAATAAAATACTTCTATAACTTTTATCGCGAATCCTTTTCGTGGTAGTTTAAGATAACCCTAAACTTAACTTTTCCAGAAGGGCTAGCCTTAATAACACTTTTTCACCCACAACTCACTATCAAACTTTTACCCAAATTTTGTCCCGGTTTAACAGCTTTAACACCTTATCAAAGAAAAATCAAAAGACTAACTTTCCGACCTTGAAATCAATTATGGCCGGACTTTTTGGAAAGCTCTTTCATTAAACTTCAATCTAGACTAAAAATTCGTGACCTAACTCCTCACCCTCTGTTAGATATACTCACATCTTTACAGCCCTAGTTTTCTGTCCAAACCCTAACGCAAAATCTAACACGTTTTACACTCAATTCCCTTAACCAATTACCATATTATTAACAACTAATGATCCTAACATGTTTTACTTCATTAATTTACAGAAGTATATAAACCCTAGATTCCATCATAATTAATATTACATGAATTAACACAATAACTAATTAATTAAACATAGGGTTTAAGGATTTTACCTTGATTCTTGATTATTGCTTGAAAACTATAAACCCTAATTTTTTTTCACCTTGTTTCTCCTTGTGGTCGACTCAAATTTGTAGGAAAAGGATTTGGGAGTCTTAGTTTTGTATTTATATTATTAGTGGATAATTACCTTAACTTGGAGTTGTAATTGGGCTCAAATTTGTCTTCCTTTTTCTTTGTTTTAACCCATTCGGCCGAACACCCCTATAATATATATTTTTTTATTTATTTTTATTAAATTTATTTATTACACTCAAAACCTCATACTTTTCATATTTTATGTATTCCAATAACGAAACCTAATGTCTTTCGTGATAAACCTTAATTTTACGACAAACCGGAAAATATTCATTTTCAAAATAAAGTTTCCAAAAATAGAATTTCACCCACTCTATAAACATATCCCATGAAAACAACCTTCCCGTAACTTACTAACGCTCAAATACTTGAACGAAGACTCGTTATGCAAAACCACAAAACACCAAATATACATAAGTCATTTCTACACCACAAAGGCGATCAAAATCAACACTTCCCAAACTCACAATGGCAACCATTAACGCCAAGGGATTTAGTGCTAACTCAAGTACTAAACACACAATAACACACATATACTCATGTATCCTCCCAAATCACGCCAAACAAAGTTAGATAAATCAAGATTGTTAGTCTAACTAACCTGCTAAAACCACGGTTGTTACATTAAACAAGTGTGATGGTTGTTTACTGTTCCTAATTCCCATTGACTATTATATTTGCACTTAGATGAAATTAATTTCCATTTAAAGTCAGGATGCACACAAATTACATCATACCGTACCGTGTCTGATTTTCTTGGCTTAAATTCATAACCATCTAAAAGAGCTTTACGACCAATTGCCCTCATACATTTTTTTTATTATTATCAAATTTATCACCCTTTTTTAAGATACATTGACCATGTTCATTTTGGCTTCTTGGGGTTTTAATAATAGGTTGTGGATCTGGTGGACTATGAATGTATTTTAGCGTATTCATTTCCCAATCATGCTCATAATGGTCGTTTTCAATAAAATAATTGTCAATTTTGCATTTTTCTTTTTTGGTTAATTTGTACATCATAGAGCATAGTGTATTGTGGGTTTAAATAATTTTGAGGCTGAAAATTTTCTTTTTTGGGTAATTGTGAATCATTATAAACATTGTATTGTGCGTTTAAATCATTGGGAAATAAAGGAACATTAAGATCGATGCCGAAAGACTTAGAAAAAGAAGGATTTACCACAAAGCATTGTTCAATCTTTTTAATAAAAATGGTATGTGGCGTACCTTTCCTTTTGCAAATTTCATTAGCGTAAAATTTCACATCATCATTATCTACTATGTGGACACACTTTGTACCGACTTTGTAAGTAAACATGATATTGCACGAATCGTTGAGCTTGAACTTTTTCTTCACAAGATCAACTAGTTGATTGTAACTAATATTTTTTTAAGACTAACACCAAAAGTTACATCTTCATAAACCAAATATACACTAAATTCAATAGCCGGTTCACACATTATGTTTGATTGATATGTAAGTTTACAATCTATTTTTTCATAAGTATCTACAGTATATATATATATATATATATATATATATATATATATATATATATATATATATATATATATATATATATATATATATGAGTAAGGATCAAATAAGAAATAAATGTAAGATGAGAAGGATGAGAAATAACCACAACCGCACATTTTAGATGCACCTACAAAAAAAGATGCATCTCCCATGAAATTCTCCTTCTTCGTTTGAAATGTGTGGCTCAAAACATTTCTCATTCTTCTTATTTTTATTTTTCTTCTTAGTGGATCCATTCCCATATATATATATATATATATATATATATATATATATATATATATATATATATATATATATATATATATATATATATATGAGTAAGGGTGGTTGGTGGAAAATTAATTGTGATAATGAATAAGTGTTAGGATACTCGACCAACAGCTGCTACTCGACCGTTATAGCTCTTATAAATAAATATGCATTTAAATTTGCATATACTACATCCCATATGTTGGTGGAAATTTAAATGTTATCAATTAATATTTGTTGTAAAAATTAATTGTGATAATGAATAAGTGATGATACTCGACCATAAGTCGCTACTCGACCATTATAGCTTACTTAAATTAAATATGCATTTAAATTTGCATCCACTACATCCCATATGTTGGTGGAAACTTAAATGTTATCAATTAATACTTGTTTTTTGTAAAAATTAATTGTGATAATGAATAAGTGATGATACTTGACCATAAGCCCATACTCGACCAAGATCTACTCGACCACTATAGCTTACATAAATTAAATATGCATTTAAATTTTCATCTACTACATCCCATACGTTGGTGGAAATTTAAATGTTAACAATTAATACTTGTTTGTTGTAAAAATTAATTGTGATAATGAATATGTGATGATACTCGACCATAAGCCGCTACTCGACCAAGATCTAGTCGACCATTATAGCTTTCATAAATTAAATATGCATTTAAATTTTCATCTACTACATCCCATATGTTTGTGGAAATTTAAATGTTATCAATTAATATTTGTTGTAAAACTTAATTTTGATAAATGAATAAGTGTTATGATACTCGACCATGAGCCGCTACTCGACCATTATAGCTTACATAAATTAAATATGCATTTAAATTTGCATCTACTACATCCGATATGTTGGTGGAAATTTAAATGTTATCAATTAATACTTGTTTGTTGTAAAAATTAATTGTGATAATGAATAAGTGATGATACTTGACCATAAGCTGCTACTCGACCAAGATCTACTCGACCATTATAGCTTTCATAAATTAAATATGCATTTAAATTTGCATCTACTACATCCCATATGTTTGTGGAAATTTAAATGTTATCAATTAATACTTGTTTATTGTAAAAATTATTTGTGATAAATGAATAAGTGTTATGATACTCGACCATAAGCCGCTACTCGACCAAGATCTACTCGACCATTATAGCTTACATAAATTAAATATGCATTTAAATTTGCATCTACTACATCCCATATGTTGGTGGAAATTTAAATGTTATCAATTAATACTTGTTTGTTGTAAAAATTAATTGTGATAATGAATAAGTAATGATACTCGACCATAAGCCGCTACTCGACCATTATAGCTTTCATAAATTAAATATGCATTTAAATTTGCATCTACTATATCCCATATGTTGGTGGAAATTTAAATGTTATCAATTAATACTTGTTTGTTGTAAAAATTAATTGTGATAATGAATAAGTGACGATACTCGACCATAAGCTGCTACTCGAGCAAGATCTACTCGACCATTATAGCTTACATAAATTAAATATGCATTTAAATTTGCATCTACTACATCCCATATGTTGGTGGAAATTTAAATGTTATCAATTAATACTTGTTTGTTGTAAAAATTAATTGTGATAATGAATAAGTGATGATACTCGACCATAAGTCGCTACTCGACCAAGATCTACTCGACCATTATAGCTTTCATAAATTAAATATGCATTATAAATCCTAAAAATTAAAACATTACAAATCCTAAAAAGTAAGACATTACAAATCCTAAAAATTAACACATTACAAATCCTAAAAAGTAAAACATTACAAATCCTAAAAATTAAGACATTATAAATCCTAAAAATTAAAACATTACAAATCCTAGAGTTTAGGTGAAACAAGCGTCTCCGTAAACAACGCACCATTAGAGCACGTCCTGGAAGTAACGGGATAAAAATGGTCAAACCACATCATACCAGTATCGATTTCAAAAATCTTCTGAAATTTTGCCATCACAAACTACTTATTTTCGTTTGTCACATAATGTGTTATCGAGCATCACAAATCGAGGGATATTAGAGGAAATGAGTGGATCTGATACCATGTACCTTCTTGAAGGATCCGCATGTCAATTTTTATCTCACGATATCCAGTGGCAGCAAACGTCACTAGCTCATCTTGTGCATTCACTAAACGAATATGTGCGATTCCACGGTTAGGAATACATGGAAAGTTGATCATATGAAATTGCTCCAAATTTACATCAAAAGAAATCATTAAATGCTTAGCTCCAACAACTGACTCGCTAAGAGTGAAATAAATAGTACCACCACACAAAGTACCAGATGACCAATAGAAACTGTTGGTTAGATACTCTGATGGTAGTGTGAGAGGTATGTTTCTCCAGGATTCGTCACTCCTAAAATACATAATAACAGCAAGTGTAGCATCCCTACGCCTTATGTACAGGACTTTGAAATCATCATGCGTGTCGGTGTACAGACCAACTGCATCATGAATATCTTTATAGAAATCGTTGGAATATAGGGGTGGCAAGCGTTTGAAAGAGGTAGTGACTGCATTCCAAAGGAACAAATTAGATGTGAAATAATTCCAAATACACAATAATCCATTCAAATGTGATATAATAGAAATGACATTTAATCGATTATCGTATGATCGATGATCGAAAGGAATGGTAATGCTTGTGCCCGACCCATAATCATGGGTTTCAAAGTTGATTGGATGAATTGAGCATGTTTGGTGTTCTATTACGAGAACTTTCTGATTAGATGGAATTGCCGAGCGAGAACAATGTGCCCTTACAAAGGCATTTCCTGAAAGTAATTCATTCCATGTCTTACAAACACTCTTGAAGCGACCAACAGCTTTTGATGGCACCCTTGTTAGTATCCCGAACAAGATCATTTCAGTTGAAAGTTCAGCCATAGTGTGTGTTTTGTGTTTAAATTGAGTGTAAAGAGGTTTATGTGAGATGTTGAAATGTATGTGTATTTTATAATTTATATATTTTTTAACGGCTAATACTATTATTCCTAATACTATGTATGTATAAATAATGTCTTTTTGGCGCAATATTTTAGCGGGAAAGTTTTGGCTGGAAAGTGTTAGGATACTCGACCATTATAGCTTTGATAAATAAATATGCATTTAAATTTTCATCTGCTACATCCCATAATTCGCTACTCGACCAAGATCTACTCGACTGTTATCAATTAATACTTGAATTTAAAAAAAAAAAAAAAAAAAAAAAAAAAAAAAAAAAAAAAAAACCCCTTTGTTCCACCACTATAAATAACCAATTAACATACATTTTTTTTTTTTTTTTTTTTGCACATTTTCACAACTCAATCTCATATACATATACTTCCATTTGCAAAAAAAAAATGTCGGGATTTAACAACAACGAAGATAGTTTCTTGAATCTCATGGGGTGGAATAACCTAAAAGCGGGTTCATCATCAACCAACATCCCTTTGCTTAACCCACTCGGCTTGTCGACCAATGAACTTTACATACAACATCAACGATTTCTAATATGGCAATAAAACCAACAAAACACGCTAAACACCAATTTCCAAAATCTACAATATGAACAACAATCACAACCGCCATCCCAATCATCACATACATAAACCAGAATGAATGAAGTATTCGAAGCACCTACTTCTCCTCCAAAGCCATACAAATGAGGTGGTAAACGAAAGTCCAAAATATCCAAAGAACCTGAACCAAATGACGAAAATCCCGACATGACCAATACTTCAAAAACTAATTGCAAATTGTTATGAGGTCGTTACCAAGGATCCACAAGTCGGGCGTGCACAAGCTTGATATATGTTTTGGAGACGGGTTATCAACGAGTTCAATAGACTCAATTTCAACCACGCAACAAGAATATGTTAACAAGCAAGTGGAAAACGTTGAACCGTGATTGCACAAAGTTCAACGCGTTCAACAAATGTGCAAAATGTTTGGAAAAAAGTGGGGAAAATGAGTTGGATAACATGAAACATGCTAGAAAAATGTACCATCATGAGCATAAAGGTGCACCGTTTAATAACAAGGATGTGTGGGAGGTTTTGCGTGCTTATAAAAAATGGGACGCATCGGAATGGGTTGATTTAACCGGAGATGTCCCAAGCCAAACAAACGAGGCGTTATTCGGGCAAGATGCTCAACCACATACGATGGGCAAAAAGCATGCTTCGAAGAAATCCAAGTCCGGAGCACGACAAGTACTGGGGGAGCGAGTACCGGAGGAACGAGCTCGTCAATCCAATTTGGGGAGGCTATGACATCCGAGTATCGTATGAAATGGGAAACCGCTCAAGAGGCGTATCGGGCGGCTAAAGAAAAAGATTTAACGATTATGAGGTTGGAAGAGATGAAATATCTCGGTACCGACACTTCCAAAATAGATCCAAACATTGTGTATTGGATCGATCTAGAGAAGGACATAATCATCAAAAAAATATAATTTGCAACCTCGGCAGTAGATGTAATTGTATTTTGTAATTTCCTTATGTTGTAGTTCCTTTACGTGATGTTTTTTTAATTTCGTATCTTTTTTCGTTGTAATTTTTTTTTAATTCGTATTGTAATGTTTAAGTTTTAATGTTACGTTATTTATTAAATGAAATATTAGTTTTAGTTTATGGGTTGAATTTGTAAATGGTTGAATTATGATAAATTTTAGTGTTTTCTTTTTTTACAAAAATTAGCACTACTAAGCAAAGTTTTGTCGAAGTCCCTTGACATCGTAAGGCCCTCCCTAGTTCCGTCCTTGAGAACATTCACGTAGTTGAACCTCGTTCCCCAAGTTAAACGATCAATCTCGGCTCTTACCTTGGCTATACTACACACCGATTGAACTAAAGGGGTTGCCAAACTTTCTAATCACAAATTGGCACGTACAAAACTAATAAAAAGAAGGATACAAATTTTTAAAAAATTAAATATAAAGGGGTATAATTTAGCAAGAGAGCCAAACTCACCAATATCATTTGAGTTGTTAAGTTGAATAACTCTAAAAGCACACGATATGGTGACTTTCAACATGAGTTATGCCTTAACTTTTGCTATGTTAAGGCCGAGTTACCACACCGTGTTGGTGAGTTAAAGGTGAGCGTTAATGGGAGAGTTATGAGGTTAACGCTGCGTTAAAGGAGCTTTGAATTAAAAAAAAAAAAAAAAAAAAAAAAAAAAAAAACCCTTTGTTCCACCACTATAAATAACCAATTAACATACAATTTTTTTTTTTTTTTTTTTTTTTTTTTGCACATTTTCACAACTCAATCTCATATACATATACTTCCATTTTCAAAAAAAAAAATGTCGGGATTTAACAACAACGAAGATAGTTTCTTGAATCTCATGGGGTGGAATAACCTAAAAGCGGGTTCATCATCAACCAACATCCCTTTGCTTAACCCACTCGGCTTGTCGACCAATGAACTTTACATACAACATCAACGATTTCTATTATGGCAATAAAACCAACAAAACACGCTAAACACCAATTTCCAAAATCTACAATATGAACAACAATCACAACCGCCATCCCAATCATCACATACATAAACCGGAACGAATGAAGTATTCGAAGCACCTACTTCTCCTCCAAAGCCATACAAATGAGGTGGTAAACGAAAGGCCAAAATATCCAAAGAACCTGAACCAAATGACGAAAATCCCGACGTGACCAATACTTCAAAAACTAATTGCAAATTGTTATGAGGTCGTTACCAAGGATCCACAAGTCGGGCGTGCACAAGCTTGATATATGTTTTGGAGACGGGTTATCAACGAGTTCAATAAACTCAATTTCAACCACGCAACAAGAATATGTTAACAACCAAGTGGAAAACGTTGAACCGTGATTGCACAAAGTTCAACGCGTTCAACAAATGTGCAAAATGTTTGGAAAAAAGTGGGGAAAATGAGTTGGATAACATGAAACATGCTAGAAAAATGTACCGTCATGAGCATAAAGGTGCACCGTTTAATAACAAGGATGTGTGGGAGGTTTTGCGTGCTTATAAAAAATGGGATGCATCGGAAGGGGTTGATTTAACCGAAGATGTCCCAAGCCAAACAAACGAGGCATTATTCGGTCAAGATGCTCAACCACATACGATGGGCAAAAAGCATGCTTCGAAGAAAGCCAAGTCCGGAGCACGACAAGTACTGGGGGAGCGAGTACCGGAGGAACGAGCTCATCAATCCAATTTGGGGAGGCTATGACATCCGAGTATCGTATGAAATGGGAAACCGCTCAAGAGGCGTATCGGGCGGCTAAAGAAAAAGATTTAACGATTATGAGGTTGGAAGAGATGAAATATCTCGGTACCGACACTTCCAAAATAGATCCAAACATTGTGTATTGGATCGATCTAGAGAAGGACATAATCATCAAAAAAATATAATTTGCAACCTCGGCAATAGATGTAATTGTATTTTGTAATTTCCTTATGTTGTAGTTCCTTTACGTGATGTTTTTTTAATTTCGTATCTTTTTTCGTTGTAATTTTTTTTAATTCGTATTGTAATGTTTAAGTTTTAATGTTATGTTATTTATTAAATGAAATATTAGTTTTAGTTTATGGGTTGAATTTGTAAATGGTTGAATTATGATAAGGGGGTGTAAATGGTTGTGTTAAAGTTGAAATTTTAAAGCTGACGTGAAGCTTAGTTAAGTTATAACTTGATGTTATTGCACCTAGTGCTCTAATGCTACATTACATCTTTTTCACTTTAAAACAATAGGATATACATCAAATAAGCAAAGATGTGTCAAATTTAAGCAATGAATCTCAAATGTATTGTTATAGTTACTTGTTATTCTTCTCATTTTATGTTTCTTCTTTTATTTGTTTAAGCTTGTATGTGAGCTTATGAGTTTATTTGATTGCGGCTTAAATTCCATAATCCTTAATTTTCCGGCTTATTTTAAGATTTTTGGACTTATATAAGTTTATCATACTATAATAAACTTATATAAACCCACAAGTCTCAATATAAGCCGAAAAATTGAGGCTTATGTAAAGTGAAACACAAATAAGTTCATAAACCACGTATAAGCCTTAAGCAACACCCCCATTTGTTTTTTGTTACTAAAGTATAATAAAGGGTGCAAAATGTGCAAAGTGAATAAGAAAGGGGGCTAGAGAGCCAAAGTCACTCACCAATATCATCATCAGCTCAGTCGTCAAGTTGAATTGAATGAATCATAAATAATAATCACTGAGATTTACCATGGAAGAACTACTAGCAGGAGTAGATCATAAATTAATAATAATAATAATAATAATAAAGTTTTGAAATCAGAAACTGAAGAAGAAACATTAATAAATTTCCTTGATTCGCTGGATGATTATTTGGTATTAATCGATTCTTTATCCAACACTCTTCTTTGTCAGGTAATTCATTCATTTATCATTTCATTTTAATAAGGGGGTGTTTATTTAAGGGGTGTTTGTTTCTTCTTATATAGCTGGCTTTTGGTTTATTTGGTTTTGGGCCTCATTTTTTTGTGCTTATTTTGTAACTTCTTGGCTTATTCTGACATAATATAAATATATATAACTTATGGCTCATTTGGTTTTGTGCTTATTTTGCAACTTCTTGGCTTATATAAACTTATTCCGACATCTTATTATTTCTTCTGTTTCACTTTATCATTTGATTTTAATGAAGGGGTGTTTATTTAGCTGGCTTACGGCTTATTTGGTTTTGGGCTTATGTTTCATAAACTTATTTTTTGTGCTTATTTTGCAACTTTTTGACTTTGTTTAAGCTTATATGTGGCTTATATTTCATAAGTCCCAATTTTTTTGGCAAGTTCACATGTTTCAAAATAAGCCGGGCCTATGAAATGTAAGCCGAAATCAAATAAGCTCATAAGCCCACATATAAGCTTAAACAAACACACCTTTATATAAGCTTATTCTGGCATAATAAATATATATAAGCTAGAAAGTTTCAAAATAAGCCACAAAAAATGAGCTTATGAAACATAAGTCAAAAACTAGATAACCTATAAGCCGGTAATTTTCAAAATAAGTTTAAATAAGCCAAAAAGTCATAAGCCAAATAAGCCGGAAACTAGATAACCTAGATAACCTACAAACACCCCATTAAGCTTATTTGCCCGGCTTATTCAACTTTTGAAAAACTCATAAGCCAAAAAGTTTGAGCTTATAAACAACACCCAATCCCACTGTAGCGGAGTATTGGGGAGTTAGAATGTAGACAGATTATACCCCTAGTAAACCCGAAAGTTTTGAGACGGCTTCAAAATTTTAACAATGCGGCGAAATAAGCTGAAAGAAACACTCCCTTATTTATGCTTGCCACGAAACAAACTTATTTATTTTCCAATTTTACCACTGGTTGTGATGTGCGATTATTCTAGGAACTTGTGCTTTTAGGATTGTTTTTGGTTGTGTTTTGGACAAAAAGAAGTGGATTGTGTTTTGGGCTTAATAATAAACCTATGGCAATACAGGGATGGATGGAATTAGCAGGTGCTCGCTATTCGATGGGTGCTTCACGTGTAAACACCGTATTGCTTAACCTTCAACCCCATTCTGCTGCTACCACAGTAGAGATTACTCACTACCAAGATGGTAATTCCCTTTAACCTTAATCATATAATTTTTTGAATTGGTTTTTGTATGGGGTTCACATTAGGCACACCCTAAGTATTACTTCAGAATATAGGATTATAGGATATGATATGTATAAGCGTTAAGAAAACTTTCAACAGGTTACTATAGCCGGCTTATGGCTTATTTGATTTTGGGCTTATCCGCAACCTTAGCCTATACCTGCACCGCGTTTTCTAAGATTATTAGAAACTTTTATATTTTTGGAAAAGTCAACATATTTTTCGCTCCTCCTTTGACCAAAAATCATTCCTTGATTTTATAAATCATTCCTCGATTTTTAGGCCTACGGTTTTACGTCTAAAAGACATTAAATACCAACCGACACTAGACTGAGCCCATTCTAGACATTATAGGCCATTTTAATTCATTATCATCATGTTAGAAAAGTTACATTTTACTTTTCTTAGTTTTACTGATACGGGGGATTGCGCCATCGCAACAGGTTTTACTTCTCAAGGGATCTTGAGAAGCTTGCAACTCCCACCAGGCAGTGTACCTGATCGTTGTAGTATAGTATAGTGACAAGTACCGGGGGATTGATCGTCCAACTCAGGAATAGTGTTCGCTAGGATTAGAAAGCCTACTAAACTAGGTCTAGAGGTGAGTGATGATTCTTTTTGTATTTTTATATTTTATAAAAGCAAATAAAAATCTCGAGTTTTGAAGGAGTTGGCGGAATTAGTTGCTAGTCAACTAACCCAAATAGCTAAAGATGCAATCAAAATAAAATAAAAATAAAACTTATACTAATTGTGGTGGAAACAATAATGAGAGAAATGTGTTTACTTAGATTTCATTACTCCCTAGATATCTTTTACCGGTTGATTAGCTTGTTACAATTGCATGGATGACAGGTTATATTCCTTAATACTAGTCGTAGGGCCGTGTACAATATTCCCTAACTTTATAAGCTCCTACTTCACTCCTACTTCTAACGGCTCGACATAGGAGTGAAGTAGGATCCTATAGAGTTAGGGAATATTGTACACGGTCCTAAAACTAGTATTAAGGAATACGACCCGTCATCCATGCAATTATAACAAATTATCAACCTGTAAAGGATATCTAGGGAGTAATGAAACCTAAGTAAACAAAACTTTCCCTATCATTGTTTACACCATATTAGTAATTAGATTCATTTTCATTTTTGTTATTTTATTTTGATTGCATCTTTGTTATATTGGGTTAGTTGACTAGCAACTAATTCCGCCCACTCTTCCAAAAACCCGAGATTTTAATTGCTTTTATAAAATATAAAAATACAAAAAGAATCACCCCTCACCTCTAGACCTAGTTTTTAGGCTTTCTAATCCTAGCGACACTATTCCTGAGTTGAACGATCAATCCCCCGGTACTTGTCACTATACTATACTACAACGATCAGGTACACTGCCTGGTGGGGGTTGTAAGCTTCTCGAGATCCCTCGAGAGGTAAAGCCTGGTGCGATTCCCACGTATTAAGACGACAAAGTACCTACCGGGGCAACAAATCCACCGATTGATATTGGTACCCGTTAACGTATTGGTTGCATGAGCTTAATGAATAATAATAACTGTTTTGTTTTCCAACCATGAGTATGAGTCTAATTAACTCACACTACCAATATATTGTGTTCATCCATTTAATAAACTCTATGAATTTCACTCAACCTTTGTGTTGACAGTTTAAGCATGTATTTCAGGTCCATGATGTTAGAGGTTGGCACGGAGAAGGACAAATATTCAAAAGGGCTATAAATTTTATTATCATTCGAAAACTCATTTAATGTAATTTGTAAACATGGAACCATCTAGGACCTCATTTTGTAATCTCTGATATTTATATAATTTGAATTATAAATCTTTTAAAACGACTCCATTAGAGTTCGTTTTCTATTGTTATAACTGTTGTGGGATGAAGTAACACCCAGTTTGAATTCCGCTGCGTGTCACGAAATTGGGGGTGTTACATGTGACTGGATATATATTACCTACATGAGGTGAGATCTATGCAAAACATGTATTATTTAAAAAACAAATAAGCTAATCTCAATCATCCATCCATCTTTCATCTAATGGCTAAGATCAAACCAAAAAATAACAAAGGGAGGGCAAAATTGTCATTTTAGCTCATTTAATATAAAAACCAACTTTCCATTTTTTTTAAAACAACATATTTTGCAAACGAAAAATCTTCAAGCTACGAAAAATACAGCATCGCGACGAGAATTAAATCATCTTTCTATAGATATGCATTGTTATATACTTTTGACGATTTTTTTTTTCAAAATTTTTGTCTAGAAAAATCCCAAGGGATTCGTAAAAAAATCCCATGGGATTCGTAAAAAGACGATTCTTTTTTTCAAAATCTGTCCAGAAAAATCCGACGGGATTCGTATAGAAATCCCATGGGATTCGTAAAAAGACGATTTTTTTTTTAATTTTCGTCCAGAAAAATCACACGGGATTCGTAAAGATATCCCACGGGATTCATAAAAAGATGATAAATCACAAATGATTCGGTGTGAATCCCATGGTATTCTGTATGAATCTCATGGGATTCTTTGGTGCATCCCATGGGATTCTGTATGAAATCACAAGGGATTCATTGTGAATCCCATGGGATTTAGTATGAATCTCATGGGATTCATTGTGAATCCCATGAGATTCTTTGGTGCATCACATGGGATTCATAATGAATCCTTTGAGATTCGTACAGAATCCCATGGGTTTTATATAGAATCCCATGGGATTTATACAGATTACCCATGTGATGTCCCATCAAAAGTTCAATGAGTTATGTGAATCATCTTTCTTATAGTTTATTGGCAAATCATCTTATAGTTTGGCAAATCATCTTTCTTAATTAGACTCACCAATGCTTTTAAAATTTAAATGTTTCGATTTTGCATTAAGATATTCTTTGAAATAATTCGATTACTACTATAAGAATAGGTAACAAAAAAAAAAAAAAATGAGAAAACAAATAAGACCTGTTAGAAAAATAAGTCAAAAAGTTAAAAGTACTATTTCATATTTTAAGTAGTTTATTTTCTACTGCACAAATAACAAAGTACTTTTTTCTTCTTTTCTCCATTTTACCATCATCCCTACATCTTGTTTCTCTGTAACTGCAAGTTCTAGCTCCGACATCCAAACTAATTTTAAAAACAGGCCCATTTAAAGCAAGATTTCTTAATAATCTCTACACAATCTTCATCGTATAAAACCTATTCGTAACACCAAAATTTTGATGCCCCTAAGTTGTTTGATGCCCTGGGCCGTCGCCCAGCTCGCCGATGGCCAGGTCCGGCCCTGTTGTTTGTGTTTTTATGTAAAATGCAACAGAATGAGCGTGGAGTATACGAACACATGCACATCCTACGTAGAGTGTACTGGTATTCTGTTGCATCTGTTTTTTTTCAAGGAGCGTGTGTTTCAAGAGGATGATGAATATGAGCGATGGTTTTGGCGATGGTTTGCTGGTGAGAGAGAGAAAGTCAATTTGGGATTTTTGAATCAACTGTGTGTAAGTGTGTGTGTGTTTGGGAGGTTAGGTGGTTTATTGATTTAGATAATGTCTAAAATGCCCCTCATTATATTTTTATTTTAAAAAGCTAATTAATCTAAACTGTTGGATGGAAGGGGATGAATGGTTGAGATCTTGTGGTTTGTTCTTTAGATAAATGTTGTTTCGTATGGAACTTTTGTCTTGCCTACATATTAGAATGTTGCAGATAAGAAAGTGAAGTATCTTTGTGAAAGTCAGTGGATGGGCCAAATATTGTTAAAGAGGTGAAGTGTCAAAGAAGGCTAAAAATAGCCCAGCTAAACAACCCATCTAAAAACAATTTTGTATTGATCGTTCTTCAATAGGCGAGCTATAATATATATAGGGAATGATACTTAGAAAAAAAATATTCATTTTCAGATATCACAAGAATGGCAGGAGACTTTAAAGCTAAATACGTCTTGAGATCAACTCCGTCGTCTCATATCAGTTGGCCACCTGAGTTTCTTCTGGAGCTTGGGGAGGGGATTTACCCGGGTTTGAGTCTCACAAGTGACAAAGAAAATCAAGATTTTCCACTTAGTGCGAAGCCATGAGTTCTAGGGGTTTCTTTTCGCGGGTCTCTCCTAGTGGTTCAGTCACAGGGCATGCTCGTTTGGATGGCTTAACTCGGGGGGTCTGATTTCAAGTGTGGTGTTGTTCTTTACTAAAAAAAAACAACCTTTGTGATTACGAATTGACACATATGAAACTCATAAATATATAAAAGGTGAAATGATAAAAGTAAAGGATAGAAAATGTGAAAAGGTGAATAAGAAAGGGGTACAATTTAGCATGAGAGCCAAACTCACTCACTAATATCATCATCATCTCAGTCTCATAAAAACACAAATAATAATCACTCAGATTTACCATGGAAGAACAAGTAAAAAAAGTAGATCATCAAAACCAAGAAATTAATAATAATAATAATAAATTTTCAAAATCAGAAATTGAATAAGAAACATTAATAAATTTCCTTGATTCACTGGATCATTATTTGGTCTTAATCGATTCATTGTCCAACACTCTTCTTCGTCAGGTAATTCATTCATTCATCATTTCTTTTTAATAAAGGGGTTGTTTATTTGTGCTTATTTTTGCAACTTTTTGGCTTATATAAGCTTATTCTGACATCTTATTATTATTTCAGAAAACAAGACTTTTCACACACAAAACTTTTTGGTCTTTGTTCCTTTTATTCTTTGATCACTATAACATGTTGGTATATATTTAGAGTTAATTACATAAATGGTCACTATGGTTTGTCCATTTTTTCACATTTAGTCACCGAACTTTTTTTTTGACATACATGGTCACTAAAGTTTCAAATCGTTACAAATTCAGTCCATTTCGTTACATAAATGGTCACTGAAGTTTCAAACCACAGTGACCATTTATGTAACGAAATTGAAATCTTAATGACTGAATTTGTAACGATTTGAAACTTCAGTGACCATGTATGTCAAAAAAAAAGTTCAGTGACTAAATTTGAAAAAATGAACAAACCACAGTGACCATTTATGTAATTAACTCATATATTTATAAGTGATTTCCTTTTCCGTCAAGTGCATGAGAAGAACTCTCAACAACTATGAAGATTCGAGATGTTGTAGGTGTCCACACACAAACGCAACATGTGTTGCGTGATAGGATTGATATCATATCATTGTTTTCTGACTTGTGTGTGAGTCTAGGATGGGGATATTTAAACTTGGATGGTGATGTAGTTCCAAGTATTGTATTTGTGTGAGCTTGGATGGCGATGTAGTTCCAAGAAATCTTGTAACCAGATTAGCTCATGTAATTCTTGTGAGGAGAGTGGTGTCCTAATATGTAGGTTAGGATTTGTTGAGTCATTATGTAAAGACTTGGATCGGGGATGATCAAGTGTGTCATGTGTGTGAAGACTTGATTCGGGAGAAGAATCAAGTGAGTCGTGTGTGTGAAGGCTTGGTTCGGGTGAAGAACCAAGTATGTCTAACAAATGAAGATTTGGATCGGGTGAAGATTCAAGATGGACAAGAGTGCTTGTTCGTGTGGCCACGTGGCCTTTGGAATAGATTGATTCTAGCTATGATTAGAACTCGACATTATGCTTAGTGTCGTTAAGCTTTGTGTAAGCATGTGTACGGATTGCTCCGTCTGAAGGAGTGTGTTGATATAGTGATTGATAACTCTCGAGTGTGGTACTCGGGGAGTGGAGTAGGACGGAGAGTGAGCTTCGTGCCGAACCACTATAAATCTCCGCGTCTCTTTGGTTGTGTTCTTTCCTTACTCTTTACTTTACTTGTTTGATTACATTCCTAGTTGCTAATTAGATATCACATAACAAGTAGAATTCAATAAGTTTGCAAAAGAAAAATAACCGGACCTAAAAACGGCGAAACTTTTTGTAAAGCATAAAATGAACGGTGAAACTATTCAACCCCCCCCCCCCCCCCTTTTAGTTTCTACATTATTGGTTAGTGTTTGTGTAAATGGAAACAAGGTGTGTGCCTGCAACCCCAAATCAATAATCAAAATATGTAAATTGGAATCATAATTTTGCTTTATGTACCAGGTGTGAGATTGTTTTATGTGATGATTTCACGTTTATTGATGGTTTTAGGGTGTGGGTTATGGAAGATTTTTAGGGATAAAACGAATTCAAAAATTTCGGTTTAATAAAAAGATGAAATTTTTAGGGATTGTGTTATATGATCCACCTAAATGTGATTATGATAAAAGGTCTAGACCTGGTGCAATGTTAAATTAGTACATGAGCTGCAGATTAAAACCACAAAATAATCTTGAAACATTTAACAAATCCACATTAACGATTATCTGGTTCATGAGAATTAGCAGTATTAACTTTCATACCCCTATTGATATCTAACTGCAATATTAACTTTCATTACAAATGTGCAGATGTCTTTTCTTCCTACCAACAAATTTTCAAATTTTCTCTTAACGTTCAAATCCAGTTTCCGTTGTAATACAAATATGTTTTGAGTTCGAGCATGACAAAAAGTGGAGCATATACATACCTCTCATTAATCCTGCCTCATAATCTACTAAACTCTTTGTGAGCTCCTCCACTCTTTTCTTGAGATCAGCAGTTCCATCTCCCGCACTATTTACTGCAGAAACATTAAACAACTTAGTAGCATTAGATGTAAGAGGCCCTTTTACAATCAATTGCATATTAAATCAATTTTGATATGTTGTTGACAATGTGCTAGAGTGTCGATAATGTTTGCATATATATCAAGGTCAAACCTTTCAAGCTAACAAAGTCATTTCAACGCGCATCTAGTGTGTGTATAGTAAACTTCGAGAATCATATCCCAACCTTAAGTTGAGGTTGTACACGTTAATGTGAAAAGATTGGATCATTTTTTATTTATTTATTTATTTATTTTTTTTTTTTTTTTTGTAATTTTGTGCAAAGATCTCAAACTTAAGGTTGTGATAACATAAACCCTTGAAATAGCGACGACTAATCTACACTCTTGCTCATAGACCATTTACCAAACATATAGTGTGCATTCAATAACATGATAACATCATCAAATTTGTTCCAAACATGAATTCAAATTTCACCAGGAATCAAGCAAAAAAGCCAATAAATCAAATAGGTAACAAAATTTTTAACATGAATTTACAAAATGTAAAACATCAATTAGAAACTATTATTTTGCTGAAATCATTTGAAGCAAATGAATCAATGAAACATTACTCTAATTAAACAAATATGAATAAAATAAATAACAACAATTATAGATCAGCCAGTATAAAACAAAATCCATTTTTTTATCATAAATAAAATGTTGGAAATACAATTATAAATTAGAAGATCAAGATAGCTTACATTACATTATCACTTTAGAACTTCGATTCGGATTTGAATATATATATATATATATATATATATATATATATATATATATATATATATATATATATATAATCGTTTATGATCTAATTTCCTGATGTATGAAGCGTTGGTGGAATTGAAAAGCAATTGATAATGAATTTTCAAATTGGTGATTGTAACCAAATTGTGATTTGGGTTTGATTAATGATAGGATGAATATTATGTTTGTGGTGCGATGTTTTTGATAAAATCACGTATGCCGGTTTCAATTTCAAATTCTGAAAACCAAATAATCAGTCATAGCTTCCTAATTTAGCTCCCTTATTTTTCTCACGAATTTGACTTGAAAGAATATTGAAAACTTTCTAATAGTAGTGGTTTTCCACGTGGCGTTTTTATAGAGTTTTGGGATTATTTTTTGCCTCTAAAAATAGCAATCACACTTATGTTTTATATAGGTTTGGATTTGTGATAATAAGTGTGTCCCCTCTTGACAGTCATATGTTTCTCATTGTGTTAATACTCCAATTAAAAATGCTTTTATAATTCAATTATTAAGATTTACACTTCATTTAGTGACCACGAAATGACAATATTCATTGAGTTCTTTTAATATGGGAAGTTAAGATCAAATAAGATCAAATAGGTAATAAAAGGAAAATGAGCATTCCTAAAAAATAAAAATAAAAAAGCTCACCGCTCCTTTACCAAACGAACAATAAAAATAAAAAATCTCATTGCTCACCGCTTATCGACCTAAAAAACTTCAAAAAGTTCCGGGCAAAGCATAGCCTAAATCAACTTCTTAGGAATGTGGCTATTGTTTTTTCTTTCCTTTTTTTATCTTTTGTTAAAAGAATGCTTGGCTATGAAGGAGCACATATATGAATTGGTGACTTGTAATTTGGTGATGATTATTTAGTTATTCAAGCTATTTATTGTCATGTTTTCACTTGTTTATGATAGAAATGATACTTAAAAAATAAAATGCTCATTTTCAGAAATCACAAGAATGGTAGAAGACTTTAAAGCTAAATACGTCTTGAGATCACCTCCGTCGTCTCAAATCAGTTGGTCATCTGAGTTTCTTCTGGAGCTTAGGGAGGGGTTTTACCCGGGTTTGAGTCTCACAAGTGACAAAGAAAATCAAGATTGTCCACTTAGTGTGAAGCCATGAGTTCTAGGGATTTCTCTTCGCGGGTCTCTCCTAGTGGTTCAGTCCCAAGGCCTGCTCGTTTGGATGGCTTAACTCGGGGGGTCAGATTTCAAGTGTGGTGTTGTTCTTTACTGAAGAAAAAAAAACAACCTTTCTGATCAAGAATTGACACATACGAAACTCATAAATATATAAAAGGTGAAATGATAAAAGTAAAGGATAGAAAATGTGAAAAGGTGAATAAGAAAGGGGTACAATTTAGCATGAGAGCCAAACTGACTCACCAATATCATCATCATCTGAGTCTCATAAAAACACAAATAATAATCACTCAGATTTACCATGGAAGAACAAGTAAAAAAAGTACATCATAAAAACCAAGAAATTAATAATAATAATAATAATAATAATAATAATAATAATAATAATAATAATAATAATAAGTTCAGGCATAATTTGGTTCACTGCGCTTGCGAAGTGGGTGTTAAGTTCAGGCATAATTTGGTTCGTGATATCCTTGTTGACATATGTTCCAAAGCTGGGATTATGGTGCGTAAAGAGGCTCCAATGGGATTTCTTTCGGATGAAGGGAGAGAATTACGTCCTGCAGATGTGCTATTGTTTAACTGGTTCCAAGGTAAGGACGTATGTCTGGATGTGACTGGGGTCTCCCCGTTTGCTGGGACTGGGGCAACGATATGGGCTCCTGGGGCTGCGCTGTGTAATGCTGTGGAAAAGAAAAGGAAGAAGTATGCGTCCAAGTGTGAAGACAATGGATACAAGTTCGTCCCTTTCGCTTTTTCCACGTTTGGGGAACTTGATGTGGAAGCTTTGAATACACTCTCGCGTGTCGGGGCTATTGCCAGCAGCCACTCTAACAATGTTAAGAGCGGTGCTTTTATTTTTCATCGAGTTAGTTTGTGTATTCAAAAAGGAGTGGGAGCACAGATCGTGTCTAGACTCCCCTCCAATTTCATGTAATTTCCTTGGTTTCAATGAAAAGTGACGGATAATAATAATAAAATAATAATAATAATAATAATAATAATAATAATAATAATAATAATAATAATAATAATAATAATAATAATAATAATAATAATAATAATAATAAAGTTTCAAAATCAGAAATTGAAGAAGAATATTAAATTTCCTTAATTCACTGGATCATTATTTGGTATTAATCGATTCATTGTCCAACACTCTTCTTCGTCAGGTAATTCATTCATTCATCATTTCTTTTTTAATAAAGGGGGTGTTTATTTGTGCTTATTTTTCAACTTTCTGGCTTATATAAGCTTATTCTGACATATAATTATTTCTTCTGTTTCACTTTATCATTTGATTTTAATAAAGGGGGTGTTTATTTTGGCTTATATAGCGGGCTTATGGCTTATTTGGTTTTTGGCTTGTTTAAGTTTATATGTGGCTTATGAGTTTATTTGTTTTTCGGCTTATATTTCATAAGTCCCAATTTTTTTGGCAAGTTCACATGTCTCAATATAAGCCGAGCTTATGAAATATATATAAGCCGGAAAGTTTCAAAATAAGCCACGAAAAGTGAGCTTATGAAACATAAGCCAAAAACCAGATAACCTATAAGCCATACAAATGAGGTATTCGAAGCACCTACGTCTCCTCCAAAGCCATACAAATGAGGTGGTAAACGAAAGGCCAAAATATCCAAAGAACCCGAACCAAATGACGAAAATCCCGACGTGACCAATACTTCAAAAACTAATTGCAAATTGTTATGTGGTCGTTATCGAGGATCCACAAGTCGGGCGTGCACAAGCTTGCTATATGTTTTGGAGACGGGTTATCAACGAGTTCAATATACTCAATTTCAACCACGCAACAAGAATATGTTACCAAGCAAGTGGAAACGTTGAACCGTGATTGCACAAAGTTCAACGCGTTCAACAAACGTGTAAAATGTTTGGAAAAAAGTGGGGAAAATGAGTTGGATAACATGAAACATGCTAGAAAAATGTACTGTCATGAGCATAAAGGTGCACCGTTTAATAACAAGGATGCGTGGGAGGTTTTGCGTGCTTATAAAAAATGGGACGCACTGGAAGGGGTTGATTTAACCGGCGATGTCCCAAGCCAAACAAACGAGGCGTTATTCGGTCAAGATGCTCAACCACGTACGATGGGCAAAAAGCGTGCTTCGAAGAAAGCCAAGTCCGGAGCACGACAAGTACCGGGGGAGCGAGTACCGGAGGAACGAGCTCGTCAATCCAATTCGGGGAGGCTATGACATCCGAGTATCATATGAAATGGGAAACCGCTCAAGAGGCGTATCGAGCGGCTGAAGAAAAATATCTAACGATTATGAGGTTGGAAGAGATGAAATATCTCGGTACCGACACTTCCAAAATAGATCCAAACATTGCGTGTTGGATCGATCCAGAAAAGGACATAATCATCAAAAAATATAATTTGCAACCTCGACAGTAGATGTAATTGTATTTTGTAATTTCCTTATGTTGTAGTTCCTTTACGTCGTGTTTTTTTTAATTTCGTATCTTTTTTCGTTGTAATTTTTTTTTTAAATTCGTATTGGAATGTTTAAGTTTTAATGTTATGTTATTTATTAAATGAAGTATTAGTTTTAGTTTATGGGTTGAATTTGTAAATGGTTGAGTTATGATAAGGGGGTGTAAATGGTTGAGTTAAAGTTGAAATTTTAAAGCTGGCGTGACGCTGAGTTAAGTTATAACTTGATGTTATTGCACCTAGTGCTCTAATGCTAGATTACATCTTTTTCGCTTTAAAACAATAGGATATACATCAAATAAGCAAAGATGTGTCAAATTTAAGCAATGAATCTCAAATGTATTGTTATAGTTACATGTTATTCTTCTCATTTTATGTTTTTTTTTTTTTTTTTTTTTTTTTTTTTTTTTTATTTGTTTAAGCTTGTATGTGAGCTTATAAGCTTATTTGATTTCGACTTATATTTCATAAGCCTTAATTTTTCGGCTTATTTTAAGATTTTTGGCTTATATAAATTTATCATACTATAATAAATTTATATAACCCACAAGTCTCAATATAAGCCAAAAATGGGGGTTTATGTAATATAAGTGAAACACAAATAAAGCTTAAACAACACCCCGCTTGTTTTTTGTTACTAAAGTATAATAAAGGGTGCAAAATGAAAAGTGAATAAGAAAGGGGGCCAGAGAGCCAAACTCACTCACCAATCTCATCATCAAAACCAAGAAGAAGAAATTAATAAAGTTTCAAAATGAGAAATTGAAGAAAACACGTTAATAAATTTGCTTGATACACTGGATGATTATTTGGTCTTAATTGATTCATTGTCCAACACTCTTCTTCGTCAGGTAATTAATTAATTCATTAATCATTTCTTTTTTTATAAAGGGGGTGTTTATTTGTGCTTATTTTGCAACTTAATTTTTGGCTTATATAAGCTTATTCTGACATCTTATTATTTCTTCTGTTTCACTTTATCATTTCATTTTAATAAAGGGGGTGTTTATTTTCAACCACATTGCTATTCAATGGGTGCTTAATAATAATCCTATGTAATTCAGGGATGGTTGGAGTTAGCTGGTGCTCGCTATTCGATGGGTGTAAACACCGCATTGCTTAACCTTCAACCCCATTCTGCTGCTACCACTGTAGACATTACTCACGACCACAATGGTAATTCCCTTTGACATTAACCACACATATCTTGAATGATTTGCTCGATTAGTTTAGTATTACTTCACAAAGTAGGATATGATATGTATATATTCACTATCAAGCCTTTTTCTGAAAATGTCATGTATAGGGGGTGTTTGTTTAAGCTTATATGTGGGCTTATTAGATTTCGGCTTATATTTCACAAGCCCCAATTTTCCGGCTTATTTTGAGACTTACAAGTTTATCATATCATAGTAAACTTATATAAGTCCACAAGTCTCAAAATAAGCCGGAAAATTGGGGCTTATGAAATATAAGCCGTAAAACAAAAAGGCTCATAAATGGGTCAAGTCTCTCATCAAGTGTATTTTCATCTTATTCAGAAATTTAGATTTTTATTGAAATAATATCAATTTTCTAATTATATTTGGTACACTGATTATATAGAAAATGTTTGTTGTGTAATCGACCTGTTTCAACATGAATGAAAGATCTGCCTGTTTGACGTAACTGCCAACCCACCCAACTCTCCCAGTGTTTTCTACCTCTGCCTAAAAGAGATCAAGTAATAGTTCTAGTTCATTTCACACAGCCTTAGAAATTGGATCCGACCTAGTTTTGCCTCTTTTGAAGGTATAGACTTATTAAACAGCTTTACTTTGGTAGTTTTGATGACAAGTGAATGGAAATCGGATTGTGAGAAACTTATCAGACACCCTTTTTTGTTTGGTGAGATATCTAAAGGAAATAATAGTTTAGTTCAACTATTTTGCTTAATTTAACGAAAAGTTAAGTACTTTTTGTCACTGAAGGGTTGTTAGATCAAATTGTGAAAGTCATTTTAAGCAAGTTTTAGCTACTGCACATTGTATAACATGAAAAATGTAAAATCCTTAGTTACATACTTAGAGATGATGTGATATGTAAATATGAAATATACTGCACATTCTATGTCCTAGACAATTCAACGTGTGACTTAATTTGTAAGAATGTGATTATAGTTAAATGTCTATATTGAGATGGACATCGTTGTCAACCAAACTAAATTGAACCTGTAGTTTAAGATGGTAGCCTAGTAACTTATATCTAAAGATTATGTCAATAAGGCAACCTTGTCATAGTCGCCTCAAAATGATAATTGTTGCAACTTTCATGAGACGCGGGGACTAAAGATGATCTTTCAATCTTTAGATCCTTAGAAATGTCATACTTACAAGTGTCGAAAAGTGTTAATTAGTTTCACCTCTGTTTTAATTCATTCATCAAGTACTTAATTCATTCATTCATCATTTGATTTAAATAAAGGGGGTGTTTATAGCTGGCTTATAGCTTATTTGGTTTTGTTTTTTGTGCCTATTTTGCATCTTTTTGGCTTATATAAGCTTATTCTGACATAATAAATATATATAAGCCAGAAAGTTTCAAAAATAAGCCACAAAAAATGAGCTTATGAAACATAAGCGAAAAACCAGATAACCTATAAGCCGAAACAAACACCCTCTTAAGCTTATTAGCCCGGCTTATTCAACTTTGAAAAACTCATAAGCCAAAAAGTTTGAGCTTATAAACAACACCCAATCCCACTGTAGCGGAGTATTGGGGAGTTAAAATGTAGACAGATTATACCCCTAGTAAACCCGAAAGTTTTGAAACTGCTTCAAAAATTTAACAAGGTGGCGAAATAAGCTGAAACAAACACTCCCTTATTTATGCTTGCCCGAAACAAACTTATTTATTTTCCAATTCTACCACTGGTTGTGATGTACGATTATTCTAGGAACTTGTGGTTAGGATTGTTTTTGGCTGTGTTTTGGACAAAAAGAAGTGAATTGTGTTTTGGGCTTAATAATAAACCTATGGTAATTCAGGGATGGATGGAATTAGCAGGTGCTCGCTATTCGATGGGTGCTTCACGTGTAAACACCGAATTGCTTAACCTTCAACCCCATTCTGCTGCTACCACTGTAGAGATTACTCACGACCAAGATGGTAATTCACTTTAACCTTAACCACACATATATTGAATGATTTGCTCGATTAGTTTTTGTATGGTTCACATAAGGCACACCCTAAGTATTACTTCAGAATATAGGATTATAGGATATGATATGTATAAGCGTTAAGAAAACTTTCAACAGGTTACTATAGCCGGCTTATGGCTTATTTGGTTTTGGGCTTATGTTTCATAAGCTCACTTTTTGTGGCTTATTTTGAATCTTTTCGGCTTATATAAGTTTCTTATGTTATAATAAGCTTATATAAGCCGAAAAGTTTCAAAATAAGCCACAAAAATGAGCTTATGAAACATAAGACCAAAACCAAATAAGGGATAAGCTGGCTATATAAGCCAAAACAAACCCGTATATATACTCACGAGAGATAACTATCGAGCCTTTTTGTGAAAATGTCATGTATGTTCACCTTCCATGGCAAAGGCTAAAATAGTTGACACTAGTAATAAGCCAAAATGAAAATTCATGTAGATGCCGGTTTGGTATATGTGTAAAATCAAAATTTTAAAAAGTAAATGGGTCAAGTATATTTTCATCTTATTCAGAAATTTAGATTTTTATTGAAGTAATATCGATTTTCTAATCATATTTGATACACTGATCATATAGAAAATGTTTGTTGTGTAATCGACCTGTTTCAACATGAATGAAAGATCTGCCCGTTGGACTTATTGCCAACCCACCCGAATCTCCCATGGTTTTCTACCTCTGCCTAAAAGAGATGAAGTAATAATTTTAGTTTGTTAACGTGTATGCCTGGACGTAAACATCTGCAAATCATAAACTTAGATTCACACAGCCATAGAAATTGGATCCGACCTAGTTTTGCCCCTTCGTTTTGCAACTTTTTGGCTTATATAAGCTTATTCTGACATAATAAATATGTATAAGCCGGAAAGTTTTATTGTGTAATCGACCTAACATGATACATGAATGAATGATCTGCCCGTTTGACTTATTGCCAACCTACCCGACCCTCCCATTTTTTTCTATCTCTGCCTAACATTGACGAAGTAATAGTTCTAGTTTCTTAAGTTTTAATGAAAACATCGAACTTCGATTCACACAGCCATAGAAATTGGATCCGACCTAGTTTTGCCCGGTAGTTTATGTCCTATTCTTTGGTTCACAAGCGATTGCCTTCTTTGAAGGTATAGACTAATTAAAAAAACTTTCCTTTGTTAGTTTTGGTGACAAGTGAATGGAGATCGGATCGTGAGAAACTTATCAGACACCCCGTTTTGTTTGCTGAGATATCTAAAGGAAATAACAGTTTAGCTCAACTATTTTGCTTAATTTAAAGAAAAGTCAAGTACTTTTTGTCACTAAAGGGTCGTTAGATCAGGTTGTAATGTTTCGGGGGTTCAAAATGTAAAAGTCATCATAAGCAAGTTTTAGCTAGTGCACATTGTAAAATCCTTAGTTACATACTTAGAGATGACGTGATATGTAAATATGAAATATACTGCACATTCTGTGTCCCAGACAATTCAACGTGTGACGTAATTTTTTAAGAATATGTGATTAGTCAAATGTCTATATTGAAATGGTCTTCGTTATCTGTAATTTGTGGTGGTAGCCTTATAACTTTTGTCTAATGTTTATGTCAATACGACAACCTTGTCATAGTCGCCCCCAAATGATAATTGATGCAACTTTCATGAGGAGCGGGTACTAAATGATCTTTCAATGTCACACTTATGTGTTATCTGGTGATTTAGGCTCAGAAATGTCATGCTAACAGGTGTAGAAAAGTGTTAATTAGTTTCACCTCTGTTTTAGGTAGCATCATGACAAAGTCGCCAAAGTTCAATTTGTGCAAATGGGCATCTCCTGACAATAAAGACACCTCTTTGGAGAAGGAAAACATCGAGGAAGATGAGCAGTTAAAAGAAAATATTAGCAGCCAAAGCGATTGTGGTAAACATATGTAATTACCTATATTGCGCATGACAACGGTTTGATAATATTTTATAGGGCAGTGCTTATATTGCTTCATGCAAACTGGTTATCACAGTAAAACAACATATAGTAACACATGTTCCTTATCAAAATCTATGATTTTTCCAAGCTAACTTCGCTAATGAGAAATGTCTTTTGTTTCTCGTAAAGAAGTTCGGTTTGACATCGGAGACTATTTTAACCTCAAATCTTATTGAAAAGCTTGCATCTACAAGCAAGAATTCTCGTCTTTCATTCCAAGTGAGGGATGTTTCAGCCTTTTGAAACCAAATGCGAATACATTTTTTCCATATACATAATTGATGTTGAGTTTGTTACTTGTAATTTTTTATATCTGTCGATTTTTGCAAATTTTGATGATGTTGCTAATTCATTAAATCCATGATATTTTTTGAAGTCTAACTTCTTCGTTTATCATATGGAAGGATTAAACTCCAAGAAAAGTTTTATTTATCGCAACTTTGTGCGAAGTTTTAATGGAAGGATCTGTTATATTTACTGACTACTTATAAAGGTTTCTTTATTCATAAAGGAAACCAGGAGAGTTCACTGGAAAGCAGCATTGAATCTGTTGCTAATGCATCACCAAGAGAAAGCAACGGATCTGAAATCAATGCATCACCACGTAAAATAGAGAATCCTGTGAGTGAATCAATACGATTCTGAAGTTTGTTTCAACTTTCTTTTCTGACAATAGTAGAAATACATTTTTGCAAGAACAATTATTAGGTTTTTTTAACCAGCAGTGGAAGTATTGATAATTTGACAAGTAACCACCAAGTTGCTATTTTCATTAAACGAAGAGAGTGTTTCTGCTATTCAAGTATTTTATGATTGTGAGTCCCTTGCTATCTTTTTTTTTATGTATGCAGCTTCAGAAAGAACGAGCAAAGGTACTATCAATGTTTGGGACTTTAGTTTCACCCAAGCTTCGGGCCTCTCAACTTACATTTGAGACAGGTGAATTCAGAAAGCTCTTTATAGAAAATTGTCAAACTCCGAGCATAACCATATCTATTAATTGTGTGTGCATATGTACATGTTTTTTTTCTTCTTGTTTCTTAACTTGCATACGTCCGTTAAGTTGTAAACTATACACTTAAACTATTACTTCTCTCAAGAAGGTTTTGGGGCTTTTTTTTTTTTTTTTTTTTTTTTTTTTTTTTTTTTTTTTTTTTTTTTTTATTACAGGAGGAGGTTATGTATATTTGAGGAGAAGGTTTAAGTATTAACTGATGGGGCTGAGTTGACTGATGGAGCCGAGTCGTCTGATGGGGACGATTCTGATGGGGCTGACTTGTTTGATGAGGAAGAAGCGATACTCCTACCAAGTAAAAGGTAAAAGATGGACAAAAAGAGTACATGTTTATATGATATATGTCAAGTTCTGTTAATGCACATGGGTCCAATACATAATTTCACTCTTAAAATAGTCACAGATGATGACTCATGTGTTGATATTGACCGTAAAGTCTTTTGTCTGTCAACAAAAACTAATGTCAAGAAAGTATCACTCCACTTAAAAGGGTTTTATAGCTTTTCCATATTTTAGCATCAGATCAAGGTTAATCATATTAAGTTGTTTTTACTAAACTCACAACTTTTGATGCAGGTGGGTGAACAGAACATGGAAGTAATTTTTGACCATTTACTTGGAAGTTGTTTTTACTAAACTAATGTCAAGAAGGTTTTGTCCTGTGACATCTAGCATAAGCAATGCTTAAAAAAATTTGGGGCTCTTTTTTTTATTAGAGGAGGAGGTTATGTATATTTAAGGAGAAGGTTCAAGTAATCAAGTATTGACTGATGGGAAAACTAATGTCATGAAATTAACACTCGACTTAGAAGGGTTTTATAGCTTACCCCTATCTTTCTTCTCGATGACTCAGTTAACTGACTTTAATCATAGTGGTTGTAGTCTCAACCATCAACCAACATTCAATGGATTTGGTAGCCTGGTGAGCTTATTTGTGTTTTTGAATTGACAACATGTACAAAGACACTTCTACATCTCCTACAAGTTGTCCATTGCTCAAGACTGTGATTATGGTAATTTCTTAGTACAGTATTGAATAAGTATATCCATCCTCATGGTCTTTTTGTAACTTATCTTTGACTATGGTTTGCTGCAGAAAATTGACTATGGGACTTTTGAAATTTGTGCTCATACCACCACTGCTAACCTATTTGAGTGTTTACCGGTAATTGAAAATCTGTCCAAGTGCTTAATCCACCTCAAATACTTGTGTATTGAACATGTATGCTTCGTTCACGACATGGGTTTACCTATCCTTTTTGTATTGGTCAGAAGCTCCCCAAACATGGAGAAACTTAGGGTGCAGGTAAACCGTAAATCACATAAATGTATCCTATATCCAAATATTTTTATTCTTATGTCGAAATACACTAAAATGTGTAGTATTGACGTTTAATAGAGATTATAGACGATGAAATATGTCAACGCTGGGGCATCTGAAGGAATTAGAGGTTACAAATTTTGACAGCATGAAAGAGGGTCAGATTATAATAAGGAAATAGGTATCCACCAGGATGCTCATTCTTAACTTTCTTGTTTCATATAAACATGTTGAATTATAACTCTGTTTTTTGTTATTTCACTTGTTCTAATCCATACTTGTTATATATGCAGCATCTATATATAATGAGTCGGCTAGAATGAAAGCTCAAGAGCAAGATGAGTCGCGGTTTGAAGGCTGGACTTTAGAGAAGTAAAGATGAAGATTTGATAGCTAGGATTTCTTATAATAGATGAAAGTTAGGAAAAATGATACTGGGTTGTTTTTGCTATTCAAAATTTGATCTAGTGGCTGATTTTTTCCAAAAATATATATATATTTTTTTAATTTTGTTTTTCACATAGAGCCATGTTTGTTAAGAGAAAACCGGGCTCTATAACTGCGAATATACCCCCTTTTCTTAACCGGGCTCTATTTGGTTTTTGAATAGCCCCCCCCCCCTCCCCCCCCCCCCCCCCCCCCGCTTTTGAGCCCTCAGGCAAAACCGGGCTCTATGACACTTTACAACCGGGCTCTATGGCCATTTTTGTGGGTCACATAATTTTATTCCAAAACCCGACTCAACCCGACCCGATACACCCGACAGGTGACAACCCAAACCGATAAGACCCTTAATCATATGGAACTTTGGATTTGATTTATGAATCTGGCAGTTATGCCGATATCATAACATACGGATCAAACTTCAACTATAATCGACTTCTACATAATGGCATTTGGATGTGCGTATTGATGTATGCCCGCATATATAGTACTAGTATATTACGATGATTAACTGTATGCGTTTATTTTATGTAAAAAAATTATCTAGAACAACTGCACAAGAATGAAAAGTGATTACTATTGTTTAGTGATATTGCATATTTTATAAATATTTTCATACGTAATAGTATAATGTTATAACAAAACATTGGTTGAAAGTTGAAAATCAAATAAATTGCATATAATCTAAAACCGAGGGACCAGAAATGCAAATAGCTTGACTTTGGAGTCAACCCCAGTTGTCTTTACTCACTTCATTTCATCCTCATTTCTTTGTAACTTCTGAATTGACTTGGGGTCAACCAAGTTGCCTTTACTCTCTCTTTGTAACTTTATTGGATCTTGCATTTTGATTGCATTCATTCACACGAACCAAAATACTTTTACTCAACTGGAACTTGCATTTTGATTGCAGCCATTCAGTGATTTAGATTTCCATCCATCCATCCATCCTTAAATTGCAGGTCATTTCTATTCTCAAATTACTTTTTTTTTTTCTTTTTTTATATATTATTGTTTCATTGCATATATCTTAATTATAGTAACTCCTTATCAATTTTGAAAGATCAGAGGTTTTTATTTTTCGATCTAATACCCCTTAACTAAACTAATTATTAATATTAATTATTATTTGTTGAGTAGTCGATTGCCAAAAAAGGGTATTTTTAAATCGAAGCAAAAAGTAGTACTGTAATTATATATAGCCAAAAAAGTTTTATGTCAAATATTTACTGAGTAATTGACCATATATGGGTGGTTATACCTAAGTTGGGTTTTGTCCTTGGATTGTTGGGCTGTCATATTCGGAAGTTAGGATCGCTGTAGTGTTTAGGGTCATTTGTTATCTCAACAAGAAAAAATGATATTTCAAGTCCAATATTTGTAGACCTGATTTTTACATTAATATGAACCAATGTTTTGAAAACCGGGTTCAAAGTCGACCCGGTCGAGTCACCGGGCACCGGTTCGACCGCCGGGTCAACCCGGGTTTCAAAACACTGATATGAACAATAATATTCCACAAATAGTATTATCAAGATTGAATTGCAAAGTCACACATTTTGTTTTTGAAATGCAATCTTTCAAGCTTTTTTTATATAAAATTGTCTAACATATAAAATTGTATAAAATTGTCTAAGATATATAAGCAACTAGCATGTATGTCCTATCTACATGTTTGATTATTACAATTCAACCTAACCGACATACACATATTTGTAGGATTTTTGTTAAAATTTAATAATGATAAACACATTATATTTTGTCGCTTAAAAAAGTATGATATCACGTATGTATGTCCTATCTACACGTTATATTAGTACAATTCAACCTAATCCGAAATGTATGTACTATCTACACGTTGCGGCAGGGCATTGTTTCACGTCATTTGTCAAATTCTTATAATAAGCAACTAACATGTATGTCCTATCTACATGTTGGATTAGTACAATTCAACCTAACCAACACACATATTTGTAGGATTTTTGTTAAAATTTAATAATGATAAACACATTTTATTTTGTCGCTTAAAAAAGTATGATTCTTGAATTATTCAGTTTGACATGTGATTTGACGATGCTATAATGTTATCACAAAACATTGGTTGAAACTTGAAACTAAGTAACATAGATATATTTGCCTATAATGCATTGTTTTTGAACTTTGACATGTAGCTTAATCCAATAGATTGCATATTATCTAAAAGCGAGGACCAGAAATGCAAATAAATTGACTTTGGAGTCAACCCCAGTTGACTTTACTCTTTTGTAACTTCATTTCATCTTCCATTTTGATTTCATCTTCATTTCTTTGTAACTTCTAAATTGACTTGGAGTCAACCTCAGTTGCCTTTACTCTTTGTAACATCACTTTCATCCAAGTGTTAAACGGGTAAGCCTTCTTATACTTTATCTAATTATTACTTTTAATATAACGAGGTGGGCGATGGCGCATTGCGGCAGGGCGTTGTTTCACGTCGTTTGTCAAATTCTTATAATAGCTTACTTTACTTCAACACCCTTCTGGTTTTGTTAGTAATACTAACTAATAGAGATAGTTTAGAAGGTTTTATTAAAAATAGTGTTAGTGTGTTCAACCTGCTTCATATGTCCAGCCCATTTGACCCGTTTTCTTTTTATTTTACAACTTTGCACGTTAGACATAAAACCTGCATGCTCTTTTGACACATTAACAACTTCAAGAGCCTTTAGGTAAGAATCGGGTGCTCACATTCACCACCGATGATAACCAAATGGAAGAAATCAGTAAGACCAAGAGTTGAAATCATTAGGTAAGTGTTTGGCCTCGGGGCATTAGTAACAGCAGCATGTTTCAGCCCATGATCTTCAACGCATTTTGTTAATTTGTATAGACCCTTTATAGGCTCCACCTTTATAAGCAATTTCAAGCGTAAAAACTAAATCCAAACAGTCCTAAATCTTAATTGAAAACACATTCCGCAACCACTTTTTCATTTAAGAAACCGTAAACTTAACCGCACCTAACCGCTAAGGTTCACTATCATAAGAATCAAAATGATAAATACACAAAATGGCCTTTATTATTTTCAACATCTAGCTATATATATTTGTTTTAGGGCAGATTGATGTTGTTTTTGTGTAGCTATCATTTTAAGACAACGTATGAACCAGAGTCACATATTTAGTAACAGGAATTTTCTTAGAAATTGCATTCTTTATATCAAGTTATATATATTTGTTTTAGGGCTGATTGATGACTAAAAATCTTAGTCATGGATTCTTTGTACTATTATTGATAATGGCTCTACTCTTTCTGATGCTCTTTACTTGTGAACGCAGCTCGATCTCATCATTGATAATGGCTACTACATCTATTCCTCATCGGTGGAAATATGATGTTTTTGTTAGTTTTAGAGGTGAAGATATCCGCAAAAACTTCATGGATCATATGTTCAATGATTTCAAGCAAAAAGGGATTCATGCTTTTAGAGATGATAGAGAGTTGCCTAAAGGAGAAGAGATATCTCCTCATCTCTACAAAGCCATTGAAGAATCGAGATTTTTGATAGTTATCTTCTCCAAAAATTATGCTTCTTCAACATGGTGTCTAAGGGAACTTGCCAAAATACTTGAATGCAAGCAGATTGAAGATCCCAAACATGAGGTTCGGATTATCTTTTATGATGCCAAGCCTGATGTTGTCAGGAAACAAAAAAGGAGTTACGCAAAAGCATTTGCCAAACATGATGTTTCAAATAGAACAGAGGTGGATGAATGGAGGGAAGCTCTATCCATGGCGGCTAACTTATCTGGATGGGATCTCCAGGACATGACAAATGGGTAAATTTCTTGTTTTTGTGTAATTATCTTGGAGTTCTACTAAAGCAACTAAAGCTTAACACTATGTAGTTTCTCCTACTTATTGTGTCTTTATGGTTCAACAGGTATGAGTTCAAGTTCATTGATTGCATCTCCAACGAAATCCTCAAAGTATTATGTGACGGACCATTGCATGTTGGTGAAAACCTTGTTGGCATAGATTCCCATTTCGACAAATTAAACTTGTCACGCTTCGTTGGGTCTCATAAGGTTAACATGATTGGTATTTGTGGTATAAGTGGAATAGGAAAGACAACCCTTGCCAAAGCTATTTATAACTTGATGTATATGCACTTTGAAGGAAGTTGCTTTTGTGAAGATGTCAAAGAAGTCGCAAAACGACAAGGCCTGATTCAAGTCCAACTGCATATGATTGGAAAGATCATGAAAATAGAAGATTTGAAGATATCAAGTGTTGGTGAAGGAATTATGGTAATAAAGAAGATGATGTCATCAAGGCCAATCCTGCTTGTTTTGGATGATGTAGATGATCATGAGCAGTTAGAAGCACTAGCGGGTTCACCTACATGGTTTTGCCCAGGAAGTTTGATTATTTTCACCGGTAAAGATAAACAGTTGCTAAGATCACATAGAGTGGATGAAATCCATGAAATGGGGAATTTAATTAAGTGTGAAGCTCTTGAGCTCTTTAGTTTATATGCATTTGGGAAAAGGCATCCTACAGATGATTTTGCAAAATTTGCTTCCCAGATTGTGAAATATTTGCATGGTCACCCTTTGGCTCTCAAAGTTATTGGTCGATCACTGTATGAAAAATCTATATATTTTTGGAAAAGCGAATTGGAAAGACTCCAAACATATCCTAACTCAGAGATAGTACAAAAACTGCGACCAAGTTTTGATAGCTTGGAATCTTATCAGAAAAGAATGTTTCTTGACATTGCATGTGCCTTCATTGGGGAAAATAAAGATATTGCTGCAAGTGTACTACACAGCAGTCATTGTTTTGCAAATGCTATTATTGAAGTTCTAGCTGATAAGTTCCTAATAACAGTATCTTCATATGATATGCATCTTCAAATGCATGAATTGATTCAAAGCATGGCAAGGGAAATTGTTCGTGAAGAATTCAGGATGCCTGGGAATCACAGCAGAAGATTGTGGATTTCATCAGAGGACGATAAGGACGATATGCTGAATGAAAACAAGGTATTAAGTGGCATATGATTCCTTTTTCAACATAAACATTTCATTTGACTATTTGAGTATAAGCAATTGCATTTTTTTTTATTTTTTTTTTTATAATAAAAGCAAGTACAATCCAATGATCTGTTATTTGTATCTAGGTAGCGGAAGAAGTTGAAGTTCTTGCCCTTTTGCTAAAGAAAAACTGTCAAAATATTCCCATAGATGGACAAGCTCTTACATGTATGAAAAACTTGCGGATACTAAAAATATGCTTTCCAAAAGTCAAAGGATGTTGGCAGCAATTTGCAGTAAACTTTTCTGGAAGACTGGATTTGTTGTCCAATAAATTAAGGTTGCTTTATTGGCATGGATTGCCTTTACAGTCCTTACCTTCTGATTTTTATCCGGAAAACATTGTTGCCATCGACTTGTCTTACAGCCACATAAAACAACTTTGGACAACACCAAAGGTATTTACTTGTTCATACATGTGTTCATATTTGACACCTCGAGAAATAAGAACTAATCTTTTTTTCTATTGATGCCAGTGCTTAAGAAGGTTGAAAGTAATGAAGCTAAGGTACTGCTGCAACCTAACAACCACCCCTGACTTCTCAGAGACTACAAATCTCGAAGAGCTAGATCTTGAAGGTTGTGTGAATTTGGTTACAGTTCACCCATCTATTGGAACGCTTAATAAGCTTGTTGTCTTAAATCTGAAAGGCTGCACACGGGTTGGGAGTTTTCCTGAAGCCTTTTGGTCTAGATGCTGGACTTCAATCTCTGGTTTCATATGGAACCAACAACATCCCCAAAGATCAGTTTCATTGGCAGGTTTACATATGTTAAAGTCCCTGAATTTCAGCTACTGCAATTTAGAACATGTGCCTGATGCCATTGGAGGCTTATCATGTCTAAGGGGTCTAAACTTAAAAGGGAACAATTTTACTAGCTTGCCCGGAAGTTTGAGTCAACTTTCTAGTCTTCATACTCTTTTTCTTTATGGTTGCAAGAAGCTGGAAGTGTTGCCCGAACTTCCACCTAGCTTACTAGAAATTCATGCATCTGATTGCACCTCCTTAAGAGAAGTGTTGGGAAGTTTGAGTCAACTTTCTAGTCTTAGATGGCTTCATCTTGATGGTTGCAAGAAGCTGGAAGTGTTGCCCGAACTTCCACATAGCCTAGATTATCTTTTTGCACGTGATTGCACCTCCTTAAGTTCAATTAGGGGATCAAACCCAATCATGAGCAGAAGGTACACTTATCTCACCGATTGTCCAAAATTGTTTAAGGTGTCGACATCGGAGACTCAATGTCTCGACTCATCTGTAACTTCCCAAGGCTCTCGATTTTCTTCTTTCCTTCGGTATGTGGATAACAGATGTGGATTCAATGTCGATTTTCTTCTTTCCTTCGGAGACTCAATGTCCAAAATTGTTTAAGGGATTTGCATATGTTTTATGATGGAAAAAGCATTCCAAATTGGTTTACAAATAAAAGTTTGGGAAATCATGTAAAGGTTGAATTGCCATCAGATTGGAGCTTCGGTAAGTTAAGGGGATATGTAACTTGTGTTGTTTTTAAGAGAAAAAAACCTTCCACCACAGATTTTGGATACTCTGTAAAGAACTTTGATGGAGATGATTTGGGAGGATGCTGGCCATACTACTATGTGCTATATTTTGAGGATAAGCCAATAAGAATTGATGAGTCAGATATGATATGGTTGCATTATACAACGAAAGAAATACAGATATTGAAGGAAGCAAAGAATTTTGTAACATTTTGTTTTAAAGAGAATGAAGGAATTGAAGTGAAGGAGATGGGTGTAAGACTTGTTTGGGATGAAGATTTAGATCAAGAAGCAGACTTGATTATGTTCCAAGACCTTCCAAGTCTATCACAGCATGGTGGGGTCATGTGCGTGTTTGAGAAGGATGGAATGATCAAGTGGACATGGTAGGATAAATTATTTATATGTTCCTTGTAGATTTTGTAATTTTTATTTGGTCTTTTTATTAGCCAGAATAATCTTTGATAAATCCATGTAGGAGACACCCACCAGGTGTTTGATGAAATGCATGAGTAGAAATCCTTTACTATTATACCAGCAAACTGTCGTTAGCTATAACTCTACAGCCTGTTTGTAGATTTTTTTGGATTTAGGATGTATTAAGAATAGATTGTTGTGTTTTGAAGTGGTGAAGTGTACAGTAACATTGCTTGATAATTCAACCATGAAGTCCTTAAGTCTCACTGACTTTGTTTTAAACCTTTTCCCTATTCCTAATTCAGTCACACTTTGAGCTTGTGGATCAACCAAGTGATTTGTTGCTGCCACCTCAGTTTGATCATTAGTCAACGACTCATTACCTTCATAAGGCAATTCAACTTTCTCGTGCATGACATTACCGTCCTCCCCAACATTGACCTTGTCGACAAGGTTGCGTTAAGGATAAGTGGTATGAAACACATCAGCTTGTACCCAGGTTGCCTTGCCACTGAACTAAATATTGCTTTGGTACATCTGGTAATGTGTCTGCCTCTCTTATTTGTACAATAGCTTGTGGTGTCATTTGGGATATCCTTCCCTTGCCACATGGTCATTGGGGTTGTCTCAATAGTCGTGCCATGAAAACATTTAAGAAGAGAGACATGATAAAGATCATACATTTTAGCATCGACATGTAACAAAATTGATAAAGATCATAGATATCAATCAATAGGTACTGCATTACATAAAAGAACTGCTATATCTTCCAAACACCCCTCAAGTAATATATAAAAACTGAAGTATCGGTTTATCTAAAAGCAGGGGACTAGAACTGTAACTTGTGGATATTAAGTTGACTTTTGGATATCAAAACACATGGAGACTGATTGCATTCATGCCCCCTGCTTCTCAACCCATTGGAAAACCTGTAAAAATTGGTTCACCAGGAAGAAAGGTGAAAACCAGAGTGGAAGCACTTGGGATGTGCTTGTGCAGGTGTGCGAGCACGCGTTTTGTGTATAACGCTATCAACCCTGTTCGTAACAAGTCCAACGACGCACAAAACACTTTCTCATGATAATATTCCAAGACAAACCAATCCATAGTAGAACACACAATGAATATCAAATTTGACTATGCGTGATTCTTGGCATATAACTGCTTATGTAACTAGTTTATTACCAATAAAAATGTTTAAACTTTAGCATACATTATTTTTACAATAAGCATCTAATAATCAATACTGGATATTTATAGTAATTGCAATCCAATATTAGAATTTCTAGTCAAAAAATACCAAAGAAATATCGTAAAGTTCTCATGCAATGGAATCAAAGACAAGCAAGTGATACAAACACAAACTATCAAGCTGGTAGAAGACAAAAATAACACCACCAAACTCCAAACTAAAATGCCCATTTATCAGTTTCATTTATTCCCATTTGACTTTCTGACGACACCTTAAACGGTCCGCTTGACCCAAAGGGAAGTCATCAAATGAATATGTATGACCATGGTCAAAACCTGCATTGCTACTCATTGAATCAAACCTTGCGAAACTACGGTCTTGTGCCGTGCTGCTCATTGAGTCGAATCTTGAGAAGTTATTATCCCGTGTGGAGCTGCTCATGGAATCAAATCTCGAGAAGGTTTCTTGTTTGGGAGAACCTCGGTCAGTGGCACTGAAAGAGACATATCTCGAGAAATTATCAAAGAAAGAATTCTCTGCTCTTCCCCCACTGTATCGTGGTGAGGTGCCAGCTCGAGAAGCTGGTAAGCCAGGAATCGAATCATCAAACCCAAATGGACTCTTTTTCTGGAAGAAACTGTTATTGCCTTGCGGGGAATCACTTTTCCTTGGACATAATTGAAAAAAAGATATGAACTCACCTTAGCTGTGTCACTATTAAATCCCCACACCGAATCTACATCATCATTGTTGTCAAAAGTACCCCATCAATAGACTAGTGCATGTTTAGATCTTTCCACCAAACAAGGTACACGTTTTGTTGTATTTAGACAATGAAAGATCAGACCATAAACTGAATCCAATCGGTACCTTTCTGTGTCAGCATCAAAGCTCTTTCCGTAACGTTTAAATGAATCCTCCTTGGTTGGACTTTCAAATATTTGTTGCGCCGTGGGACTACCAGCTGGGCTTTTAGCCGACTCATCTTCGCTATGTATGTATGCTGATTCAGTCTCGAAAGGCTTCTCTGACTTCCGGTCAGTATTTGAATATGAATCCTCAGAAACGTCATCCATCGGAGCCGAGTTTTCTGCCTGAGATGTTGATTTGGTATTTGCAGGCACCGTAGCATCAAATGAGAAACCTTCGTCTTCGAATTTATCCCAATCCTCGTCCCACACTGCAGATATCTCTGGAACTCCAGGTTGCCAACCTTGACAATCAAAATAGGTGAACCATAACGCAATATCAATCATTCTATTATAATATTATACAGATACAGTGACGTTATTGCTCATGAGATAAAAGATGATACCCTTTGGAAGCTCAATAACTGCAGTTGACTTGACATCAATTCCATGTTTTTTGCAACGTTGAGTTAAAGCCTTAAGTAGTTCCTCAAGATCGGATTGGATACGATCAGCATGAACCTGGGTCAGCCGGAAAAAAAAATGACGGGTCAGTCAAGCCATCCTTAAAACTTACTAAAATCTGTTACTCGGGATCATATGAACTTACTAAACTAGATATAATGTACACTAAGCTGCCAGTCCAGTAGAAATTGATAACTCAATGCTATTGCTCAAGCCATTTAACAATTTTGAGTAGACGGGGATATTTTAGCACATTTATGTGGAAACAGGCCAACTTGGGTGATATTTTATCAATAACGGGTGGGTCAAACTCAGAAAATCATAATAATCACTTGATATATAGGAAGATAATATAAAGACAATCAACATCATGTCTGCACTGGAGTCGGAATTCGACCCTGGTCACACGTCTAAACGTAGGGTTATGGTTCAAGTCTGGTTTCGGATTTGGATCCTGGTCAGGCCTAGTAACAGGTTTCCCCACGTGCTTTTGCTATTACGTGCATATATGTAATCCTTAACATTGGGTAGTTCACAGGCATTGTGAAGTGCAAAACATAACCTAAGTGTACTTATTGATGCTTAAATGAGTCAAAATTGTCACATTTGCAGCAGATATCTATGTAGTTTTCTCTACTTTGTTGCAGAATGAACTGATTCTGAACCAGTACAAAAACATGTTTCTCGGGCCACCAATCGGAATAGTTTTAAACATAAAAAACCCGAAAATTGTTTATGAAACTCCCATCGTTTGCTTCATGAATCCAATCGAATTAACAAAAATTCCATAAAAAAATCTTTGAAACTTAATTATAATATTTCAGTTTAAACAAAAACTTACAATTAACTTACAAATGCACAACAGCCATTGATTTCATCATGCACGAAGACACATCCATTTCACGAGCCACCTGGTTCTTCTACGCGTTAACCCACTTCATCTTCGGGTTCGAGACATCACACATTATCAAAAACTCCATCACCTGTCCGAATATCTTAAACATTTCTATCCCAAAAATCAGGTTCTTATCAGCTAAAAATAGTGAATTCCAGTCCATAGGTGCATCAGGATGCACTGAAACTTCATTCCAAGTTAGGTAAACGAGTTCAAGCTCCCACAACTTCCGAACTGCTTTGTTTCTCCTTCCATTTTCACCATCTCCTTCACACCATGAAACCGACACCAGATACAACCGTTGACCATCACACGACACTAGCCTTGGGGTGTACTCGTGGACCCTTGGTGGGTGTGGAGTCGTTTGGACTTGAGTCCAGAGACCACGTCCAATGTCATATGCTGCGAGCTTATCAGTCTCGGAATACACGTAAAAGACCCCGTCACAAACGACTCCCGAGCTTATCAGTCTAGGAATACACGTAAAAGCTTATCCGTCCATTTGTTTGACGAAGAATCAAAAATCTCACATGAATTTAAAGCCTTATCCCATGAACCAATCCACCCTACTGCTATTATCAACAACCGTCCTTGGTCTTTCACACTACTTGTGTGCTTGGTTTGGTAGTTCCTTGATGTACGTCTAACTGAAACCCTGTGAGGATCCCCGTAAACATCCGATACTCCACCAATCAGCGTCCGTGTCCGGAGTTGACTTTTGATGTCCGTGTCCGGAGTTGACTTTTGATGGTCAAACGATCAGAGTTGGCTTCAAAAACCCCTAGAGTGGACTTTGACCTTGCGTGTCTCATTGATGCAACCTTGTTCCACGATTTTATCATAGGGCTAAAAACCAACACTCCTCTGTGTGTCTTTCGGTCCATTCTTCCGGAGCTCGAACAACCTCCGACAATGAAAATGTTATCATGGACAGTGGCAACTGAGAGCAGAAACCGATTCTTAAGAATTTCTGCCTCAACTTTATGCCATTTGTTGAAAGAAACATCAAAAGCATATATCTCACGAGAGCTAAGACCATTTGTAACAGTACCGAAAAGGAACAACCATGGACTCCGGTAATACCATTCTCGTCTCATCTGCATAAAACGAGGTTGCATAGTCAAAGATCTCCATTTCTTGAACACGAGCCGAGTGCTCATTAAACTCGTCGATGGAAGTCTCATGAAACACAACTCGAGAAGATCATCAGGAAGAAACACATGCATTGTGTTGTTCCGTGTGACTCTTCAATTTCAAAACTCTTTTTCAGATTATTTCTCTTCCACAACCGATCCACTCCATATGAGAAACAATCCACACTCGTGTCGTCGGTCCCACACACGGGTTTGTAACCTTTACCCACAACTTCACCAAACTCGTCACTTGTTACGCTCCAACCTTGCACCCTCCGCCCCTAGTATACAAACTCAGACACCTTAATGAAATGACTCCGGTGTCATCATCATCAATATCATCATCCATCACATTGGCTAATGCTTCTAACTAGATGTTTCGACACATTGGAAGCCTCATGTTCTTTATGTGATGTTTCACCCATAACTTGTTCATGTGTCATCTTGCATTCTAAGCCTGGTCATACGAACATTACAAATTAGAATATGATTGCAAAACAAAATCAAGTAAACAGGTTTCAGTTGAACAATCAGGATTCAGGGAAATGCTAATTTGTACTCGGAAAGTCAAATGACTAATTTCAAACTTTTAAACTTGCATGATTCAATATGAAGTTGACACACATAATTTTCCACATGTTTGCATACAGCACATACTACAGATATGACTTTCAGTGCAAAGAGATAATTGTACATCTTAATGTGGCTGCAGATCAGTACAGCACAGCCCACCCCATTTTTACATGTTACCAGCATGTCCACCACACCTATTCTGCCACCTCTAGTCTAAGCAGTGTCAGAGCTTATTTGGATTGTATAAAGAATGATAGGCTCAAGTTCAACTCATGGCCTGGCAAGATTTAAAACTTAAGTTCAGACCTTACACTAGTAAAAAAGATCGCTCTGTGGCTTGTTTTCTATACTTGTATAAGTTTGAGAAACCATAAAATCTATGAAGGGGGTACAATTACAAATACATTACAGCTTACTTCTAGGTGTCAAAAGTTAGTTACTGTGCACTAAGGGCATGTTCGGGTGCGTGTTTTGCAAAATTGATTATCTCATATCTAGTGTTTGGATACCTACTTCTTCTGATTATGAAATGTTAAAATTACAGTTTACAACTTCAAGCTACATGAGCACATCCAAACACCATCTATAAAACACATTAGTAGTTGATCATCTGATATCAAAACGCAGATCCAAACATGAAACACCCATTAATTTCTAATCACCTATAATACGAAACTAGTAACTACATATATCACGAGAGACTGCAACTTACCGCACCTTCCTTGATTTCTAGAATATTCATATCTTCTACATATTTAAAAATTCCTCATTTTGAAGGACGAGAAATAACAAACAGCTTTATGTCATTAACACTATATGGACGAACCGAGTACATGTTATTTATATTGTACAATCCAGTACATAAAAACAGCACAAACAACAATCAAAGTCAAGTACCCATATATTCAAATTTACATAAATCCATTAAAATCCATAGACCCTAGTCCCAAAACAGTCCAAACTCAAAGTCAAAGAACTTTTTTTTCCCTTCAAAATTAACAATCTTACAAATCATTATCTAAAATACATTTAAAAACCCACTACTAAAAACTTATAAACTATTAGGCTAGATACATTTTTTCAGATCAACAAGCCAAAATCCGGTGTCAAACATGAATATCTAAAAAACTATGTTTGACCATCTAAAGTCAATATTTGACCCAATCAAAAAAGGTACACAAAAAATAACACAAACCTCGTGAAGTTTATATTGAACCCAAGCACGGAAACTAAGGTTACCAAATATAAAAACAAATAAAGATATGAATGTACTAAGTACACAAGAGTAAAGAAAACAAACCTCGTGAAGTTTATATTGAACCCAAGAATCAACCCAGACAGATATTTAGATCTAACAAAAGGGTTAGAGTAAATGTCATTTTTCGTCCCTGTTGTTTGACGGGTCAATCAAGAATCATCCCTGCCGTTAATTTTCTTCGGGTTTGGTCCCCGTGGTTTACAACCCATAAGGGTTTGGTCCCTTGACCACAAATTCCGTTAGTTAACCGTTAAAATACTTGTTTGATAAGGCAAAATGATAAAAACACCCTTATTATTATTATTATTAAACCTATATCTTCATCATATTCTCCAATCATCATTTTCTCCAATTATCAAATATCCTCTCATAGATAATCAAAAACCATCTTCCTAACAAACCACAAAACAATCCAATATCAATATCCACATAAAAAATCAAAAAAAAAAAAAAAAAAAAAAAAAAAAAAAAAAAAAAAAAAAAAACTATTATCTCATCTTCATCTCCAACAAATTCAAAAACTCTTCCATCACCAAACCCCATCACTGCCACTACAACACAAACCCCACGAAACCCCATATCTACCACCATGAAACAACACCAACAGTTTTGCTAACGTTGATGAGGTGGAGGTTTGTGGCGGTGGTGGATTGTGGTGGGGGTTTAGGTGGCGGGTATTGTGTTTGGTAACGAGGGTTGGTGGTAGGTATGACGGTTTGGTGGTTGTGGGGCCGGCCGATGGTGATAGCTGGCGGTGATGCCAGATTTGATAAGAGAGAAAGGGAAAGGGGAGTGGGTGTGAGAGAAAGAAAAAGATGAAGAAAAGAGTATATAAACTATACATGTATGTGGATCAAATAACAAAAATACCCTTTAGCATAACAGTCAAACTAACTGAAGTTTGGTCAAGGGACCAAACCCATATGGGTTGTAAACCACGGGGACTAAACCCGAAGAAAATTAACGGCAGGGACGATTCTTGATTGACCCGGCAAACCACAGAAACGGAAAATGACAATTACTCAAAGGGTTATTTAAAATGGGTCATTTTAGTAAAGTTTGAAAAGAAAACATTTTTCAAGACAGAAGAGAGAGAAGTGATGTATCTCTCTCTTTATTTTGAAGTGAAGTCATGATATATCACTTTAGTTCAGAAAAAGTGAAAAAGACGTGTTCCTTTTTTATTTATTTTTTTAATCTATCTATCTATCTCGACTATAATTATATTTCTACTTTTCTAACTTGATGAAAGTTGTCCATGATAGGTACCAAAAATAATTAAGTGGGGTAAATTGAATGGTAAAAAAAATAGAATTTTCTTAATCTTTCTTTTTGTAAAAATAATAAATTAAAACCAAACATTTTAGTAAGAGTAAATTGAAAAATAAAAAAAACGTCCTAATGTGTTATATCCAAATTGTAGAGTGCAGTGTATGTGTCGTTTTATTAAAAACAACTGATGCATATATCATTTATGATCTAAGTGAAATGACTAAAATTATTCAAAGTGAAATGAAAAAGTCTCACCGAAAGCAAAAACATTTTAGTCATTTCATTTCGGCCTAGAGACAATATCCGCACTAAAGATTTTCCCAAAAAACGACACCCTCACTTTCATATATTAGTATTTGAAATCTTATCTTAGAAAAGTACGCATTGGGTATAAAACAAGAAAACTAGGTGAATGCATCATGCATGTTTAACACTCCCGAAATAACATCAATTACAAGTGCTCGGTGTGGGCATGTTATTCGTCCACCAAAGACCCAACAACGGACGAACAACACGTTGTACTGCACCCTGCCTCGTGCTATTGTGTCCGCCGTTCATCCCTTAGCCATTCCAATCACTTGTGTCCGGGGTTTTTTTTTTTTTTTTTTTTTTTTTTTTTTTTTAGTGAGTGGTTATTTTTTGTGGGGTTTTTTATGGGACCTAATAAGTGTTATTCGATTTTTTTTTTAAATGAGTGGTTATTTTTATGTGGGGTATTTTATGGGACCTAATATGTGTTATTATTATTATTATTTTTTTGGAAAGAGGTTTTAATTGTTGATGTGTTATTAAGAGGGAATAAGGTGGCGTTTAAGTAACAGAAGAATTATGTGTTATTCATCTTCCTCGCACCTTCCACTCTAAACTTGAATGATGCACTAATGAAATGTTTAACTATAACGACCTAAATTTCCGAATCTAAAATAAAACCCGTATATAACGTAACAAATAAACCGTATAACCAAATAAATTAAAATGAAACTTTACAAGTGAAATTATGAACATAATCTGAATCCGAAAATATTTAAAAGCCTAAAACAAAATACGCGAAAAATATTGGCGCGACACGAATATCGTCTTGGGCCGTTTTCGTTTTGTACACAAACCAATAATAACACAAATGGCCCAAATAATTAACTAATATTGATCCATGAACTCCTAGTTTCCTGTGGCCCATTCACGACCCAACCCCATCCCATATTAAGGGATTCGGTTGTTTATTTTCTGTCACAACTTCATACGCTACAACAAAATTTTAAAACCCTAACCCTAAAGAAAAAAAAAGGAATAGCGGCATAAATTTTCTGGCTTGCTTCTTTTTTTGTTCGAGACCAAAGAAGGAGGAGAAAGGGGTGTTTGGTTGATCGTGATATTCTGGTTCGAATAGGGTGATTTGTTTACTCGTTTTTCTGTCCTGGTTTTGCCTATTCGCATATCACAAAAGGGTAACAACATCGATCTTGTTTTTCTCTCTTTTGATGTCCTCTATACTTTAATATTTCATGATTTGTTTGTCTTGTATATCAGCTAAAAAGGAAAAAGGGAGAACATGCATGCTAACTCACATAAAAATGGCATATTTTATTCTTATAACCTGATTAATCATGATCGATATATATATATATATATATATATATATATATATATATATATATATATATATATTACATATTTCAGAAAGTTGTGATTACATGAAACAAATGGAACAAGGATGAACTTATAATATATTCTTGGTCACATATTATAATCATATAGAATGAGTGCATGAAATCACCTATACGTATACATATATAAAGGTCATTATACTTTGTGTTTTTGGATTTTGAACCCATTTGAGTATGTTGATAACGAGACCTAAGCATTTTTCTGTTATGAAACTCGACCTAATATATTATACATGAATCGAATAAGATTGTGAGGAAATGGGATGCGGTTCGAATGGGAAAATATTATATTTTGGGTACATGAAATAATAAAACTTGTTCCACCTTAATCATATACGCATACAATATAAAATATATGTTTTTGGATTTTTCAACATGTGATTGCATGCGTAAGAGACCTAGGCTTTATCTTGAACTTATTCGAATAGAAAGAAAATATAACGAGGGGTGCGTTTGGTTTTATTATAACAAAGGGTGCGTTGGATTAAAATGTGACGAGGGTGTGTGTGAGTAGTTAAATTTCATTTTGGGGTCGTTACGGTCTAATTTAATATCGTGGGTACGTTAATAAATTATATAAAATTATAATGACGGGGTCTAAAATTATTATCTTAATATTAAATTATTAAAATAAGGTTTAAAATAATTTTATTAGACGTTTAATATTTAATTTTGATAATTTACATTTTAGGCCCTATACTTTACTAAATTGATAAATCAAGCCTAAACTATTATATTGATCATTTTAACCTCAAATATTTGAATGGTTCATTTTTAACCTTAAAGGATTAAATTATTATTTCGGAAAACTTACTAAATATCGAAAATTGCTAATTCGGGAAACCTTCCTAAAATAGAAAGTTATATAAAAACGGAAAGTATACAAAAAGGAGTAACCTAATTCAAATGAACTTTAAAATAATACTTGGTATTTAATTCGTATAGGTTCTGTGAAGCGGGAGTGATTCAGTGTCTTGTGATCCATCTATCTTTGTTTGCTTTTGCTGTTGAATAAGGTACAGATATTCTGACCTTATCTCTTAAGGTTTCTCATGATTCGTACTTTGCCTTGTTGATTATGATACCTTTGATCTAAGCCTTCTTAGTATGGCTTTCTTTGACTTATGCTCTATTTGATCCTTTGCTATGCACCCTTAGATTTGTGAACCTTTGGCATTTGAACTTTGATATAAACCTTTGCTTTGAACTTTGACATGAACCTTTGCTTTGAACCTTTGATATGGACCTTTGAAATTTGGACTTTGATTATGACTCTTTGATGACTTAGACTTTGACTTTGATATGATATGACATTTGAACCCTTCAGTTTGATACCCGAGCCAAGTTCGTTTCCTAGCCATGAAGGTAACATGGCCGTGTCATTGATGCACCAGTGGCATGACTCACGTGTGGGCGAGTGATTTCTCACACCGTCCCCATTTATATGATATGCGCGCTTTATGATTATTATGACTATTATGATTTGTTCGGGGGGCGTATGGATTGCAATCCTAGGTTCGTTTGGTATTCGAGGGATTTGACATGATTATGATTATGATTTTGATTATTATATGTTCGGTGAATGTGCATGGGTGCAATCCGTGTCTTCACACTTTAGGAGGTCTCCCCTCCATTATGGTTGCCATGATATGTGATATGATTTGTTCGGGCTCGGGATTTGATAACTGACTTTCCTTACACATTGATTGATTACTGATTTACCTTACACTTGGATTTGATATCGGATTATCTCATACTTTGTTATCCTTGATTATACCCTATGCTTTCACCAATGCACCTTACATTATATTCTTGTTCGTTCGTTATCATTTACTTCTGTTTATATATATCTGTTCACTGGGCTTTTTAAGCTCAGCCGCACTTTCTTTTTCCTGCGGCAGGTATCTAAGCTAGGAGCGGGGGTTTAGCTTTGGGGATTGAGAGCGATGTGTGGACTTACCCTTAGACTTCTTAGCTTGGACATTTGATACTTATCATTTGATTTTGGATTATTTATGTACTCTTGTTGGTTAGTTTCATTTGGGAACTTTTGTATTGATAAGTCATGTTGACTTATTTCTTTTGGTTATGTATGTAAGACTTCCGTTGCTTCGGTTATTGAATATTTCTGATATGACACCATTTATTGTGATACTTTTACCCTTGTCGGGTTGGGGTGTTACATTAACAAACTATTTAACTAGATGTTTGTTAGTATCACATCACAAATATGGTTTTATATTTGTTTAATCAATTGCTGACACCAACAATAATCTATTGATATTTTTGAACACTATTTGATGATACGCTATTTTAAATAACAATCTGGTTAGAAGATCATTTAATGGTACATATAATATATTTGTGATAATAAATGTAACCCCTCTTGAGAGTCTATTATGTTTCTCACTGTGTTAATATTCCAATTAAAAATGCTTTCATAATTTCAATTGTTAAGATTTACACTTCATTTAGTGACCACGAAATGACAATATTTATTAAGTTGAGAGTTAAGATCAAATGAGAAATAAAATGAAAATAAGAAGTGTGAGAAGAAACAATAACATCACATTTTAGGTGCATCTAAAAAACATATCCATATCGTTTTAAATGTTTCCCTTTTATTTAAAATGTGCGGTTAGAAATATTTTCCACTCTTTTTATTTTAATTTTTCAAAAATACTTTCCACTATTTTTATTTTTTTTTTCTTCTTATTAGATCCTTCCTATTAGACGGGTTCTAAACTAGTTAAACATGAAAAATTGAATTACCACTCTTTTGGGGTAATGACATGAAAACCTCTATAAACCAACAAAACATGTTTCATTGTCACGCATTGCAAATAAAGTGAAATGTTGTCTATCAAACACATGTGATTTAGGTAACACGTCTGATTTAGGTGATTAGAAAGGATTAACATACTTCACATCTTTGTTTTCGACTAAATCAATTTCTTTTCTTTTGTTAAAATACGCTTGGCTATGAAGGAGCACATATATTAATTGACGACTTGTAATTTGGTGATATTTTTTAGGTCATTCAAGCCATTTATTGTCATGTTTTCACTTGTTTATGATAGAAGTGATACTTAAAAAATAAAATGTTAATTTTCAGATATCACAAGGATGGTAGACGGATTGGATGAAATAGCCAAGTTCGAGTCAAGTAAAGAAGACTTTAAAGCTGAATTACAGCCAGGGATGGAACCAGAACCAAATATGATTGGGTGGACAAATTTTTTGAAACCGTGATATAGATTCACATTTCGATGGACCAGGTGCATTTAAGAAAAAATAACGTTTTTTTCAAAAATTAACACTACATCGAAAAAATCCATCGGGTTCCCGAGCACCCGCGGGAACCCCCTGATTCCGTCCCTGAATACGGCTTGAGGTCACCTCCATCGTCTCATATTCTAAACAAATAAGAAAAGTTGAGATCTTTGTTCTACGGCTTTGACAAGACGTGGTTTCGCCTGGAAGATATTAACTTGCATGTATGTTTTAGTTAAGAGGAAACTGAATTTGATAGACCACTTGCATATAGATCGGCGGCATGACCATTTTACCAGAATGATTATAGTTGCATGGCTAGTGATAATGAACATTTAATAATTTGTAATCATCAATATGCAATTATAACTTGATGTGAATAAGCAAACATTGATACAGTATCTAGTTAAGTACTTTGTCTCTTCACACTTTCATTTTATTTTTCATTATTTTATGCTCTCAGGTGTTTACCAAATTAAGTGGTTCCATATGAACCACTTAATTAGCCTCTTAAAAGTAGGGGTGATCATGGTCCAAAAACCAGACCGGACCTGCCAAGACTGGATCAGACCAAAGACCGAGTTAGGGAAAAACCATAGACCGAGACCGGACCGAATGTGGTCGGTCCGGTCCAAATAGGCTAAATGTCTGGTATGTAAGCCGGACCGGACTGGACCGAGACCGAAATAATGAAAAACCATGGACCGAGACCGGACCGTTGGTCCTTCGGTCGGTCCGGTTCTCATCCGGTCCGGTCAGTTTTGTTGATTGGTCTGGTCTAAACGGTCGGATTGCTCACCCTTACTTTAAAGGGAGGACAATGCTTTGGTGGATCTCTCTATTAAGTGATATTAAATGATTGGGCCCACATTAAGTGGTTCATATGAAAAAGAGGGTTGATTTGCACACCACATTTTTTTTATTCTTTCACCACACCCTGTGCATTACAGTGTTGTACGGTGTGCTACCCAACTTGTACAAAATGGTGTTTTTATCAAAAAAATTTGTGTGCAAATCAATTCCCTATGAAAAAAAGAAACACCACAACTCTCTCAAATCAAGTTTTTCTTCTAAGTTATCTTAAGATTTTAGAACATTCAGGGCCATTCAGGTATGGAACAAGGCTTAAATTGATCGGGTGCATTATTTTTTTAACTGTAGTATAAGAAAAAATTTAATAAAACTTTATGATTTTCGATGTTAAAATGATTAAATGTAGTGAAAATTAAGTTCACTGTTCACTTATTGATATACTAATTAAGATAAAACTAGAAAAACAATGCATTGGGATCATGTGCATTTTAAATTTTTTAGTGTTTTTTTTACAAAAATTAGCACTACTAAGCAAAATTTTGTCGAAGTCCCGTGACACCGTAAGACCCTCCCTAGCTCCGTCCTTGAGAACATTCACGTAGTTGAACCTCGTTCCCCGAGTTAAACGATCAATCTCGGCTCTTACCTTGGCTATACTACACACCGATTGGACTAAAGGGGTTGCCAAACTTTCTAATCACAAATTGGCATGTACAAAACTAATAAAAAGAAGGATACAAATTTTTAAAGAAAATTAAATATAAAGGGGTATAATTTAGCAAGAGAGCCAAACTCACCAATATCATTTGAGTTGTTAAGTTGAATAACTCTAAAAGCACACGCTATGGTGACTTTCAACATGAGTTATGCCTTAACTTTCGCTATGTTAAGGCCGAGTTACCACACCGTGTTGGTGAGTTAAGGGTGAGCGTTAATGGGAGAGTTATGAAAAAAATAAATAAATAAATAAACCTTTGTTCCACCACTATAAATAACCAATTAACATACAACCTTTTTTTTTTTTTTTTTTTTTTTTTTTTTTTTTTTTCACATTTTCACAACTCAATTTCATATACATATACTTCCATTTGCTAAAAAAAATGTCAGGATTTAACAACAACGAAAATAGTTTCTTGAATCTCATGGGTGGAATAACCCAAACGTGGGTTCATTATCAATCAACATCCCTTTGCCTAACCCACTCGGCTTGTCGACCGATGAACTTTACATACAACATCAACGATTTCTAATATGGCAACAAAACACGCTAAACACCAATTTCCAAAATCTACAATTCGAACAACAATCACAACCGCCATCCCAATCATCACATACATAAACCGGAACAAATGAACTATTCGAAGCACCTACGTCTCCTCCAAAGCCATACAAATGAGGTGGTAAACGAAAGGCCAAAATATCCAAAGAACCCGAACCAAATGACGAAAATCCCGACGTGACCAATACTTCAAAAACTAATTGCAAATTGTTATGTGGTCGTTACCGAGGATCCACAAGTCGGGCGTGCACAAGCTTGCTATATGTTTTGGAGACGGGTTATCAACGAGTTCAATAGACTCAATTTCAACCACGCAACAAGAATATGTTAACAAGCAAGTAGAAAACGTTGAACCGTGATTGCACAAAGTTCAACGCGTTCAACAAACGTGCAAAATATTTGGAAAAAAGTGGGGAAAATGAGTTGGATAACATGAAACATGCTAGAAAAATGTACCGTCATGAGCATAAAGATGCACCGTTTAATAACAAGGATGTGTGGGAGGTTTTGCGTGCTTATAAAAAATGGGACGCACCGGAAGGGGTTGATTTAACCGGCGATGTCCCAAGCCAAACAAACGAGGCGTTATTCGGTCAAGATGCTCAACCACATACGATGGGCAAAAAACATGCTTCGAAGAAAGCCAAGTCCGGAGCACGACAAATACCGGGGGAGCGAGTACCGGAGGAACGAGCTTGTCAATCCAATTCGGGGAGGCTATGGCATCCGAGTATCGTATGAAATGGAAAACCGCTCAAGAGGCGTATCGGGCGGCTAAAGAAAAAGATCTAACGATTATGAGGTTGGAAGAGATGAAATATCACGGTACCGACACTTCCAAAATAGATCCAAACATTGCGTGTTGGATCGATCCAGAAAAGGACATAATCATCAAAAAATATAATTTGCAACCTCGACAGTAGATGTAATTGTATTTTGTAATTTCCTTATGTTGTAGTTCCTTTACGTCGTGTTTTTTCAATTTCGTATCTTTTTTCGTTGTATTTTTTTAAAATTCGTATTGTAATGTTTAAGTTTAAATGTTATATTATTTACTAAATGAAGTATTAGTTTTAGTTTATGGGTTGAATTTTTAAATGGTTTAGTTATGATAAGGGGGTGTAAATGGTTGAGTTAAAGTTGAAATTTTAAAGCTGACGTGACGTTGAGTTAAGTTATAACTTGATGTTATTGCACCTTACATCTTTTTCACTTTAAAACAATAGGATATACATCAAATAAGCAAAGATGTGTCAAATTTAAGCAATGAATCTCAAATGTATTGTTATAGTAACTTGTTATTCTTCTCATTTTATGTTTTTTCTTTTATTTGTTTAAGCTTGTATGTGAGCTTATGAGTTTATTTGATTGCGGCTTAAATTCCATAATCCTTAATTTTCCGGCTTATTTTAAGATTTTTGGGCTTATATAAGTTTATCATACTATAATAAACTTGTATAAACCCCACAAGTCTCAATATAAGCCGAAAAATTGAGGCTTATGTAAAGCGAAACACAAATAAGTTCATAAACCAGGTATAAGCCTTAAACAACACCCCCGTTTGTTTTTTGTTACTAAAGTATAATAAAGGGTGCAAAATGTGAAAAGTGATAAGAAAGGGGGCTAGAGAGCCAAACTCACTCACCAATCTCATCATCATCTCAGTCGTTAAATTGAATTGAATGAATCATAAAACCACAAATAATAGTCACTGAGATTTACCACCATGGAAGAACAAGTAGATCATCAAAACCAAGAAGAAATTAATAAATTTCTTTGATTCACTGGATGATTATTTGGTATTAATCAATTCATTGTCCAACACTCTTCTTCGTCAGGTAATTCATCACTTTATCATTTCATTTTAATAAAGGGGGTGTTTATTTAAAGGGGTTTTTGTTTCGTCTTATATAGCTGGCTTTTGGGTTATTTGGTTTTTGGGGTTATGTTTCATAAGCTCACTTTTTGTGGCTTATTTTGCAACTTTTTGGCTTTGTTTAAGCTTTTATGAAATAAGCTCATAAGCCCACATATAAGCTTAAACAAACACCCCTTTATATAAGCTTATTCTACTTTTGAAAAACTCATAAGCCAAAAGGTTTGAGCTTATAAACAACAACACCCAATCCCACTGTAGCGGAGTATTAGGGAGTTAGAATGTAGATAGATTATACCCCTAGTAAACCCGAAGCTGAAACAAACACTCCCTTATTTATTATGCTTGCCCCGAAACAAACTTATGTATTTTCCGATTTTACCACTGGTTGTGATGTGTGATTATATAAAGGGGCTTATTTTCCGGCTTATTTACTTATATAAACCCATAAGTCTCAAAGTAAGCCGGAAAATTGGGGCTTATGAAATATAAGCCAAAATCAAATAAGCTCATAAGCACACGTATAAGCTTAAACAAACACCCACTAAAAAAGTTGATAGTAGAATAAGCCAAAATGAAAGATGAAATTCCTATTCATCAATTTGGTTCGGTATATGTTTCATCTCTAATGGGTATATGTAAAATCAAAGTTGTAAAGAGTAAATGGGTCAAGTGTATTTTCATCTTATTCAGAAATTTTGATTTTTATTGAAATAATATCGATTCTCTAATCATATTTGGTACACTGATTTTATAGAAAATGTCTGTTGTGCCAAATAAAAACCCACATAAGTTACTAATTCTTTGTGCCAAATAAGTCACTAATTTTATGTTCAAAAAGATTGTAGTAAATGGTTAACTGGCTATATGAGTTTGCAAAAAAAAAAAAAAAAAAAAAAAAAACGCTAAACCTGGTCCCGAAACATGATAACCCGATAACCCAACAACAGCCCTATCCACAACATTTGTGACGACAATGGTGATGCTTAAAATGATATTCATCTAGGATAAACTGATTAGACTAAACATTTCCAGGTTACAACAACATTATAGCTACAAAACCATAAGAACCCGAAATATGGGCAAAATATAATCGTAAGCAGATATTAACTTTGAATAAGCTGGAATTGTATATACATACATAAAATTGAAGTTCATTCATCTGTAGAGACTATCTAAACACTTATGCATTTAATCAATAACCAAACATCAACAACACATAATTTTTTCATAAAAAAGCACACCTTTTTCGGCTTCACCATATGTGGTACAGTTGCTGAGCTAACAATTCCTGTAAAGCACCCTAATGTGCTTATTGTGTTAAAAGCCATTTGAGCCGGTCGATTCCTGTAAAAACCCAAAAACAAATTTAGGGTTCCATTTTACATAATATACAAATTTAGGATCTGTAGAAGAACAATAGATCCAGTGTGTGCGTGTTTTTAGCTTGCATAATCTGCGAGATCATCTGGAAAGTTGAAAATGGAGGCGTTTTATTATTGTCAAAGAGTGGGAGAAGAAGGTTGAGGGGTAGCAATTCAGTGTATGTTTTCCTATACATCCACACACAAACAACTGTAGCTGGATCAAAAATGTTGAAGGGAAGGAATTTTGGGAAGTAATGTATGCTCAATGGTATGTACCACAAAGTGTGGAAGTAGTAGTTTAGGGGAGTAGTTTTGGGGGAGCAATCCCAGGTAAATGTAGGTATTTATAATTCAGTGGCAATTCAAGGATGGAAGAGAACTTAAATTGATCGAGTGTACAATTTTTTTAAACTGTAGTATAAGTTAAAATTTAACAAAATTGTATGATTTTCGATGTTAAAATAATTAAGTGTAGTGAAAAATAAGTTGACTTTCACCTATGATATACTAATTAAGATAAAACTAGAAACACAATGTATTGGGACCGGGTGCATTTTAGAAACTTAAGTGTTTTTTTTACGAAAATTAGCACTACTGGGCAACATTTTATTGGGGTCCCGTGACACCGCGGGACCTTCCCTAATTCCGTCTCTGAGAACATTCACGTAGTTGAACCACGTTTCTCGAGATAAACGATCAATCTCTGCTCTTACATTGGCTATATTACACACCAATTGGACTAAAGGGGTTGCAAAACTTTCAAATCATGAATTGACACGTACGAAACTAATAAAAAAAAGGATACAAAATGTGAAATGATTAAATAAAAAGTGGTATAATTTAGAAGGAGATATCTTGGCTACAATTATTGTAGCCAAGATGACTACAATCCTCACCAAAATTACACAAAAAATGACTCAAGACTCACAAAAATAATTCAAGGACCCACCAAAAAATTCAATGACCTACAAATTATAACATAAAATTGTAAAGAGTTAGCTACAAAAAATTGTAGCTAATATATTCCCAATTTAGAAAGAGAGCAGCTCACCAATATCATCTAAGTTGTTAAGTTAAATAAAATATTCTAGTGGTACATTCCATCTTTTTCACTTTAAAATCATTTTGAAATAATATGATATACATCAAAATAAGCAAAGATGTGTCTAATTTAAGTAATGAATCTCAAATGTATTATTATAGTTATTTATTATTTTCTCAATTTAATTTTTCTGCTAAGAGCAAGGGTAGAATCATATGCCGTTTCCCATCAGTGGCGGACCCAGGTCGGAAACTAAGGTGGTTCCCTTCTCTATTCAAGTTAACAAATGTATTTTTAGTCAAGTCGACAAAATAAATATATCAACGGGTCGGGTCGAGTTAAATAGCATGCAAAACTAAGACTCCTTATACATACGCATTTTTTTCATCAAGGAAAACTAAGGCAAATTTTAAAAACGCAATATATTATTAAAAAAAAAAAAATAGTGTTTACTTATGAATATCAATATTACGAGTATATAATGTAAAGAATCATAGAAAACAAAATAGACAAGCTCATAAACAATATGAAAGACCATTTTTATAGCCCATCTTTTTTAGAGTACTAGGATGTAAGCTGCGCGTTGTCGCAGTCATTTTAAATACAAAATTATTGTAAACATAAAAGACCAAGAACTGACTTTGCAACAGATGTATAACATGAAGGACCAATTATGTAAATTATGTGAGGACTAAATTTGCAACGAACCTTTGAGATGAAGGACCAAGTTCGTATGGATTTTTTTTTAATTGTTAAAGATAACGGTCGTTAGCTACTTAACGGCAAGATAGACCAAGGACTGACTTTGCAATGGATCTATAATATGAAGGACCAATTCTGTAAATTATGAGAGGACTAAATTTGCAACGAACCTGGAGATGAAGGACCAATTTCGTACAGAAATTAAAAAAAAAATTATATCGCTACAGTAACTAACGGGCGTTAGTTAACAGTCGTTCAGTAACTAACGCCCGTTAGTTACTGTAGTGCTACAGTGTTTTTTTTGGGAGGTACTATTGCTAAGAACCCCACTGAATGTTATTTATAATAATTATTCTTGGAATAACCTTTGGGCTTTAGAAAAGTCAAACAATATAAAAAAGCAGTACATTCTTCTTTTTCTCCCAGGCAATTTAATATTGCTTTACTTTATCTTCCCAACATTGTTTCTATCTTCTTTCTCCAATGCCATTCGTTTTCTTCAACTTCATCTACATTTTTTTTTTCATTTCAAATTCACATCTTCTTTTCACTTCTTTCTAACTCAGTTTCATTTCAAGGTGGTTCTTTAGATTTTTCCAAGGTAGGTCCCAAAAAAATTCACTTATATCTCATAATGGATCTAGGTTTCTAAGGTGGTTCCTGGACACCACCTACAAGGCACATAGGTTCTGTTTCCCATGCCGTTTTGCTAAATCATCATTTCACATTCACACACCAAAAACACCCCTCCCTCGTTTTACATTCCGTTTGCATGTCGTTTCACACTTTTTGGACCCCACTATACCCAATTAAAACACAAACCCAACAATACAGACTAAAAAAAAAAAAAAAAAAAAAAAAAAAAAAAAAAAAAAAAAATTGGAAATGGCGTAATGTGATATACTCACATTTGAAATGACTCAAGGTGGTAGTGGTGTGGTAACATGCAAATGGCATGCCACCCCTTGCCACATAGGAATAGCGCAAGGCAAATTTGAAGAAGAAATGCTAGAACCACTCACAAAATCTACACAAATAATCCACTTGAGTGGATGATTGGTTTAATAAGAGAAAAAAGAGAAAAATTTTCAGAAAATGCATCAATCACCCGCCGACACGTCAGCGATCAATACAATATATAATAGAGACAATGAGAAAGTGAAATTAAAGTTGATGCATTTTCTGATCACCAAGTTCAGAAAAGAGTAAACACGTCAATGATATATTTGGTTGACTCTAAGTCAACTTGGACTCTAAGTCAATTTTAAGAAAGGGGGCTAGACAGCCAAACTCACTCACCAATATCATCATCCTCAGTGGTGAAGTTGAATTGAATGAATCATAAAAACACAAATAATAAGCACTCGGATTCACCATGGAAGAAGTTAAAAAAGTAGATCATCAAAACAAAGAAGAAGAAATTAATAAAGTTTCAAAATCAGAAATTTACATACAACATCAATGATTTCTAATATGGCAACAAAACCAACAAAACACGCTAAACACCAATTTCCAAAATCTACAATTCGAACAACAATCACAACCGCCATCCCAATCATCACATACATAAACCGGAACAAATGAAGTATTCGAAGCACCTACGTCTCCTCCAAAGCCATACAAATGAGGTGGTAAACGAAAGGCCAAAATATCCAAAGAACCCGAACCAAATGACGAAAATCCCGACGTGACCAATACTTCAAAAACTAATTCCAAATTATATGTGGTCGTTACCGAGGATCCACAAGTCGAGCGTGCACAAGCTTGGTATATGTTTTGGAGACGGGTTATCAACGAGTTCAATAGACTCAATTTCAACCACGCAACAAGAATATATTAACAAGCAAGTGGAAAACGTTGAACCGTGATTGCACAAAGTTCAACGCGTTCAACAAACGTGCAAAATGTTTGGGAAAAGTGGGGAAAATGAGTTGGATAACATGAAACATGCTAGAAAAATGTACCGTCATGAGTATAAAGGTGCACCGTTTAATAACATGGATGTGTGGGAGGTTTTACGTGCTTATAAAAAATGGGACGTACCGGAAGGGGTTGATTTAACCGGCGATGTCCCAAGCCAAACAAATGAGGCGTTATTCGGTCAAGATGCTCAACCACGTACGATGGGAAAAAAGCATGCTTCGAAGAAAGCCATGTCCGGAGCACGACAAGTACCAGGGGAGCGAGTACCGGAGGAACGAGCTCGTCAATCCAATTCGGGGAGGATATGACATTCGAGTATCGTATGAAATGGGAAACCGCTCAAGAGGCGTATCAGGCGGCTAAAGAAAAAGATCTAACGATTCTGAGGTTGGAAGAGATGAAATATCTCGGTACCGACACTTCCAAAATAGATCCAAACATTGCGTGTTGGATCGATCCAGAAAAGGACATAATCATCAAAAAATATAATTTGCAACCTCGACAGTAGATGTAATTGTATTTTGTAATTTCCTTATGTTGTAGTTCTTTTACGTCGTGGTTTTTTTTTTTTAATTTCATATCTTTTTTCGTTGTATTTTTTTTTTAAAAAAATTCGTATTGTAATGGTTAAGTTTTAATGTTATGTTATTTATTAAATGAAGTATTAGTGTTAGTTTATGGATTGAATTTGTAAATGGTTGAGTTATGATAAGGGGGTTTAAATGGTTGAGTTAAAGTTGAAATTTTAAAGCTGACGTGACGCTGAGTTAAGTTATAACTTAATGTTATTGCACCTAGTGCTCTAATGCTACATTACATCTTTTTCACATGGGTTAAATTTATTCCCATCAAAATTAATATCTTCGCATGGAAGGTTAGTCTCGACAGGTTGCCTACTCGTTTAAATTTGGCTCACCGTGGAGTTCAGGTTAGTTCCTTGGACTGTCCGATTTGTTCTTTGGTTCATGAAAATTCGTCTCATATTCTGTTTAGTTGTTCTATGGCTTTGGATATCTCTCGACTTATTTGTCGTTGGTGGGATTTGGGCTGGTCTCCTTTTGGTTCCTACGTTGAGTGGCTCTCATGGTTTAAGAATGTTAAATTAAGTTCGTCTCACAAAGAATGTTGGAAGGGGTTTTTATGTTGCGTGGTAGAGTATTTGGAACGTCAGGAATCAACTTCTTTTTGCTTCTCGGAAGCCTAGGAAGAATGTTCTTTTCGATGACATAGTCGCTCGTTCTTTTATGTGGTGTAATGCTAGATGTAAAGTTTCTTTTTCTTGGGATAGTTGGCTTCAACATCCTAATTTAATCTATCTGTAATTGTCTAGCTTCTTGCTAGTTTTTTTAATAAAGTTGCCGTTCAAAAAAAAAAAAAAAAAAAAAAAAAAAAAAAAGAATAGGATATACATCAAATAAGCAAAGATGTGTCAACTTTAATCAATGAATTTCAAATGTATTGTTATAGTTACTTGTTATTCTTCTCATTTTAGGTTTTTTCTTTTATTTGTTTAAGCTTGTATGTGAGCTTATGAGTTTATTTGATTGCGGCTTAAATTCCATAATCCTTAATTTTCCGGCTTATTTTAAGATTTTTGGGCTTATATAAGTTTATCATACTATAATAAACTTATGAGTAAATTACATGGTTCGTCCCTGTAGTTTGGCCAAAATCCCTAATTGAATCCTTATCTTTTCAATTGCGCCAATTGAATCCTTATTCTAAAACTATGTAATATTGTTAGTCCTTATCGCTAACTGTCGTTATCTCAAATTGGCAAAGTTAGTCCACTAACCAAACGGTCGTTTGCAATGATTGCACCGTTAGTCCTTTCAGTTAAAAAATTGGGAAAAAAAATTTTGGAAATTTTTTTCCAAAAAAAATAATTTGAAAAATTCGAAAAAAATTCTAAATTTTTTTTTCAAAAAAAAATAATTTGAAAAAAAAATTTCTAATAAAATTATTTCTTAAAAAATTCGAAAAAATTTCAAAAAAAAAAATATGACGAATTTTTTTTTTCAAAAAAAAAATAATTTGAAAAAAAAAATCTAATAAAATTTTTTCTTAAAAAATTCGAAAAAAATTTCTAAAAAAAATTGACGAAAAATTTTTGGAAAAAAAATTTCAAATTTCTAAAAAAAAATTGACGAAAAATTTTTGGAAAAAAAAATTTTGGAAAAAAAAATTCAAAATATTTTTTTTGTAAAAAAAAAATGACGAAAAATTTCAAATTATTTTTTTTGGAAAAAAATTTGTTTTTGAAATTTTTTTTTCAAAAAAAAAATAATTTGAAAAATTCGAAAAATTTCTAAAATTTTTTTTTTCCAAAAAAATAATTTGAAAAAAAAATTCTAATAAAATCATTTCTTAAAAAATTTGAAAAATTTTCTAAAAAAAAGTTTGACAATTTTTTTTTTCCAAAAAAAAAAATAATTTGAAAAAAAATTTTCTAATAAAATTTTTTCTTAAAAAATTCGAAAAAATTTTCAAATTATTTTATTTGGAAAAAAAAATTCGTCAATTTTTTTTAGAAATTTTTTCAAATTTTTTAAGAAAAAATTTTACTAGTATTTTTTTTTCAAATTTTTTAATTTTGGAAAAAAAAATCGTCAATTTTTTTTTAGAAAAATTTTAGAATTTTTTAAGAAATTATTTTATTAGAATTTTTTTTTTCAAATTATTTTCTTTTGGAAAAAAAATTTCGTCAATTTTTTTTAGAAATCTTTTCGAATTTTATAAGAAAAAAATTTATTAGAATTTTTTTTTTCAAATTATTTTTTTTTTGGAAAATAAATTTTTTTTCGTCAAATTTTTTTTAGAAAATTTTTCGAATTTTAAAAAAAATAATTTTATTAGAATTTTTTTTTTCAAATTTTTTTTTTGGAAAAAAAAAATTTAGAAATTTTTCGAATTTTTTAATTATTCTTTTTGGAAAAAAAAAATTCCAAATTTTTTTTTTTCAATTTTTTAACTGAAAGGACTAACGGTGCAAACATTGCAAACGACCAAATTTTTTTTTTCAATTTTTTAACTGAAAGGACTAACGGTGCAGACATTGCAAACGACCGTTTGGTTAATGGACTAACTTTGCCAATTTGAGATAACGACAGTTAGCGATAAGGACTAACAGTGTTATATAGTTTCAGAATAAGGACTCAATTGGCGCAATTGAAAAGATAAGGACTCAATTATGGATTTTGGCCAAACCAGAGGGACGAACCATGTAATTTACTCTAAACTTATATAAACCCACAAGTCTCAATATAAGCCCAAAAATTGGGGCTTATGTAATACTTATAAGCGAAACACAAATAAGTTCATAAACCACGTATAAGCCTTAAGCAACACCCCCGTTTGTTTTTTGTTACTAAAGTATAATAAAGGGTGCAAAATGTGAAAAGTGAATAAGAAAGGGGGCTAGAGAGCCAAACTCACTCACCAATATCATCATCAGCTCAGTCGTAAGTTGAATTGAATGAATCATAAAACCACAAATAATAGTCACTGAGATTTACCACCATGGAAGAACAAGTTGATCATCAAAACCAAGAAGAAGAAAACACATTAATAAATTTATCATACTATAATAAACTTATATAAACCCACAAGTCTCAATATAAGCCGAAAAATTGGGGCTTATGTAATACTTATAAGCGAAACACAAATAAGTTCATAAACCACGTACTATGTAGTTATCTCGGTCAAAAAACTCGTCTCGTTCAAGGTCCGAGATTTGAAATATCGGTTATCGCGGTGAGATATCGGTGAGATATCGGTTTTTATATTATCTAGAATATATTAAATATATATTAAAATCATAAAAGATTAAACAAAAACATAGCATAAAAGTTACATTGTGTAACAAAATAAACTGTCTTTTTATTAATTGGGCCAAAATAATCAATTCACATAGCAGCCCAATACTAAACCCTAAATACCTCCTATTATTCCACAAACCCTAATCCTTTCTCACATAGCAGCCAAAAAATAGCTCCTCACTTATCATTACTTTTTAACACACAGGAACCACTTCCTTTTCTTGATAACATACAACTCTCTCTTGCTGGCACTATTCTTCTTTCTTATCTCTTTCTGCTTTAATCAGAACTTCAAACAAACATGAATACACAACTTCCTTCGGTATCCATAAACCCACGGAGATCTTGGAAATCTCGTGGTATTTACCGGTTAGAAAAAAGAAAGAAGAAAGAAAAAAAGTCACATCCAGTTACAACTTGCAAAATCTCGGAAATCTCGCCGATATTTGGAGCCAATCTCGGCAAAATATCGGCAAAATCTCGCCAATCTCGCCGATATTCTCGGATCCGAGATTTAGGGCCGAGATTTTGATCCGAGATTATTTTTAGGGGCGAGATCCGAGATCTCGACGAGATCTCGGCGAGATCTCGACGAGATCTCGGCGAGATCTCGACGAGATCTCGGCGAGATCTCGCCGAGATTAACTACATAGTCCACGTATAAGCCTTAAACAACACCCCCGTTTGTTTTCTTGTTACTAAAGTATAATAAAGGGTGCAAAATGTGAAAAGTGAGTAAGAAAGGGGGCTAGAGAGCCAAACTCACCAATATCACCATCTCAGTCGTTAAATTGAATTGAATGAATCATAAAACACAAATAATAGTCACTGAGATTTACCACCATGGAAGAACAAGTTGATCATCAAAACCAAGAAGATGATTATTTGGTATTAATCGATTCATTGTCCAACACTCTTCTTCGTCAGGTAATTCATCACTTTATCATTTCATTTTAATAAAGGGGGTGTTTATTTAAAGGGGTTTTTGTTTCGTCTTATATAGCTGGCTTTTGGGTTATTTGGTTTTTGGGGTTATGTTTCATAAGCTCACTTTTTGTGGCTTATTTTGCAACTTTTTGGCTTTGTTTAAGCTTTTATGAAATAAGCTCATAAGCCCACATATAAGCTTAAACAAACACCCCTTTATATAAGCTTATTCTACTTTTGAAAAACTCATAAGCCAAAAGGTTTGAGCTTATAAACAACAACACCTAATCCCACTGTAGCGGAGAATTAGGGAGTTAGAATGTAGACAGATTATACCCCTAGTAAACCCGAAGCTGAAACAAACACTCCCTTATTTATTATGCTTGCCCCGGAACAAACTTATGTATTTTCCGATTTTACCACCGGTTGTGATGTGTGATTATATAAAGGGGCTTATTTTCCGGCTTATTTACTTATATAAACCCATAAGTCTCAAAGTAAGCCGGAAAATTGGGGCTTATGAAATATAAGCCGAAATCAAATAAGCTCATAAGCACACGTATAAGCTTAAACAAACACCCACTAAAAAAGTTGATAGTAGAATAAGCCAAAATGAAAGATGAAATTCCTATTCATCAATTTGGTTCGGTATATGTTTCATCTCTAATGGGTATATGTAAAATCAAAATTGTAAAGAGTAAATGGGTCAAGTGTATTTTCATCTTATTCAGAAATTTTGATTTTTATTGAAATAATATCGATTCTCTAATCATATTTGGTACACTGATTTTATAGAAAATGTCTGTTGTGTAATCGACCTGTTTCAACCTGATTCAATATTAATGAAGGATCTGCCCATTGGACTTATTGCCAACCCACCCGACTCTCCCATTGTTTTCTACCTCTGCCTAAAAGAGATGAAGTAATAATTCTAGTTTGTTAACGTGTATGCCTGGACGTAAACTTCTGCAAATCATAAACTTAGATTCACACAGCCATAGAAATTGGATCCAACCTAGTTTTGCCCCTTAGTTTTGCAACTTTTTGGCTTATATAAGCTTATTCCGACATAATAAATATGTATAAGCCGGAAAGTTTCGGAATAAGCCACATAAAGTGAGCTTATGAAACATAAGCCAAAAACCAAATAACTATATAAGCCGAAACAAACACCTCATTAAGCTTATTTGCCCGGCTTATTCAACTTTTGAAAATCCAGAAAGTTTGAGCTTAATTATAAGCTCAAAGATCCATAGAGAGAGACCTTAGCTTATTCTGGTTAAAAACCAAATCCTTGCAGAGTTTTTAATTCACATCTATGCTCATCCAAAGTCATACTTTGCCAGTAAAAATGATGTTGCAACCATTCTTTTTGCTGGTACAGGACATCAACTCTGTTGAGGGGTGTAGTAACCCCTGAATATTCACATTTTGCAGGATACTACCTTATGGTGACATATACTATATAATTTAGATAGGTCACTAACACAGTCCTACTATCTCAACTAGATACATAGGCACCATGTTAAGATCATCAAATCATATAGAAATGTCCCAAGTTACTAGCCATCTGCAATAAACATCTTCATCCAAACACCCCTTAATTCATCAGCTCAAAACCAGTTATCCACATTTTAGATCATAGGTGTGTTGGCAGCTGCTATCTCATGAAAGTCTTGCAGTAAACTATCTTCCTCATTAATAACATTCATCACCACTTTCCACTTCTTGCAGACATCTCAACTTGTGCAATCTTTTTAACCTTTAAGATTGACAGTTTGAGCCTTAAGTAATTCACAATAGTCTTTATCAGTTCACTTGCATCTCTTCTCATTTGAGAATATTCTTCTATTTCTTTCAATCCAAATGTAGTATACACATGCTGCAAATCCAATTCTCTTTAAGATGCTTTTGATTGACTTGTTGATTTTTTGCCTAACCATGAAGTTCACAATATCATCCCATTTTCCTGGCATTGAGTCTTGTTCAGTTCTTTGTTTGAAATCATTCCATATCCTCCTTGCATAATTGCACTCAAAGAAAAGATGGTTTAGAGAATCAGGACAATCATCACACAAGGAGCATGTCATATGTCTGTCAGGGTACCATTTAAGCAATCTGTCTTGAGTGGCCAGTCTCCCATTAATAGCAATCCATAGAATGAAAGAGTGTTTGGGTGTAAAATTATAGAACCAGTTGAGATCACACCATTCTACTTTGTTGCCATTTGGCCTCCAATCTTTCCAAGTCTTATTAGTTGAGAATTTAACACATCTTCCATCATTAGAACACTACAAGTATCTATCATTTAAATCATTAAGCAGGGTTGGAACAGTAATTGATTGCACAATAGGAAAACTGTTACTCCATTCAGTAGACCAACTCCATTGTCCTTCATTAATCATATCTTTGATCTTCATATTACAATCAAATCCAGCTTGTTCAACATCATTCATTGATATATACTTGCTTAAAGGATCAGGTCCCCACCATCTATCATGCCATAGAAAGATACTAGCCCCATTGCCAATTTTACATACCATATGGTTTCTCATTTTGTCTCTGAGCTTTAGAATCTGTTTCCACCCATAGCTTGAGCACTTATCATGATCCACAGTCCACACTTGAACCCTTTAACCTAACCACATTGATCCATTTGACCCAAAGTGATTCCTTTTCACTAGCCGCATTCCACAAGTGTTTAGACATGAAATCTTTAATTCCAAGACCACCTTCATCTTTAGGTTTACACACATATTTCAATATTCTCTTTGAACTCTTTATCAGCTTTTATCTGAACGAGAACCCTACCTTCACTACACATTCTAGCTGTAACTTTGTCCATGATAAGTGGGTTCCCTAGGCTGCTAGCAATAGCACTAATACCTTTAACAGTCCAAGCCTCCATTGGTACATTGTGCAGTTTGATCTAGCATGGTAAAACCTCTGGCTCTCTTCTGTCAACAATAATACTTGGATCCCATTTTGTACCATAAGAGGCTTATTATTTACCAACCATGGCCCACTTTCAAGTACCTGATTCATACCCTCAGTTTCTCTAAACTTAAACAAGTACAAACCATTTTGAACCACAATATCCTTTAACCCATATTTCCCCCACATTTTGCCTAGATTGTACTTAAGCTCATAATATGACATTTTGCAACCAACAAAGTCGCCACACAAAGTGAACATCCATTTCATGCTTCCTTCCCTAACAAGTTCCTCATCCAACACAACAACTTCTCTCCCCTCCTCTATCTCAATAGGAATCAAACTTAGTTTGTTTATGATCTCATTCAGTTCATTTTTAGTTGCATCAGCAAAAGTCTTTCTCACATTGTTATTATTCACATTATGATTATTATTATTCAGCTCCCTTCTGTTCTCACACTTATTTTCACATGTATCAGTATTGCAAACATCATTGTTCCTAAATTCATGTGATTCAGTGTTATAGTTCAATGAAACAGTGTTGCTTACAGTGCTTTCAGTAAGCTTTTCCATGTTACTAGCAATCCCATTGTTTTGATCATTTACAGTATTTCATTCTCTTTGTTTATCAGCAGTATCTTTACCATTAACCCCTTTCATCCTAACAGATTCATTAAGCGTAGGGAATTCAACTGCATCCAAACACCCCTTATTCCCATCAGTTCCACTAACATTCCTATCCAAACATCCCACATCCTCCATTGTATCACCCACAGCAACATTCTCAGTACATACACTAGCATCAATAGTCTCTTTATTCCTAGTATGCTGTATTTCCCTGTTTCACTTCCTTTAGCTTTTGAATTATTCTGTTTGACTTTCGTCACATCATAATCAGTATCCAAGAGCTTATTAGGTATTTTGGTTTTCCGTTTGGAAGTTCTACCTCTAGGTGACATGATGAATCACAATTGATCACTAAAGCTGCTCAGAATTGCTTAAAAACAGAACGAATTGCACACTCCAAACAATTAGATGATTCAATTATGAAATTAGGTTTTGGCTCCAAAATCGGAAAATTTAAAACATGGTGAATTTTGGGGAAAACGATACCAATCGATGCGGAATTGAATTCTGAGTTGATTGTTCGGTTTAGATTTTGAAAATACGTACAAAATGGAGATCAAATCAAGGTTTTAGAGGTATTTTAATGGTGGAATTTTGGCTGGAAGTTAGTTAGATATTTTGATGCAATGTTTCTTCTTGTTTATAGACTACTGAGTTCACAACCTATATAAGCCAAAAAGAATTAAGCAAGAAAAGTCCAAGGAGTTTACATTGGAAAATCGCGAACCAATGAACTGACGACAATGAGATATAAGGACATAAGGCTCAAAACATATATGTCTACCTGCCTCAAAATTTTAACAAGCCAGCCAATTAAGCTTAAACAAACACCCCATTCAGCTCCTACCACAGTAGAGATTGTGTTTTGTTTCTATATTTCGACAAAAAAAAGTGGATTGTGTTTTGGGTTTAATAATCCTATGTAATTCAGGGATGGTTGGAATTAGCTGGTGCTCGATATTTGATGGGTGGTTCACGTGTAAACACCGCATTGCTTTACCTTCAACCTCATTGTGCTGCTACCACAGTAGACATTACTCATGACCAAGATGGTACCATCTTCCCTTTAACCTTAACCACACGTATCTTGAATCATTTGCTCTATTAGTTTAGTATTACAACTTCAGAACGTATGATATGATATGTGTATATTCACTATCGAGCCTTTTTGATAAAATGTCATGTATAAGTTCACCTTCAATGGTAAAGGCTGAAAAAGTTGACACTAGTAATAAGCCAAAATGAAAATGCCGGTTCGGTATATGTGTAAAATCAAAATTGTAAAAAGTAAATGGGTCAAGTGTATTTTCATCTTATTCAGAAATTTAGATTTGTATTGAAGTTATATCGATTTTCTAATCATATTTGGTACACTGATAATATAGAAAATGTATGTTGTGTAATCTACCTGTTTCAACATGATACATGAATGAATGATCTGCCCGTTTGACTTATTGCCAACCCACCCGACCCCCCATTTTTTTCTATCTCTGCCTAAAAGAGACGAAGTAACAGTTCTAGTTTCTTAAGTTTTAATGTAAACATCAAACTTCGATTCACACAGCCATAGAAATTGGATCCGACCTAGTTTTGCCCGGTAGTTTATGTCCTATTCTTTGGTTCACAAGCAATTGCCTTCTTTGAAGGTATAGACTAATTAAAAAACTTTCCTTTGTTAGTTTTGATGACAAGTGAATGGAGATCGTATCGTGAGAAACTTATCAGACACCCTTTTTTGTTTGCTGAGATACCTAAAGGAAATAACAGTTTAGCTCAACTATTTTGCTTAATTTAAAGAAAAGTCAAGTACTTTTTGTCACTAAAGGGCCATTAGAAAAGTCAAGTACTTTTTTGTAAATTTCAGGGGTCAAAATCTAAAAGTCATCATAAGCAAGTTTTAGCTAGTGCACATTGTATAACATGAAAATTTTAAAATCCTTAGTTACATACTTAGAGATGACGTGATATGTAAATATGAAATATACTGCACATTCTGTGTCCCAGACAATTCAACGTGACATAATTTTTTAAGAATATGTGATTAGTTAAATGTCTATATTGAAATGGTCATCGTTGTCAACCAAACTAAATTTTATCTGTAATTTGTGATGGTAGCCTAATAACTTTTATCTAATGTTTATGTCAATACGACAACCTTGTCATAGTCGCCCCCAAATCATAATTGATGCAACTGTCATGAGAAGCGGGTACTTAATGATCTTTCAATGTCACACTTTTGTGTTATCTGGTGATTTAGGCTCAGAAATGTAATGCTAACAGGTGTAGAAAAGTGTTAATTAGTTTCACCTCTGTTTTAGGTAGCATCATGACAAAGTCGCCAAAGTTCAATTTGTGCAAATGGGCATCTCCTGACAATAAAGACTCCTCTTTGGAGAAGGAGCATATCGAGGAAGATGAGCAGTTAAAAGAAAATATTAGCAGCCAAAGCGATTCTCGTAAACATATGTCATTACCTATATTGCGCACGACAATGGTTTGATAATATTTTATAGGGCAGTGCTTATATTGCTTCATGCAAACTGGTTATCATAGTAAAACAACATATAGTAACACATGTTCCTTATCAAAATCCATGATTTTTCCAAGCTAACTTCACTAATGAGAAATGTCTTTTGTTTCTCGTAAAGAAGTTCAGTTTGACATCGGAGACTATTTTAACCTCAAATCTTATTGAAAAGCTTGCATTTACAAGCAAGAATTCTCGTCTTTCATTCCAAATGAGAGATGTTGAGTTTGTTACTTATTTGTAATTTTTTATATATGTCGATTTTTGCAAATTTTGATGATGTTGCTAATTCATTAAATCCATGATATTTTTTGAAGTCTAACTTCTTCGTTTATCATATGGAAGGATTAAACTCCAAGAAAAGTTTTATTTATCGCAACTTTGTGCGAAGTTTTATTGGAAGGATCTGTTATATTTACTGACTACTTATAAAGGTTTCTTTGTTCATAAAGGAAACCAGGAGAGTTCACCGGAAAGCAGCATTCAATCTGTTACTAATGCATCACCAAGAGAAAGCAACGGATCTGAAATCAGTGCATCACCACGTAAAATAGAGAATCCTGTGAGTGAATCAATATGATTCTGAAGTTTGTTTCAACTTCCTTTCTGAATTCTGACAAGAGTAGAAATACATTTTTGGAAGAACAATCATTAGTTTTTAACTAACAGTGGAAGTATGATGATTTGAGAAGTAACCACCAAGCTTCTATTTTCATTAAACGAAGAGAGTAAAATTATCTTTGCTCCACCCTTACTATCTTCTTTTTTTTGTATGCAGCTTCAGAAATTCGGGCCTCTCAACTTACATTTGAGACAGGTGAATTCAGAAAGCTATTTGTAGAAAATTATCGAACTCCGAGCATAACGATATCTGTTCCTGTTCATCATTTTTCCTGACTTGTGTTAAAAAGAAATCATTGTTTCCTTTGTTGTGCAGCGCTAGAAACACTCGTAGAAATAGCAAATGCTCGTTCATCTATTCTTAAATCTTATGAGGCGTTACATAGGGATATGAAAAGCACCAAGGAATGACAAGTGATAGGGGTTCAACAGTCCAAAATAAAATAATTGAAGCAACAACATTCACGTGTCGAGAACAAAAATCAATGCTAAACACTCTGGCTTAGACTTCGGATTTTGTTCATCAGATAATGGATCTTGAAATTTTGTGTAATACGTTATGAACAAAAGATTTTGGATCGTTTTTTGTTTGCTGGAATTGTATTAATATCTGAAATACTAATTTATTCGACTTTAGACAGTTAAGAAATTCTGAAGACACCAATTTTCCTTGACTTGTTACACACTTTCATGCCATATTGTTTTATTTCGGATATATACCAAAGTGCTATCTTTCAGATATATTAGTTTAAAGACATGTGAAATATCTGTTCAAAGCAAATAAGTTACGTGTATGAATGATCTGGGGTACAAAGATTTTTCTACATTGGATTTATGGGTCTTGTTATGGTTCGGTGAAACTATTATTTGTTTTACCGAAGTATTCCTACGTGGCATTCCATGCCATCACACTTGAACATTTTAATTAATAACTTAACATCTGGTTTCAAAACAATCCATCGCCTCCACCCGCATCAAAACAATCGCCACAATTGATCACCGCCTAACGAATTCAATTCTTAGATGGGGTTTGGATTTTAAAACGCAACATCTTTAGCTGTCCATAATGTGTTAGTGGATTTGTATTAGAGTTACACATATATTAGTATTTGTATTAGATTAGGATGTATATAAGGAGAAGTGTTAAGCTATATTGGGTCATATGTATGGTGTCATGAGAGTAAAACATTTATGTTTGTTTGGGGTGAAGTTGGTATTACTTTGGAGGACATTTTGGTTATTGCTGGTTTTTCGGTTTTGGGTCGAAATGTTTTGATCATGCACGTGACAAATGATTGCTCAATTTTCTATTATCTTAAAAGCTAGGGACTATAAGTGAAATAAAAGTTGACTTGGAGTCAACCAAGCACTTACCTTTACTCTTTCAAACTCAACTGTACTTCCATTTTGATCGCATTCAATCAAATTCATTTCAAAGACTTCCATCCATCTTATAACAGTAATTCGTTACCTTTTTATTGTAAGTCATCTTTTATTCTCTTTCCAGTTAGTAATTACTTTTTATTGTTTCATTTTTGTATTTGCGTATCCTGTAAGTTATCATTTTGAAACATTAGAAGTTTTTAAGATTATTTAATCTAATGCCCCATAACTAATAAACTTATTAAGTGTTGACCATGGTCGGGTTATCACCCGTCCTCCTACTTTTTACTGAGCGATTTACCTTCTGTGGTTATATTTATATGTATGTTGGGTTCATATGACGGGTTAGTTGTAGTTTTAGATTTGTGTGGCCCGAATTATAATAATATATTGTTTTCACTATCTATCTTTTGCTTGATATGTTCTACATTCTTTCTTTTTTAACAGCTAACATATATATAAACAATTAATTAGCATGTTTGTCCTGTCTGCATGTTACATGTTATAACACAAAAGCACTCACATGTTTGATTCTTTTATGCTCTACATAGGGGGTGTTTGTTTAAGCTTATATGTGGGCTTATGAGCTTATTTGTTTTTACAAGTTTCAAAATGAGCTGAAAAATCGAGGCTTATGAAATATAAGCCGGAAATCAAATAAGTTCATAAGCCCACATATAAGCTTAAACAAACACCCACTTACTCATGGATTCTTAATTGGTACTGATTCAGTGTTTCATCTGTATTTTTACTTTATGAAAACGTTTACTGTACTTGTAAACGCAGCTCGATCTCATTATTGAAAATGGCTACTACGTCCATTCCTCATCGGTGGAAATATGATGTCTTTGTCAGTTTCAGAGGTGAAGATATCCGCAAAAACTTCATGGATCATATGTTCAATGATTTCAAGCAAAAAGGAATTCATGCTTTTAGAGATGACAGAGAGTTGCCTAAAGGAGAAGAGATATCTCCTCAACTCTACAAAGCCATTGAAGAATCAAGATTTTTGATAGTTATCTTCTCCAAAAATTACGCTTCTTCAACATGGTGTCTGAGGGAACTTGTCAAAATACTTGAGTGCAAGCAGATTGAAGATCCCAAACATGAGGTTCGGATTATCTTTTATGATGCCAAGCCTGATGTTGTAAGGAAACAAAAAAGGAGTTACGCAAAAGCATTTGCCAAACATGATGTTTCAAATAGAACAGAGGTAGATAAATGGAGGGAAGCTCTATGCATGGCGGCTAACTTATCTGGATGGGATCTCCAGGACATGACAAATGGGTAAATTTCTTGTTTTTGTGTAATTAGTCTTGTAGCTCTACTAAAGCTTAACACTATGAGCTTTCTCTTACTTATTGTCTCTTTGTGTTTAACAGGTATGAGTACAAGTTCATCGATTGCATCTCCAGAGAAATTCTCAAAAAATTATGTGACGGACCCTTACATGTTGGTGAGAACCTTGTTGGCATCGATTTCCATTTCAACAACTTAAACTTGTCACGCTTCGTTGGGTCAGATAACGTTAACATGATTGGAATATGTGGTATAAGTGGAATAGGAAAGACTACTGTTGCTAAAGCTGTCTATAACTCGATGCATACCCACTTTGACGGGAGTTGTTTTTGTGATAATGTCCAAGGAGTTGAAAAACAACAAGGCCTAACGCAAGTCCAGATGCAAATGATTGGTAAGATTCTGAAAACAGATGATCTGAAGATATCAAGTGCTGGTGAAGGTTCTATGGTAATAAAGCAAAGGATGGCATGTAAGCCGATCCTGCTTGTTTTGGATGATGTGAATAACGTGGAGCAGTTAGAAGCACTAGCAGGTTCACGTGATTGGTTTTATCCTGGAAGCCTTATTATTTTCACCGGTAAAGACAAACAATTGCTAAGGTCTCATAAAGTGGATGAAATTTATGAAATGGAGTCTTTAGATGATTATGAAGCTCTTGAGCTCTTTAGTTTGAATGCATTTGGTGAAAGGCATCCTACAGAATATTTTGAAGAATTTGCTTCCCAGATTGTGAAATATTTGCATGGTCACCCTTTGGCTCTCAAAGTTATTGGTAGATCACTGTATGAAAAATCTATAGATTTTTGGAAAAGCGAATTGGAAAGACTCCAAACATATCCTAACTCAGAGATAGTACAAAAACTACGACCAAGTTTTGATAGCTTGGCATCTGATCAGAAAAGAATGTTTCTTGACATTGCATGTGCGTTCATTGGGGAAAATAAAGATTTTGCTGCAAATGTACTACACAGCAGTCATTGTTCTGCAAATGCTATTATTGAAGTTCTAGCTGATAAGTTCCTAATAACAGTATCTGAAGATTATCTTCAAATGCATGAATTGATTCAAAGCATGGCAAGGGAAATTGTTCGTGAAGAATTTATCCTGACTGGGAAACAAAGAAGATTGTGTATATCATCCGCATCGAGTGAAAAGAAAGTAAGAACCGGCATATTCTTCTTTACGTTCATATTCATACAAAAGTATACACAATTGCATATGTTACTCTCTATAATTTATGTCACATGTTCTTGCTTTTCCAGGTTGAAATGACTGAAGCAATTGAAGTTCTAGTCCTTTTGTTATGGAAATCTAGTCAAGAGGTTCACATAAACGCTAATTCTTTTGCACTTATGAAAAATTTGCGGATCCTGAAAATTTATGCCGAGGAAGAATTTGATCAGAAACTGGAATTGAAGGGCTACAATGTGAAGTACTCAGGAAGTTTGGATTTTTTGTCCAATGAGCTAAGCTTGTTTTGTTGGCATGGATGCCCTTTCAACTACTTACCTTCAAATTTCTATCCAGAAAACATTGTTGCCATCGACTTGTCTTACAGCAACATAAAACAACTTTGGACTACACCAAAGGTATTTACTTGTTCATACATGTGTTTGTGTTTGACACCTAGAGATATAATTAAGGACTAATCTTTTTTCTATTGATATCAGTGTTTAAGAAGGTTGAAAGTAATGAAGCTAAGGTACTGCTGCAACCTAACAACCACCCCTGACTTCTCAGAGACTACAAATCTCGAAGAGCTAGATCTTGAAGGTTGTGTGAATTTGGTTACAGTTCACCCATCTATTGGAATGCTTAATAAGCTTGCTGTCTTAAATCTGAAAGACTGCACACGGGTTGGGAGTTTTCCTGAAGCCTTTTGGTCTAGATGCTGGACTTCAATCTCTGGTTTCATATGGAACCAACAACATCCCCAAAGATCAGTTTCATTGGCAGGTTTACATATGTTAATGGAACTGGATCTAAGCTACTGCAATTTAGTACAAGTGCCTGATGGACTTGGAGGCTTATCAGGTCTAAATGAGCTATACTTGTCGGGGAACAATTTTACTAACTTGCCTGGAAGTTTGAGTCAACTTTCTCATCTGGAAAGACTTGATCTTGATGGTTGCAAGAAGCTGGAAGTGTTGCCCGAACTCCCACATAGCCTAGATTATCTTAATGCATCTAATTGCACCTCCTTATGTTCAATTAAGGGATCAAACCCAATCATGATCAGAAGGTCCACTTATCTCACCGATTGTCCAAAATTGTTTAAGGTGTCGACATCGGCGACTCAATGTCTCGACTCATCTGTAACTTCCCAAGGCTCTCGATTTTCTTCTTTGCTTCGGTATGCGGATAACAGATGTGGATTGTTCCGTTTGCCAGGAAGTTCCATTAGGAATATGGATATATATTATGATGGAAATAGCATTCCAAATTGGTTTACAAATAAAAGTATGGGAAATCAAGTAAAGGTCGAATTGTCATCAGATTGGAGCTTCAGTAAGTTAAGGGGATATGGAATTTGTGCTGTTTTTAAGAGAAAAAAACCTTCCACCACATCTTTTGGATGCTCTGTAGAGAACTTTGATGGAGCTTATTTGGGAGGATGCTTTCCAGACTACTATGATGAATATTTTGAGGATAAGCCAATAAGAATCGATGAGTCAGATATGATATGGTTGCATTATACGAATTTTGTAAAAATATGGAAATTGAAGGAAGCAAAGAATTTTGTAACATTTTGTTTTGATGAGAATGAAGCAATTGAAGTGAAGGAGTGTGGTGTAAGAGTTGTTTGTGATGAAGATTTAGATGAAGAAGGAGACGTGAGTATGTTCCAAGACATCACAACTCTATCACAGCATGGTGGGGCCTTGTGCGTGTTTGAGAACTTATATGGAGAAATCAACTGGACATGGTAGGATAAATTATTTATATTATATGTCCCCTGTAGATTTTGTAATTTTTATTTGGTCTTTTTATTAGCCACAATAATATTTGATAAATCCATGTAGGAGACACCCACCAGGTGTTTGATGAAATGCACGAGTAGAAATCTTTTACTATTATACCAGCAAACTGTCGTTAGCTATAACTCTACAGCCTGTTTGTAGATTTTTTTGGATTTAGGATGTATTAAGAATAGATTGTTGTGTTTTGAAGTGGTGATGTGTACAGTAACATTGCTTGATAATTCAACCATGAAGTCCTTAAGTCTCACTGACTTTGTTTTCAACCTTTTCCCTATTCCTAATTCAGTCACACTTTGAGCTTGTGGATCAACCAAGTGATTTGTTGTTGCCACCTCAGTTTGATCATTAGTTATCAACTCATTACCTTCATTAGGTAATTCAACTTTCTCGTGCATGACGTTACTGTCCTCCCTAGCTAACATTGACCTTGTCGACAAGGTTACGTTGAGGATAAGTATGAAACACATCAGCTTGTACCCAGGTGGCTTCTTCAGGAGCTTTGCCGTGTAACTGAACTAAATATTGCTATGGTACATCTAGTAATGTGTCTGCCTCTCTTATTTGTACAATAGCTTGTGGTGCTATTTGGGATATCCCTCCCTTGCCACATGGTCATTGGGCTGTCTCAGTAGTCGTGCCATGAAAACATTTAAGAAGAGAGACATGATAAAGATCATAGATTTTAGCATCGACATGTAACAAAATTGATAAAGATCATAGATATCAATCAATAGGTACTGCATTACATAAAAGAACTGCTATATCTTCCTAGTTTATATGTCCAAACACCCCTCAAGTAATATATTAAAACAGAAGTATCAGTTTTGTTAATCGCAATCCAATACTAGAATTTCTAGTCAAAATTATACCAAAGAAATATCGTAAAGTTCTCAAGCAATGGAATCGAAGACAAGCAAGTGATACAAACAGAAACTATCAAGCCGATAGAAGAAAAAAACAACACCACCAAACTCCAAACTAAAATGCCCATTTATCAGTTTCATTTTTCCCCGTTTGACTTTCTGACGACACCTTAAACGGTCTGCTTGACCCAAAGGGAAGTCATCAAATGAGTATGTATGACCATGGTTAAAACCTGCATTGCTACTCATTGAATCAAACCTTGCAAAATTGTGCCGTGCTGCTCATTGAGTCGAATCTTGAGAAGTTATTATCCTGTGTGGAGCTGCTCATGGAATCTAATCTCGAGAAGGTTTCTTGTTTTAGGTTTATATTTTTCAAATTATGACATGCATACCAAAACAGTTCGCAACTGATACAAAACCAGTTTTAGATTGGTTCAGTTTCCAGGTCCACTCTAGAGTAGTACGTTGAAATGTACTGTATTAATTTTCATGCAATGATATAATTGAAAAAAAGATATGAACTCACCTTAGCTGTTCACTATTGAATCCACACACCGAATGTACATCATTGTTGTCAAAAGTACCCCATCAATAGAAGAAGATCGAACTCAATTTTTATATACAAACAAAAAATGAAAACAAGAGCAATAGACTAGTGCATGTTTAGATCTTTCCACCAAACAAGGTATTAGGTACACGTTTTGTTGTATTTAGACAATGAAAGATCAAACCATAAACTGAATCCAATTGGTACCTTTCTGTGTCAGCATCAAAGCTCTTTCCGTAATGTTTAAAGGAATCCTTCTTGGTTGGACTTTCAAATATTTTTTGCTCGGTGGGACTACCAGCTGGGCTTTTAGCCAACTCATCTTCGCTATGTACGTATGCTGATTCAGTATTTGAATATGAATCCTCAGAAGCGTCATCCATCGGAGCCGAGTTTTCTGCCTGAGATGTTGATTTGGTATTTGCAGGCACCGTAGCATCAAATGAGAAACCTTCGTCTTTGAATTTATCCCAATCCTCGTCCCACAGTGCAGATATCTCTGGAACTCCAGGTTATCAAACCTTGACAATCAAAATAGGTGAACCATAACGCAATATCAATCATTCTATTATAATATTATACAGATACAGTGACGTTATTGCTCATGAGATAAAAGATGATACCCTTTGGAAGCTCAATAACTGCAGTTGACTTGACATCAATTCCATGTTTTTTGCAACGTTCAGTTAAAGCCTTAAGTAGTTCCTGGAGATCAGATTGGATACGATCAGCTCGAACCTGGTCAGCCGAAACAAAATGACGGGTCAGTCAAGCCATCCTTAAAACTTCCTAAAATCTGTTACTCGGGATCATATGAACCTACTTTTGAAGGATACCATCAGCGCTGCCACCATGATCCATTTTCACAAGTGCTTGATTCAACTCCGTCTTCCTCTCCTAAAAGTCAACAGAAAAATCAAGTTACAATTAATGTGCTTCAGCTCCCAGCTGCCTTATTCTTAAAAAAAAAAAAAAAAAAAAAAAAAAAAAAAAAAAAAAAAAAAAAAAAAAAGATATAATGTACGCTAAGCTGCCAGTCCAGTAGAAAGTGACAATGCAATGCCATCTCTCAAGCCATTTTAACAATTTTGAGTAGAAGGGGAGATTTTAGCGCATTTATCTGGAAACAGAACAACTTGGGTGATATTTTATCAATAACGGGTGGGTCAAACTCATAAAATCATAATAATCACTTGATATATAGGAAGATAATATAAAGACAATCAACATCATGTCTGCACTGGAGTCGGAATTCGACCCTGGTCACATGTCTAAACGTAGGGTTATGGTTCAAGTCTGGTTTCGGATTTGGATCCTGGTCAGGCCTAGTAACAGGTTTCCCCACGTGCTTTTGCTGTTACGTGCATATATCTAATCCTTAACATTGGGTAGTTCACAGGCATTGTGAAGTGCAAAACATAACCTAAGTGTACTTATTGATGCTTAAATGAGTCAAAATTGTCACATTTGCAGCAGATACCTATGTACTTTTCTCTACTTTGTTGCAGAATGAACTGATTCTGAACCAGTACAAAAACATGTTTCTCGGGCCACCAATCGAAATAGTTAAAAAAAAAAAAAAAAAAAAAAAAAAAAAAAAAAAAAATTGCTTATAAAACTCACATCGTTTGCTTCATTAATTCAATCGAATTAACAAAAATTCCATAAAAAAATCTTTGAAACTTAATTATAATATTTCAGTTTAAACAAAAACTTACAATTAACTTACAAATGCACAACAGCCATTGATTTCATCATGCACGAAGACACGTCCTTTTCACGAGCCACCTGGTTCTTCGACGCATGAACCCACTTCATCTTCAGGTTCGAGACACCACACATTGTCAAAAACTCCATCACCTGTCCGAATATCTTAAACATTTCTATCCCAAAATCAGGTTCTTATCAGCTACAAATAGCAAATTCCAGTCCATGGGTGCATCAGGATGCACCGAAACTTCATTCCAAATTAAATAAACGAGATCAAGCTCCCACAACTTCCGAACTGCTTTGTTTCTCCTTTCAATTTCACAGGACACCAGATACAACCGTTGACCATCACAGGACACTAGCCTCGGGGTGTACTTGTGGACCTTTGGTGGGTGTAGAGTCGATTGGACTCGAGTCCAGAGACCATGTCCAATGTCATACGCTGCGAGCTTATCAGCCTCGGAATACATGTAAAAGACCCCGTCACAAACGACTCCCGAGCAAACAACCCCAAAATCGACTGGTAGCCGTTGAATTTCCGTCCATTTGTTTGACGAAGAATCAAAAATCTCACATGAATTTAAAGCCTTATCCCATGAACCAATCCCCCCTACTGCTATTATCAAGAACCGTCCTCGGTCTTTCACACTACTCGCGTGCTTGGTTTGGTCGTTCCTTGATGTACGTCTAACTGAAACCTGTGAGGATCCCCGTAAACATCCGATACTCCACCAATCAGCGTCCGTGTCCGGAGTTGACTTTTGATGTCCGTGTCCGGAGTTGACTTTTGATGGTCAAACGATCAGAGTTGGCTTCAAAAACCCCAAGAGTGGACTTTGACCTTGCGTGTTTCATTGATGCAACCTTGTTCCACGATTTTGTCATAGGGCTAAAAACCAACACTCCTCTGTGTGTCTTTCGGTCCATTCTTCCGGAGCTCAAACAACCTCCGACAATGAAAATGTTATCATGGACAGTGGCAACTGAGAACAGAAACCAATTCTTAAGAATTTCGACCTCAACTTTATGCCATTTGTTGAAAGAAACATCAAAAGTATATATCTCATGAGAGCTAAGACCATTTGTAACAGTACCGAAAAGGAACAACCATGGACTCGGGTAATACCCTTCTCGTCTCATCTGCATAAAACGAGGTTGCATAGTCAAAGATCTCCATTTCTTGCACATGAGCCGAGTGTTCATTAAGCTCGTCAATGGAAGTCTCATGAAACACAACTCGAGAATATCATCAGGAAAAAACACATGCATTGTGTTGTTTCCGTGTGACTCTTCAATTTCAAAACTCTTTTTCCGATTGTTTCTCTTCCCCAACCGATCCACTCCATATGACAAACAATCCACACTCGTGTCGTCGGTCCCACACATGGGTTTGTAACCTTTACCCACAACTTCACCGAACTCGTCACTTGTTGCGGCTCCAACCTTGCACCCTCCGCCCCTAGTATACAAACTCAGACACCTTAATGAAATGACTCCTGTGTCATCATCATCGATATCATCATCCATCACACTTCCATGGTAGTCGTTTTTCAACTTTTGGCTAATGCTTCTAACTAGATGTTTCGACGCATTGGAAGCCTCATGTTCTTTAAGTGATGTTTCACCCCTAAGTTGTTCAGGTATCATCTTGCATTCTAAGCCTGGTCATACGAACAACACAAATTAGAATATGAATGCAAAACAAAATGCTAAAAGATTGAAACTAGACTAGCACAAAAACATGGCTAATTTGTACTCGGAAAGTCAAATGACTACTTTGAAGTTGACACACAGAATTTTCCACATGTTTGCATACAGCACATACTACAGATATGACTTTCAGCGCAAAGAGATAATTGTACATCTTAATGTGGCTGCAGATCAGTACAGCACAGCACAGCACAACCCGTTTTTACATGTTACCGGGCATGTCCGCCACACCTATTCTGCCACCTCTAGTCTAAGCAGTGTCAGAGCTTATTCTCCTATAATACAAACTAGTAACTACATAAGTAGTTGATCATCTGATATCAGAACGCAGATCCAAACATGAAACACCCCCTAATGTCTATTCTCCTATAATACAAACTAGTAACTACATATATCACGAGGGACTGCAACTTGGCGCACCTTCCTTGATTTCTAGAATATTCATATCTTCTACATATTTAAAAATTACTCATTTTGAAGGACGACAAATAACAAACAGCTTTATGTCATTAACACTATACGGAGGAACCGAGTACATGTTATTTATATTGTACAATGCAGTACATAAAAACAGCACAAACAACCATCAAAGTCAAGTACCCATAGATTCAAATTTACATAAATCCATTAAAATACATAGACCCTAGTCCCAAAACAGTCCAAACTCAAAGTCAACTAACTTTTTTTCCCTTCAAAATTAACAATCTTACAAATCATTATCTAAAATACATTTAACAACCCACTACTAAAAACATATAAACTATTAGACCAAACACATTTTTTCAGATCAACAAGCCAAAATCCAGTGTCAAACATAAATTTCTAAAATACTATGTTTGACCATCTAAAGTCAATACTTAACCCAATCAAAAAAGGAACACAAATAATAACACCAAAAACATGTACTCTATCAAATATTGGTCAGCCAAAAGCTTGAAAACTAAGGTTACCAAAAAGAAAAACAAATAAACATATGAATGTTACTAAGAACACAAGAGTAAAGAAAACAAACCTCATGAAGCTTATATTCAAGATTCTTGATTTGAACCCAAGAATCAACCCAGATATTAGATCCAACAAAAGGGTATGTATGATTAGTTATTTAAAATGGGTCGTGTGAAAAGAAACATTTTTCAAGAGAGAAGAGAGAGAAATGATGGATCTCTTTATTTTGAAGTGAAGTTCATGATATCACTTTAGTTCAGAAAAATGGAACAGAGGTGTTCCTGTTTTTTTGTTTTATTTACCTAAACTTTTTTTTTTTAAATGTGAATTTCAACTTAGAAACGACCACCTTCGCGAACAGCGAAGGCCCCATCGCCACCCCCGCCAGACTATGTTGTCTAGATTATATTTCTATTTTTTTTTAACTTGATGAAAGTTGTCCATGACAGGTCCCAAAAATAATTAAGTAGGGTAAATTGAATGGTAATAAAAAAAAGTATTTTGTTATTCTTTATTTTTGTAAAAAAATTAAATTAAAACCAAACATTTTAGTAAGAGTAAATTTAAAGAAACATCTTTATCACCTCATGTGTTATATCCAAATTGTATGACGCAATTAGTGTTTTTTTTTAAGTTTTTATTTATTTATTTATTTTATTTTATTAACAATTGATGCAAATATCATTTATGCTCTAAAGTGAAATGAATAAAAATCAAAAACCAATCAAATTGAAATAAAAAAAGTCTCAACAAAAGGAAAAGCACTTTAGTTATTTCATTTTGGCCCATAAGTAGGGCTGCAATCGATTCAAGCTGAGCTCAAGCTCTATAAGGCTTGAGCTTGGCTTGAAAGAAAAATACTAGGCTTGAGCTTGGCTTGATAGCTTGTCAAGCTATCATTATCCAGGCTTGAGCTTGGCTCGAATAGGTTTCGAGCAAAGTTTGAGTTTGGCTTGAAAAGCTTGAATGTATACAAAAATATAATATTCAATAGCTAAACTCAATAATAAATATATGTATAACATGTTCATACTACTAATCTAATATACACATCAGCGGCTATATAACCTGCATTTTAATAGCAGCTAAATAAAGAGCAGCCAAACACAAGTTATTTTACCACTTTGTTACATATTACCCATTTTGCCACATATGATATATCTCATTTTGTAGCTTTAATGATCGTTACTGAGTTGAGCTTAATAACCAAATTTGCTCTTATAATTAGGATAATAACCAAATTTGCTCCTAATTACTTATATGAAATTTATTTCATATATATCTATATTAAAGCTTGATACGAGCTCGAGCCAAGCTATCCAAAGCTTGAACTTGGCTTGTTAAATGTTTCGAGCTATTTTTTGGGCTTGAGCTTGATAAAAGCTTGACTCGATCGAGCCAAGCTCGAGCTCGAGCTCGAGCTGCTTGATAAAAGTTTGACTTGATTACAGCCCTACCCATAAGCGATATCCGCACCAAAATTTTTTCACAAAGATGACACCAACACTTTCATATGAGTGGTCCCAAAATTTGTCTTTGAAATTTTATGAGTGTATGAGTATTTTTTGTCAGACCCAATAAGTTTTTTCTTTTTTTTTTTTTTTTTTTTTTTTTTTTTTTTTTTTTTAGGAGGGGTTTGAGTTGTTGATGTGTTATTGAGAGAGGATTAGATCAGGGGCGGAGTCAAAAATTTACGTTAAAGAGGGCCATAAATAATTTGTATAAAAACATATAAATCATAGAGTAAATTACATGGTTGGTCCTTGTGGTTTGTACTAAATAACAAGTTTCGTCCCTAGAATTTGAAAGTTGCATGGGCAGTCCCTAAGTGTGTAAACAAATAACACACTTGGTCCAAACGTTAAACTGCCGTTAGTGTATTAAAATACTCGTACGACGTGGCAAAAATGGGGGGGGGGTATTTTTGTCTTTCCACGTTCCAACGTTTGTATTTACTCCCCTATTTAAGAAAACCCACCCCCACCACAAATTTCATCTTCGTCCTTTTTTTTCTTTTTTTTTCTTCCATTTAATTAAAACATTCAAATCAAAAGAATGGTGTATTGTAATTGTGGTAGAAGAACAAATATAATCACATCCTGGACCAATGAAAACCCCAGAAGACGTTTCTATGGATGCCCAGATCATGTAAGTGTTTTATTGTTTAATAGGGTTACAATTTGCAATGGTTAATATGTTATGTTTCTTGTTTATTAGGGTATAGTGGATTGGTTTGATCCCCCTGTGTGCCGTCGTGCTGTAAGCATCATTCCAGGACTATTGAGGGCAAGAAATAGGCAAGAAGCTCAGTTGTTGGAAGCACAAAGGGGACGTGAAAGAATGAAGAAGTTGTTGGTTGTTTCATGGCTAATATTTGTAGTGGTTGAATTTTTCAAGTATGGTTAATTTAGTTGTAGGATTTGACTTATGTAGTGGTTGAATTTTTCAAGTATGGTGAAAGATTGAAGAAATTGTTGTAGGCTTTGACTTATGCAGTCAATTTTGTATGTTGCAACAACTTTGATGTATTAATGGAATTACAGTTGGTTGTTATTGTTTTGAATGTCAAAATTGACACATAAAAGTCAAAATGACCCATTTCTAAACCAAGCATTAGTCTCTATAACAAGTGAAAATAACCATAAACTTGGTCCATAACAAGTGAAAATAACCCATAACAAAGTCAACTTAGGCATTACCCTGATCCATAAACAAGATACATGTTCACACAGTCTAGTCAAATGATCACATAGGATCAAAAAAGTCAAACAACAGTCTTACAAACAAAAGCAAATACAAAACTAGTACCAAAGATCACACATGATGAAGACAGTTTTATTATATAAAAGTTAACTAAATAAGATCACTTGGCTACACTTGGGCCTGCATTCTTCTTCTTACCCCTTCCTGCACCACCTTTTTTAGAAGTAGCTTGAGTAGCAGCTTTTTTGTTTGGAGCAACTTCACTGGAAGTAGCAGCTCTCTGAGTAGCAGCATTTTTAGTTGCAGCAGATGGATTTGGAGCTTTTTGACTTTTAGCTTGATTTGCAGGGTTCATATTCTTCTTTTTCCCACCTGTATGCACTAGATTCCTGGGAATGCGCCGCATCTAATAATTCTATACGGAACCAAGTGCACGGTATACACGGATCACAAAAGTCTTCAATATATCCTGGGTCAGAAGGAGTTGAATATGAGACAACGTCGATGGATAGAATTGATTAGTGATTACGATTGCGAAATTCGCTACCATCCAGGAAAGGCAAACGTTGTAGCAGATGCCTTAAGCAGGAAAGAACGAATTAAACCTCTCAGGGTCCGATCCTTGGGAATGACGATTTGTTCGCCTCTTCCATCGCAAATACTTCAAGCACAATCCGAAGCTCTTCGAGAAGAGAACAGACCAAATGAAAGAATCTACGGCATGCCGGAGAATACAAATGGTTTTGTGAAAAGACAGAACGGAATGCTCTGTTTTAAGGAAAGGAGTTGGGTTCCTCTCTATGGAGGTATACGTGACCTCATCACGCATGAGTCCCACAAATCAAAATACTCCATCCACCCAGGTTCTAACAAGATGTACCAAGATCTCAAGAAACTCTATTGGTGGCCAAACATGAAAGCCGACATCGCCGAGTATGTCAGAAAATGTTTAACTTGTGCAAGGGTAAAAGCAGAATATCAGAAACCATCAGGATTGCTAGTACAACCAGAACTGCCTATATGGAAATGGGAACGAATTACAATGGACTTCATCACCAAACTACCCAAAACGTCAACGGGATATGATACCATCTGGGTCATCGTTGATCGTCTCACCAAGTCCGCTCACTTTCTGCCTATCAAGGAAACCGACGAAATGAATACACTCGCGCAGTTGTATTTAAAAGAGATAGTTACCCGACATGGAGTGCCTATCTCCATCATCTCGGATCGAGATAGTCGATTCACGTCTCACTTTTGGAAATCATTGCAGAAAGCTTTGGGTACTAAATTGGACATGAGCACCGCATATCATCCTCAAACCGATGGGCAAAGTGAAAGAACCATCCAAACCTTAGAAGACATGCTTCGAGCATGTGTGATCGACTTCGGAAAAGGTTGGGACAAACACTTACCATTGGTAGAATTCTCCTACAACAACATTTATCATGCTAGTATCAAGGCAGCACCATTCGAAGCACTTTACGGCAGGAAGTGCAGATCACCCGTTTGTTGAGCCGAAGTTGGTGATATACAACTCATTGGACCCGAACTCATTCATGAGATAACGGAGAAGATAGTCAAGATCAAACAACGATTGCAAACTGCAAGAGACAGACAGAAGAGCTACGCCGACGTTAGGCGAAAACCTATGGAATTACAGGTTGGAGATAGAGTCATGTTAAAAGTATCTCCCTGGAAAGGAATGGTATGCTTTGGAAAGCGTGGGAAATTGAACCCTCGATACATTGGACCATTTAATATCCTAGAAAGGATTGGACCGGTGGCATACAAACTAGAGCTGCCTGAAGAACTTAGTCGAGTACACGATACTTTCCACGTATCAAACCTCAAGAAGTGTTTGTCAGATGAATCTCTTGTCATTCCCCTCAAAGAGATTCGACTCGACGATAAACTTGTCTTTACAGAAGAACCGGTAGAAATCATGGATCAGGAAGTCAAACAATTAAAGCAAAGCCGTATTCCCATAGTCAAAGTCCGATGGAACTCTAAGCGAGGACCGGAATACACTTGGGAGCGGGAGGACCAGATTCGCGCCAAGTACCCTCATCTATTTCTCTAGACACCCCTGACAACTATCTTAGACTAGAATTCCGGGACGGAATTCAGAATAAGGAGTAGGTACTGTAAACTCCAGTAATTTTCCCTATGAATAGTAAATGCTAATCAATTTCTAATATATCATTACGTTAGTTAATAACGTTTTTACCAACAACAAAAAAAAATCTTGTTTGTTAAATATGCTATGTCACTCAAAATCACGATGTTGTTTGTGATCCCCTATTGCCTCGGAACGATGCTCACACATGTACCATTATAGTCTAAAATCGCGAATATAACAAACTTTTACCATTTTCAAACTTACGTAACGTATTTTTGGAAAAACGCATTCGACAACTCCCGGGCTCACGTAAATATTTCACTTAATCCTAATTATATTTAAACACTAATTATAATTAAACTGGGCCCTTAATTTTTCCTAAGCTCAAATCAGCGAGTACTATTCATCAGCCCACAAACCTCAAGCCCATTTCAAATATATTACTTCATATATATATATATATATATATATATATATATATATATATATATATATATATATATATATATATATATATATATATATATATATATATATATATATATATATATATGTCGACTAGAACCAAGCTATAAAACGCATCTCGTACGCTTGATTTTTTTACACACGACACCTATATACTTTTGCACTACCTCGTTTCTCGCCTAGCCGACTACAAGTATGTCGAGTCTCAGATTCACAAGTCGTGTATTGCTAGGTTTTTAAAGGGCAAAGTGTTTGGTCCAAAAACAACACATTCGACACATAAATAACTCAAAACCTAACCGTTTTGCCTCCCGTTTGTTTCTATGAGTTTCTAATAATATTTTCTAGCATGATTTCATGTTTAGATGTCAAGTTTGATTAGCTATAACCAAAGTCCTACACGATTTTCCAATTCGTGTACACATTTAAATGACAGTCGACATATGTATTAAATCATAAAGACAAGCTTCCATCTTTTATGCTCTCACAAACTTATTATATAGTTCCTAGGCAAGTTGAAAATCTAATACTAGTTTCATTTTAAAAGAAACCCATACGTACAACCAAATATATATAAACAACACAAACTAACATTTTCTTTTGACTTTGCTTTGTCGACAAGCTAGAATCAAAGGGAAACATTTTACCCCTCATACTTACACCCTACCATTCACTCTACAACACACTTCCATCATGTCTCATAAATATTACTCCCTAAAACACTCCAAGGCTAGTATATAAACCACCTTTGCATGCATGCACTCGACACAAACATAAAACCAACTTACAAAAAATATTACCAAGTCTCTTCTTCTAGTTTTTCTTGATCGAGCAGCTTTGGCAAGAACACAAGTCTTTCAAATTGTGTTTAGAGGGAACAAACACTTGCTCTTGAATCTTTGTTGGGTCGTTAATCAAGTCCTACTCTCGTATTATCCTTACCTCGACTCTACAACTCGTTACACCCCACCATCTTTGGTGTAGTAAGTCTCGTACTCCATTTTTCATTTTTACTTGACTTGTCATAGTTTGATTTTTAACGTGTTACAGCATTTTCATTTAAACCTCGTTGCTCGTAATCTACAAAAACAACACATACGTATTTTTACTTCACCTATATCTTTACCACGCTATCTATCGAAATACATAAAGATACAAATCCTAAACATACGTATGAACCAGTTTTGCGACATGTTTCTAAATCACATCGACCCCATGCATAACATGCAAAACACTTAGAATTATTCTAAGTCTTTCTATTTATACAAACACGTCCCATGCAACCTAGAAACGATCGTATATTTTTAAATTCAACTTAACGAGCATACAATATTTTTACATAACCTATTAGACCACCTAACAAGCTATCAATTTCGTAGAGATCACATGTAAAAATAATCGTGTCTCGACCCCCTAAATGATACAAAATGAATCGCAGTTTTAAAACATAAAATAGCGAGATGGGCTTTTAAGCCCATTAAGCACTTTTTAAGCTCTTTGAATAAGCTGGCTTATTGAGACTTTTTGATATGAAAATAGAACATGAAAAATGATAATTTTGATGAGCCCAACTCGTCTCACGATGTATGTATTTTAAATCGTTATTGGGCCTTGTATATGGCTCGTTAAAAGCCCATAAGCTGAAAAATAAGCTCTAAACCATATAAGCTGTTGAAATAAGCTTTTTATTACTAAAATAAGCCTTGGCAATTTTTATAGAAATTTTCTCATAATTTTTGTAACTTTGGACTAAAAATGTAACGCGACGACACCTAGAAGGACTAAAACTGTCAAACAATGAAAATAAGGACTTAAACTGTAAAAAACATAAAGATCAGGTTATAATTTGATATATTGTTATATTCCAAGCTCAAAATGTTACTTTGGACAAATAGTGGACTATAAATGGAATTATTATAAAATAAGGACTAACGGTGTAACGCTAACGCTGTTAGGGTAAAAAATTTAAAAACTGGAAAAGGACAAGGACCAACATACTATATTTGACATTCTTATTTTATTTTTTATTTTACGATTTCACTTCACGACATTTGCATTTTTGTTTATTTCAATTACTTATTTATAACTTTACGTTATATATACATATAACTTATTTGAATTTACGATATTTTATAAAACCACAAGTTTTGCTATTGTTAAACCAACAACCGTTGTATTCTAAAAACTACTCGCGATTAAACCAGTCCAGACTATCAAACACTAAACCTTGCCATATTATCTAGGTCGTGTGTTGGAGTCGTTCCCTTATTGCAATTGAGTTTCGATACCTCTACCACTGTACCACTAAGGTGAGTTCATAGCCCACTTTTATATAACTATTTTCGTGGGGAGATACATGCTACAAACCTGAACACAAGTATTTTTATTGGTATGCTATGCCTGATATTGTTATTGCTTAAGTACCTTATTGCCAAAAGACCCTCACATCATGAACCTTAATCACTTGAAGGGTGAACGTAAATAGTTGTGAATAGATCTATTTGGGACTGAAAATCCCCGTTTGTGTATGCCAGGATGGGCCACCAAACGCACTTTATTTAAACCTATAGGTTAATGGAAAAAACCTATCCAGAGGGCCATTGTTACCTTACATCATATTTGATGACCTGTTAATCGTTGAGTGTCATGAGCTTAATGCAAATATCAACTGTTTTTAACTTGTTAATTGTAAATCGATGCAATTATCTCTTATATCTTGTGTTCAACTACTAAACTTAAACCTATGAATATCACTCAACTTTTGTTGACTTTTAGCATGTTTATCTCAGGTAACTAATAAGAAGGAGTTCAAGGCACGGAGTGGGCAATAAACCCCGTTATGGGTGTTAAATAAATGTTTTATCATTCGCTTTTAATATTCATATCTTCTATGATATGTTAAACTATGAAACAACTTTTGTACTTTATATTTGGTTTTGCTGAATGATAAATATAACTATAAAAATGCCTCTTTTGAGCCGTTTTCTATGATATTGACTTCGATCCTCTAAGTAATACCCACAAAGTCTTCCGCTGTTATTGTTGAAATTTAGGGGGTGTTACATCTTCTTCAATAGCATTATAAGTTAGTGTAAGATTTAAAAAAAAAAAAAGGTTAAATATAATAGACATAAGTAATCATTAAGAGTTTACTCGCCTATAGTCAAGATACAAACGAAAGAGAATATATTACGACACTCATCATATAAAACTAGCAATAAAACAAGTGATAAGCTACTTAATCATTAGTCAAGCCTCTTATCTGTATTTGTTATCTATCTGTGTACGTGTTCGCTATTCGTTGCATTCTATCTCAATAGTTTTATTATTTTACTAATCAACTAAAATCGTGCTAGTCTCTCAGACTGAAAACCCTTCGCGTTAGATTAGATTGTAAAACTAACTTAGGAATTAAAATACTGATAGACATTCTAGGTATTAACGTTCCACTCTTAGTGATTGACACTCTACTTACCAACTACGCTACATTGATCGGGTACACTGCTCGTTAGTGTGTGTTATAGGATAAGTCGGCTAAATATAAATTTAAAGCTTGATAAAGAATAATCCTGTTCTACAACAATATACGCACGTGAATCTGTTTCTCTTCTTTCACGCTCCCTATAAATACCCATTCACAGACTCACACACACAACTCATACATAATCACACACAACTCATACCAACAACAATGTCACACAAAGATTTCTCTCAACAATTCCCTAGTCCACCGGATAAGGAATCTGTTTATCACACCCCACCGGTATATCTCTTTCCGATATTCCCAAATGAAAATGAACACAAAACACTCCACCTGCAGATCTATTTCCTGTATACCCAACTGAGAATCAACCACACAACACTCCACCGGAAGTTCTCTTTCCACCAGCAAACACTCTACTAGCAAACACTCCACCTGCAAACACTCCACCTACAAACACTCCACCGGTGGACCTCCAAAACAATCCGTTTAACTTTTCAGTGGAATATCTCTGACAACTGGAGCAAGATATGGAAGTATGAATAGAGTTTGAACAAGATGAAGCACGTGAGGAAGCTGCTCGTAGGGTGCGTGAAAGAATAGAAGTAGAATACCGCTAGGAAATGGGGCTTGGCCCTCAGCAATCAGAGACTTCGAGTGAGGAGGAGGGCTGGGTCTTAGATGATTTATTTTATTAATTCGTAGTTTATTTTAATTACCGTATAGTAGTTTAATGTTTTAGTTACCGTACGTTGTTTAATATAATTTCAATTCAATGTTTAATGTATTTTCATTTAGATGTTTAATGTATTTTCATTTCATACTTTAAAAACATTGCAAGTTTTATAAAATATTACAAGTCTTATAAAAAAAACTTTACAAGTTTACAAAATATTATATTTACAAGCATATTCGTCACTAAAATAATCTTTAACTACCCAACTTTAATTTTCCTCAAGTTAGATTAAAAAAAAGGGAAAATTTCAAATTTGCCCCGAAGGCATCCCCATGACATCAAAAAATGTCCTAATTTTTAAAAATACTCCATAATAGCTCTTGGGCGAGTGTCAAAAGGGGTAACTAAACATTTGTGCGACACATATCCAAACAATGATTAGGATACGGGTATTTTGGGAAAAAATTCTGAAAAACGGGCTATTTTGGGGGAAAAAAATGTATAGGCGTATGCAAAAAAAATTAAAATACAGGGTATTTTGGTATTAAAAAAAAAAGAAAAAAAAGTTGCGGTGACTGGTTGCCAAGTTGCCTAGGGCATTAAGGAGTAAAAATGTTGGATGGGGCATTTTTTGATGTCATTGATTCCGGATATTTTAGAAATTTTCCCTAAAAAAACCTACCCATATCCAATCGTGACATAAAAACTGAGTTACCCCACATTTGTAACATCCCCAAAATCTGGTGTAGCGGAAGCATACATGTTTGGGTGCTGCTAAATTGGTATCATAACACAAAGTACAAAGAACGGTTTTACCTCAACCATTTAAAAGAAGTTTCATAATTAAAAAAAGAAAAAAGAAAAAGCATTATGTTCACAACATTCCAAAAATAGTGCGGAAAATATAGGACCATAAAAGAAATAAAGCGGTCCAAAATACATCAGAGTCATCTATGACCATACCATTTCATGCCAAAAGCCTCCACAACTAGGCTATCGCCTTAACCTGAAAATACATGCTAAAAGTGTCAACACGACGAGGTTGGTGAGTTCATAGATTTGTATAAATAGCAATTCAGTGTAAAGAAAAATGTGAGTTCGATAAAAGTTTTGTGGCCATTGTGTTGCTCACAATGTCATGAAAATAAATGTTTACTATTAAGCAAAGTTTGCAATGTGTAACGCAAGAGTTAAAGTTTGTTTAACCGGTTCATTCGGTTATGTGACCAGTTCACTCGGTCATGTGACCAGTTCATTCGGTCATGTTACCAGTTCATTTGGTTATGTGACCAGTTTATTTGGTCATGTATGTACATAGCAGTTGAGCCACTTCATTCGGTTATGCAGGCATAAATATTTGAAGTACTTGTGTCCATGAGGAAATAATCAAGTATATAGCATGTAAACACATAATGCATTTGAGTAATCAAATCAAGTATTTCAGCCAAACAACAAAATTTGCATAAACAATTCACGTATCCAAATAAACAAGCATCGAGTGTAGTTAAAAACGAGCATATATTCTCCCCCAAAACAGTTATTTTTTATTTAGAAAAAATATTTTTTTTAAATGAACAAATATATATATATATATATATATATATATATATATATATATATATATATATTTTATTTCATTTCTCGGGTCAAGTCTCTATTGTTACCAAACATTAGAATTGAACAAAATTCTCTACTGATTTCTATTCTATGAATTTATATTCTCTGCTTTATTTCTATTCTCTGAAATTCTCTCTACCAAACGTGCCCTTAGTTCCATTGTCAACACGGTAGAGAAAAAGATTTGAAGGTTGGAGAAAGAATAGTTTGAAGGAAAAGTATTTGAGCATGTGAGGTAGAAGATAGATGTAAATGTGGTGGGGTTGGAAGAAAAGTTTTAAATATTATTGTTTGAGTGGTAAGAGCAGTTGCATCAATAACGCTACCTTTGCGTTAAAAGGGTATTAATCACGTTAAAGATAAGTTATTGTTGCATGGTGATGCGTTAAGCCGGCGTTAACGCCCGTTGTTAACCCCTTAACTCAGCGTTAATGGTGTATTGTGTAAAAAAAAAAAAATCACTTTCCCCCCTAAATGAAGGAGTGTTTTTTGTAAATTGTTGTTGAGTTAAGGTTGAGTTATTGTTGTGGGTATTTTTTTGTGAGTTAAGGTGAAAGTGTTAAAGCTAATGTGGCGCTGACGTGACACCGTGTTAAAACTTAACTTTTGTGATTGTTGTAAGTGCTCTAATAATTGTACACGTACTGAGAGTTTTTTTGTCATATTGCTTGGGAAAGTGAAACTTGATTTTCATTGTTTGCTTTCTAGTTCATTCTTTATTATACTTGAACTAGTTGCTTTATTTTGTTATTTAACATAATGCAAAAAGAATTACCAAAGCATGATATCTAGTTAATTTAGAATGTTTAACTGCTTATGTAAAATTTGTTGATGTAATAAGAAGATCATTAGTATTTTATTAACAATTTAAGGCTGTTGATGAACGGTTTGTAATTTCAAATGTGTTAAATAAAATGTGCTAAAAGTCAATTAGGTTGTTGATGAACCAATGAACGAGTAACCGACCTATGATTTAGAGTAAATTACATGGTTGGTCCCTGTGGTTTTTCCTAAATAACAAGTTTCGTCCCAATAATTTAAAAGTTGCATGGGCAGTCCCTAAGTGTGTAAACAAATAGCACACTTGGTCCAAACATTAAACGTCCGTTAGTTTATTAAAATACTAGTACGACGTGGTAAAAATGGGGGGGGGGGGTATTTTTGTCTTTCCACGTTCTACCTATACTATGACTTTTGACCAATAAGTTTTTACAATTAATACACGTCTTTTCAGTTTCCCGTCACTCTGTTCTCAGAAACCCCCACACACACACAAATACAAATCTCAGCCGATTAATCATTGTACAAACCCTAACCCTAATTTTGCAAAATCAATTGTGATGGTTTTATCAGTGTGGAATTTACGTCCATCTGATAAAAATGAAGTCAATGTGTACTATAAAGCAGTTTATGGTCAGAAGAGTATTTTTTTTTTATTTATTATGATTGAATTGTGATTAGTAAACGTGTTAACATACACCTAAATTTATTTTCTTGATGTTTTCTACAGGCTCTGATCCTAATTTATTTACCCTAAAGATACATCATGGAGGGATGTTTAGTGACCCACCAAGAAGGGGATACGTTAATGGTAATGTAAGTTTCATTGACAATGTAGATGTTGATCTGTTTTCTGTCATTGAGTTGAATGACATGGTGATGTCGACAGGGTATAGTGGGGAAATGATAATGTACTACCAATATATGATACCTGATCTTGATTTAGACAATGGGCTTAGAGCTTTAGGTGGTGACCAAGATATGGTCATAGATAAATGGGCAAGACTTAGTAGTGAATGTCAAAAATTCAATGATATTTACAAGCATTTGCAGCATACAAGTCAGGAAAATGACAATGATGGTCTCCAAAATGCAAAGAACATTTTTGAAGAACACTTTGGTGCGAGAAGCTTCCAATATGTTCACGTGTGGTTCATTTTGAGAAACCACCCCAAATGGGACGAATGAAATGTTTTGTTTTCCGTATCGTGTTTATTTGTTTTTCCGTATCGTGTTAATTTGTTTTTCCGTATCGTTTTTAATATGTTGTACTGTTGCTTTAAGTTTGAATTTGAATAAAATCCTTAGCGAATGTGTTTGTGTGTCAGAAGTGAATTTGAATTTGAATTTTGAATAAGTCAAGACCGTTTAAATTTGAGTTTCAAATTTGAAATCCCGCCCGTCTTTTGAATTTGAATTGTAAATATATCCCTCTCGTTTTTGAATTTGAAATTTAAATATATCCCACTCGTTTTTTAATTTAAACGAATATAAATAACATCCCATAACACAATATTTTTCACACACTTCAAACATTTACAATGAATACTCGTTGGTCAAAAGTAGAAGAAATCTTGCTGGCTGAAGTTTTGGTTGAAGTGAACCAACACACAAGCCTACAATGATCACCTATTTTGGAATAAGGTTGTAGACATGTTCAACGATCAAACCGTCGGTGATAATTGTAACGTAAATATGGTCAGGGGTAAATGGACAAGAATTAACTTGGATTGTATACAATTCAACGCTATTTTCAATCAGTTGCAGCGTACAAGCGAGGAAAATTAAAGTGATCGTCCAAATAATGCAAAGACCATTTTTGAACAATGTTCTATTGGTCGGAGAAGCTTTCAATATGTTCACGTGTGGGAGATTTTGAGAAACCACCCCATATGACTAATTTATGGTTAACAGTGTTGTATAATTTGTTTTTGGTATCGTGTTTTTTTCGTATTGTTTTTTAACTTTATCGTTATTTTACGTTTCGTATGTTTTTATTGTGTTGTATTGTATTTTTATATTTAATAAAATGAATTTAGTTTATTTAATGAAATGAATAAAAAATAAAGTTTTAAGTGGTGAACCCCTAATGAGTAATTTGAAGTTAGTTGTTAGAGGGGAAGGTGTGGCTTCGTTGTATCTCGCCACCGCCACGCTAGCATCTCCTCGTAGCTCGCCACCACACCCCCTACCCCTACTCGTTGCTCGCCGTTGGGGGGTTCCTCACCTTCACGGCGAGCTAATATTCTGACATGAGTGGGACCATGTAAAGGGATAAATGGTTTATTTTTCTCTTCTTTTTTGATTTTTCAAGTGTGTGTGGTGTGTATACATGTAAGATGAAGAACATGATCGGGTTTTTCAACTTGGAATGGAATGGAAGTGGGCTCAAGTAAAAAATGCAATATAATTCACGTGAATTATATAAACCGTCAAATTATAGAAATAAATGGTCATTAATTAATTTTCATGGCTTAGTAAGTTGAAAAGGTTTGTGACCATAGAAAATTGGTCATTAGATTGGATGTTTAAAGACCAAAATATAGTGGTCATTGAGCGGTAACGTGAGAAAAAAAATTCTCATTGTTTTTTTTGTTTTTTGGTATCTTTATTTTATGTTTCGTAAGATTTTTTAATATGTTGTAATGTAATTTTATTTTTAATAAAATGAATTTAGTTTATTTCATAATTTGAATAAAAATAATAAAGTTGTAAGTGGTGGGACCCAAATACGTAAGTTGTACGTAATTAGTTGTGAGTGAAGGAGGGTGGTTGTAAAGGGAGGTTTGTTAAGATGATGTGGCACTCCGTGAGGCCCAAATGAGGAGGTTGAGCTCCTCACCATATCTTCCGCTCTTAGTGAGGGGGGTTTAGTTGTGGAAGTTTGTTAAAGTGATGTGGCACCCCATAAGCCCCAAATGACCAAGTGAAGGTGCTGACTGCACCAAGTGCTCTTAATAGGTTATGAAGATGAAAGTTCTTTTAATAAAATATTAAAGATGACAAACATATGTTGACGATCTTTACCAAAATATATAATACGTAGTGATAGCGCGAAATCGATATGGATGTATGTACATATCTTTTCACAGTAACAATGAACCGTAGATGCATGACATAAAATAGTAGATATGATGGTGTTTGGTAGTACTACCCTATTGTTAAATTGGGGTGTACGTAATGTTTTGAAAACCGGGTTTGAAATCGACCTGGTCGAGTCATCGGGCATCGGGTCAACCAGTTTGACCGATTCGACCGCCGGGTCAACCTGGTTTTCAATTTTTTATTTTTTTGACCGGGTCAACCGGTTCGACCACCGGGTCAATCCGGGTTTTCATTAAAAATTTTTGAAAAAATAAAATCCTGCCGGGTTTTGAGAACCTGGTTGACCCGGGTCACTCAAAATCCGGCGGGTCAAACCGCTTAACCCGGGTTTTTTTTAACCGTTTTTTTGCCGGAACCGGTCGAACCGGTTAACCCGGTCGGGTCGACTGTTTTCTTGATAAAATTTGACTATTTTCTTGATAAAATTTGACTATTTTGCAAGGATGTTTCAAACGAATTGCATGACTGTTTTGGAAGCATACAGTAGAAAGTAAAAAAAGATGTTACTTTTGTTTTTAATAATTTGTGTAGTTTAGATTGTTTTGTCAAACATGTGATTCTAAAAAAAAAATACAAGCAATATAAAGTTCTTCTATGTGTATGTTTGGCAATAGTAGGAGCTAGAACGGGTAAAAATAAGAGGTTTTGGATCAATTTCAAAGTGTGATTAATTTAAAAAGTGTAGAAATCAACTCATCATCGGACAAGTGTTCTCCCACCTATTTTATTTAAAAAATCAGCCTATAGGCAAAATAGTAATAATAATAAATGTTTTATACTTTTCATTTACTACTTTGTATTACTTTGAGTGCAATATATTTACATAATACGAACCTAAGAACGTTCAATTGAAGAACACCATAACTTTTTGATGTTTTGGCCTTTATATATTCATGTGAATGTCATATTTATAAGAACTAATTACAAACATGTGTCATTACTTGTTTTACAATCTTGGCTGTGCTTAACACGACAAAAAAGGCCTTACTATATCTTTTATGTTAGTAAAAAGACTAATTTATACACATAAGATCATACGAATCAAAAATTTACTTGCTACAAACAAATGGTTATTCTTGAAATTTATACAAGAAACATCTTGGCACGGCCTAAAACGCTACCTAGTGATGTTACATAAAGGACTTTATTACTCATTTTATGTTATATTTGGAGTTTTTGAACCCACGTGTCCAGCAAAGATAGAGAGAAAAGGAAGTCATATCCATGTAACTTTAGTATGGGCCCAAGCAGCTCACGAGTATCAAAAGATAAAAGGAGCCCGTAATTGTTTTCAAATGTCGGTGGTAGTGAATAAAAGGAACGAGCAAAACATAAATAAATAAATAAAAATCCATTCGGGAGATCTTTATCCTATCTTTTATATAATAAAAGAATTACATCATTTCGGAGTAATTATGCAAAACTCTTCTCTTTAAAAAAAATTAGACCAATAGGAGAGCTCGATTTTAACACGTAGGCGAAACTGAGCGACGTGATTGGTTAATAAAAAGTCAAAATTGAATCCAATTTAGTCAAAATTGAAAAAGAACGTGTAGCTGGAAAATACACAACAAAACATAGCGTGTCAAAAGTGTAAAAGAAAAAAAAAACTTACAAAAAGCGGGCATGAAATTTAGAACTTCAAAGGACCTCAATGTAAATAATACCAAACCTATCTTCTACCCATCAGAAGATCCGACCTCCCCCAATCGTGTGCACCAGGAAAACTGTAACACCCCCATTTTTAAAGTTTGTAGCAGCGGAAAATTTATTTGGGTGTTACGGTGAGGATCGAAGTTTTAACCAATAAAACGGTTTAAAAGAAACATTTTGAAAACCATTTGTCATTTAAATAATAATTTTGATAAAAGATGAACCATTTGATTTAAAATCTTATGAAAAGATATAAAGACTTGTAAAAATGACAAATTTGATTTTTACACCATTTTAATTTATCAGAGTAATAAATGCCCACTCCGTGTCTTGTCCTGCTCCGTTAAATTACCTGAGATACACATGCTTAAAAGTGTCAACACAAAGGTTGGTGAGTTCATAGAGTTTTAGGAAAAACCCTTTATTTGATTTGATTTCAGGAATATTTGGTATTAATAAAATACTAACAGAAATGAAACAATTATCGAATATATTCACAAATAAATCATATAATATTCAGCCACATTAGATAAAGAATCAATAATCCTGACATGAGCTGGAAACTCATGATACTAAATTAATCAGATAAACAATTCACATATGGGCGAACCTATACAGCTGTATCTAAATATATATGTTGAATACATATATATACTATTCCTTTATAGATATTGCACCAAGCCTCATGACACGCAAGGCGTTAACAAATACCGTAAACGGCGGGTGTTCATCAAATCAATGATGAATTTGCCCTCGTGTAATAGGTGATTTGCCAATTCCTATTTACTCAAATATAGTGTATCACGACTAATGCGGCTAACCAATTGCAATTGGCATTCCGTCAAGCATTAGTGGGACCGGAGGTCAACCCGAAACAGGTTTCGAAGCTGTCCACTATATTCGCGCTCACCGCAGTGATTAATGGCTCATGATAGAGGGGCTTTATGGCAATAGGGTAACTTAGGCAATATCAAGGACCTATGGGCTCATTTAGCATAACATCATGAAATCAAGTATCGTATCACAGAGATCAATTTGAAAACAGTATCATTGGAGTATCAGAAATTTAGTTTGAAAATAGTATCGCTTGAGTATCAGAAATTCAGTTTGAAAATATTATCATTTGAGTATCAGAAATTCAATTTGAAAATAGTATCGCTTGAGTATCAAAAATTCAGTTTGAAAATAGTATCGCTTGAGTATCAGAAATTCAATTTGAAAATATCATCCTTTGAGTATCAGAAATCCAATTTGAATATATCGCCAGTAACACATTTATATCACATATCACAATAATTGAATTGGGAACAACTTTCACATGAATATCAATATTTCAGTCAAATAATTCATCAACAAATATATATTTCACATATCACAATAATCACATTGGAAACATTAACATATTATAAATCACAAATTATATTATTTTAATATCAATTAGGAAGTTGATTTGATTCATATATTTTATTTTATTTCATATACTTATCAAGTTATCAAAGTATATGTAAGCATGTATCTCCCCCAATGAGTTAAAAACAATTATTTGAAATGGGGCTATGACTCACCTGGATTGATTTGGAAATGATGAAAATTAAGATAGGATGAGATTTATGGGAACGTCTTTGACACAGAACCTGATAAATATATTTATCAGAGAATATAACCAAATACTATTTGGTAACTACGAACGAATAACGAATAAACATTATTCGTTATGACGAATAGATGATGTGAAGTGAAATTATTATTATGTCATGCATGATATGAAAATACTTTATATAAAATATCCATCGTAGTTTTACCTTTTTAAATCGTAAGTAAAAATATTAAACTTTTAAGTATCGTTATATATATAGTTAACGTAAAAGTAAATAATATATATATAGAATGAAACGAAAATGCATATGACGTGAGGGTGGCCGTAAAATAGAAAATAAAATAAGAATGTCAAATAGATTAAGTGTAGTCCTTGTCTTTTTTCCAATTTTACAACTTTTATACTAACGACGTTAGCGTCACACCGTTAGTCCTTTTTTTTTATATATTTACAATTTTAGTCCACTACATGTCAAATATTACAATCTAAACTTGTAACAATATTATATTATCAATTTTTATCCTTTCTTTCTGTTTCTACATTTTTAGTCCTTAGTTTTCACAGTTTTCACATTTAGTCCCTATACGTGTCGTCGCGTTACATTTTTAGTCCTATTTGCAAAAATGATTATAAAAATTTTATGAAAATTTCCATAGCTTATTTTATTAATTTCAAACTTATTTTAACAGCTTATTTTATGAAAAGCTTATTTTTATAGCTTATGGGCCTTAATTCGAACCAAACAAAAGCCCATTTAAAAATTTAGAGGCGAGGGCATGAAAATTATTTTGGGCTTGAACTTGGGCTTCCTTTATGATTCTAAAAATATATTTTATGGGCCCAGTGGGCTTTTAAATTGTTAAGTCTTATTGGGCCTTAGATTGAGCCCAATCGACAAAACAAAGTTTTTATTATAAAGTTTAGTTTTGAAAAATTGTTTTGTGTCGATTCACTTTGGTATTTTTAGAAGGTCGAGACTCGATTATTTTTACATATTATATTAACGAAAGTTATAGCTTGCTAGATGGTCTATTAGATGGTGTATAATTATAGTATGATCGTTAAGTAAAATTTTGAGATACACGTCCATGTAGTGAGCGACTTGGCCATATATTACTATAGAATTTTATGTTGAAATAAACTAAGTCTTTTTGGGCAGTTTTTATATATGATCGAACATGTTTAAAAATAAATTCGACGATGCATGTGACGTAAAATAAAAGTGAAAGATGTGTGCATGGTGACTCCTAGGCCTTCCAAGATGGAGGCTAGTCACGCTTGTGTTTCTATATAACAATATTTATACGTAAACTATATATAAAAATATATATGATCGAATAAAATAAACATGATGCATGACAATAAATTAACGTGTGAAATGGAATGGAACTAAGTAAAAATGACTTACAACACCATGGAGGTGGTAGAGAGTCAAGTGTGATAGTATGAAAAACAAGAATTTATCACGTTCGAAATATAACCCAAACGTTATATATATAAATCAAACCCGATATTCCCTTTCTTGCTTCCAAATAATATTGCAATCGACTCCTGGCTTGTAAGGATAGTTTAGAGGAAAATTTTATCTAGGTGAAAGAGTATAAGAATGAAGAGGAATGAAGACATGCATGTACGTTATATATTATTTCAATATAAATACATATGTAAGAAAATTTCAATGAAACCTTCTCGTACACTATTGCATGTCAGGAAGCTAATGTCTATTATGAATTTTATATTGATTTACAATTGAATGTGAGAGCATGATTCATGGGAATTGTCTTGATGATTCACACCCATGTCGACATCATATATATATAAGCATACGATTTACTAAATCACATACTACTTATATATAACTGATCATCATCAACATTTGGACATAAAATCATCTTAGAAATATTATTAGGAACAATTAGAAACAAACGGGAATGAAAACGGTTAAGAAATGAATATTTTACGAATCGATTGAATTGATTTTTGTTCGATCACTTTGCCACTTAAAAATGTATCAAATGTCGTCCAATGAACTTGGGATTTGACACACTATTATTTGGCTAGGTGGTGAACGAGATGGTGCAAAAATATATAGGTGTCGTGTGTACGAATTGAAAATAAAAGAGGCGTTTTGAAGCTTATTGAGTCGATTTTTATGAAATATTAATAAGGAAAATGGGTTTTATATTTGGGCCGGTTGGGCTTATGAAAGATTAAGGGTCCGGTTGATTTTGTAATTATTTTTATTAATTAAGATTAGTGAATTATTAATATTTTGTTAATTGTGTCGAGAACTTGTTTTGTCGTTTGGTGAATTTTGCAATATCGTAATCGTGACCATTTTAATATACAAAGAAAATTTTAAATTTCCCCGTAAAAATGGTAATTACAATAATGACAAAGATTATTTATATAATTAACCGAAGTTAATTATACGAATTTTTGCGAGGTTTTACAGTACCCACATGTCATTCTGAATTTCGTCCCGAAATTCAAATTTAATGTGATTACTTGAGTAAAGAATTTTGAACAGAGGGTTGTCGAGAGATTTTTATCCGAAATTCAAGGAAACATGATTCAGTTAGATTTACTTGTACCAAACAAGACTAAAGAACTGAGGTATTTAAGGGTTGTGAATATTGAAAATAGTGGAAGAATAACGGCTAATGAATAGTGAATACTAATGGTCGTGAATAGTAACTTAACGGCTATATTGGTCCCAACGGCTAGATTTTTGAGCCTATAAATACTCCATTTAATTTCCTATTCTTTCATCATCCATTTTCCTATCATTTCACATTTCCTATCCTTAATCCTTTTCTCTCATTAAATACTTCCGAAAATGCCGAGCCTAATTACTATTATTGCAACGATATATATCGTTTTGGCTATCACCTATTTGACTTTTGTTACGGATGAAGATTATGTAATTTTGGTTGGGATTTTGGGGTTCGTAATACCACTCACGGTTCTATCATATGGTGTTGATAAGATGTGGAGGCACTAGTCTTAAGCTAGGTTTATTTAAAATGTATCCTTTTTATATTTCTATGTAATCCTCAATAAATATGAAATAATACTTATTTGTCTTTATGTTTAAGAACTAGGCTTGCTATTGTTTCTAATGGTGTACTTATACTTATTTTTTAGAATAATCAAAGTATTTCATCCTATGGTGGTTCTTGCTATGGTACTGTTGATGGGAATCCTTATTGTTATGCTGGGTCAGCCTATTGAATATTCTACGCCTTTTTTTTATTGTAATCATTGTAATAATAGCACTTCCTATGCTAATTATATGCCTATGTATTAATTTTCGTGGTCTCTAATAAAATTTTTGCTATTGATTTTTCCATAAGCCTTTGTGAACTCTTAGGTTTCTAATGTTTTTACTTTTCTCAAGTTACTATAATAAAATGATGGGTATTAAGTGTAAATACCTATTGGAGTTTGTCAACAATAAGGTTTATAAATAATTTATTTAATCTAAAAATTTTTGTTTTTAAATGAAGATTGTTATTAGAAAATCTGAAAAGATAACTGTTCCATTTATGACACAATTCTTCTTAAATTATACATAGGTAGCTAGGCTATGTATAATTGAGGACCAAATGATGTGATGCTTGGCTCAGTAACAATGGTATTTATTTTTCTTTAAATTGTTTTAGATGGTTCAGTCTCAATGATTGAATGACATCTAATTATTTTCTAAAGAATTTAGTAAATTTTTGTTCATATTATGGTGATGAGTCAGGAATTTCTAAGGAAATACTAGGATATTCTTGGTATAAACTTAAAGTTCATGAGACAATTCTTACAGGGTGGTAATAATCTATCGTTCAGTCACTCTTATTGTTCTCTTAAGGTGAGTTGATCTAAAATCCGTAAAACTTTCATGATTATGCTTACAAGGTATGGCTATCTTATTTTCTTTTCTTGCTATATCGTTGCTAATCGGAGGAACTAAGGTTACTTCAAGTATTACTGCAATGATACTGATTACTAACCTCTGGATATTCTTAGTACTTTGTTAGGTCCTTTATTGAAAGAATATGGAGCTAATTATTTCATTGATGATAGACTGAATTGAATTCCTACTGTAATCTAATTTCAAGATATGTCTGGGTAGTATCTTAGATAACTTATCAACTCTTGATATAGGATTGCTAAGGAACAAACGGACTTATTTACTAAAGCTAATGTTCAATAACCTTCTCTCTATTCTTCAAGTTCTCTTCCAAAAATTTGTCTTATAAAATTCTATGGTTATAGCCTAATCATGGTAGGTATAAGGAATCGTAATAATCCTAGGTATTCTTAAGGTAAATTTGAATATATTTACTATAATCAACATTGTATTAATAACTTGATTGATTGTTTTTGCAAACAAACGATACAAGATCTTTTATTAATACTCCATTGATATGAGGGGAGTCATTTGTCTACCAAAGAGAGTAACGAATGGTGAGATTTTTTATGAAGGAATGGGAAATCATTACATGAATGCATAGCATCATGATGGAAAGAATTTATTAACAACAGAGGGTTATAACGAAAGGAGATTTTTATTGGAGGTTGGTTACAAGTTTTGAGAATTTCGGAATATTAGGAAATCTGTCATCACTAACCAAAAACTTTTTGGTTTAGTGGGTACAACTTTCTGTTCAGGGGAATTGAGTGAAGATACATCGTTGAGATGTATTGGATCGAGAAATTTGGAGCGTCAGGAAATAGAGAATTTGGAAATATTTGGTATTGTGGAATATGAAGTATAAGGTGACCGAGAATTTGGCTCAATGTTCTTCTACGGCATCTCTTGGCTTGAACTTCGTCCAACTTCGACTGCTTGACCACCAATCAAATTTTCATATGATCCAGTAGTTCTTCTGAGTTTTTGACGTAAAGGTAAAAAAAATAGATGACGATGGAGGTGATCTTCTGAGTGAGTTTTATATCAGACTGGGGTCGTGATATTTGTACGTAAGGATCTTCAGCATTCGGAGAATTTTTATTGATAGATGAGGTATTATTATTATGGATATTTGTTTTGACATTCACGGCGTTCCTGAAGACATGCTACAGTAGTAACCGAGAATAATATTTTATGAGTATTTTGTATTGTTAAAGATATAATAGTACAGATGAAATAACAATTGTATATGAGTAACTATTAAGCATGTAAGATAATCTCAACAAATAAATTATGGAGCACGGCAGTCTGCAGACACGGAGGGCATAAAATATTATGGTGTAAAATCATTATTTTGAAAATGAAGTTATAGTTTTAATGTTTGAAAACATTTAATTCTCTATAACTGTATCCCTGATGCCAATCTGTAACACCCCCATTTTTAAAGTTTGTAGCAGCGGAAAATTTATTTGGGTGTTACGGTGAGGATCGAAGTTTTAACCAATAAAACGGTTTAAAAGAAACATTTTGAAAATCATTTGTCATTTAAATAATAATTTTGATAAAAGATGAACCATTTGATTTAAAATCTTATGAAAAGATATAAAGACTTGTAAAAATGACAAATTTGATTTTTACACCATTTTAATTTATCAGAGTAATAAATGCCCACTCCGTGTCTTGTCCTGCTCCGTTAAATTACCTGAGATACACATGCTTAAAAGTGTCAACACAAAGGTTGGTGAGTTCATAGAGTTTTAGGAAAAACCCTTTATTTGATTTGATTTCAGGAATATTTGGTATTAATAAAATACTAACAGAAATGAAACAATTATCGAATATATTCACAAATAAATCATATAATATTCAGCCACATTAGATAAAGAATCAATAATCCTGACATGAGCTGGAAACTCATGATACTAAATTAATCAGATAAACAATTCACATATGGGCGAACCTATACAGCTGTATCTAAATATATATGTTGAATACATATATATACTATTCCTTTATAGATATTGCACCAAGCCTCATGACACGCAAGGCGTTAACAAATACCGTAAACGGCGGGTGTTCATCAAATCAATGATGAATTTGCCCTCGTGTAATAGGTGATTTGCCAATTCCTATTTACTCAAATATAGTGTATCACGACTAATGCGGCTAACCAATTGCAATTGGCATTCCGTCAAGCATTAGTGGGACCGGAGGTCAACCCGAAACAGGTTTCGAAGCTGTCCACTATATTCGCGCTCACCGCAGTGATTAATGGCTCATGATAGAGGGGCTTTATGGCAATAGGGTAACTTAGGCAATATCAAGGACCTATGGGCTCATTTAGCATAACATCATGAAATCAAGTATCGTATCACAGAGATCAATTTGAAAACAGTATCATTGGAGTATCAGAAATTTAGTTTGAAAATAGTATCGCTTGAGTATCAGAAATTCAGTTTGAAAATATTATCATTTGAGTATCAGAAATTCAATTTGAAAATAGTATCGCTTGAGTATCAAAAATTCAGTTTGAAAATAGTATCGCTTGAGTATCAGAAATTCAATTTGAAAATATCATCCTTTGAGTATCAGAAATCCAATTTGAATATATCGCCAGTAACACATTTATATCACATATCACAATAATTGAATTGGGAACAACTTTCACATGAATATCAATATTTCAGTCAAATAATTCATCAACAAATATATATTTCACATATCACAATAATCACATTGGAAACATTAACATATTATAAACCATAAATTATATTATTTTAATATCAATTAGGAAGTTGATTTGATTCATATATTTTATTTTATTTCATATACTTATCAAGTTATCAAAGTATATGTAAGCATGTATCTCCCCCAATGAGTTAAAAACAATTATTTGAAATGGGGCTATGACTCACCTGGATTGATTTGGAAATGATGAAAATTAAGATAGGATGAGATTTATGGGAACGTCTTTGACACAGAACCTGATAAATATATTTATCAGAGAATATAACCAAATACTATTTGGTAACTACGAACGAATAACGAATAAACATTATTCGTTATGACGAATAGATGATGTGAAGTGAAATTATTATTATGTCATGCATGATATGAAAATACTTTATATAAAATATCCATCGTAGTTTTACCTTTTTAAATCGTAAGTAAAAATATTAAACTTTTAAGTATCGTTATATATATAGTTAACGTAAAAGTAAATAATATATATATAAAATGAAACGAAAATGCATATGACGTGAGGGTGGCCGTAAAATAGAAAATAAAATAAGAATGTCAAATAGATTAAGTGTAGTCCTTGTCTTTTTTCCAATTTTACAACTTTTATACTAACGACGTTAGCGTCACACCGTTAGTCCTTTTTTTTATATATATTTACAATTTTAGTCCACTACATGTCAAATATTACAATCTAAACTTGTAACAATATTATATTATCAATTTTTATCCTTTCTTTCTGTTTCTACATTTTTAGTCCTTAGTTTTCACAGTTTTCACATTTAGTCCCTATACGTGTCGTCGCGTTACATTTTTAGTCCTATTTGCAAAAATGATTATAAAAATTTTATGAAAATTTCCATAGCTTATTTTATTAATTTCAAACTTATTTTAACAGCTTATTTTATGAAAAGCTTATTTTTATAGCTTATGGGCCTTAATTCGAACCAAACAAAAGCCCATTTAAAAATTTAGAGGCGAGGGCATGAAAATTATTTTGGGCTTGAACTTGGGCTTCCTTTATGATTCTAAAAATATATTTTATGGGCCCAGTGGGCTTTTAAATTGTTAAGTCTTATTGGGCCTTAGATTGAGCCCAATCGACAAAACAAAGTTTTTATTATAAAGTTTAGTTTTGAAAAATTGTTTTGTGTCGATTCACTTTGGTATTTTTAGAAGGTCGAGACTCGATTATTTTTACATATTATATTAACGAAAGTTATAGCTTGCTAGATGGTCTATTAGATGGTGTATAATTATAGTATGATCGTTAAGTAAAATTTTGAGATACACGTCCATGTAGTGAGCGACTTGGCCATATATTACTATAGAATTTTATGTTGAAATAAACTAAGTCTTTTTGGGCAGTTTTTATATATGATCGAACATGTTTAAAAATAAATTCGACGATGCATGTGACGTAAAATAAAAGTGAAAGATGTGTGCATGGTGACTCCTAGGCCTTCCAAGATGGAGGCTAGTCACGCTTGTGTTTCTATATAACAATATTTATACGTAAACTATATATAAAAATATATATGATCGAATAAAATAAACATGATGCATGACAATAAATTAACGTGTGAAATGGAATGGAACTAAGTAAAAATGACTTACAACACCATGGAGGTGGTAGAGAGTCAAGTGTGATAGTATGAAAAACAAGAATTTATCACGTTCGAAATATAACCCAAACGTTATATATATAAATCAAACCCGATATTCCCTTTCTTGCTTCCAAATAATATTGCAATCGACTCCTGGCTTGTAAGGATAGTTTAGAGGAAAATTTTATCTAGGTGAAAGAGTATAAGAATGAAGAGGAATGAAGACATGCATGTACGTTATATATTATTTCAATATAAATACATATGTAAGAAAATTTCAATGAAACCTTCTTGTACACTATTGCATGTCAGGAAGCTAATGTCTATTATGAATTTTATATTGATTTACAATTGAATGTGAGAGCATGATTCATGGGAATTGTCTTGATGATTCACACCCATGTCGACATCATATATATATAAGCATACGATTTACTAAATCACATACTACTTATATATAACTGATCATCGTCAACATTTGGACATAAAATCATCTTAGAAATATTATTAGGAACAATTAGAAACAAACGGGAATGAAAACGGTTAAGAAATGAATATTTTACGAATCGATTGAATTGATTTTTGTTCGATCACTTTGCCACTTAAAAATGTATCAAATGTCGTCCAATGAACTTGGGATTTGACACACTATTATTTGGCTAGGTGGTGAACGAGATGGTGCAAAAATATATAGGTGTCGTGTGTACGAATTGAAAATAAAAGAGGCATTTTGAAGCTTATTGAGTCGATTTTTATGAAATATTAATAAGGAAAATGGGTTTTATATTTGGGCCGGTTGGGCTTATGAAAGATTAAGGGTCCGGTTGATTTTGTAATTATTTTTATTAATTAAGATTAGTGAATTATTAAAATTTTGTTAATTGTGTCGAGAACTTGTTTTGTCGTTTGGTGAATTTTGCAATATCGTAATCGTGACCATTTTAATATACAAAGAAAATTTTAAATTTCCCCGTAAAAATGGTAATTACAATAATGACAAAGATTATTTATATAATTAACCGAAGTTAATTATACGAATTTTTGCGAGGTTTTACAAAAACCAAAAAAATAATAATAATAAAAAAATAAAAAAACATATTGCAACCCGAAAACCCGCCACCACAAATCGTGATCTAAAAACCCGTTTTATGTTTGCTTAAATGGTGATCACAATGGGAAAAGGTAATTTTTGGTTAATCAAAGGTATTTTTCCAATTTAGTTGGATAATAGATTTAGGGTTTGTATTTTTTTTAGGCAATTTGTTTTATGTTGTAATTGTTTTCCTTCGCATATTAAACTTAATATATCATTTGTATTTGATATAGATGTTGGCAATGTGGGTTATTTTGTGGTCAGTTTTAGAGAATGCCTATGATGTGTTTGATAAAATGTCAAGTAAAAAAGGAAAATTGATGTAATCATCAGTTAGCTAAAAGGTAATAACTTTCTCTTAAAAACAATTACATCGTTTTTTCCTAATAGATTATCAATCTATCATAGGTAAGGGACCTTATACCGAAACCGATACCGATTGTGATTCATGTCATCATATCAAACGCACCCTAAGTAATTGGTTATTAACATGAGGTGTTGTATATTATATTTTTTGATAGCGAGTTTGTGGTTACAAACTTACAACCAAGTCGTATGTTTTCTATTTCACATTATAATTTTCGTGGATATTTGAATAAAAAAAGGTAGGTATATCTGATTTTTTTTTTTTTTTTTTTTTTTTTTTTTTTAAATGTAACTAAGTTTGTTATCCTTATGTATTAAAACAATAACTTAGCTATGCACATATAAGAGCTTGCGTAGGTCAAAAAAAGGAAGCATACTTTATGGTTTTTTGAGCGAAGTTTGTTCAAGAAAAAATGTACTATCTCATGTACCTATATTTTTTCATGTACCCTATGGATCAAGTTGTGCCATTACGAGAGTCACATTTTCGCTTTTAACTGCAAGTACTTCATCTTTTTATGCTTTTTTGTTCCAAGTATTTAATGTTATTTTTTAAACGGCCTAAATGTAATGTGTTTATTATCTAATAACTTTTTTTGGAAACATTTTATATTTCTAGGCAATGAGATACCAGTTGAAGATTGTTTTGCTCTCACTTTGATTCGTAAAATTATTTTTATTTGTGAGAAAGGTTAGTGTGTTATTTTCCAAAAATCAAACTCCATCTCTTGCAGTAGCGAAATAGTCATCTCTGATATAGGACTTGGTGAATTTTAGTATGTTAGTTAAGGACTTGAGTTAGAGTATTTAAAATGTAAGATACACATCCTGTAAATTAAATGGGATCTCTTACTCCTTAAAAGGACCCTCTCACTTTCATATTTCAAATGGAATCTATTTAAAAGTCTGAATCATTCTAGATTATAAAGCTTTATGATTAAATCTGTTCTAGAGTTTAAAATTGTCAAATTTGTTTATACATGTTTAATATGCTATTTGAAAAAAGGAAGCATTTTTCATACAGGACTATATTATGTCAACTTATGACAATATTATAACTTGACTGTTCTTTTTTATTAATGCATAGAGAGAATAATGGTCAAATGTCTATTGCTTACTCTTGCTTATATACATTAGTAGAATTATCGACCTATAAGAGGAAATTTAGGCTCCATAGTCCATTCATTTACGTTTTCAAGCTGATCTTACTTTATCACAAGAACCTAGAAACATGTGAAGTTTGACATAGTTTAAAGAATAAAGAGTAAATTACAAGAATGGTCCCTGTGGTTTGACGAAAATTTCACCTACCGTCCCTCAAACTTAAAAGTTGCATGTATGGTCCCGGTCGCTGCCAAAAAATAACATGAATGGTCCCTCAGACTAACTGTCGTTAGTTTTTTCTGTTAGTCCATTTGCACCGTTAGTCCTTTAACGACCGTTTGCAACAAACATTTGCATCGTTAGTCATTATACGTTTTTGTTTGTTTTTATACGTTTTCGTCTGTTTTTATACGTTTTCGCTCATTTTCTTACGTTTTCATCCATTCTTCTTACGTGTTTGTCTGTTTTTCTTACGTTTTTTCCGTTTTCATACGTTGTCACCCAGTTTCTTACATTTTCATCCGTTTTTCTTACGTTTTTGTCCGTTTTTCCAATTTTCATACGTTTTTCCGGTTCTCATACGCTTTTGTCTGTTTCTATACGTTTTCGTCCGTTTTTATACGTTTTCGCCCATTTTCTTACGTTTTCATCCGTTTTTCTTACGTTTTTTTTTTTCTGTTTTTCTTACGTTTTTTTTCGTTGGCATACGGTTTTATAAGTTTTAGCATGTTTTCTTACACTTTCCTGCGTTTTTATATGCTTGTATCCGTTTTTATACGTTTTTTCAGTTTACATACGTTTTTATACGTTTTAGCCCGTTTTCTTACATTTTCATCCGTTTTTATACGTTTGTATCCGTTTTTGTCCATTTTTATACTTTTTTCTTACGTTTTTTCCGTTTACATACGTTTTTCTTATAATTTGGTATATAAATTTTTGTTTTCTTATAATTTTTTTTCTTGTAATTTTTTCCTAATAATTTGGTTGTCTTATAATTTTTTTTTCTTATAAAATTTAAAGATATATAGGAAAAAAATTATAAGAAAAATTAAAAAATATATATATAAGAAAACGAATTTTAAACATATTTAGGAAAAAAAACGTATGAAAACGGAAATAAAGTATGAAAACAGAAAAAAGTAAGAAAACGGACAAAAATGTAAGAAAAAACGGACACGTCTGAAAATGAAAAATTATAAGAAAAACGGACAAAAAGGTAAGAAAAACAGAGGAAAATGTAAGAAACTAGGCAAAAACGTAAGAAAAACGGACAAAAACGTATGAAAATGGAAAAAAAACCGTAAGAAAAACGTATAAAAATGGACGAAAACGGATACAAACATATAAAAACGGGTGATAATGTAAGAAAACGGGCCAAAACGGACAAAAACTTATGTAAACATAAAAAACATATGAAAATTGGAAAAACGTAAGAAAAACGGACAAAAACGTAAGAAAAACAGATGAAAATGTAAGAAACTTGGTGAAAACATATAAAAACAGATGAAAACGAAAGAAAACGGATAAAAACGTATGAAAACTGGAAAAACGAAAGAAAAATGGAAAAAACGTAAGAAAACAAACAAACACGTAAGAAAAACGGATGAAAACGTAAGAAAATGGGCAAAAACGTATAAAACCAGACGAAAACGTATAAAAATAGACAAAAACGTATGAAAGGACTAACGGTGCAAATGTTTGTTGCAAACGGTCGTTAAAGGACTAACGGTGCAAATGAAGTAACAGAAAAAACTAACGACAGTTAGTCTGAGGGACCATTCATGTTATTCTATGGCAGCAACCGGGACCATACATGCAACTTTTAAGTTTGAGGGACGGTAGGTGAAATTTTAGTCAAACCACAGGGACCATTCTTGTAATTTATATGCTTCAGAAATGCTTGAAATTTGCAAGCTTTATGAATTTAGATGAGATTGGGTGGATCAGTCATTGGTCAAAAATGGGTTTTGATGATGAATTTTAGGTAAATCGTGAGATTAATAAGACTTAAGAAGATCAAAACAACATATTATCATTAGAACAATAGTTAAGGGTCAAACTTAATACTTGCATACCAACGGCAACAAAGGTTAATCCAGTCTATACTGAGGTAAAAGTTGTCTTTATTTATACTTTCACATAGTTTATATATTGAGCTTATGCACATGTGTTTACGCATATTTCTTTAAGCGAAGAGGAGAAATTAGTGCTATAAAGATTTCAAAGAAAGAAAAAGTACTATTCCAATCTTTAAGGATTAGGTTTTTGAAAGGGTACATATGTTAGAGAAAGTGTAATTCATATCATGTTAATGAGGATTTGGTGCTGCAGTTGGCATTTTGAGCGTGTTGAATGGTAATGGAAATAGAGGTATAACTTATTCTTATCACCTATCTTTGGATGTTGTGTATTTTCATTCATATTCTTCGATATTTTAACAAAGCAATACTCAATACTAATGTTATGTGTAGATATCCTTTTGTTTTATTTACGTTTACAACATGGGGAACCAAGTCAACGGTAAGGATGAGTTGCTGACAAACTCGATCTAATAAGAAAGAAATATTAAAACCGCAACAAAGGAGGCACTTGAATGGCTAGACAACAATCAGTCAATTGAGAAGAGCATGACAATGCTATTTGTAACCATATTGTCACAAATGTTTATCAGAGGTCTGGTGGGGCCCTAGGTGGTGCTGAATCGGTCGAATCTGACAATGATCATGATAGAGCTGTTGCACGGTAATATAGAGAGGTAAAAAGATAGGGTTGTTGGTATAATTTTAGGAATTTGATTGCATTAAGTTGAGGAGGGAAATGACATGATGTGATATCCCTTTCTTATGTGTTCTCTCACTTTGTTTAATTTTTCTTTGGTTAGTGTGAAAGATATAGTCTATTTATTATTTAACCAATGTTTAAACAACATACCTACATGTGGATTGTGTTTCTGCCTCTAGACTTGAATCGTTAACAGCAAAAGACCGTTCAAGTCTAATGCAAACTTTTTGGTACTGGGATATTTGTTGTTGTGGTTTGTGATTACCCTATATATACATTAGCAAGTATCCATCCTCAGTATTCAAAATGAATCATTCAAATTAGCAAACTTCACAACGTATGTGGATTTCTATAAAATTGGGCATGAAATGAACTATTTGCTTTTAGGTTGTGCAAATGTTGTGGTATCTGCAAATATGTTTCACCAACTTGATTATTGTTATTATTAAATGACAAACCCGTCTGCAGATACAAAAATTAATTTTATATTTTATAAATTAAAATTCATGTTTCAGCCCCGTGCGTGCACGGGGATTAAAACTAGTTACTATATTATACATTTACCATTTCAAACGACGATATTTAATAAAACTCCAAAACGACATCGTTGAGTCCTGCTTCCCGTGTGTTCAACCTTGGATGAAAACGACGTTGTTTTGCTTCTCTTTTTTTTCCTTCTAGATAGTGCTATCTACCACACACACACACGAAATCTTATCCTCTCTCGCACATAACCATTTACCACGAAACACATGTAGAATGATAATGATAATGATAATGATTGATTTTATTGATTGTCAAACTCAATTACATCATACATCAATATTACTCTCCAAAATATTCGAGACTCGGGCTTAGGCTTGAGCCCGTTATATATTACAAACTAACGACACAGTCAAGGTAGCGTGTCCAAAATATTTATTTGATTAAAAAAAAAAAAAACAACCCTACACACATCACCTGACATCCTCATAATATAAAATCAAGTTACTAACCTAAGAAATACTATCATTTAAGAAATGTATTAGGCAAGAATATGTTTGGCCCAAGCCCGTTTGTGGGTTAGGTCATTAGGGTTTGTAATCTATAAATATCGATCAATAATAAAGTTACACCTACGGGTTTACAATGTTCTAACATGGTATCGGAGCGGGTCTGATCCTCAGACCTGGCTAAGTTGAGCCGCTGCCATCCCAGTCAAATATCCCTATCTTTATTCACCAAAACACATATCCATCTATCTACTATCTTTTCTGCCGTCATTTTTTTTAATCATACATCCACATCTCACGTTCATAACCAATCACATATCCAACTATTTCATTATAGTATTATACGTCTATTAGATGGATAGCAAATGACAAACATGGATCTTCTTTGATAAACTTAGAGGCAGCGGAAGAAACAAATCATTAAATAGTTATCATTTTTTTATCGTTTGTTTGTTAATTAGTCGATTGTTCGTACGACTTTGTTACCAGTCGACTTAGTTGACCATTGGTACCAGTCCCTAAAGTCGATCGTTGGTACGGTTGTATTACCAGTCGACTTAGCCGACCATTGGTAACAGTCGACTAAAGTCGATTGTTGGTATGGTTTTGTTACGAGTCGACTATAAGTTATGTTAATTTTTTTTTTTTTTTTTTTTTTTTTTTTTTTTTTTTAGAGTTTACTACTCCAGTCCGAACTTTAGCGATTTCACCGCTCGGACTGCGGGGGAGTATTAGGCAAGAATATGTTTGGCCCAAGCCCGCTTGTGGGTTAGGTCATTAGGGTTTGTAATCTATAAATATCGATCAATAATAAAGTTACACCTACGGGTTTACAATGTTTTAACATATTATTCGAATATATCAAAATCTGAATAAGAATATACATATCATCCTTTACCCATCCAAATTACATTTAGATTATTGAATAACCCGTTTAAGGTTTTGAAATCCGAATAACCCGACCTGATTAAGCTTATTCAAATTCAAATCGGATCAGATCATATTCGTATAAAGATGACACCCCTCGTTTACGTGCTTATCCTTGTTGGATGTCAAAGGACAATCGTATTAGTTTCATATTAGGCATACTTATTTTTCTTATCTTATAAACCAATAATGAGTTGCGACTACGTTTCGGGTAATTTTTCTTTTAACATACAACCGGTATGACCCGACAGTCCAATCGGTGATGTACACCTTTGACTAGGGATGAGCAAAACTGAATTAAACCCGAACCGAACCGAGAAACCCGACAAAACCGAGCCGACCGAAACTGAACCGACAAAACTCGGTTTAGGTTTTTACCGAGTTTCGGTTTCGGGTCGGGTCGGGTTGGTTTGGTCCGGTTCAAGCAAGAAAAACTGAACCGAACCGAACCGAGAAAAACCGAGTAATTTCGGTAGTTTTTCTCGAGTTTCAAGTTTCGATTTTGTCGGGTCAGGTTAGTTTTGACCCGATGCTCACCCCTTACCTTTCACAGACGCAAATAGAAAAGTGAGAAAAGTGTGAGAGAGAGTATTGCTTACGGGTCAAGTAGTCGATAGAGTGAAAGGTTATCTATACTATCTATAATAGAAAAATGGTCAAAAGTGAAATGTTGAGTTTTCAACAATGGTCAAATGAGAGAGAAAGTGAAATGTAATTACTCTTATTAAAACACCCAAATACTTAAAAGTACAATTATTTATTCACACTGTACAACCAAATTAAAGCATATCTACCAAATTAAATACAATCAATTCAAACACAAATCAGGTTGACCCGAGACACTTCAAACCCGGCGGGTTGACCCAGTTTAATTTGACCCGTTTTTGACCCAACCTAGCAAGTTGACCCAATTTAAATACAACCAATTCAAACACAAATTGGGTTGACCCAGGACGCTTCAAACCCAGCAAGTTGACCCAGTTTAATTTAACCCGTTTTCGACCTAACCTAGCAAGTTGACCCGGTTTAAATCGACCCATTTTTTGACCGGAACGGTTCAATCAGTTGAACCACCCGGGTTGAACCGGGTTTCAAAACATTATCCATTACTTAAAAGTACAATGATTTATTCATATTGTACAACCAATTAAAAACATATCTATCAAATTAAATACAACCAATTAAAACACAAACCGGGTTGACCCGGGATGCTTCAAACCCGTTTTTCAACCGAAACGGTTCAACCAGTTGAACCACCCGGGTCGAACCGGGTTTCAAAACATTATGTTTAATTCCCAAATCTTCAAACTTTTATTATTTTTCGTTTATAACCTATAAATTTTTTTTTATCAATAAACTATCTGTCACTATAAAATTTCGTTGCTATGCACGGGTACTATTCTAGTTATTATTTAAGTGTTTTTAAATAACAAAGTAACACAAAGAGTTGGAAATGGATACTTCAATAAGATATGGCGGAGAATCAACTGCTCTCAGGAACATCGGTGACTGCAATCCCCCTCCTCCGACGGTCAAGTACGCCGGAAATGTGGGCGCCGTAAGAATAAACGCGAAGCAGAAGCTTCAAATTAGGGATTCCAACATTCTTCTTCAGGTCTCACTCAACTTCTTTTTATTTCTTAATAATAATTATTTTGTTTTTCAATTATTACATAGTTAACATCATTATTAGAAATTTTTATAGAGTATGGGTGTTAATAAAATGTTTAAAATTTATGTTGAAAGTAACCAATAAACACGACTCTCTGAGTTGCTGGGATATATACTTATTTCATTGGCACGAATTTATGTACATTTTATTATTTTTTAAAAGTCAACTCGCACACCCACCTTCTATGGGTATGTTTCGCGAAATGGGTTGAAGGTGGGGCTAGGGTTGGGGCTTATGTTATAAGCCGAAAGCTGGAGTTTATACTTTTATAAAGTTGTTTGATAAATTAGTTGGAGCTCTGAAGCTTATTAATGTAAAATCACATAAAAATACATCAAATTAAATGCAGCTTTTGCTTGATAATACATTATATTGTGAAGGGTATTTAAGTAATTTGACTAGCTATAAGCTCTCGTTTCAATGGGCTTGGGTTTATGGAGGCTTATGGCTTATAAAGGCCTCTATAAGCCCGTTTGACAAACAAAGTTTATTTTATAAGCTGACTTATTCTAAAAGTTTAAGCCCCCATAAGCTGTTATAAGCCATCTACCAAACACAGCATACAATCTCACACAAACACAACAATCTCACAGTTGGGACTTGATCCCGTAAAAAGAGTGTATGCTTCCGATGATGTTTGTGTTTCCATATGCACATTTTATCTTTCTATAGTTATGGCTAAAACACTTGTGTTAGTAAACTCACTCAGTTAACTTGTAATCTCCCTGAAAACTACATAAATAAAGTGGTCTTTCATATGTGGTTTTAGCTTAAACTTGCGAATTCTCATAAGTTTTCAATTGCTAATATTGCAGCTTAATGGAGAGCTCGATACAGGGACTGGAGCTCCAACCTTTCTTTGTGCACTTGTTAGGCAATTCTATCCTAGCGTATGTATTTCTCTGCATAACTTGACTTGCTTGAGTAGCTGTGACAGCATTTACCATTCGCTTAGAATTGGGTCAATTATTCATATTTTGTTATATTGCTATCGGGTCAAATAGCGAAATAGGTAAAATAAAGAACCTAGCTAAAAAGCAACAGGTTCTCGAATGAGCTGAACAAGTCAATAGACGCCAAAAGTGGTTCTAAATTATTCTATTCTTAATAGAAGATTTATATTAAAAGAATAACCATAGTTGTTAAGACTCGTAAGAGTCACAAGTCAACTCTTACGAGTCTAGTCAAAACACACCCTAAATGAGGTGATTCGCAACCTGACTCGTGACTTCGTGAGTATACCTGACTCGCACCTAACTCGCGAGTCATTGACTGAGTCAGACCGAGTCAAGTCGACTTGTGAATCAGGCGAGTCAGAAAATGATGAAGTAGGGGATTAATCTAGCTCATATTCATCATCTTCATTGACATTCTGTTCTCATCACTGGTGTTTCCATCTTCTTTTAAGTAAATATGTTTACATGTCGCAATTTACTAAAAAATTACCTGTTTTGACCCGTTAGCTAACCTGATTGTCCCTCCAAACTTTTACTACCTTTACCGAAGATGTTTACATGTCCTAATTTACATGATGATAACACATTTACTAAATGGTGAGAAATTGGGTTCGGGGATAGTGAGGGGTTAAATGGGGTATTATCAGCTAGAAGATTGGGAAAACATTATTTATACTAAATACTTTCCTAAACTTAAAGCATCGATAACTTTCATCAATTCTTATGCTCTCTTATTGCTACTTGTGCATCATAACCAGCCAACACCACATGGAGCTCTTGAGTTGGTGTGGAACATTCTAGATTTTCAGAAAGATCAAGATGTAAGGCTCAAAGTTGGCTATGAACTCGTTGACAAGGTATATCTTTACTGAAGCAAAGTTACTAGTTAGAAGACAAGTTCGTATCTTTGCTATCATAATCTAAGTAAACAAACTTAGTATATTATTATTCATGCTTCGTTTTCTATTCAAGTTGGCTATGAACTCGTTGACATCGGTGCTTCCCCGACGGTTAAGTACGCCAGAAATGTGGGCGCCGTCAGAATAAATGCGAAGCAAAAGCTTCAATTTAGGGATTCCAACATTCTTCTTCAGGTCTCAACTTCTTTTACACTTTGTTCTCGAGTTTCTTTTAAAAGAAAAGAAAGAAAAAGAAAAGAAAGGAAATGATTAAGAAAGAAAGTTGCAAAGTTTATTTACGTTCTCGAGTTTCATCCAAAGCAAAAGAAAGCAATTGAAACATAATTATTTTTAATATTATATATTTGAAAAAGAGCTACAAATTTACTTATTTAACCCTTCAAGCTCGTACATGATGCATATGATTTACGTAGTAATATTCTTTTTTTGAACGAAGTATGATTTGATGCTAACATAATTTGGTTGCCATTTATTGGCCCAAGACCAACATCATATTAAAGTAGGGTTCAAAGAAACAGAGCAATGCATCCTGGCCGGTATTCTATCGGAACAGTAAAAAACAACAACAATAATTTTCTATTTCAAAGCATTTAAAAAGGAAAAAGTTTAAGATGACAACAGAGATCAATGAGACATGAGAAGGAAAAACGAAGCTTAAGATGACAAGAAGACAAGTAGCGTTCTGAAAAGAAAGAAAGAAGAAGAATACACCTATGTGAAAAATAAGGGCAAGATCGTCTTTGTGCAGAAAAATAAGAACATTCAGTCACTTTCCCCTCAAATCCGCCTAAATATGGGCAGAAAGTTTTACTCCAAAATTTCCATCCACTTTCCCTTCTAAATCATTTCTTTTCCTTACTAAAGTAACTCAAGAACACAAAAAGTAGTCATTTTCCTCTCATTTACTTTCTTTTCCTTTCAAATATAAACTCGAGAACGCAGCGTTAGTTTCATAATTATTATTTTGTAAAGTTGACATCATTATTGCAAATTGTTATAGAGTGTGGGTGTTAATGAAATTTTCAAAATTAATGTAAATTCTTGCTACTTTTAATCCTTAATGTTGAAAGTAACCAATAAACAGGACTCTCTAATTTGCTTGAATATATACATTTTATCTTTTTAAAAGTCAACTCGCACACCCACCTTCTATGGGTATGTTTCGCGAAATGGGCTGGGGTTGGGGCTTATATTATAAGCCGAAAGCTGGAGCTTATATTATTATAAAGTTGTTTGACGAATTAGTTGGAGCTCTGAAGCTTATTAATGTAAAATCGCATAAAAATATATCAAATTAAATGCAGATGTATTTCCAGCTTTTGCTTGATAATCCATTATATTTTGAAAGATATTTAAGTAATTTGACTAGCTATAAGCCCTCATAAGCCCCTTTTAATGGGCTTGGGCTTATGGCTTATAAAGTTTAAGCCCCTGTAATCTCTTATAAGCCCTCTCCCAAACACAGCATACAATCTCACACAAACACAACAATCTCACAGTTGGGACTTGATTCCGTAAAAATAGTGTATGCTTCCGATGATGTTTGTGTTCTGTATACACATTTTATCTTTCTCTAGTTATGGCTAAAACGCCACTTGTGTTAGTAAACTCTCGCTCAGTTAACTTGTAATCTTCCTGAAAACTACAGAAATAAAGTGGTCTTTCATATGTGGTTGTAGCTTAAACTTCCGAATTCTTATAAACTTTTCAATTGCTAATATTGCAGCTTAATGGAGAGCTCGATACAGGGACTGGAGCTCCTACTTTTCTTTGTGCACTTGTTAGGCAATTCTATCCTAATGTATGTTACTATTTCTCTGCTAAATTAGACTTATTTGAGTAGAACTGAACATTCACCCATTACTATCTGTACCAAATATGTCTACGCGTGCTAATTTACGTGATGTTAACACATTTACTTACTCAATACAGCTGTCATCTAGTCTTGGAGCTGGATTACACTATGATCAAAATGAAAAACTCCGTTGTACCCTATGTGGCAAAAAGGCATATCCAGTCGCATTCAATCGGTTTGTGAACTTTGTTCTGAAAGAGCGTTGTGATATTGACCAAGAGTTGAATCTGGTGAGTCTCGATATTATTTTTTTTTAGTATTTTGGTTTTAGACTACATATAAGCAATGGTGGAAAATTGGGTTCAGGGATAGTGAGGGGTTAAAATGGGTATTGTCAGCTACAAGATTTTGGGAAAAGATTATTTATACTAAATACTTTCCTAAACTTGAAGCATCGATAACTTTCATCAATTCTTATGCTCTCTTTATGCTACTTGTGCATCATAACCAGCCAACACCACATGGAGCTCTTGAGTTGGTGTGGAACATTCTGGATTTTCAGAAAGAACAAGACGTAAGGCTCAAAGTTGGCTATGAACTCGTTGACAAGGTATATTTTTACTAAAGCATAGAAGACAAGTTTGTATCTTTGCTATCATAATCTAAGTAAACAAGCATAGTACATTATTATTCATGCTTTGTTTTCTATTCAAGTTATTTGCTTATCCAATATCTCTTTTCACATTTAACCACAATATTAAGAGGCTACTAAACCCAATATCCTAACCGAGTTAATGTGCAGCATAAGAACTAAAGTTACCAATTCCAACCCAATGACTTATAAAAATCGTTGATCTGGTTTTGTTCTATCTATGACGAGTCAAGCAGATAACATTGAAAAAAGTTTAAAAAGTGTATTGACTCCAACGGAACCTGTCCTGTCTTGAGTCTTGCCCTGTTATCCAAACCAACTACTACCCATTTCACCGCATCTAATAGGAACCGTGATATAATTGAGATGGTTGGTGCCTAAGGTAGTCATACTAACAAAAATTGGATGATCATCTAACTATCTAAGTTATGGCTAGTTTAGTAATATTGCATTTATCTTAAAAATCAGTTTTCTTGCAGCAACTTTACACCCGTAGTTATATTGTCACTAGTGGTGTCGTTTTAACAAGAACACGAATAAGTTCAATCAGGTCAGGTTATTCGTGTTTCCAAACCAGTGTCATGCTGTAATACTTCACTAGTGCGCTATGTTAGTAGATATATTAGTTAGAGCTAGGGCAGACCATCTATTCCTGCTTGACTTACTCAAGATACGAAATGAGCAACCGCTTATCGTGACATCATATCACTATTCGGGAAGGTGACTTGTCTGAAATCCAGAATTCCTGTCAAACTTTTTATGGGATGATTGAGTTGGAAACATAGAGAAATTTATTTGTCACATGGCTTATATTACTGTACACTGTTAAATCAAGAAATACCTTGTATTATATTTGTCTTTTTGGTTATGTTATCTCATATTCATCCCTACTTTATCTGTATCCCCATTTCATCTTGTCAAGTTCATATCACTTCGTCCTCTAATTCATTTGGAAATCTTTTTTAAATTTGTGTTCTGATTTTCAATCTTTTTGTGCAGATTCCATATGTACAATTAAGGGAAAATAATTGGACATTCAATGCTGATATTAGTGGAAGATGGGATGTGAGATACAATCTATGAGATCATCAACTTATCATGTTGTTTTTTAATTGGTCAGAGTCCAATTTAAATGAAAAACCAAGAATGAAAAGAAAAAAGATTAAGATGTGTAGGTTCATAGAAGCAGTAACTGTAACTATTGAATTCAGGTATTTAGTATATGCTTCTGTTTATTCAAATTTACTATGGTTAGTCATTTGTTGCAATTTTTTCCTTCAATGTTCTGTTATTGGGTTTAATGATTGTGATCTAGTGAATGGGTTACCCCGATGTCTATTGACCTATTGAAATTGATTGGGTTTGAAATGTTATTTTATCGGAGTTAGAGGTGGCAAAACAGATGGTTTAATTGGTTAATGGGTCAACATAGGTTGGGCTGCTTATCCAGTCAAGCTTCTTATGTTCCCATTATTTTAAAGTTATTGAAGGTATGTCATGGGGTTAGTTGCATAAAAATCCTGGACAGTTATTTGTTTGTCTTGACAATTGAGTTAGAAAATAGACTAGTGTTTGTGCAGTCTACACTTGTGACGACAGTAAAATGCATAGGTGGTTCGGCTAGGTAGTGAAGATGAGGGCAGTGTTAGTTCCAGTGTTTTGGGTGGAGGTCCGGTGGCGGTGGTGGTGAGTAGGGTTTTTCTTATGTGTGTGTAAGAGGGAATAACAAGTGTATTAACGGCGTTTTCTTGTGTGAATAGTGTATACTAGTGCGGGTGCTGTTTAGATCATGTTATCTTTTGTAGTTAATATTACCGGGGTTTGGATGCATTAAAACAAGAGTAAAATGGTCCTATTTGAAAAGTTGAATGGAGGGACGATTTTACCTTTTGATGGTTCTATGCTATAGTTTTCGAGATGGATGGCTTCTCAGGCAAAAACATAAAAACCACATGATCATCTTTTACAGTTTACTCTTATTATAATATTAACCATTTTGGTAGTAAAGTATAATGAAAAAAAATGTGTTGTTAAAAGAAAAAATCTTCATAACTTGAGTATCTTGCTAATAAATTAAATAAATTACTGCCCATTTCTAATAGTTAATTATATTATTGTAAACACTAGTACGTCGTATAGAGAATGCAATTAGTGGGTTTTACTAAAACTTTGTACATTTAAAAAAATTGTAACACTTCAATTTTTACAATAATGGCTTTAAATATATTTTAAAGCTTTCAAGTCAACTCATGTTACTACCTCCGTCCCAAAATATAAGTCCAGTTGGACTTTTTGAATCGAATTTTGACCGTAAATATTTTTGTTTGCATTATATATCACTTGATGAAAATTATACCAAATGAAAATACATATAAATTACTATCCATTTATATATTTTGTATCAAGTATTATATAATACAAATAAAAATATTTAAGGTCAAAGTTTGATTTAGAAAGTCAAACTGGACTTATATTTTGGGACGAAGGGAGTATATTTTAAGGTTCCATTAGTCAAAGGACCTTTCATGAAAAGAAGTTATTAAAACAATAAGGGCTATCCTTGTAGTAACACATGTATAATAAGATTAGTTAACATCATAAATTCATTTTTTCCCTATCTACCTCACGTCACATAACTCATGTATTAAGGCTTGGAAAGCTAATACACGAAATTGCATAGTATATAAAACGGAGGGACTGAAAGTGAAATTAAAGTTGACTTAAAGTCAACCAAATTGCCTTTACCCTTTTCTCCTCAACTTCATTTCATCTCATTTCATTCTCATTGCATTCATTCCATCCATCCGTAAACTGTAAGTTAATTCCAGTTACCAATTACTTGTTTAGTAGTTTTAACTTAATACACGAAATTGCATAGTATATAAAACTGAGGGACTGGAATATACTATAGTGTCCAAATTGTAATTTGTTATATCTTCTTTTGTAATTAACATATACTTTCATATTACTTAATAAACCCAAAACTTTATGGGATTCCAAATTTTCGATAGATTTAAGGAATATACTATAGTGTCCAAATATTTTCATAGCATGAACAATAATAGAAAATAATTTAATAAAGATTGAATTGCAAAATCACATATTATGAAATGCAATCTTACAAGTTTCTTTCTACAAACCCACTTGCCTTTATTCTTTTTTAACTTTGAGCTTCCATCCATTCACAAAAGCTTTATCCATGGGCCAAATGACCAGGTTTAAATAACCAAATAACATATAATAGGTCTAAATGTTAAAATCACTATGTTCGGGAAATTAAATAATCTTCTATTAAGATAATACGTATATGACAAAACTCAAATGATTGACATGTAACTTCTTAATACTCGAATTTGCATAGTATATAAAATGGAGGGACTGAAAGTGAAAATAAAGTTGACTTAAAGTCAACCAACTTGCCTTTACTCTTTTCTCCTCAGCTTCATTTCATCTCCTTTCATTCTCATTTCATTCATTCCATCCATCCGTAGTTTTAAATGTAAGTTAATTCCAGTTACCAATTACTTGTTCAGTAGTTTTAAATTATTATTTTTGTTTCGCTGTAATCTTTAGGGTCATTTGGCTGACGTAATCCTTGTATATTTCCAATTTATAGTATATCAGACCTTTGAGTCTGACTCGATTAATAGTATTAGGATTTCCAATGCTTATTTTCGAGCTTCATTATAGCTTGATAATATTGAAGTTTGTTAATTTTGGTTGATTGAAACCGACAATTTAAAGATGTTCTGATGATAGATGCAGTTAATTAAGGGGGTGTTTGTCTTGGCCTATTTGCTGGGTTTTGGTTATTCAATCAATAGATCTTCATATTTGTAATTTCCAGTATTATTTATTTGATCTTTAAAATTGAGCTTATAAAAACTTCAATAAGCTCATCTAATAAGTTAAACCAAACACCCCTTAAACTATTTGGGATACAGTTGACATGATTGACTGATTTGAGCCTGTGAGAGATGTTTTTTTATAAGGTTATGTAGCATAAGATACATGGCATTGAATAATTAGATTTTGTTAAGGAAAGTAAATACTAATCAGAAAATGCCACTGTAGGAGAAATAATGTTTTGGTTTAAATGACATGAAGTGTGGAAAACTTTCAATAGTTGTGTGGATCAGTGACTTGAAGGAACTTTTACTTTACGCTTTTGGTTTCTTGATGCTTGTGCATGTATTCTATGAAAGCTTTATGCCACTGTAGGAGAAACGTGGTAAGCTTGGTGTCACTTATAATTAACATTCATAGTGCTCAATTTAATCTACATTCATATTCTTAGGAAACATGGAAGACTGAACGCCTCTCTTAAGCTAAATACAATGGTAATATTATGCCTCTCTGTTTATGTGTATTCATATTCTTAGGCCTTAGTCTATACAACATACATATAGCTTTAGATTAATATTGTGTATATCTTTGTAAATTCAACATTCTAAGCTTTCATATATAAAGGGAACGTTTGTGTATATATTGTTTATGTATATATTAGTAGCTAAGTTATGTCTTAGCACTTTTGGTGGTCCGCTGAATGTTTGTGTATTGTTTTGATGAGTAATATATAGTTCACCCTTTCACCCAATAAAGGGAACGTTTGAGGATATATTGTCTTGTGTGTTATGTTATTCTGGGCGACATCGTTGTTTATCTCGTGTTCACTAAATTGTTGCTTGTGCTTGATACAAATTTATGATCTAGCGTTCCGCGATCGAGCGTCAGGTTTGTTGTCATAATTTTCCAACAATAATAACATAGTATGATCATATTTAACCAGACCATGTTGTATCTAAAGACATATTTTGTTAAGAGGTTTAAGAATCCGAGACCATGGTGTTTATTTGCTTCTGATTTTTTGCATTTTGGCCTTTACATCAAACATGATCTAATTGTAGCACGCTACGCATATATATTGAACCTAGTTGCACATTTAGTGATTGATAAACTTTGTCAAATGAATGAGTTTCATTCATTTTAATAAGTAGTTTCATATAATTATACGAGAAAATTGATTGTTTAATGCGTAAAAGGTAATTTCGAGGAAGTTTACAGGAGACAGAAGATAGTGGTCTTTGTTTTGAAAGTGTGACTTATGAATATAAAGTTGACTTGAGGTCAACCTACTCGCATTATTTAACTTCTGATCGACATGAGTATAGTAGAATTATCATTTCATTTTTGATACCCATTCATATCCTGTGCTTGATTCTTAACCAATAAGAAAAGGTTCAAAAGAATTTAGTACCGACTTTTGTCTGCAAGAGTTACAACTGTGATGCCCAAAAATCTTTTAATGACAGAAAGTTCAATAAGTAAAAGTTAGAAAACACTGTTTAAACCAGGTTGGTACATTTTCCAGCATTTATTTCAGTTAAATCTGTATCTTAAACAATACAATGTATTCACAAGTCACTGAAAGGCGCATAGCTAACTTTTTATTAGAACCCTGCTAAATGTTTGTTCTGCACATAAATAGCATTTCATCTGTTAGTTAGTCGTATGTATGAATGTGTGATCAAGTTTGTCATAGTGAAATTAGGTGAAGTTTTGCGTGATAAGTACTCTACAGAATCATACATTAATTTTTAGGAGGCTATATAGATTATAAATACACTTTGGGTGACTTTTGGGACATATTAAACTTCATTTCAGCGGTAAGTCAGTAGCAATACCAAATATTCCTTAAATTTTAACTGATCCTTTGTTAGATGTACTTTGACTTTTGTGGTCAAAGTTGTTATGTCAAAGCTCATATTGTTGATATATAGCGAAAGGGGTAGTGTTTTATTAGATTTTGTTAAAATTATATCTGCTGCTCTACAAAGTTCTGAATAATCACAAAAGTGTCAACTAATAAACAAATTGTGTTATCGCATCTGGACCTAAACCAAAATTTAAATAAACAGAAAAATCTTGAAAGATATGAGTTTGGTTTAATGTTAACAGTGTGAATGTCGGCTAAACTCTGAGTTTGGTTTTTGGTTTTTAGTAAAGATATTTCCTAAACAAAGTTTAAACAATTCTCAGTTTGGTTTTTGGTAGACATAATCAGTCTTTTAGTCAAGACTCCTCAATAAGACTGATCCAGTCCTAGCCTAGACATGGTTTTTATGCATTGATATAATCTTTTAAAAAAATGATTTAAAGATTTTTTTTTAGAAAGGCAATAACAATTATAGAACCCCACAAATAAGCCAAAATTACAATACATGGCATCCCTCCTCACTTAAACAAGCTAACAATTATAGAACCCCACAAATAAGCCAAAATTACAATACATGGCTATTGTTGTAATGATTTAAAGGTTTTTATAAGATATATTTTCATACATAATCTAAGTTGTTGAATTACTGCTCTACTTTTAAAGGTTTTCTTAATGTATGCACATTCTGGTTTTGTATGTAGAATCTTGAAAACTTCAATATGTTAAAACATGTTAAACAAAGCGGGTTTTAGAAAAGGACCACTCAAAATCGGGTTGCTCACTATGCCTGACATAGTTGTATCAGTGCACCACTATAAAAGCCGCTCGACTCAACCCAACACAGTAGTCAGCCAACTTGTTTGACCTGTTGTATAAAGTGACCCATTTTGATTCTAATCTGTTTTGAGATGTTACCAAATCCTAAATCATTAATCCTATATTTTTTGGTTTTCTTTCTCATTATTTAGGAGCTTGTAGAAGAAGAAAGACCGGAGAAGCTAGCTTTCAATGATATTTTGTGAACATACTTAGAAATTTCTTTGAAAGTGTTATTTGAGTATCAGAGGTTTAATTAGTGTAGTATGAAATTGCTACAGATTTGAGTATCTAAAGTTCATGAAGCATGATGTTGCTATGAAATTGTATGTGCAGAATTATGCTGCAAAATTTGTTTTAAAATGTAAAATTATCAAAATAGTGACAAGTAAAGGCGTGTAAAAGATTGCATTGTGTTCATGACTAAAGCAGCACTAGCTAAACACACATATATTGAACCTAGTTGCACATTTATTGATCGATAAAATTTGTCAAATGAATGAAAGTTTCATTCATTTTAATAGGTAGTTTCATATAACTATATGAGAAAATTGATTGTTTAATATGTAAAAGGTAATTTGGAGGAAGTTTACAGGAGACAAAAGATAGTGGTGTTTGTTTTGAAAGATATCATGTACGTAATTTCTAGAGCCTTCATATAAAGTTGACTTGAGGTCCACCTACTTGCATTATTTAACTTCTGATCGACCTGAGTATAGTAGAATTATCATTTCATTTTCGATAGCCATTCATATCCTGTGCTTGATTCTTAACCGATCCTAAAAATTGTAAGTCCTCTCCTCAACTTTGTTTTTATTTATGAATTTGTTTATTTATAGCTTGGACCTAATACGATTGTTTAAAAGTAAGTTGCATTATTTTAATGTGCTCCATTGTTTATTGTAGTTCTGAAAACCGTAAGTCATCAACCTTTTTTGTACTTTTTATTTGTTTATTCCCTTACTCTAACTTAGGTGCTTTTTATAAATCATATTTCTAAATGATTTCAGTTTTAATCCGGATCCTTTTTGATTTGATGAGGTTCGTTATTAGATTAATGGTTCGTTATTAAATTTCATAAGCTTAAATTGATCGGTAGTTGTTAAATACTCAAATATAACTACAGATAGAATTATATAGACTTGGAGACTTTTGTCAAGTCAAGTTAATTATGATATTGATCCAGTTCGTTAATCAATAATCATCTGTTTTAAATTCTCAAACAACCTAGTTGATCTTTATCACTTAATTTATTATACTTTATAAAGTTTTCAAACAACCTAGGTTTTTTTTTTTTTTTTTTTTTTTTTTTTTTTTTTTTTTTTTTTTTAACTAATAAAAATTGTAAGTTTACTCTTTTTAGTTTGTTACACATCAAGTTAACTTTAGAAATAAAAATAAGTTATTAGATTTATGTTGAGAATAGTAAGAACTAAAAAGTAATAAAAATGAGTTTGATTTGTTTTCCCCATTGAAATAAATATGAAATAAAAAAAGGAATAATCAAAGACTTTTAATATTTGAATTTTAAAAAAAGGAATACATTGCTTTGATTGAACTGAATAGAGATAATGAGATGGTGTGATGTCATATGACATGTAACTTAATACACGAAATTGCATAGTATATAAAACCGAGGGACTGTAAGTGAAATTAAAGTTGACTTAGAGTCAACTAAGTTGCCTTTACTCTTTTCTCCTCAACTTCATTTCATCTCTTTTCATTTTCATTACATTCATTCACAACAAACAGTAAGTTAATTTCAGTCACCAATTAATTATATATATAGTTGTAGTTTTAAATAATCCTTGTATATTTCAAATTTATAGTATGATGAGACTTTTGAGTCTGACTCGATTAATTGTATGTGTGTATATGTGATATTATTGAAGTTTGAAGTTTGAAGATGTTCTGATGATAGATGCAGTTAATTAAGGGGGTGTTTGTGGGTTATATGAGCTTATAAAAAGTTCAATAAGCTCATATAATAAGTTAAACCAAACACCCCTTAAACTAGTTGGGATACAATTCATTGACATGATTGACTGATTTGAGCCTGTGAGAGATGTTTTTTTATAAGGTTATGTAGCATAAGATCCATGGCGTTGAATGGAATGAATAATTAGATTTTGGTAAAGAAAGTAAATGCTAATCGGAAAATGCCCCTGTAGGAGAAATAGTGTTTTCGTGTAAATGACATGAAGTGTGGAAAACGTTCAAAAGTTGTAGTATTGTGTGGATCAGTGACTTGAAGAAACTTTACGTTAACCCTTTGGTTTCTTGATGCTTGTGCATGTATTCTATGAAAGCTTTAACAGGTACTAAAACATGTCACTTATAATTAACATTAATAGTGGTAAATTTAATCTGCATTCATATTCTTAGGAAACATAGAAGACATAACGTTTCTCTTAAGCTAAATTAACATTAATAGTGGTAAATTTAATGTGCCATAGTTTTTTTGTCCCACTACTTAAGATGTGTATAAATTTATAATAATTTTGGCTGTCTATTTATCTGATGTTGTTTCCCCTATCTATGTTTTGTTTTTCTTTTTTTAAACAGTTTACTTATATATAAACAATTAACATGTTTGTCCTGTCTACATGTTACATAGTATTACACAAGCACTCACATGTTTGATTGTTTAATGCTACTTAGTCATGGGTTCTTGGTGCTAATAAATTGTTTCAACTTTATTTTGACTTTTTCCTGAAAACGTTTACTGTACTTGTAAACGCAGCACAATCTCATTATTGACAATGGCTACTACATCCATTCCTCATCAGTGGAAATATGATGTCTTTGTAAGTTTCAGAGGTGAAGATATCCGCAAAAGCTTCATGGATCATATGTTCAATGATTTCAAGCAAAAAGGAATTTATGCTTTTAGAGATGATACCAAATTGCCTAAAGGAGAAGAGATATCTCCTCATCTGTACAAAGCCATTGAAGAATCGAGGTTTTTGATTGTTATCTTCTCCAAAAATTACGCTTCTTCATCATGGTGTTTGAGGGAACTTGTCAAAATACTCCAATGCAAGCAAATGGGAAAGCCTAAACACGAGGTTCAAATACTCTTTTATGATGTTAAACCTGACGTGGTTAGGAAACAAACGGAAAGCTATGCCGAAGCATTTACCAAACATCAAGTTTCAAATAGACCAGAGGTCGATAACTGGAAGGAAGCTTTATCCATGGCGGCTAACTTATCTGGATGGGATCTCGAGGACATGACAAATGGGTAAATTTCTTGTTTTTGTGTAGTTAGTCTTGTAGCCCTATTAAAGCTTAACACTATGTAGTTTCTCTTACTTATTGTGTCTTTGTGGTTAACAGGTATGAGTACAAGTTCATCAATTGCATCTCCAAAGACATCCTCATAAAGTTATGTGACGGGCCCTTACATGTTGGTGAGAACCTTGTTGGCCTAGATTTCCAATTAAGGAGGTTAAACGTGCTACGCTTCGTTGGGTCGGATAAGGTTAACATGATTGGAATATGTGGTATAAGCGGAATAGGAAAGACGACCTTTGCCAAAGCTATTTATAACATGATGTATGTCCACTTTGAAGGAAGTTGCTTTTGTGAAGATGTCAAAGAAGTCACAAAACGACATGGCATAATTCAAGTTCAAATGCATTTGATTAATAAGATTATGAAAACAGAAGATTTGAAGATATCATGTGTTGGTGAAGGTTCTACAGTCATAATGCAAAGGTTGGCATGTAAGCCGATCCTGCTTGTTTTGGATGATGTGGATCATCGGGATCAGTTAAAGGCACTAGCGGGTTCAGCTAGTTGGTTTTGCCCCGGAAGTTTAGTTATTTTCACAGGTAAAGATAAACAGTTGCTAAGTAGTCATAGAGTGGATGAAATTCATGAAATGGACTTTCTAAATAAGGGTCAATCTCTACAACTCTTCAATTCATATGCCTTTGAGGAAAAACATCCTTCAACAGGCTTCCAAGAACTCGCTGAGAAAGCTGTGAACTATGTGCAAGGTCACCCTCTGGCTCTCATAGTTTTGGGTTGTTTTTTGTACGGTAAAACTGTAGGTGAGTGGGTTAGTGAACTGGAAAGGCTTAGAGAACATCCTAATGAAGAAATACATCAAGTTTTCCGCTTAAGTTATGATGGGCTAAACCTCGAGCAGCAAAATATCTTACTTGATATCGCATGTTCATTCGTTGGAGAAAACAGTGATTTAGTAGCAAGCATACTAGATGGGTGTAACTTTTTTGCAGATAGAAACATGAGAGTTCTAGTTGATAAGTCATTAATCAGAATCTCTAGCGATATGTCGCTTCAAATGCATGACTTGATTCAAGCAATGGCAAGGGCAATTGTTCGTGAAGAATCTAGAAGATTGTTGATTTCATCTAATGTTTACAATAAGGTAAAAAGTGGCATATGATAATTGTCCTTTATATTAATACTATAAAAGTATAAGCAATTGACTATGTTACTGTTTATAATTTAAGTCACATGTTTGTGTTTTTCCAGGTGGCAATAACTGAAGCGGTTGAAGTTCTAGTCATTTCGTTAGAGAAATTTAGTCAGAAGGTTCACATAGATGCTAATGATTTTCAACGTATGAAAAGCTTGCGGGTCCTGAAAATCTATCAAGAGGAAAAACCATATGAGCAGAAACTTGAATTGGATGGCCATAATGTGATCTTCTCAGGAAAAAAATTGTATTATTTGTCCAATGAGCTAAGCTTGTTTTGTTGGCATGGATGTCCCTTTCAAGTACTTACCTTCAGATTTCTATCCAGAAAACATTGTTGTCATCGACCTCTCTTACAGCAACATAATGCAACTTTGGACTACACCAAAGGTATTTACTTGTTCATACATGTGTTTGTGTTTGACACCTGGAGATATAAGGACTAATCTTTTTTCTATTGATATCAGTGTTTAACAAGGTTGAAAGTAATGAAGCTAAGGTACTGCTGCAACCTAACAACCACCCCTGACTTCTCAGAGATTACAAATCTTGAAGAGCTAGATTTTGAAGGTTGTGTGAATTTGGCTACAGTTCACCCATCTATTGGAATGCTTAATAAGCTTGCTGTCTTAAATCTGAAAGACTGCACACTGGTTTGGAGTTTTCCTGAAGCCTTTTGGTCTAGATGCTTGACTTCAATCTCTGGTTTCATATGGAACCAACAACATCCCCATAGATCAGTTTCATTGGCAGGTTTACATATGTTAAAGTCCCTGAATTTGAGCTACTGCAATTTAGTTCAAGTGCCCGATGGCAGTGGAGGCTTATCATGTCTAGAGCGTCTATACTTGCAAGGGAACAATTTTACTAGTTTGCCTGGAAGTTTGAGTAAACTTTCTAGTCTTAAATGGCTTTTTGTTAATGGTTGCAAGAAGCTGGAAGTGTTGCCCGAACTCCCACATAGCCTATATTGTCTTGATGCATCTGATTGCACCTCCTTATGTTCAATTACAGGATCAAACCCAATCATGAGCAAAAGGCACACTTATTTCAACAACTGTCCAAAATTGTTTAAGGTGTCGATATCGGAGACTCAATGTCTCGACTCATCTGTAACTTCCCAAGGCTCTCGATTTTCTTCTTTCCTTCGGTATGTGCATAACACATGTGGATTGTTCCGTTTGCCCGGAAGTTCCATTTCGAATATGAATATATATTATGATGGAAATAGCATTCCAAATTGGTTTACAAATAAAAGTTTGGGAAATCATGTAAAGGTTGAATTGCCATCAGATTGGAGCTTCAGTAAGTTAAGGGGATTTGGAATTTGTGTTGTTTTTAAGAGAAAAAAACCTTCCCCATTTTTTGGATACTATGTAGACAACTTTGATGGAGATGATTTGGGAGGATTGAGTCCATTATACTATAGAGCTTATTTTCATGAGAAGCCAATAAGAATGGATGAGTCAGATATGATATGGTTGCATTATACAAGTGAAATAAGGAGATGGAAGGAAGCAAAGAATTTTGTAACATTTTGTTTCAAAGAAATTGAAGATGAAGAAGATGAAGATGAAGATGAAGCAATTGAAGTGAAGGAGTGTGGTGTAAGACTTATTTTTGATGAAGATTTAGATCAAGAAGAAGCAGACGTGAGTATGTTCCAAGACATCCCAACTCTATCACAGCATGGTGGGGTCATGTGCAAGTCTGGGAATCGGAATTCTGGAATCGAATGGACATGGTAGTCCGATAAAAAAAAATTTATTATCATTGTTTATATGTCAAACTACATGTCCCCTATAGATAGTAACTTTTATTTGGTCTTTCTATTAGCAACAGTTCATATTCAATCTTTTGTATAGGAGACACCCACTAAATGTTTGATGAAATGCATGAGCAGAAATCCTTTACTATTATACCAGCAAACTGTCGTTAGCCATAACTCTACAGCCTGTTTGTAGATTTTTTTTGGATTTAGGATGTATTAAGAATAGATTGTTGTGTTTTGAAGTGGTGATGTGTACAGTAACAGAGCTTAAGTCTCACTGACTTTGTTTTCAACCTTTTCCCTATTCCTAATTCAGCTACACTTTGAGCTTGTGGATCAACCAAGTGATTTGTTGTTGCCACCTCAGTTTGATCATTAGTCAATAACTCATTAGCTTCATTAGGTAATTCAACTTTCTCGTGCATGACATTACTGTCCTCCCTAACATTGACCTTGTCGACAAGGTTGCGTTGAGGATAAGTATGAAACACATCAGCTTGTACCCAGGTGGCTTCTTCAGGAGCTTTGCCGTGCAACTGAACTAAATATTGCTTTGGTACATCTAGTAATGTGTCTACCTCTCTTATTTGTACAATAGCTTGTGGTGTCATTTGGGATATCCTTCCCTTGCCACATGATCATTGGGGCTGTCTCAGTAGCCGTGCCATGAAAACATTTAAGAAGAGAGACATGATAAAGATCATAGATTTTAGCATCGACATGTAACAAAATTGATAAAGATCATAGATATCAATCAATAGGCACTGAATTACATAAAAGAACTGCTATATCTTCCTAGTTTATAAGTAAAAATTGGTTCACCAGGAAGAAAGGTGAAAACCAGAGTGGAAGCACTTAAGATGTGCGTGTGCAGGTGTGCGAGCACGCGTTTTGTGTATAATGCTATCAACCCTGTTCGTAACAAGTCCAACGACGCAAAAAACACTTTCTCATGATAATATATTCCAAGACAAACCAATCCATAGTAGAACACACAATGAATATCAAATTTGACTGCATAATTCTTGGCATATAACTGCTTATGTAACTAGTTTATTACCAATAAAAATGTTAAAACTTTAGCGTACATTATTTTTACAATAAGCATCTAATAATCAATACTGGATATTTATAGTAATTGCAATCCAATATTAGAATTTCTAGTCAAAAAATACCAAAGAAATATCATAAAGTTCTCATGAAATGGAATCAAAGACAAGCAAGTGATACAAACAGAAACCATCAAGCCGGTAGAAGACAAAAATAACACCACCAAACTCCAAACTAAAATGCCCATTTATCAGTTTCATTTTTCCCCATTTGACTTTCTGACGACACCTTAAACGGTCCGCTTGACCCATTTATCAAATGAATATGTATGACCATGGTCAAAAGTCAAAACCTGCATTGGTACTCATTGAATCAAACCTTGTGAAACTACGGTCTTGTGCCGTGCTGCTCATTCAGTCGAATCTTGAGAAGTTATTATCCGGTGTGGAGCTGCTCATGGAATCAAATCTCGAGAAGGTTTCTTGTTTGGGAGAACCTCGGTCAGTGGCACTGAAAGTCATATCTCGAGAAATTATCAAAGAAAGAATTCTCTGCTCTTCCCCCACTGTATCGTGGTAAGGTGCCAGCTCGAGAAGCTGGTGAGCCAGGAACCGAATCATCAAACCCAAATGGACTCTTCTTCTGGAAGAAACTGTTATTGCCTTGCAGGGAATCACTTTTCCTTAAACTTGCAGTCAAGCTATTGGAGCATCCTGAAATAACTCTCTCTATGCTTCTCATGTTCACCATCCTGAATAAATGAAGTTATTTTTTGCGCGGTGGGACTACCAGCTGGGCTTTTAGCCGATTCATCTTCGCTATATATGTACGTATACTGATTCAGTCTTGAAAGGCTTCTTTGACTTCCTGTCAGCATTTGAATATGAATCCTCAGAAGCGTCATCCATCAGAGCCGAGTTTTCTGCCTGAGATGTTGATTTGGTATTTGCAGGCACCGTAGCATCAAATGAGAAACCTTCGTCTTCGAATTTATCCAAATCATCGTCCCACACTGCAGATATCTCTGGAACTCCAGGTTGCCAACCTTGACAATCAAAATAGGTGAACCATAACGCAATATCAATCATTCTATTATAATATTATACAGATACAGTGACGTTATTGCTCATGAGATAAAAGATGATACCCTTTGGAAGCTCAATAACTGCAGTTGACTTGACATCAATTCCATGTTTTTTGCAACGTTCAGTTAAAGCCTTAAGTAGTTCCTGGAGATCAGATTGGATACGATCAGCTCAAACCTGGGTCAGTCAAGCCAGTGGCGGATCTAGGTTTTTTAAACATGTGTGGCACAATCGATTTTTTTTACCCCATGTTCTGACTAATATGGAGTATAAATAAAAAGTGCATATTACAAAAATCATATACAAGTTAATAGACTTACTTCGATTACCTATAACAAACTATATTATTCATGTTGACAAACTCTTTAATTCAAAATGATGTCTTTAGCAAACAAGCTTAACAATAGTCATCCACAAAATACCTTTAGTCCATAATCTCAATTTTCTGCTACATGCTCATTAATTCAATCATTATTAAGAAACACAAACCAGTTGGGCTACAGTTATTATTATTTTTTTCTAAATTTAATGAGTTGACTTAGGGGCTCAGGGCAGTCCTGAGCTTTTTGATGCCTGAGACGAAAAATGCCCCTAATATATGTTATAAACAGGTAACGCACTGTTTTTTCAGTGTTGACCATAAAACAAAAAAACATAATAATACAAGTATATTACGGATATGACTTAAAAAGACTATAAAACAAATACTTACCTTTGTAAGGACCAAGAACAAAAACAATCCAAGTAAATTACAAAACAACAACAAAATTTTAGCGAAGCAACCAAACACAAAGTGTATATGTTATATCCCTCCAAAGAAGATGTACTCACAAAGCGATGATACAAAAAACAAATGAAAGCAATAACTCTATATATGCTTTATTGAGAAGAAGCAGGTAAACATAAGTGCATAACTATTGAAAGGTAATTGCTATAGTCTTGTAATACAATAATACTTAATTGGTTAGGTGAAAGTCAAATGTAAAACCAGCTAACAATTCTTTTAGAAAGATTTAGTAAAAGTGACAATTAAACTAAAAACAAATACTCGGTCAAACAAAGCCCACGTAATGTAGTCATACATGAATGGTCAATACTCCCGAAACAAGTAAACACAAAACTCAAACTTTACACTATTCATCTTCTCCTTCCTTTCATTCCTCTTCCTCATACAAGATCCAGGTATTTTAAACATGGGCAGCACAAAAAAGATAAAGAAAGTTTACAGTTCAAATGGCCAATCCATGTGTGGCACGTGCCACGGGTAGCCAAAGCATAGCTCCGTCCCTGAGTCAAGCCATCCTTAAAACTTACTAAAATCTGTTACTCGGGATCATATGAACTTACTTTTGAAGGATACCATCAGCGCTGCCACCATGATCCATTTTCACAAGTGCCTGATTCAACTCCATCTTCCTCTCCTAAAAGTCAACAGAAAAATCAAGTTACAATTAATGTGCTTCAGCTCCCAGCTGCCTTATTCTTAAAAAAAAAAGAAAAAAAAAAAAAAAAAAAAAAAAAAAAAAAGAAGAAGAATCACAAAAAATAGATATAATGTACGCTAAGCCGCCAGTCCAGTAGAAAGTGACAATGCAATGCTATCTCTCAAGCCATTTTAACAATTTTGAGTAGAAGGGGAGATTTTAGCGCATTTACGTGGAAACAGGCCAACTTGGGTGATATTTTATCAATAACGGGTGGGTCAAACTCATAAAATCATAATAATCACTTGATATATAGGAAGATAATATAAAGACAATCAACATCATATCTGCACTGGAGTCGGAATTCGACCCTGGTCACACGTCTAAACGTAGGGTTATGGTTCAAGTCTGGTTTCGGATTTGGATCCTGGTCAGGCCTAGTAACAGGTTTCCCCACGTGCTTTTGCTGTTACGTGCATATATGTAATCCTTAACATTGGGTAGTTCACAGGCATTGTGAAGTGCAAAACATAACCTAAGTGTACTTATTGATGCTTAAATGAGTCAAAATTGTCACATTTGCAGCAGATATCTATGTAGTTTTCTCTACTTTGTTGCAGAATGAACTGATTCTGAACCCGAAATTGTCACAAAAACATGTTTCTTGGGCCACCAATCGGAATAGTTTTAAACATAAAAAACCCAAAAATTGCTTATGAATCTCCCATCGTTGCTTCATGAATCCAATCGAATTAACAAAAATTCCATAAAAAAAACTTTGAAACTTAATTATAATATTTCAGTTTAAACAAAAACTTACAATTAACTTACAAATGCACAACAGCCATTGATTTCATCATGCACGAAGACACGTCCATTTCACGAGCCACCTGGTTCTTCGACGCGTGAACCCACTTCATCTTCGGGTTCGAGACATCACACATTGTCAAAAACTCCATCACCTGTCCGAATATCTTAAACATTTTTATCCCAAAAATCAGGTTCTTATCAGCTACAAATAGCGAATTCCAGTCCATAGGTGCATCAGGATGCACCGAAACTTCATTCCAAATTAAATAAACAAGATCAAGCTCCCACAACTTCCTTGCAATTTCACCATCTCCTTCACACCATGAAACCGACACCAGATACAACCGTTGACCATCACAGGACACTAGCCTCGGGGTGTACTCGTGGACCCTTGCTGGGTGTGGAGTCGTTTGGACTCGAGTCCAGAAACCATGTCCAATGTCATACGCTGCGAGCTTATTAGTCTCGGAATACACGTAAAAGACCCCGTCACAAGCGACTCCCGAGCAAACAACCCCAAAATCAACTGGTAGCCGTTGAATTTCCGTCCATTTGTTTGACGAAGAATCATAAATCTCACATGAATCTAAAGGCTCATCCCATGAACCGATCCCTCCTACAGCTATTATCAAGAACCGTCCTCGGGTCTTTTACACTACTCGTGTGCTTGGTTTTTTCGTTTCTTGATGAATGTCTAACCAAAATCCTGTGAGGATCCCCGTAAACATCCGATACTCCACTGATCCGCGCCGTGTACGGAGTTGACTTTTGATGGTCAAACGATCAGAGTTGGCTTCAAAAACCCCTAGAACGGACTTTGACCTTGCGTGTTTCATTGATGCAACCTTGTGCCAGGATTTTGTCATATGGCTAAAAGCCAACACTCCATGTGTGTCTTTCGGTCCATTCTTCCGGGGCTCAAGCAACCTCCAACAGTGAAAATGTTATCATGGACAGTGGCAAAACCGATTCTTAAGAATTTCTGCCTCAACTTTATGCCATTTGTTGAAAGAAACGTCAAAAGCATATATCTCACGAGAGCCAAGACCATTTGTAACAGTACCGAAAAGGAACAACCATGGACTCGGGTAATACCCTTCTCATCTCATCTGCATAAAACGAGGTGGCGTAGTCAAAGATCTCCATTTCTTGCACACAAGCCGAGTGTTCATTAAGCTCGTCAATGGGAGTCTCATGAAACACAGCTCGAGAATATCATCAGGAAAAAAACACATGCATTGTGTTGTTTCCGTGTGACTCTTCAATTTCAAAACTCTTTTTCCGATTATTTATCTTCACAACCTATCCACTCCATATGAGAAACAATCCACACTCGTGTTGTCGGTCCCACACATAGGTTTGTAACCTTTACCCACAACTTCACCGAACTCGTCACTTGTTGTGGCTCCAACCTTGCACCCTCCGCCCCTAGTATACAAACTCAGACACCTTAATGAAATGACTCCCGTGTCATCATCATCAATATAATCATCCATCACACTTCCATGGTAGTCGTTTTTCAACTTTTGGCTAATGCTTCTAACTAGATGTTTCGACACATTGGAAGCCTCATGTTCTTTATGTGATGTTTCACCCCTAACTAAGTTGTTCTTTATGTGATGTTTCACCCCTAACTAAGTTGTTCAGGTATCATCTTGTATTCTATACTTGTATAAGTTTGAGAAACCATAAAATCTACGAAGGGAGTACAATTACAAATACATTACAGCTTACTTCTAGGTGTCAAAAGCTAGTTACTGTGCACTAAGGGCATGTTTGGGTGCGTGTTTTGCAAAATTGATTATCTCATATCTAGTGTTTGGATACCTACTTCTTCTGATTATGAAATGTTAAAATTACAGTTTACAACTTCAAGCTACATGAGCACATCCAAACACCATCTATAAAACACATAAGTAGTTGATCATCTATAATATCAAAACGCAGATCCAAACATGAAACACCCCCTAATGTCTAATCACCTATAATACAAACTAGTAACTACATATATCACGAGGGACTGCAACTTGGCGCACCTTCCTTGATTTCTAGAATATTCATATCTTCTACATATTTAAAAATTACTCATTTTGAAGGACGGCAAATAACAAACAGCTTTATGTCATTAACAACACTATATGGACGAACCGAGTACACGTTATTTATATTGTACAATTCAGTACATAAAAACAGCACAAACAACAATCAAAGTCAAGTACCCATATATTCAAATTTACATAAATCCATTAAAATACATAGACCCTAGTCCCAAAACAGTCCAAACTCAAAGTCAAATATACTATGTTTGACCATCTAAAGTCAACACTTAACCCAATCAAAAAAGGAACACAAATAATAACACCAAACCCATGTACACCGGCAAATATTGGTCAGCCAAAAGCTTGAAAACTAAGGTTACCAAAAAGAAAAAACAAATAAAACATATGAATGTTACTAAGTACATAAGAGTAAAGAAAACAAACCTCATGAAGTTTATATTCAAGATTCTTGATTTGAACCCAAGAATCAACCCAGACAGATATTAGATCCAACAAAAGTTTATATTGAAGATTCTTCATTTTAGTAAAGTTTGAAAAGCAGAACATTTTTCAAGACAGGAGAGAGAGAGAGAAGTGATGGAAAAGAGGTGTTTCTGTTTTTTTCTTTTATTTACCTAGACTAGAATTATATTTCTATTTTTTTTTTTCTAACTTGATGAAAGTTGTCCGATAGGTCCCAAAAATAATTAAGTAGGGTAAATTGAATGGTAAAAACTAAAAACAATAATATTTTGCTAATCTTTCTTTTTGTAAAAATAATAAATTAAAACAAAACATTTTAGTAAGAGCAAATTGAAGGGAAAAAAACGTCATAATGTGTTATAAAACAAGAAAACTGATGCAGATATCATTTAAAAAGTGTATGTGTCGTTTTTTAGAAACAACTGATGCAGATATCATTTAATCATTTATGCTCTAAGTGAGATGACTAAAATTATTCAAAGTGAAATGAAAAAGTCTCACCGAAAGCAAAAACATTTTAGTCATTTCATTTCGGCCCAGAGACAATATCCGCACCAAAGATTTTCCCAAAAAACGACACCCTCACTTTCATATTTTAGTATTTGAAATCTTATCTTGGAAAAGTACACATTGGGTATAAAACAAGAAAAATAGGTGAATCCATCATGCATGTTTAACACCCATGAAATAACATCAATTACAAGTGCTCGGTGTGGGCATGTTATTCGTCCACCAAAGACCCAACAACGGACGAACAACACGTTGTACTGCACCGTGCCTCGTGCTATTTCGTCTGCCGTTCATTAGCCATTCCAATCACTTGTGTCCTTTTTTTTTTTTTTTTTTTTAATGGGTGGTTATTTTTTGTGGGGTTTTTTATGGGACCTAATAAGTGTTATTGGATTTTTTTTAATGAGTGGTTATTTTTTTGTGGGGTATTTTATGGGACCTAATAAGTGTTATTGGTTTTTTTTTTTTTTTTTTTTTTTTTTTTTTTTTTTTTTTTTTTAGATATAGGTTTTAATTGTTGATGTGTTATTAAGAGGGAATAAGGTGGCGTTTAAGTAACAGAAGAATTATGTGTTATTTATCTTCCTCGCACCTTCCACTCTAAACTTGAATGATGCACTAATGAAATGTTTAACAAACTATTTAACTAGATGTTTGTTAGTAACACATCACAAATATGGTTTTATATTTGTTTAATCAACTGAACCGACACCGACAATAATCTATTGATATTTTTGAACACTATTTGATGATACGCTATTTTAAATAACAATCTGGTTAGAAGATCATTTGATGGTACATATAATACATTTGTGATAATAAGTGTGACCCTTCTTGAGAGTCTATTATGCTTCTCACTGTGTTAATATTCCAATTAAAAATGCTTTCATAATTTCAATTGTTAAGATTTACACTTCATTTAGTGACCACGAAATGACAATATTTATTGAGTTGGGAGTTAAGATCAAATGAGAAATAAAATGAAAATAAGAAGAGTGAGAAGAAACAATAACAACACATTTTAGGTGCATCTAAAAAACATATCCATATCATTTTAAATGTTTCCCTTTTATTTAAAATGTGCAGTTAGAAATATTTTCCACTCTTTTTATTTTAATTTATCAAAAAAACTTTCCACTATTTTTATTTTTTTTTCTTCTTATTAGATCATTCCTTTTAGACGGGTTCTAAACTAGTTAAACATGAAAAATTGAATTACCACTCTTTTGGGGTAACGACATGAAAACCTCCATAAACCAACAAAACATATTTCATTGTCACGCATTGCAAACAAAGTGAAATGTTGTCTATCAAACACATGTGATTTAGGTAACACGTCTGATTTAGGTGATTAGAAAAGGATCAACGTACTTCACATCTTTGTTTTCGACTAAATCAATTTTTTTTCTTTTGTTAAAATTCGCTTGGCTATGAAGGAGTACATATACTAATTGACGACTTGTAATTTGGTGATATTTTTTAGGTCATTCAAGCCATTTATTGTCAAGTTTTCACTTGTTTATTATAGAAGTGATACTTAAAAAATAAAATGTTAATTTTCAGATACCACAAGGATGGTAGACGGATTGGATGAAATAGCCAAGTTCGAGTCAAGTAAATAAGACTTTAAAGCTGAAATACGGCCAGGGATGGAACCAGAACCAAATATGATCGGGTGGACAAATTTTTTGAAACTGTGATATAGATTCACATTTCGATGGACCAGGTGCATTTAAGAAAAAATAACGTTTTTTTCAAAAATTAACACTACATCGAAAAAATCCACCGGGTTCCCGGGCACCCGCGGGAACCCCCTGAATACGGCTTGAGGTCACCTCCATCGTCTCATATTCTAAACGAATAAGAAAAGTTGAGATCTTTGTTCTACGGCTTTGACAAGACGTGGTTTCGCCTGGAAGATATTAACTTGCATGCATGTTTTAGTTAAGAAGAAACTGGATTTGATAGACCACTTGCATATTGATCGGCGACATGACCATTTTACCAGAATGATTATAGTTGCATGGCTAGTGATAATGAACATGTAATAATTTGTAATCATCAATATGCAATTATAACTTGATGTGAATAAGCAAACATTGATACAATATCTAGTTAAGTACTTTGTCTCTTCACACTTTCATTTTATTTTTCATTATTTTATGTTCTCAGGTGTTTACCAAATTAAGTGGTTCCATATGAACCACTTAATTAGCCTCTTAAAAGTAGGGGTGATCACGGTCCAAAAACCGGACCGGACCGGCCAAGACTGGACCGGACCGAAGACCGAGTTAGGGAAAAACCATAGACCGAGATTGGACCGAATGTGGTCGGTCCGGTCTCGGTTCGGTCCGGTCGGTCCGGTCCAAATAGGTTAAATATCTGGTATGTAAGCCGGACCGGACCGAGACTGGTGTGTGTTAATTTTCACACCTTTTATTTGATCAAAACTGGACCAAAAAGACCAAAAACCGATCAATAAATGTCAAATATATGTTGTTTTTTTGTTTGTGAATTTGCAGGTAAAAGATATGAGAAAAGGACAAAAAGAAAGAAAAAATAGACAAAACAAGCATGAGATTGGAATGAGCACGTAATTACAGGATCAAAGTTAATTTTATTTGGAGCATCAAGGCCTGAGACAGGATTGATGAAAGATTAAATGAAGCCCGAAAATAATATTGTGAATGCATAAAAGTGAAGCCCATTAAACTCGGCCCAAGTTGATGAAAATGAAGCTTTATACGTGGCCCAAAGTAATATCATGGCCACTCAACGGAATAAAAGTCGATAAATAATGAAGATGTGGCACGTGGGTTTTGACATATAGAAATGATGTCAAAGTTGCTAAAATACAAATGAAAGAAATAATGGATGTCACATGAGCTGCTAGTATTTTCTTTTGCATCTTGGGTACATGCGACAAAATGGATTTCAAATGAAAGACCACTATTGGCATGCAACACAAATGAAAGAAAGAAAAGTTATTAGTTGAAGAGTAAAGTTCAAGGCCAGCGATTGGAGTATATTGTTTTGCATGTGAAGACACATTTTCTCTTTTGATGACCAGCGAAAGAAATGAAGTCCAGCTCGGCCCACTTTTTGCAACCGAGCCCAAAGAGTTAAAAATGAAGACAAGAGCTTGATTTTTGATAAAATGAAATGAAGGAAAAGTTTTGGTACATTACGTGAATACAAATGAAGCCCACGAGTGAATTTAGTGTTTGCTGCCTCACGTTCCAGTAATAATAAAGGGTGAATTTGCTTCTTGTCGTATACCTACTCTCACAAGCAACGAAACAAATTAAATGGGTTTAAAAAAAATCACGTGGGTTCATATGGCATTAAACAAATGAAAAAACAATTAAAGAGCAAAAGGATGAAATAGAAGTGAGACATTGTGCTTTCGTTGGCCTTCTCCTCCCTGTGGACCCAGCTGCTCATTTGTTTTGGGTTCGGCAAAAGGAAAAAATAAAATGAAGTGAAATCTAACTTTATTGGCACATTGAGACGAGAAAGAAAAAATATCATATATCAAAAATGAAGAAATGATAAATTGCATTTGAAGGGCCTGAGCATGCAACAAATAAAAGAAAGTAATCAAAAGGGTGGCACGTGGTCAGCTCCACATGCAGGATTGCAGGCTCACGTCAAAATTGAAGAAAGGAAATTTGTATGTGGTCACGTGGATCTAAAGGTGTTTTGAGGTAAGTACTAATCTATTAAAATATATATATATATATATATATATATTTTTCTCATTACGGTCATTTTTTGAGTAAATTCTTTAAATAGTAATGGGCATCTACTCAACTCCGCAACCTGCACGTGTCGATATTCTGGGGCCCACATCAACTACTAGAATTACTCAACCGCCGACTACTCAACAGGCGGCTACTCAACTCAACAGCTGAAATGACCGGCCATCTTTATTGGGAAGGTACACATAACATACTTTTTTTATTTTATTTGATTTTCTTGTATTTGCTTTTTATTTTATTTGATTTCTATTAGAAAAGTTAAATGGATAACATTAACACACATATCCACAGATTTATCAAATTAATTCTTTGATTCTTTAAAATTTTCCAATGAAACCATTGGTAAGTTATATTTAGGATTTTTTTTTGTGGGTTTATTATGCTAATAATTTTATTTTGTGTATTTGTTTTATGGATTCCAATAAAACCCAACTGCTGAATCTGGATTTATTAAGATTTATTGTGGGTTTATTATATTTAAGATTTTTCGTGGGTTTATTTTGTGGATTCGAATTAAACCCAACTGCTGAATCTGGGTTTATTATTATGCTAATAAGTTTGTGAATCTGGGTTTATTTCGATGTCCCCTTAGATCAAGCTTATTGTTTAGATTGCTTATGATAATGAAATCATATAAAGTCATTCTTAGGTAGTAGGCAAAGAAAGCTTATAAGCCTTAGATTAGGCTTTTTGAATTTATGTTGTGGATTAACAGTTGTCCATAGGTCAAAACTTCCCTAATGTTTTTGTTTTTCATTAGCAGTTGGGTAGTTTGTGTCCATTACGGCTAGTTATTGTTTGCATATGTGTAGCAAACACACAATCATTGAATTTTAAGATTGATGAAAATGCTTTAGTTGGTTCTACTTTATATTGCCTATATAAAGTTTGATTCTGCATTATTGTGTATCTGTTGTAACTAGTTGCTGATATATGTGTTTCTAAGCTTCATTTGATTCATTTGATTCATTTAATCATAATAGCAGCTTGTGTTGTGGTTTAGTTAATCAAATGTCATAGTTACTTCAAAAAAATATTTCAATAGTAGTTAATAATAGTGTTTGGTACAGCAATTAGTTTAGCGTTTAAGTTTGATATAGATTAATCTGTTAGTGTAGTCTGTCACTTTGGTTGCATATTAGGTAATATAGATCATAAAACTTAGTGGTAACTTGGATAAAAGTCAAAATCATCATTGGACTCAATTTGTGCATTCACTGTTAGATATATATTGGCTGCATATTCATTAAGTAGTTGCATTATTAGTAAACTTAGCTTAAAAATTTTCAATCTTAGCTTATAACAACATTTTAAGTCACATAGATTCAATAAAATTTCAGTTTAGTCAAAGTTGCATCAAATTCAAAAAGTCAAAAATACTTTGTACCCAATTTTTGAGATGAATTCAACTGCATGTGTAGAGTTAAGTACTGATTGGAAATAACTTTGGAAAGTTGATTTGAACTCTCTGGTAGCTTAAATTTTAGATTAAAAAAGAAAATTCACTTTTTAAACTCATTTGCTCCCTCAAATTTAAGCCTAAAGTTCGTGAGTTGAACAATTACTTCCCCTGCACCAGCAGTTTTTAGAAATTTTTTAGGCTTGATTTAAGTGTGCAATTGATAATTTGTGATAGGGCTTTTGGGGTTTCTAGCATCTCAGTTGGTCAGTGAAGCTTTTGCCCCTTACTTTCTAGGTTTCAGCTTATTAGATCAGCTTAATTGAGCCTGCTAGTTAAGTGATTGTAACCTATAAGCTGATTCATATTAGAACCTGGATTTGTGCTTAATTGACTTGTATGCTGGTAACTTTGCATCATTTGAGTTCATTTGAGTGTATTTAAGTGTTTTACATTGTCTTGGATCATCTGGCTTTTTCTTATTTACAACTACTTATTCATTTGGATTATTGAAAACTGCTTATTGGACTTTTTTGAGATATATGGATTAAGTTTGGTGTAATAATTGCTTTTGTGAGCTTAACTGAGTACTTTACACCTTGTGTGATAGTTTCATAAAGTCTAGTGTCAAGTGCTTATAAATAAGCACTTGTACTAAGCTATTTTTATAATAGTAGTTTACATCATTTTATACTTAGTCATTATCATTATCTATTCACACATCATTAGTCATTATCTAGTTTTTCATTAGCAGTTACGTAGTTTGTGTCCATTACGGCTAGTTATTGTTTGCATATGTGTAGCAAACACACAATCGTCCACGGAGACAATGTGTAAACCTTAAGTTGATACTAGGTTTAAAAACTTGTTGGAAAATTGTTGCATTCACTTGTAACACATAGTCTTTGCATAACATCTTAGAAGATCAAATGCGATTACCAGATTACATAAGGCCAACTAGGCTTACGACTACTTGATTTTCAAATCAAATCTAACCACTTCATATTATGTGTCGAAACCATAAACAGTTAAGTGTCGAAACCAAACAACCACCAATGTTATGCTTCCATGCCTTCCCTGCACTGAAAGACCAGAAAATCACTAGAGTTTTAGAAAGGCAAAAACAATAAAGCTTAAAACCTAGTTTTTTGAAACAGCATAGCTTATTTTGGTCTTGATTTGTTTTGTGAATTTAGGAATATCATGCGAGGGTCCACGTTAGAAGCAAACTCAGTTACTTTCCGTTAATCAAAGACAGACTAGGTTTGGAACGTTGTGAATTGTTTAGGTCTACATGTTTCGGGTCGTGGCTTGATTTGACTTACGTTGACAATGAGGAGGATCTTATCCATTACATGCTTCAGAAGCAAGTCTTCTCTGATAATGAACATTACGATTTGCCACTCATATATGATGTTAATGAACATTTGCTTCACTTTGGTCGTTGTGAATTTTGCCTCATTACTAGATTTAAGTTTGGGATTGTCAGTTTCGTAAGTTTAGGGAGGGTGATATCAGTTTTCGTGATCGAGTATTTCCGGAGAAGATAGGCAGGTATGTTAAAAACATATATATTCTATCCGTGATTGAGGATGAAGAGCGTTTCGCAAAACTATCAGATGAAGACTCGATACGAGTTTGTCTCTTGTTATCTTTGGAAGTTATGCTTATGGGTCATGAGTTAGGATATGTTGTTGAAGATGTATTTCTAAGAATGGTAGATAATCTTGAAGCTTGGAATGGTTTCCCTGGGGAGAACACATCTGGCGGGAGTTATAAGATGCCATTTTAAATGTTAACTTGAAGCATAAGAATGCTCACCATAAAGCATTGGAAAAAGACCCAACCTTTGTTCCATCATATTCATTGTCTGGATTTATCTTGTGTTTCAAGTTTAGCATTTTTAGGCAAACACTTGTCAATGTATTTCATTGTAACAAATTGTTTTTAATTTGACTTTTTTACATTTACTGTTTGTAGATAAGGATTCTAGAGTCTTCATCTCAAACAGATCGTTGGTGGAGTAAGGAGCCTGATGTGATCCCGAGAGGCTGTGCCTGGTCGAAGCATTATCCATTTCAAAAATGGGAGGTATACACTCAACTATTTCCTGAGGTCAGTTAATTCCTTCTAACCTTAATACTTATTTTTATTATATATATTTTTTTGACTAAATTTTATTTGCTTTTAGTAACAATTATTGTATATTTTCCTTAGGCCAAAAATCCAAACTTTGAACTATATCCTAACTATGCTGAGGGCTTATCAAAATGGTTTAGAGAAAGCCAAAAAATTATTAAGTGGTACACACCGAGAGCTCCTCCACCTGTTCAATGCGGGGGTCTTGTTGGTGATTATTTTAAAAAATTGTCATCAATTCGGGGTAAGGTAAATGATAGAGAGGCACATCCAGTTAGGCAGAGTTGTAATTGTGGGTTTCGGGTTAAGGCTTTGGAGCATATTTGCAAGAGGTTGTTGATCCTACCTAAAGAGATTGAGAGTTTGAAGAAACGCGTCTACAAAATTGAGTCTATTATACATGTTAGTTTTGACAGAATCCCTTTTCTATATATATGCGCCTAGTTAACTCATGTCTAATTATCATGTTTTTGAAAATACTTTTTTATGCAGTATATTACTCGGAAAACAAAAGGCGCACATCCGGAGCAGAAAGTTACCACACCTGTTCAAAAGGTAAATCCCACGTATATAAGTGTTTTGTGTTTTCTTGTCATTCACTTGATAAAAAAAATGCTGTTTACTCAGACAAGGTGTTTACATTATCGTTACAGGATAATGTGGATTGTGATCTAGGTGACGAGTATTGTAGTGACTTAGATGGAGAATTCTTTCAACTTTTTAATTCGCCTATTAGAACATCCAACAAAAACGTTGAAAGCGAATTTGATAATCTAGCACATAAAGATCATGAAGTCATTGTAGATGGTTTGGATTATCTATCACAGAAAGCTTATGAGGTACTTGATTTCTATAACTTTTACTGATTATTGCATTAAAACTTGTTTCATAACTTGTTTTACAACTTTTATCAGAACGGTGTGGTTAACGTTGACAAATTATCTGACGAAGATTTATCTGAGGTAAACACTTAGTTGTTGAAATTGTTTATCGACTTAAAAATGTATATATCTAACAAACATATTTTTAATGTAATTATAGGATGGTTGTGTGAAAGCTGAAAAGCACGCGACTAAGATATATAGGCAGGCAAAACAAAGGGAACAGAGGTCGAAATTTATTTTGTAAGAAGAAAATAAAATGAATAGTATAGAGGTTAGTAATTCCAGTCATTAGTCGTTTTGTTTGAGTATAGAGTGACATGAAATTTTATTTAATCCGCTTCATCAACTTGTTATTTTTATAACAAGGTCTTGAATGCACCTGGTCACTTGAAGCTTGCTCTACAGCGATGTGGAACAACCAAGAGGAGGTATGTTAATGTGCTGAGGCCGAAGTTGGAAAGTCCATATACAGATTTAAAAGTCCCTAGTATGGATGAGCTAAAAAAACGTACAAATGTCCTTCATCCATTCATGATTTAAAGGTGTGAAGATCTCCAACCGTGGGAAGAGGTATATCATTTGTAATTTTTTTTATTATTATTATTTTTTATTTTATTTTTAGTTTTCTGTCTGTGTTAGTTTGTCATAATTAACTTTTATAAATAAAACTGTAATGTGTTATGTTTGGGACTGAAGTCGACGATGGAAATGTATCGATAAAATATTTTGTGGTTTTGAGTTAGATAATTTTATGATTACCTCTAGCCATACTCGTTGCAAGTTTCCTTGGTATAATGACATTACTGTGGATTGTACTTTATGGGAAGCTTTACTTTGCTGTGATGAGAAACGTATTGGTTGGTTAGTTGACGAGGTAAGTAAAAATATCTATTTACAATGTATTTTTCGGTAAAACTATATGTTAAATTGTCGTTGAGTATTTGTTTTATTGCCTACAGCACATTGATCTTTGGTTATGGTACATGTGGTATTTCAGAGATTCTTCTGCAGATTGGTCAATGGTTAGTTGTTACTTTCTAACTCTTCTACTTCAACACTCAATTCCACTGTTTTATGCAACCGATGAAATTTACCCAATTGCATGAAAGAATGTGGAACAGGTATTTATCGGCAACCCATCTTTTATCATCTAATGGTTTAATTATGTGGATTATATAAATTTTATTCGTAAACATTGTATGTCTTCATTCTGATAAATGAACCCAAGCAACATTGGTCGCTTGCGCATTTTCACATAAAATCTGGACTTGTTACATTCTATGATAGTGAAGGCTATCATGAACCTGAAACTCGACCTTGGTATTTGAATTTGAGAAGGTGTTTGGAGTGTAAGCTTCCGGCAATTCTAGAGCAGACTGATGTGTTTGGAAGCAAAGGAATCAATCCCCTAGAATACAGCATCAAGTTCAAGAATGCACATAACATCTCCAAGCAGGGCGGGATATTTGGTGATTGTGGCGTCTTTGTCTGCTTATTTCTTTACAGGTTAGTGGGATTTTTGCAAAAATAGGAAAAAGTAAAAAAAAAAAAAAAAAAAAAAAATCAAAGAGTTTCAAATGCAGGTATAGTGGGATTTTTAATTCACTCATTATTGAGTGTTTAGATCTGAAATTATGGACATTTAGAATCTCCTAGCTTGTGAGTCCATAAACATTTTTTTTTTTATAATTTTAGGATTTTTTTACTAGCTTTTGAGAGGCCTAAAATGGACCTGTTGGACATATTTCTGCCCTGCATCCTAGCTCTTGAGAGGCCTAACTTTGTGTTTGTTTATGTTTGCTATTGGGTTTATTAGCTTGCATATGCTTTTCACAATAAATTCCTTTATAAAAGTTGTTAATGTTTGTTGTGGCCTGCTATCTTTGAACTAGCTCACCCAGATTGATTTTAAATTTTAAACGGGCTGTTAAAGGTAGCCTGAGTTCTTAGATGTTTGGTATTTCTATGTGTGAATTGCCTTGATGGATTTTATGTGTTTCTTATTCTCTATACATGTTATCTCATGGGATGCCATTGGCTGTTGTAGATCCAGTCCAGACAGCCCTTGCATATCGAGAACAGATGGCCCGTTTCTATTTAAAACACAAGATATTTGTGTAGGTTTTTAAATTGTGTACTAGATGCAAACAAATGGTTCGTCCTTGTATTTTGCAAACAATTGTGACCTGTTTCACTGTGACTATTTGACTGTGTGTTTCATGACACTATTTATGTTTTACTTTTGTTCCAATATGCCAACTTTAAGTTTTATGACTGCTTGTGTGTTGAATAATCAGCTATTTACACATGTTAAAGAAAAGCTTGCAACTTTCATTGATACGAACTGTTGTTTTACCATACATATAAAAATATAAAGTATCCCACCCTACGGGTCACCTAAATTAACAGCTTCGAAAAAATCTGACCAAATTTGTTGCGAGTAGACTTGTCCTTCTTGTGAGCTTGGCATTGCTTGTTGTGAGTAGCAATGTGCTTGTGCTTGTTGTGAGTAGAATTGTGCTTGTGGTTGTTGTGAGTACACTTGTGCTTGTGCTTCTTGTGAACCTTTGCCTAAAAATTATGCAAGTCAATTTACGAATTTAGGAATGAAACTCTAAAAAAAATGAGGTTTAAATAACAATATGTAACTTACTTTTTTCTTTGGCAATGTTTCTCTACAACTTTTTCGGGTGTGTCCAAGATTTCCGCACCTTCCACACTTGACTGGTACCGGTTCCTCACCTTAAGATCTAACCCGATCTTTGTTCTTCGGTCTACCAGATTGGGGTTTAACCATAACCGGTTGTTTAACAACTTTCAAGTAATTAGGGCACTGCCAACCGAAAACTTCTCCAACAGGAAATACCAAACCCATGTACGTAGCTTTAAGCTCTGTTTTCCGAAACCGGTCGCTTGCCAAATGATTAAAATCCGTCACTCCCATAACTCTACAAACCGCTAAAACATGACCACAAGGTAAGGCAGACATTTGCCACTTGTTACATGTGCATGTACGTTCATCTAAATCCACCGTATGGATTTTTCGATGATCATTGACTTCGTACATTCTGTTGACAAAAATGCCGCCACAACCCAATTAGCGCTCTTTATCATTCGGTCATGAATTTTTGCAGTTGCCCAATCACTTAGTTCACCTAATTTTGCATCTGCATAAAATAATATTCGTTAATAAGTATTCATAACGTTAAATATGCAAAATATTACTCTTATGAAAAAAAAACAAACAAAACAAAAATCGTACCTTTATATTTCTCCCGACGATTGCAGTACCACTCTTGGACAAGTCGATTATACCACTCCATAAGGTTAGTGATGGGTACTCTTCGGACATTTCTTGTTAACGAATTGATTGACTCTTCGCTGTTAGACGTCATGTAATTGTAACGATTACCAGCGGAGTATGCCCTAGACCACCTTTCAACGCCAGCTTGTATTTGTTTATTGTAAGCATCCGGCCTTTTGCCACCAAGTTCAGCTAGCGCCAAATTAAATTCATCGGGTGTGTAAGCTTTACACATCTTCCAAAATAAAGCCCTAATCTTTTTTCCCTTCAAATTATAATTCATCATGAGATGCCTACAACAATGCCCATGGAATGCATTCGGGAAAACAGATTAACATGCAGATTGTATAGATACATGTTGATCAGATATGAAAGTTAACCTTGGATCTTCCCCTATGCATTCTTTCAATTTGGACAAAAACCATTTCCACGATTCCAAAGTCTCACCCTGAGACACACCGGTCGCAATAGGTATAATTTGATTATTCCCGTCCATTCCAACTGCCAGAAGATTTGTTCCAAGGTAAGTGCCTTTAAGATGAGCTGCATCAATTATTAACAATGGTCGCATATGGCACAAAAAGCTTCGAATCTAATTAAAGGTTTTAAACGGTTAGTTATATGATAATAACAGTTACAAAATAAATTTGAATGTTAAATACATAAATGCTTACTGCTACGCCAAAAGCTATGAAAACCATCTTAAAATGGTCTTCATCATCAGTATCAATATGTGTTACAGTACTTTCATATGTCATTTCTAAATTACGACAAAAAACTGTTAATTGTGCAAAAGATGCTTTTGGGCAACCTTCAAGAGTATCCAACGCCACATTTTTTGATCTCCATGCTTGTTTGTAACTAATATCGATGTTGAATTCTTGGTTTATGTCATTTTGTATGTCTTTTGCCTTATAGATACGATTGGGGTATCTGAACTTAGGTACTAGCAAATGACCCAACAAATTTTTTGAAGCATTACGGTGATACATACCTATTGTTGTTTTTGAATGTCACACCCCGCCACGGCGGAAACGCGCGGGTGTAACTTCATGGATATCATCACAACACCTAGTGTCTACATAGAGAACAACTATATGTACTAAAATAGAGCAATGTACCTACACGAAGTGTTGTTACAATACCACAAAATAAAAAAATAACCAAACCAAAAATCTAAAGGTATCTTCAATAGATATGAAAGTACCAAACAAAAAACATAAATGTATCACAATCAAAACCAAATAAAGTCAAATCCCAAACATAAATAAAGTCTCCATATGCAACTAAGTCTCGCCTAATTGCTGCCCTCAACTTTGGCCTTAGAATGCTCACCTGAAAATGATGCTTAAAACGTCAACATATTGTTGGTGAGATTCATAGGTTTAAACACTCATACACTCTCAAGGCAACCAGTTCACTGTGATTATAAAACATAGCTGGACAAATAATTAAAGTTATCATATAAGCTAACATGCAATCACACACAAAGGCAACAACTGGACGGCTCGTGTCTTCCGATCCCAAGGCATCAATTAGGTCGCATGCGCGAGCAACAGGATAAGCATCCTCCTAATCGAATCACGTATATATCTGGACGGTTCGTGTCCTCCGATCTCAAATTGGCATCAAATGGGTCCCCAAATGAATCACGTAAAATCTCACAATCAAATCTTCACACATAGCATGCATACGATAACATTATATGTCCAAGCTCTTTGACACACACATAATTACAGTAACTCAAACATTTAAGACAAGCATCATTCCCATCCCAAGTTTTAAAACAAGATAAAAATATGGGACTATGAACCCACCTCAAACCTTGCAGCTTCCACAATACAACTCACAATCTATAACATACAAAAATAAGCCACATTACACATGGTCAAGCTAAAAGCCATAACCCATGTAATACACTTATGATGGAAGTCTAAGACTCATATGACCCACCATGGATCTCCTAGACCCCATACTAACAATCACCATAACCTAACACTCACTAAATCCCTTGCACTTATAAAATCAGAAAACACAGAATTTTAAGGTACATTCGCCCACATGAAATCATAACAATTAAAGCTCAACAACTCACACCAAAAATTCACCATGGTCTCTCATAAGCATACAAGCTAATCTCGGAAGGCCATGGACTAATAACAAACACAAATACTCACAAAAAATTAAACTTTTCAACTATCCAAATTCGGATCTGAACGCACACCAAAAAGTTTTAATTAGAATAAAATACTTCTATAACTTTTATCGCGAATCCTTTTCGTGGTAGTCTAAGATAACCCTAAACTTAACTTTTCCAGAAGGGCTAGCCTTAATAACACTTTTTCACCCACAACTTACTATCAAACTTTTACCCAAATTTTGTCCCGGTTTAACAGCTTTAACACCTTTTCAAAGAAAAATCAAAAGACTAACTTTCCGACCTTGAAATCAATTGTCGCCGGACTTTTTGGAAAGCTCTTTCATTAAACTTCAATCTAGACCAAAAACTCGTGACCTAACTCCTCACCCTCAGTTAGATATACTCACATCTTTACAGCCCTAGTTTTCTGTCCAAACCTTAACGCAAAATCTAACACGTTTTACACTCAATTCCCTTAACCAATTACCATATTACTAACAACTAATGATCCTAACATGTTTTACTTTATTAATTTACAGAAGTATATAAACCCTAGATTCCATCATAATTAATATTACATGAATTAACACAATAACTAATTAATTAAACATACGGTTTAAGGATTTTACCTTGATTCTTAATTATTGCTTGAAAACTATAAACCCTAATTTTTTTGCACCTTGTTTCTCCTTGTGGTCGACTCAAATTTGTAGGAAAAAGGATTTGGGAGTCTTGGTTTTGTATTTATATTATTAGTGGATAATTACCTTAAGTTGGAGTTGTAATTGGGCTCAAATTTGTCTTTCTTTTTCTTTGTTTTAACCCATTCGGCCGAACACCCCTATAATATATATATATATATATATATATATATATATATATATATATATATATATATATATATATATATATATATATATTTTATTTTTATTTTTATTAAATTTATTTATTACACTCAAAACCTCATACTTTTCATATTTTATGTATTCTAATAACGAAACCTAACGTCTTTCGCGATAAACCTTAATTTTACGACAAACCGGAAAATATTCATTTTCAAAATAAAGTTTCCAAAAATAGAATTTCACCCACTCTATAAACATATCCCATGAAAACAACCTTCCCGTAACTTACTAACGCTCAAATACTTGAACGAAGACTCGTTACGCAAAACCACAAAACACCAAATATACATATAGATCACTTTATATTAAACTGTAATCATAGTTGACAAATTACTATTTAAAAAATTAATTGATTTTCGGGTCTTATCGGGTTGACCCGATAACCCGATAAGAATAATTTTCTAACCCGAACCCGACCCGATAACAATGTCAGGTTATCGGATTGGGTTCAAAACAACCCGACAAGATTTTTTGACCCGATTTAACCCGACCCGATAAGCCTTATCGGGTTCGGGTTCGGGTCAACCCGACCCTACTGACACCCCTAACTACAATTTGACTATGGATCCACGGTTGCAAGTTTCAAACCACTATTCTAGTTGGAACCGTAAATTAAAATTTGGCCTTTTTGAAAATAAACTGAAGAAAATATGTTGCAATTTAGTTGTTGCAGTGATTTCGAAGATAATTTATTCATGGAAGAAAATAACTCTTTTAGTTGCCTAAAGGTATAATTTTTAATTTCTAAGAGTATGAGTCTGTACGGTCAATACAAACAAAAATAGAATCCTTGTGAACAAAATGTCAATCTATCTCCACCTAAATTCACCTAATTCTGAGCAGTCATGGTGATTCATGAAGCCCAAATTATGGATATTAGTTGATAAAATTATCAATTAGGTTAATTGTGGATGGGTGAATTATGGATGTTAGGTGATGAAAGTTGGGTGAAAATTATCAATTAGGTTTTGTTTGTGAAGTGTATACTGCAAAAAAATGTCTTTGTAGTAGACGAGAGTAAATTAGTCATTTTACATACCTTTGGACCATGACTAACGGAGATTTTTAACGAGCATTAGTCAAAAGAGATTATTCGCAACAAAGTAGAAACTACATGGATATTTTTTGCAATTTTAAGTTTTGAAGGGTATTTTTCGCAAAAATGTAAACCACGGGGACATTTTTTTTATTTTACCCATATTTTTATAAAGAGGGAAGATTTATTTTGAGACAAAACAAAGGGGATGGGCTTATTTTTTACGGTAATGCGCCACTTTTGCTTAGTGTGCTCATATTGTTGTGTTTTTGCTCTTAAGTTCAACTATTTTTTTATCTTGTGTGCTCTTAAGTTCAACTATGCTCCTATTTCGTTTGATAAACCTTCTTGTGCATTCATTTTAATCTTAATTGGATGAGTACCTCTCTTATGTGATCATTTTAACATCTTTGATGCTCGAATGTGAAATTTAATGTACCTTGATAAATTGGTATGTAATTGAGAAAAACACTTTTTTAAGAGTGCAAAAGTTTTCTAAGTGTTGATCTTTGAAATTTATTCAAGGATGTTTGGATAAAAAGAGTACAATGAGATTTCGTAATAAATTTAAATGTTTTAATTTTTGACAAATTTTCTTTGTTGTTTCAAAAAAAATCAAGAAATTAAAAAAAATGACAATTAATCAAGAAGGATTAGCATCGAAATTAAAATTAATCATAATCAATGTTAATTGCTTGTGGTGATATTTGTTTTTGTACTTGAGGTTAATTGAAATGATTTGATTTTTGTACAATTTATTGCAAAACTTCATATTATACTTGTTGACTTACAATCAATGCAGATTGTAGCTCGTTCTTAGCAGGGTGAAGACTTGTGGACAATTTCGTTCATAGCTTGTACGCCAAGGTTATGTATTTTACTCACGATCATAAAAAAAACATATTTATATTGGCTAACAACTGTGAATAGAAACTTGCAATAGTGGGAAGTAATGTTTGGGGTATTGAGATCAAGTTGAAGAATGATTTAGTTAAAGGTTAAAATCATCAATGATGTTGAATCTAAAAGTTAACAAAGTTTAAACATCTAAAGTAGTTTGATAAAGAAGATAAGATTTGTCTTTAAGGTTTTGGTTTCTCATATGTTTGATGTAGAACGGTAAAGATTGATGAAATGTCCGAAAATGATGAAAAGAGGATACGACAACAAAGTTTTGAAGTAAGTGGTAGTATCTCATGAAGCATAAATCCAATTAACTTCATTACTCCAAATATCAAACGATCACTCCTCAACAAAGTCAAATCTTGTCATCAATGACAAACCGATCAAGATTAAAAGGTCTCAAGCCTTTCAAGATCAATACTTCAATAACATCCTCAACAACAATTTTATCAACAAACAAAATGCTTCAAAGAATATATTAAACAGATTTTTTTTATTTTTTTATTTTATTTTATTTTATTTTTTATTTTTTTTGTGAAACATCAAAATCTTCAAAGAAAGAAAGTATGTTAATGTACAAGAAGTTGGTTGATCAAGTTGAGTAGATAATTCAAGTCGACAAATTTCGAAATCAAATGTTTAGATGAAATGAAGAAGCATCTACTCAAAATTGTTTGAGAAATTTCATAAACTAAAAAGAACAAAAAATGAAATGTCTAAACTATCCGTTGGGGAGTATAATGATCTGACATATGGTCGTTAAGGTTTTGGACTAGCGGTGAGTAACATTTCAAACGTTGGGGAGGACTGCAGTAATTTTGTCAAAATTTGGACTATACATGAAATCTGCAAAAACCTTAGGGAGTAAACGTGTAATTTATTAAAAAATACAAAGTCTATCATTTAAGTGTTGAGAGAAAAAAAAAAAAAAAAAAAATCAGATAAAAATGAAAGGGACATTTGTTACGGTGACTTTTTATACTTTTTGAAACATCATCGAGCTTGAAGTTAAAAACTTGGCCTCCTTTACGTTCTTTCTTTTCTCTTTGACAAACTGTAAATCTTCTTAAACAACAACAATCCAATGCTGCAACACAGGCATCACCACATTGATGCGCAACGGCCAATGCGACTCTGCTTTACGCCTTTTCCAAACCATGACTCACCGCACTTCCGTTTCATGGAACGCCATGATCTCCTGATACTTGTCCAACAACAGCTTCACTCTAGCACGCCAACTGTTCGATCAAATGCCTCACATAGATTTTGTTTCATGGAATGTCATGATCACTGATAGGAAGTTGTTTGATCAAATGCCGTTCAAAGACGCGGTTTCTTGGAATGCCATGTTGTTTGGCTATGCTCAGAATGGGTACGTCCAAGAGGCGCGAAAGGTTTTTGATATGATACCGGACGAGTGTAGGAATTCCATTACGTGGAATGGCATAGTTTCAGCGTATGTTCAGAATGGGAGGGTTTTTGATGTGATACGTGATGAGGTTCAGCTTCTATGAAGTGTTTGGTATGAAGTCTGAACTTATATAAACCTTAAGAAATAAAAACACATGCTATAACATTGTTGTGAGAATTTCCTTTTTCTTATTAAAGGAAAAATTATTCATATGTTATCCTATCTTTTAAACATGATATAAAATAAGATTCGGTGGAAAATAATAAAGCTGAAAAATGAGATAAAAGAAAGCAACAACTGATTTGATAGATAAAGTTTCCACTAAGTTATGTCTGCAAGGATTTATATTTGTATGCACAATTTATATATCCATTTATTTGTCAAATTTATTCAGTTTTTCCCTCTTGAGTTTAGCATTTTTTTCTTATTCGGATCATGTGATTTTCAGCTTTTACTATTTTTTGTATTCTACCCCTCACTGCCTAAATAGGTATAACCAATAAAGAATAGATTACCTTTTCACGATATTTAACTTCATGTGATATATAACTGTTGTAATCTAAATTTCATCATGATGCAACGCACCCGATCTAAAAGTTGTTATCATCAACATTAACATAGTTATATAGTAAATCACATTTAAAGCAAAGAATTTTCTTTTTAGATTGATAAATTTTTTATACAAAAGAGTTATTAAAAACCAGTAAACCATTAAAAGACGTTATAGAAATATGAAATCGTATTTATCTTAAAAAGCATGAGCTATTTCAACATTGTACCAATCATAAATATCCATGACAATCAGTTTTGTAGTATACATTTTCAAATTGCAGCAACAATTATTTTGAAAGAAAATGAAATAACATATAGATATTTTAATGCCCATATTCATAGCCACACACAAAAAGCAATGCATGATTGCTTTCTCAAATATACCTTTCTTTTTTCACAGTTGAAATCATATTATTATTCACATAAACATCTTTACAAACAGCTGCACACTCAGAGAGCAGAGCAAGGTACCTTTTCGTTTAAGTTTTATACAAAACTATCTATTACTTAAACCTTTATTCTGATCAAAGCATGTGAAGAAGATCATGTTTGTTTCACTGCCAAACAAGTTGTTGATGAGTATTCTTTTCTTATACAATTCTCGTCTTCTTATACAAATATTTAAGGGTAAAAGCTAAAATGAACTACTTAGTTTCAGAAATGTCATATTAGGCGAACACTCTAAAGTTAAACCTGTCAAAGAATACCATAGACGACATGAATGTTTGGAAAATGAAGAAGCCAAATTTTTGCTAATTTATAGGGGTTAGTTGACTAGTTCTACTGGTCTTACGCTTTTGTATAGCATCATTGAGGTTGTGAACTTGAAGCTTATTATCATGAATCTAGTTTGATTTTTGATATGATGGGAGTCATAATCATGTATTAACCTTTTACCCCAAAGAAAGAAATAAGTGATATCACTTTTGAGTGTTTGGTGCCAGTTCAAATGCAGATGTTAACGATGTTTTTATTAACTTGTTCTTACTTTCGCCCTCATGTCCTCTTTGACCAATATTCAATTATTTTGCTTATAGTTGGATGAAATTGATGTCACTCAATGATAGTAAGAAGTAAGAGCAAAAGTTAATGATTGATGAAAATGCTTAATCAAAAATAGCAGTATCTATATTTGGTCTATTTTGCTTTATTATACTGTTTAGTTTGAGAATATTAAATACGTTTGATATTAAGCCTGCTGTTGCTAAACTTTTAGAAAGTTTAACATGAAAACAGTTTGCTATGCGTCGACCAAAATGTTGGAAACCAGGTTACTAAAAAAATAAAGTTATGTGACAGTTATGCTTGAATGACTGCTAGTTAACAATTCCAAAGATTCAATTCCATTGTCTGATTATTTTGTGTGTTTCGTAGGTCTCACTAAAAGCTAATATTCCGAGTAATGGAGTTTGTATCAGCAATCATTGGTCCTGTTGTTGAATCGTTGATGATGCCTGTCAAGAAACATTTGGGCTATATCTTTTCCTCCGCAAAAAGTGTTAGAAAAATGAATACTAGATTAAAGCAATTGGATGGTACAAGCGTTGATGTCAGAAAGCACATGGAAACAAACAATACAAGTCAACTGGAGATACCTGCTTTGGTACCGGGTTGGTTGGAAGAAGTCGAAAAGATTAAGGAAGATGCTGAAAGAATTTCAAGTAACTACAATGGCTGTCTCAGTGTGAAGATGAGGTACCAAGCAGGAAGAAACGCATTCAAGACAACCGAGGAGATTGAACGGCTTATTAAGGAAAATACTGAAATAATTTGGAGCGATACCCAAAAACCTCTTGGAAAAGTGAGTTTTAAAAAAGGACCCACTTCTGTATCATCAAATGGTGATGCCAAAAATTACTTCAAATCGCGAGAGAAGATTTTTGAGGATGCACTCTGGTTCCTTCAACAAGATCACATGCAGCAAGTGATAGCGCTATGCGGAATGGGCGGTGTTGGAAAAACCACAATGATGGAACAACTGGGAAAGACTGTCAAAAATAGGAATATGTTTGTCTGGATTGTGAAGGTGGTTATTGGGCAGAAGATTAACACATTATCAATTCAACAAACCGTAGCAGAATATATAGGACAAACTTTAACTGGATGATGTGTGGGAGATGGTCGAACTCAATGATATTGGATTAAGCCCTTTGCCAGCTGGCTTCAAATTGTTGCTAACATCACGAAATGAAACTGTTTGCAAACAAATTGCAGTAGAAGCTAATTCTGATGTTAAAGTAGTTAGAGTGGATGTCATGGAGGAGTTCGAAGCAAATAATTTCTTTTGTCAAATCACGGGAGTTTCAAAAGAGCCTGATCCGGGGCTCAATGAGATAGGGAATCAAATTGTGAAAAGATGTGGATTTTTGCCCCTAGCCATCAAACTCATTGCAACAACCCTTAAATCTCAAGAAATTTGTGTATGGCGAGATACACTTAATCGTTTGAAGAATAATGATCTTGATAAAAATGTGCAAGAAATTATTGAAATTAGCTACACTTTTATACGAGAAGAGGAAGTTAAAGCGATTTTTCTGCTTTGTGGCTTGTTTCCGGATGACTTTAATATTCCGATTGAGGATCTGACAAGATATGCATGGGGGCTTAAATTGTTGAAGGGTGTTCCTACTTTGGGTGATGCTAGAGACAGGACAAAAACATGTGTACGCAAACTCATAAATGCAAATTTATTGATTGATAGTGATTACCTCGAGTGTGTCAAAATGCACGATCTTGTTCTTGCTTTTGTGGTAGGAGAAGTTTCTAAAGGTGACCATCCGTGGATCATTAACCATGGTGATATTTCGAGGTGGAGTAGGGCTGAGATGAGCAGGTCTTGCCAAAAAATTTCCTTGACCTGCATGGGTATGACCGAGTTTCCAAAAGAATTTAAATACCCGAACCTAACACTTCTGAGACTTATGGGTGGAGATAGAACACTTAAGTTTCCTGAAGATTTCTATGAAGAAATGGAAAATCTTGAAGTTATAGTCTATGAGAAGATGGAGTACCCCTTGCTTCCAAGATCACTTCAATGCTCCACCAATCTTCGAACGCTCATTCTCCATCAATGCGTGTTGATGTTTGATTGCTCTTCTATCGGAGATCTTTGGAATTTGGAAGTTTTAAGCTTTGCAAATTGTGGCATTCGAAAATTACCAGGCACAATTGGGAATTTGAAGGAGCTAAAGCAATTGGATTTGACAGGTTGTGTCGATCTTCATATTGATGAAGGTGTTTTTAAAAGTCTGGTGAAGCTTGAGGAGCTTTATATGAGGGTTTCCCATGGAAAGCGTATTAATTTCACGGATGCCAACTTTAATGAATTGGCACAGTGCGCAGGGAATCTTTCCGCATTAGAGATTGAATTCTTTGAAAACAAGGATCAGCCGAAGAATATGTCGTTTAACAAACTCGAAAGATTCAAGATCTCCGTAGGATCTGCTGGTGAGAATATGATCTCATTCGAAAGATTCAAGAGATCTGAAGGTGATGATTGGTATCCAGGAGATAACAGTAAAAGCATGCACTCATTCGAAAACACGTTGAATTTGGTCACTACAAAAGATGAACTGATGGAATCTAGATTGAATGAGTTGCTTCCAAAAACAGAGGTGCTTTTGTTAGAAGTGAATGGTATGAATGATCTTGTCGAACTTTCAGTTGCATCGTTTTATAATTTAAGAGAGCTTCAAATATCCAAGTGTGCCGACATGAAATACCTTTTCACAGTCCCAGTAGCTAATGGTTTGGTGAAGCTTGAGCGACTCACAATTATGGAATGCCCTGTTATGAAAGTAGTAGCATATAGTGAAAATGGTGCACAAGGGGTAATCAAGTTTCAAGAGCTAAAGTTTTTGCATTTGTCTGATCTACCAATGTTGGAAGGTTTCTGCAAAACTATTAGTTCAGTTGAGCTACCTCAGTTAGTAGAGTTGATACTTGATGGCCTTCCAAAATTCACGAGCATTTATCCCGAGAATAAGTCATCAACATCTACTTCGTCTAGGTCTGCAATTCAACCTTTCTTAAGCAAAGAGGTAATATGTGTGTCAAAATATTAATTACCAGTCACACATATACGTGTTAATATATGTTGATGAATTAACAAGCTAGGCCTTTATGTTGTGCAGGTTGTGATACCTAGGTTGGAGACACTGAGAGTTTCTAAGATGGAGGCATTGCAAAATATATGGCCTTATCAATTTTGCAGCAGCGGGGAAGTTAACAGTTGCATACTGAGAGAAATTGAAGTGACAGGATGTGATAATCTTGTGAATATTTTTCCGAGCAATCCGATGCCATTGTTGCATCATCTTCAAGATCTCCGTGTTGAATATTGTGGTTCCATTGAATTTTTATTCAATATTGACGTGGGATGTGTTGGTGAGATTGAGGAGGGTTGTAGCAGCTTGAGAAACATTGAAATAGTTCGTTCAGGGGAGATTAGAGAGGTGTGGAGGTTGAAAGGTGTAAGTAATCCTGATGTCATCATACGTGGCTTTCAAGCAGTTGAAAGAATATACACATATAGATGTAAAAGTTTTAGAAATTTGTTTACACCTACCTTCGCTAGGTTTGATTTGGGCGCACTTGAGGAACTTCACATTGAGGGTGTGCAGGAAAGGAGCCACGAGGTATGTAATGTCATTCTTATTCCTACTTATAGAAGGAATTCCACATCTCACACTTGTTTTATGTAATGATAGGTGCAGATGAATGATATAAACAGGGGAGAGATATTACAAGTTGATGAGATTATTCCGGATGTTAATGTTGTAATTCCATTTCATGTCTTATCTACGTTTCATCACCTCAGATACCTTTATATAAGAAACAGTGCTGATGTTGAGGTGGCGCTTGAGATAGAGAGTGCAACCAATAAAGATTTAGCAACAAGTCAAAGGGATAATCAACAATCACCGCTCCTTCCCTACTTGGAGTTCTTAGATTTACGGTGGATGGAGAATATGAATTATGTGTGGAAGTGTAATTGGAATAAATTTTTATGTTCTACCACACAACAGAAATCCTCTTTCCAGAACCTGAAAACCATATTTCTTGAAAGGTGCAAAAACATAAAGTATTTGCTCTCACCTTGCATGATTAAACTTCTTTCCAGCTTAGAGCGAATTAACATACTTTCTTGTGATGCTATTGAAGAAGTTGTTTCAAATAGAGATGACGAATATGAAGAGATAGCTACATCTTCCCAAACAAACACTACTTTCTTACCCCATTTCGACTTTCTCTGGCTTTCTAATCTACCACACCTAAAGCTTATTGATGGTGGTAACTCCAATACTACTTCAAGTACGAATTCTATTCATGATCACTTTAAGGTATGTTTTTCTTTTAATATATCCTAATCCTATGCATAGTCAACTATTTTTTTGGTGCGCTTGGTCAACGGTTTTGATATACAAATGTGGGTCCCACGGATTGGGTTGAATTGAATGCAAAAAAAGCTTTACAACTTCTTTCGTGGCATTTCTTGTCTTTTATTTCAATTTAATTTCTTTTATAATTAAATTTAATTATTTTTCTTTAATATATATATAAATAAAAATATTGTACCATTTATATGTTTTCTCTCTCATATTTTTTTTCTTTTTTTAAAACTTACATCAAATCAAAATCAAAATCCAAATTTATATCCATATCCAATTCCCTTAACAAACTAAATGGACCTTTAATTTCTTTTAATATCCATTCTTCATTATGTACAACCTTTTCAAGATATTATATGACATCTAATATGCTAATTTTATTTATTTATTTTTTATTTTTTTTTTCCTTCTGAACTAAGTGGTCTATTGAAAAGATTGTGAGTGGGACAATGATTTGATAAAAATGATATATGCTATTTTTTTTTTTTTTTTTTTTTTTTTCTAATTGTATGTAATGTAAAATAAGTTCAATGTATACCTCAAATTCTCTAAAGACCCGATGAACCAATTCTGGCTATTCAATTTTTTAATAAAAACAAAATCATCATTTTAAAAAAATAAATAAATATATCACAAACCGTTATTCGTTATACGAAATGAATCATACCATCACGGCCAGAATTAAATCATCTTGATATAGAGAAACATTTCTCTATATACTTTCGACAAACTATTTTATGACTTTTTTTATGTTGAAATTTACATCTGAAATAATAACATATTATTTGTTATTTTATAATCATATAATGTGATTTGTGAAATCACACATATTTTCTAACATGCAAATCACATGTGATTTTTCAGACACAAATTTTAATACTAAAACAAAACTCGAAAAAAAAGATCCGTCAAAATTATATCGAAGTGCCCGTCATCGTGATAGTATATTTTTTGTCACTTAAGGATTTACCATCTGCAAGATATTTTATTTTCAACAAAAATGTGGAAAATAGTTTTTTTTTTTTTTTTTTTTATTTTTATTTATTTTTTTTTTTTTAATGAGTGAATGATTTGTTTATTGAACTCAACTCATATAATATCACTTGTATTATTGTAAAAATATATGAGCGTGTTTAGGATTGCTTAACTATTTAACTATTGGGCTCTTTTTAATGTAGATAAACTGTGGTGTTTGGAAAAAATAAAATGAATAAATTATATGCTTATGCTTATCTACTTATAACAAGTCAATATATGTAGTTCTTTAATACGCATGTTAGGAATATGTTTATTTCAAATTGCTAATTTGGGATTACGATATAATAACCTTTAAACATATAAAAATAGGCTTCCTCACGGAGTTTTTTACCAACTCATTGTCTTTGAAAAACTTATTTACCAATGTGTGGATTGTTTAAAAATATTGACTCTTGTATAGTATTTTCATTTTGTATTTCCTTTTACTTTAATTTATTCCATTTCTTTTAATTAAATGAATCTCGTATTAATAGAACAATGGGTGAAAGTGAATTATGAATTTTCTTAATGTACATATATAATCGTCCATCCTGCATGTTTCATTAATTTTATTTTTTATTTTTAATTCTCGTATATCATTAAAAGTTGTTCGAACAAAACCAGTTTAATATATTACCTAATTATTAAGTTAGTAATATTTATTATATAATAAAAACAATTTGAAAATAAAATAATTGCACTACTAAAGAACTGAGAAATTCGTGCCAAAGTCATTATTTCATATCATACCTGCAACGGCACTCATATGACTCGACCTCTCTTCTTCTAGCAAACCAATAAGTATGCATGGACAAGACCGTTCAAAATATAATAATAGATAAACACAACAACATTTAGTGATCGAACAACTAATCTTGTTGTTAAAGTAGATCATAAATGATAAATATAACATGAATTGTAAACAGAAGGATAAACATAGACATCGCGCGTTAATCAACTAAATAAGTAGAACACACAAAAACATCAATAGCGCTAGTTTGGATAATTAGTTTCTTAATCTTAACTAACAAACAAAAACAACTTAGAGCAAAAAGTTACGTTAATCAACTATACAATTATATAATAAAGATCGCTACTATGGTTCCAGAAATACAATATGTGGCAAATAGCATCAACCAAACACAAATTCTAGAAATTTAATTAACCATGAATTCTGTTTATCATCTAATAGACACTAATAAAAAAAGAATTAGAAAAGAATTTTAGTTGAAGGATGTAACGATGAGCAGTTAAAGGAAGCAAGGCTGTGAATTGTTTTTAATGAAAAAACATAGATAGGTTAGTTTATTAAAATTGGAAAGTGATACTATACAATAGTCAATATTTCTTAAAACTTTTTACAGCTTAGACAAATTAATTCTTTTGTGGGGGCTTATCATCTTGGTATTATATCATGTATACATTTATTGGGCTATTTTACCAGACCTCACATGCCCCCACTGTAGAAACCATTTAGGACGGGGCGGGTCGGGACTAACGATCGTTAGTTACTGTAGCGTTATAACTAATGGCCGTTAGATATTTAACGGCTGTTAGCTAACGATCATTATCTTTAACATTTTCTTTAAAAATTCATACGAAATTGGTCCTTCATCTCAGAAGTCCGTTGCATATTTAGTCCTCTCATAATTTACATAATTGGTCCTTCATGTTATACGTCCATTGCAAAGTCAGTCCTTAGTCACTAAATTGACGTTAAGTAGCTACCGGCCGTTATTACACTTTCCCTATTCGGAAAACACCCCGCCACAACGCGTGGTTTTCCAACTAGTTGATGACATGTTCAACTAAACTTCCAAAATTATTATGTGTATACATATCTGTAAAAAGGTGTTTTGAGTTCTATTATTTACTATTATTGCCACGAAGCAGTCAATTCCATTAATTATTATGTGTACACTAATTTTTCATATCACATAATGTTCTCAGGTGGGTTTTGCTTCTCCATCATTATGCCAATATTCCAGAAAGATAGTGATCAGTGAATGTGAGACGTTAGCCACTCTAATCCCATTCAGTGCAGTGGGAAAATTACAAAAGCTTGAAGAGCTGAGAATATCCTCTTGCCGGTCACTAAGGGAGATATTTGAGATTGAAAGGATCAACAGGAATGGTAGTGATAGTGCTAATGCTGGTGATGGAGTTGGTGATATACTTCCTGGAGTGATGATTCCAAGGTCCGCAAATATGACTTCGCTTGAATTGCCCAACTTAAAGATATTGCGGATTATCAAATGTCACCTTTTGGAACATGTATTTACAAGTTCCACACTTGATAGCCTCAAGCAACTTAAAGAGTTGACCATAGAAAAGTGTAATGCAATGCAAGTGATTGTGAAGGAAGATGGACAACACGATTCTGAAAATGTTCTCTTTCCCCGTCTAAAGTCTCTTACACTAACCGATTTACCAAATGTTGAAGGTTTCTTCTTGGGTTCGAATGAGTTCCTATGGTCAATATTGGATGAGGTTAAGATCTATGGTTGCCCAAAAATGAAGACTTTCACATCTGGTCTCTCGACGACTCCAAAGCTCCACCACATAAATACAGACATTGGCAAGCATAATCTTGAATGTGGTCTCAACTTTCCATTGTCCAATGCATCACATGAGGTATGTTTATTACCATAATTGCATCAACAAATCAATTAAACTATGTTTCCTTTATCATTTGGCAATTAATTTACTTTCTGGTCGTGTGTCTACCGATGATGAATTACGTTTGTGTTTCTTCATTAGGAGATTCAATTCCCTTGGTCTTTTTCAAATCTGGTTGAAGTAAATGGAGAATTGCATACAAACTTGTTGAAGAGCAGCATTATTTTTCCATGCAATGAATTGATAAATCTGCAGAATCTAGCAAAGCTTCATGTCAGGAGAAAGTACGATTGGCAGTCATCTTCCAAGGAAGTAAAGGAGATATTTGAAGTAGTAGATTTGGAAAATGATGATGTGAATGAAAAGCAATCTGTTGTGGCATTTCCAAAGCTAAAAGAAGTGACTCTGGAAAGGCTTAAGAGTATGAGGTATATATGGAAGAGCAGTAGGTGGATAACATTGAACTTTCCAAACCTTACAAAAGTGTTAATTGATGAATGTCCGCTTCTTGAACATGTTTTCACATGTTGCATGGTTCGCAGTCTATTACAGCTACATGAGCTTGAAATTCGTAGGTGCAATAAAATGGAAGTAATTGTCAAGAAAGCAGAAGATTCTGACACTACAGCTACTGATGTTGTTGTGTTTCGTTCTCTGAAATCCATAAAACTTCGTGGCCTTCCAAAACTCAAGGGATTTTGCTTGGGGATGGAGGATTTTCTATGGCAGTCATTAGATACTTTGGAAATCAAAAACTGTCCACAGATAACGGTTTTCACATGTGGACAATCAACTACTCCACAGCTAAAGGTAATAGACACATCTTTTGGATTGTGTTACGCAACAGAAGACCCAACCTCCTTTATAAAGGCCAAACAACAAGAGGTATGTGATCTCTGTCAGATATTTACTTGTTTGTCATATTCAGGGTTTTGAATCACTCTATTAATTAATACTTCTATTCTCCTACAGGGATTGCAGTTCTGAGGAAACGAGTTTATACTTGAAATTTAGTGATGCTTTATTTTGGTATGTAATTTGACATGAAGAATATTGAATAAGTAATATTGCACCTGTGTACAGGCTTCATTTGTTCTGTTTTTAATAAGCCGAAACTTGTTTCTCAACCTTAGTTGAATGAATTGACTTGTTTACTATCGATCAACTAATATAAATAGGATTTAATGAGTTCCAACATCTGCTATTTGTGGTGAATGAATTTCTGTAGAAAATTGATGAGGTGTCATACAATTGGGCCATCAATGAACCAATTTATGATGCCGTCTGTGTATTTATCTTTTTTATTTTACTGCTACATGTCTCTAATTTTTAGTTTAATAGTACAATTTTTGGTTGGTTTTCAACTAAAGTTTGCATAAAATGGGTTTTGTGAAGAAATATGCATATCAAGTATTTGATGAAAGGAATAAGTGAAAATCTTTTTTTATTTTGATAATTTATTTTGTTGATTTTGTTGTTGAAGTTGAGCTTAATAAATCAGTTGTAATTGTTAAATTTCCTATTACGTGTTTGTTTTTTTTGCTTCTTTTGAGGGTCTTGAGTGAGGATAGGAGTTTTTGAAGATGGTAAGTGTTTGTATTGGTCGACTTTGTTAATTCAGTACACATGTGAAAAAAGAATGACAAGAAACATGGGACTGATTGAAAAAATGATTTCGCAAGGTCCTAGGTTCATGAAAATAGGAGTGGGGCTTTTTAAATTTTAACAAATAAATATTTCTTACTTCACATTTATCACTGGCAGCAAGGTTAGTGCGATGGAATTACTTTTCTCTGTTTTTGAAGATAGAATTGATATTAACTCCATTTTATTCCCCAATATAAGGTGTTTATTCCCAATACAAGGTGGTGGAGGTGTTGAACATATTTCGGTTGCAGTTTATCAATCCGACATTTAATCTGATGAAAGGTATATTGAAGCTAATGTGAGTATGACTTTCATGTCAGCGTAATTTAGTTTCGGATTTGGGTTAGGCGTTTGTATATTATTGTTTTACAAATACTATTCATTATTGTAGGGGTCATCTAACAGAGGTACTTAAATTTATCAATAGAACAAAGAAATGTAAATTGTGTTTTAGAAATTGACTTGGGAAAAAGAAATACTCGGGAGTATAAAAATACATTTGTTTTTCAAACTAAACTTGGTATATAAAGCAAACAAGCGGGTTTGTCCGCGCGTTGCTGCGGAGCGGCCGTGTTAGTGTTTATTACAATTATGTTAACGTTTTTTGGAGTAATCAATTATGTTGTTTTTTCATCGTAGCTTCCAAAAGAATGTTAAAAGGAACATGGAAACTTTTCTGTTTTTCATACCCCAAAAAATCTAATTATTGTATGGTCACATGCTAAACATAAGTATTACCATAAATTTACACATATGCTAAATGAAGATCACCAATCATCACAACTGTATGAACATTGTAAACCGAAAATTTGTAATAGGATACTAATTTTTCGTCCAAAGTATGTCAAAAATTAGAACATCACATTAAATAAATATTACAGATCCTTGTATCACTAAGAGTAGGCAAGCTGTAGCACTTTCCAAACTCTCCGTTGTCAGACTTGTGTAGACCCGTTAGATTCCGACCGAAAGGATTTTGAGCTGCTGTACATGTATTTAAATAAAAAAATAAGAAACGGGTGTGATTCAGAGGGTTTTAATAAGCAACCCCAACTCTTTTTCCAGCCAAGTTATCACTCGAAATTGTTTGTAGGTAGAAATTTAGGTGGGTTGCAAATGTTTTCAAATGGGTTCCGGTGAAAAACATGTCATTTTTGTTGGGTTGGGATGACCCGGAAAACTTTTTGTTCTAAAAATTTATAATTTTTTCGTGACATTTAGGCAATGGATACTAATCATGAAATATAATGTTCATGCTTGGATTTACCAGAAAACCATGTGCATATTTGAGACAGTGAATATTACTCCAATTATACAAAGCCTACTTGACCATGTATGGGAAGTTAACAAACTTTTAAAGATGTTTAACCCTAAGTAAATGCAACAATAAAAAACGAATGTATTAACGAGGAAGTTTAAATGAACAATGATATAAATAAGTAAATAACAGTAACTTCGCATGCATGCATTCTTAAAATAGCATTTCAGGTATGGTTCGCTTGATTATATATTGCATATTCAACCTCAAGTACTACATTACTTTTAACGTACCTGATCATCTCCATCATGTCCAAACAATAGGAAGACGCTTCCTTCACACTTTTGGATGGTTTATGTAACAGGGTGTTTTGTTGCTGTTAGGGGGTGTTTCGATGGTTGCTGTAACGGGGTGTTTTGTTGATGTCAGGGGGTGTTTGGATGGCTACTAAAGGGGGATTTGTTGCTGTAAGGGGGGTGTCTGCATGGCTACTGTAAGGGGGTGTTTGGATGACTGTTGTAAGGGGGTGTTTAGATGGCTGTTGTAAGGGGGATTTGGTTGGAAGCTCAATAACTGCAGTTGACTTGACATCAATTCCATGTTTTTTGCAACGTTCAGTTAAAGCCTTAAGTAGTTCCTGGAGATCACACTGGATACGATCAGCTCGAACCTGGGTCAGCCGAAACAAAAATGACGGGTCAGTCAAGGCATCCTTAAAACTTACTAAAATCTGTTACTCGGGATCATATGAACTTACTTTTGAAGGATACCATCAGCGTTGCCACCATGATCCCTTTTCACAAGTGCCTGATTCAACTCCATCTTCCTCTCCTAAAAGTCAACAGAAAAATCAAGTTACAATTAATGTGCTTCAGCTCCCAGCTGCCTTATTCTTTAAAAAAAAAAAAAAAAAAATAAAAATAAAATAATAAATAAATAAAAAGAAAAGAAAATAAAAACAATCACAAAAAATAGATATAATGTACGCTAAGCCGCCAGTCCAGTAGAAAGTGACAATGCAATGCTATCTCTCAAGCCATTTTAACAATTTTGAGTAGAAGGGGAGATTTTAGCGCATTTATGTGGAAACAGGCCAACGGGTGGGTCAAACTCATAAAATCATAATAATCCCTTGATATATAGGAAGATAATATAAAGACAATCAACATCATGTCTGCACTGGAGTCGGAATTCAACCCTGGTCACACGTCTAAACGTAGGGTTATGGTTCAAGTCTGGTTTTGGATTTGGATCCTGGTCAGGCCTAGTAACAGGTTTCCCCACGTGCTTTTGCTGTTACATGCATATATCTAATCCTTAACATAACCTAAGTGTACTTATTGATGCTTAAATGAGTCAAAATTGTCACATTGTGTAGTTTTCTATACTTTGTTGCAGAATGAACTGATTCTGAACCAGTACAAAAACATGTTTCTCGGGCCACCAATCGGAATTGTTTTAAAAATAAAAAACCCGAAAATTGCTTATGAAACTCCCATCGTTTGCTTCATGAATCCAATCGAAGTAACAAAAATTCCATAAAAAAAACTTTGAAACTTAATTATAATATTTCAGTTTAAACAAAAACTTACAATTAACTTACAAATGCACAACAGCCATTGATTTCATCATGCACGAAGACACGTCCATTTCACGAGCCACCTGGTTCTTCGACGCGTGAAGCCATGAACCCACTTCATCTTCGGGTTCGAGACATCACACATTATCAAAAACTCCATCACCTGTCCGAATATCTTAAACATTTCTATCCCAAAAATCAGGTTCTTATCAGCTACAAATAGCGAATTCCAGTCCATAGGTGCATCAGGATGCACCGAAACTTCATTCCAAGTTAGGTAAACGAGATCAAGCTCCCACAACTTCCGAACCGACACCATGAAACCGAACCGACACCAGATACAACCGTTGGCCATCACAGGACACTAGCCTTGGGGTGTACTCGTGGACCCTTGGTGGGTGTGGAGTCGTTTGGACTAGAGACCATGTCCAATGTCATACGCTGCGAGCTTATCAGTCTCGGAATACACGTAAAAGACCCCGTCACAAACGACTCCCGAGCAAACAACCCCAAAATCGACTGGTAGCCGTTGAATTTCCGTCCATTTGTTTGACGAAGAATCAAAAATCTCACATGAATTTAAAGCCTCATCCCATGTACCAATCCCCCCTACCGCCGCTATTATAAAGAACTGTCCTCGGTCTTTCACATTACTCGTGTGCTTGGTTTTTTCGTTTCTTGATGTACGTCTAACCGAAATCCTGTGAGGATCCCCATAAACTTCCGATACTCCACCAATCCGCGTCCGTGTCCGGAGTTGACTTTTGATGGTCAAACGATCAGAGTTGGCTTCAAAAACCCCTAGAACGGACTTTGACCTTGCTTGTTTCATCGATGCAACCTTGTTCCACGATTTTATCATAGGGCTAAAAACAAACACTCCTCTGTGTGTCTTTCGGTCCATTCTTCCGGAGCTCGAACAACCTCCGACAATGAAAATGTTATCATGGACAGTGGCAACTGAGAACAGAAACCGATTCTTAAGAATTTCTGCCTCAACTTTATGCCATTTGTTGAAAGAAACGTCAAAAGCATATATCTCGCGAGAGTTAAGACCATTTGTAACAGTACCGAAAAGGAACAACCATGGACTCGGGTAATACCCTTCCCGTCTCATCTGCATAAAACGAGGTGGCGTAGTCAAAGATCTCCATGTCTTGCACACGAGCCGAGTGTTCATTAAGCTCGTCAATGGAAGTCTCATGAAACACAACTCGAGAATATCATCAGGAAGAAACACATGCATTGTGTTGTTTCCGTGTGACTCTTCAAAACTCTTTTTCCGATTATTTCTCTTCCACAACCGATCCACTCCATATGAGAAATAATCCACACTCGTGTCGTCGGTCCCACACACGGGTTTGTAACCTTTACCCACAACTTCACCGAACTCGTCACTTGTTGCGGCTCCAACCTTGCACCCTCCGCCCCTAGTATACAAACTCAGACACCTGTGTCATCATCATCAATATCATCATCCATCACACTTCCATGGTAGTCGTTTTTCAACTTTTGGCTAATGCTTCTAACTAGATGTTTCGACACATTGGAAGCCTCATGTTCTTTATGTGATGTTTCACCCCTAACTAAGTTGTTCAGGTATCATCTTGCATTCTAAGCCTGGTCATACAAACAACACAAATTAGAATATGAATGCAAAACAAATGCTAAGAGATTGAAACCAGACTAGCACAAAAACATGGCTAATTTGTACTCGGAAAGTCAAATGACTAATTTGAAATTGACACACAGAATTTTCCACATGTTTGCATACAGCACATACTACAGATATGACTTTCAGCGCAAAGAGATAATTGTACATCTTAATGTGGTTGCAGATCAGTACAGCACAGCACAGCCTGTTTTTACATGTTACCATGCATGTCCGCCACACCTATTCTGCCACCTCTAGTCTAAGCAGTATCAGAGCTTACTGGCAAGATATGATTTGAAACTTAAGTTCAGACCTTACACTAGTAAAAAAGATCGCTCTGTGGCTTGTTTTCTATGACTTGTATAAGTTTGAGAAACCATAAAATCTATGAAGGGGGCACAAAATTTCTAATCACCTATAATACAAAGTAGTAACTATATATATCATGAGGGACTGCAACTTGGTGCACCTTCCTTGATTTCTAGAATTCATATCTTCTACGTATTTAAAAATTACTCATTTTGAAGGAGGACAAATAACAAACAGCTTTATGTCATTAACACTATACGGACGAAGCGAGTACATGTTATTTATATTGTACAATTCAGTACATAAAAACAGCACAAGCAACAATCAAAGTCAAGTACCCATAGATTCAAATTTACATAAGTCCATTAAAACACATTTAACAACCCACTACTAAAAACTTATAAACTTTTTTTTCCCTTCAAAATTAACAATCTTACAAATCATTATCTAAAATACATTTAACAACTTATAAACTATTAGACCAGATACATTTTTTCAGATCAACAAGCCAAAATCCAGTGTCAAATATAAATTTCTAAAATACTATGTTTGACCATCTAAAGTCAATACTTAACCCAATCAAAAAAGGAACACAAATAATAACACCAACCCCATGTACTCTATCAAATATTAGTAAGCCAAAAGATTGAAAACTAAGGTTGCCAAAAAGAAAAACAAATAAACATATGAATGTTACTAAGTACAAACCTCATGAAGTTTATATTCAAGATTCTTGATTTGAGCCCAAGAATCAACCCAGATATTAGATCCAACAAAAGGGTACATATGATTATTTATTTAAATGGGTCATTTTAATAAAGTGTGAAAAGAAACATTTTTCAAGAGAGAAGTGAGAGAAGTGATCGGATCTCTTTATTTTGAAGTGAAGGCATGATATCACTTTTGTGGAAAAGAGGTGTTCCTATTTCAAAAAAAAAAAAAAAAGAAAAAAGAAAAGAGGTGTTCCTGTTTTTTTTGTTTTATTTACCTAGACTAGAATTATATTTCTAATTTTTTTTTTAACTTGATGAAAGTTGTCCGATGGGTCCCAAAAATAATTAATTGAATGGTAAAAACAATAGTATTTTGCAAGGTTATAAAAGGCGTAAGGCGTGGCATGGCGGCATGACCGCGCCTCAAACCTTACGCGCCATGTCAGAGCCTTTGCATTTCATAAGGCATCATTAAAGCGGCAAAAAAATATTTATATTTTATGTATTTTTAATTTTAGATCATATTACTTGTACTATATTAGACATTTAGACTACTACTTACTATATAATTACCAGCCTTATATATCAAATTGCCAAAATTTCAAATACTAGTTCAAAACATTTCAAAAAAATAATAATAACAATAATAATAATAATAAAATAAATAAATAATAAACTGGTTCTAAAAGTGGTCACGCCTTACCAAAAGGCGCGCTTTTTCACGCCTTATTTCACGCCTTTTTGAACCACGCTTAAATCAGCCGCCAAGGTCCATTTCGTGGAGGCGAAGCCACACCTCGCGCCTTTTAGAACACTAGTATTTTGCTAATCTTTCTTTTTGTAAAAATAATAAATTAAAACCAAACATTTTAGTAAGAGTAAATTGAAGAAAAAAAAACGTCCTAATGTGTTATATCCAAATTGTAGAGTGCAGTTTCTGCCTTTTAAAAAGTGTATGTGTCGTTTTTTAGAAACAACTGATGCAGATATCACTTAATCATTTATGCTCTAAGTGAAATGACTAAAATTATTCAAAGTGAAATGAAAAAGTCTCACCGAAAGCAAAAACATTTTAGTCATTTCATTTTGGCCAGATACAATATTCGCACAAAAGATTTTTCACAAAGACGACACCTACACTTTAATATATTTTTCATTGAAATATTATCTTGGAAAAGGACGCATTGTGCATAAAACAAGAAAACTAGGTGAATGCATCATGCATTTCAACACCCCGAAATAAAATCAATTAAGAGTGCTCGGTGTGGGCATGTTATTTTGTAACAGCTGGTACTTTTCCTAAAACATATTTCAAGCCAAATATCTATTTTCGTACCTGAGATACTTTTAAACTTTTATTACATGTTATTTGGGCTTGAGAAACGTGAGATATATTTGGAAACGAGAAGTTTATTCCTTGATTGACTCATCACAACCTAGAAAACTCGAATCCTATTGCATTTGCCAAATTATTGGAATTATATTGAGTTTGAGAAAAACTTTGAAGTTTATGCTTGATTTGATGGGAAAACTGATTTCGTGAACAATGGTGCAAGCTTCGTAATTTTCCGAGTCCGTTTGCTATGTCGTTTGAGCCCCGAAGCTTTTTCGTGAGAAGTTTAGCTACGTTGACAGTTTTGGTCCCCGTGATATTTACCTTTACACCCCATACACTTTAATTAATTCAAAAGCCACCCTATACTTTTAAGTATAAATACCCCTTTTATTTATTTTTCTCTCATTTATTCACTAATAAACACACACACCCTACTCAAATCCTCTCTCTTTCTCTCTCTCTCTCTCTCTCTCTCTCTCTCTCTCTCTCTCTCTCTCTCTCTCTCTCTCTCTCTCTCTCTCTCTCTCTCTCTCTCTCTCTCTTGATTATCCAGCCGACCACAACTCACAGGAACACCAACAGAATCCGGTGCCGGTCACCGGAAAATTTTCCGGCGAAGTCTTTTCTCCTCCCATTCGATAGATCAACCCCACTACACCATCTCTGGAGCTTTGGAGCTCTCGGTACCCACTGCAACACCCCCTACGCGCCACCTCTCACCACCTCAGTTGACACCGAGCATCACCACCACCTCCCTTCACCTTTGTACCTTTTTTTATTTTATTTCAAAACCCTAGTTTTAATAAATTTTAATAAAACCGATTTTGTTGTTAAATCTTTTATAAAAATGTTTTTAAGCATAAAACTCGTGTGGATTTGTGTTTGGTTGCGACTCGGCCACGACTCACCGAGTCAACTCGTGACTCAGTGAGGGTTTTGTTATTATTGTTGTTGTTTTGGGTTTGTGATGACGAGGGTATATAGGTTTTGATGTTTGAGATTGTTGCGAGGGTCCGTTTGGGCTCGTTGGTTCTCGGCAGTCACCACACCCCACCACCGAGGCTCTTGTGGTGGTGAGGGTGGGGTATTAATAATTGTGGCTAGGATTAGGTTGTTGAGGATTTGTTTGTGTTCGGTTTGGATTTAGATTTGGAGCCGAGTAGTTTTGGATGTAGATTTGGACTTGGGTGATGTTGTTATTGGTGGTGTGATGTTTGTTTCGGATTGTTGGTCTCGGATTCGAGCCGTTACTCGTCTCGAGTCACGGCAAGTGTGCTATTATTATTGTTTTCTTGTTTGGTTTTTAGTTTTGATAACAGTCTCGGCTAAATATTTTGAAACGGGAAACTTAACGATATATATATAAACTTAACGATAATATAACTTGACGATAATAATAAGCGTGAACTAATAACTATGAAACAATAAAACCAATTGATATAGTTAAGTGGATTGTGACATCGGACTTAGATATTGATATTGTGACGTTATTTGTGATGGACAAGGATTGGGCCGAGTTGGTTATTTAGACATTATGGACCCTTTGGTACTAACAATAGAAAATGGTCGATAAAACTAAACAACTAATGTTAACGAGAATAATGTGTCCAATTGTATATTATAACTTGAGACATTTAGCGATATATAGGATACTAGCTTCATAACCCGCCCAATGGGTGGGTTAGCTCCATAATATTATTTGACGAATTATAAATCTTACATACATAACTAATGAATAATGGCAAATACCTTAAACACAAAAATTGAAAAAAAGAAGGGAAGTGGTCATGTAATTTATGAAAAAAGAACAATGAAAATTATGAGAAAAAAACAATTCATATATAACTAAGAAAAAATATTTAGCTTAATTGCTATGACCAATGGAAAAATATAATGAAATATACAAATTAAGTATCCCCGCATCAGAAAAATGCTACTCGGCCACGACTCGGATGGACTCACCGAGTCAACTCGTGACTCAGTGAGGGTTTTGTTATTATTGTTGTTATTTTGGGTTTGTGATGACGAGGGTATATAGGTTTTGATGTTTGGGATTGTTGCGAGGGTCCGTTTGGGCTCGTTGGTTTTAATGTATTATAGAAGTGGTATTGATGATTGTGGCTAGGATTAAACAAGGTATAGGTACACGTTTTGTTGTATTTAGACAATGAAAGATCAGGCCATAAACTGAATCCGATTGGTACCTTTCTGTGTCAGCATCAAAGCTCTTTCCGTAATGTTTAAATGAATCCTCCTTGGTTGGACTTTCAAATATTTTTTGCGCCGTGGGACTACCAGCTGGGCTTTTAGCCGACTCATCTTCGTTATGTGCGTATGCTGATTCAGTCTCGAAAGGCTTCTCTGACTTCCTGTCATCATTTGAATATGAATCCTCATAAACGTCATCCATCGTAGATGAGTTTTCTGCCTGAGATGTTGATTTGGTTTAGTGCAAAGTGCAAAGTGCAAATGTAGTTGAAGAGAATAACGTGAGAACCGAGGTAGCAAAATAGATTGGTTAACTAATAAATTAGATGTGTTTGGGTCAAAACGGATATTTTGTGTGGAACACGGGTCGGATTGACCCACCAACGCTGATATCTTTTAACAAAAATGTGCTGACATTGCTCCTTCTATGATAAATAGTTACTATAAAACAAAGAGCCTCATACCTTCACCTTCGAATTTATCCCAATCCTCATCCCACACTGCAGATATCTCTGGAATTCCAGGTAGCCAACCTTGACAAACAAAATAGGTGAACCATGTTCTAAAGATAGATGCAGTTCATTCAAAGTTATACGTATGGTTTGTAGCATGTATGAACCGATTATATATTTTGAAAAACTTGAAATATTACTAAGTGTTATGACAAATTTTCATACGATGGATATGGTTTAAAATAGGTGCGTGTGATGCATGTATCGTTTAAACTAAAGTGAACTTGGTGTGCTACGTGACTCCTAGGCCTTCCAAGATAGAGGCTAGTCACGATTTGTGTACTATGTAACAATATTTACGTGATATATAAGTGCAAAATGATATACGATCGAAACTAAATAAATATAGTGCATGACTAAAATTTAACGTGTGATATGGAATGGAAATGAGTAAAGATGACTTACAACACCTCTAGGGTGGTGAAGAAACGAATAGGAACGAAGGAAACACAAGAAACTAATAAATTCGACTATAACTCAAAGATATATTCGAATGTATTTAACCCGTTCCTTTTCACTTGCTTCCAAACGTATGCTAACTTATTCCTAGACTCTTAGAAGTGAGTTTTTATGAAGAAAGAATGTTGTGAAAGTGTTTGAGAATGAAGAGAAACAAGTGCATGCATAGAACGTATATATGTATTATTTGGATGAATCGTATGGTGCAAAATTCACTCAAGAAAACACATGAACTATTCCATGTTGATGCGTGGGAATCGCACCTTGCTTTACCTCTCGAGGGATCTCGAGAAGCTTACAACCCCCACCAGGCAGTGTACCTGATCGTTGTAGTATAGTATAGTGACAAGTACCGGGGGATTGATCGTTCAGCTTAGGAATAGTGTCGCTAGGATTAGAAAGCCTAATTAATAGTTCTAGAGGTGAAAGATGATTATTTTTGTATTTTTATATTTTTATGAAAGCAAGTAAAATCTCGGGTTTTGGAAGAGTGGGCGGAATTAGTTGCTATTCAACTAACCCAAAGCTATTATATAATTGAAATAAAATAATGAAAATGAAATTAAACTAAATTAAACTAAGGTTGTGAGCAGTGGTTGGAGAAATTGTGTTTACTTAGACTTCATTACTCCCTAGATATCTTTTACATGTTAATTACTTGTTACACTTGTATGGATGACGGATTGTATTCCTTAATACCATTCGTGGGGTGGCATACATAACTCCCCAACTCTATGAGCTCTTATCTCCTCCTACACCATGACCCAGCACAACTATAGGGATTGTAAACAGTGGCTCATGCATTAAATACAACCAATAAAGACCTAGTACGCCTCGGTTCATGTTTCTTAAGACGTTCAAGCATGTTACCATTTGGAAATCTGCCAGTTTTCTTAAGCCTAACATATAATATCATTCATCCAAAACAAGAATAGACAAGTAATCAACACATAATCAACATCTAGGTTTCATTAGATCTAAGCAAACACAAAAGAGATCTAGCCTAGCATAGTAGAATTGAGACAAGAACAAGATATAAACAACCAACACATAGACATATTGATTGAATTGAAAGTACACTTATCTCAATTACAATGCAAGGTCTCAAGGGTTTGGAACCCTTGAAAAACCTGTAAAAGAGGCACCAAAATCGTCTTTAGGGTTTCACCAAAACTTCTCTCTCTTTAATGAAAAAACTAGAAAACTATATATAGGAAAAACAGGCTGACGGCGTCAAGAGTTACTTGTGACGCCGTCACCTCGCCGCCATATACTTCCTCGGACGGCCTTGATCCACTTATGACGGCCTATGTGACGCCGTCACCACCCACGGTATTTGATTCTTGCCACTTTGACGCCGTCACCACCTACGGTGTTTAATTCCTCATGTCTGACACCGTCAAGATGGTGGTCTTGACGCCGTCACCTTGTATCTTCAGCATGGAAATTTGGTACTTTGCCGTTTTCTTCACTTTTATGCTCCAAAAACGTCCAAAATGGCTTCTTTTCCAGAATTCACTCTCCAAACACCTAAAATCACAAAAGGAACGATTTAGGGCAATATTTGATCAAATAAAGTCAGATTCGGGCTTAAATGACCCCCTAAAAACGGATCATTTTTCGCCTCATCACATGTCAGTAATACTTAGCTTCTAGGATGAAATATAATGTTATACAATGGTTTGTGAGTGCATAAATCATGGAGGATTGTCTTGGTGATTCACACCCATGTCGACAACATACATATATAAGCATACGATTTACTAAATCGTATACTACTTGCATATAACTGATCATCATCGACATTTGGACATAAAATCATCTTAGAAATATTATTAGGAACAATTAGAAACAAACGGGAATCAAAACGGTTAAGTTTTGAGTAAGTTATGAATTTGATTGGGTCGAGTTATATGTCGAACACTTTGCCACTTAAAAACGTATCAAACATCGTCCAATGAACTTGGGATTTGACACACTAATATTTGGCTAGGTGGTGAACGAGATGGTGCAAAAATATATAGGTGTCGTGTGTACGAATTGAGAATAAACGAGGCGTTTTGAAGCTTAGTTGGTCGATCAAATAAAAAAAATAAGCTTTAGAAAGTAGACTTGTGGACTTTGGCCGGTGAACAGTGAATGAGTGATGAGTTTGGGCTGAGTTTATTAAGGGCCCGTTTATTATTATTAGTGATTAATTAGGATTAGTGAAATTGTTTAGTTTTCGTTAAACATGTCGAGAACTTGTTTTGTCGTTTGGTGAATTTTCCAATATCGTAATCGTGACCATTTTACTATACTAAGAAAATTTTAAATTTCCCCGTAAAAATGGTGATTACAATAATGACAGAGATTATTTATTTAATTAACCGAAGTTAATTATACGAATTTTTGCGAGGTTTTACACCATCTTTAATAACAAGAATAGAAGGGCTATGATCAGATATGGTGTATGGTAAGAACATTCCATGAGCATTTTGAAATGTATTGATAAACTCTTCATTAGTCAATATTCTATCCAGCTTCTTTAAAATGGTACACATTGGATTCTTTAAAGACTTAGTCCAAGTGAATTGAAATCCAGTGCTTCTTATATCATCCACCTCCATATTATTCACAGCTTCTTTAAATTCTTTCATATCCAAACTACAATGTGAACTGCCAGAAGAATGCTCAGAAATATCCAATGTGACATTAAAATCTCCTACAATAACCCAAGGATTTTTACCCATAGCCTGTTTATATAGAAGAAGCTCATCCCATAGCACTCTTCTTTCACTACCACTATTGCTAGCATATACAAAACTACAAAAGAACTTGATCTTATTCTGAACCAATTCAACTATGCACATAATTGCTTGAGTAGTCATGTTAACAACCATTACTTTGACATGAAAAGGATTCCAACCAAGCACTATTCTGCAACTTGAAGGACTATATTGAACATTTGAAATCCACTCCCATTGACCAAAAACTTTCCTACCAACTCACATTATATTGTTTTGTTTGAGATGAGTTTCTATGAAAGCACATACATGCAAATTCTCTTCCCTTATGAACTTTATTGCTTCATTATGCTTGAATTCATTACTCATACCTCTAAAATTCCATACTGATAATTTGAACTCCATTAAGATATTGATACAAAGAATACTCAATTGAATAACTCAGCATCCCTCCCCACAATCTCATCTGCAATTAAGCCTTCATTCTCACTTTTATTGTTAATAATGTCTTCTTCATCATCACTGATTCCAATATCTGTATTCACAATCTTCCATCTGTACATGAAATAACTAAACATTTCATGATTCCACTGTTGAGATTCCTGAGATTAAAAAAAAAAAAAAAAAAACCCTTAGTGCTCAAAAATGATATTTTATTGGTAGAGAGAATGCAATTAGTGGGTTTTACTAAAACTTTATACATTTAAAAAAAATTGTAACACTTCAATTTTTACAATAATGGATTTAAATATATTTTAAAGCTTTCAAGTTAACTCATGTAATATTTTAAGGTTTCATTAATCAAAGGACCTTTCCTGAAAAAAAGTTATTAAAGGAATAAGGACTATCCTTGTAATGGTTTGACTAATAGGGACTAAGGTTGCCAAACTTCAAAAGTTAAAAGAATAACTCATGTATAATAGTAATAGATTACTTAACATCACAGGAACTTCATAAATCTCATTTTTTTTTCTTCCCTCTGCCTCACGTCACATAACTCACGTCACATAAAACAAGGTATAGGTACACGTTTTGTTGTATTTAGACAATGAAAGATCAAACCATAAACTGAATCCAATTGGTACCTTTCTGTGTCAGCATCAAAGCTTTTTCCGTAATGTTTAAATGAATCCTCCTTGGTTGGACTTTCAAATATTTTTTGCGCAGTGGGATTACCAGCTGGGCTTTTAGCCAACTCATCTTCGCTATGTACGTATGCTGATTCAGTCTTGAAAGGCTTCTTTAACTTCCTGTCAGCATTTGAATATGAATCCTTAGAAACGTCATCCATCGGAGCCGAGTTTTCTGCCTGAGATGTTGATTTGGTATTTGCAGGCACCGTAGCATCAAATGAGAAACCTTCGTCTTTGAATTTATCCCAATTCTCGTCCCACTGCAGATATCTCTGGAACTCTAGGAGGTTGCCAAACCTTGACAATCAAAATAGGTGAACCATAACGCAATATCAATCATTCTATTATAAAGATACAGTAACGTTATTGCTCATGACTCATGAGATAAAAGATGATACCCTTTGGAAGCTCAATAACTGCAGTTGACTTGGCATCAATTCCATGTTTTTTTTGCAACGTCCAGCACGAACATGGGTCAACCGGAAAAAAAATGACGGGTCAGTCAAGGCATCCTTAAAACTTACTAAAATCTGTTACTCGGGATCATATGAACTTACTTGAAGGATACCATCAGTGCTGCCACCCTGATCCATTTTCACAAGTGCCTGATTCAACTCCATCTTCCTCTCCTAAAAGTCGACAGAAAAATCAATTCAATTAACAAAAATGGGATTATACTCCAAGTTAAAATTAACGTGCTCAGCTGCCCTTATTCTTACCAAAAAAAAAAAAAAAAAAAAAAAAAAAAAAAAAAAAAAATCCAATCACAAAAAATAGATATAATGTACAGTAAGCTGCCAGTCCAGTAGAAGGCGATAATGCAATGCTATTTCGCAAGCCATTTAACAATTTTGAGTAGAAGGGGATATTTTAGCACATTTATGTGGAAACAGGCCAACTTGGGTGATATTTTATCAATAACGGGTATGTCAAACTCATAAAATCATAATAATCCCTTGATATATAGGAAGATAATATAAAGACAATCAACATCATGTCTACACTGGAGTCGGAATTTGACCCTGTCACACGTCTAAACGTAGGGTTATGGTTCAAGTCTGGTTTCGGATTTGGATCCTGGTCAGGCCTAGTAACAGGTTTCCCCACGTGCTTTTGCTGTTACGTGCATATATGTAATCCTTAACATTGGGTAGTTCACAGGCATTATGAAGTGCAAAACATAACCTAAGTGCAAAACATTTGCAGCAGATATCTATGTAGTTTTCTCTACTTTGTTGCAGAATGAACTGATTCTGAACCAGTACAAAAACATGTTTCTCGGGCCACCAATCGAAATAGTTTTAAACATAAAAAACCCGAAAATTGCTTATGAAACTCCCATCGTTTGCTTCATGAATCCAATCGAATTAACAAAAATTCCATAAAAAAATCTTTGAAACTTAATTATAATATTTCAGTTTAAACAAAAACTTACAATTAACTTACAAATGCACAGCAGCCACTGATTTCATCATGCACGAAGAGACGTCCAATTCACGAGCCACCTGGTTCTTCGACGCGTGAACCCACTTCATCTTCGGGTTCGAGACATCACACATTATCAAAAACTCCATCACCTGTCCGAATATCTTAAACATTTCTATCCCAAAAATCAGGTTCTTATCAGCTACAAATAGCGAATTCCAGTCCATAGGTGCATCAGGATTGCACCGAAACTTCATTCCAAGTTAGGTAAATGAGATCAAGCTCCCACAACTTCCGAACTGACACCATGAAACCGAACCGACACCAGATACAACCGTTGACCATCACAGGACACTAGCCTTGGGGTGTACTCGTGGACCCTTGGTGGGTGTGGAGTCGTTTGGACTCGAGTCCAGAGACCATGTCCAATGTCATACACTGCGAGCTTATCAGTCTCGGAATACACGTAAAAGACCCCGTCACAAACGACTCCCGAGCAAACAACCCCAAAATCGACTGGTAGCCGTTGAATTTCCGTCCATTTGTTTGACGAAGAATCAAAAATCTCACATGAATTTAAAGCCTCATCCCATGAACCAATCCCCCCTACCGCTATTATAAAGAACTGTCCTCGGTCTTTCACATTACTCGAGTGCTTGGTTTTTTCGTTTCTTGATGTACATCTAACCAAAATCCTGTGAGGATCCCCGTAAACATCCAATACTCCACCAATCCGCGTCCGTTTCTGGAGTTGACTTTTGATGGTCAAACGATCAGAGTTTGACCTTGCGTGTTTCATTAATGCAACCTTGTGCCAGGATTTTGTCATAGGGCTAAAAGCCAACACTCCATGTGTGTCTTTCGGTCCATTCTTCTGGGGCTCAAGCAACCTCCAACAGTGAAAATGTTATCATGGACAGTGGCAAAACCGATTCTTAAGAATTTCTGCCTCAACTTTATGCCATTTGTTGAAAGAAACGTCAAAAGCATATATCTCACGAGAGCCAAGACCATTTGTAACAGTATCGAAAAGGAACAACCATGGACTCGGGCAATACACTTCTCATCTCATCTGCATAAAATGAAGTGGCGTAGTCAAACATCTCCATTTCTTGCACACGAGCCGAGTGTTCATTAAGCTCGTCAATGGAAGTCTCATGAAACACAACTCAAGAATATCATCAGGAAGAAACACATGCATTGTGTTGTTTCCGTGTGACTCTTCAATTTCAAAACTCTTTTTCTGATTATTTCTCTTCCACAACCGATCCACTCCATATGAGAAACAATCCACACTCGTGTCGTCGGTCCCACACACAGGTTTGTAACCTTTACCCACAACTTCACCGAACTCGTCAATTGTTGCGGCTCCAACCTTGCACCCTCCGCCCATAGTATACAAACTCAGACACCTTAATGAAATGACTCCTGTGTCGTCATCATCAATATCATCATCCATCACACTTCCATGGTAGTCATTTTTCAACTTTTGGTTAATGCTTCTAACTAGATGTTCTTTAAGTGATGTTTCACCTCTAAGTTGTTCAGGTATCATCTTACATTCTAAGCCTCGTCATACGAACAACACAAAGTAGAATATGAATACAAAACAAAATGCTAAAAGATTGAAACTAGACTAGCACAAAAACATGGCTAATTTGTACTCGGAAAGTCAAATGACTAATTTGAAGTTGACACACAGAATTTTCCACATGTTTGCATACAGCACATACTACAGATATGACTTTCAGTGCAAAGAGATAATTGTACATCTTAATGTGGCTGTAGATCAGTACAGCACAACACAGCCCGTTTTTACATGTTACCAGGCATGTCCGCCACACCTATACTGTCACCTCTAGTCTAAGCAGTGCCAGAGCTTATTTGGATTGTATAAAGAATGATAGGCTCAAGTTCAACTCAAGGCCTGGCAAGATTTGAAACTTAAGTTCAGACCCTACACTAGTGAAAAAGAATGTTCTGTGGCTTGTTTTCTATGACTTGTATAAGTTTGAGAAACCATAAAATCTATGAAGGGGGTACAATTACAAATACATTACAGCTTACTTCTAGGTGTCAAAAGTTAGTTACTTTGCACTAAGGGCGTGTTCGGGTGCGTGTTTTGCAAAATTGATTATCTCATATCTAGTGTTTGGATACCTACTTCTTCTGATTATGAAATGTTAAATTACAGTTTACAACTTCAAGCTACATGAGCACATCCAAACACCATCTATAAAAAGTAGTTGATCATCTAATATCAAAACGCAGATCCAAACATGAAACACCCCCTGATTTCACCTATAATATGAAACTAGTAACTATGTATATCACGAGGGACTGCAACTTGGAGCACCTTCCTTGATTTCTAGAATTTTATATCTTCTACATATTTAAAAATTACTCATTTTGAAGGACAACAAATAACAAACAGCTTTATGTCATTAACACTATACGGACGAACCGAGTACATGTTATTTATATTGTACAATCCAGTACATAAAAACAAAAACAGGACAAACAACAATCAAAGTCAAGTACCCATATATTCAAATTTACATAAATCCATTAAAATACATAGACCCTAGTCCCAAAACAGTCCAAACTCAAAGTCAACTAACTTTTTTTCCCTTCAAAATTAACAATCTGACAAATCATTATCTAAAATACATTTAACAACCCACTACTAAAAACTTATAAACTATTAGACTAGATACATTTTTTCAGATCAACAAGCCAAAATCCAGTGTCAATACTTAACCCAATCAAAAAAGGAACACAAATAATAACACCAAACCCCATGTACTCTATCAAACATTAGTTAGCCACAACTCACCGGCACACCAGCAGAATCCGGCGCCGGTCACCGGAAAATTTTCCGGCGAACCCTTTTCTCCTCCCATTCGATAGATCAACAAGCCAAAATCCAGTGTCAAATATAAATTTCTAAAATACTATGTTTGACCATCTAAAGTCAATACTTAACCCAATCAAAAAAGGAACACAAATAATAACACCAAAAACATGTACTCTATCAAATATTGGTCAGCCAAAAGGTTGAAAACTAAGGTTACCAAAAAGAAAAACAAATAAAGATATGAATGTTACTAAGTACATAAGAGTAAAGAAAACAAACCTCATCAAGTTTATATTCAAGATTCTTGATTTGAACACAAGAATCAACCCAGACAAATATTAGATCCAACAAAAGGGTTATTTAAAATGGGTCATTTTAGTAAAGTGTGAAAAGAAACATTTTTCAAGAGAGAAGAGAGAGAAGTGATGGATCCTCTTTATTTTGAAGTGAAGTCATGATAGGTGTTCCTGTGTTTTTGTTTTATTTACCTGGACTTAGATTATATTTTTACTTTTTTGTAACTTGATGAAAGTTGTTCATGATAGGTCCCAAAAATAATTAAGTACGGTAAATTGAATGGTAATAAAAAAAAATATATATATTTTGTTATTCTTTATTTTTGTAAAAAAATTAAATTAAAACCAAACATTTTAGTAAGAGTAAATTTAAAGAAACGTCTTCATCACCTCATGTGTTATATCCAAATTGTATGGCGCAGTTATTGTTTTTTTTAAGTTATTTATTTATTTATTTATTTTTATTTTTTTTAAACAATTGATGCAAATATCATTTATGCTCTAAAGTGAAATGAATAAAAATCTAAAATTAATCAAATTGAAATAAAAAAGTCTCAACAAAAGGAAAAGCATTTTAGTTATTTCATTTTGGCCCATAAGTAGGGCTGCAATCGTTTCAAGCCGAGCTCAAGCTCTATAAGGCTTGAGCTTGGCTTGAAAGAAAAATACTAGGCTTGAGCTTGGCTTGATAGCTTGTCAAGCTTTCATCATCCAGGCTTGAGCTTGGCTCGAATAGGTTTCGAGCAAAGCTTAAGTTTGGCTTGAAAAGCTTGAATGTATACAAAAATATAATATTCAATAGCTAAACTCAATAATAAATATATGTATAACATGTTCATACTACTAATCTAATATACACAGCAGCGGCTATATAACCTGCATTTTAATAGCACCTAAATAAAGAGCAGCCAAACACAAGCTGTTGCCACTTTGTTACATATTACCCATTTTGCCACATATGATATATCTCATTTTGTAGCCTTAATGATCGTTACTGAGTTGAGCTTAATAACCAAATTTGCTCTTATAATTAGGATAATAACCAAATTTGCTCCTAATTACTTATATGAAATTTATTTCATATATATCTATATTAAAGCTTGAAAAAGCTTGATACGAGCTCGAGCCAAGCTATTCAAAGCTTGAGCTTGGCTTGTTAAATGTTTCGAGCTATTTTTTGGGCTTGAGCTTGATAAAAGTTTGACTCGATCGAGCCAAGCTCGAGCTCGAGCTCGAGCTGCTTGATAAAAGTTTGACTTGATTACAGCCCTACCCATAAGCGATATCCGCACCAAAATTTTTTCACAAAGATGACACCAACACTTTCATATGAGTGGTCCCAAAATTTGTCTTTGAAATTTTACGAGTGTATGAGTATTTTTTGTCAGACCCAATAAGTTTTTTTTTTTTTTTTTTTTTTTTTTTAGGAGGGGTTTGAGTTGTTGATGTGTTTTTGAGAGAGGATTAGATCAGGGGCGGAGTAAAAAATTTACGTTAAAGAGGGCCATAAATAATTTGTATAAAAACATATAAATCATAGGTCGGTTACTCGTTCATTGGTTCATCAACAACCTAATTGACTTTTAGCACATTTTATTTAACACATTTGAAATTACAAACCGTTCATCAACAGCCTTAAATTGTTAATAAAATACTAATGATAGACTGATATCATACATTTGTTCTTGACGCCGTCACCTTCCAAAATCTATATATAGTTTTCTATCTTTCATTCATTAAAGAGGAACTTGTGTGGAGAAACCATAGGGCCGAACCTTGTACGTATTTTACAGTTTTTTCAAGGGTTTTCAGCCCTTGAATCCTTTCATGTGCTATTGAGATAAGTCTTCTCTTAATTCAATCAATATGTCTATGTGTTGGTTGTCTATATCTTGTGCTTGTCTTAATTTCACCATGTTAGGCTAGATTTATCTTGTGTTTGCTTAGATCTAATGAAACCTAGATGTTAATTATGTGTTGATTACTTGTTTATGGTTGTATTGGATGAATGATTTCAATGTTAGGCTTAAGAAAACTGGCAGATCTCCATTTGGTAACATGCTTGAACGTCTTAGGAAACATGAACCGATGTGTACTAGGTTTTATTGGTTGTATTTAATGCATGAGTAAATTCTAATGATCCCATGTTAGGAGCTTCTTAGCCGGCTCGACATAGGAGTGAAGTAGGCACTCATAGGATTGGGGAAGTAAGTACGCCACCCCATGAATGGTATTAAGGAATACAATCTGTCATCCACGCAACTATAACAAGTAATTAACGTGTAAAAGATATCTAGGGAGTAGTGAAATCTAAGTAAACACATTTCTCCCACTTATTGCTCACAACTTTAGTTTAATATAGTTTATTTTCATTTTTAGTATTTTATTTTGATTGCATCTTAGTATTGGGTTAGTTGACTAGCAACTAATTCCGCCCATATCCTTCAAAACCCGAGATTTTCATTTGCTTTCTAAAAAATATAAAAATACAAAAAGAATCATCCCTCATCTCTAGACCTAGTCTTTAGGTTTTCTAATCCTAGCGACGCTATTCCTAGCTGAACGATCAATCCCCCGGTACTTGTCATTATACTATACTACATCGATCAGGTACACTGCCTGGTGGGGGTTGTAAGCTTCTCAAGATCCCTTGAGAGGTAAAGCCTGGTGCGATTCCCACGTATCAAGTTTTTGGCGCCGCAGCCTGGGGAATAGTTATTGTCTAGGTTAGAATCTCTTTTTATTAGGTCTACTTGCTAGATTCCTTTCTAGTAAGATTTTATTTTTTCTTTTTCTAGGTTCTCTTTAGTCTATCTTATTTCTTTGTGTTTTTGTTCGTAACTCTTTACCATCAGACAGCATGGAAGGTGGTAACATCCTTGAACCCATCAACCCACCACAATAAAACCCACCACCAGAACCTCTTAGGCCCCGAACCTTAGGAGAGTATTCCCGACCTAGCCATCAAGGCTATCGAAACACCATTGAGCTCACCGGAGCCAATGTGACCCCCTTGCGATCCGATACCATCCGGTTGGTGCAAAGCGGATGTGCATTCCATGGACTTCGTTCCGAAGATCCAAATCAACATCTCAAGGACTTCCTTAAAATCGTAGATTCCATAGACCTAGATGTTGCAACTAGAGAGACAACCCGATTACGCCTATTCCAATTCTCTCTACGTGATCAAGCTAGTCAATGGCTTGAGCGTTTACCCGCGGGATCCATCACCACATGGGATGATCTCACCACTCGTTTCCTTGCTCAATTTTTCCCACCGGGGAGAACTACCAAGCTGAGAAATGACATCTTGATGTTCCAACAACGTCAAAATGAAACTCTCTATGAAGCATGGACTCGATTCAAGGACTTACTCCAAAAAGTCCCTCATCATGGCATAGATCTTTGGCTCCAAGTCTAAATTGTAACAATTCGCATTTTCAGATTAATTTCTATTCCCGAAAATTTTACTATTCATTTTTACTATTCAATTTTACTATTCATTTTTACTATTCACTTTTCCGAAATTTGATTTTTATTTCATATTCTCGTATGATAAATCATTTCCATGGCAAAATAAAAGTTTGACACTCATCAGATCATTTTCGCGAAAGTTATTAAGGAAATGCACGTTTTAGGGTAAAACGTCATTCAAAAATTCTACACACAACGAAACTCGACCACGTTAATTTTCCCCGTATCAGAAAAATGTTTGATACACTCATGATTTATTTGAGAATAAATCATGACTGAGAAAAACATGACCAAATAAACTTCGGCCGTGAAAAACAGGGATTTTCATTTTTAAGCGTTTTTACTCAGCCGTAACCTTAGCCTATACCAACCAACACTAGACTGAGCCCAGCCTAGACATTATAGGTCATTTTATATCATTATTATCGTATTAGAAAAGTAACATTTTACTTTTCTCAATTTTACACAATATTCGTACGTTTTACGTATTACGCGTTTTAGACCCGTGTTTCCAGTTTTAGCAGGGTTTTAGCACCCCAATAAAACCTACCACTCATTTTATATTTTATTATGGAGTATATTGACAAGTTTAGTCATCCTTTCAAGTTTCACGTTTTTACGATACCCGGTTTTACGTTTCGTGGCTTAACAACTTACGGTTAGCAATTTACGAAGTCAAAACTAGTCACATAAGTAGGATAATATCATCAAGAACCAAGTCATCCCTCCTTATCCAAGGCAAACCGCCTCTAGGGGGGGGGGGAATCACCATGTGGCTTGATCTCATGCCATAAGCCTTAAGATTATTACATTTGTCCAAACTTTCTCTCCAAGCTTTGACTAGTCTTTCATGTAACCTCCTCAAGACCCTATATAAGCCCTCCCCTCCCCTCCTTGTCGTCCCACAACACACACCCCATCACCCTTTCATTAGCTAATTTACTCCTAGTTTCAAGCAAGATTCAAGTGCAACATCAACATAGAAACCCTAGTTTTGGTTTTGATTCATCAAACTACTTCCAAACCCTAGAAACTATTGGTGATTCTCTTGAGTTTAGATCCACTCAAGTCACCTCAATCTTATTCACAAATCCTTCAAGAATACAAGAGTAGAAGGGTTGCTAAAGTGAAGAGAAGATATTCAATCAAAGTCCTTACCTTACTAGTTACTTACCTTTCTTTTTGAAAGCCTCAAGTTGTAAGCAAAACCCTAACATACTTTCTTGCTAAATATCATTTTCATGCTATTTATATTTCATTCTTACTATATATTGTCTTGTTATTATGTTCATGATATATAAAAATTGGTAAAAACAAGTTATGGTATATATATGTTAACTTATGATATTTAAACAAGTAAACTAGTGACTTTTATGGAGAACCACGACGAAAATAGTATAACTATGATAAAAGAAACTTACCCTAATAACAATCTTCATGTAAAAATAAACTTTCCTAAGTTTATTCAAATATTGGACATGTAACTTTTCGGATCAAAACTTATATATATGTTATCAAATATTACAATAGTAGGGAGCCTCATGTGAGGAGTTCATTAAGTAAGCCGTCGAGGTGAGTTGTGGATTTACGAATTAAAGTGTCCTGGCTCCTCGAACATTTACTCCATGACTTCTGAATTATGTCGGCCCGAACGGTAGTAAGAGATATACAACCTATACATGTTTCATAAACCATTTATATTCAAAGACTTACACTATATACTAAGTACTACATCATGAACATTATGCAAGACATGTATAGGCAATTCTTCGTATTCTTAGACGTTACTCCAAACCTAAGTCGCAACGTTCTATTATAGGCTGCTCTTAGAGACTTTCGCGATTCAACTACCACTTTCATTTCTCATTACATAAGCTTAAGGTGAGCCATAGCCCCTACTCTTTTTATACTTGTCTTAACTCTTTGGGGGAGATACATGCTCAACTACTTGCTTACTTGTACAAATACTCAAAACATTTATACTTGATTGTATTATACTTGATTGTTTTATACTTGATTGTCTTATACTTGATCGCATTATACTTGATTTCATATATACATGATTGTGTTATACTTAACTGCGTTATACTTAATTGTGAGACTTCCAGTGGCTTCAAATTAAGTTGTTGGATGACCATTGAGACTTCCAGTGGCTCTAAATTAAGTTGTTGGATGACCATTGAGGCTATCTAGTGGCTCAAAATTAAGTTGTTGGATGACCATTAGCTTTGATACATCCTAACATTTACGAATGTTGGATACATCATAAAAGTGAGGTCTTCGGAGATGAAGTAGAGACTCACGACTAATTGCTTAATTGTTACATGTCTTAATCATACTATATATTTAGCAGTGGGTTGTGAACATACAGGTTGCAAGTGTTGTTATGGATGGGACTTGCAACTGAGTGGATTCACAATGCCTTTGCTGTGTGAACATTCTTTATAGACTTTTCAACTATTTTAAGACAAACTCTATGAACTCACCAACCATTGTGTTGACACTTTAGCATGTTTATCTCAGGTCTGTAAAGTGATAGCTGTTGCATGGAGCATAGAGTCGCTTGGCATGTTTTGAAGACTTATGCTTTTATCTTTACCATTCGATATGTCTTAAAACTCTTATGTATTGTATTATGGAACTCAAGTTTGTAACTCGGAATTTATTAATCGAATGGTAACTTTTCAAAACGTCTCATTTAGAGGTCGTTTTCTATACCTTGTACTTTGTATTATGAAGTAGCACCCCTATGACACAGTCTTTCGCTGCGATATTTTGGGGGTGTTACAGATTGGTACCAGAGCCTTGGTTATAGAGAACTAGGTTGCATATACTACCTAGACTATAACTGCGATAAACATTAAGACTCTCCTCTTTATTTTGCCTTACACACACTTCATGCACATATGCTTATTGCTAATTATTTGTTTAAGAGAAACCCCAGACGATAGTCAAGTCATCAAAAATTTAGAGCTAAGTAATAATTATTTATTTAACTTAATCTTGTGACAGTTCTTGTTTGATAAGACATAAGATTAAGTTAAATAAAGGTTATTAGTTTCCTGTAGAGATTTGATGATTTGCCTTATACTTACTTTATATGATCCTAATACCTAGAAGTGATTCATATGTCCTAGTACGACACTCAAACCTTTCTACAAGCGCGACTAGTCCTTTTCGTCATATCACCTTCTCTAGATACCCACACTACGTTACCCTTTCACAACTTAAGAGCAGATGATAGAAAGTCTACCCAATTATGTAGTATCAATTTTTGAGATATGTGTGCCTGGTAATATGTATACGTGTGAAAGGAAGCAATTATAATTATGGTGGCCAACATAATTATAAATGCGTCACGACTCACGTAGACATATGTGACCATGCTTACATTAATCAACGATTGACTCAAATTGACAAGATTTAAGACTAGGTAGTCTAGGAATATCACCTCATATCTGACGTCGACAAAATGTCCCTCCTTGTAGATATCATGGCACTAAAGAGAGTAATTCGTGGCACTAGCCGAGGTGGTGCAACACCAAGGGGTGGAAGAACTGGTGGACGTGGACGTAGAGGAGCTGCTCACGACACTAGTAACCCTAGTAATGATAGTGGAAGAACTGGTGGACGTGGAGGTAGAGGAGATGCTCACGACACTAGTAACCCTAGTAACGATGTCTCCACCATTATTGCCCAACAACTACAAAACCTACTTCCCACTATAGTCACACAAGTTGGCAATCACATGAACAATTCGGGAAACCACAGAAGCATAAATGACGCTACAAATGATGGAGGAAGGAATGCTAATAACAACAACAACAACCACCATAGGACTGGATGTACGTATAAGGAATTTACGTCATGCAAGCCAATTGAGTTTAATGGTAAAGGAGGTGCATTGGCATATACACGATGGGTCGAGAAGATGGAGTCAGTGATCGACATCAGTAACTATGCAATCCACCAGAGAGTGAAATATTCTGCATGCTTGCTATCAGAGAAGGCATTGACATGGTGGAACATGCAGATTCAAGCAAGGAGTAGAGAAGCAGCTGTAGGCATGACATGGGACGACTTTAAGGGACTACTGAAGGAAAATACTGCCCGGGTAATGAAATGCAAAAGCTAGAGGACGAGTTTTGGCATCACTCTATGGTAGGGGCTGGTCATGCAACCTACACAGATCGGTTTCATGAACTAGCTAAACTAGTTCCTCATCTGGTTACTCCTGAATCCAAAAGGATTGAGAGGTACATCTATGGCCTTGTTCCTGAGATTCGTGGGACAGTGAAAACAACCGAACCTCCCATAATTCAAAATGCAATATTGAGAGCAGGGACCCTAACAGATGAGATGGTTAGGAATGGAACTTTGAAGAATAGTGATAAAAGGAAGGGAGCAGGTGAATTGGGCGAGCAAATGGGTACAATGGTTGATAATAAGAGAGCAAGAGGATTTGCGGCAACAGTTTATGATCAGAAAAAGTATGAAGGTCCACATCCTAAGTGTAATAAATGTGCTTATCATCATCAGAGGTCTGAGCCCTGTCGAATGTGTACTAATTGCAATCAGAAGAAACATTTTACAAATCAGTGTAAAGCAACGGCAAGGCAAGTAACACCGGTGAATGCGGGCAATATAAGAAACAACCAAAAGACATGCCATGAGTGCAACAGCCCAAACCACTTCCGAGATACTTGTCCTAAGTTAAATAGGGCACAGAGACAAGTGCTAGATAACCCGACTCTAGCCGTAATGCTTGAAGAAAATAACCCAAACCGTGGGTACAATGTTAGTCCACCTCGGGGTCGAGCATACTCTTTGGGTACTAAGGAAGCCCGCAATGCGTAACGGGTACGTACCTTATCCTACCATATTATTCTATTCTAGTTCAAAATCTAGCTTTATTACGCCACTATTAAGATAAGAGACCTAGACACACTAAACTTCGGGACGAAGTTTCCTTAAGGGGTAGAGACTGTAACAATTCACATTTTGAGATTAATTTCTATTCCCGAAAATTTTACTATTCATTTTTACTATTCACTTTTCCGAAATTTGATTTTTATTTCATATTCTCGTATGATAAATCATTTCCATGGCAAAATAAAAGTTTGACACTCATCAGATCATTTTCGCGAAAGTTATTAAGGAAATGCACGTTTTAGGGTAAAACGTCATTCAAAAATTCTACGCACAACGAAACTCGACCGCGCTAATTTTCCCCGTATCAGAAAAATGTTTGATACACTCATGATTTATTTGAGAATAAATCATGACTGAGAAAAACATGACCAAATAAACCTCGGCCGTGAAAAACAGGAATTTTCATTTTTAAGCGTTTTTACTCAGCCGTAACCTTAGCCTATACCTGCACCGCGTTTCTAAGACGATTTGAGTTTTCACACTTTTGGAAAAAGTCAACATATTTTTCTCTCCTCCTTTGACCAAAAATCATTCCTTGATTTTTAGGCTTACGGTTTTAAGTTTAAAGACATTAAATACCAACTGACACTAGACTGAGCCCAGCCTAGACATTATAGGTCATTTTAAATCATTATTATTGTATTAAAAAAGTAACATTTTACTTTTCTTAATTTTACACAATATTCGTACGTTTTACGTATTACGCGTTTTAGACCCGTGTTTCCAGTTTTAGCAGGGTTTTAGCACCCCAATAGAACCTACCACTCATTTTATATTTTATTATGGAGTATATTAACAAGTTTAGTCATCCTTTCAAGTTTCACATTTTTACGATACCCGGTTTTACGTTTCGTGGCTTAACAACTTACGGTTAGCAATTTACGGAGTCAAAACTAGTCACATAAGTAGGATAATATCATCAAGAACCAAGTCATCCCTCCTTATCCAAGGCAAACCGCCTCTAGAGGGGGGAATCACCATGTGGCTTGATCTCATGCCATAAGCCTTAAGATTATTACATTTGTCCAAACTTTCTCTCCAAGCTTTGACTAGTCTTTCATGTAACCTCCTCAAGAGTGAAGTAGGTCGGCTTTGATTCTTTATGCAAACAATAAACATCAACACACACACTAACAACATAAAAAATCAACTTAATGTATAATCCACATCCTATTCGTACTGTTCATTACAATCACATATCACTGTAGATAAAAAAATCGATACAATTAACAATGCCCAAAATATACCGTAAAGTTGATGAAGATTAGGGATCGGGGACGATCGTTTGCGGTTTTTCCCAAATAAACTAGCCATATTCTTCAATTTTTCCCGGTTCAGAAATCGTAATTGGAAACTTTAGGGCAAAAAATGCGATTGACTTTGGGCAAGGGAGTGTTTGGATCAGGGGATTAATGTGCTTGTTCGGTGGGTCTAATATTGTTTTAGGCGGGAACCATGAAATGACGATACTACCCTCAACTACGTGGCACTTAACGGGAAAATTAACGGAAAATGGCTCTCAGTGGCGATTTTGCGAAAATGTGGAACGTGGGTGGCTTTTTTGCGCTACTTTTTGTCTCGGTCCCGTTTTTGCAATTTTGTGGAACGTTAAGGACCATTTTTGTAATTTACCCTAAAAAGATAGAACATGAGTTTGTACTTACTTCCTTTGTTGAACAAATTGAGATCGGAGATGTTTTGGATATTTATTTGGTTCATAGCTGTATCCAACACTTATCGACACAAGCACTCGACGATGGTTACAAAGAAGGTGGGAAAAAGTGGATTTATTAGTGGACATTCCGAAGCAAAACACCGCAAGTCTAATAAAGCTCGTGAATGAGAGTATTCAACTAAATTGATGTCTCTTTATATAAACTTAAGTGGCTGATTGAATAAGGTTCTAGGATTATGTTTTTTTATATTGTCTTCTTAATTTGTTTGATTCAATTCGTTGAATGTTTTTTCATGTCAAGTTGATTGAATAAAAGTTTGTGTGTTTTTATTTTCCGGTATACACTTATTTCGATTACTTGAAAAATAGCGTTAGATGGTGCGATCATACAACAATAAATTTATGATTCTAAGTTATAACAATCTATATTAAAACGGTATTAATTGATGTAATTTACTATTTTGCAAAATTTTAACTAAGGGCATGTTTGTCTTATTTTTTCATTAGGTCATGTTAATTAATAAATGACTTAATGCAGACAACCTCAGTTTTATTACTTAATATTTTCAGCTATCTTTCTTTATTAAGTCACAAACAAACAGTTTTCACATGACTTAATTAATTCAGTTTTTTTTATATTAAGTCAATTAAGTCGAAATCAAACACCCCCTTAGCAATTACCACTTCAAATTGTCAATTAAACTTACAAAGATTGATGACGAAAAAAGGTTTTGTTAATTTTTTTTATAAAAAGTCATGACCCGGCCGGGTTTATCAAACCGGGTCAACAAAAAATCGGCGGTTCAATCCGGTTCTCAAACGAGCAAAAACCCGGTCACATCCGGCCTCGGTTTCCGAGCCGGTTCAACCGGTTTAACCGGCCTGCTCACACTGGTTTTAAAATATTGATATTAACTAAAAATGATTCTAGATGAACGATTTAGTTAGGAGTCGTAACATGTTATTTTTAAATTCTATAAGAAATAATCCATAACTTTATTGTTTTTTTTGTTTGTAATTTAAAATAAGTAAGCTCGGATCAAATTTAATCTTAACATCGTATGATCAAGATCTGGATATTTTATGCCTTTTGTAATGTTTCTAAACTTTATTTTATTCTTATGTAACATGGCTATTAAACTATTCATACATCTAGTATGTCAATTATTCACATAAAATCACAAATCAATCACTTATATAAACATATTTATTTTCATAATAATAACGAAACTGCTATTTCACGGTTATCAATTTAATCCCATGAATTTCACGGGTTAATAAACTAGTACTATATATAAAAGGAAAAATCCTCGAAGTGGAAAAGTGGAAAAATTAAGTAAACTATTTATGGCAATCATAAACTTTTATTTTTATTTTCGTTTATAACACATCTTATTAATTCAATTTAAATAGTGTTAGTGTTTAATCAATGTTTTGAAGTCGGGTCTCTAATCGACTCAGCCAAGTCACCGGGTCACCAAGTTACCTACCGGTTCAACCAGTTCGACTATGAGTCAACCCGGTCTTCCACAAAAATTAAATTTATATATATTTGGAATGATATATATCTCGAAAACTTGGCTGATCCAAGTTACTTCATACCCGACAGGTCTTATCGGGTTTTGAAAATATAAGGGTATTGTGTATGGTACAAGTAGGGTATATTTGAAAGAGCTAATTCTACAAATGGCCCAGTCGCCCAAACCCTATACCTTTTTTAGACCAAAAAAATTTGACTTCTCAAAATGCCCCATGAGACTTGAGCGACTTTTCATATAGCTTTAAATCTTGAAAAGTGTCCATTTTTTGTATTTTGGGCGACTTTTTTTGTAAGTGATATGTAAGACACTTTATATACTTTTTCTGACATGTATTTTTAGGAGACCTAGCATTGTACTTCGGGCCATTTTTTTTTTCTTTTTTCTTTTTTTGAAAATATTGTTTGAGTTAACTACATTTTTGGTCCTTATGATTTACCGAGTATTTCATTTTCAGTCTAACAAACAATAACCAACACTTTCGTCTTTTCCCAGTTTCTTCACACTGCAATCCTTTCATTCTTTCTTTTTCTATTATTATTATTATTATTATTATTATTATTATTATTATTATTATTATTATTATTATTATTATTATTATTAAAATACACAAAAGCCAACTCTATTCTGCATCTTGTTTACCCCAGTATATACAAAAGTACAAAACCAATCCAAAATACCACACCTAATCTTCTTCTTCCACAGACCTACTTCTTTCTTTTTTTATTAACAAAGAAAACCCATAATCAAACAAAATAAAGCCTACACAAGAAAACCACTGCTGTCCTTTACTCCGACCACCACCTCTTTCATTTCCAGATCTTCTCCTGTGTAGATCCACGTCGCTGGGATCTTGGTTTCATTATCGAGTTTAGGGTTAGGGTTTTAAATTTGGGGATATTTTGGTCTTGTTTGAATTGAGAGAATTTGATGAAGGGTTATTGTTCGATTTGTATTTGGTCGACGGTTAGGTTGTTGTAGAGGGGTTAGGAGGTTGTAGGACTGGTGGTGGTAGGTGTTAAATTTAGGGATTCCAACATTCTTCTTCAGGTTTCACTCAACTTCTTTTTATTTCTTAATTATTATTATTTTGTTTTTCCAATTATTACATAGTTAACATCGTTATTAGAAATTTCAATTTTGCTTTTCTTTGTAACATCACCACCAATACCCAGAACCAGAAAAATAACTTTGGGGGGGGGGGGGGGGCTTTTTTTTTGACAATAGCAGGAAAATGCAAAAGAAAAAACTAGGATCGAAACAATAAATCGAGTATTGATACTTAGAAAACGAGACCAACATGCAAACCTCACGCGACTTTATACCACGAAAACGAGACCTAAATCAAACCTATACCGAGCACCTTTTTAAACAAACTAAAATACCATTTGGGCCTAGATTGGGCTAGCGAGCCCATTGATTTCCTTCAAATGAGATTTTCGATTTCAAAACTTGGAAAATAACGAGAAGCATAAAACCGAATTTTTAAGATTTTTACAAGTTATAAACACTACTTTTGTTGTAACAAAAAGTTTGGTTTTCGAAAACTAAATCAAGGACTATTTTTGTAAAAGTCCCACGTTAAGGGACTAAAACCGTCAAAATCACAAAACCTTTGGACTAATTATATAATACCGATTTCTAATAAGAAATTAAGGGTAGGAAATGTATTTTTCAAAAGTTAAAGGAACAAAGTGTAAAAAAGTACAAAAGGACCAAATTGTAATTATTTTTAACCAAAGGGTAAAAAGTGTAAATTTTGTAAAGTTAAAGGTTAAATATGACCAAGGTATTTTATAATTAATTATTTCATATAATTTGATTTTTATATAAATACATATATAATTTTCGTAACTTTAATATATATATATATATATATATATATATATATATATATATATATATATATATATATATATATATATATATATATATATATATATATATATATATATATGACTTTACTAAAAATATTTAATCATAAATATTTTTAAACGATATTATTTTTACAACGAGTTAATATTTATCGAACACCGGTTCGTAACAACGATACAAATAACTACGTAAAGTTATTTTGGTATATATTAAGACACCCGAACTGATATCACCGTACACGTGACATATCACATGTCATTTACAACACGAATCTAAAACACCAATTACAATGTATTATTTAGGTCGCAAGTCGGAGGAATTTCATTGCTAGTCGTAGCAATACACCATCACTTTGAGCACCGTTGTGATTACGCACCTTTCAGGTGAGTTCATGGTCCCACATTTTTAATTGCTTTTAAACCCCGTGGGGAGATGCATGCTATAAATCGAACACAAGTATTTTTCTGTATGCTGTTATCACCTGATATTGCCTAAGTTGACACATGTGCTACAAGTCCCTCATATCACGAACCTTAATCACTTGCGAGTGAGCGTGAATATAGTTGATAGATCTATTGGAATGGCAGCCCACCTCTGTCAAGGTGATCACTTGGCAGGAGGTGAGCTAGATTCGAGGTATTATGGAAATTTGGCACATTTTCTGTCACCGAGGGCCCCTTGTCATTTACATCCGTTGTGGTGTAAGTGATTGTTATTATCTCTATGATATGTCAAATCGATGTTAAGGCTTGCGTTTCGTGAGGCTTAGGAGCAATATTACACCTGTTTAGTCAAGACCTGTCTATCTTGGCTTGTTTATTTCAAATGCTTGACTTGTGTTCACACTATTACTATTTAAACTACTATGGATTCACTCAACCTTTGTGTTGACTTTTTAAGCATGTTTATCTCAGGAAATTAGCAAGCAAAGCGGCACGGAGCTGGCAAAGGGCACAGAACCTCCCTTTTGATTTCAATAATATTATCATTCTTTACAAACTCATCACTTCTTTTGCTAAACAATTAACATTTTGTAAAAATGTTTGTAACTCTGAATATTTGAGTTTTCATGGAATGATATTGACTATCTTTTGAATTGTTTTCTATGAGTATGACTGTGTACTAAACTGTAATGACCCCGATTAGACTTCCGCTGCTTATCAATTTTCGGGGTGTTACATTAAGCAAGCTCATAAGCCTAGCAAGTTGTTCATTAGACAAAGAGACATGAGTATTGCTAGTACTATTATCAGCAGTATTATAAACATCAGTAGAAGCATTATTAATAGACTTAGTATTAGCATTAAAGTTTCTCTTAACATAACCAAGAGGATAACCAACAAGTTTAAAACACCTATCAACAGTATGACCAATCTTGTTGCAATTACTACATTTTAAATTAGGATTCGGTCCTCTGTTGTTAGAATTATTACCAGAAGTATTACTTGAACATTTGTTGTTATGATTATTGTTATTAAACCTTTTCTTGTTATCAAAAATTTTTGATTCAAAAGTAGAAGCATTAGTTTTAACAGTACTAGCCCCAGAGGAAAAATTCCTATGGGATTCTTCCCCTGAGACTATAGAAAAAGCTGTTTTAACAGATGGCAAAGGGTCTCTAGTTAAAATATTACTTTTGATTGACACATATGTGTCATCAAGACCCATTAAAAACTGCATTAACCTGATTAACTGAGTGTGTTTTTCAAAATGTTTTGCAGCGTCACAGGTACAAGCAGGTAAACTTATCATTAAATCAAATTGTTTAAAGAATTAAGGCTATTGTAATAATCAGCAAGAGAGGACCCATTTTGATTCAAAGAGTTAATATTTTTATGTTTGTTGAAGACAGCAGAACCATCAACTTTATCATAAGTATCTTGTAAGTCCTTCCACATCTCATAAGTAGTTTTACAGTAAATAGTAGCAACAAACAACTCAGGACTCAAAGAGTTTAAGATCCAAGTAACAACCACAGAATTACATGTGTCCCATTGATTAGCAAGTCCAGGATTAGAATTATCTCTTTTACAGGTTCCATCAATAAATCCAAGTTTGTTAGTATTCCTTAAAGCAAATGTCATATCAATACTCCATATTTTATAATTTTCAGTTCTAGTTAGTTTAACAGACACAATAAGAGTACCACTAGTATCATTAGGATGCAGATAAAGAGAATCACCAAAAGTAAGTTTTAATTCAGAGGATGAACCAACATCAGAATTCTTAACAATATCATCACTAGCCATAATGAATAAACAAACAAGATAAACAAATTAGACTTATAAACCAGATAATAAAACAATTAGAGAACAGATAAGAGAAAAACAAAGCAGACAATTAAACAAACAGAAACAATTATCACCAAACTATGTTGTGACGCATGTATAATTACTTCAAAACCACACATCTCAATGATAACGCACATATACTACATAGCACCTAATACACCATGCAATCCATGCTATCATACTTGCAAGTCCACTTGTGTTGTGACGCATGTATAATTATGTTGGCCACCATAATTATCTATACCCACTTTCATAAGTGTACTCCCTCCTATGACAACACATCATGCAAACAAACATGCAAACAAAAACAAAAGACGTCACAAACAATAATCTCACATGGAACAATTCCATCGATCACGTAAACTCTATAAATCAAAATCTCTTGGATAAGGTCGATCAATATCCAAGAGTGATCACGCTCCAACATGGCTCCAGACGGCAAAAGACAACATACAAATTCCAAAACATAACACAAAACAAAAGACGTCGCATATTGGCTCAAACTCCACTCTCGCACTTATTTCCCCACTCAGATCAATTCAACTTATTACTCGCTGTGGACTCTCGATCCGAATCCACACCATCCCATCTAACTCCCTTTCATCTTTACTCAACCACCCATTCATGTTTCCTACATGTTGAGATAGTTGACAACATGCAAAACCATCTCTATTCCTTTCTTCCAATTCCGTATAATTCACAAGTGCATACAAATCACGAGGTTTAGACTAAACCACCTCTCCTTCCTATGTGAAGTGAGGACACTACCAAGGGTATTTGGTAATGGCTCCATCTCAAGAAGTCATCGTGGTTCCAAACCTCTCCACTTCTTCTCCACCAACGTTTCCCAAAAACGTCCTCTCCTTGTCCGAACATGGATACATGTTATCGAAAACTCAGATTCTACGGTTAGTCCGATTCATCCTACCACCTCTCTCACATCCGATAATGCCAACGATAGTCCAATGATGCATCTTACACGCGGAAGACGATATAATAAAGTCGATATATACAATACTACGTATAGGGGATAAAATAGACGTCTAAAACTCAATAAAACATCTCATAAATATAGGAAAATAGACATTTAGAATACTATACTTACACATAGATCCTAAATGCAACTATATGAAGGACTCCTAGGCTATAGTCTAGGTTAAACCACCTAATTCTCTATAACCAAGGCTCTGATACCAATCTGTCACACCCTGCCACGGCGGAAACGCGCAGGTGTAACTTCATGGATATCATCACAACACCTGGTGTCTACATAGAGAACAACTACATGCACATAATTAGAGCAATGTACAAACACAAAGTGTTGTAACAATACCCCAAAATAAAATAACCAAAACAAAACATAAATCCAAACATAGATAATAAACCACTTCCAATGCAACTAAGGTCTCGTCTATCCACATCCTTCTATCTTATCCTTAGAAAGCTCACCTGAAAATGATGCTTAAAACATCAACATAATGTTGGTGAGATTCATAGGTTTGAGACTCAACACACAAGGCCACCAAATTCACTGTGATTACAAAATATAGCTGGACAAATAGTTATAGTTATCATATAGCTACATGCATTTGCAAGTCATTAATCACACATAAAGGCAACAACACTCATAAGGCTACCATTAGGACGGCTCGTGTCCTCCGACCCCATAATCATCAATTAGGTCGCATGCGCGAGCAACAGGATAAGCATCCTCCTAATTGGATCCCATCAAACATATCATCAATTAGGTCGCATGCGCGAGCAACATGATAAGCATCCTCCTAATTGGATCCCATCAAACATATCATCAATTAGGTCGCATGCGCGAGTAACAGGATAAACATCCTCCTAATTGGATCCCATAAACATCCACACAAGCAAATAATCACACATAGCATACATACGATAACATTATAAGTCCAAGCTCTTTAATACCACACACATAATCACAGTAAATCAAATCATTTAAGACAAGCATCATTCCCATACCAAGTTTAAAACAAAGTAAAAATATGGGACTATGAACTCACCTTAAACTCCGCAGCTTCCACAAAACAATCCACAATCTATCGCACACAAAAATAATCCACATTACACAAGGTCAAGCTAAAAGCTACAACCCATGTAATACTCATATGATGGATGTCTAAGACTCATATGACCCACCATGGATCTCCTAGACACCATACTAACCACCACCATAACCTAACACTCACTAAATCCCTTGCACTCTTAAAATCAGAAAATGCAGAATTTTTGGGTACATTCACCCACATAAAATCACGCCAAATAAAGTTCAACAACTCACACCAAAAATTTACCATGGTCTCTCATAAGCATAGAAGCTAATCCCAGAAGGCCATGGACCAATAACACACGCAAATACTCATAAGAAATTCAAACTTGTCAACTACTCAAATTCGGATCTGAACGCACACCAAAAAGTTTTGATTTTTAATAATTACTTCCACAAGTTTTTATCGCGAATCCTCTTCGTGGTAGTCTAATATAACCTAAAAATTAACTATTCCAGAAGGCCAAGTCAAAATACCACTTTTACAACCACATGACACCCTCAAACTTTTACCCAAAATCTGTCCCGGTTTGACAGCTTTGACACCTTAACAAAGAAAAATCAAAAGACCGACTTCCCAACCTCAAAATCAATCGTGGCTGGACTTTTTGGAAAGCTCTTTCATTATACTTCAATTTAGACCTAAAATTCGTGACTTAACTCATAACCATCTGTTATTTACACTCACATCTTTACAGCCTTACAAATCTGTCCAAACCCTAACTCAATAACTAGCATGTTTTACGCTCAATTCTCTTAACCAATCATCATACTGTTATCATTAATTGATCCCAACATGTTTAATAACATTAATTTACAGAAGTTAACACAAACCCTAATCCATCATACTTTATATTACATGAATCATAACAACAACTAATTAATTACACATAAGGGTTAAGGATTTTACCTTGATTCTTGATTATTGCTTCACAATTATAAACCCTAATTTTTATCCTCTTCTCTTGCCCTTGTGATCGACTCAATTATGCAGGAAAATCGTTTGTGAGGTGTTTGGGGTTGTTTATATATTATTTATGGATAATCCTTATCATTAGGTGTTGTAATTGGGCTCAAATTTGGTTCCCTTTTCCTTCTTTTTTTCCCTAGACGATTTTTATACCATATATATATATATATATATATATATATATATATATATATATATATATATATATATATATATATATATATATATATATATATATATACACTATTAAACTTAATTTGTTACACTCAAAACCTCATACTTTTCATATTTTATGTATTCCCATATCGAAACCTAACGTCTTTCGCGATAAACCTTAATTTTACGACAAACCGAAAAATATTCATTTTCAAAATAAATTTTCCAAAAATAGATTTTTACACTCTTTTGAAATATAACTCATAAAAACAAACTCCTCGTAACCCGCTAACGCTCAAACACTTGAACGAAAACTTGTTACGCAAAATCACAAAAAACACCAAAACTACATTAAGTCATTTCTATACCACAAAGGTGATCAAAATGAACTTTCTCAAATTTCAAACTTTCCAAATCACCATAATAACCATTTACACAAAGGGATTTAGTGCTAAAACTCACCTATATCACTCATATATCACTTCAAACACCTAATTCACACCAAACAAACGTCAACCGAGTCAAGACTATCAGTCAAACTGACCTGCTAAAACCACGGTTGTTACACTTCAACATGTCTAACCGGGTTTTGAAAATATATAAACCATTTTAATTTGACTTGTTGCTATATGTATAAGGGTATTGTGTATGGTACAAGTAGGGTATATTTGAAAAGATATCTCCGCCTGAAAAAGAGAGAGGGTTTTAAAATAAAGAAGATTGTTGTGATTGAGAGTTGGAAATGGATACTTCAATCAGATATGGTGGAGAATCAAGTGCTCTCAGGAACATCGGTGACTACAATCCCCCTTCTCGAATGGTTAAGTACGCCGGAAATGTGGGCGCCGTCAGAATAAATGCGAAACAGAAGCTTCAAATTATGGATTCCGATATTCTTCTTCAGAATAAATGCGTACGACGGTTAAGTACGCCGGAAATGTGGGCGCCGGAAAGAATAAACTAGTACTATATATAAAAGGAAAAATCCTCGAAGTGGAAAAGTGGAAAAATTAAGTAAACTATTTATGGAAATCATAAACTTTTATTTTTATTTTTGTTTATAACACATCTTATTAATTCAATTTAAATAGTGTTAGTGTTTAATCAATGTTTTGAAGTCGGGTCTCTAATTGACTCAGCCAAGTCACCGGGTCACCAGGTTACCTACCGGTTCAACCAGTTCGACTATTGAGTCAACCCGGTCTTCCACAAAAATTAAATTTATATATATTTGGAATGATATATATCTCGAAAACTTGGCTGATCCAAGTTACTTCAAACCCGACAGGTCTTATCGGGTTTTGAAAATATAAGGGTATTGTGTATGGTACAAGTAGGGTATATTTGAAAGAGCTAATTCTACAAATGGCCCAGTCGCTCAAACCCTATACCTTTTTTAGACCAAAAAAATTTGACTTCTCAAAATGCCCCATGAGACTTGAGCGACTTTTCATATAGTTTTAAATCTTGAAAAGTGTCCATTTTTTGTACTTTGGGCGACTTTTTTTGTAAGTGATATGTAAGACACTTTATATACTTTTTCTGACATGTATTTTTAGGAGACCTAGCATTGTACTTCGGGCCATTTTTTTTTTTCTTTTTTCTTTTTTTGAAAATATTGTTTGAGTTAACTACATTTTTGGTCCTTATGATTTGCCGAGTATTTCATTTTCAGTCTAACAAACAATAACCAACACTTTCGTCTTTTCCCAGTTTCTTCACACTGCAATCCTTTCATTCTTTCTTTTTCTATTATTATTATTATTATTATTATTATTAAAATAAACAAAAGCCTAACTCTATTCTGCATCTTGTTTACCCACCTAATCTTCTTCCACAGACCTACTTCTTTCTTTTTTTATTAACAAAGAAAACCCATAATCAAACAAAATAAAGCCTACACCTCTTTCATTTCCAGATCTTCTCCTGTGTAGATCCACGTCGCTGGGATCTTGGTTTCATTATCGAGTTTAGGGTTAGGGTTTTAAATTTGGGGATATTTTGGTCTTGTTTGAATTGAGAGAATTGGTGGAGAATCAAGTGCTCTCAGGAACATCGGTGCTTCTCCGACGGTGAAGTACGCCGGAAATGTGAGCGCCGTCAGAATAAATGCGAAGCAGAAGCTTCAAATTAGGGATTCCAACATTCTTCTTCAGGTCTCACTCAACTTCTTTTTATTTCTTAATAATTATTATTATTTTGCTTTTCAATTATTACATAGTTAACATCGTTAATAGAAATTTCAATTTTGCTTTTCTTTGTAACATCACCACCAATACCCAGAACCAGAAAAATAACTTTGGGGGGGGAGGGGGGGGGGGGGGGGGGGGCTTTTTTTTTGTTTTTTTTTTTTTTTTTTTGACAATAACAGCAAAATGCAAAAGAAAAAACTAGGATCGAAACAATAAATCGAGTATTGTTACTTAGAGATGAAGGATTTATAAGATTTTAAAGTGTTGGAATGTTGGCTTCTAGTACGGAGGTTGGGGGCACTTTTGGAAAAAGGTTAAAATAAATAAATAAATAAATGTTACACTAAAATCTCAAACTTTTTCGATGAGCCATGGGTGGCATCGGCCCCCAATAGTTACACAAATACCCCTATCGAATAATATATATTTGTGTTTGTATCTCACTACCTCTGATTCAATCTCAAAAACCCACCACCACGCTTCATGAATAGCGTTGTCCGACACCCTATTACGTCAAGTCTAAATATCCCCCACCCATTTTGCTCTAAATAAATCGAGTATTGTTACTTAGAGATGAAGTATTTATAAGGTTTTAAAGTGTTGAATGTTGGGTTCTAGTGTATGGGTCAGGGGCACTTTGAGTTTTGAGTGGGGGACAGTTTCGAAAAAAGATCAAAAAAAAGTTACAACTTTTTCGACGAGCCATGGGGGCATTGGCCCCCATAGTTACACCATGGATCTGTCCCTGCAAATACCCCTATCAAATAATATATATTTGTGTTTGTGTCTCACTACCTCTGATTCAATCTCAAGAACCCACAACCACGCGTCATGAATAGCGTTTTACGCGTTTACGGTCAAGTCTAAATATCCCCCCTTTTTGCTCCATATGTTTCATCCAATGTTAGGTGGTGTTTGTTTTGGCTTATTCCTTATTTGTTTTTGGGCTTATTTTTCATATGCTCACTTTTTATGGCTTATTTTAATACTTTTCAGCTTATTATATAAGTTTAATATGTCGTAATAAGCTTATATAAGTCGAAAAGTTTCAAAATAAGACACAAAAGTGAGCATATGAAACATAAGCCCAAAACCAAATAAGGCATAAGCCGACTATATAAGCCAAAACAAACACGCACCCTTACTATACTCATCAGCAATTTTATCCTAATTATCTCGCCCCAAACAACGTCCTTGTGGGGTTGACTTCTATATATAAATAGGCATGAAATGTGATTTCAAATGTGCTGGAAATTATTTTCTATTACGCAATGCCCACAAATAAGCAATGTATAATTATTTATGGTAATGGTAATTAAAGTTTAAATTTTTTTTTTATAGTGTTAATGAAATGTTCAAAATAAATGTAAATACTTGCAACTTTTAATCCTTAATGTTGAAAGTAAATAAGAAACAGGACTCTCTTCCTGTAGTTATGCTTCCAATGATGTTTGTGTTCCATATGCACATTTTATCTTCCTGTAGTTATGGCTAAAACACTTGTGTTAGTATTAACTGTGCTTCCTGAAAACTACAGAAATAAAGTGGTCTTTCATATGTGGTTTTAGCTTAAACTTGTGAATTCTCTTAACTTTTCAATTGCTTATATTGCAGCTTAATGGAGAGCTCGATACAGGGACTGGAGCTCCAAACTTTCTTTGTGCACTTGTTAGGCAATTCTATCCTAATGTATGTTACTATTTATATGCTTAACTTGAATTACTTGAGTAGAAGTGACAACATTTATCATATGCTTACAATTGGGTCAATTATTTTGTATTTTGTTATATTGCTATCGGGTCAAATAGTGAAATAGGTAAAATAAAGAACCTGGCTAAAAAGGAACGGGTTCTCGAATGAGCTGAACAAGTCAATAGACGCCATAGTAAGATTTATATTGAAAAGTTGCTAGACTCGTACGAGTCACGAGTCAGCTCTTACAAGTCGAGTTAAAACAGACCCTAAATGAGGCGATTCGCAACCTGACTCGTGAGTATACCAGACTCGCACCCACCTGGCGAGTCATTGACCGAGTTAGACCGAGTCGAGTCGACTCGTGAATCGGGCGAGTCAGAAAATGATGAAGAAGGGGATGATTCTAGCTCATATTCATCTTCATTGACATTCTGTTCTCATCACTGGTTTTTCCATCGTCTTTTAAGTAAATATAGATGTTTACATGTCCCAATTTACTAAAAAAGGTAAAAAGTAACCTGTTTTGACCCGTTAGCTAACCTGATTGTCCCTCCAAACTTTTACTACCTTTACCGAAGATGTTTACATGTCCCAATTTACTAAAAAGTAACCTGTTTTGACCCGTTAGCTAACCTGATTGTCCCTCCAAACTTTTACTACCATTACCGAAGATGTTTAAATGTCCTAATTTACATGATGATAACACATCTACTTACTCAATACAGCTGTCAGCTAGTCTTGGAGCTGGATTTCACTATGATAAAGATGAAAAACTCCATTGTACCCTACGTGGAAAAAAGGCATATCCGATGGCATCCAATCGGTTTGTGAACTTTGTTCTGAAAGGGCGTTGTGATATTGACCAAGAGTTGAATCAGGTGAGTCTCAATATTCATTTTTTTAGTATTTTGGTTTTAGGCTACATATAAGCAATTATGGGAAACTGGGTTCGCGGGAAGGAGGGGTTAAATGGGGTATTATCAGCTACATGATTGGGAAAACATTATTTGTACTAAATACTTTCCTAAACTTAAAGCATCGATAACTTTCATCAATTCTTATGCTCTCTTAATGCTACTTGTGCATCATAACCAGCCAACACCACATGGAGCTCTCGAGTTGGTGTGGAACATTCTAGATTTTCAGAAAGAACAAGACGGGAGGCTCAAAGTTGGCTATGAACTCGTTGACAAGGTATATTTTTACTGAAGCAAAGTTACTTGGTACAAGACAAGTTCATATATTTGCTGTCATAATCTAAGTAAACAAGCATTGTACATTATTATTCATGCTTCGTTTCTAATTCAAGTTATTTGCTTATTCAATATCTCTTGTCACATTTAACCACAATATTAAGAGGCTACTAAACCCAATATCCTAACCGAGTTAATGTGTAGCATAAGAACTAAAGTTACCAATTCCAACCTGCTGACTTCGTCGATTCAGTTTTGTTCTATCTATGATGAGTCAAGCAGACAACATTTAAAAAAGTTTAGAGAAAATGTCAAAAGTACCCAAAGTGTATCGACTCCAACGCAAACTGTCCTGTCTGGAGAGTCTTGCCCTGTCATCCAAACCAACTGCCACCCATTTCACCACATCTAATAGGAACCGTGATATAATTGGGATGGTTGATGCGTGAGGTAGTCATACTACTAGACGTTCCTTACTTTATTAATACTGCATTTATCTTAGAAATCAGTTTTCTTGCAGCAACTTCACATCCGTAGTTATATTCTCACTAGTAGTGTTGATTTTACCAGAACACGAATAAGTTCAATCGGGTTAGGTTATTTGTGTTTCCAAACCAGTGTCATGTTGTAATACTTCACTTATGCCCTATCTTAGTAGAATCTATTCCCTAGACTTACTTCAAGATACAAAATGAGCAACCGTTGATCGTGACATCATATTACTATTCGGGATGGTGACTTGTCTGAAATCTAGAATTCCTGTCAAACTTTTTACCGGATGATTGATTTTGGAAACATAGACAAGTTTATATGTCACATGGCTTATATTATTGTACATTGTTAAATCAAGAAATACCTTGTATTACATTTGTCTTTTTGGTTAAGTGATCTCATTTTCATCCTTGTTTTATCTGTATCCCCATTTTATTTTGTCAAGTTCATCACTTCGTCCTTTAATTCATTTGGAAATCTTTTTTAAATTTGTGTTTTGATTTTCAATCTTTTTTGCAGATTCCATATGTACAATTAAGAGAAAACAATTGGACATTCAATGCTGATATTAGTGGAAGATGGGATGTAAGATACAATCTATGAGATCATCAACTTATCATGTTGTTTTTTAATTGGTCAGAGTCCGATTTAAATGAAAAACCAAGAATGAAAAGAAAAAAGATTAAGATGTGTAGGTTCATAGAAGCAGTAACTGTAACTATTGAATTCAGGTATTTAGTATATGCTTCTGTTTATTCAAATTTACCATGCTTTAGTCATTTCTTGCAATTTTTTCCTTCAATGTTCTGTTATTGGGTTTAATGATTGTGATCTAGTGAATGGGTTACCCCGATGTCTACTGACCTATTGAAATTGATTGGGTTTGAAATGTTATTTTATCGGAGTTAGAGGTGGCAAAACAGATGGTTTAATTGGTTAATGGGTCAACATAGGTTGGGCTGTTTATCCAGTCAAGCTTCTTATGTTCCCATTATTTTAAAGTTATTGAAGGTATGTCATGGGGTTAGTTGCATAAAAATCCTGGACAGTTATTTGTTTGTCTTGACAATTGAGTTAGAAAATAGACTAGTGTTTGTGCAGTCTACACTTGTGACGACAGTAAAATGCATAGGTGGTTCGGCTAGGTAGTGAAGATGAGGGCAGTGTTAGTTCGAGTGTTTTGGGTGGAGGTCCGGTGGCGGTGGTGGTGAGTAGGGTTTTTCTTATGTGTGTGTAAGAGGGAATAACAAGTGTATTAACGGCGTTTTCTTGTGTGAATAGTGTATACTAGTGCGGGTGCTGTTTAGATCATGTTATCTTTTGTAGTTAATATTACCGGGGTTTGGATGCATTAAAACAAGAGTAAAATGGTCCTATTTGAAAAGTTGAATGGAGGGACGATTTTACCTTTTGATGGTTCTATGCTATAGTTTTCGAGATGGATGGCTTCTCGGGCAAAAAAATAAAAACCACATGATCATCTTTCACAGTTTACTCTTATTATAATATTAACCATTTTGGTAGTAAAGTATAATGAAAAAAAAATGTGTAGTTAAAAGAAAAAATCTTCATAACTTGAGTATCTTGCTAATAAATTAAATAAATTACTGCCCATTTCTAATAGTTAATTATATTATTGTAAACACTAAAACGTCGTAACCTCATTGCGTATAGAGAATGAAATTTTCTTGATAGAGAATGCAATTAGTGGGTTTTACTAAAATTTTATACATTTTAAAAAATTGTAACACTTCAATTTTTACGATAATGATTTTAAATATATTTTAAAGCTTTCAAGTCAACTCGTGTTATATATTTTAAGGTTCCATTAATCAAAGGACATTTCCTGAAAAAAAGTTATTAAAGGAATAAGGACTATCCTTGTAATGGTTTGACTAACAGGGACTAACGTTGCCAAACTTCAAAAGTTAAAAGAATAACTCATGTATAATAATAATAGATTACTTAACATCACAGGAACTTCATAAATCTCTCATTTTTTTCCTTCCTTATACCTCACGTCACATAACTCATGTATTATTGCTTGGAATTTTATCAAGTTAAGCTAATATATGACAAAACTCAAATGATTGACATGTAACTTTTTAATACACGAAATTGCATAGTATATAAAACGGAGGGACTAAAAGTGAAATTAAAGTTGACGTAGAGTCAACAAAGTTGCCTTTACTCTTTTCTCCTCAACTTCATTTCATCTCTTTTCATTTTCATTTCATTCATTCACAACAAACTTCCATCCATCCAGTTTAAAGATGTTCTGATGATAGATGCAGTTAATTAAGGGGGTGTTTTTCTTGGCCCATTTGCTGGGTTTTGGTTATTCAATCAATAGATTCTCATATTTGTAATTTCCAGTATTATTCATTTGATCTTTAAAATTGAGCTTATAAAAACTTCAATAAGCTCATCTAATAAGTTAAACCAAACACCCCTTAAAACTAGTTGGGATACAATTGACTTGATTGACTGATTTGAGCCTGTGAGAGATGTTTTTTTATTATGTTATGTAGCATAAGATACATGGCGTTGAATGGAATGAATAATTAGATTTTGGTAAAGAAAGTAAATGCTAATCGGAAAATGCCACTGTAGGAGAAATGGTGTTTTCGTGTAAATGACATGAAGTGTGGAAAACGTTCAAAAGTTGTAGTGTTGTGTGGATCAGTGACTTGAAGGAACTTTACGTTAACCTTTTGGTTTCTTGATGCTTGTAAATGCATGTATTCTATGAAAGCTTTAACGGTTACTAAAACGTGGTAAGCTTGGTGTCACTTATAATTAACATTCATAGTGGTAAATTTAATCTACATTCATATTCTTAGGAAACATATAAGACAGAACGCCTCTCTTAAGCTAAATGCAATGGTACTATTATGTGCCACAGTTTTTTTGTCCCTCTACTTAAGATAAGTATAATAGTTTTTTTGTCCCTCTAAATGCAATGGTACTATTATGAGCTTCATAAGCTCTTCTTAAGCTCACAAGCCCAAAACAATACTTGTTGGTGTGAAATAGCATACATAGTTCTAATAGATAGAGATGTCTATAAAAACTGCAACCTATAGGACAAATTATGTGTAACAGTCATTGAGAGTGTATAACTTATGTGTAACAGGCTATTACTGAACTGAAGAGATCTGAAGTTGCTGATGTTTCTGGTAAGAGTCGGCTTATCCACAAGAACAAGGTACTCCCATTACTCGTTTTATTCTACTTCAAGTTTTTTCTTTTTCTGCAAGTACTAAGTTATGGGGCAGTCATCTGTATCGATCTATGGTGTACCAGTTCTCGTGTTAAAAGCATAAGTGATAAGCGTTGCAACAACTAGTCCTAGCTGCTAGAAAGATTAGTCCTGGCTGCTGTCACATGTGCTGCATTTGGCACGAAAGGAACTTTATATTTTTGTCGAATGTTAGATAGTACAACATGCTAGGGACTTGTTTTGGATTGCTATTGTAACTTAATATAAGCTTATGTGAAACTTGTGTGAATTAAAAAATGATCAACTGGTTTGAACAAGTTAAAAGTTGCCTAGAGCATATTCAGCTATTTCCGTATACAAGTTCAGGTTGTTTTGAAACACATGGGTTGTTAAACCAACATTCTAATCAAATAATCCTTGTGGTTCATTGAAGCCATAAGGTATGCTTTTCTTTCCTTTGACTTTATACGGCGAACCTGATCAAATTTTCTTGTTTTGTTTTGCAGTGATGATTTCAGTTTACGGACACAATGATTTCAAGACATTGAGTTGAACATAACCTAGAAATACTTTCAAGATCTGGAGTTGAGCATAACCTGCTGCAATATACTTTCTTTTATGTAGATATATATATATATATATACTGATGATGGGGCTTGTTTCAGATCAATCGAATTGAGTTTGTTCAATCTAAGTCATTTCTACGTCGTGACATCAAGCCAGGTAATCTTCTTATGGGCTTAAGATGTAGAGCTAATCAGGTAATGCAGCTGACCATTCATTTTAGTTTCCAATTTGCAGTGTCCTATAGTGCAGCACATCTATTGATGTACAAACTTTACTTTCGCTAATCTTCTCATACTTATATTTCTGTGTATATAGTTGGTGACCTCTTTATCCGTGAAGTTAGCATCTCCTAGGTCCTAGCCATTAACAGCATAAAGCTTTAAGGTCACAGATGAAACCTGTATCAGTGACTCTAAGTTTGTAATTTTGTTTACAGGGTTCCAGTTTGATTATGTATTCGATTGGAGTCATTGGACAACACTAAAATATCAACAGTCTCAGATTTCAGCTCCTTCTCATGGTCTTGTAAGTAATATATAACATGTTGATATGCCAAACTCGACTGGTTTCATATGAATGGGTCGGTTTGGGATATTCTTATTCTAATGGATCAACTGGAAATTTTGAAGAAAATGAGCTTAGATTAATAGGAAACGGGTCAAACGGGTGAAAGTCTTCGCAAAGTGTATTCTATCATTAATGCAGAAAACCTCCTAAAAGCATAGATTGTTAATAAAATAATATAATTCTTTGTTATAAAGTGCTCTGGTATCCATCCAACACACGGTTACCCTTTTTTACAGCTTGCACAAGCCACTCATTTTGCCACTCTAGTTCTAGTCCTTTGGTTTATTTTTGGTCGATTTCTCTGTTGTTGAAACTAATTTCGGATTCTTTGACTCAGTATGGGCAGCAGATGCCTCTTGGTCAACCCCGACAGATGATGTACATGCCCACTTGTCCCCCGGTAAGAAAGTTAACCTTTTTCTCTTACCTGTTTTTATAGTTATATCCTGACTTAAATATTTAACTCATCTAGAAAAGTCAATATTTAACTCCCAACATATAGATAAAAACAAGTAAAAATGTACTCACGCTGTTTTGATGCTTTCAGCACTTTCACAAGCATTAGGATATTATACGAAGAACTGTAAAATCCTTATTTATATTTAAACCCACTTTCAGAGCATAGCATATTATAAGAACAGTATGTAGTAATGTGGATATTGATTGCAATTTTACTTGCCTGTAACAACTGTCGTGGATATGGAACTGAGAAAAAAAAAAAAAAAAAAAAACTATGCTCTGAAAGTGGTTTTGAACCTCGCAGCGAAACAACCTCTGGCCAGTTGGCGGTGTTCATAAGAGCCAATAAAGGCTCGCCTTTCCCCGGGTGGGTAGCCTGAACAGGGTCTCCCAGACTTTTTTTTTTAACTGTCATGAACCGCACGATTGATGTGTCTGGATGTTTTAGTAAGTAAGTTTATAGGTTTAATTTTATAGGTGTTGGTGGAGGATGGGTAGGATAATAAAGTGCGCTGTATTGGCGCATATAGCAGTGAGTAGGAATTGGTGTAAGTTGCAGGTGGTTTTTGAAATGACTAATTTAAGAGGATGCTTATGATAATAAGGTGCCTACTGGTGAGTTTAGTGGAAGGGGCTTAGGATAATAAAGTATGCACCAATGGCATAGAATATGACCAGGAATTAGTAAAGTTTGCCTGTGGCTTTTTAGTAAAGTTTGCCCGCTGTGTAGGATAATGAAGTGTGCACTGGATGCGCAGAGTAGTATGAACATCTACAAATATTAACAAGTAATGACCAAATTTATAAGTTTCGTGATAACCTTCAAGTCTGTTTCCTCAGTAGTTACATCATCGTCTGGCACTTTAGCAAGATCTTCTACAAGAAGATGAAAAGCCACCGGTTTTGTAACTGTAACTCACAGTAGCGTTAAGTGACCCACTAGTTTTGTATGATCTTCCAGTTTCACATTAGAAGACACATCTGTATGAGTTTTACAATATGCTAGAATGAAACTTGTATCAATTGGGTATCATTTACCCGAAGTCAAATCTTCTTTTTGTTTTGTTTTGCAGTGACGATTGATTTTGTGGCGTCAGGGAGCAACATGAGTTTAAAACATTGAGTTGAGCATCAGTATGTATGTTGGAAAGACACTCTTTTCTTTTCCCATGGATATGTTTTGTTTACTTTAGAAGGTTTATACATGTAATGATCAAGATATACTTTGTATGATTTATGATGTATACGTGAAATCATGCGGAATGACATTACAGCTTTGTTTACATTACCTATTTGATACATTCATTTTGAAATAGCATATTGAATTATTATTTGTGTTCAAAATATCCAATTGTTTCTATGGCTAATGATTATTAGCCTCATATTTTTTCACAAAATAATGACGACTTATTTTGTCACTGTTGATGTTACATTTGTGACGATCTTTTATGGTCAATTTGACCAAAATTAGTGACGGACCTATTGTGACGACAAATGACGACCTCAGTTTTTGTCACCAAGTAGGATATGTGACGACTTTTTGCTGTTAGCGACGAAATCCCACTTGTCACTAAAACCAGTTTTTCTTGCAGTGAGTGTTAGTCCCTTTTTGCAATTTAGCCGAGTGATATATTTGTTTACATAGTTGAAGTCACCGTAAACACTTTAAAAAAAAATAATAAAAATAAAATTAAAAATAAAATTCTACAATCACATGATTTTCACATAATAAGATGGCGTGATGTGAGGCTGCACACAGTAGTGACCATGTACGACCTTTATTTTGCATGCCACATTAGCTTTCTTTCTCTGACAACATACATATGACTTTTTGCCATACAAAAAATATACCCCACAAATATTATTTTTTAATTAATTCACACACACACAAACAAAACATATGCAAATTGATCGTGCAGATGATCTAAAAAAAAAAACGACCAACACACGACCTACATGCCATAGTAAGGGCGATCAAATCTCAACTCGGTCGACCGAATTGACGATCGACTTACTATGGCTGGCCTGATATGACAAACCAAACTCAGATACATATAAGATTGACGCATAACGTAATACACGAAATTGATGTATAAAATATCATGTCACGGTGAAAATTATGTGATTATAACAATTATACCTAAAAAATACAATGATGCCTTTCATGGTTATCACTTTAGATTGACATGTAACTTAATACACGAAATTGCATAGTATATAAAACTGAGGGACTGAAAGTGAAATTAAAGTTGACTTAGAGTCAACCAACTTGCCTTTACTCTTTTCTCCTGAACTTCATTTCATCTTTCATTTTGATTTCATCTTCATTTCTTTGTAACTTCTAAATTGACTTGGGGTCAACAAGTTGCCTTTACTCTCTTTGTAACTTCACTTGACCTTCCATTTTGATTGCATTCATTTACTCAACTGGAACTTGCATTTTGATTGCAGCCATTCAGTGATTTAGATTTGCATCCATCCATCGGTAAATTGCAGGTCATTTCTATTCTCAAATTAATTTATATATATATATATATATATATATATATATATATATATATATATATATATATATATATATATATATATATATATATATATATATATATTGCTTCATTGCATATCTTATTTGTTGAGTAGTCGATTATATGCCAAAAAAGGGTATTTTTAAAACGAAGCAAAAAGTAGTAATTATATATAGCCAAAATAAAAATAAAAATTATGTCAAATAAAAAGTAGTAATTATATTATACGTAAGTTGGGTTTTGTCCTTGGATTGTTGGGCTGCCATATTCGTAAGTTAGGATCGCTGTAGTGTTTAGGGTCATTTGTTATCTCAACAAGAAAAAAATAATATTTCAACAAGTTTTTGTACACCAGATTTTTACAACAATAGAAAATAGTATTATCTTGGTTTTGTTAGCAATACTAACTAAAAATAGTGTTAAGTGTGTTCCACCTGCTTCATATGTCCAGCCCATTTGACCCGTTTTCTTTTTATTTTACCACTTTGCACGTTAGACACAAAACAACCTGCATCAACCCGTTAAAATATATACGGGTCGAAATTGGCACCTCTAGTTCAAGAGCCTTTAGGTAAGGATCAGGTGCTTTTCACCACTGATGATAACCAAATGGAAGAAATCAGTTTGACCAAGAGTTGAAATCATTAGGTAACAGCAGGAATAAAAAGAAAATGAGCGTTTGGCCTCAGGGCATTAGTAACAGCAGCACGTGATCTTCAACGCATTTTGTTAATTTGTATAGACCCTCTATAGGCTCCACGTTTCCTTCACCAATCTGTATACAAAATAAAGAAACAAGTAAAGAGGTGACCTTTTGGTCTTAAGAGACTATGGGAATCCTTCTATGTTTTGGTATTGCAGTAATGTAGTTGCTTACAAAGATGAGGATGTAAGTGCATAACTTACTTTTTCTGATATCTTTCATTTGAAGTTATTTGCTTGTCCAATATCTCTTGTCACATTTAACCACAATATTAAGAGGCTACTAAACCCAATATCCTAACCGAGTTAATGTGCAGCATAAGAACTAAAGTTACCAATTCCAACCTGCAGACTTACAAAAATCATCGATTCGGTTTTGTTCTATCTATGATGAGTCAAGCAGATAACATTGAAAAAAGTTTAAAAAGTGTATTGACTTCAACGGAACCTGTCCTGTCTTTAGTCTTGCCCTATTATCCAAACCAACTGCCAACCATTTCACCACATCTAATAGGAACAGTGATATAATTGAGATGGTTTTAGCGTAAGGTAGTCATACTACTCGACATTCCTTACTTTATTAAACAATGATGAACAGTGATTAAATCACGATTATTCATATTTGAATACCAAAAATACCCTCATTTTAGCTTAATAACATAACAAAGTTAAGGTTAAACAGCCCTCGAGACAAGTGTTTGTTCGAGATTAACTAAATTACATTCTAGTTATTGATTGGCTTAACAAGTATTTGGGTGTGCCTTTAAAAGCTCTTATTGCAACTAAGAAAAATTGGATGATCATCTAAGTTATGGCTAGTTTAGTAATATTGCATTTATCTTAAAAATCAGTTTTCTTGCAGCAACTTCACATCCGTAGTTATATTGTCACTGGTGGTGTCGTTTTTACCAGAACACGAATAAGTTCAATCAGGTCAGATTATTCGTGTTTCAAACCAGTGTCATGTTGTAATACTTCAGTAATGCGCTATCTTAGTAGATATATTAGTTAGAGCTAGGGGCAGACCATCTATTCCTGCTGGACTTACTTCAAGATACGAAATGAGCAGCCGTTTGGCATAATGCATTTTGCCATTTTTAATGAACTAAACCAATTTGCAAATGATACTGGAATGGTGGACTACTTAATGCATTTTGCCATTCTTTTTTTTTTTTTTTTTTTTTTTTTTTTTTTTTTTTTTTTGCTGATGCCACTTTTTAAGCACATAATTTTATGGATTGGACCATCTGTAAAAGTTTTGCTACTGCCAACTATTCGATTTATTTTGTTTCTCCGTCAACTAAAATGGCTTGATACTTTTTCTTTGTATAAAAGTTATGTCAACCTGAATTGACCCGTTTGCTAAAAAAATGAATTGACCCGATAACCTAACCCGATATAACCCGAACCCTTATAGGTCCGGTTGTGGGTCACATAATTTAATTCCAAAACCCGTCTCAACCCGACCCGATACACCCGACAGGCGATAACCCGAACCGGTAACACCCTTAAACATATGGAACTTTGGATTTGATTTATGAATCTGGCAATATGCCGATATCATCACATACGGATCAAACTTCCACTAAAATCGACTTCTACATAATGGCATTTGGATGTGCGTATTGTCATATGCCCGTATATATAGTATAGTACGATGATTACCTGTATGCGTTTATTTTATGTAAAAAATTATCTAGAACAACTGCACAAGTATGAAAAGTGATTACTACAACATGTTTACTTGTTTAGTGATATTGCATATTTTATAAATATTTTCATACGTAATAGTATAATACTATAACGTTATCACAAAACATTGGTTGAAAGTTGAAAATCCAGTAGATTGCATATTATCTAAAACCGAGGGACCAGAAATGCAAATAACTTGACTTTGGAGTCAACCCCAGTTGTCTTTACTCACTTCATTTCATCTTCATTTCTTTGTAACTTCTGAATTGACTTGGGGTCAACCAAGCTGCCTTTACTCTCTTTGTAACCTTATTTGATCTTGCATTTTGATTGCATTCATTCACACGAACCAAAATACTTTTACTCAACTGGAACTTGCATTTTGATTGCAGCCATTCAGTGACTTTGATTTCCATCCATCCATCCATCCATCCATCGGTAAATTGCAGGTCATTTCTATTCTCAAATTACTTTTTTTTATATATATTATTGTTTCATTGCATATCTTATTTGTTGAGTAGTCGATTGTATGCCAAAAAAGGGTATTTTTAAAACGAATCAAAAAGTAGTAATTATATATAGCCAAAAGATAATTTATGTCAAATATTTACTGAGTAATTGACCATATATGGGTGGTTATACGTAAGTTGGGTTTTGTCCTTGGATTCTTGGGCTGCCATATTCGTAAGTTTTTGTACACTAGATTTTTACAACAATAGAAAATAGTATTATCTTGGTTTTGTTAGCAATACTAACTAAAAATAGTGTTAAGTGTGTTCCACCTGCTTCATATGTCCAGCCCATTTGACCCGTTTTCTTTTTATTTTACCACTTTGCACGTTAGACACAAAACAACCTGCATCAACCCGTTAAAATATATACGGGTCGAAATTGGCACCTCTAGTTCAAGAGCCTTTAGGTAAGGATCAGGTGCTTTCACCACCGATGATAACCAAATGGAAGAAATCAGTATGACCAAGAGTTGAAATCATTAGGTAAGCGTTTGGCCTCAGGGCATTAGTAACAGCAGCACGTGATCTTCAACGCATTTTGTTAATTTGTATAGACCCTCTATAGGCTCCACCTTTTTCTTCACCAATCTGTATACAAAATAAAGATCACACACACCAAATAAAAACACACAAACACAAAGAGTGTCTTAGTTTCTAAACTATTCTTCTTTGTCTTCACCAAACTTTAAGCCCCTTGGGATATCATCAGGAAAAGGCAATGTCTCAAGTTGAGCTTATGCCTTCTTAAAATTCATAAGCTTAACTTCATAAGCAATTTCAAGCGTAAAAACTAAATCCAAACAGTCCTAAATCTTAATTTGGGTGATAAAGTAGCGATACCACTTATTTGGGTGGTGACACTACAGGAAGGACAAAAGAGCAACAAATGGACAACAGGCATCACAAAAGACAAAACATTCGCAAACAGATAAACATGCACAAACTGACCACAAAAGCACATAAGTCTCAGTATCAGCAAATGCACCCAGAAAACACCAAAAGGTTACAGCTAATTGGCTAGATTACAACCTGCACTTTACGGGTACAAATCGCTAAATTAGGATTTAGCCGGTGCCAAATACCCACGTTGGCTGCAACCACAAAGTCCATGTGGCTACTGCGCCGAGATACGTGAACTGAAAAAGCCGAGATAAACCAAAAGTGGTAGGCGTCAAACAACAACTCCCACCATGGCTGCAGCCAAAAAGTCCATGTGGCTACCCCGCCAAGATACAGGAGTCGGCCACCGCCTAACGCCAAAAATTAGGGTGTCCAGTCAACCGTGTCAGAAGTGGTAGGCATCAAACGGCAGCAACTCGCAACAACAAACTCGCCGTGGCTACCCCGCCAAGATGCGGGAGTCGACCGTCGTTAAGATTTTGTGGGGTACACTGTTTTGGATCCAGGGTTTGATAGATTACCCCAAGATCAAACAACAGATTATGAACATGGTGGATCCAGGGTTTGATGTATATGGAGAATTCGGATACAATGTGTATGGGCCAAAATTAGCCCACTAAAAAAGGCATGAAAAGCCTGCAACAAAATAGTGTAGTGTGGAACGGTATATTATATATATATATAGTAATAATCGATCCAATGGGCAAAGTCACATATTTAGTAAAAGGAATTTTCTTAGAAATTGCATTATGTATACCAAGTTATATATATTTGTTTTAGGGCAGATTGATGACTGAAAATCTTAGTCATGGATTCTTTGTACTATTATTGATAATGGCTCTACTCTTTCTGATGCTCTTTACTTGTGGACGCAGCTCGATCTCATCATTGATAATGGCTACTACGTCCATTCCTCGTCGGTGGAAATATGATGCTTTTGTAAGTTTCAGAGGTGAAGATATCCGCAAAGGCTTCATGGATCATATGTTCAACGATTTCAAGCAAAAAGGAATTCATGCTTTTAGAGATGATAATGATTTGCCTAGAGGAGAATACATTTCCCCTCAACTATACAAAGCCATTGAAGAATCGAGGTTTTTGATTGTTATCTTCTCCAAAAATTATGCTTCGTCATCATGGTGTTTGAGGGAACTTGTCAAAATACTCGAGTGCAAGCAAATGGGAGAGCCTAAACACGAGGTTCAAATCATCTTTTATGATGTTAAGCCTGATGTCGTGAGGAAACAGACCGGGAGCTATGCTCGAGCTTTTGCTAAACATGATGTTTCAAATAGAAGAGAGGTGGATAAATGGAGGGAAGCTCTATTCAATGCAGCTAACTTATCTGGATGGGATCTCCAGGACATGACAAATGGGTAAATTTCTTGTTTTTGTGTAATTAGTCTTGTAGCTCTACTAAAGCTTAACACTATGCAGTTTCTCTTACTTATTGTCTCTTTGTGTTTAACAGGTATGAGTACAAGTTCATCGATTCCATCTCCAGAGAAATTCTCAAAAAATTATGTGACGGAACCTTACATGTTGGTGAGAACCTTGTTGGCATCGATTTCCATTTCAACAAATTAAACTTGTCACGCTTCGTTGGGTCAGATAAGGTTAACATGGTTGGAATATGTGGTATAAGTGGAATAGGAAAGACTACTCTTGCCAAAGCTGTCTATAACTCGATGCATACCCACTTCGACGGGAGTTGCTTTTGTGATAATGTCCAAGGAGTTGAAAAACAACATGGCCTAATGCAAGTCCAGATGCAAATGATTGGTAAGATTCTGAAAACAGTTGATCTGAATATATCAAGTGTTGATGAAGGTTCTAGGGTAATAAAGCAAAGGATGGCACGTAAGCCAATCCTGCTTGTTTTGGATGATGTGAATAACATGGATCAGTTAGAAGCACTAGCAGGTTCACGTAATTGGTTTTATCCTGGAAGCCTTATTATTTTCACTGGTAAAGACAAACAATTGCTAAGGTCTCATAAAGTGGATGAAATTTATGAAATGGAGTCTTTAGATGATTATAAAGCTCTTGCGCTCTTTAGTTTGAATGCATTTGGTGAAAGGCATCCTACAGAAGATTTTAAAGAATTTGATCCGCAGATTGTGAAATATTTGCATGGTCACCCTTTGGCTCTCAAAGTTATTGGCCGATCATTGTATGAAAAATCTATAGATTTTTGGAAAAGCGAATTGGAAATACTCCAAACATATCCTAATTCAAAGATAGTACAAAAACTGCGACCAAGTTTTGATAGCTTGGAATCTTATCAGAAAAGAATGTTTCTTGACATTGCATGTGCCTTCATTGGGGAAAATAAAGATTTTGCTGCAAGTGTACTACACAGCAGTATTGAAGTTCTAGCTGATAAGTTCCTAATAACAGTATCCGAAGATTGTCTTCAAATGCATGAATTGATTCAAAGCATGGCAAGGGAAATTGTTCGTGAAGAATTTATCCTGACCGGGAAACAAAGAAGATTGTGTATATCATCAGCATCGAGTGAAAAGAAAGTAAGAAGTGGCATATTCTTCTTTACCTTCATATTCATACAAAAGTATACACAATTGCATATGTTACTCTTTATAATTTATGTTATATGTTCTTGCTTTTTCAGGTGGCAATGACTGAAGCAGTTGAAGTTCTAGTCCTTTTGTTAAGGAAATCTAGTCAAGAGGTTCACATGGACGCTAATTCTTTTGCACTTATGAAAAATTTGCGGATCCTGAAAATTTATGCTGACGAAGAATTTGATCATAAAGTGGAATTGAAGGGCTACAATGTGAAGTACTCAGGAAGTTTGTATTTTTTGTCCAATGAGCTAAGCTTGTTTTGTTGGCATGGATGCCCTTTCAAGTACTTACCTTCAGATTTCTATCCAGAAAACATTGTTGTCATCGACCTCTCTTACAGCAACATAAAACAACTTTGGACAACACCAAAGGTATTTACTTGTTCATACATGTGTTCATATTTGACACCTCGAGAAATAAGAACTAGTCTTTTTTTCTATTGATGCCAGTGCTTAAGAAGGTTGAAAGTAATGAAGCTAAGGTACTGCTGCAACCTAACAACCACCCCTGACTTCTCAGAGATTACAAATCTTGAAGAGCTAGATTTTGAAGGTTGTGTGAATTTGGTTACAGTTCACCCATCTATTGGAATGCTTAATAAGCTTGCTGTCTTAAATCTGAAAGACTGCACACGGGTTGGGAGTTTTCCTGAAGCCTTTTGGTCTAGATGCTGGACTTCAATCTCTGGTTTCATATGGAACCAACATCCCCAAAGATCAGTTTCATTGGCAGGTTTACATATGTTAAAGTCCCTGAATTTCAGCTACTGCAATTTAGAACAAGTTCCTGAGAGCATTGGAGGCTTATCATGTCTAAAAATACTAAACTTGGAAGGGAACAATTTTACTAGTTTGCCTGAAAGTTTGAGTCAACTTTCTAGTCTTAAATGGCTTGATGTTAATGGTTGCAAGAAGCTGGAAGTGTTGCCCGAACTTCCACATAGTCTAGCTTATCTTAATGCATCTGATTGCACCTCCTTATGTTCAATTACAGGATCAAACCCAATCATGATCAAAAGGTCCACTTATCTCGACAATTGTCCAAAATTGTTTAAGGTGTCGATATCGGAGACTCAATGTCTCGACTCATCTGTAACTTCCCAAGGCTCTCGATTTTCTTCTTTCCTTCGGTATGCGCATAACAGATGTGGATTGTTCCGTTTGACAGGAAGTTCCATTGAGGATATGGATATAATATATGATGGAAATAGCATTCCAAATTGGTTTACAAATAAAAGTTTGGGAAATCAGGTAAAGGTTGAATTGCCATCAGATTGGAGCTTCAGTAAGTTAAGGGGATTTGGAGTTTGTGTTGTTTTTAAGAGAAAAAAACCTTCCCCATATTTTGGATACATTGTAAACAACTTTGATGGAGATGATTTGGGAGATTGCAATCCATACTACTATGAAGAATATTTTAGGGATAAGCCAATAAGAATCGATGAGTCAGATATGATATGGTTGCATTATACGACAAGTGAAATACAGAATTGGAAGAAAGCAAAGAATTTTGTAACATTTCGTTTTCATGAGAATGAAGAAATTGAAGTGAAGGAGATGGGTGTAAGACTTGTTTGGGAAGAAGATTTAGATCAAGAAGCAGACTTGATTATGTTCCATTTTGGGGTCTATCACAGCATGGTGGGGTCTGGTGCCATTTTGGGGAGGATGCATTCATCAACTGGACATGGTAGGATAAATTATTTATATGTCCCCTGTAGATCACCAGGTATTTGATGAAATGCGCGAGTAGAAATCATTTGCTATTTACTCTACAGCCTGTTTGTAGATTTTTTTGGATTTTACGATGTAGAAATCCTTGCTGTAGTTTATGTATTTGGAAATTAATATCGTAGCAATTACGTGACTGGTATGGTATCATGTTAAAACATGCACCGTCTTTGGAAAGTGTGCTCTTTCCAGTGCCAGCTCAACCAACAATTGAGACAACATGTAAATTTTTTGCTGGAAAAACTTGACATTTGTTTTGATTGCTGAAAACGCTCTTCTTTGATACCTGCCTTCTTCATCTGTTCTTCGTTGCACTGATAGCTTAAGATCAGTTCCTTGAGGTAGCTGCCTAGACATGCTACATGTATTTCGACCCATTTACATACGGGTCAGATTTCAACCCGTTCCCAAAATTACATCTTTTACCATTTATGTGAGTATTAACCACTGGTTCTATTCCAAGATTACCTTACCCTTATCATTGGTCTTCACCTTCTTTGTACATTGGTCTTCACCTTCTTTATCATTGGTCTTCAACTTGTATTTTGTTTTGAAGTTGCTATGTATATTGTAAGATTATAAGCCTTGCTGCAGTTTACATCTCTGGAAAAGATTATCGACAATGCTTGTCGAGACTACATTCTTGCCTGCCAGTTGAAGTATAGTTTACTGATCATATTTATGTAGTCCAGTTTTGCAGCTCTTCATTAAGCTTATCTTTTTATAACTAGCTAGTTGGGAGAAATGCCAGGACTAGATATGGTTGACTGTTATGTAGGCTAATATGCATTTTTAAAGAGACAAAGTAAGAACATCGTCGAAACCAATATACTAGTTGATGATAAACATTGGTAATTTTAACATAACAGACAGTTGGATATGAGTTATTTTATCAGGTCCCATGTCTTCCTCTAACAGAACTTAAAATTTCTAGGCAAACAACCAATAGCCTTTATAGGAAACAGCTATTACACACCCTTATAATGCTAGCATACTCGAGTTTTGCTACCCGACATTACTTAGATGTGGTACGCAGAGAAGACATGATCAAATTGTAGCATGCTGCACTTTTGGAACATAGTGCCACTTTTGCTAATTGAAGTTTATTAAGTTAAGTTCCGTTCATTTCAACTGGCAATTTCATATAATATACGAGTAAATTGATGCTTTCATGTCTAAAATGTGCAACCTGAGTTCAAGAAACTTCAAGCAATAAGATTGATATCTTAATTGATTAAGTCAACAAGATGTAATTAGGAAGAAATTTACAAGAGAGAAGACTTTTGTAGAATGATGTCATCATGTGGGTCTTACCTAAAACTATTAAAAAGACTATTGCTGGTTAAATTATAAGTTTTACCAATGGGCATCATCTTCCTTCAAGAAACTTCAGGAAACACAATTATAACCACTTTAATTCAAGAATCTGGAAGGAAGATGATGCCCATTGGTAAAACTTATAATTTACTTTGTTCTGTTACTTTCGATTTGGCATATGGTAACAACCTTAATTATAGGTTTGATCCATGCTCTTTTTTTTTTTTTTTTTTTTTTTTTTTTTTTTTTTTTTTGGGTGCAAAAGGGTGAAATATTTTATTAACATCAAACTTTTACAACAAGAATTCAACTGCAATGGACATGCCCATTCAGTGAAATATGCTAAACAATCATTACATTCACAACAAGATCTCAGACAACAAACATAAGTCTCTAACAGACATTCCATACCAAATTCATACAACCTATGCTACATGAAATGAAGCCATCAGACTAATTTGTAGCAGCAAAGTAGCAAACCAACCCATAGTTTGCATACTCCAATTCACCCATAATTGCACCAAGACCATAACCTCACAATATACATTTCCCTACCAACATCCTAATTGATCCATGCTCTTTTTTCCTCTATATCAATGTTCTTTTTGTGTTAATGTTCTGTTTTAACTTCTTTCCAGTTATAGGTTTGATTACGCTTTCAGATAACAGAAAGCTATTCCTAGTGGTTCCCGATGACGTTAAGCATATGTGGAACGAGTGGGCCCTACGTGGACTTATTGTGATCAGTCTTGTTTCACAGATCACCTTAAGTCTACTAGGAAATGTTCGGAAATACAACCCAAGAACACTAGTTAGAATGGCTTTCTGGTTTGCCTACTTATTAGCATTAGCTGTTGCATCAGCAGCGCTTGGTGTTATTACCCGAACCACCTTAGACGTATGCAGCAACACTTCTCATTTCAGTTCAGAAGATACTTACAAACAAAACACAAGTGAACTCATGTCTTTTTGGGCACCTTTTCTTCTCCTTCATCTTGGTGGTCCAGATTCTATTACCGCGTTTGCATTGGAAGATAACGAGCTTTCATTAAGGCACTTTGTTGAGATTGTGTTTCAGTTTGCAGTAGCTCTTTATATCTTCTTGTTGTCCTGGCCAGGCTGTTCTGATCTCCCTAAACTAAGTGTAGTGGTTTACTTAGCCGGTTTCATCAAGTGTTTTGAACGTATTAAGGATCTACAGTTAGCAAACACTGAGAACCTTCGTGACTCGATGCTTGGTCCTCCTGACGCAGGTACCAATTATCCTAAGTTTCTGGAGGATTACCAGTTAAAAGAGTCACAAGGGTTTGATGTAAACGTGGAGGAGGTCGCTGAACTCTCCCATATAGTCAATATTCTTTTGAGTTAACTACATTTTTGGTCCTCGTGGTTTACCGGGTGTAACGATTTTGGTCCAATAGTTTAAAAAGTAACGGAACTAGTCCAAAACCCGACGACCCGTAACAAGTTCAGTCCAAAGTTAATAACGTCATTAGTTTGACCGAGTTTGACTGTTAAATACAAGGGTAAATTTGTCATTGTGTATTATAAACTATTGAGTAAATTTCATAAATCGTCCCTGTGGTTTAACGGATTTGGTCCCTCGAAAGAGTTTTTCTCGGATCCTCTCCTCGTGGTTTATACCCATAACGGGGTTTGGTCCCTCTGGCTAACGCTCGTTAGTTTTTTCCATTAGCTAACGACCGTTTGCAACAAACATTTGCACTGTTAGTCCTTTATACTAACGGCCGTTTATACTTAACACCAATTTTTTTTTTTTTTTTTTTTTTTTTTTTTTTTTTTTTTTTTTTTTTAAATTAAAAAAATTAAAATTAAAATAAATTAAAAAATTAAAAAATTGGTTTTCTTATATTTTTTTTCTAAATATCTTTAAAATTTATACACATGTTTTTTATACACACGCTTTTACACACGTTTATATATACACATTTTTTTATACACACGTTTTCACACACTCATTTTTATACACACGTTTTTACACACATTTTTATACACACGTTTTTATATACACATTTTTATACACTTTTTTATACACACGTGTTCACACACATTTTTATACACACGTTTTTACACACATTTTTATACACACGTTTTTATATACACATTTTTATACACAATTTTTTATACACATGTGTTTACACACGTTTTTATACATACGTTTTTACACACGTTTTTATACACACGTTTTTACACGTGTTTTTATACACATATTTTTACACATTTGAACACATGTACACATTTATACACGTTGTTACACATACACATTTATACACACATTCTTATACACGTTTTAGACACGTTTTAAAAAGCGTGTGTATAAAACCGTGTGTATAAAAATGTGTGTATAAAAACATGTGTATAAAAACGTGTGTATAAAAAAGTGTGTATAAAAACGTGTATATAAAACGTGTGTAAAAACGTGTGTATAAAAATGAGTGTATAAAAACGTGTACATAAAAATGTGTGTATAAAATCGTGTATAAAAACGTGTGTATAAAACGTGTATAAAATTTGTATAAAAATGTGTGTATAAAAACGTGTATATGAAACGTGTATAGAAATGTGTATAAAAACGTGTATAAATTTTAAAGATATTTAGAAAAAAAATTATAAGAAAACCAATTTTTTAATTTTATTTTTATTTTTTTTAATTTAAAAAAAATTGTGTTAAGTATAAGCGGTCGTTAGTATAAAGGACCAACGGTGCAAATGTTTATTACAAACGGTCGTTAGCTAACGGAAAAAACTAACGAGCATTAGCCAGAGGGACCAAACACGTTACGGGTATAAACCACGCGGAGAGGATCCGAGAAAAAATCTTTCGAGGGACCAAATCCGTTAAACCTGTTAAACCACTGGGACGATTTATGAAATTCACTCTAAACTATTTCAAACATTCAAACGGCTATTTGTTGATCTCATCCTTACTTTTGAGGATAGAGAATATAGTCAATCCTACTTCCGCCATCTTGCATCAAGCAATGCTTTCCGTGCTGTCGAGATTGAACTTGGATTTGCGTTTGACATGCTTTACACCAAGGCTAATGTGGTTTATACATTTAACGGGCTTTTGTTTCGCATTAATAACATTTTTGTCCTTCTTCTAGTACCTTTGGGGTTCCATTTTATTTGTAATATCAACGATTACCACTTAATTGACATCGTCATTACTTGCCTATTACTCGGTACTCAGTGGCGCAGCTTCTAAGGGGCGGGGAGGGGCGGCCGGCCCCCCGAAATTTTTTTTGCGATGTAAGGGTATATAGTTTTCGTGTAGAAAAATTTTGGTATTTTCGGTTTTGCCCCCCCCAATTTAATTCGGTTTCGACCCCCCATAGTGTTAGGAAAAAAAAAATTTAGATCCCGACCCCCCACTCAAAATTTCCAAGCTTCGCCCCTGTCGGTACTGCAATGATAATGGAAATCTTTGCGGTAATAAGCATGATGCGCTCTGATTGGATAGATCATTGGTTGATCCAACAAACCCTCACTCGAAAAATCCTCATATTCCCATTCTTAAAGCAACCGAATAAACAAAGGTGGTCCGGTTCCATTGCATAGTTTGACCTGCTAATGAGAGACCCGCTTGTTTCTTAAAAACTCAAATATTTTTAAAAATAGATAAGGTTCGCGAACAACATCGTTACAAGAAATACAACAAAGTTTCTGACAGCCTAAAAGAATTAATTTACTCTCAGTTTCGCGAGTATATGGTTGTTAACTTAAATCTGAATGAGTTATGTACTCATAAAGGTAGTTTTTCGCTACAAAAGAATGAGTGTGACGCTTTTATATGGAGTGTCAATGAAGTTGAATTTGATCAAAGCATTCTTATATGGCACATTGCTACCACTCTTTGCTATTATTCAGATGTTGGCAATCAAGAAGGTTCTGATATTGATATATGTCGCACGGATAGCAAGCACATATCTGACTATCTGATGTATCTTCTTGTGACATACCCTGTGATGTTGCCAATAGGTATTGCATGATCAGGTATCGCGACACCTGTGCTGAAGCAATGCATTTTTTCAAAGAAAAAGGTCTTATTACCGAAAAAGTTGAAGCATGTCTAAAGCTGCTGGAAGTTGATTCTCTTGAAGTGTTGCCTAGTAAAGTGAAGGGGGATCGATGCAAATCTGCAATGTTTGATGGTTGCAGGCTAGCGTTATCTTTGAAAAAGATGGAAAAAAAAGCGTATGTGAAAAGTCATGAGTCAAGTATGGATCGAGATCTTAGCTTATGCTGCTACTCACTGCAAAGGATTTCACCACGAGCAACAGCTTAGAAAAGGGGGCGAGTTTTTTACTCATGTTTGGCTACTGATGGCACATTTGGGCATCACCGAGCAGTTACTTCCAGGTGTCTCAATGTCATGCTAGAGCTAAAATCAGAGTCCTGTAATGCACATAACTGTGATATAGCTAGGCTCCCACATTCTTTTGTTACTTATTGTTAGTTCTGTAGATAAAGAATTTAGGGTCCGTTTGGTTTGCTGGTTTATAGGATCAGTTTCGGCTGAATCCAATAATTAATTGTTTGTTTCATTTTTTCAGGTTAGGAATTGGGATCAAAAGTAAGAAATGTCCACTATTTAAATTCCAGGGAAGAAGGCCTGGATTTCTGACAATACATGGGCCTAACTTTAGCAACACTCTTCCATATCTCTTTTATATATTATAAAATATAAAAATTATTTTTAAATACTTTTATTAATTATTAAAATATTATTTTTTAATTTAAAAATATTATTTTTTTCTCTCCTACATTAAATCCAAATCCAAATCCTAATCTACAACTTTACATTTAAATCCAAATCTCAATCTAAACCCATCTACAAACCAAACGAGCCCTTATATTCATGTATTTATACACTTCTTCTTGATACCACATTCTTTTGTTACTTATTGTCTTCTTTAGATAAAGAATTTATATTCATATATTTGTACACTTCTTCTTGATGAGGAAAATTCAATTGCATACCCTTATTTTGGTGCATACAAAGGGACAAATCTACACCATCCATCTAGTTTGATCTAATGGTGGGGATTAACCTAAGTCCATGTTTTTTCCTCTTTTTTCTTTCTTTCTTTTTTTTTCCATGTTATCTACTTAACGTTTTTCATTTTCATTTTTTATTATTTTTTTTGTAATTCAACTTTTTTCACTTAAATGGTAGGAAAATGCATCATACTTGCCACTTTTTGTCATTGTATGTAGCGTCCTTTTCTTCTTTTAGAATTTGGCACTAACCTTTTTGAATCGTGTCATTGTGTGTACCCACCTTTTTAAATCGTGCTATTGTGTGTACTTTGTAACCATTTTACCCCTACTTTTTTCAAAATTTTTAGGGGTAAAATGGTCATTTCACGGCTGAAAAAGTGTCACAACTCACCATTTCAGGTCATTACCCAAACTTTGGAAAAACACTATTCATCAAACACTATTCATCAGTTTACTATTCATCATTTTTTGTGTCAGTTTGACATTCCGAGAAGCATTCAGAAATTCTACTATTCATTGAACACTATTCATTCCGGAAGAAATTTCATCATTCACGTGCATTATTCATTTCATCATAGTTTACGGGTATTTAAATTCGCGTAACCGTATTGGTTCAGGTGCGAATTCATGCATTATCAGTAAGGACATTTCATACGGACTAGAGATAGTCTGCATATCATCAGTAGGTCATTTACATGTTATACCACTCTTAAGATTTTCAAATTTACATATTTGATACATTTAACGTTTTTCTTATAATTATTTATAATAAACGTTAACACCCGGTTTATAAACACGACGATATATCTAAATATTCCCACAATGGTCCCGACATATTTTTATATCCATTTTATCATCATAAAAGTTATAACATTCATTTACCCAGTATTTTGGAAATTTATTTTATTTATAACGTAAGCTTATGAATATTACGACGTTTTTCGTGAAAACTAAACAATAATCACCCGAACACTCAGTAATTGTACCCAACATATTTTTAATATTTTTATGACTTTATTAAGTCCCAGTTAACTTCGTTAATATTTATTTCTAGCAAACCCGGTACCCGATTATAACTAATACTTACACTAAACTACAACTAATATTACCCTACATTTCCTAAGTGATCAAAACCGATTTGGCTACTTTTTTTATACATTGAAAACCGGCCCCCTAAACCATCCATGACCACAAGTAGTAATTTTTAACCTTATGTACTTATGTACTAGTATTATACAATATAACTACCCTAATATTTACCAAAAACCTCATAAACACCTTTTACATAAACATACTAATTTACTAGAATCATAAGCTCATATTTTCTCTCCTTTCTTCCCCAAAACCCACGACCCACCAAGAACACCATGATCAATCCATTAATTTTCAAAGATCAAAGCTACAAAGTTGTTCATTTCATCATTCTAATCAAGAATCTTACAACAAAAACACAAGTAACACAAGGTTTCTCATCATCTAATCACCCATTATTTCAAAGTGAGTTATCAAATTTATTTTCATGTTTTCATCTAATTAACACATGTATCTTATGGTTTTCATTCTTAATTTCATGTACAAGTTAGCTATACCACATTATTTTTGTTAACTTTTTGAACATACAAACCCTAGATTTTGATTTAGGTGTTCCTTTGTTAAATTAACATGATTACTAGTGATTAGGAACCCATGGCACCCTAAGAAGGTGTATGGTAGGATTAGTATAGATTTGTGGTGTTTGCAAGAGATTTGGTTGAAGTAGAAACTAGTTTTAGACATGAAAAATGGATTTGTAACAAGTATATAAGCCTACTATCCCATTTTTGTAAATCCAGGAAAATCAGTAAACATAAAGTAAACTTTGGCAAAAATTTTAGAAAATACTTTCAAAAACGAATCCGTAGGCGAAAGAACGGATTAAAAAGAGTTTATAACGAAGAAGTTATGATTTTTGCAAGTTTATTGACGAAAAGTATATTTTCTGAAAATTGTTGTTGTTGGACGTTTTTCGTCGGACAAAACGAGGCTTTAGACGTAACCCGGAGGAGCCAAGCTTTCCAAAATATATTACTACATACTAAGACGTAACCGTGGATATAAAGAACAAGTAAAACGGACTTATAACGACAAAGATATTTGATTCGCCTCAAACGGTCAGATAATTATTGGTCAACCACTTGTGAATGGTCAAGTATAATAGTCAAACAGCTGAGGCAAATGCTTCCGTGGAATACAGTGTTTCCCCGGATCGTTAGATCCCAACGAGATGTGAAATCTGAAATAAAACGACTTCTAGATCAGGTGAATTGAACAGGAAAAGGGTTTAAGTGATTTGTACTACTGAAATATAAGAGTGAATAGCTTTAATAAGCTATATCAACTAATACGTGAAATCAGATAAGTACAAGTGAAAAAGGGACTGAAAAACGTAAACGTTTACTAATTAAACGTAAACAAAAACAAATTTAACTTATAGTAGGATTTTATAAGCCTTAGGGGCTTAAATACAAATTAAATAAATTTAAAATATTTATTTTATAATTAATAACTATTTAATTAATTATTTTTATTTAATAACTATTATTAATTATTTAATAATTAACTAATAATTAGGAAAATGTAAAATAAGTCTTAGAAAATTAAAACTAAAATTTCTAAAAATCTAAAATATTATAAAACTTATTTTAAAATTAAAATTATATTTTTCACACTATTTATCTATTTATTATTAATTAATTATTATTTAATTATTTTTTAACTAATTATATTGATTAACTTATTTATAATTACTAAAAAGACTTAGATAATTATGAAAAATTTTATATATCTAATTAACCATCATGGGAATCCTAAAAAATTATAAAAACTTTATTTTATGTATTTTTAATTTAATTTACTAATTATTATTCTATTTATTAATTAATATCTAATTAAAATAAATAAATTATGAAAACTAGTAAATGAACAGTATAAATTACAAGAAAATTTCTAAAATTATTTTATGACTTATAGAAGCTAGGAAACATATAAAATATAGGTGTTACCTTATAAAAATTAATTATGCTATTTAATTCTTATTTATTATTTAATTATTAAATAAACTAATATCAATTCTAAATAACACTAGATGACAAAAGAAAATTCTGGAAAAATTTATAAAATTACTTTAATATATAAGAGATTTAATAAAAATATAAAATAGCAGAAGTGATTATAAATAAGCTAAAAAGAAAATTAAATAGATAATTTCTATTAAATAGAAGCTATCACTATAATTAAGTTTGTCTTTTTCTGGTTTTTCTTTTATAAAACTAATAAAATACTTAAAATATGAAACTTTAATAAAGGAAATTAATTTATAATCACAGAATAAGCACTATGAGTGCTTATTAGACCACACAGTTGACTTTTGTTGACTTGGCTAAGAAATAAGCTCAACTGAGCTTGTGTGGGGTCCACAAGGTAAAACCTAGTGCAAATGAGTTGTGTGGATGACAATAAGCAAGAATCACTTAAATAAGTTGGCCAAATAAGCTAGGTATCCAAAATAAGCACTTGCTTATTTTGAATCTGAGACAGACTTGGGACAGATTTAAGAGGTCAAATTAAGTGGGGTCCACTAATGTACAGGTCAGCCAAAGGGTCAATTGTTGAACCCTGGTAGGAGGGGGGGTTGTAAGAACCTATTTATGGGGTGTGGGACCCACTAGTGAGCTCAGAAAGAGCTTGTGAAGTGTGATGGGTTGACTGGTTCACTCAGTTAACTGAGTGAATAAAACAAGCTTCAAGCTTGATGCAGCCCTAGTACAAGGGCTTGTGAGTGAAAGTTTAAGCTTGAAATGTGAAGATGGGTTGCTCAACTACTTAAAGAGCCAAAATTCACAAGCCAAAACTCAGTGATGAGCTTATGATGAGCTTGTGAAGTTGCTTGACTTCACTGGGTGACCAATGGTTTGGTTTATTTGATGAACAAAATTAAGCAATAATAAACACTCCAAATAAGCAGTTAAAGGCAAATAATTGCACTCACTCAAGTGACTAGCCACAAGGGAATCACAAATATCCAAATTACACAGGTTAGCAAGTACTTATGAAGCTTGTGCAAGCTTCATAAGTTGGCTAATTAATCTGTGTTCAGGGGAGACTTGTGAAGAATCACTTAAATATAAACACCAAATAAGCACTCTAATCAGCTAGCATAAAAATAAAAAATAGTAACATGTAGAACAGCAACAAGAGAATATAAACCTACAAGCTCAGTTCCTATTATCAACTAACAAAATCACAATTGACCACCAAAGTTGGTGGTTTGAACTGAGATGCTGAGACAGGGCAGCTAGCTTGCCCTGCATGTCACTTCCAAGGGCATTATAGTCCACAAGAAAAATTCACAAAAATGAACTGAATGTGAAAATCACAAGTTCTACTGATAGGTAATACAATCAACAAGTTTCAGACCCTAGATCTTAACACAAAAATCTATTTAATTCATGCCATTTTGATAAAAATCTGAGGTTTCACTTTTTGACTTTTTCAAATAACCTTGAACTTTGACTTAAATGAGTTTAGATCTTTATTTGCTGAGTTGTTATGGAGTATTAAACTATATTAAAACTAAATCTAGTTAACTTGAACAATTTCTCAAAGATTTGAGGTGAATTGGGATTAACTGATCCAACAATGGATCAAAATAAGAGCCTAAACCTTGATTTTGACTTTCTTTCACAAACAACCTGGATTTTATGTTTTCCTTAACCTATTATTGACTAAAGAGACTTGTTTAAACTAAATGTGACAAAGAAAATCAACTAGAACACCAAGGACATACATATGCCAAACAAACCCTTATTTTGAATGTTATGAAAGATTTCTATGAACAAACTTCTTAAATCCTAAGGAAATGAATTCCACAGGCCTATTATGCTCAACTTATCACTTAATCAATCACAAACTCAAAATTAGAACACAAGTATCAAAGGCTACTGAGTAATATGACTAGGCAGTCACATACAATTTTTTAAGCACAAGCAAAACTAATCTGTCACCACTAACATTTAGTCTAAATTATCACTTCTAAATTGAAAATAAACAAAATAACAACAACAAACAACTTAGAAATTATGAACTACTCAGAAAATAGAAAAATTGGAATTGAACTCACTTTATGCAATCCTGCTCAAACCATAGATACAAGTACCAAGATCATTCCTAAGGCTTCCATAAGCCACTAACCCATATTCCAAAGCTGCTTCCCTTCCTTAAATCACTTCTGAATCAGAATCAAAACCAAGTCTCCTTAGTTTGACTTTTGTTGACTAATGGTGATTTTGTTGAATTTTTTTAGTATTCTGAGTTTTAACTTACTAGAAGTCTTTATAGAACTTCATTGGAACTTAAGTGATCTAATCTAATCCATAACATCCATTGTAACTATCATTTGACAATATTGGATTTTTAATACGAAATTTGCATAACATGAAATTGGAACTAGAAATTGAAATTGGAACTTGAAAAAGATTTATTTATCACTGAGAACACAAAATACAATACTTGAAAGCTTAGAACAACACTAGAAATTGAAATCTTAACTATTCGACATACATTATTAAAAATTAAAATTAGATATCTTTGTCTTCTGCTTTTCCCTCTTTCTTTATAGCATAATTGAACTCCCCATGTGTCTCTGAACCTTTCCCATCAATAAAACTCACCATTGGATGGGTCAAATTAATCTTGTCCGTTTAAATTACTTTTGGCGCCAAAGTCTCCTAGGTTGCTTGCAGCCTGATATAGTTCAATTAAAGAACTTTGGATTGTATTAGGGACTTAGGGAACAAGTTTGAGATAAGTTGGAGTGGTATTGGTGAAAACAGAGGTAGTGAACTAGTTTGGAGGGAAAAACTATGAAAACAACATTTAATGGAGCAGGGTTAGGTGTAGGGTGGTGGAAGGGAGTTGGTGGTGAGTTGTTGATGCGTGGGAATCGCACCTTGCTTTACCTCTCGAGGGATCTCGAGAAGCTTACAACCCCCACCAGGCAGTGTACCTGATCGTTGTAGTATAGTATAGTGACAAGTACCGGGGGATTGATCGTTCAGCTTAGGAATAGTGTCGCTAGGATTAGAAAACCTAATTAATAGTTCTAAAGGTGAGAGATGATCATTTTTGTATTTTTATATTTTTATAAAAGCAAGTAAAATCTCGGGTTTCGAAGAAGTGGGCGGAATTAGTTGCTATTCAACTAACCCAAAACTAAGATGCAATCAAAATAAAATAATAAAAATGAAAATAAACTAAATTATACTAAGGTTGTGAGCAGTAATTGGAGAAATTGTGTTTACTTAGACTTCACTACTCCCTAGATATCTTTTACATGTTAATTACTTGTTATACTTGTATGAATGATGGATTGTATTCCTTAATACCATTCGTGGGGTGGCATACATAACTCCCCAACTCTATGAGCTCTTATCTCCTCCTACACCATGACCCAGCACAACTATAGGGATTGTAAACAGTGGCTCATGCATTAAATACAACCAATAAAGACCTAGTACGCCTCGGTTCATGTTTCTTAAGACGTTCAAGCATGTTACCATTTGGAGATCTGCCAGTTTTCTTAAGCCTAACATATAAATCATTCATTCAAAGCAAGAATAGACAAGTAATCAACACATAATCAATATCTAGGTTTCATTAGATCTAAGCAAACACAAAAGAGATCTAGCCTAGCATAGTAGAATTGAGACAAGAACAAGATATAAACAACCAACACATAGACATATTGATTGAATTGAAAGTACACTTATCCCAATTACAATGCAAGGTCTCAAGGGTTTGGAACCCTTGAAAAACCTGTAAAAGAGGCACCAAAATCGTCTTTAGGGTTTTACCAAAACTTCTCTCTTTTTAATGAAAAAACTAGAAAACTATATATAGGAAAAGTAGGCTGACGGCGTCAAGAGTAACTTGTGACGCCGTCACCTCGCCGCCAAAATACTTCCTCGGATGGCCTTGATCCACTTATGACGGCCTATGTGACGCCGTCACCACCCACGGTATTTTATTCTTGCCACTTTGACGCCGTCATGAAGCCTTCTGACGCCGTCACCACCTACGGTGTTTAATTCTTCATGTCTGACGCCGTCAAGATGATGGTCTTGACGCCGTCACCTTGTATCTTCAGCATGGAATTTTGGTCTTTTGCCGTTTTCTTCACTTTTATGCTCCAAAAACGTCCAAAATGGCTTCTTTTCCAGAATTCACTCTCCAAACACCTAAAATCACAAAAGGAACGATTTAGGGCAATATTTGATCAAATAAAGTCGGATTCGGGCTTAAATGACCCCCTAAAAACGGATCATTTTTCGCCTCATCATATACCCTTACACTTGAGATTTGCTTGTCCTCAAGCAAATGAGCTTTTATTCTACTCAAAAGACAAGTTAGGGGTCATTTAACACTAATATAAAAGTAATTACAACAAATAATCGTTCCACTAAAGACCAATAGACAAGCACGGAGATCATACACAAGCACCTCATAAATAGTGTTCAGATACTCACATCTCTCGGGTGTAATAAAGTAATATAACAATATGGAAATGGAAGATATCTCTCACTACCTGTCATAGCAAAATAGATTACCATAGGCTTGGGAAAGGATCAAACCTCCACCACATGGCGTAAGCACCTAGGATAAACTATCAAAGAGGTCTTTTAAAGGGTTATAACGTTAGGTGTAGGGATATGAATTACACGGTTTTGTTGGATAAAGGAAGTTTTACTGGTGACGAGTTAACAATCTTAGTTAATTACATGTACAAGATGGCGTTGCTAAGCCAAGACTAGACTCGACTTAAGCTAATAAATGAAAAATATCAAAAACATAAAATAAACATAGAATGAAAACGGGATGGTAGTCCGTATGTTTTTTCTCTTTTTCCTTTTCTATTTTTTTCTTTCTTTTTCTTGATTTTTTCGATTTTTTTTTTTTTTTTTTTTTTTTTTTTTTTTTTTTTTTTTTTTTTTGCATACACTTTTACCCTACCATCCAAAATAATACATCATAGGGGTTTAAGCAATCCCCTTACACTTGAATCTTTACATACTTTACATTTAAACTAATCTAATTACTCGAATTAAGAAAATCAAAACACTTGGAGCACTTTTAAGATTAACGTACACATGGGGGTAATAAATGATGTTCTTCCCCATTACTCCATAAAATAAGTACTTACCCATGAGTCCCAATCGTCCCAAAACAATATGTACAAGGATATGACTCGACTTAGCAACCATGTAATCAATTAGAAAGTTAACTTAGGGTTTAACAAATAACAATAATGCACTAAAGATGAGCGCATACACGGAAGGCTAAGGCGATTTGGGTGTACATTTAAGTGGGGTGTAACAAATTCTTCCTTTAAGTAAAATGCTTAAAGTTAGAAACGAAAAGATAGGCTCGGAGGGGTGTACTAGGGGTATCGTGTACTAAAAATGAGTACAACGCTAAGGGTGTGGGAAAAATTAGTTGACTTAACTAGCCAAGTAATATGACTTAAATGGTCAAGTAATTATAATACGGGTTTAACACAAGGGTGATCCTAATGCCTCTTATCATGTAGTAAATCCTACCACACGAATGTAGTCTCACTAGCGGTCTCGGGATGCATCACTAACGCAAGTTCTAGAATCTAAATGCTACCGGTACACTCATAAGCACTAATAATGAATGCTTTTCCTATCAAAACTAAAGGCGAACCTCACATTTTTGGGTGGAAAATTTTTCTGAATATACGGTTATGTGCTAGTCATACAACCTCCTATCCATGAGACGCTTGCTATGGCTAAAGTTTCACTCCTAAATGTTGTAAAAAATTTTAAATTTGGCGCTAAAATTACACTAACAAGTATTTCTCGTAGTTTTATTACTCATCTACTATCGAACAAAACAAACTCAAGCGAAAGTGCATATGTAAGGTATCATCTTTTTACCCTCCCCTTACACTTAAGATGAACATTGTCCCCAATGTTCAAGTAAAGAATGTAAAAGTTAAAAAGTAAAGAGAATGAAATCAAATACTCCCCTGATTCGCTCGGTATGGATTTTAGGTTGGCCAGGTTAAATCTTCCTCCAAGAAAATGAACAATCAAAGCTTCCCTTCCAGAATATAAATCATCTTCTTGTCACAAATAACCTGTAAATCCTGACAAAAGTAGACAAGGCAACCTCGCGTAAAATCGGCGGCATCCTATATAAGTTACTAAATCCTAGAAAGCAAAGTAAGATATAATGCTTGTGGAATGAAGTTTGCAGATTTCCTGGAGATTAAAAAACTTAACAATTCACAAAAACCATAAGACTCCGTTAGAAAAACAAAACCGGTAAAATTTCCAGATTTTTGACTCCTAACGCCGTCAAGAGCAATGCCCTGACGCCGTCAGAATGGACCTGCAGAAATTTTTATGTTAAGTTTCCGGAAAATTTCTGGAAAAACTTTGTCCTACTTCCTGGAAAATCCTGCAAAACTTTATTATGACTCAATACAAGCATTTGACTCTAACGAATACGAATATACATGATCATTAAATATTGTGGAGAATCATGATCGGTTTGTTTCTTAAAAACATATTTAGGGTTTCCCCTTACACTTATCTTTTGCAAAAATACCTTTAGGTTGGAGTTAAGACTAGGCCAAACAACATAGTAAAGTATTTCCACATTTTTAATTGAGAAACATGATCAACCAACAATAAAAAAAATAAAACATGCATACGGAAGCAAATAACAATCAAACAAATAAAATCACACAAAACATGGGTTGCCTCCCAAGAAGCGCTTTTCTTTATTTACGAGTCTTGTAGCTAGACTCAAGGCTATGGGTTACTACGTGATCTCATCATTGGTTCCACTCTCTAGGTCGTCTTCTAAACCAGTTTTGTATTCTGGACCTAGTTGCAAGCATTCTTTGTAGAAACCAAGCATCCTATTTCTAACATACTCTACTCCTCTACGTCTATCCTCCTCATTCCTATAATAAGCCGCTTGCTTATGTTCCTTTTCGAAATTAGAGAGAAGGCGGTATTGTTCGATCTTGTAGGGCATTTGATAAGCAACCTCATCATTGTCTTTCTTGAACCTAACTATCCCTAAAGTCGGATCATAACTCATCCTAGTGGCTTCAACAAAAGGCTTCCCGAATATAATTAGGCTTAGGCAAGCATCTATCACCGGGCGAGTATCTTCTACTATCATGAAATCGATTTCATAGGTAAGATTTCCTATAATCACATGCAATCCCTTCACTCTCCCCGCAAAATTACTTATCAGATTCTTACCGGGCATCATCCTAAAATTGAGTTGCTTCTTCATCACCCAATTGTAATAAGTCCTAGTCATGATGTTCACGGGTGATCTAAGGTCGATGTAAGCTTTCCATATATGCATGTGCCCTATATTACATGGGATGTTAATGTTGGAGGGATCTCCCATTTTGATCAGGGGGTCGCCAAAGATATATGTTTTCTCGGGACTATCGAATAAATCCTTATGGTATTCCCGTTCCTCCTCGGTTGGCAACTTATCAAAGTATTTCTCTATAGGTTCTATCTCCTCCAATTTCTCATCCTTTTTAACCTCAACTTCCCTACTCTCATCCTCACTATTGGCTTCTACCTTAGCTTCATCCTTGTCACTCTCCTCTATCTCTCTATCTATTGGCTTAATGGTGACAACATTGACAAAGTGAACATGTTTGGATGATGAGGGGTCCTTAATTTGGCTTCCACTATTGGTATCCCTAGTGTCCTTCCTAGGTGTGATTAACGCTTGGTTGTTGAGGGCTTTCAACAAGTTGTCAATCTTGTTGGTCATCTCCGTTTGTTGTTGGTTGAATTCGTTTTCGAACCTAGCTATGCGGGCTTCTTGAGATGCCATGAACTTTGACATCAATCCTTCAAGATTGTTGGTACTACCATAGTTGTTAGAAGGATTGTTTTTGAAAGTACGGTTTGATGGTGGACCGTTTGGTTGGTAACGATTAGGTGGGTTGGATGAATTGGGTTGATTTTGTTTCCACCTAAGGTTTGGGTGATTTTTCCATGAGGGGTTGTATGAATCACCGTATGTGTTTGGCTCGGGCTTGAAAGTGTACCACTTATCTCCCGCTTCGTCGGTACGCATGGATGCGTAGTCCGCAAAAGCTGTTCCGGGGAGTTCCATACAATCACGAGTGTCATGGGGACCACTACATAATTCGCATGAAGAAGTGATTTTGTTCACTTGGCTTGAATGCTTCGGAGCTTCGTAAGATTTCATGAGAAACTTGACTTGGTCCTCAAGTTCCATGATCCTACGGTCGGGAGTGCTTGAATTATTCGAAGGCAAAGATATTGCCTTGACCGTTTTGTTCAAATCACGGGGATCATTCCAACTTTCGTTGTCATAGAGAGCAAGATCTTCTATGAGTTCCCATGATTGTTCCGCACTAAGATCACGTAGCTTACCACCGGCCGATTGGTCAATGGTTCGCCTTGTGGAGATGTCGATATGATCATAGAAGATTTGGACTTGGAGCCAAAGATCTATGCCATGATGAGGGACTTTTTGGAGTAAGTCCTTGAAACGAGTCCATGCTTCATAAAGAGATTCATTTTGACGTTGTTGGAACATCAAGATGTCATTCCTAAGTTTAGTAGTTCTCCCCGGTGGGAAAAATTGAGCAAGGAAACGAGTGGTGAGATCATCCCATGTGGTGATGGATCCCGCGGGTAAACGCTCAAGCCATTGACTAGCTTGATCTCGTAAAGAGAATTGGAATAGGCGTAAACGGGTAGTCTCTCTAGTTTCAACACCTAGGTCTATGGAATCTACGATTTTGAGGAAGTCCTTAAGGTGTTGGTTTGGATCTTCGGAACGAAGTCCATGGAATGCACATCCGCTTTGCACCAACCGGATGGTGTCGGATCGTAAGGGGGTCACATTGTCTCCGGTGAGCTCAATGGTGTTTCGGTAGCCTTGGTGGCTAGGTCGGGAATACTCTCCTAAGGTTCGGGGCCTAAGGGGTTCTAATGGTGGGTTTTGTTGTGGTGGGATAACGGGTTCAAAGATGTTACCACCTTCCATGATGTCGGATGGTAAAGAGTTACGAACAAAAGCACGAAGAAATAAGATAGACTAAAGAAGACCTAAAAATAAAAATAAAAATCTTACTAGAAAGGAATCTAGCAAGTAGACCTAATAAAAAGAAATCCTAACCTAGACAATAACTATTCCCCAGGCTGCGGCGCCAAAAACTTGATGCGTGGGAATCGCACCTTGCTTTACCTCTCGAGGGATCTCGAGAAGCTTACAACCCCCACCAGGCAGTGTACCTGATCGTTGTAGTATAGTATAGTGACAAGTACCGGGGGATTGATCCTTCAGCTTAGGAATAGTGTCGCTAGGATTAGAAAACCTAATTAATAGTTCTAAAGGTGAGAGATGATTATTTTTGTATTTTTATATTTTTATAAAAGCAAGTAAAATCTCGGGTTTTGAAGGAGTGGGCGGAATTAGTTGCTATTCAACTAACCCAAAACTAAGATGCAATCAAAATAAAATAATAAAAATGAAAATAAACTAAATTATACTAAGGTTGTGAGCAGTAATTGGAGAAATTGTGTTTACTTAGACTTCACTACTCCCTAGATATCTTTTACATGTTAATTACTTGTTATACTTGTATGAATGACGGATTGTATTCCTTAATACCATTCGTGGGGTGGCATACATAACTCCCCAACTCTATGAGCTCTTATCTCCTCCTACACCATGACCCAGCACAACTGTAGGGATTGTAAACAGTGGCTCATGCATTAAATACAACCAATAAAGACCTAGTACGCCTCGGTTCATGTTTCTTAAGACGTTCAAGCATGTTACCATTTGGAGATCTGCCAGTTTTCTTAAGCCTAACATATAAATCATTCATTCAAAGCAAGAATAGACAAGTAATCAACACATAATCAATATCTAGGTTTCATTAGATCTAAGCAAACACAAAAGAGATCTAGCCTAGCATAGTAGAATTGAGACAAGAACAAGATATAAACAACCAACACATAGACATATTGATTGAATTGAAAGTACACTTTTCTCAATTACAATGCAAGGTCTCAAGGGTTTGGAACCCTTGAAAAACCTGTAAAAGAGGCACCAAAATCGTCTTTAGGGTTTTACCAAAACTTCTCTCTTTTTAATGAAAAAACTAGAAAACTATATATAGGAAAAGTAGGCTGACGGCGTCAAGAGTAACTTGTGACGCCGTCACCTCGCCGCCAAATACTTCCTCGGACGGCCTTGATCCACTTATAACGGCCTATGTGACGCCGTCACCACCCATGGTATTTTATTCTTGCCACTTTGACGCCGTCATGAAGCCTTCTGACGCCGTCACCACCTACGGTGTTTAATTCTTCATGTCTGACGCCGTCAAGATGATGGTCTTGACGCCGTCACCTTGTATCTTCAGCATGGAATTTTGGTCTTTTGCCGTTTTCTTCACTTTTATGCTCCAAAAACGTCCAAAATGGCTTCTTTTCCAGAATTCACTCTCCAAACACCTAAAATCACAAAAGGAATGATTTAGGGCAATATTTGATCAAATAAAGTCGGATTCGGGCTTAAATGACCCCCTAAAAACGGATCATTTTTCGCCTCATCAGCTGTATTGGTGGTGAGGTGGAGGTGGACAGGTGGTGAAACCACCTGGTTTTGGTTTGCAGTGAGGAAGGAGAGGGGTGAACAGTGATGATGGTTTTGGGAGGGATGAGGGTCAAACGGTGGTCAACGCCCGTTTTAAATAAAAAAGGTGGACTGGGCTGGTAGGGAGTGGGCTGGGGTTTTTATTTGGGCTTGGGTAAAATAGGAAGGTGGGTTTGTTTGTTTGGTTTATTTATTTAATAGGGTCCGGTTGGTTTTAGTAATTACACAAGGACCAATTTTGTAATTTCGTGAAAGTTGAGGGGCTGTTGTGTAATTTTACAAAGTTTATCATAAGGGACCATACATGCCATACTTGAATACCCCAAGGACCATGAATTTATATTTTTCATTTTAATATTTCCGGGGACCTTTTCTGCCAATTCCACAAACTCCAGGGACCAAACCTGTAATTTTCTGATTTTTGAAGGGTTTAACTTGTAACTTCTCAAAAGTTATCATAAGGACCAATTTTGTCTATTTAGAATAGTGCAAGGTTTATTTTTCACATTTTCCATTTTTCAAAACCTTAGGGACTATTTTTGACACTTTTCAAAGTTGAGGGACCAAAGTTGTAAATATGTGATTTTAAACTTTAAAGGACTATTTCTTACAACTTATGAATCCCAAGGACCTTTTATGACATTTGTACAAGTTTTGATTTACCAGGGACTAGTTTTGCCAATTTTTCAAAGTTCAGGGACTGAAACTGTAAATTATGTGAAATGTTTTGTTTTTCATCAATTTTCAATCCTTATGCATAAAAACACAATCCAGGGATAATTTTATGTATTTTAAGGCACTCTTGTGTGTTTTTATATGTTTTTGCAGTTTAAATGTAACAGAAATGATGAGTATTTACACACTCATCAATCCCCCACACTAAACTATTGCTAGTCCCTAGCAATCTATTTGAGAAAAAATTAATGGATTTTTACTCTTTACCAAAAGCCATCACTTCTGGAGTAGCCAGGTGTAAGAACTGTGGCACACCTGATAACCGTGTGATTTTTAGCAAACCACCAGCTGTCAACGAATTTGATTTGTCTTTACCAGAAGCTGTTTGCTTCTGGACTAGCCAACTCTTGATGGAATAGTCAACATCTTGGTGAGCTGATTACCAATTATGGATTTTCTACGGCCTTTACCACAAGCCATAATCTTGCGGGCTAGCCAACTCATTAGCTTTTGAGGATAATGGGGAGTTGAGGAACCATACAATTTTTGGCAGATTGCAAGCCATCAACGGTTTTGAGATGTCTTTACCAAGAGCCGTTTGCTCCTGGACTAGCCAATCCTGTTGTGGGTTAGACATGGAGGATTGATACCATTTATTGCATTTCTAAGTGTGAAAAAACTTTAAATTTTGATCAAATGAGGGTGCTTGATGGAACATGTGTTTGAATTCGTGAGAATCCCTCCCCACACTTAGAAATGAATATTGCCCTCAATATTCAAAATACCGGGTGTTAAACCGATACTTAGAACGTAAGAAGGAAATATTAATAACCTTTATTTTAGGCTATTTACATACAAATTCACTTTTATTCTTTTGTTTTGAACTTTTTTTTTATTTTTATTATTATTATTTTTTTTTTTGAAGATATATACATATATACAACATGTGGGGCATCTCCCCCACACTAGGGTGGTAGAAAAGAGAAAGAAATCAGAAATATGAGTGAAAACCCATATTGCTATGCTTTTGATTACCGAGTCACTAGCTTGACTCGACCTCGAATTGATTTGTCCATGAGGTAGCTTGTTTTTGATTCCTGAGTCACTAGCTTGACTCGACCCCGAATTTAATTGTCCTTGGGGAAAGTTTGGAGATCCGGGACAACCATGTTTGGGAAGTCCTCTCCAAAGTAATGTTTCACACGATGCCCATTCACTTTAAAACATGGACCGTCATTTTGAGATAACTCAACGGTACCATACGGATAAACCTTAGTGATAGTGAATGGACCAGTCCAACGGGTTTTTAATTTACCCGAGAAGATCTTTAGTCTAGAATTAAAGAGAAGTACTCGATCACCAACGTTAAAAACGCGGTTCTTTATTTTTGAGTCATGAATTCTCTTTGTTTTTTCTTTATAGATTAAAGAGTTCTCGTAAGCCTGATCACGTAGTTCATTTAATTCATTCATTTGAACTTTTCTGTGATCACCCGCAGTTTTGAGGTCAAAGTTGGCATGTTTCAAAGCCCAGTAGGCTTTGTGCTCAAGTTCCATCGGTAGATGACATGTCTTTCCGTATACAAGCTTGTAAGGTGTACACCCAATGGGTGTTTTATAAGCTGTACGAAAGGCCCATAGTGCGTCATCTAATTTATCCGACCAGGCAGCATGGTTTTCACCAACAGTCCTCTCAAGTATGCTTTTGATACCACGATTTGAAACCTCCACTTGCCCACTTGTTTGTGGGTGATACGCGGTAGAAAGACGGTGGGTTACACCATACTTTTGCATGACTTTATCAAATTTGTCATTGCAGAAATGCGTACCACGATCACTTATAATAGCACGTGGGGTTCCAAAACGGGCAAAAAGAGATTTCAGAAATTTCACTACAACTCGGGCATCATTTGTGGGTAAAGCTTTTGCTTCAACCCACTTTGATAAATAATCAACTGCCACAAGTATGTACTTGTTTCCTCTGGATGATGGAAATGGCCCCATAAAGTCAATGCCCCAGATATCAAATATTTCACATACTTGAATAGCATTTTGTGGCATCTCATTTCTTTGTGAAATGTTTCCATGACGCTGACAAGCGTCACAGGTTTTAATGAGATCCTGGGCATCTTTATAAATTGTGGGCCAGAAGAATCCGGAATCAAACACCTTTTTGGCGGTGTAATTAGGACTATGATGTCCCCCAGTGGGTCCAGCATGGCAAGCCTTGAGAATTTCAGTGGCTTCCTGTCCATATACACACCGTCGGATGACTTGATCCGCACAGATTTTGAATAAGTAGGGGTCATCCCAGAAGTAATGTTTAACATCCTTAAAGAATTTATTCTTCTGTTGGGTTGACATCCCTTTCACAACAAAGTTACCCGCATGGTAGTTTGCGAAATCGGCAAACCATGGGGTAGTAGAATCTCCGTGAAAAGCAACCGCATTTAGTGTTTCGAGAGGAAATGTTTCATTTATTTCCTTTTTCTCATACACATCTTGATGAGGGTTCTCTAATCGGGACAAATGATCAGCAGCCAGGTTCTTAGCTCCTTTTTTATCACGAATAGTGATATCAAATTCTTGGAGGACGAGAACCCAACGGAGCAATCTCGGCTTTGCATCTTGTTTTGCAAATAGATATTTAAGAGCCGAGTGATCCGTATACACTACGCTTTTAGTCAAGATTAAGTATGTTCGAAATTTCTCAAAAGCATACACCACAGCTAATAATTCTTTTTCTGTAGTGGTGTAATGAGTTTGAGCTTCGTTCATAGTTTTGCTTGCGTAGTGAATAGGCTGAAAGTGTTTCGTTTTGCGTTGCCCCAAGACTGCACCGATAGCAAAATCACTTGCATCGCACATAAGCTCGAAGGGTAAATCCCAGTCGGGGGCAACAAGAATGGGTGCCTCAGTAAGCTTTTTCTTCAATGTTTCAAAAGCTTCGATGCACTCTTGTGAGAAGATAAAAGGAGTATCCTTTTCAAGGAGATGAGTTGTTGGGTTTTGACCAAGTGACACTGCTGCTATGAAACTCTGCTGCTGAGTAATACTGCTGCTACAATGAAACTGCTGCTAGTGTTAATAACTCTGCTGCTGAAGACTATCTGCTGCTTGGTGAAACTACTGCTGAAGAGATTAGCATTGTATACGATAGGATAATTATGGAATAGATTCTTTGTATAGTTTATCTATTTAGATTATTCTTATCTTGTAGAGAAAGGTATTGTAAACCTAGTAGGACTCCTTGGCCTATAAAAGGAGGATCCTAGGGTTAGATTATGTACGTATTATTATTCACTTCAAGGTTGTAAAACCCTAGCATTATCGAGTGCTCGTATTAATAATATTGAAGTGTTGAAAGAGAATTCTTAATCTTCTTAAGTTAAGCTTTTTATATTCCGCGTTTAAGCTTAAGTATTTATCTAAGTTAACTTCTATACAAGATCGTATTAGCTCAACTGGGATCAACAAGTGGTATCAGAGCTTGTGATCTAGAAGTTATAATCAAGAAGATTTTGTTTCTTTAAAAGTTTGCTGTTCCAAAATCGTTTGCTTAAGATGGGTGATGAAACTCACATGGTGACTGCTTCAAGGGTACCTATGCTCAATCCTTCTGAGTATGAGCTATGGAAGAGAAGGATCAGACAATACATTCGCATGATCGACTTCAACATGTGGAATGTGATTATTAATGGTGATTCTGAACCTGAGAAGAGTGCTGATGGCAAGGAGATTCCAATTAAGTCTGCTGAAGCTAATGCAGCAAGGAAGCTGGAAATCAAGGCTCATAGTATTCTCTTAATGGGAATACCTAATGAATTTCAAATGGACTTTGATGATTGTGAAACAGGAAAAGCATTAATGGATGCAGTGGAATTCAGGTTTGGAGGGAATGATGCTACTAAGAATTCCAGAAAGAATATGTTGAAGCATCAGTTTGAAAACTTTACTTCTGAACCTGGAGAAAAGATAATTGGCACATACAACAGGCTAAATCAACTGGTTAGTCATCTAAAGCTTGTTGGGTATGTTGTTCCACAGGAAGATGTGAATCTCAAGTTTCTAAGAAGTCTTGCACCTGAATGGAGCATGCATACAATGGTGTGGAGGAATAAGCCTGACTTTGAAACAATGAAGTTGGAGAGCCTCTACAACAATTTAAGGGTGTATGAATCTGAATTGGCTACTTCTTCTACTTCATCTTCAAAATTGCCTGTTGTGATAGATTGTGATAATGATGGAGTTGGTAATTGTGGTGTATGAGTGTCAGCAGCAGTCTTCTTACTTAGCAAGACCATTGCCTCTGCAGCAACCTTGACCATAGACCCAGCAGCAGAGTCTTGAACTTCAGCAGCATTCACTATTCCGCTAGCAGCAGAAACATGAACATTCTTAGCAGCAGTAGAGTCAGCAATAGCAGTATTTTCCACTGAAGTCTTTAACACATTATCCACCCTTTCTTGTGCAGCCACCACCTTTTCCATAACAACTTCATTCCCAGACTTATCAGCAACCACAAAATCTTCATCATTCTGAGGACTATCCATATCCATATCTTCAATCACTGGAACCTCCCCTGAAACTAATCCAGCATCCATATCTTGAACATTATCAACTTTTTCAAGATTTACCTCCCCTGAATCCATGACAATCTCTTTCCTCCCTTGTTTGGAAGCATCCTCTTCCAAATGAGTAGATGGTTCAGAAGAACTTACAACCTGAGTAGTCCCCACTTTCTTCAATCTTTTCAATGAGGTTGAAGATCTTGATTTCTTGAAGCTCTTAATCTGTTTGCGCATTTTGGTGATGACTTTGGCTTGACCAGCAACAACATCAGATAGAGTAAGAACCTTATCTTCCAAAGACTCACATCTCAACCCCAAAGCAGTACAAGTAGCCGTCAATTCTTTTATAAGTTGCATTGTAGTCTCATCACTTCGACCTGTGTTACCTGGTCCGAGAGGTGAATCATTGACATTGTCATCATGTACAAGTGGATCCGTCAATTCATGAGTCACTGGCCTGTCCTCATCACTCCGACCTGTGTGACCTGGTCCGAGAGGTGAATCTTGGGACAAAAACTCAGCGTCAAACCTAGTTTGATCATCTGAGCCCCCTATGTTTTCCATTTGGCTAGGGTTACCATCCTGAGAAGCAAACTCATAAGAGTCCTTTTCTCTAGATGTTGCCTTGGTTTGGGTCTTAATGATGTTATCACTATCCTGCTCTGCTGCTAAGCTAGAAGCAGTAGTGACAGCCCTTGCCAACATGTCCTCTCCATCACCTAGGACAACCTCATCTGGTACAGCCATACTAACACTATCCTGAGGTAGATTAGTGTTCTTTTTGGTTTTCCTACGGGAATATTGTTTTGTAGGTTGTGTAATAGATGTAATAAGATTGGGTGTGTGATGGGAATCAGTGGGATTTCCTGATCCTTCACCCTGGTTGTTGTGCACAATTTGTTCCATAAAAGAAGTAAGATTTGTATGTGCACCAGAAAAACCTTTGCCATGTTTATTCAAAAAGGTAAAAGTTCTTGAAGCCAGTTTTGGAGCATCATATTCAGCAATATGGGTTCTTGTTTTATAAATTTGTTTTTCAATAAAGATTTGAAGAAATCTTGGATATAGCAAATAAGCACCATCTTCAACACCTTTAATCAACCCAGCCAATATCATTTTTGAAAAATTAAATGGTTGACCTTTGCACAGACATATCATTGCAGAAGCAATGGTAGTACTGAACTCATGCCACCCAGATGTTTTAGGACTCAAACAATGAAGGAATAGATGTATCAAAAACTTGTATTGAGGACAGAGGAGAGCTTTTTGAAATTTTAAATTTGTATGTTTCCCCTCATATCCCAATTCTTTTAAACCAACAAAAATAGCATCATTGGCAAGGCAAGTGGTCTCTGTTTCATCATCTAAGAGAAGAAATTCCCTTATTGATGATTCAGTTACACGAACCTTTTGCCCATCAACAAAAGCACTGACATGTTTTTCCCCATTCATAGTTTTGATTTTGGCAGTAAACCAAAACTGTTTGATGTAGGAAACATATATAGTAGGGTTCACAGTGAGTGCATACCTAAGAGAAGTAGCATTCAAAAACTTTACCATGTCTGTGAAACCTTCTGGGACTAACTCTTCATTCAAAACGACCACACTGTTGTGTTGCTCAACCCAGGTACGTGATAGCTCCATGAATTAGGTTTTAGTGAATTGGGGATTTGTGATTATTGGAATGATTAGGTGTAAGGGTTTGTGATAACTTCAATTTAGAACATATGAAAACCAATAATGAAGGTCAATTAGGTTTTAAACTGATGGATGAAAGTTACACATAACACCCTCTTACTTACAACCGTAGCAGCAGAACCGTATCATTCACAACTAGCAGCAGAGTGAGAGAGCTAGCAGCAGAGTGAACTGGAGCCAGCAGCAGAGTTGACTATAGACCTTGGTCAACAAAATCATAACAATTAATGCACATATCACTCCGTAATCCCTATAAAACCGGCAAGATCTTTTCCCCAAATCACGCAATCAAACCCTAATCACTTTCAAAAACGCCTCACACACAATCAATACTATCCATCTTTACAATCATATCATCACACAATGAAATCAACACCCGAAATAATCAATATCTCTTCTGATTCATCATCAGATGATGATTCTCCAATGGAACCCTTTGTTCCACCCTTTCGTCCTCCAAGATTTGGTTGTAGAACCAAAGAACAAGCACGCAAGAGGAAGCATGATCTTCCAGTGTTTAAAGATCTTCTCAACCTCAATCAGACTCCAAGCACCTCAAGAGGTAAACAACTGATGTCCCCTGAGGTTCCAGCATCATCAGAATCATCAGACGACTAAGCTTGGACGTTTGTGCAACCACCTCCTCCAGTGCATCATCATCAATCTCCATTCATCTTTACATCCTCAGATGAAGAGGAAGAAGAACCACCAACCAATCCACCAGCCACTCCTGAGAGGCCACAGTCTTCAAGGCCAAGGCCACAATCTTCAAGGGCGAGGCCACAACCATCACCTGGTCTTTCTCTTGGACCAACAAGACAAAACCCTCCTCTCCCAAAAGATCGAGAGGTTGTGCTTGGGCTTCCATGCCCTAGGAAGATGTAGGTGGTAGGTTAGGATGTTTTTTGTGTTTTGTCAGTTGATGTATGATCTTTGTACTTGTGGAATGAATGAATGATAAGATCTTTCTTGTTTAATCGCTTGCAAATCACCATTCATATACCTGCAAAATGTTAGACCAAACACCACAAAACAAACAACCAATATATGTACTAGCAGTAGAGTTAGAAAAGCAATGAGCAGCATAGTACATTATATCTCATACACACATTAACAAGCAGCAGAGTAACAAGCAGCACATGCATTACAAACTTTAACAAAAACAAAGAGATAAGTTTTTCAAAGATTAATCATACCAATGTTTGCAATTAAAAATTGAAACCTCCCCACATCAAACTGTTTAGTGAGAAGATCAGCAACATTGTTATCAGTATGAATTTTAACAATTTGAATCAACTTCTTTTCATAGCAATCCCTTATAAAGTGATGCCTTATCTCAATATGTTTTGTTTTAGAATGAAACACTGGATTTTTAATTATGCAAAGTGTGCTGTTGTTATCAATATAGATTTTAGTATTCATGAAATTGTACCCATAATCCAATAATTGATTCTGCATCCATAAGACTTGTCCACAACAACTTGAAGCAGCCACATACTCAGCTTCTGTTGTTGAATTAGCCACCACTGTTTGCTTCTTGCATTTCCATGATACCAACCTGCTTCCAAGAAATTGACAACCCCCTGTTGTAGACTTTCTATCCAAAGAAGCTCCAGCATAATCACTATCTGAGTAGGATACCAAATCAAATGGTGAATCCTTAGGATACCAAAGGCCCAATTTTGGTTGATACCTCAGATATCTAAAAATTCTCTTCACTGCATTGAGATGTGATTCCTTGGGACACACTTGAAATCTTGCACAGGCACACACTGCAAACATAATATCAGGCCTTGATGCAGTAAGATACATCAATGATCCAATCATAGACCTGTACAAGTGTATATCCACTTCCTTTCCATGTTCATCCTTCAGCAATGGCTTATCTTTTTCCATGGTAGTCTTGGCAGGCTTAGCATCTTCAAATCCAAACTTCTTCAAGATATCATTGACATACTTATCTTGACTTATAAAAATGCCATTTTCTTTCTGTGTAACTTGCAGACCTAAGAAGAAGGTGAGTTCTCCCATTGAACTCATAGCAAACTTGTCCTTCATAAGCTTCTCAAAACTAACACACATAGCTTTGTTTGTAGACCCAAAGATGATGTCATCAACATAAATTTGAACCAGCAAAATATCATCTTTTTGTCTTTTGAGAAACAAAGTTTTATCAATCTTGCCCCTGCTGAATCCAGACTCTAGCAAGTAGGTTGACAAAGTGTCATACCAAGCTCTAGGAGCTTGATGTAGACCATACATTGCTTTATTGACCTTGTAGACTTTGTCAGGATGATCAGGGTCTTCAAAGCCTGGTGGTTGAGCCACATAAACTTCCTCAGTAATGGTCCCATACAGAAAAGCACTCTTCACATCCATTTGATACACTACAAAGTCTTTGTATGAAGCATAAGCCAGGAACAGTCTAATAGCCTCTATTCTTGCCACTGGTGCAAATACTTCATCATAATCAAGCCCTTCTTGTTGTGTGTATCCCTGTGCTACTAACCTAGCCTTATTTCTTATGACAATTCCTCTCTCATCTCTTTTGCATCTGAAAATCCATTTTGTGCCAATCACTCTTTTACCATTTGGTAGTTCAACCAAAGTCCATACTTCTTGCAGCTTGAATTGTAAAAGCTCATCTTGCATTGCTTCTACCCAACTTGCTTCTTGTAAGGCTTTGTAAGTGTTTTTGGGTTCAATTTGAGAAAGAAAACATGCAAACAGGCAATTTTGAAGATCTTTATGACTATTTCTTTGATGCAGAGATCTGGCAAAGAAACTTTGATGTTGAAGATCTTTCAAGGCTTTAGTCATCTGCCTAGTTTGAATGGATGAGTGTGGATCACTTAAGATTTGATCTTTTGGATGATCCTTGTGGTAGGTGTAGGACTAACAGGAATATTGAGTTCCAAATTAGTATAATTAGCAGCAGCTCCAAATATCTTACCATCAAGTGCATCATTGTCTGTGTCATAATAGATATTCTCAAGATCAGGCATGTTTGGATCATCAGGATAGATAGTATCATCAATAGATCTACCCTGAGTGTCCAAATTAGGAGACAAGGAAGTAGCAGTAGAGTTAGTGGGCTTAGAAGCAGAATGTGGTGAAGCAGTAGTTGTATCTTTTGGCCTAGCAGTAGAGTCGTCTGAGTCAGCAGTAGAGTCTTTTGGCTCAGCAGTAGAGTCTTCTGGCTGTTTAGGAGAGATATCAACAACTACCTTGGGAACTTCAGGAGTTTCTTTTTCTGCTTCATTAGGTATGACAATACCTTCTTCAGTTTCCTTAGCTTTTTCATGAGAAACAACATCATCTGGAGAGCTTTGTTCCTTCTGAAAAGGTACAAAGGTTGGACCAATCTTCAATTTCTCAATCACAACAAACTCTTCCTGAGGTTTATCAACACTGGCAATGACAGGAACATAGTTCATTGTTTTGGCAAGAATGTCAACATCAAATAACCATTCTGGCCCCTTACCTGCAGAATTATATGTGTTTTCACTAAACTTGATATGCAGATTCTCCTCCACATGTTTGGTTCTTTTATTATATACCCTGAAGGCTTTACTATTTACAGAGTAACCAACCAAATTTCCTTCATCAGCTTTTTCATCAAATTTGCCTAGCTGATCCTTTGTGTTTAAAATAGTAATAGGACATCCAAATGGTTTGAGAAAATCAATCATTGGCTTCTTTCCATGAAATAGCTCATATGGAGTTTTGTTATGAGGCTTGACTACCTTACTTCTGTTTTGCACAAAACATGCAGTGTTCACAGCTTCAGCCCAAAAAGGTACAGGTAGTTTTGAATCAGATAGCATAGTTCTTGCAGCCTCAATAAGTGTCATGTTTCTTCTTTCTGCAATACCATTTTGTTGTGGGGTTCTTGCTACACTGTACTGTCTAAGTATTCCTTTTCCCACACAAAATTGATTCATCTCACTGTTCTTGAACTCAGTACCATTGTCACATCTGATAATCTTTACCTTGTGATTGTGCAGGTTTTCAACTCTTGTAATGAAAGCTTTGAGTACTCCTGGAGTTTCATCTTTGGTTCCAAGAAAGAATACCCAAGTAAACCTGCTAAAGTCATCAGTGACAACCAAACAATATGACTTTTTGTTCAGACTTTTGACAAATACAGGCCCAAATAAATCCATGTGTAGCAAGTGTAGTGGCACAGTATTTGTGTTTACAGTCTTGGACTTGAAAGAAACTCTGTGTTGTTTACCCTTTTGACATGCAACACAAGTTTCACAATTTTCAAAAATCTTTGTAGGCATGCCTCTCACAAGATTTCCTTTCACCAATTTGTTCATAGTCTTGTAGTTCAGATGTCCCAGTCTTCTATGCCATAATTTGGACTCATCAATGGTGGCCTTTGCAATTAGACAAGTCAAAGCCCTCTTAGGAATAATATTCTTAATATGGTCACTGTATATATTTTCCTTTCTAGGGACCTTCAGTAACACAGATTTATCATCTGGTAATTGAAAATCAAGAGAAAGAATCATACACTCAGTGTCTGTAAAAAGAACAAAATTCTTTTTGTCACACATTTGTGAGACACTAAAAAGGTTAAACTTAAGTCCTTTCACAAGAAGCACTCTCTCAAAGTCCAACTTTCCAGTTCTTAATGTTCCAATTCCAACAATCTTTCCACCTTTTGGATCATTCCCAAAAGCTACATAACCACCATCAAAAGCCTCAAGATCTTCAAGTTGAGACTCATCACCAGTCATGTGTCCAGAACATCCACTGTCAACAATAACCATATCCTTAAGCTCATCCAGTAGATTGACCTGCACATGAAAAATAGAGAAATCAATTTCTCTTGATGACCCAAGCCATTACTGACTTGGATCTGCCCTGTGCATCAGTATAATCAAATTTCTTTAAATCACTTGATGCACTGCTATTCTTGGAAACATTATTTGAAACATTTGATTTTGGTTTCCAAGTCCAGCAAGCTGAGGCCTTAACAGCATAAAAGTGATTACCAACAACTGTATTTGGAAGATGTTTTGGCTCAGAAGTAGAAAGTTTTGTACTAGCAGCAGGTTGCTTGCTAGCCGTAGAGTGCATACTAGCAGCAGAATGCTTACTAGCAGTAGAGCCATTAGAAGAACTAGTTGTTGTTTTGAAAACACCTTTTGGTTTGGCAGCATAAATTGATCTAGTAGCACCAGATCTCAACAAAACAGCTCTAGGAATCATGTTTCTATTAGGATGAGGGTGAGTTTGTTTTGTAACATATTTGTGATTCACCCTTGTGTATTGATTCCAAACAGGTTTTTGGTTCTGAGGACATCTACCAATCAAGTGATCAAAACTACCACACTTATAACAAGCCTTCTTTTGTAATTCAAACTGGTCACCTAATCTCTGTGAAACTAGGTTGTTGAAGTTTCTTTGGTTCCCTCTAGGCTTATTATCAAAACATCTCAATTGTTCTCTAGACACCTCATTGTACTCAACCATTCTCCTAGCAAGTTTATTCCCTAACACAGGCTTGACAAACTTAATCTGTTCTACCTTAGGTTTAACCTGAGTAGGAATCTCTTCCTTTTTAACTGTTTGTTTTGGTTGAACCTGTTCTTCTTCACTCTCACTATCAGAATACCATTCTTCAATAATTGGAGCCTCAGGAAACTTTCTAGACTCAACCTTAGGTTTTTCTATAGTACTTGTGCTACTTTCACCTACAGGTTTTTCAATTTCTAGCTTACTAATGAAGGATAGCTCTTTGCCTGGTGGAGCAAAAGCACTTTTGGCTGGAGGAGCCACTTCATTATATCCAATTCCACTGCCTTTTCTCATCAAGGTGCTCTCTATAGACTTATTTACCATATCAGAAGCAAATTGTTGTTTCTTTACTCTTACTACATGTTTTTCTTTTTCAGCAAGAGCAGCTTCTTTTTCTTTTTCAGCTTCTTCTAACTTATTTTTAAGAACTTCTACTTCACTATTTTTCTTAAAAATTTCTATATCTCTGAGATTAATTTGTTCTACATATTCCTTTTCACACTCTTTGAGATATTCTAACCTTCTCTCAACATTTTGAATTCCTACTTTATAACCTAAGTTATCAAGTTTTAGATGTTCAACTTCTCTATTTAAACTCTCATTCCTAGCCTTAAGAACTTCTATAGTGTTAGAACAAGATTTAAAAGAACATCCAGATGATTCAGAATCATTAGATACCTCAGAGTCAGAGCCTGATGATGAACCATATGCCATAAGTGCAAAGTTATGCACTTTGGGTTGAACAGCAGCAACCAAAGAGAAATTTGGTTCTTCTTCAGCCATATCACTCCAGTCATATTCTCCCAGCCCATCACAAGCTACCATTGCAGACTTTGATTCTTCAGTCTTCTTTGGAACTTCAGCATTCTTCTTTGGAGATCTACACTCTCTAGCAAAGTGTCCCTTCCTGTTGCAATTGTAGCATTCAATCTTAGACTTGTCAAACCCTGGACTCTCCTTAGCCTTGTATTTGACTTCTCTTCCAGTCTTTTTCCAGAACTTTCTTGCTCTTAAAGTCAACATTGCCATTTGCCATTTGAGATCAATTTCTTCAAGATCATCTGGATCAATATGATCCAAATCTTGATTTATGACATGTGATCTTATGGTTGTAGTAAGCTCAGCCAAGAATGCACATAAAGCAACATCACTGGTAGAAACCTTGTCATTTGAACTAGCAGCAGATCCAGATCCATCAGCAGTAGATACTCCATAAGCAGCAGAGTGAGTATCTTGTGTCTCTTTGGATTTTGAAGACACAAAAGCAAGGTTTTGTGTACTAGAAGATGAAGTAGAAGAAGTAGCCAATTCAGATTCATACACCCTTAAATTGTTGTAGAGGCTCTCCAACTTCATTGTTTCAAAGTCAGGCTTATTCCTCCACACCACTGTATGCATGCTCCATTCAGGTGCAAGACTTCTTAGAAACTTGAGATTCACATCTTCCTGTGGAACAACATACCCAACAAGCTTTAGATGACTAACCAGTTGATTTAGCCTGTTGTATGTGCCAATTATCTTTTCTCCAGGTTCAGAAGTAAAGTTTTCAAACTGATGCTTCAACATATTCTTTCTGGACTTCTTAGTAGCATCATTCCCTCCAAACCTGAATTCCACTGCATCCATTAATGCTTTTCCTGTTTCACAATCATCAAAGTCCATTTGAAATTCTAAGTAAGAAGAAGTAGCTGACACTCATACACCACAATTACCAACTCCATCATTATCACAATCTATCACAACAACAAGCATTACATCAGCAACAAGAAAACCTCAAAAAGGAATAACAATAAGAGAACCTGCTGCTATTCAAAAGAAGACAATCACATCATCTTCTACAGATAAGGGTAAAGGCAAGCAAGTTGATGTTCAGAGGTGGATATACAAAGGGGTTGATTTTACTGATGTACCTTTTGATTCTTGGCCTAAGCCATTACAAGTTGAACATGATGAAGCTGCTGCTATTAAAGCACAAGAGGCAATTAATTTGGAAGATCAGCAGCTGGCTGAGAAAGAGGCTGAAGGTTTAAGAATGTATGATGAATGGGATGATGAAAAGATCAGAATTGCTGCTGATATTGAATTAAACAAACTGATCAAGATTGAAGAAAATGAAGTTCCAAATTTTAATGTGCAATCTTGGTTTAGTAATTTTGCTTCCAATAAGAGAAAAGAGAATGCTGCTGCTAGAAGAAAAGTTAAAGTATTCAAAGGTCCAACAGTTAAACAGCAAAGGAAAGAATATGAAAGGTATCTAAAGAATATGGGTGGATGGACATTGGTGCAGTTGAAAGCTTACTCTGACAAAGAAGTTTTTGATTTGTATCAACAAACTAAGAGGAGAATAGATACTTTTTATAATATGGGATGTGCTGAGGACTTGGAGCAAATTGCTCAGATGAACAAAAAGTTGGTGCCTGAGAAGATAGCTGAAGCAGAGCAGATTCAAGAAGCTTATGTTGTTGAAAAGCTTGAAAGTGATGCAACAAAGATTACTTCTTCTGTGCAAGGTGATAAAAGAAAAGGTGTTGTTCAAAAATCAATTGCCAAGAAGAAGAAGAGAAAGATTGGAGAAGGAAGCAGTTCAATGCCAGAAGGAGATATGTTTCAACATGATTTTGATCACATTCCTGCTGAGTATCTTAAAGAAAGATTGAAGGTGTATACTGTGGTTGGCAAAATGGAAGATCCTGAAGTTGTGGATGCTAAACCATTAGGAGTCAAATATCCAATTGTCAAAGTAACTACAGGGTATGATACTAATATTGGAACATTTCATGATGTCTAGAGATCTGATGGTAAGTCTCACAGATTTCTAAGATTTCAACAAATGTTACACTACTTTGATAGAGAGGATGTTGAAGACTTGTGGAAGTTATACAAGGCAAAGTTTGGAGCTAAGAAATTTGATGGTCAAAAGTATGAGATAGATCAAATTGATCATGTCTTAACTGCTTCTGATAATGTTTTGTGGAGAGCTCTTAAACTAATGTTTGAACCTTCAATGGATGACTCTGAGTGGACAGAGATAGCTGACTACAAGGTAAGAAGATGGAGACTTTTTCAAGATTCTGGAGTTCATATGTTAACTCTTGGGCCAATTACCTTGTACATGCTAGCTGAAAAGGATTACCCAGTGGTAAGATACTGGAATGTTGTTAATCAGATGGTTAATAGTGAAAGAACACTTAAGCTGCAGAAAGACTATGATTCTGATGATCAAGCATTCAATTTGCTGACAAAGTATAAGAGGATATTTGATCAACTGAATTCTCAAGGGATGAAGTGTTTGGAAGCATCCTCCTAGTATTGTTTTGAGCTTTGAAGAAACTTGAATATTTAGAAATAAATATTAAGTTTAGGGGAGGATTGTTGGGTTTTGACCAAGTGACACTGCTGCTATGAAACTCTGCTGCTGAGTAATACTGCTGCTACAATGAAACTGCTGCTAGTGTTAATAACTCTGCTGCTGAAGACTATCTGCTGCTTGGTGAAACTACTGCTGAAGAGATTAGCATTGTATACGATAGGATAATTATGGAATAGATTCTTTGTATAGTTTACCTATTTAGATTATTCTTATCTTGTAGAGAAAGGTATTGTAAACCTAGTAGGACTCCTTGGCCTATAAAAGGAGGATCCTAGGGTTAGATTATGTACGTATTATTATTCACTTCAAGGTTGTAAAACCCTAGCATTATCGAGTGCTCGTATTAATAATATTAAAGTGTTGAAAGAGAATTCTTAATCTTCTTAAGTTAAGCTTTTATATTCCGCGTTTAAGCTTAAGTATTTATCTAAGTTAACTTCTATACAAGATCGTATTAGCTCAACTGGGATCAACATGAGTCATAGGCCGTGAGATTTTATAAAAATCTTATATAAATCGACGATAGAAACCAGCATGACCCAAGAAACTCCTAATACCTTTTACGGTAGTAGGGTGAGGCAGTTTTGCAATGACATCAACCTTAGCTCTGTCAACCTCAATCCCATTCTTGGAAATCTTATGGCCGAGGACAATGGCCTCTTTGACCATAAAGTGACTCTTTTCCCAATTTAGACATAGATTGGTGTCTTTACACCTTTTCAACATTGTTTCTAAATTGGTGAGACATGTTTGGAATGAATCCCCAATGACCGAGAAGTCATCCATAAAGACCTCCATGGTTTTACCGATCATGTCGATAAATATGGCCATCATGCACCTCTGGAACGTACCTGGAGCATTACATAAGCCAAAAGGCATACGTTTATAAGCAAAGGTTCCATAAGGGCATGTAAAGGTAGTCTTTTCTTGATCCGATGGATCAATGGGGATTTGAAAGTATCCTGAGAAACCATCAAGGAAACAATAGTACTCGTTTCCTGCTAATCTCTCAAGCATCTGGTCCATAAAGGGCAGCGGAAAGTGGTCTTTGCGGGTGGCGTCATTTAACTTATGATAGTCAATGCAAACACGCCACCCGGTAACCAGCCGAGTTGGAATCAACTCATTTTCCTCATTAGTGACAACAGTAATGCCACCCTTTTTTGGGACGCAATGAATGGGACTAACCCATGGACTGTCAGAGATAGGGTAAATCAATCCTGTATCAAGAAGTTTAAGGACCTCTTGTTTAATCACATCATGGATTTTTGGATTTACCCTTCTTTGATGTTGCATTGCAGGCTTGAAGTCATCCTCCATCAAGATTTTGTGTGTACAAAAATCTGGGTTAATACCCTTAATATCGGAGAGTTTCCAAGCAATTGCTTGCTTGTTTGACTTCAAGACCTTTATGAGAGCAATCTTCTCCTCAACACTTAAACCTTTAGCAATAATGACTGGTAATTTATCATCACCCTCCAAGAATGCGTATTCAAGATGAGGAGGTAAGTCCTTGAGTTCGACCTCAGGAAAATCATCAGTTTCCTCAACATATTTGATTTCCTGATTATGAAGTTGTACGGGAGGGAGTGGAGGAGAATTGTCTTGATTTAGCAATCTCTCAAGGAGAAGAATATCTCCCTCCAGATCAATCTCATTGTTATCAATTCCCAATGGAACTGAATCACTTTTGAGAAAAGCCTCGACCTCTTCCAAAAGAAAATCACTTCCCTCAAACGGAGTGAGAGAAGGGGAAGAGTCGGAAATGATAGGTTCAGATGATGGAGTGGCATCCCCACTCACAGAATTATGAGAATAACCAAGAAACTCTTGAGAATACTCCTCCGAAGCAATGTCTATGATATCTATTTGATTAACTGCTTCAGAATCATAATTGGAGGAGTACCTCGAGGTTTGATCGAGGTTAAATGTAACAGCTTCATTACCCACACGAAGAGTGATTTCTTGCTCAAATACATCGATAAGAGCACGGCCCGTTCTAAGGAAACCCCTCCCAACAATGAGAGGGACCCTTTGATCAGCATCGAAATCAACCACTACAAAGTCAGCGGGGAGATGAAATTCTCCTACCTTCACAAACACGTCCTCGGCAATGCCGAGAGGACGAGATATCGATCGGTCTGCAAGCTCTAAAGTCATGCAGGTAGGAGTAAGATCAGGAAGAGAAAGTTTCTTCCAAACTGAGTATGGCATTAGGTTGATACTTGCACCAAGATCGGCCAAGGCATAGCAATCAACCATTCCCGGAAATACACATGGTATTAGAAATTTTCCAGGATCTCCTAGCTTCTCGGGAAGCTTCTTTAAAAGAACTGTTGAGCAGTTCTCATTCAAGGGAATCTTTGCCATTTCAAACAGTTTCTCCTTGTTGCTTAACAAGTGTTTGATTGTCGATGCAAATTTGGGCATCAGAATAATAGCATCCGCAAAGCTAATGTCAAAATGCAAATCTTGGAAGATTTGAAAGAATTTATCCATCTGGTGACTAGCTTTTTCACGGAGCTTTTGTTCACTCAAGCGTGAGGGGTAAGGAATAGAGGAGGTAGAAGGTTTGGACTGAGGTGTTTCAACTGGAATATCATTTGGTTCAAAAACAACTCTAGGTTTTGGTTTGGATTTCGGGACAACATGAGGTGGGACGTCTTGGGTACCTCCTTTATGAGTAGGAAGTACTTCGTCCTTATTTACCTCGACGTTATTTTCCACTACCTTGGGAGAAGAAGAAGAAGGGGTAGTGGGAATAGTAGGTCCATCATATGAAACTCCGCTCCTGGTCGTGATCGCCTTTGCATCGCCCCTCGGGTTTGCGATCGTGTTGCTCGGAAGTTTTCCAGAGCCCGAGGGTTGTTCATTTAAAGATTTCTTAATTTCAGAAATCTGGCTGACCAACAACCTGTTTGTCTCTTCTTGAGTTTTCATGAACTGCTTCAACAACTCATCTGATGATGGTTGTGGAGCTGGGAGAATGGCTTGTGTTTGGTTGGGAAAATTTTGGACACGGTTATTTTGATTATAACCTTGTTGTGGCTGAAAATTCCCTTGATTTGGACCAGCCCTCACTTGGGAGTGATATGGTTTTGTGCATGTAGTGCGGACCTTGGACTTATTTTCAATAATTTCTAAAGCTTCTTTTGTGGTTTTGCTCAAAAAATTACCTCCCGCGGAGGCATTGAGAGAATCTTGGTCAGATTGACTCACACCATTATAAAAAGTGTCAATTTGCATCAATTCAGTGAAACCATGATGAGGACATCGACGAAGCAATTCTTTGAAACGATCCCATGTGTCACCAAACGATTCATTAAACCTTTGAGTAAATTTGATGATTTCATTTTTAAGACTTGTCGTTCTGGACGGGGGAAAAAATTCGTTTACAAATTTGGTAACTAAATCTTCCCATGAGTTTATTGAACGAGGAGGTTGTTTTTCCAGCCAAATCCGGGCTGCTCCCTCAAGAGAAAATGGGAAAAGAAGAAGTTTGACTGCTTCGGAAGGGACGTTTTTGTATTTGATGGTAGATGTAATCTTGTTAAACCATCGAATATGAGCATGAGGATCATCCCTCTCAAAACCATAAAATTGGCTTGAGGTTACTAGATTTAGTAACCCGGTTTTGAGCTCAAAGTATTCAGCCACAATGGCTGGGACAACAATAGCGTCTCCGTAACCCTCAATGGGTGCTTGGAGAAGCTCATTCATCGGACGGTCATCTGCCATGATAACTTTCTTAGGTGAAACAGCACGTTCCTCAGATACGGCTGTTGGTGCAGAACGTCTACGGCGTCTTCGAGGAATTCTGACAAGCTCACGTAAAGGGCTTGTTGACCTAGAAGAACGAGTGTGCATGCACTAGAGACGACTCTAAGAATACTTAGAGTGACGGGAAATTACAAATAGAAAATAAAATATGAACAAAAAGATGATATATAACAAAGTGTGAAAATTTAAACTCACAGATATTTCAAAAAGTCGTAATACGCAGCACACCTCCCCGGCAGCTGTAACAATTCGCAATTTCAGGTTAATTACTATTCCCGAAAATTTCACTATTCACTTTTTACTATTCACTTTCACTATTCATCTCAGAAATTTTTATTTCATATTCTCGTAAGTTAAACTATTTTAACGATAATCCGAGAGTTTGACGCTTGTCGGATCATTTCTGCAAAAATCACAAAGCCGTGTCCGAGATTTACTTTTAGGTTTAAACGTCATTCCAGCATCCCGATATGTCCATAAAACATTATAAACAATAGAAATATGATTTTCTCTCATTTTAGGACAATTCCAAAAGTTTTGGAATTTTACGTTTTTCAGTTCAGCGTTTTACGCGAATTACGCGTTTTAGACCCGCTTTTCCAGTTTTAGCAGCGTTTAAGCAACCCAATAGAACTTGTCTCTCATTAAATATGCTAAGATAGGTTATATTGATAAGTTCTAACATATTTATAAGTTTCATATTTTTAGGATACCCGATTTTAAGTTTCATGACTTAATGACTTACCGTTAGTGATTACCGGGACCAAAACTCACTCCGTAAGCTAGATAATACCAAGTTTAAGTACCTAGTCACTCCTCTCATCATATGAACGTGTATATGATGATTCACCAAGCCTTGGTGGCTTGGTGATAAGCCTTGGACTTTAGGATACTTGTATATTAAGCAAACTTGGTCACCAAGGGTTCATTAGATCATTACAAGTGTACAACTTGGTCTCCAAGTTTAGGCAACTTCCTAGCACCTTCCTAACCTCCTCAACTCACTATAAAAGCCCTCCCCATCTCTCTAAGTCGTTCACCACCTTAAACAACACATGCTCTCTTCATTTGATCTTATACTTCAAGTATTATCTCAAGAAATCAAGTGCAACATCAACATAGAAACCCTAGTTTAGTTTTGACTAATCAAAACTACTTCAAATCCTTAGAAACTTTGGTGATTTCTCTTGAGTTTGAATCCACTCAAGTCACCTCAACCTTCATCATCCATCTTTCAAGATTACAAGAGTAGAAAGATTGCATGAAGTGAAGTGGGTTGAAGCAAGTCTATCAAAGTCCTATCCTTACATGTTAACTTCCTTTCATCTTTGAAAGCCAAAAGTTGTAAGCCAAACCCTAGCATGCTTCTTGTTAAATAATCATATTCATGTTATTTACATATTATTTGTGCTATATTATGTCTTGTATTCATGTCCATGATGTATAAAAATGAGTAAAACAAGTTGTTGTTATTGATTGTTAAAAACAAGTTATTAAAACAAGTACACTAGTGATTTTCTTGGAAGGACCTGATTAAAATGGTAAAAATATGATATTGGATTATTACATATTATAGTAGAGGACCTAACAAAGAAACCGTAGCAACTTGAACCACCTAAAACGAGTATACGAGTCAAAAGTTATGACGAATTGAAGTTACCAAAACTTTGCGGCAAAGCTGCCAAATACCTTCTGTTACAGAAACATTAAACACGCAAAAAGAGGAATTTCTGGTCCGTTTCATGAAAAAGTTAAAACACTAAAGTTGTCCGGAACGACGTTTTCGTTCAGGAACAAAGAAGCCCGAGCCTTGAAAACGCTTTCTGAGTGAGATATTTCTCAGTTTCTTAACAGCTATTTACATATATATAAGTCACTATATTATGGTTATACTTTAAAAGGAACAAGAGGTCTTATGACCTATAATCAAGACCACCACCATGGCTAGAGCCAAGGTTGTGTCTCATGACCTTGGAACAAGAACCAAAGGCCATGGCTAGGCCATGACGAAACGACCATACAAGCTTATTTAGGCGAAAACATGAGACAAGGAATTAGCGAGAACTTGAACAAGCAATTTGGATCTACTTCACTTAAAAAGGAACCATGAGATATTACAAAGAAAAATAGTCATACAAGACTTATGAAACTTACCCTAATAACAATCTTCATGTAATACTAAACTTTCCTAAGTTTACTCAAATATCGGACATGTAACTTTTCGAATCAAAACTTATATCTATATATGTTATCAACTACTACAATAGTAGGGAGCCTCATGTGAGGAGTTCATTATGTAAGCCGTCGAGATGAGTTGTGGATTTACGAATTAAAGTGTCCTGGCTCCTCGAACGCTTACTAACATGACTTCTGAATTATGTCGGCCCGAACGGTAGTAAACGATATATAAACATACATGTTTCATGAATCATCTCTTTCAAAGACTTACACTATACATCATACCACATCATGGACTAAGTGCAAGACATATATTGGCATGTTTATGTTTCCTTAGACATTATTCCAAACCTAAGTTACAACAATTATTCTAGGTTGCTCGTAGAAGTTCTTACGGCATATCCATCATTCTCATTATACATCATCCAACTCAAGGTGAGTTCATAGCCCCACTTTCTATTGTTTAACTATTTTACAAACCCTTGGGGGGAATACATGCTATTTCTAAATCGAACACAATGCTTTCTACTGTATGCTATTCGACTATGTTTTATTATCACTAAGTAACATCCTTGCCAAACCAAGATCCCTTATTATGAACCATTTAATCACTTGCGAGGGTTACTTGCAAGTGAGCGCGAATATTGTGAATAGGCCTATTGGGATTGACGAATCCCATTTGTTTTGACTAAGTTCAAACAAATGCATTAATATTTGAGACATTAGGTATGACGGCAAAGTACCTACCGGGATAAATCTGCCGATTGATATTGGTACACGTTAACGTTTTGGTGTCATAACCTTAGTGAATTAATAACCTTTCCGGGCATATAACAACGTAGCCTATCTTTGTTTTCCAAACATTGGTGTGAGGCTATAGCTCACACTACCAACATATTGTGTTCAAACGATTTAACTACAAACACTACGATTATTGTGTTCAAACGATTTAGCTACAAACACTACCAACATATTGTGTTCAAACGATTTAACTACAAACACTACGATTATTGTGTTCAAATGATTTAACTACAAACACTACGATTATTGTGTTCAAACGATTTAACTACAAACACTACGATTATTGTGTTCAAACGATTTAACTACAAACACTACGATTATTGTGTTCAAACGATTTAACTACAAATACTACGATTATTGTGTTCAATGATTTAACTACCAACACATTGTGTTCAAACATTAAACAAACTCTATGAATATCACTCAACCTTTGTGTTGACCTCTCAAGCATGTATTTCAGGTTCATGACGATCAAGGATGGCACGGAAGGGCACGGATGTTCAAGAGGGCTATAAATTTTATTATCATTCAAAAACTCATTTAATATAAATTGTAAACATGGAACCAATTGGGACCTCATTTTTGTAATCTCTGATATTTATACAATTTGAATGATAAATCTTTTAAAACGACTCAATTGGAGTTCATTTTCTATTATTGTGACTATTGTGCCGTCGAGTAACACCCAGTTTGAATTCCGCTGCATCCATGAATTGGGGGTGTTACAGATTGGTATCAGAGCCATGGTTATAGAGAAACGGGTCTAATTGAGACCTAAACTATAATTACAATCACAAGCAAAAACATTTTTATAGCCTTCCGCTCTCCGTGTCTTCCATCCTCCAGACGATTATGGATTTAATAAGCATGTTATGATACACAAACATATTAGTATATTCATATATACCCATTTTGAGCATTTCCCCGTAGACATTTTTGTGCTACACAAACATAATTGCATATTAATATATGTACCCTAAACATAATTGAGCATTTCCCCGTAAGCATTAGTATATTGATATATAAACTCGGTTTATTTTCAATCATTTATCTAAACAATGGACTAAACATATTTGCGTATGCCTATTCTAGGGCATTTCGACACAACCAGATTCTCCCAATCATGCTCCTACTCCAACATTTTATGTCCAAGACATTGTAACTGATTGCAATGGTCTTTCCTATTTTCCAAGACATTGTATTATACAATGGTCTTAACCATTTCTCAAATGTTTTGAGTCACACAATGGTCTAACCTACTTCCCAGACATTGTGAATTGCACAATGGTCTAACCTACTTCCGAGACATTGTGTTTTGTGCAATGGTCTCTAGAATTATTCCATCACATCATCAATATCATTTCATATGATATCAAAAACCCGTCACAACCTATCGATTTCGAAATAGAAATATGAAATTTTTAAAGGACAAACAAATCCACTTTGCAAGAAGTCTGGCCACTTTGCAAGTCAGTGTAAATCAATTACAAGGCAGGCGAATGCGGACAATATAGGAAACAACCAAAAGACATGCCATGAGTGCAACAGCCCAAACCACTTCCGAAATACTTGTCCTAAGTTGAATAGGGCACCGAGACAAGTGCTGGATAACCCGACTCTAGCAGTAATGCTTGAAGAAAATAACCCAAACCGTGAATACAATGTTAGTCCACCTCGGGGTCGAGCATACTATTTGGGTGCTAAGGAAGCCCGCAATGCGTAATGGGTACGTACCTTATCCTACCATATTATTCTAAATCTAGCTTTATTATGCCGCTATTAAGATAAGAGACCTAGACACACTAAACTTCGGGACGAAGTTTCCTGAAGGGGTAGAGACTGTAACAATTCGCATTTTCAGATTAATTGCTATTCCCGGAAAATTTTACTATTCACTTTTTACTATTCACTTTTCACTATTCATCTCAGAAATTTTTATTTCATATTCTCATAAGTTAAACTATTTTAACGATAAACCGAGAGTTTGACGCTCGTCGGATCATTTCTGCAAAAATCACAAAGCCGTGTCCGAGATTTACTTTTAGGTTTAAACGTCCTTCCAGCATCCCGATATATCCATAAAACATTATAAACAATAGAAATATGATTTTCTATCATTTTATGACAATTCCAAAAGTTTTGGAATTTTACGTTTTCCAGTTCAGCATTTTACGCGAATTGCGCGTTTTAGACCCGTGTTTCCAGTTTTTAGCAGGGTTTTAGCACCCGATAGAACCTACCACTCATTTTATATTTTATTATGGACTATATTGACATGTTTAACAATACTTTCAAGTTTCATATTTTTACGATACCCGGTTTTACGTTTTGAGGCTTAATCATTTACGGTTAGCTTTTTACGGAGTCAAAATGCACAAACTAAGCAAGATAGCACCAAGAGTCATCATCTAGTCACCTTATCCTCCCTTGAACCGCCAATGTGGGGGGGGGGAGTCACCATGGATGGTTAAATCTTAACCCTTGATCTTTAGGATGGTTACAAGTGTCTAAAACTAACCATGGTTAAATTCTAACCCAATATATGGTTAACTATTTTTCCTACCCTATAAATACCAAGCTAAAAACACATAGAAAACTTGCACCACACCTTCTTATAACCTTCAAGTCCTAAAACTTAAGGCACTTTTCTTATATTTTGTAAGAAAGTTAACTAGTTTTTGAAAGAAAACTAGTGTTTGATCTTCAATCTTGGAAATTTTCTAAGAAAAGTTGTTATAACTTTAAAGTCTCCAAAAAGACGTCGTTATAATCTTCAAATAGCTTTGGACTTCAAGAAGGCGTCGTTATAATCTTCAAATAACCTCGGTTTATCATAGATTGCAAAGGAGGAAAGCTTATTCAATCAAAGTCCTAGTTCTTGTCCTAGTTTCCCTTTTTCATTAAGGCCAAAAGTTGTAAGCAAACCCTAACATACTTTCTTGCTTAATTATCATTTTCATGCTCTTTGTGTTCCTTTCATGCTATATATGTTCTTGTTATTGTGTTCATGATGTTTAAAAATGGATAAAACAAGTATTGGTATACATATGTTAACTTATGTCAAGTAAACAAGCAAACTAGTGATTTTTATGGAGAACCACGACCAAAATAGTATAACTTTGATATTTGACACTTACTTAATGTTAAAGAGGACTTAACAAGGAAAACATAGCAATTTGAATCACCCAAAACGAGTACCCGAGTCAAAATTTATGGCCATAAGAAGTTAGCGAAACCAAAACGGCAAAACTGCCTAAATAGCATTCTGATCAAATTTTGATTTTGAAAGTCACCCTTCTGGTCCGATTCATCAAAAAGTTAAAACACGAAAGTTGTCCGGAACGACGTTTTCGTTCAGGTATAAAGAAGCTCGAGCCCTGAAAATGCTTTCCGAGTGATAATTTTCTTCAAAAACTTAAACAGCCCATTTTAGACCAAAGTTACTATATTATAGTCATGATTTACTAAGACCAAGAGGTCTAATGACCTAAAGCCAAGACCACAACCATGGCTAAAGCCAAGGTTGAGTCTCAAGACCATGGAAAAATGACCAAGGTCACGGCGAAGCCATGACTAAATGACCATATAAACTTACTTAGGCGAAAACATGAAACAAGGAGTTGGCGATAACTTGAACATACAATTTGGATCTACTCCACCTAAAGAACCATGAGATACAAGTTATAATAAACTTACCCTAATAACAATCTTCATGTACAAATAGACTTTCCTAAGTTTATTCAAATATTGGACATGTAACTTTTCTGATCAAAACTTATACATTTGTTATCAAATACTACAATAGTAGGGAGCCTCATGTGAGGAGTTCATTAAGTAAGCCGTCGAGATGAGTTGTGGATTTACGAATTAAAGTGTCCTGGCTCCTCGAATGTTTACTCCATGACTTCTGAATTATGTCGGCCCGAACGGTAGTAAGAGATATACAACTTATACATGTTTCATAAACCATTTATATTCAAAGACTTACGCTATATACTAAGTACTACATCATGAACATTATGCAAGACATATATGGGCAATTCTTCGTATTCTTAGACGTTACTCCAAACCTAAGTCGCAACGTTCTATTATAGGCTGCTCTTAGTGACTTTCACGATTCGACTACCACTTTGATTTCACATCACTTAAGCTTAAGGTGAGTCATAGCCCCTATTCTTTTCATACTTGTCTTAACTCTTTGGGGGAGACACATGCTCAACTACTTGTTTACTTGTACAAATACTCAAAACGTTTATACTTGACTGTGTTATACTTGATTGCATACATACATGACTGCGTTATACTTAATTGCGTTATTCTATTTATGGGCTAGTAGTTATCTTTGGGAAGTGGCTCCCAGTTGTCTTTGGGAATTGACTCCCAGTTGTCTTTGGGAATTGGCTCCCAAAAGTGAGGTCTTCGGAGATGAAGTAGAGACTCACTTCTAATTGCTTAAATTGTCTTGATGAACTTATACATGTCTTATTCATACTATATGTTAGCAGTGGGTTGTGAACACACAGGTTGCAAGTCTCTTATGACGGGAATTGCAACTGAGTGGATTCTCAATGCCTTTGCTGTGTGAACATTCTTTTGAGGCTTTTTCAACTATTTTAAGACAAACTCTATGAACTCACCAACCATTGTGTTGACACTTTAGCATGTTTGTCTCAGGTCTATAAGGTGATAGCTGTTGCATGGAGCATAGAGTCGCTTGACATGTTTTGAAGACTTATGCTTTTGTCTTTACCATTCGATATGTTTTAAAACTCTTATGTATTGTATTATGGAACTCAAGTTTGTAACTCGGAATTTATTAATCGAATGGAAACTTTTCAAAACGTCTCATTTAGAGTTCGTTTTCTATACCTTGTACTTTGTATTATGAAGTAGCACCCCTATGACACAGTCTTCCGCTGCGGTATTTTGGGGGTGTTACAGATTGGTACCAGAGCCTTGGTTATAGAGAACTAGGTTGCATTTAGTGCCTAGACTATAACTGATATAAACATTAAGACTCTTCACTTTATTTTGCCTTACACACACTTCATGCGCATATGCTTATTGCTAATTGTTTGTTTAGGAGAAACCCCAAACAATGGTCAAGTCATCAAAAATTTAGAGCTAAGTAATAATTGTTTAATTAACTTAATCTTGTGACAGTTCTTGTTTGATAAGACATAAGATTAAGTTAAATAAAGGTTATTAGTTTCCTGTAGAGATTTGATGATTTGCCTTATACTTACTTTATATGATTCTAATACCTAGAAGTGGTTCATATGGCCTAGTACGACACTCAAACCTTTCTACAAACGTGACTAGTCCATTTCGTCATATCACCTTCTCTAGATACCCAGACTACGTTACCCTTTCACAACTTAAGAGCAGATGATAGAAAGTCTACCCAATTATGTAGTACCAATTGTTGAGTTATGTGTGCCTGGTAAATATGTATACGTGTGAAAGGAAGCAATTATAATTATGGTGGCCAACATAATTATAAATGCGTCACGACTCACGTAGACATATGTGACCATGCTTACATTAATCAACGATTGACTCAAATTGACAAGATTTAAGACTAAGTAGTCTAGGAATATCACCTCATATCTGACATCGACAAAATATCCCTCCTTGTAGATATCATGGCACCAAGGAGAGTAACTCGTAGCACTAGCCGAGGTGGTGCAACACCAAGAGGTGGAAGAACTGGTGGTTGTGGAGGTAGAGGAGCTGCTCACGACACTAGTAACCCTAGTAATGATAGTGGAAGAACTGGTGGACGTGGAGGTAGAGGAGATGCTCACGACACTAGTAACCCTAGTAACGCTGGTGGAAATCTAGATGTCTCCACCATTATTGCCCAACAACTACAAAACCTACTTCCCACCATAGTCACACAAGTTGGCAATCACATGAACAATTCGGGAAACCACGGAAGCATAAATGACGCTACAAATGATGGAGGAAGGAATAACAACAACAACAACAACAACAACAACAACAACAACAACAACAACAACAATCATAGGACTGGATATACGTATAAGGAATTTACGTCATGCAAACCAATTGAGTTTAATGGTAAAGGAGGTGCATTGGCATATACACGATGGGTCGAGAAGATGGAGTCAGTAATTGACATCAGTAACTGTGCAATCCACCAGAGAGTGAAATATTCTTCATGCTTGCTATCAGAAAAGGCATTGACATGGTGGAACATGCAGATTCAAGCAAGGACTAGAGAAGCAGCTGTAGGCATGACATGGGACGACTTTAAGGGACTACTGAAGGAAGAATACTGCCCGGTTAATGAAATGCAAAAACTAGAAGACGAGTTTTGGCATCACTCTATGGTAGGGGCTGGTCATGCAACCTACTCAGATCGGTTTCATGAACTAGCTAAACTAGTTCCTCATTTGGTTACCCCTGAATCCAAGAGGATTGAGAGGTACATCTATGGCCTTGTTCCTGAGATTCGTGGGACAGTAAAAACAACCGAACCTCCCACAATTCAGAGTGCAATATTAAGAGCAGGGACCCTAACAGATGAGATGGTTAGGAATGGAACTTTGAAGAATAGTGACAAAAGGAAGGAAACGGGTGAATCGAGCGAGCAAAAGGGTACAATGGTTGATAATAAGAGAGCAAGAGGATTTGCGGCAACAGTTTATGATCAGAAAAAGTATGAGGGTCCACATCCTAAGTGTACTAAATGTGCTTATCATCATCAGAGGTCTGAGCCATGCCCTGTGTGTTATAATTGCAAGAAGTCTGGCCACTTTGCAAGTCAGTGTAAATCAATTACAAGGCAGGCGAATGCGGACAATATAGGAAACAACCAAAAGACATGCCATGAGTGCAACAGCCCAAACCACTTCCGAAATACTTGTCCTAAGTTGAATAGGGCACCGAGACAAGTGCTGGATAACCCGACTCTAGCAATAATGCTTGAAGAAAATAACCCAAACCGTGAATACAATGTTAGTCCACCTCGGGGTCGAGCATACTATTTGGGTGCTAAGGAAGCCCGCAATGCGTAACGGGTACGTACCTTATCCTACCATATTATTCTAAATCTAGCTTTATTATGCCGCTATTAAGATAAGAGACCTAGACACACTAAACTTCGGGACGAAGTTTCCTGAAGGGGTAGAGACTGTAACAATTCGCATTTTCAGATTAATTGCTATTCCCGGGAAATTTTACTATTCACTTTTCACTATTCATCTCAGAAATTTTTATTTCATATTCTCATAAGTTAAACTATTTTAACGATAATCCGAGAGTTTGATGCTCGTTTGATCATTTCTGCAAAAATCACAAAGCCGTGTCCGAGATTTACTTTTAGGTTTAAACGTCCTTCCAGCATCCCGATATATCCATAAAACATTATAAACAATAGAAATATGATTTTCTATCATTTTATGACAATTCCAAAAGTTTTGGAATTTTACGTTCTCCAGTTCAGCGTTTTACGCGAATTGCGCGTTTTAGACCCGTGTTTCCAGTTTTTAGCAGGGTATTAGCACCCGATAGAACCTACCACTCATTTTATATTTTATTATGGACTATATTGACATGTTTAACAATACTTTCAAGTTTCATATTTTTACGATACCCGGTTTTACGTTTTGAGGCTTAATCATTTACGGTTAGCTTTTTACGGAGTCAAAATGCACAAACTAAGCAAGATAGCACCAAGAGTCATCATCTAGTCACCTTATCCTCCCTTGAACCGCCAATGTGGGGGGGGGGGAGTCACCATGGATGGTTAAATCTTAACCCTTGATCTTTAGGATGGTTACAAGTGTCTAAAACTAACCATGGTTAAATTTTAACCCAATATATGGTTAACTATTTTTCCTACCCTATAAATACCAAGCTAAAAACACATAGAAAACTTGCACCACACCTTCTTATAACCTTCAAGTCCTAAAACTTAAGGCACTTTTCTTATATTTTGTAAGAAAGTTAACTAGTTTTTGAAAGAAAACTAGTGTTTGATCTTCAATCTTGGAAATTTTCTAAGAAAAGTTGTTATAACTTTAAAGTCTCCAAAAAGACGTCGTTATAATCTTCAAATAGCTTTGGACTTCAAGAAGGCGTCGTTATAATCTTCAAATAACCTCGGTTTATCATAGATTGCAAAGGAGGAAAGCTTATTCAATCAAAGTCCTAGTTCTTGTCCTAGTTTCCCTTTTTCATTAAGGCCAAAAGTTGTAAGCAAACCCAAACATACTTTCTTGCTTAATTATCATTTTCATGCTCTTTGTGTTCCTTTCATGCTATATATGTTCTTGTTATTGTGTTCATGATGTTTAAAAATGGATAAAACAAGTATTGGTATACATATGTTAACTTATGTCAAGTAAACAAGCAAACTAGTGATTTTTATGGAGAACCATGACCAAAATAGTATAACTTTGATATTTGACACTTACTTAATGTTAAAGAGAACTTAACAAGGAAAACATAGCAATTTGAATCACCCAAAACGAGTACCCGAGTCAAAAGTTATGGCCATAAGAAGTTAGCGAAACCAAAACGGTAAAACTGCCTAAATAGCATTCTGATCAAATTTTGATTTTGAAAGTCACCCTTCTGCTCCGATTCATCAAAAAGTTAAAACACGAAAGTTGTCCGGAACGACATTTTCGTTCAGGAACAAAGAAGCTCGAGCCCTGAAAATGCTTTCCAAGTGATAATTTTCTTCAAAATCTTAAACAGCCCATTTTAGACCAAAGTCACTATATTATAGTCATGATTTACTAAGACCAAGAGGTCTAATGACCTAAAGCCAAGACCACAACCATGGCTAAAGCCAAGGTTGAGTCTCAAGACCATGGAAAAATGACCAAGGTCACGGCGAAGCCATGACTAAATGACCATATAAACTTACTTAGGCGAAAACATGAAACAAGGAGTTGGCGATAACTTGAACATACAATTTGGATCTACTCCACCTAAAGAACCATGAGATACAAGTTATAATAAACTTACCCTAATAACAATCTTCATGTACAAATAGACTTTCCTAAGTTTATTCAAATATTGGACATGTAACTTTTCTGATCAAAACTTATACATTTGTTATCAAATACTACAATAGTAGGGAGCCTCATGTGAGGAGTTCATTAAGTAAGCCGTCGAGATGAGTTGTGGATTTACGAATTAAAGTGTCCTGGCTCCTCGAACGTTTACTCCATGACTTCTGAATTATGTCGGCCCGAACGGTAGTAAGAGATATACAACTTATACATGTTTCATAAACCATTTATATTCAAAGACTTACGCTATATACTAAGTACTACATCATGAACATTATGCAAGACATATATGGGCAATTCTTCGTATTCTTAGATGTTACTCCAAACCTAAGTCGCAACGTTCTATTATAGGCTGCTCTTAGTGACTTTCACGATTCGACTACCACTTTGATTTCACATCACTTAAGCTTAAGGTGAGTCATAGCCCCTATTCTTTTCATACTTGTCTTAACTCTTTGGGGGAGACACATGCTCAACTACTTGTTTACTTGTACAAATACTCAAAACGTTTATACTTGACTGTGTTATACTTGATTGCATACATACATGACTGCGTTATACTTAATTGCGTTATTCTATTTATGGGCTAGTAGTTATCTTTGGGAAGTGGCTCCCAGTTGTCTTTGGGAATTGACTCCCAGTTGTCTTTGGGAATTGGCTCCCAAAAGTGAGGTCTTCGGAGATGAAGTAGAGACTCACTTCTAATTGCTTAAATTGTCTTGATGAACTTATACATGTCTTATTCATACTATATGTTAGCAGTGGGTTGTGAACACACAGGTTGCAAGTCTCTTATGACGGGAATTGCAACTGAGTGGATTCTCAATGCCTTTGCTGTGTGAACATTCTTTTGAGGCTTTTTCAACTATTTTAAGACAAACTCTATGAACTCACCAACCATTGTGTTGACACTTTAGCATGTTTGTCTCAGGTCTATAAGGTGATAGCTGTTGCATGGAGCATAGAGTCGCTTGACATGTTTTGAAGACTTATGCTTTTGTCTTTACCATTCGATATGTTTTAAAACTCTTATGTATTGTATTATGGAACTCAAGTTTGTAACTCGGAATTTATTAATCGAATGGAAACTTTTCAAAACGTCTCATTTAGAGTTCGTTTTCTATACCTTGTACTTTGTATTATGAAGTAGCACCCCTATGACACAGTCTTCCGCTGCGGTATTTTGGGGGTGTTACAAGGTGGGTTTGTTTGTTTGGTTTATTTATTTAATAGGGTCCGGTTGGTTTTAGTAATTACACAAGGACCAATTTTGTAATTTCGTGAAAGTTGAGGGGCTATTGTGTAATTTTACAAAGTTTATCATAAGGGACCATACATGCCATACTTGAATACCCCAAGGACCATGAATGTATATTTTTCATTTTAATATTTCCGGGGACCTTTTCTGCCAATTCTACAAACTCCAGGGACCAAACCTGTAATTTTCTGATTTTTGAAGGGTTTAACTTGTAACTTCTCAAAAGTTATCATAAGGACCAATTTTGTCAATTTAGAATAGTGCAAGGTTTATTTTTCACATTTTCCATTTTTCAAAACCTTAGGGACTATTTTTGACACTTTTCAAAGTTGAGGGACCAAAGTTGTAAATATGTGATTTTAAACTTTAAAGGACTATTTCTTACAACTTATGAATCCCAAGGACCTTTTATGACATTTGTTCAAGTTTTGATTTACCAGGGACTAGTTTTGCCAATTTTTCAAAGTTCAGGGACTGAAACTGTAAATTATGTGAAATGTTTTGTTTTTCATCAGTTTTCAATCCTTATGCATAAAAACACAATCCAGGGATAATTTTATGTATTTTAAGGCATTCCTGTGTGTTTTTATATGTTTTTGCAGTTTAAATGTAACAGAAATGATGAGTATTTACACACTCATCAATATTCACGTTTCAATATCGGTAAAAATCCTCTATAATTGGCAGCTTTCACTAGTAATAATAATAATATTACTTCTACGTACTAAATTCTAGATTTTCTAGAAATATTAACCAAGTACCCAAATTCATAACTAATGATGTATTAGTGAACACAAGTATATTTTCATTACTACAAGGCGTTATATCAAGGATTTCAAACCGAGGATTTCAACACAAACATTGATACATACGATATATAGAAATATATACATTTCAACTAGTTTTATTTTTCTAGTTGCCTTATTTTCCTAAGTCTTGGAAAATGTATATTTTTGATAACAACAAGTATTTTTCAAAGAGTAGAGTGGTATAGGAAACATGTGCATGGACATTCATAGCATCATTTCATGATCTAAAGTAGATCGTTCATCATTCATATTAGGTTGCGGCTAGTGTGCGCGCCTTGTTTTTCAGCTCATTACATGTTCATGGTACCATCATATCAGGTGAGTTTTCATAGCCCCGATTTCAATTCAACATTTTGATTTCAAATCCCACGGGGGAATACATTGCATCAACCATTTTAGTACGAGCCCAAGTACCAAAACATATGTACATTGCTTAAGTTGCCTTACCAACCTGTTAAAGTCCCCTATTTATTATCATGGACCGTTAATTTGTCGATTAAGCGAGAGTGAGTGGATAGATCTATCGAGGGTGACGCCTCCATCCGTGGTAGTTATTACCAACAGTAAGCGGATGCATTTCATTTTGACATTTTGGGAGTGTTCTGGTAAAACATTCAGGAGGGGCATATAATTTCATCAGTCATAGCTTCGGGGTCATAAGCTTAAGGTCTATTGTACAATTTTACGTGACTTTTGTCATGCACTTATACTTGTGGTGGCCGTACAAACATTACATTTTACAAACCTATGGAATTCACCAACATTCGTGTTGACGTTTTAGTAATGTATTTCAGGTTATTAAGGTAGCTCATGTGACATGCATTTGGACCTTTATGGAGTCGCGGAATCGACGCGTCTCATCATTATTTCATGCACTTATGAAAACGTTTGATCTAGTAGGACTTGTTTTCATAAACTTGCAACATCTTTTGGGGACCTCATATTGTAAACTCTGGATTATTTCAATGATCAAATGCAGTATTTTCCGAACGACACTTTAGGTCGTTCAATGTAACTGTAATTGTGGTGCTATGACAGACACCCCCAGGTATTCCATTCCGCTGCAAGTCAGGTAAATTGGGGGTGTGACAGATTGGCATCAGAGCTAAGGTTATAGCGAACTAGGATGTATCTTGGACCCTAGACTATAACCACATCATCATAGCATCTCATCATTTCATCATAAGTGCATAATCATGATACATGTTGTTTCATACATACCCTGTGCGAGTTATTTATACTCATATTCGTATATATATATATATATATATATATATCATTTTATTGACCTGGTTCACAAGTGACATGCCTTCAGGTACTCACCCTGACATCCTTTTATCGGATTCCGACATTGAAGATGCCTTGTCATCTTCCACTACCATTATACCACCAGTTGCACTTATACCACCATTAGCACTATTGATTTGCCATAGGAACAGGGTTTTCCTATCATTCAGCCCATACATAGAATGCCTTTTTGGTAGAGTATTCAGACTTAATCTTAATGGACATATTAGATTGCTTATTTAAAGGGAGATAGTATGTTTCTTTCCATCACTAGTAGAGCACTCACTACTCAGGTACTACCACCACCATTAGTTACTTATTACACTATTGGTCGTCCCACAGTGCGTACTTTAGTTTTACCTCTTAGATGTCGCGAGGTAGCACGAAAGAGGGTAGTATTCCATTCACTAGTACCATCATTGTCATTTTCCTTTTCCATTCCCACTTGCCATGAACTAGATGACACCTAGTAGATAGTACCAATACAGGAACATCCGCAGATTCTTCAGGAATGGTTCAGAACCTACATTATCTAAGATTTGATAGATGCACAACTTCATACACCACTTCAGGAATATCTCGACCTTATGATGCCACAAACCTGATTTCACACAGAGGGACACCAGTAAGTCCCTAGACCAGGCTTATATCCTCACTAGCTTTTACTATTATCCTAGCCACAGAAAGTGTGGGACATAGTCTAAAGAACTTGTTGTCTTTTGATTGTTGTACAAACAAATATATCAAGTGTGACTCTACTATGTAAGGAATGGTTATGCTATTTGTGATACCGGTTCACATAGACCGAAATTTTCATGTATTATATTCATGTGTTGTGAATATGATGACTTTGATTAACTATATATCCTCATGGTCTCTTATGATTTGATGAAGAGAGATTTAAGCAAACCACTCCAAGCATGACGCAAGATGCTGTTGAACAAGTCATTGCCAAGAACATAGCCACCGCCCTCACTAAGGAACTTACTCACGTGGAATTTATGGGGTGCAATCCTCCCTCCTTTAGCGGAACTAGAGACACAAAGGAATTTCTCAAATGGTTCGAAGAAATAGGAACAATATTTCAATGTGGCGACTGTCGTAAGGAAGACAAGGTTAAGTTCGCCACATGCACTTTTCAGGATCATGCCCAGGAATGGTGGACCAAACATATTAAGATGGTGGGAGTTGATGCTGCTTATTCACACTCTTGGGAGAAACTAAGAAGGATGATGAGTATAACATTTTGTGTAGGAAATGAAATACGAGCAAAGGAACAGGAAACACTAAACTTTACCATGGTAGGAAATGATGTTGACGAGTACACTACTCATTTTCATGAATTAACACGACTAGGTTCTGAAATGGATGAACCGGAAAGCAAGAAACTTGAAAGGGACATCGGGGGACTCTCCCATGAAATTCGTATGTTGGTCGTCGCATGGTAACCCGATACCATGTCTGAAGCTATCAAAATGGCGATCGAAGCAAAGGAACTCATAGTTCATGCCGAGACATCAGGGAACAATAGTGACAATAAAAGGAAGTGGAACAACAATCTAGGTTGCAATGATGCTCAAAAATCACCCAAGGGACAAGAAGTGAATAGAGCCTTTGCTGCAGAACCGCACACAAAGAGAAGGTATATTGGAAAGTTACCTTACTGCAACCTGTGTAATCAACATCACCGAGGTCATTGTAGTAAAACGTGTAGAGTGTGCAAGAAGCGGGGTCATTGGACTGAAGACTGTAGGAAACTCACAAATCAGAAGACCCCAGGGAGTTGCTTCAAATGTGGAAACTTAGGGCATTTCAAGAATGACTGCCCGGAACTAAGGAACAAGGAAAATCAGGAACTTGGAATCAAGACTGAATCGCTCGAGGAATAGCGTAAGCTGTTGAAAGAGAATTGTCAGAATATTAGCAACATCAAGGATAACAACAATGCTTCAGCAGGAGGAGCTTTGTTTCAATATATAAACCGTAGTTTGAGCCCTTTAGGGTTGTATCTTTCCTTTTGTACTTACCGTTGGTACGATGACATAACCTAGTTGTATTAAGCACTTTCCTATCCAATGTAGTATCTATCCTTTGTTACCTCTGTGATAATCATAACCATCGTTTACTCCATTCTCCATCCCAATTGCTCAGACTTCAATCGTTTTGCGATATTTTATCAATGTCTTATTAGGGATTAGGTTGATTTCGTATTTGACGAATTAGTAGACTATTACCATTCAAAAAGATTCACCCACGTATCCAATACACCATTCAAGCTATTTTACTATCATATAGGGAAATTGTTTTACAGAAAAATTTCTGAAGTAAGCTATTTTATTACCATCCTATAAATTGATTTTTCTGTCATTACACCAAGTATTTACTATTATTACGCGAGGCAATTTTCATGTTACTTGAAAGAAAACATCAGGATACCATTTTAATAACAATGCGTTGAACACCATCTAAAACTTTTGAGAAAAGTTATGATATTTTGACAAAATCTAACATCGCATCATTAGTCCTCAATTGTACATAGCCTGATCACCTATGTAAAATTCAGGAAGGATTATGCCATGAAGGAAATAATTACCTTTTCAAAGGATTGTTAATAACAATCTTCATTTAAAAGTTTTGTAAACAAAGGAACTCTTCCATAAATATCCCTTTTGCCGAACTATCCCTGGATACTTACCCTACCTGTCACCAACTTAGCCATTAAGTTGGATTTTCCCATTGACTTCCCTAAGAGAGACTTTCCCTATCAATTACAAGTAGGATTCCTCGATACAAGAAAAGCAACGAAAGGATTACAGAACTACTAAACAGAACTAGAAGTATATAGTGAGAGAATTCATAACTCAACAACAAATTCTAAGATACCGCGAGAACATCCGAATCACCACCTCTGACTTAGTTGTCAAATTCTATCATTTAAAGGTACTAGCTAGATTGAGCTACAGGATTGAACTCAATATAAATGTCCGCAGGACAACACAATAGAAATAAACCAAGCTTCTAATTGAGACTGTAGAGCATTTCATTTAAACATGGCCTCATCCATACATAAACTTTCCTGCAGTAAATGACAGTTGTTTGAATCAAGAATATCGATGTAGATTCCTCTAAGGCATTATGTCTATAGAAATTTCAGATAATCTCACCTTCATACCAAGCAAGGGATCAAACCAGAACATATCTCCTCATCTACATGGGAAAACAGAATAGACATTCATCGACACAACATCAAGTGATACGTTCGCCTTGACAATTACAACGATAAAATATTTCAGGACTTAAGTTAGTCTAAATACCTATGCTTGTAGTTATGCCTGATAACCACCTATAGGCATTATCCAACCTCAGGAACTAAATGTTAGACACCTATGCATTTAAGCGAACATTTCCTATTCTACCATTTTATCCTTGTTAGTGTTTTCACTTTTAAATAAAGTTGATGCGTTTACATAAATCACATACCTTGTGGAAAAATGATTTCTGAAATTCCTATTCTGAACAAGTACGATCCTTTTTGGTCAATCTTTAGCAACACTATTGTACAAATGAGAAATATACATAGACATCAAACTTTGGTAAGCAGTCTTAATCACAACATGTTTGAAAACATTTTTCTACTTCATAACTACTGAAATTTTGAATCATTAGGAAAAATATTACTTAGTAAATCATTTGCTCCATTTTCTAAATTCGTTTATTCAGAAAAAGATTTCAACCAAAACTTCCAGAACCAATTTCCCTACAACATCGCTTATGCATTTAGGATTTGTGACTTGACAATAAAGAATATTTGGAATATGTCATGAAGGAATTAGGAAGGACATCACAAATTAATCACGAACTTCAGTAGTGGAGACCAAACCCACTAGACAAAGAAAGACATATGTCTTATCATCCGTTGGAACAAAACACAAGGAATCAAATTGTTACCTATATTCTATCCCTTTCAGATAATGCCAAGTTCGAAGGACCGAACGTTGTGGAATTAGTCACAAAGGTTTATTGTACCCATTTCAGTTATTCCTGTTAAGCAAACCGATTCACCTTGGACTTCAGGAAATCATTTCAGGATTTCCTTCAGAAACCCATTTAGATGTAAACATCACCTATCACCCTCAGAACGATGGTCAAAGCGAGAGAACAATTCAAACATAGGAAAGTATGCTCAGAGCATGTGTGATTGACCCTAGAAATGGTTGGACTAATCATTCAACATAAATCAAATTCATGTACAACAATAGTTATCATACCAACAGCGAGAAATTGGCAGAAGTTAGGTTAGTACATAACACACATCATTTGGATTGGGTATCCTGAACAACAAACCATCCAGATTCACATAGGAGAACAAACTAAGTTAAAAGCATTGCCTTGGATTGGCATGATACAAATTGGATAACAAGAGAGGTTGAACCTCTAGCATATTGGACCATTTAAGATTCATTTTAGAATCGACCAACTAGCATACAAACTTGAGTTCTGGCAGAATTCAGCAGTATTTATTACCAGTATCACATTTAAAACATTAAGAAGCGCAGACCATCTATTGATGGGCCAAACTCGGAAAAAGCTCAACTCACTAGTCCAGTAGGCATTCATGAAATAACCAGAAATTTTCTACAAGTCAAGAATCAGTTACAAGTTCAATAAGTTGTAAACCATTAAAACTTCAAGTTGGTAGGCAGAGTTATGTTGAAAGTTCTGCCTAGGAAAGGCATGTTATCATTCAGAAAACTTGGAAAGTTACACCAATATACACTGGACCATTTAATATTCTGACAAAGAAGGCATAGTGGCCGTCAGACTTGAACATTGTCAGAGAACAACAGGATTACACAAACATATTTCATATTTTCAAATCCCCAGAAATGACTTTCAGATGAGTCACTCATGATTCCATTGGAAGGGATCCAACCCAAATGACAATCTCAGGCCTTGTAAGAAAATCAACAGAAATCATGGACCGTGTGGTCAAACAGTTGAATCAGAGTCGAATTCCTATCGTTAGAGTTCGCTGGAATTCTCGAATATCATCACCTTTTCACCAATACGTTTTCAGAGACCAACATAAACTGAACTTCGGGACGAAGTTCCTTTTAGAGGGGAAGACTGTCACAACTCACCATTTCAGGTCATTTCCCAAACTTTGGAAAAACACTATTCATCAAACACTATTCATCAAAACACTATTCATCATTTTTGGTGTCAGTTTGACATTCCGAGAAGCATTCAGAAATTCTACTATTCATTGAACACTATTCATTCCAGAAGAAATTTCATCATTCACGTGCATTATTCATTTCATCGTAAATTTAGTTTACGGGTATTTAAATTCGCGTAATCGTATTGGTTCAGGTGCGAATTCATGCATTATCAGTAAGGACATTTCATACGGACTAGAGATAGTCTGCATATCATTAGTAGGTCATTTACATGTTATACCACTCTTAGGATTTTCAAATTTACATATTTGATACATTTAACGTTTTTCTTATAATTATTTATAATAAACGTTAACACCCGGTTTATAAACACGACGAATATATCTAAATATTCCCACAATGGTCCCGACATATTTTTATATCCATTTTATCATCATAAAAGTTATAACATTCATTTACCCAGTATTTTGGAAATTTATTTTATTTATAACGTAAGCTTATGAATATTACGACGGTTTTCGTGAAAACTAAACAATAATCACCCGAACACTCAGTAATTGTACCCAACATATTTTTAACATTTTTATGACTTTATTAAGTCCCGGTTAACTTCATTAATATTTATTTCTAGCAAACCCGGTTCCCGATTATAACTAATACTTACACTAAACTACAACTAATATTACCCTACATTTCCTAAGTGATCAAAACCGATTTGGCTACTTTTTTTATACATTGAAAACCAGCCCCCTAAACCATCCATGACCACAAGTAGTAATTTTTAACCTTATGTACTTATGTACTAGTATTATACAATATAACTATCTTAATATTTACCAAAAACCTCATAAACACCTTTTACATAAACATACTAATTTACAAGAATCATAAGCTCATCTTTTCTCTCCTTTCTTCCCCAAAACCCACGACCCACCAAGAACACCATGATCAATCCATTAATTTTCAAAGATCAAAGCTACAAAGTTGTTCATTTCATCATTCTAATCAAGAATCTTACAACAAAAACACAAGTAACACAAGGTTTCTCATCATCTAATCACCCATTATTTCAAAGTGAGTTATCAAATTTATTTTCATGTTTTCATCTAATTAACACATGTATCTTATGGTTTTCATGCTTAATTTCATGTACAAGTTAGTTATACCACATTATTTTTGTTAACTTTTTGAACATAAAAACCCTAGATTTTGATTTAGGTGTTCCTTTGTTAAATTAACATGATTACTAGTGATTAGGAACCCATGGCACCCTAATAAGGTGTATGGTAGGATTAGTATAGATTTGTGGTGTTTGCAAGAGATTTGGTTGAAGTAGAAACTAGTTTTGGACATGAAAAATGGATTTGTAACAAGTATATAAGCCTACTGTCCCATTTTTGTAAATCCAGGAAAATCAGTAAACATAAAGTAAACTTTGGTAAAATTCTTAGAAAATACTTTCAAAAACGAATCCGTAGGCGAAAGAACGGATTAAAAAGAGTTTATAACGAAGAAGTTATGATTTTTGCAAGTTTATTGACGAAAAGTATATTTTCTGAAAATTGTTGCTGTTGGACGTTTTTCGTCGGACAAAACGAGGCTTTAGACGTAACCCGGAGGAGCCAAGCTTTCCAAAATATATTACTACATACTAAGACGTAACCGTGGATATAAAGAACAAGTAAAATGGACTTATAACGACAAAGATATTCACGTTTCAATATCGGCAAAAATCCTCTATAATTGGCAGCTTTCACTAGTAATAATAATAATATTACTTCTACGTACTAAATTCTAGATTTTCTAGAAATATTAACCAAGTACCCAAATTCATAACTAATGATATATTAGTGAACACAAGTATATTTTCATTACTACAAGGCGTTATATCAAGGATTTCAAACCGAGGATTTCAACACAAACATTGATACATACGATATATAGAAATATATACATTTCAACTAGTTTTATTTTTCTAGTTGCCTTATTTTCCTAAGTCTTGGAAAATGTATATTTTTGATAACAACAAGTATTTTTCAAAGAGTAGAGTGGTATAGGAAACATGTGCATGGACATTCATAACATCATTTCATGATCTAAAGTAGATCGTTCATCATTCATATTAGGTTGCGGCTAGTGTGCGCGCCTTGTTTTTCAGCTCATTACATGTTCATGGTACCATAATATCAGGTGAGTTTTCATAGCCCCGTTTTCAATTCAACATTTTGATTTCAAATCCCACGGGAGAATACATTGCATCAACCATTTTAGTACGAGCCCAAGTACCAAAACATATGTACATTACTTAAGTTGCCTTACCAACCTGTTAAAGTCCCCTATTTATTATCATGGACCGTTAATTTGCCGATTAAGCGAGAGTGAGTGGATAGATATATCGAGGGTGACGCCTCCATCCGTGGTAGTTATTACCAACAGTAAGCGGATGCATTTCATTTTGACATTTTGGGAGTGTTCTGGTAAAACATTTAGGAGGGGCATATAATTTCATCAGTCATAGCTTCGGGGTCATGAGCTTAAGGTCTATTGTACAATTTTACATGACTTTTGTCATGCACTTATACTTGTGGTGGCCGTACAAACATTACATTTTACAAACCTATGGAATTCACCAACATTCATGTTGACGTTTTAGCAATGTATTTCAGGTTATTAAAGTAGCTCATGTGACATGCATTTGGACCTTTATGGAGTCGCGGAGTCGACGCGTCTCATCATTATTTCATGCACTTATGAAAACGTTTGATCTAGTAGGACTTGTTTTCATAAACTTGCAACACCTTTTGGGGACCTCATATTGTAAACTCTGGATTATTTCAATGATCAAACGCAGTATTTTCCAAACGACACTTTAGGTCATTCAATGTAACTGTAACTGTGGTGCTATGACAGACACCCCCAAGTATTCCATTCCGCTGCAAGTCAGGTAAATTGGGGGTGTGACAAAAAGTCGCAAAGTACATACAATGACACGATTTAAAAAGGTTAGTGCCAAATTGAAAAAAAAAAAAATAGGACGCTACATACAATGACAAAAAGTGGCAAGTATGATGCCTTTTCCTGCCATTTTCCTTTTTTTATTTTTATTTTTATTTATTTATTTTTTTCAAGTTCATGTCTTTTTTTTGTCTTTTGTTTAATTCATTTTTTTTAATAATTAACGTTTTTTCTTTTCGATTTCATACGTTTTGTCTGTTTTCAAACGTTTTCTTTCGTTTTTTTACGCTTTCGTCTACTTTCAAACGTTTTCGTCTTTTTTAACACGTTTTTATCCGTTTTCAAAAGTTTTCGTTCGTTTTTATACATTTTCATTCGTTTTCATACGTTTTTGTCCATTTTCATACGTTTTTGTCCGTTTTCATACGTTTTCGTCTGTTTTCAAACATTTTCATCTATTTTTTTTATGTTTTCGTCCGTTTTTTTTACATTTTCATCCATTTTCGTTCATTTATATACGTTTTCATCCGTTTTCATACGTTTTCGTCCGTTTTTACGTTTTCATAATTTTTTGATGTTTTTGTCTGTTTTCATACGTTTTCGTCCGTTTTCATACGTTTTTGTCCGTTTTCTTACGTTTTTGCCCGTCTACGACCCTTTTCATACATTTTCGCCTATTTTCTTATGTTTTCGTTTGTTTTCATACGTTTTCATTCGTTTTCGTCCGTTTTCATCTATTTTTCATACGTTTTTTCTCCATTTTTAGATGTGTTTTTACTTTTTACGCTTTCATACATTTTCGTCTGTTTTGTACGTTTTCATCCGTTTTCGCCCATTTTCGTCCATTTACATACGTTTTCGTCCGATTTCATTCGTTTTCGTTCTTTTTCATACGTTTTTGTCCGTTTTAATCCGTTTTCCTTTATTTTCATCCATTTTTCATATGTTTTTGTCCGTTTTCATACGTGATTTTACGCTCTCATATGTTTTTGTCCGTTTTCATACGTATTCATCCATTTCTTTACACTTTCGTCTGTTTTCTTACGTTTCTGAATATTTTGTAATATCACTTGTGTTTTCTGAATATCACTTGTGATTTTCTTATGTTTTCATCCATTTTCTTACGTTTTCCATACGTTTTTGAATATCACAATTGATATTCAGAGTATCACTTGTGATTTTCTGAATATCACTTGTGATATTCTGAAAATCACTTGTGATATTCTGAAAATCACTTGTGATATTCTGAATATCACTTGTGATTCTCTACATATCTATCACTTGTGGTTTTCTGAATATCACTAGTGATTTTCATGTTACAAAACATTAGTTGAAAATCACTTGTTATATTCAGAAAATCACTTGTGATATTCAGAATATCACATGTGATATTCAGAATATCACATGTGGTACTCAGAATATCACTTGTGATATTCTGAATATCACTTGTGATATTCAGAAAATCACTTGTGATATTCAGAATATCACATGTGATACTCAGAATATCACATGTGATACTCAGAATATCACTTATGATATTCTGAATATCACTTGTGATATTCTGAATATCACAATTGATATTCAGAGTATCACTTGTGATTTCCTGAATATCACTTGTGATATTCTGAATATCACTTGTGATTCTCTAAATATCTATCACTTGTGGTTTTCTGAATATCACTAGTGATTTTCATGTTACAAAACATTAGTTGAAAATCACTTGTGATATTCAGAATATCACATGTGATATTCAGAATATCACATGTGATATTCAGAATATCATTTATGGTACTCAGAATATCACTTGTGATATTCAGAAAATCAAAGAATATCACGAATATCACAAAATACCTCTTATGATATTCAGAAACGTATGAAAATGTCTGAATACAGCCAAAAGCATTTAAAAACGGACGAAAATGAATGAAAACATATGAAAGTGTAAAAACACATATGAAAATGGATGAAAATGTATGACAAATGGATGAAAATGAAAGAAATAGAACAAAAACGTATGAAAACAAACAAAAACGTAAGAAAATGAACAAAAACGTAAGAAAACGGACGAAAACGAATGAGAACGCAAGAAAACGGACGAATATGTATGAAAGCAGACAACAACGTATGAAAGCGTAAAAGCACGTCTGAAAACGGACGAAAAAGTATGAAAAATGGACGAAAACGAAAGAAAATGGATAAAAACATATGAAAACGAACGAAAACGGATGAAAACGTATGAAAACGTAAGAAAACGGACGAATATCACTTGTGATTTTCTTATATTTTCATATCACAATTGATATTCAGAGTATCACTTGTGATATTCTGAATATCACTTGTGATATTCTTAATATCACTTGTGAATTTCTGAATATTACTTGTGATTTTCATGTTAAAAAACATTAGTTGAAAATCACTTGTGATAATATGAATATCACAGAACATCACTTATGATATTCATAATATCATTTGTGGTATCAGAAAATCTAAGAATATCACATGTGATATTCAAAAAATCACTTGTGATATTAAGAATATCACGAAATATCACTTGTGATATTCTCAATATCACATAATATCTTTTATGATATTCAGAAACATATGAAATGTCTGAAAACGGCCAAAAGCATTTAAAAACGGATGAAAACGTATGAAAGCGTAAAAACATATATGAAAAAGGACGAAAATGTATGAAAAATGGACGAAAATGAAAGAAAATGGATGAAAACGGACGAAAACATATGAAAACATAAGAAAACGTAAGAAAACGTATGAAAACGTATGAAAACGGATGAAAGCGTAAGAAAACAGATGAAAACGCATGAAAACGGACAAATGTGTATGAAAACAGACAAAAACGTTTGAAAGCGTAATAGCACATCTGAAAACGGACGAAAACATATGAAAAATGGACGAAAATGGATGAAAACGTATGAAAACGGACGAAAACGTATGAAAACGGACGAAAACAGACGAAAACGGGCAAAACGTTAGAAAATGGACAAAAATGTATGAAAACAAACAAAAACGGGCGAAAACGTAAGAAAACAATCGAAAAAGTATGAAAACAGGCGAAAACGGACAAAAACGAAAGAAAACAGACAAAAACGTATGAAAACGGGCGAATACGTAAGAAAACAGGCGAAAACGTATGAACGCGAAAAAAAGAAATAAAAAAGTGAAAAAAAGTGAATTATTAAAATAAAATAAAAAGGTGAATTAGAAAAGAAAAAAAAAAGAAAAGAAAAAACGTTAAAAAGGTGAATTACGACAAGAAAACAAAAAAAAAAGGAAAAAAATACATTATATAGGAAAAATAGACAAAGAAAAGGGAAAAGATAAAAGAATATAAAATAAAAAGAGAATAATTCGAAAGACAAAAAGATAAAGAAATGAGAGAAAAACATGGACTTAGGTTTGCATATTAAATCTTAGGTTAATCTCAACCATTAGATTAAATTAGATGGATGGTGGGGATTTATCCCTTGGTATGCACCAAACTAAGAGTATGCAAAATAAAGTGACTCTCTTCTTGATACCATGAACAAATATGACTTCATTTATTTTATCCAAATCTTTCTTGTAAATTACTTTGCTATGTCAATATACCAAAAAGGCTCATTCATCATATCGCCAGAAACCTTTTTCAATATATGTTGTGGTTTACAGTCTTATCATTTGTAACAGGATTATATCACAATTATATTCTAAGGCTTTAACGATGAGGTTTGGTGCGTGCTATTATCCAGGCTGGGGCGGACATGTTTAAGGCGACGTGCATACCTTAAAGGGCTAATGGCCTTTTGTAACACCCTAGGCAAATCCCACATCATACATGACCGAATGAATTGGTCACATGACCGAATGAACTGGTCACATAACTGAGACTTGGAGTGATGTTGGGACATATGATAACACTCGCCTTATATGACAACAACGCGTTTTGTGGTCTAACGGTTAAGCGTGCTCATGTGAGAGTAGTACTGGCTTGGGTGACCTGCTGGGAAGTCTTCACATGAGGGCCACAAAAGCAAAGCCGTGAGCCTACGGGCAAAGCGGATAATATTGTGGTCTATAAGGCGGGGTGTTACATATGGTATCACAGCCACTCCAAGCCGTTCGAGATGTGGGGCAAACCTCATCGAGGACGATGAGTCCCTAAGGGGGGGTGAATGTAACACCCTAGGCAAATTCCACATCATACATGACCGAATGAATTGGTCACATGACCGAATGAACTGGTCACATAACTGAGACTTGGAGTGATGTTGGGACATATGATAACATTCGCCTTATATGACAACAACGCGTTTTGTGGTCTAACGGTTAATCGCTCATACGATTAAGCGTGCTCATGTGAGAGTAGTACTGGCTTGGGTGACCTGCTGGGAAGTCTTCACATGAGGGCCACAAAAGCAAAGTCGTGAGCCTACGGGCAAAGCGGACAATATTGTGGTCTATAAGGCGGGGTGTTACACCTTTAATTTAAATGTATCCTAGTTGTCATCATTTTCTTCTATATGTATCGAACAATTTTTCTTTTGCTATTATATGTACCAAACTTGATTTTTTGGGCATTTTTGTGTACTTTATGACCATTTTGCCCCTCCTATGTTAATAAAATGAGGGGCAAAATGGTCATTAAGTACACAAAAATGCCCAAAAAATTAAGTTTAGTACACATAATAGCAAAAAAAAATTGTCCGATACATATAGAAGGAATAAGTGACAACTATGATACATTTTGATGCCATTAGCCCTACCTTAAAAACGTCATCACTAGTGTAAAAAAAAAAATTCTTCACATATTTCAAAGTTTAATACTAAGTGCATACCCATTTCAAATTTCTATAAAAAAAATTGCATATCATGTGACAAATTTGTGCCTCTGCCACTACATCCATGGCTGTTCTCAAAGGTGGCTGACCGCCCAGGCCCAGTTTTATGAGGCCCAAAATTTTTACGACGCCAAAATTTAAATTCAATGCATAAAACTTGAAAGATGTTATTTATATGAATAAAGACAAAGATTTCTTATTTTACCGGGTATTTACCCTTTTATCCAAGAAAAAAGACAGATTTTTCACAAAAAGTTTTTGAAAAATAACTAACGTTTTATACAATAACTCTTGATAGTTATCATTGTACGTTTTAAAATATTTTATTTAGCTTTTTAATAGAGGCCCCATTTTTCACTTCCCTCTCAAATATTTTATTTAGCTTTTTAATAATACCATGAATGTGTAGTGTCATATTATGGTCAAATGTACAACATGGCCCTACTATCCGTACGTTTGTTAACTTCTATACGTGATTTAGCTCGACACTTTCCTAACTACTGTATATCATTCAAAACCTCATTTGACACCATCGCTAAGTATAAGATCCAAAGTACAAACTTCAAACTTATATTAAACATGCTTTTGGACAAACTTTCGAAAACTTTAGTTCGATCCGGATGTAATCATGACCACATTCATCATCGCCACATCGATCTTTTTCTCCATCAACAACTTCACGACCAAATAATTGTAATAAGATCATCAATTTCATCACCTAAAACACACCCTACTTAAATAGAAATAGACCCCACAATATACTCACACACACACAATTATTTAACTCTTTACAAAACATGAGCGCATGCAATATCTTGAAAATGATTGATCTACTCAAGTCACCGGTTCATTTGGTTACCCGATTCAACCAGTTCAACCAATGTGTCAATCCGGTTTTTCTACAAAAATAATCTTATTTAAAAAAAACGTATATATATCATGGCTATTGATATATTGAGCCTAAAAATATATTTACCAAAAAGGTGACATGTAAATATAAAATTACATCGCAATTACATATATTTAACTTGTGTTATTTGTAAAAGAAGAAAAAAAACAAAACCCGGTTTGGATCTCGATAACTGGGTTGAACAAGGTAGCCTTATAACCAGATTAATTTGACCATTTTTTACCGGAATCGGTTGAACAGGTATCTTGTCACACCCCAAAATGATTAAAATAGTTAGAAAAGGGGTTCGTGAATACTCACCTCAACCAATAGGTAGTGCGTTACGAGTAGGTGTGCACGAAAAATGATGCGCGATGCTCTAACCGCAACCTAATATGAGTGGTATGATTTAGGTCGTGAAATGATGTCGTGTATGCAATTTGTGTAAGTTATATCACCCATACATGTTTGCAATAAAGTTTAGTGACTAAAAATATAGTTACATTAAAGTTTCCATTCAATAGTCAAAGTATACCTTATATGTAACATAACTAGTTTATCTCATAATTAAACATTTAAACTATTGTCGTCTTTTTAATAAGTATTTTGAAAAGTTCTCCGACTCGAATAATAAGTATATATAAAATGCTTCAACTTTCTTTTAGGTAGTTTTGGCTCATTTGGACGTTTAGGGTTCGGAAAAGGACTTTGAACTATTGTTTCAGCACATACTAAATTTCAGCATACAACATTTAATTAAAAGCTGTCAAAATTATTAGTTTCGTCTAAATTTCAACAAGCCATAACTTTGATCATCACGTCCCGACATTTTTTTGGATCGAATTTTATTTTTTTGTGGATCGGATGTTTTTTTTGGATAGGATGTATTTGTTTTGTGTATCTGCTAATCAGATCTATATATGTATATATATAGTGTTGTGAGTTTTTTTTTTTTTTTTTTTTTTTTTTTTTTTTTTTTTTGGGGTTTTAGCAAATATATCCGTTGCAAACAACGGTCCATTTCAAACGTTCAATTTACAAACGGTAGGGGGCGTTTTTGAACCAAGAACAAAGTATGATAACGTGCGTTAGTGTGGTAACGCCTAAGGCAACGCAGAGCAAAAAAAAAGAACTTGGAAATGGTGTTAACGCCTAAACGGCGTTGAAAACGTGACACCTAGGCAAAAACGCCGTTGGTGCGTTATTACTCCCTCCCCTCTAAGTTCAAGAAACTTCAAGCAATGAGAATATGAGATTAATATCTTAATTGGTTAAGTCAACTAGCTGTAATTAGGAAGAAATTTACAAGAGAGAATACTTTTGTAGAATGACATCATCATGTGGGTCTTACCTAAAACTATTAAATTTCTATTATTTCCTAAAAAATAGTTGTTGTTGTTGTTGTTGATTTTTTTTTTTTTTTTTGGGCATCATATAAACAGAAACCCATTTGAAGATACTGGAATATCAACTGAATTTATGATATCTAATGCGAGTTAACATATGTCGAAATTATCATTGGATTGCTAAGTTGATAAGATATCAAATCCACATAATTTACAATCAAAGTCAATATAATGAGTAGCTGAAGTTTTGGTTACCACTGATAGTTTGATAGGTAAAATATCAATTTGATCTACTGTCACTTTCTAATACTATAAGACTGATGCTAATGGCAACACTATTTTCACAAAAGCATCCTCGCCATGTCAGCGCCACCTCAGTTTTCTCTCTCCACAACTCCACCCTAACCACAATTAGCTAATGGTGACCACAAAAGCAACCCCACAAAAGCAACCCCAACTCCCACATTTACTCTCCAACCTTCAAAATCACAAAAGCAACCCCACAATTGTTTCGGTTGCATCACCAACCAAGTTTTGAAAAAAATCATCAAGTGACACGTTGCATTGGTGAGTGTTAGGGTAAGTGACGCGTTGCTTTTGGGGTTGCTCGGTGAAACCAACGCCCATTAGCATTGGTCTAAGTTAGAGAAACTAATTTTTTACAAGTTAAAGAAAATGGAACCCATTAGGACCACATGTCAATACATATAATGACTTTATGCAAACCCCATTGTATCAGGAGGAAACAATTAACGCGTAGTTTTATCTTATGCTTACATCACCACCAACCCACACCTTTGTGTGCGTGTATGAATCTCTGTTTGTCTTTGTTTGTTAAAATAACGATTATAGTTGCGATCCACTAAAAAGTGAAAGAAATTAAAAAGTCTAAAAAGCCTACCATCACTTGTCACGTGTCCCCACCCATTCCCTCTTTTTTTTTCTTTATTATTAAATTCGGTTAGGGGGCATTTTGGTCATTTTAATCCGTTTTTGTATTCCACCTCAAAACTTCAAACGTAAATAACTTTCAAATGACCAACTTTTATGAAAAATCGATTTCACCATATTTTTTTTAAATTTGATTCTCTTTAATTTGGTATGCATTATGATATATGAATCATAACTTCTTCTTTTTTTTTCAACTTTTTAAGTGGGTGTTGATTTTCTTGAAATTTTCGGCATTTTCGGCTCTAATTTTGTCTATCTTAAATGCTGAATTTTGCAAAACTTAAAACACGAAAGTTGTGGCCAAATTTACCCAGAATTTTGAATCACTCAAATCCAATATGATATGAGTGAGATATTGTATGTTAAAGATAAACAATAACTGATGAACGTATCAAAGATAACTGATGAACGTTATAAACAATAACTGATGAGCGTTATAAAAATAATTGATGAACAATAATAAAAATAACTGATGAACGTTATTTTTTTGAAAACTACTGAACATTATAAAAAATAACTAATAAACGCGATAAAAAAACTGATGAACAATATCAAAAATAACTGATGAATGTTATATTTGCAAAAACCGTTGAACATTATAAAAAGTAACTGATGAACAATGTCAAAAGTAACTGATGGACTGATAAACGTTTTTATTATAAAATTGATGAACTTATTAACAATGCTAACTTTAACCGATGAACATTATCAAAAATAATTGATGAACAAAATTAACCGATGACCAAAACTAACTAATGAACCGATGAACATTAACAAAATTAACAACTTTTTTTTTATTGATGAATACCTATATCTATTATTAATAAACAAGTCTTTTTATTGAGCAAATAGTAAAAAAACTAACACTTTTTATTGATTGAAAAAACAAGTATGATAAACAAATTTACATTTTGTTGCATCTCCATAAATCTCTCTCTTACAGCAGTACATTGCAACAAAATTGAATGTGAGGATCCACGTACTAATGCAAAACATAATAAACAAATAGCATCACTCCATCGTCTTCCCAAGCCACATAACTAATGTAAGTCAAACACATAAATAAATAAATAAAGACCTACTAGCAGCAGATCTAGAAGAAGTAGGCTTATCTCCTTTTCCACCAGGCATCTTTTTCCTCCTAATCACTAATACTTCATCGTCTAGCAATAATAGGCTCATCTTTTTCTACACGCATAACCTAAATATCTCCGCTGCATCTCTGACACAGTGACACTCTCCGCCGCACCGGAAACCGCAAGACATGGATACCGTCATAAACCATCGCGACACAATAACAACACTGTAGAAGAAGAAGAAGAAGCTATTGGTGTGGTGACGGAATCAAATCTCACAATAAGTGACGTCATGGCCGTCAATTAGGTCAACTGAATCTTGAAAGGATGTTTCCGACGATGGCTGTGATGGTTGGCGGTGATGAAATTTGCCAGTGAAAGTGGTGATGAAGCGATGGTTGTGATGTTTCCGTCAGTTAGTTATGTGTGAAAATAGGAGTGAAGGTGAAGTGGTTGGTGAGAGTGAGATGTGTTTTGAGGTTGGGATAAAAGGGGATGAGACAGGAATACCCTTGATCTGATCCGACGATGATCTGATGGGATCTTTTAATCTAACGGTTTACATTACTTTGTCAATCCGGTTTTTCTACAAAAATAATCTTATTTAAAAAAAAAAAAAAAAAAAAAAAAAAAAAAAAAAAAAACGTATATATATCATGGCTATTGATATATTGAGCCTAAAAATATATTTACCAAAAAGGTGACATGTAAATATAAAATTACGTCGCAATTACATATATTTAACTTGTGTTATTTGAGAAAAAAAAAAAAAAAAAAAAACCCGGTTTGGATCTCGAGAACCGGGTTGAACCAGGTAGCCTTAAAACCAGATTAATTTGACCATTTCTTACCGGAATCGGTTGAACAGATATCTGGTCAAGTCGGGTGTTAAAACAACTCTTATGCACACCACCATATTATCAACAAAAAGAAAAATAACGGAGACAACTATGGTGGTGAGGATGTATTTAATAGCACGACTTGGTGGTGAGAGGAATACATTTCATGGTGAATTTTACCATTACACCTAGCCTCATGGCCGTAGAGTACCGGGCATAGGGCCTCACTTTTCGGAAGGGCCCAAAATTTAAATCCATTAAACATTTAAAGGGTCTTAAATATGGGGGGAGAGTTAATTTGTATACCAAACATTTTTTGTATACCTAATCTTCACCATCCATCTAAAAAAATCTACCAATCCATCTAAAAATATCAATGGTAGAGATTAAAAACATTTTTATATTCCTTATATTTTTTATTATATAAACATCTCATGAAATGATAATCGCTAGACAAAACAAATTATACAGTCACGACCAGCATTTAATTATCTGTATATAGACGAGCATTCTGATATACTTTCGATAAACATTTTTTCATTTTTCCTTCGTTTTTTCTTTCCTTTTTCTTCGTATTTGAAAATAGCATGAGAAATCACATATGATTAAACATTAATTTAAATATTCTAATAGATTATAGTAGTTCGTTTATTAAAATCACATGTGATTGAGATCACGTGTGGAAAAAATCACATGTGATTAAGATACGTGTTTGAAAAATCACATGTTATTTTATTAGAAATATTCAAATTAGTGTTTAAACACATATGATTTTTCATACAAGTTTCAACTACGAGAAAAAAAAAGAAAAAAAAAATAACAAATGTAAAAAAAGAAAAAAAAAAAAAAAAAAAAAAAAAAAAAGAGAAATTATCGAAAGTATATCAAAATGCATATTATAATGAAAGCTGCCACACATAACCCCTCACATATCCTCATTTCTATTAATATAACCCAATACACTTCATTTTTCTCAAACCCTAAGATTTCATTCTCTCTCTCTCTCCCCTTAACACCACCGCCGTCACACCATACATGGCCACCACCACTACCACACCACACCGCCACCCCCACTTTCGAAACAACAACAAACCCACCCTTATTTCACCTTCCTTGTCTTCGATCTGTAATGTACGCGCTATATAACCATTCACGAGCCACCACCGCCGCCGTATTATTTTCTTATTTTGGTTAGTAAGGTAAGGTAGATCGATGGGTTTAAATGAAACAGGAAACGAATAATAACTTGGTTTGTTTGTTGGGTCACCTTGGGTCGCGGCTGGAACTGAACCCACCCATGGGTTTCAGTCAATCATGGGTAGCTAGGATTTGGTTATGTCTTTTGGTTAGAGTTTTGTCCATTTGTGTTGTCTTGCTCGCGGCGTAGAGTTACAGCCGAAACCTCGTGGTCTCGGTGAGGTAAGATTATTTGGTCTGATTGATTTGTGATAATATGGTGGTTATTATGACTTGGAACTCGAGCCGTAGGATTAGATCCGGCCGAGTATTATTGTGGTTGATTGTGACTTGGACTTGACATTGTGATGTTTTGTCCATGTCGTGTGTTAGTCGAGACCCCGTGGTCTTGGTGTGACCTTGATAGCCTATAATGGACTTATGAATAGTAACTTGGACATAATTGACATTTGACCCGGCGTTATGACCGAGGGATTGATAAGGAGATGTGACTCGAAACGGAAATATAACTCATGACACAATTTGACGTGATAAAAACTAAAAGAAAATAAGTAATAAACATACTTATTAGAAATGTAATTGGAATAACTATGGGAATGGGAATAGTTAAGTTTTGGAAACTTTTACGCCTTAGATTATTTTATGGAATATATGTTAAGACTAGTCTTTATATTATTAGGTCATGCCGATTCCGTCATGCTGTGAGATTCTAGCTGTTGTTATGCTAGGCTACCCTTGACTGTTGAGCTGTGCTACTGTTAGGATCGTTGTGTTGTTCCATACCAGTTATTGTTGTTGATATTGCGTTGCTGAGACTAAGGTGAGTTCTCGTAGCCCCACTTTTTAATATGCTTTACCTTGGGGTGGAAATGATACTCAATGCTTTCGAATGTTTTCATGATGTGATCCACTGTTTTCATGTTTTTGGACAATATGTGTGCTTTGATTTGCAATATGTGTCTTATTGTGTAAATTCCAATTTGTGTGACTTGGCTTGAATGTGCTCAAATAATTTTGGGAAGTGGCACCCAATATATCATTTGGGAAGTTGCACCCAGTATATCATTTGGGAAGCGGCACCCTGACTATGTGTGGACCAATTATATGTATTTGTAGTCTGAGATAGTTTGCGATATTTACTATGTGCTCACATTTGTATATCTCGCCCACTGTTGTGCTATATTATATTATTCACAGCTTCGTGGTTTAACTTTCAAACCGACGAGCTCACCAACATTATGTTGACGTTTTCTAGTACCATTTTTAGGTGAACATTGTTAAAGTATTTGAGGGCACATTTATTGGAGTCGGACTATTTGGTACCTTACTATCATGTTTTCAAGACAATAAGATTTCAATATGGAGACACTTTTACTTTAAAGAGTTGTACAAAAATTGTTTTGTAATGATGTAAACTATTATTGAAATTAATGTATTGTATGTACTATAATGTTATGCAATGTACCTTCTGTAATATCCCGTGAAATTTCCCTCTTAATTTTAACGATGGGTAATCTATAATCACAACTTAATTAACCATTTTTACTGGCTAAATTTTTGCTTTTATTAAAACTATTAACATTTCTAAGCTTACGTATCGACAGTTTATTGAACAAGTTTATTTATTTATCGAGCTTATGGGCTTTTATTAAAACTATTAAGATTTCTAAGCTTACGTATCGACAGTTTATTGAACAAGTTTATTTATTTATCGAGCTTATAAAAAATTAAACAAAAACTTAACTAAACATACACTTATAGCATGTGCCTCGGCCCACATCTCAAAACAACCCAACGGACCCTTATTACATTTTCTTTTCTTCCTTTCTGTTGGGCCAGTCCTCGACACAAACCCAAGCACAAACAAAAACCTTTATATTATTTTCAAATTACATGTCCTAGGCATGTTTACTTTGGTTAGTTTGCTCGCAAATTTCCTTAACAACCTACGAATATTTCTGCACAACTCGATTCACCTCCCAGCTGAGAATCGTAAGCAACAAACTATTTTATTTAACTCGATCATCTACAAGTCTAAAAAGACCCAAAGCCAACCCCGTTTGTCACAATACCAACTAGACTCAAAACTATTTTTGTCCTAGCTCTATGTATTGTACCAACTCTAAACGACTTCAAGCGATCCTTAGATGTTTTCTAACACGTTTTTAACATTGCTTTGACCTTCAAACCTATCCAAACGAGCCAAACAAAATAACCATGATCATTTTTGTTTTCTTCTTCTCGGCAAAGATACCACAAGGATGACACCATGCACCAAATATCCTATTCACTCTTTGACTCCAAATGATGATCATGAAGCAGGCATTTGAACACATGTTTAAGAGGGATTGACCTTCCCTTTTGTGCCAAAGACCTCAGCGCAAAACCATGGTTTCTTTGTCTCCTTTTCGTCGGAGATTTGCACAAGGACGAACTATGCTACTTACTCTCCATTGACTTCATCATTACACTTCTACCAATCCATACCCTCTTCATCTTGGTGCATCATTTCACTCAAAAATCTAGTGTCTTCTTCTTTGTGTCATCCCAAAATTCTCGCTGCCACATTACCAACTCCAATTGACTATATTTTTAAACATATACTAGCTTCCCTTTATAAACCCATGCACACTACCATATGTTCTCACCACGAATCAAAAACAAAGACAAAACATAAATTGTAACCCATTTCGTTTACTACTGTCGCGAGAGGAGGAAGAAGGAAGAAGCAGAGTTGAAGTTGAAGCTTAACTTCGTTTCTCGTCCATCCCTTGTTCACATGCTTCGGTCGTCCCTCACCACCTTTTGGTGTCGTAAGTCTCCAAACCCATTTTGATGCGTAGCATAACTTCATTGTTAGGGTTCTTTAAAACTTTCATGTCGTATGCATGCTCATTCGATATAGTCGATCCCATGCATCCGTAGCATAACTAACGTGGTATTGTCAAAACTTGTGTGGTCATGCAACGAATAAACTTCATCAACAAAAACTACATATACACGAACGTAAGTATTGGCTCTTGTACACAAGTACTTATTCGAGACAAAATTCTTCTTGTAGCTTATTTTCAAGCGATGAGATACTTATATACTATGTTACAAGCTTATATCTTAATTATCAGGTTAATATCGCGAACCCAAACCAAACACATAAACGAGCTATAAAGCCCAACCCATTTTACCAAGTGCTTATTAATAATCAAACTACATTTTAAATGTTTTTAGCGTAAAAGAACTATCGAAAAATTTCACAAAACGGATTAAGGTTTTTTTTTCGTTTTGAACGAGTTGGGTTTCATTTTGTTTTGAGTCGTGGTAAACAGAAGAATAAATTGGAGTTATTTTGAGCTTGGTTTGGTTTACACGAATGGAACCCAAGTGCTCATTTGGAGAAGAGAAAACAGTTTTTGAAAAGAAACACAAACTCGAATGTATATACATGCAAGCCACGACTGATTTTTTTTTGACAAGTGAAATTTAACACAAAATAAATCAATGAGAAATAACATTAAATACAGTTAAAGGAAAAATGAAACCAAGAAACATCATTAGCTCAGTTGGTTGTGTCTTTGGTGTTGTAAGCAAGAGGTCCTGAGTTTGATCCTTGGCAGTGGCACTTTGCCCAATTTTTGTTATTTTTGCAACTTTTGCTTTTGACAGTTTCAGCCCCTCCAATTCGAGTAACTTGCTACTTTTCTTAAAAACTTTTATAAGTTGTATAACTTATATAAATTGTTACATTTTCAACCCCTCAACTTTAAACCACTTTACATTTTCTAAAAATCTTTATAAGTTTATAACTTATATTGTTTTTACAACTTCAATCCCTCAAGGTTGAACACTTGAATACTTTTCATCCTAAAACTTTTGTAAGTTAATAAACTTATGTTATTTTTACCATTTTTCGCAAAATAGATTTGTCTAAACACATATTTTATATGGCGACCACGTCGGCGTAAACTATAAATAATATATTGTCCTAATATATTATTTAACTACGACTTCGATAAATATATATTGTATGTATATTTTCACACCTTGAAATCAAACGAATCTAATAAATACAATTCGACTTGTATTTAATCCCACTTCGATTGTACTTTAGCCAAAGTTGAGCCAACTCTTATATGAATATATTGTATATATTCCCATACTTACTCTAAGAGCCAATACTTACAACTACATTTTTATATACATTATCGAAAATCAAACTAATTTATGAAACTCCGCATAAGCAATAACGATACTTTATACTTAAAGACAAGTTATATAGTATATAACTTTGTCCTTGAACTTTAAGCATTTTACCACACAAGCCACCTCTGCCACTAAACTATTTTGTCATCCGACATTTATTCAAATCACTATTCTCAATAAGTCAAACTTATCTCAAACTTCCATATTATTCAGGTTGTCTTTTGGAGCCATTCCTATTCTGCATCTAGCAGTACTTTACTCTATCTACCATTCTACTAAGGTGAGTCATAGCCCCTTTCTTACTCTTTTTATAATTGTTTTATAAATGTTTTGGGGGAGATACATGCTCAATTACATGTTTTTATACTTTTACAAGTACTCATTAACTATTTACATATTACTGTGAGTTCATAGCCCACTTTTAAACTATTTTGTGGGGAGATACATGCTTAAAACATGAACACACGTCTTTTTATTGGTATTGCGATACTGGCTGGCTATTACTATTGCCTAAGTTAACTATTGCCAAAAGTCCCCCGATCATGAACCTTAATCACTTGTAGGGTGAACGTAAATAATTGTAGATAGATCTATTAGGGACTGACAATCCCCGTTTGGTTTGTTGGGAAAACCACCAAACGCGCTTTATTTGATTTCATAGGTTATTGGCAAATACCTATCTTGGGGGCCTGGTTACTATCATCATATTTTTATGGTTGACTGTTAATTGTTGCGTATCATGAGGCTTATGGCAATAGAGCAGTACTGTAGTCATGATACACTACTGCAACTACTGAATTTATGGGCGTATAACAATGTAGCCCACTATTTTATCAAACTTCAAACTTGTGTTCACTATATAGCATAAAATCACTACTACTTGGCAAATCATAACTATTTTGCTGTTGACCCAGTTAGGGCAAACCAACTAACTATTTTGGTGTTGACCCAGTTAGGGCAAACCAACGAACTATTTTGTATTGACCCTGTTAGAGCAATCATCCAACCTTTGATTATTGAAAATCAACTGATTTTATGCAAACACTATGGATTCACTCACTCTTTGATTTTGCTAATCAATTGTTTCAACTGTAAAAACTATGGATTTACTCACATTTTGATTTGATAATCAATTGTTTATTATAAACTCTATGAACTCACCAACCTCTGTGTTGACGCCTTTAGCATGTATTTATCTTAGGTCCATAATGAGCATGGATGGCACGGAGGAGCACGGATACTTATGAAGGCTATAAATTCTACTATTATTCGAAAACCTATTTAACAAACTTTGAAACCACTGGGACCTCATTTTGTAAACTCTGATATTTATAAAGTTCGAATGATAAATCTTTTAAAACGAGTAAAATAATGATAATTTTCTACTATTAAATTGTTGAGCCATGAAGTAACACCCAATCTAAATTCCGCTGCATATTTTAAAATTGGGGGTGTTACACCTTTTTCGTTACATCTCGTGTTTCCGCCATTGACGGGGTGTGACACTAACAGTGGACATTTTAACAAGAGAAAATGTTTCATTGTAATCAGTACCTTCCATTTGGTTAAAACCCTTAGCAACTAATCTTGCCTTGTATCTATCAATTTCTCCATTAGATTTATATTTAATCTTAAAAATCCATTTATAACCAATAGGAGTTCCATTAGCACGAAAATCAGTAATAATCCAAGACTTATTTCTATTAAGAGCTTCAATTTCAAAATTCATGGCATCGGTCTAATTTTGATCAAGAATGGCCTCTTCATAACAAGTAGGCTCAACACTTTTATTAAGACTAGTAGTAATGCAATAATTATCAGAGGTAAGTTTAGAATAATTCACAACTTTATCCACACGATACTTAACTTTACCATCAATAATAAAATCATTTAAGCTTTTAGGTAATCTAGAAGTTCTAGAGGATCTCCTTGTTGTATTAACTGGCAAGTCATGACTTTCAGGATTCATAACAGAATCCATATCTGGAATAGCATCAAAGTCTGTTTCATCAGAAACATTGCCCTCAGGGTGTGCATTTTCATCCTTGGAAGTTGCATTAGAGTTATCATCATTCTCATGTTGAGAATTAGACTCTAAGCCATCATCATTGGAAGGAACTCTCCCTTCATCATCGGGTCTTTTAGGATTTTCAGTTTCAAAAGTTTTTTTTATGATTTAAATCTTTTGTTGTTCTAGTTTCAAAATTTTGATCTTTAAAATTATTTTTTATTTTAAAAGGAAACACTGTTTCATAGAATTTAACATCTCTTGAATAAAAAATCTGTTTAGTTTCAAGAATTAAAATTTTTTAACCTTTTTTCTTATTAGAATACCCTATGAAAACAATTTTTTCAGATCTGCTAGAAAATTTACCACTGTTATTTAAAACTGTAGCATAACAAAGACAACCAAAAACCTTAAAGTGAGAGAGTGAAGGATCATGCCCATACACATAAAAGAAAGGAGATTTGCCAAACAACACAGAAGAAGGAGTCCTGTTAATAATATGAATAGCAGTTACAATACAATCAGACAAAAAATATAAAGGTAATTCCCCCTGAAACATAAGGGATCTAGCCACATTTAGAAGATGCATATGTTTCCGTTCAGCAATGCAATTTTGCTGAGAACTATATACACATGAGGTCTGATGAAGTATTCCATTGTAATTTAAAAACTTTTGAAGTCTGTTATTAAAAAATTATGATCCATTATCACTTCTAAAAGTTTTCACATTGGTTTCAAACTGATTTTTAATCATATTGACATAACTGACAATGGAATCATAAACATCTTCTTTCCCTTTTAACATATACACCCAAATAGCTCTAGAATAGTTATCAACAACAGTTAGAAAATATTTATAACCATCCCTGCTAGTGACTCTATAAGGACCCTAAACATCTAAATGAACCAATTGACCAATTTAGTAGATTTATGCACTTAATGGAAAGGGCTCTCTAGTTTGTTTAGCTTTATTACAAGTATCATAGAAATGATCAGAAGTTGAATGACTATCTAGATTAAGACTGTTTTTTAAAACATTCGAAACTTGATCAGAGGGATGACCAAGTCTTTGGTGCCACAAATATTTAGAGACAAAACAAGTAGCAATGCAATTACTAGAAACAATCTTACAAGCATTGTCAACATTAAACACATATAGACCATTGCATTGGTTACCAATCCCCACATTCCCTTTTTCCTTTAAATCCTGAATATAACAATGATTATCATCAAATCCAACAAACATTTTACTGTCTCTTGCTAATTTATAAATAGAAAGAAGACTAACAGTGTATTCAAGAACAACAAGAACATCATATAAAGTTATATTATTGTTGATTTTCAAATCTCCAGTTTTAGTGATAGTAGCTTGAGTACCATTTGGGTGACCAGTAGTAAGACCAAGATTTGAAATATCAATTATATTTATCAAAAACTTTGAAGAAACAGTCATATGTTGATTTGCTCCTGAATCAACAATCCAACCAAGACTAATGTTTCCAATATAAAATTTGTGTTACCATTAAAATATTTTTTAAAATTTAGATTAAATTTAACACTGCCATTAACAAAATTCCATTTAAGACTTTTACCTGCCATATTGGCATTAGCAGAAGAAACATTGTTATCATTAAGCAAGCTCATAAGCCTAGCAAGCTGTTCATTAGACAAAGAGACATGAGTATTGCTAGTAATATTATCAGTAGTATTATAAACATCAGCAGAAGCATTATTACTGGTAACAGACTTAGTATTAGCATTAAAGTTTCTCTTAACATAACCAAGAGGATAACCAACAAGTTTAAAACACCTATCAACAGTATGACCAATCTTGTTGCAATTACTACATTTTAAATTAGGATTAGGTCCTCTGTTGTTAGAATTATTACCAGAAGTATTACTTGAACATTTGTTGTTATGATTATTGTTATTAAACCTTTTCTTGTTATCAAAAATTTTTGATGCAAAAGTAGAAGCATTAGGTTTAACAGTACTAGCCCCAAAGGAAAAATTCCTATGGGATTCTTCCCCTGAGACTACAGAAAAAGCTGTTTTAAGATATGGCAAAGGGTCTCTAGTTAAAATATTACTTCTGATTGACACATATGTGTCATCAAGACCCATTAAAAACTGCATTAACCTGATTAACTGAGTATGTTTTTCAAAATGTTTTGCAGCGTCACAGGTACAAGCAGGTAAACTTATCATTAAATCAAATTGTTTAAAGAATTAAGACTATTGTAATAATCAACAAGAGAGGACCCATTTTGATTCAAAGAGTTAATATTTTTATGTTTGTTGAAGACAGCAGAACCATCAACTTTATCATAAGTATCTTGTAAGTCCTTCCACATCTCATAAGTAGTTTTACATTAAATAGTAGCAACAAACAACTCAGGACTCAAAGAGTTTAAGATCCAAGTAACAACCACAGAATTACATGTGTCCCATTGATTAGCAAGTCCAGGATTAGAATTATCTCTTTTACAGGTTCCATCAATAAATCCAAGTTTGTTAGTATTCCTTAAAGCAAATGTCATATCAATACTCCATATTTTATAATTTTCAGTTCTAGTTAGTTTAACAGACACAATAAGAGTACCACTAGTATCATTAGGATGCAGATAAAGAGAATCACCAAAAGTAAGTTTTAATTCAGAGGATGAACCAACATCAGAATTCTTAACAATATCATCACCAGCCATAATGAATAAACAAACAAGATAAACAAAGTATACTTATAAACTAGATAATAAAACAATTAGAGAACAGATAAGAGAAAAACAAAGCAGACAACTAAACAAACAGAAACAATTATCACCAAACTCCTTCAATCACAAATAACCACCAATTCCCATATCAATCTCCAAAGCTATCCTAACCTATCCTCCTTCAATCTAATAAAGAACAGAATATAAAATAAACTCACACCCAAGAATCAACTAGTACTAAGTTTGTGGACTGGGGTAAACCAGAGCAGGTATTCGTACCACTCAAACGGTGGCAGATCAAGATGTTAATTTACCCGTTTGCACCCACAAAATTCAAATATTGTTATTCTTAATGAAAAAAGATTTACAGTGCAATATAAAATGGAAAGAATAAAGATCCAATCACAATCACCCTTAATTCACTTAGTTAAGGGTTGATTATGAACCAAATAAGACAGAGAATACTCAAAGAACAAAAGCCCCAATTATTAGTAAATTAGGGTTTCAAGAACAAACCCTAGTTTTCTTCAAATCAAAGCCCAAATATACCAGATCTCCAAAATAACCACCGCAGATGTCCCAGAACACAATTAATTACCACCAGATGAATTAGGAAGACAAGATCCCCAAATTTCTTGAAAATGCTAGAAATTCAAATCGATAATAATCAACAGCCTATAGCTCTGGTACCATGTACGATGGTATCAAAGATAAGCTAAAACCTCAAACAATCTTTTATTAGATGATAAAACTCAATAGTTGGCATAGTTTACCAACTATCAATAAGCAAAGAATACAAGATCAAATTATTGTTAAAACAATAATAATCAAACGATTACAGTGAAGAGAGACTGATCAAGATGATAAAAAAATATGAATGAAAGAAAGAAGCATTAACAGCTCTTTGAGAGAGAATTGATGTATCGATTGTTCCAACATAACCCAAGCAGATGAGATGATTATATAGGCTAGGATCATTCACTTTAGTCCTTAAGCTATGTAGAAGTATCCATTTGCATAGGATCAGACCCTCTACTTTATTACCTACAAAACATAAAAAACTAAAAAAGAAAATAAGCAAAAGATAATAAGTGATATGTTTAGATGTCAAATTACTGCTTATTTGAACAGACTACCGTGTATGACTTCTTCAATCTAATGTGGGATGAACTTTGCTGACCATGCATTCATTTTTACCATGCTATTTTCTGGAATGTGATTGTCCATACCAAATTCATGAAAAACAATGCGTTATTTTTATACGAGTTTGATACTAAAATATTAGTATTTGCTAAAACTGTTGTAAAAACATGTTGTTATAGTCTTAATTGAAATATGGTACAAGCCTTCAAAATTCACAAGATGGCCTGTAGAGTACTTTTTGCTTATATGTCAACATCAATAACCTTACATCACATGAGTCTACAACACCTTAAAGTAGGTGGACCTACATGTATTTTCTTTGAGGTTCAAGAAAACCTTTCCCGTACACATTTATCATCCTATGAGATTCGTGATGAATACTAAAACTCCCACATTTGAATATGAGTCTCACATCCACTAATAAATTTCTTACTTTTCAATAGGAAAGTATCAAAGTAATTATGTTTTGAGTCAAACACATTTCATTTCTTCATAAGGAAAAGGACGATGTTGGCATTTGAATAATAAACATACATCATGTTAAATAAGTAAATTGACGAGTTGCCAATTAACTAAAAGGTTATGGATTCAAGCTTCGCTTAAGTCATTTGTGAGATAAATTGTGAGATACGTGATATAGAGTGCGAAAAAAAACTACTGTTCAAACAAAAGGTTTAATGAGTTAGCTATGAAAGACTAGAAAAATTAATGAACTTGCAATGTTACGTGCGATTACTCATCTAATTTACCATATTAACTAGTGGGTTATACAGGGAATCTTTATGATAAAATATTTCTGAGTCTTATCTAACTGAGATGATAAAATATTTTATATACCATTCAATACAAACAAATGACAAAAGTTCAATACGAAACAAGATTTTTCTAAAGAACATATCCCTTGATCTCAACCATCCATTCCTTTTAAATCTAATGGTGCAGTTTAATTGTTATTTTAATATAGTTAACTATGGAAGGGCATGTTTGTAATTTCACTAAATACTAACAAAGGGTCGGTACTGTTAGTTTAAACGGATAAAAATTAATGAATATGTCCGGACTCGAACACGAGACTTCGGGATTGCACACATTACGTATGAGTTTCAATGTATTAATGATTATTATATTGAATTATGAATAATTATTAATTTCACAAACAAGACACGTAACGGTCGTTTGTAGTTAACGGTAATTGGACTAAATGATCGTTGGAGGAAAGATGAAGGACTGAACTTAAAATAGAGTTCAAGAAAAACATGGAATGGGCTTGTAAAACCCATGTTTGGCCAAACCCAACCCATTAGGGTGTAGGGTTTGTGTCTTGTGCTCCAAGATGTTGATTAGTATATAAACAAATCCCTTTGTTCATTCTAATCATCCATTGGTTCACTTGCAAACCAAATCTCCTTCTCTTTCTCCTCTTGAGTTAGAAATCGAACTACACCCTTATATGGTTCCTACTAGATTTCTAAGCTCAAAACCATTCTTGTTTAGTTGATCAACTACACCCTTCTAGGGTTCCTACGCGATCTTCTAAACATTGTGTTTGGATTGCTTGTGAATTAAGAACCTAGCTTTTCTTATTGAAACGCTACTAATACGTGTGTTCAAGAACGAAGTGTTGGCATATTTTTGCTAACAAGGTGATTTGCCCTATTCGACTAACCCTAGTCGATCCACCATTAAACCCAATTAGGGTTTATAGTTCTTGTTCCATTGGTTTCTTGTTCTTGCTAGAAATCACAAAGAGGTACACATCTATTTATATTCGGTTAATTTATTATTTGTATTTGATCTATTTCCGCTGCGTACTCTTTGATGCTTATATGTTTATAGTTTATCATTATTCATATATTCCAACAGTGGCATCAAGAGCCGTTAATACATTATAATGAATTACCGAAACACATAAAAATTGAATCGTTTGATTAATCACATGCTTGGTGTTCTTATGTTTTTATATTTTTCATAAACCCTAGATTATTTTTATTTTTTCGAAATTTATTTTTTTATAAATGTCGAATTTTTATATTTAAAAAAAAAGGGAAATTAGGGTTTGATGAATTATGTGATAAAAACTTGTAGAAACCCTAGGTTGCATGTAATTTATGTGTATATAAATGGATAATGCTGATATGCCGTTTGGTTGCGTTCCTTGATTGACATGATTATTTGTTATAATATGTGCAATATGGGCATCCATGACAAACCATGCATGTTGGTTTTAAGATTTCATGCTTATTATACGATTCTTTTATAATTGATAAATTGTTTAGTAAATATTATGAATAAAGATTACTAAAATTTGATTAATTATAAGAATAGGGAAGACCCTATTAATCGTGTATTAAATCAATTGTGTGTTTTAAATTGATTTTTATTTGCATGTCCATTATTGTCGTCGTTTGTTTATTTTATTTAATTACTTTTGTTTTATATGTTTTGTGACATGATAGTAACAAAAGGGTAATTTCATAAATAAAATATTAAACGGACTTAATAATAGTGAAATCTTGTTTTGAGCTTATATATAAATCTTGAACTTTTGTTTGATTGATCGCGACTGTATTAAGTGGTTGTAAGGTAAAACTATTTTGACAAACTAAAAAGTGGGTATAAGGATGGCTTAGCATTAAATTGCGGCCTTAGTGAGCCTCCATTCTGGCTTGCCGCTCGCCTGTGAGTCGAATTTAGTTTTACCTAACATCCATGATAACTACGAAGCACTTAAGGCAAAGTTGTAAGTTTCTCAACGCCTCAATCAAAACTTTGGAGATTTAAGCTCGTAAAGAAACTAAATGAGTAAAAGTTTTTTTTACATGAAACATATGCTACAAGATGAATGCATGACATCTTTGTACATATATTTGATTACACACATCAAATTTACTACCCTTAAATTTAAGTTATATGTCATCCAATGAAACGGAAACACCTAAAATTGGATCTACGTCAGGGCGTAACCTGGCTAGATTGCAATGGAGGGGCAAATTACATGATTTCATCACTAGGAGATCAACTGGTGTGGTGTAATTATGTAAGTTTGCTGTTTCTTAAGTTGGTTAACTTAAATGAGTTGATAGCGGGTTCTGATCACTCAAGGCATAAGAAGATGGGGATAAAACATGCTTACATTGCAACTGCGGTTGGCAAATATGTAAATCCCATCGATTCTAGGAATTGCAATTGAATATTGGCAATTGGGACACGTCTCGTACCTTGTTGAATACCGTCATCACTAGCAGATCAACTGATGTGATGAACCTATGTCAATTTGGATCCTAGTTTTTCATTGGAAAATTAAATGGTTATTTGATTATGAACCATGGGTATTTAATTTTCTTGAAAATTTAATTATCAAAAATATTAAAATTGAATTTTGTAATTCTTTTTAACGTATTAATGCAACATTAAAGCCGTAAACGTGGTTTGGTCTTAAATTGGTAAATTGATATAATTCTGCTTTCAAACATAATGTTTGATTGAGAAAAATTTACCAAAATGAAAGAAAGTCTATTTTTCATGAGAGAAGAATAAGACTCAATCCTATTCCTTTTCATGATTGAGAAAGGTATGATAGGAACATAAGAATAAGACTCAATCCTAAGTCTATTTTCTATGAGAAAAGAATAAGACTCAATCCTATTCCTTTTCATGATTGAGAAAGGTATGATAGGAACATTAGAAATGTCTACATTCTAATATATAACTCATAGCAATCTTTAATATTTAAGGATATAGCACATCTTATTTTCCATAGAAATTTCATTACTCTAACTTGGTGAATGAATTCTTCTATAACAAACAAGGCATTTGGTTAAATGAAAAATATGAGTTATTAGAAGCTGGACAGATTACCGCAAAATTGGCAAAAAGGCAAAGCTAGTATTTTATCTAGTTGTTGTGCTTTAAAGGTGCTACATACCATTATGGGGATGGTAGGCCTATTAAGGAAGAAGCTGCATGCCCAAATTCTTCAAGTTAATATCATTGATGGATAATCCATCATAAACATAGTAGAATACACATTTTAGAACCTGGGTAATTATTACGTATGGGTTTTTCTAAATGTGTAGGAAAGTAAAAACAAGCAAATTGTTTTCACTGGTTATGAAACACGTACAATGTTGTCAAATCTAGTGGGAGCTTTGTGTTGTTTACTGAATATAGAGTTATTGTTATGTTCTCTAATTCAGTGGGATCTACATGACTTAATTTCTGTGTAGTAGCCCAAATTATCTTCAAGATAATTACTTTCAAATTGTAGACACTCATGTTCTTAGGATAGCCATATACGTTTCCTGATAAGACAAAGTAGTCCTACATCCACTTATGACACAAATCATATTGAATCACATAAACAAACGTATGTTGTGTTGTTTATATACTACATGATATTGTTCAATGCACAAGTGGGAGAATTGTTTATTGTGTGCAAAGGAACAATACATAGAAATATGATTATAGGATTCTCTTAATTGCAAGGTAAGAGATCAATGTTCTAATAGGACTTATACATTTAATGTGTAAGATTATCTTATGTAGAACATGTGTCATGATTATAAGACTACTTTTATGTCTTATGATATTCAAATTAAAAGAAACACTTGAATTTACAATTTACGTCAGGGTGTAACCTGCCTAGATTGCAATAGAAAGGTAAACTACATGATTTCATTACTAGCAGATCAACTAATGTAATGGAATTATGTGAGTTTGCAGTTTCTTAAATTGGATAATTCATAAAATGACATAAGCAAATGAAGTAGTAAATTAACTTGAAATTACTATTGAAACCAAGTGGTGGTGTTCACAAATACTTTAGTTATTTATATTTATATCTTCTTATAAACATGAAGTCTTTTAACTATTACAAGACTTATAATAAAGTAAGATGTTAAACTTGTTATGTTTCAAACAAGAAATCATTGAGTTGATCAATGATGTACAACGTAAAGTGGGAATATAACAGTTTATGTCTTCTTAAGACATGAACATGAAGTAATTTGTTCAAAAGGTACTTATGTTATATAGCATGCAATTGGCTTGGAGATTCTATTGTACCATTAAGTTGACTTAGTTGGTAAATAGGTAAGCCAAAGGGAACAAGTTTAACTTACATATTGTTAGTTTGTCTCACAATATTAATTCTAATGAAACATCACAAGTTGGTGGTGTGTTCAGTTAGGAAAAATCAAACTCTTGTTATATTGTTAATAAGTAGTTTTAACAAACAAGAGTCAGGAACTGTAAAATATTTTTGTAATATCCCAAATGAGAACGATTTAGTGTTGCTCATCTTGCTAAAGTATTTATAAAATACAAAAGGCAAGTGGGAGTTTCGTTTAGATCTTGAAAGATCAAAATTACAAAATATATAATCTTCTAAAACCACACTAGTGAAAATCATGATGAGGTTTGAAATGTAAAGGTTAAATCTCAACATGATGAAGCTCTCATTCATAGATCCGTAGGGATGTCTCAGATATTTAATTAATATGCTGAGAATTATGAATTACAGGATCAAAGTAAGCCTGTTAATCATAATGACGCATTTACTAATTATGGTAAATTGCTCATACTATGAATGTTAAGATGTTGTCCATAAAGATAACTCAACTGTAACACCCCTCGAAATTGGTCCAGCGGAAGCATACATGTCACTGGGGTGCTACTCGAATGGTATCACAACACAAGGTACAAGGAACGGTTTTTAACTCAACCGTTTAAAATAATTTCATTACCAAAACATTAAGTTTACATTATTAAAAGTATTGCGAAAATATAAGCCCATGAGAGAACTAAAATGGTCCCAAATACATCAGAGTCTTCTATGACCATGCCATGCCTTGCCAAAAGCCTCCAAAAGTAAGCTAACGCCTTAAGAACCTGAAAATACATGCTAAAACGTCAGCATAAAGCTGGTGAGTTCATAGTTTCAAGTAAACAACAAGTTTTGTATGGACCACAAGTTTTAAAGTTGGTTTGACCAGTACACTCGGTTATGTGACCAGTTCACTCGGTCATGTTACCAGTACACTCGGTTATGTTGCCAGTACACTCGGCTATGTGACCAGTACACTCGGTCATGTTAGAGGCGACTTTAGTGGTAGTAATGGTAATTCAGGCAATGTAACAGTTTTGTACTTATCTCTGCAATAAAAGTAATGTACTTGTGTCCATAAGAAAGTAATCAAGGATGAAATAGGTGATACATAATGTATTCAAGTAATCAATCAAGTATTTCAACCATTCAGTAATGTTTGAGAAAATGAATCGCGTTCAAGTAAAACAAGCATTGAATTTAAATAGTAACGAGCATGTATCTTCCCCCAAAACAGTTGTAAAACAAGTAAAAATAGAGGTTATGAACTCACCGTATGCAACCAACGTAAATCGAATATATCGGAAAGTGGAAGGAGTTTTCAAACGTGAAAGACTCTACGGCAACCTAAATATATAAGTTGCCTTAGAATAATGTAATGTGTAATGTATGTATTTTATAAAATAGTTTATCACCCATATATGTTTGTAAGGTAATTTAGTAATTAGAATATGTACTTTTGTCAATGAAATTGCCATAACATCTAAATGTTTGCTAAGGTTCAAGTCCGTTGTGTTTATCTTGACGTTAAACAATTTATAAGTAAAAGCTGTGAATAGTAACTGAAAATATATATTTTTCCGGTCTCGTGCTTTATCGATAGCTTTCATGTTATGATCGTTTTATAATTCTCCTAACGCTCCTAAATAATATACACAAGTTACTAGTGGTTCCGAGTATGTCGTTACGGCTAAAAATGTATAAAAATACTCAAAAGTCTCATTTTTATTTTTCCATCAGCTTTTTACAAAGCTGACAAAAAGATAGGTTTCGTCAAAATCTTCGGAAATCACAACTTACTCATTTTAGGTCCGTTTTCTAAGTTTTATATATCCCCACGAAGGTATTCAAGTATACTTTAAGCTTTTCAAGGTCTCGGCTAGTCTAGACATCATTTAATCTCAGTTTTCATAGCTCGAAAGTATGGACAGTTTGTACAGTTTTCAGAAAATAATCATCTTCGTCGTCTATCTTGAAAATAGCATAACTTTTTCGTTATAAGTCCGTTTTAACCCATTCAAGCGGCTATGTTCTCATTATTAAGTCTATTTTCTATATATGTAACCAAATCTTATGTTTTGAAAACTCATTTTTCTGTAGAAGCAGTTTCGGGACAGCAACATATATAAGTTACCAAATCTTACTTTTATCACTTGAAGTCTTTAGATCTAGTTAAATCAACTCCCAAAAATCATCCTAACACTTCTACGACTTTCCAACAATATAAAAAGTGTCAAGGTTATATTAATAACCTAATATATATGTCAAACCTCAAGAATAGTTAAACTAAGTGTAGGAAAACATATAAATTGCATATAATTTATTTAAGCCTTAACTTGTACAAGAAAAATCCAATATGAGTTAGGACTTGAACCTAGCCATTTTTAGCAAGAAATGTTCATGTTAAACATGTTTAAAAATCACAAGGATCATAAACAAACATATATGTAATGGGTGATAAATGTGGTATATAAGTTTGAATATCAACATAATCATGCTCTATAATCATCAAGATGTGTAAGTAAAATATATTGAAAGATTTTGACTCACTAGTAGTGTATGTATATAAGTAGGTAGGAAGATGTGATCACAATGGGTATCCCGAAGCTCCAAAATATAAGTATACTACCCGAATATGTCTCGAAAATAACTAGATCTTGCCAAAGTTTTCCCTCCTCCTTGGTTCCTAGCCTTGGCCGATTGGTATGTGATAGTAGTGAGTGTTTATATATATATTTCTTGTAAGTTGACTAGTTAGTTTATGTTAGTGTATTATATAGAGAAGTTTCAAAAGAGTAGTCAAAAACATATCTTGACTTTGGTGGCTATATGTTGGCGTGGAACAAGGGAAAGGTGAGACAAAAATTTAGTCAAGCACAACCTAGGTAGTCTAGTGTTTCCTCAAGATTGAATTTGGTCAAAAATATTTTTGAATATAGATTGTTATAATTAAAAAGGGGCGGCAGTATTAGAAAAAAAAAAAAAAAAAATATGAGATTGTGTAAAATATTTATAAAAAGTATTTTGTGAGTGTATTGGGTATTAAAAATAGGTATTGGTTAATAGTTTTCGCGGTTAAAGTTAAATACGTATAATTAAGTAGGCTTAGTAAAAGAATTATAAAAGTGTAAGAAAATATTTTTTGACACTTTTGTACTAATTTAGGGAGGGTGAGAATGTATTAAAAATATGTTTTGGGTATTGGTTTAGTGGTTAACGTGAGTTATACGTAATTAAACAGATGTAAAGAATTTAACTTGGACGTCGGAAAATATTCTTGGGACTTTTGTAATAATTTTGGAAGTATAAAAATACTCTAAAAATAATTGTTGAGAAAGTCGGGTATATCAAGTGTTACATTCTTGAATAAAAATTAACGTTTATTGAATTTAAACCGTAAGTATTTAAAGAATAGAAATTTGTTTTGTAGTATACAATTGTGAACTGGAGAAGGAGCAAGGTACCGGAGCATTGTGGACTAAAATTAGTCTAAGTCCTAGAGTTCTTAGAATTTATTCAAAATTTTGTGTCGATTCAAGTAAAAGTGCTCATGTAAATTGTTTTAAATTAAATGCCAAGAAATTAAATTCGAGTTAAGAAAAATATTTATTAGGAGCATTGGGTACCTCATGTGATCATTTGTATAGGTAAAACGTATGTTAAATAAATATTCGTAACTAATAAATGGTATAATTGCTTCAACAATTAAATCACGATAAGGAGTCTTGGGTATGAAATATGGTAACATAGGCTAAATGTAATCCTAATGCCATAGTGTACTTTGATGATCGTTCATAACTTTACGTTTATGAAATTAAAAGGTTATACGTAAAAAGTGTTCTTGCAAAATTTTGAAAGTAATAAATTAGAGTTTTGGGAATAATCATTGATGTGGAAAAGTACGGGTTGTTACAGTCTGCCGCCCTTAAAAGAACCTCGTCCCGAGGTTCAGTTTGTGTTAATTTTTGAGGTGTGGTTTGGATTCTTTCGACGGATTTGGTTTCCTTGTTTCTGAATGAACTCGGGATTTCCTTGAGAATTCCAGCAAACTTAACGATAGGAATTCGACTTTGTTGGCTTGAGACATTACAAAAAATGGAGCTTACCTTTCAAGACCGGTTGAGTTAAAGGTAGTGAAATAGAGAGTGTAGTGGATGAGACTTGTCGTATTGCAATGATAAAAGATAAAACATTCATTAGATATAATTTCGTAATAGTACATGAAACTTATACGATATAACTTAAAGTGATACGCAAAAGAAATACAACTCTAAAGAGTTTAGGCTTCGGTTTAATATAAAGGCTGGAGTTCTCTTCTTAAATATTCTCATTGTCGTTGGTGTCTTAACGAGCTTCTCCTTTATTCTGGTTTCTCAGCTCTTGGCATTCGCTCCTGAAGTGTCCAATTACTCCACACTCATGGCATGTTATCATAACTTTCCGATCCATTACGAGGGTAGGAGCCATGCAATCCCTGGCTTTGTGTCCGACCTTTTGGCAGTTCCCACATTGAGCGGGGCAAGGTCCATTGTGGTGAAACCGACATTTATTGCACTTGGGTAAAGTCCCTGCATATCCTTTCCTTTCACTTGGCCCAGCAACGTAGGCCCTAGCCACTTCATGTTGTTTATGTGATGGCCGAACCTGATCGTTTTCTTTGTTGTCATCCCTTTTCCTTTTGTTGTCGTTGTTGTTGTCTTCTCGAGCACTCCTTGCTCGAACGAATTGGTCCATCAGGCTGTGAGACATTCGAATCGTCTCTTCGAGAGTGTTGGGTTTTGACGAGGTAACATTTCCTTGGATATTGGGCGGAAGTCCCCAGATGTACCTTTCAATCCTCTTACGAGTAGTAGAAACCATTTCCGGGCAAAGAGTTGCAAGTTCATGGTATCGCTTAGTATAAGACGCAATGTCGACTCCTTTCACAGCCAAGTTCCAGAATTCGATTTCCATCTTCTGCACCTCATTTCTCGGACAGTATTCGGCTATCACCATGTCCTTGAATTCAGCCCAAGGTATTTCGAAAGCAGCATCAAGTCCCACTGACTGAGCATAAGCATTCCACCAAGACAAGGCACCATCCAACAATGTGCCTGTCGCATAGGCGACCTTACAATTTTCTGCACACTTACACAGGCGAAATACTGACTCTAGCTTCTCAAACCATCTAACCACGCCGACAGCCCCTTCAGTGCCACTGAAATGCTGAGGCTGGCACTTCATAAATTCCCTGTAAGTACAACCACTAGCCGCGGTTTCAACCCTGGTTGCCATCCCACTGGCTTCCCCACCGTTACCACTGTTGCGGTGTTTCTCATATTCAGCCATAGCAGCAGCAACTTGTGTAGTGACTCGTTGAGCAACAAGTCGATCGATGGCAGCTGCACTCATGCTTTGTTTCCTTGGTGGCATTTTCTTCAAAACAGGAAAAGAAGAGTGAGGCGTAAACGTAATAAAGATGTTTGCTAAAAGTAGGTGTTCAAAGGTGGCACATTATGGGATGAAAGCTTGAGGTCGTGTTATGACTAGTTGGCGTATTTCTGGGCGGTGGTTTACGAGGTGATTATGTAGTACGGGACGAGTGTTTAAACTAGTCTTCAGGGATGGTTGGTAAGGTAAACGGAAGGTTGGCAGACTGTAGCGTGTTTTAATGTCAAGTAAAGCGATATTACATATAATTGTGAAAATCTTCAAAGACCATTTGTATTAATTACGATATTTCGGAAGGTTTAGAGGACCTTCAAAAGAACGCGTGTCCATTTTAGAGGGAAGTATTGTGACAAGAATGTTTTTGAGACGCTATTGTGTTGAATGTAGATGTGAATATTCATGCAATGATACACATAGAAATTTCGAAACCCTTGGAAACCAAGTAGAGAATCAAACTGGACATAATTCTAATATAACTACTCCCTGTATTGCAAAATTTACCTCTGAGTCGAACATAGGTGATCAGGCTATGTCCCACTGTCCCTGGTCGAATATAGGTGATCAGTCTATATTCCACCGAGGTTCAATAAATTTTGAAATACTCAGTTCAGTTATATTCGTAATATGTCTTTTACTTTTAAAAAGTCGCTTTGAAAGGCTAAGACAAGTGACCAAACTCGAGGTCGCATGATGAGACTTCGTAGGAAAAGGCGTAGCATTATAACGTATACGATACGTGAGCATACTTACATAAACGATAGTTATAGTAATCAATGAAAATAAATGGATGTAATATACCTAATAGTAAGACACACATCTTATCAAATATGTCAGCAATAATTCACAAGTGAGGCATCGGCTTGGCAGGCAGGCACGTGACAGTCATAGGGTTAAGTTTTCGTAAAAGTGGTTATAGTCTAGGTTTTAAAAATACCCAGTTCTCTATAACCGAGGCTCTGATACCAATCTGTAACACCCCTCGAAATTGGTCCAGCGGAAGCATACATGTCACTGGGGTGCTACTCGAATGGTATCACAACACAAGGTACAAGGAACGGTTTTTAACTCAACCGTTTAAAATAATTTCATTACCAAAACATTAAGTTTACATTATTAAAAGTATTGCGAAAATATAAGCCCATGAGAGAACTAAAATGGTCCCAAATACATCAGAGTCTTCTATGACCATGCCATGCCTTGCCAAAAGCCTCCAAAAGTAAGCTAACGCCTTAAGAACCTGAAAATACATGCTAAAACGTCAGCATAAAGCTGGTGAGTTCATAGTTTCAAGTAAACAACAAGTTTTGTATGGACCACAAGTTTTAAAGTTGGTTTGACCAGTACACTCGGTTATGTGACCAGTTCACTCGGTCATGTTACCAGTACACTCGGTTATGTTGCCAGTACACTCGGCTATGTGACCAGTACACTCGGTCATGTTAGAGGCGACTTTAGTGGTAGTAATGGTAATTCAGGCAATGTAACAGTTTTGTACTTATCTCTGCAATAAAAGTAATGTACTTGTGTCCATAAGAAAGTAATCAAGGATGAAATAGGTGATACATAATGTATTCAAGTAATCAATCAAGTATTTCAACCATTCAGTAATGTTTGAGAAAATGAATCGCGTTCAAGTAAAACAAGCATTGAATTTAAATAGTAACGAGCATGTATCTTCCCCCAAAACAGTTGTAAAACAAGTAAAAATAGAGGTTATGAACTCACCGTATGCAACCAACGTAAATCGAATATATCGGAAAGTGGAAGGAGTTTTCAAACGTGAAAGACTCTACGGCAACCTAAATATATAAGTTGCCTTAGAATAATGTAATGTGTAATGTATGTATTTATAAAATAGTTTATCACCCATATATGTTTGTAAGGTAATTTAGTAATTAGAATATGTACTTTTGTCAATGAAATTGCCATAACATCTAAATGTTTGCTAAGGTTCAAGTCCGTTGTGTTTATCTTGATGTTAAACAATTTATAAGTAAAAGCTGTGAATAGTAACTGAAAATATATATTTTTCCGGTCTCGTGCTTTATCGATAGCTTTCATGTTATGATCGTTTTATAATTCTCCTAACGCTCCTAAATAATATACACAAGTTACTAGTGGTTCCGAGTATGTCGTTACGGCTAAAAATGTATAAAAATACTCAAAAGTCTCATTTTTATTTTTCCATCAGCTTTTTACAAAGCTGACAAAAAGATAGGTTTCGTCAAAATCTTCGGAAATCACAACTTACTCATTTTAGGTCCGTTTTCTAAGTTTTATATATCCCCACGAAGGTATTCAAGTATACTTTAAGCTTTTCAAGGTCTCGGCTAGTCTAGACATCATTTAATCTCAGTTTTCATAGCTCGAAAGTATGGACAGTTTGTACAGTTTTCAGAAAATAATCATCTTCGTCGTCTATCTTGAAAATAGCATAACTTTTTCGTTATAAGTCCGTTTTAACCCATTCAAGCGGCTATGTTCTCATTATTAAGTCTATTTTCTATATATGTAACCAAATCTTATGTTTTGAAAACTCATTTTTCTGTAGAAGCAGTTTCGGGACAGCAACATATATAAGTTACCAAATCTTACTTTTATCACTTGAAGTCTTTAGATCTAGTTAAATCAACTCCCAAAAATCATCCTAACACTTCTACGACTTTCCAACAATATAAAAAGTGTCAAGGTTATATTAATAACCTAATATATATGTCAAACCTCAAGAATAGTTAAACTAAGTGTAGGAAAACATATAAATCGCATATAATTTATTTAAGCCTTAACTTGTACAAGAAAAATCCAATATGAGTTAGGACTTGAACCTAGCCATTTTTAGCAAGAAATATTCATGTTAAACATGTTTAAAAATCACAAGGATCATAAACAAACATATATGTAATGGGTGATAAATGTGGTATATAAGTTTGAATATCAACATAATCATGCTCTATAATCATCAAGATGTGTAAGTAAAATATATTGAAAGATTTTGACTCACTAGTAGTGTATGTATATAAGTAGGTAGGAAGATGTGATCACAATGGGTATCCCGAAGCTCCAAAATATAAGTATACTACCCGAATATGTCTCGAAAATAACTAGATCTTGCCAAAGTTTTCCCTCCTCCTTGGTTCCTAGCCTTGGCCGATTGGTATGTGATAGTAGTGAGTGTTTATATATATATTTCTTGTAAGTTGACTAGTTAGTTTATGTTAGTGTATTATATAGAGAAGTTTCAAAAGAGTAGTCAAAAACATATCTTGACTTTGGTGGCTATATGTTGGCGTGGAACAAGGGAAAGGTGAGACAAAAATTTAGTCAAGCACAACCTAGGTAGTCTAGTGTTTCCTCAAGATTGAATTTGGTCAAAAATATTTTTGAATATAGATTGTTATAATTAAAAAGGGGCGGCAGTATTAGAAAAAAAAAATATGAGATTGTGTAAAATATTTATAAAAAGTATTTTGTGAGTGTATTGGGTATTAAAAATAGGTATTGGTTAATAGTTTTCGCGGTTAAAGTTAAATACGTATAATTAAGTAGGCTTAGTAAAAGAATTATAAAAGTGTAAGAAAATATTTTTTGACACTTTTGTACTAATTTAGGGAGGGTGAGAATGTATTAAAAATATGTTTTGGGTATTGGTTTAGTGGTTAACGTGAGTTATACGTAATTAAACAGATGTAAAGAATTTAACTTGGACGTCGGAAAATATTCTTGGAACTTTTGTAATAATTTTGGAAGTATAAAAATACTCTAAAAATAATTGTTGAGAAAGTCGGGTATGTCAAGTGTTACATTCTTGAATAAAAATTAACGTTTATTGAATTTAAACCGTAAGTATTTAAAGAATAGAAATTTGTTTTGTAGCATACAATTGTGAACTGGAGAAGGAGCAAGGTATCGGAGCATTGTGGACTAAAATTAGTCTAAGTCCTAGAGTTCTTAGAATTTATTCAAAATTTTGTGTCGATTCAAGTAAAAGTGCTCATGTAAATTGTTTTAAATTAAATGCCAAGAAATTAAATTCGAGTTAAGAAAAATATTTATTAGGAGCATTGGGTACCTCATGTGATCATTTGTATAGGTAAAACGTATGTTAAATAAATATTCGTAACTAATAAATGGTATAATTGCTTCAACAATTAAATCACGATAAGGAGTCTTGGGTATGAAATATGGTAACATAGGCTAAATGTAATCCTAATGCCATAGTGTACTTTGATGATCGTTCATAACTTTACGTTTATGAAATTAAAAGGTTATACGTAAAAAGTGTTCTTGCAAAATTTTGAAAGTAATAAATTAGAGTTTTGGGAATAATCATTGATGTGGAAAAGTACGGGTTGTTACATCAACTTTGAAAACTTGGTTTATCTTAATGAAGATGAGTTTCTGCAAGAGAAGAAAAACCCTAGAGGTTTAAATCTTGCATAAAGAATCATATGGACAAAATTGTATACATATGTATGTCTTATGACAAGATTATTAATCATACTTAAGTAATTAACTATGATTGAATACTCTTTCCTAAGCACATTAAAAATTCAAAGATGGTAATTGTCATATTTATTTTTATGAATATGAAATTTGACAATGGATTATAAAACCTCTTTCTTATATAATTACTTAAGCAAGGACGATGAGTAATTAAGAGTTTATGAATTCATTTAATCTTTGAAAGTATACAAAATGCAAGAATCCAAGTATGGATAGATGCATGCATCAAGGAGATAAATCTTATGTTTAAATATTAAATCTATGTTTTGATTTATAATTTAAAATAAGATAACTCCTAAGTAATTCTGAAAGCTAGTGGGAGTATTATGTTTACTTATTTAAATCATATATGTTGTATAACATATAGGAAGTAACATTCAATATAAGTTAAATGGTAAGTCATAACTTGGAATGAAACTTTACTTGAAAGATTTATTAAGTAAAACATACAACCTTGAATATATGTTTATTGATGTAAACATGTGCGGAAAATGAATATAATAGAACATGATATATCATTTAGAAAGTTTAAATGGATATGTAGTACATGAATGAAATTTAAGTTGGACACAAGAATTTTTCATGTACATCATGTTGTTGTTATATCATGCTTTGATAAAAGATGATTTGACAACATTGATATCTAATTGAAAGATATTAGATAAGTTGTGTAATGAATATTCTAAAGGAATATAGTTGGATATAGAATCATGTGGAAAACTAGAAGGGGGGGGGGGGGGGTTGAATAGTTTTACGTCTTTTCAATTTTTATAAAGCTTGGTTTCAAAATATTAATACGAGTTTATTCAATTGTTTGTTTGATAAGGCCTTTAATTAGAGTTAAGTTTAAAAACAACTATATGATCTATTATATGTGAATTCTTTTAGGTTTGTTATAAAGACTTTGTTTTTGAAAACTTAGTATAGTTTTAAAAACCTTGTTTACTTTTAAAACTTTGATTCAATCTTATGTGAACTCAAATCTTGAACAATATGAACAATAATATATAAGTATAAGAAATAGTAAAGATGTAAGCTAAGTATGTAAGATTAACACATGCACAATATAAACAATTATAGCTATGTACGAGATGTAAATAAATAAGCTAAGTAAAGGAAAGATCTAACCGCGAGACAAAGGATTTATAGTGGTTCGGCAACAAGGACACCTTCCTTGTTCCTACTCCACTCCCCGAGTCACCTACTCGAGAGTTTTCTTCACTATGTCAACAAGCTCCTTTATGGCGGAGAAAACCTTACACACCAATATACACACCACAACTTATTCACACCTTCTACACAACTAATTCACACCTATTCACTACTTAATCACACCACTTCTTCACACCTATCTCCTACACACCAATTTTCTTCACACCTATCTTCTACACACCAATCTTCTTCACAACTATCTTCTACACACCAATCTTCTTCACACCAATCTACTTCCTAACACTTCTCTTTCACAACTATTTCTTCTCTTCTTCACAACACTACTTATATCTCACTACTTCTATTCACAACTTCTACTCCTAGATCTATCTAGTTACAATACTATCACACCTTTACAATGAATGTACACAACAACTAGATTATATACATAAATCTACAATACTTCACAACTAGATGTTGAAGGAGTATTCTTCTATTGCACTTTGAGAGATGAGAGGTGAGGGAATGAATCACTTGAAACAAGGATTAACAATTATATGATCAAAGGGTTTTTAGAAGGATGTTTAGAGAGATTTGGATCTGAAAATTTTCGTGCAAGAGGTAAGAAAAATTACAGGTTTGAGGTGGTATTTATAGGAAAAATTTTCTGACAGAATCTGACAGGGGAGCGTGGCCGGTCCCCTTAATTGTGTGCCGGCCCCCTTAAAATTAAGGGGGCCGCCCTTATAATTAAGGGGGCCGCCCAGACGAAAACTGCAGTTTTCTTGTCTTTTTCTGGGGAAAGTTTATTTGGTGAAAAACTAACTGATTTTGGTTAAAATTTTGAATTCATATATTTATTATGAATAAAACATTTTCCTTTATTACCAAAAATGTTTTTCAAAAATATATAATAAGTTTATTTAATTTTATAAACTTTTTATTATTTAAATAAACATCCCTTTGATCATAAAATGTATTAGTCACTTGTTTATTCATACCTTAAGTGATTATGTTGGATGAGATGATATAAACTTGCTTAAAAATTGTTTACGTATTAACTTTGCGTTTAATGTTCTTATATTTTGTGATCGTCAAAACTTAAGGATATCGAAAGATATTAATAACGTTTTTATACATTATTTATATCAACAAATCACATCCTCAGCCTGGAACAATTTCTAGATTCTATAAATGAACAATTTGTAAAATTGTCATAGCCAACAAACTTGAAAGTTTGGAAGGAATAAAACATTACACATTGAAGTTTACGGAAAAGAGCATATTGTTGTTTGCATACAATGATGCTAATATAAATTGAGATGACACTCAATACTAGTCATGGAAGGATTTCATCCTTGTTAATAGCCATGTGTACTAGTTATGCTTAACGGAAAGCATAGTTGCATTATACATTAAAGAATAAGAATACTTTAAACTTTAAAGGTTTGGAAGTTCAATTATCATAAATTGTATGTTGAGGATGTCATACACATTTTATGATGTATTATGTGGTTATATCAAATGATTTGAATGCACATATACAAGAATTTCATTATTGAAATAAGTATTCTCAAAATTCCGATAGATCAAAGTTAGTTGAATAATGCCTTGTCAACAAGTATGATTATCATTACTTGGGCATAATTGTCAACAAGTATGATTGTTATTACTTGAGACAAAATTCATTAACAAGAATTTTTCATGCATTGATCTATTTAGTATTTGGATAAGAGATGTTAAGCAATTATTATTTAATAATGAATTAAAATACTGAGTACGTTTGTTTTCATTAATAATAGATTGTATCCCATATTTGCATGTTTAATCCATGAATAACTTATGTTATGTTATTCTAAATAGTCCGTTGTCAATTAATGGTATGGGAGTATCATTGAACTAAGACAAATCTGAGTTTTGGTATAATATATTAAAATATATTGATGCGTGGACACGCCAAATTCACATGATATTCAATACTGGATAAATTGGATATAGGACAAAATCCCAATTACATGATTGTACTTATGGATGTTGTCATTAGAGTAAATCATGAATATTTATCCTCAGACTTGAGATACCTGGTAACTACTGTGGATGTAGCTCATTTTCTGTGAGATAATCTAACGCTATCCGTAACTGGTAGTTATAAGGATTATTTTCAGAGGTGATGCGAAGTTCATAGGTTATGCTTGTAGTCAATACAGGATTTGGTTCCTTCAAATTTGTTTTGAAGTTTAATACTGTTTGGCCACTCGTAGGATTAACAAGATGTTTGCATGGCCATGCCCAAGGTCTATCTTGAATGCGTTCAGAAGAATTGGTAATCTTGCTTGATCATAAATAACGAGAAACATTAGTTAATTATGGAATGACTTCGATCCATATCCATATTAACATAGTATTAGAATCAAAAGGATAAGTAAGATGATGAATCATCAAAGGTGGTTTTTTCCAGGAAACCATACTCGTGATCGTTCTGGGGACATTGGCGTGTTATGCTAGACTAACCATTGTCATTATTACATTAATGTATATCCGAGTGGGAGCTGTTAGTTTAAACGGATAAAAATTAATGAATATGTCCGGACTCGAACACGAGACTTCGGGATTGCACACATTACGTATGAGTTTCAATGTATTAATGATTATTATATTGAATTATGAATAATTATTAATTTCACAAACAAGACACGTAACGGTCGTTTGTAGTTAACGGTAATTGGACTAAATGATCGTTGGAGGAAAGATGAAGGACTGAACTTAAAATAGAGTTCAAGAAAAACATGGAATGGGCTTGTAAAACCCATGTTTGGCCAAACCCAACCCATTAGGGTGTAGGGTTTGTGTCTTGTGCTCCAAGATGTTGATTAGTATATAAACAAATCCCTTTGTTCATTCTAATCATCCATTGGTGTCACACCCTCAAAATCGGGTCCAGCGGAAGCATACATGTAGTTGGGGTGTAGCTCAATTGGTATTACAACACAAGTTCAAAAATTGTTTTCACTTGAATCATTTAGAATAAAATAGTTTAATCAAAATGTTGAATCTACATTGTTAAAAATAACGCGGAAGTAGGCCCTTAAAATAGTTTAAAACGGTCCCCAAATGAATAATCAGAGTCTTCTATAACCATGCCCTGCCCTGCCAAAACCTCCTGTAGCGTGCCATTGCTTAAAACCTGAAAATACATGCTAAAGTGTCAACACAATGGTTGGTGAGTTCATAGAGTCTTTTGAAAAAGAATGTAATGCATATGTATGAAGGTATCCCAGCAAAGGCATCGTAAATCCACTCAGTTACAAGTCCCGCCATAAGAGACTTGTAACCTGTGTGTTTACGACCCACTGCCAAATGTAATATGTATACGTGAACAAATGTAATACTTGTATCCAAATTCCATGATAAATATAGCGAACGGCTATATAAATAATTCAGTCCATGAGGCCATATGATAAATCAGTCAAGTGGGAAAATCTGTAATAAGGTTGATGCAAAGGCATCGTAATTCAGTCAAGTAGGGAAACAGCAATATTACGTTTGACATCACAGCCAAGTGGGGAATACCACAATACGTTTGACATCACAGCCAAGTGGGGAATACCACAATATTACATTGAACATATGAAATAAGTCTAGTAAGGAAACAGGAATATTACGTTTGACATCACAGCCAAGTGGGGAATACCACAATACGTTTGACATCACAGCCAAGTGGGGAATACCACAATATTACGTTTGACATCACAGCCAAGTGGGGAATACCACAATATTACAATGAACATATGGGAACAATTGGTGACCATGAAGTCATGTAAACAAGGATGACAAATCCCATGAAATGCAGTAATTAACATACCCATGAAATGCAGGTAATCAACATACCAATGAAATGCAGGTAATCAAACATATGTATAGGTAAAGCTGAAAATGTTTGAGTAATCAACCATGTAAAGCAAGTAATGCGTTTAAGTAAAACGAGCATGTATTCTCCCCCAAAGAGTTTGTAAAACAATTAAAAGAGTAGGGGCTATGACTCACCTGATATGATGGTACCATGAACATGTAATGAGCTGAAAAACAAGGCGCGCACACTAGCCGCAACCTAATATGAATGATGAACGATCTACTTTAGATCATGAAATGATGTTATGAATGTCCATGCACATGTTTCCTATACCACTCTACTCTTTGAAAAATACTTGTTGTTATCAAAAATATACATTTCCAAGACTTAGGAAAAATATGGCTATTAGAAAAATAAAGCTAGTTGCAATATATATACTTATATATATATCGTATGTATCAATGTTCGTGTTGAAATCCTCGGGTTGAAATCCTTGAAATAACGCCTCGTAGTGATAAAATATACTTGCAATAACTAATACTTCATTAGTTATAAAATTGGGTACTTGGTTAATATTTCTAGAAAATCTAGAATTTAGTACGTAGTGTTATTATTATTTCTAAAAGCTGCCAATTATAGAGGGTTTTTGCCGATATTGAAACGTGAATATCTTTGTCGTTATAAGCCCGTTTTATTTTTTCTTTATATCCACGGTTACGTCTTAGTATGTAGTAATATATTTTGGAAAGCTTGGTTCCTCCGGGTTACGTCTAAAGCCACTTTTTGTCCGACGAAAAACGTCTAACAGCATGTATTTTTCCGGAAAATAGTTTTCGTCAATAAACTTGCAAAAATCATAACTTCTTCGTTATAAACTCGTTTTAATCCGTTCTTTCGCCTACGGATTCGTTTTTGAAAGTATTTTCTAAAAATTTTGCCAAAGTTTCCTTTGTATGTACTGATTTTCCAGAATTTAACAAAATGGGACAGTAGGTATATTTACTTGTTAGAAATCCATTTTCAAGGTTCAAAACTAGTTTTAACTTCAACCAAATCTCTTGCAAACACCACAAAGCTATACTAATCATACCATACACCTTCTTAGGGTGCCATGGGTTCCTAATCACTAGTAATCATGTTAATTTAACAAAGGAACACCTAAATCAAAATCTAGGGTTTGTATGTTAAAAAAGTATACAAAAATAAAGTGGTATAACTAGTTTGTGCATGAAATTAAGCATGAATACCATGAGATACATATGTTAATTAGATGAAAACATGAAAATAAATTTGATAACTCACTTTGAAATATGAGGTGATTAAATGATGAGAAACCTTGGATTACTTGTGTTTTTGTTGTAAGATTCTTGATTAGGATGATGAAATGAACAACTTTGATGCTTTGTACTTTGAAAAATGATCACTTGATCATGTATATTGTGTTTGGGTCGTGGTTTATGGTGAAAGAGGTGGAAAGGATGAAGATTTTGAGTTTATGATTTCAAGAAATATGTAAGATTATGTTTTTGAGGTTTTTGGTAGATATTTATGTATTTTCAATGGCATACTTGTAATTATATGGTCAATGTGAAGACTAATGAGGGGAGGGCTGCACATGTTAGTTAAATGTGTGTGGGAAGCTTGGTAATCTAGTTCACGGAGTCGGTTTTGGTTCCGTTAATCGCAAAACGTAAAGTTTTAAACCGCGAAACGTAAATTCGGGCATCGTAAAAATATGAAACTTGAAAGAATGACTAAACTTGTCAAAATACTCCATAATAAAGTAAAAATGAATGGTAAGTTCCATCGGGTTGCTTGAACGTTGTTAAAACTGGAAACGCGGGTTAAAAACGCGTAATTCGCGTAAAACGCTGAACTGGAAAACGTAAAATTCCAAAATACTGGGTAAATGAATGTAATAACTTTTATGATGATATAATGGATATAAAAATATGTCGGGACCATTGTGGGAATATCTAGATTTATTCGTCGTGTATAAACCGGGTGTTAACGTTTATTATAAATACTTATAACGTTAAATGTATCAAATATATAAATTTGAAAATCCTAAGAGTGGTATAACATGAAAATGCTGTTATGATGATATGCAGACTGTCTCTAGTCCGTATGCAGTGTCCTTAACACTAATGAAATGAATTCGCACCTAAACCAATCCGGTTACGCGAATTTGAATACCCGTAAACTAAATTTACGATGAAATGTGTAATGCACGTGAATGATGAAATTTCTTCCGGAATGAATAGTGTTCAATGAATAGTAAAATTTCTGAATGCTTCTCGGAATGTCAAACTGACACCAAAAATGATGAATAGTGTTTTGATGAATAGTGTTTGATGAATAGTGTTTTTTCAAAGTTCGGGAAATGACCTGAAATGACCTGAAATGGTGAGTTGTGACAATTGGTTCACTTGCAAACCAAATCTCCTTCTCTTTCTCCTCTTGAGTTAGAAATCGAACTACACCCTTATAGGGTTCCTACTAGATTTCTAAGCTCAAAACCATTCTTGTTTAGTTGATCAACTACACCCTTCTAGGGTTCCTACGCGATCTTCTAAACATTGTGTTTGGATTGCTTGTGAATTAAGAACCTAGCTTTTCATATTGAAACGCTACTAATACGTGTGTTCAAGAACGAAGTGTTGGCATACTTTTGCTAACAAGGTGATTTGCCCTATTCAACTAACCCTAGTCGATCCACCATTAAACCCAATTAGGGTTTATAGTTCTTGTTCCATTGGTTTCTTGTTCTTGCTAGAAATCACAAAGAGGTACACATCTATTTATATTCGGTTAATTTATTATTTGTATTTGATCTATTTCCACTGCGTACTCTTTGATGCTTATATGTTTATAGTTTATCATTATTCATATATTCCAACAGGTACAACCCTTAGTTACTCATTTCATTTCATTTCTTAATCTCACACACACACTCTCATTTTCTCTCACCACAAAGTTTTCCGACGACTTCGATCTCCTCCATTTCATCCTCCACGTCATCAACTTCCAGTCCAATCGGCTCCTCAACCACAACCACAACGTCCGCGCATTCGTTCGACGCGCCAGCGATCTCAGCTCTCTACCTCCTCCCTCACCCTCTCTCGAACTCGCCTACGGTGACGTCACCGACTACGACTCACTCCTTGCAGCTTGCTCCGGCTGCCACGTCATCTTCCACGTGGCTACTTTAGTTAAGCCGTGGATACCTGATCCTTCTAGATTCATTACTGCGAGTGTGAGTTAGTTAAGTTTGTTAGGGTTTGAGATTAAGTTAGTTGTGATAATTTTGATATTGTTGGGTAAACTGGTGAAGCATGTATAAGTTACAATTTTTCGATGAGATGCATTTTGATGAGGAAGATGAAGTGATACAGTAATGAGTTTGACTGGTCTTGTGTTAGAGAGAAAAAGACACTTTGTTTTATTGCTTTTCTTAGTTTGCTGTGAAGTCACATAGGGTGTTTCATATTACAAATTTTCTTTTACCAATTTTTAAAGTATTTCATTAGGTTGTTTTAACTTCAAAGTTGTGTTACAAAATACAATAATGTGGCTATATATAGAGAAAAGAGTGTAATGTATACAATAACTAACCAAATCAGTTTTTAGTATGCAATATTTATATCCACAAGGTATCAAACATATATGATATACAATGTGTTTTTAGTATACAATATTTTTTTGAGGCTTTTTTAATGTTGTGTACTAATATTTTTTTTGGAAGACAATTTGTATATATGATATACAATGTGTTTTTAGTATACAATAACGGTTTGATCATTTAATGCTATAACGTTCGAATTTTTTTGGGGAGCCTCCATACCGATTCGGCATGCCATACACCTCCCCTTGCCGATTTGATCATGCCGCTTGTGTGGTTTTCGTGGATGCCGATCGGCATTTGATGATTTGGGTCCATGACATTGCCATTGTCACCCCCCTTAGGCCTGTTTCTTTTTTTGTTATGGATTAAGTGGCTCAAAAATAATAGGACCTCTAGTTGGGGACAAGTAAGGTTTTATATGCCTTTAATACACAGACTTTCTAACAAAAATTAGTGGACCATCAAATTAAAAATGTTAATATATGTCAATGGTCCACTTCCATTAGCAGCCAGATGTTACAAAAGAAAAAAAAAAGGGGCTTCTTCCACTCCCCACACATACACAGTCCTAGATGTTTATTCCACTCTCTCAATCCACATCCACATAACACAAAACACAGCCCCGTCGCATCCAAATCAGACACCAACCTAATGTATTATGAGGGAAGCGGTTAGATCGGGTAAATCAGGTAAGATTGTGTTTTTTATTAATTTTATTGATTATGCTAAACACTTTCATAAAAAAAATTGGGCGAAATCAGCCTGATGCATTAATTAGCAATAAATTTTATGTTATTGTATTTAATTTACCAATAATCAAACTAATTCTGCTTCCATTTAGAATTTTCGGAATTAGGGTTTTATTGTAATTTTGGGATTTCGAGCAATTAGTGATTTTTTTTTGGGTTTTTCTACAGACCTGCACACATAGGCCATTTGCACATCATATTGTTTTAAAAATTTTAGGATATAAGAAGTTTTTATGTACGTTTTCTTAGGTCATTGGTGGTTGTATTGGTATCCAAGAATTGTTTCTTTGTGTCGAGTATTTTTTCACACACTGATCATATATTCCTAATTACTTAGTCCAGCTAGACTGTATGTGGAAGAAATGTATGGAGTTGGCTAGAACGTTGGATGGCTACCAGTCCCTGGAAGATATGTTAATGATCGCAAAAGAGGTATGTTTTTAAGATGAAAATGATCTGATTATGGAATATATGTTAATGATCGCGGAAGCGGCATGTTTTTGTGTTTTTTGTTTACATGTTCGCAGGGTATTTAGAGGGTGTTTTTTGTTTACAAATTTATTTTGGGTGTTTGCTTATAAGACAATTTTTGGGTTTATGCAGTCCCATAGTGTGATTTCTTGCGCTTTAGCAGCTTCTCATACGGTAACAGGAACAAGCGTGCCCGTCAAACTCCCCAATGTAAGTATGATCCTTCGCATTTGCTACATGTACAGTGTGCTTATAGTAGATGGCATACACAGAACAGGGTCTTGGGTGCTTAATACTTTAAACTATCTAGAATTAGAATAATAACATAGGTAACCGTCACAGTATGATTAAACTCAATGATGCTAACAAAATTGTTTATATAATAAAAACCTGCAAGCTTAGACACTTAATTATGTTCAGGCCTGTTTTTTAAAACGAAGAAAAGAAAAACCCAGGTTTAGAGATTTGAAGTCAGCACTAAGTATCAGTTGAGCTAGATAAACGCTTACACCAATATAGTTTATTGTTGGTAGTAGCCGGAATCTGATAATTTATATATCATTTTTCAGGGATTTGGCTGACTTTTTTGTAGATATGGCATAGGAGCTTGGTAAATCACCTTTTTTAAAAAAAAAAAAGTTGAATGTGTTTTATTTGTTTATTGGTTTATACGGTTTATGATATATAGTGTCTGTTGTTTTGTGGAATAGGTGGAGTTAGGAGTTTCAAAGAAAATATTGGGTTTCGTGCTCTGAATCGTGTTGGACCAGATTTTAAGTAGGTTTTGTTTTTGTATTTGTATTGTGTTGTTTTTCTCTTAAACATGCTTAAAGATAATGTAAAGTTAAAATAGTCTAAAATTATTCTTAATGCGGCCTATAAGTTGCAGATAAAAGGTAAGTACCAAAGTAGCTGACCGAATGCTATGGTGCTTGCCTTTTATCAGCAGTTTCTGTTTGTGCTAATTAAAACAACCCAAATGACTGTCATTTTATTGCTGCAGTTATTACAAAGGAGTCGTGGAATCCTTTGATCGTAGTAAAATGAAGCACAAGGTGTGAAATTTGACAAATATCTACCCCAATGTGTTGGTTTACATTTTTCGTATAATTTTTATAATGACTACTTGAAAATGTGTTGGTTATTTTCATTTTTGTTATGCATTTATGTGATTTATATTAGACAGGGTCACTTTTGCCCAAATGGACAAAACCAGGTCAATTTGCATTTCCTTTATACATCTGTTGGTTTGTTTGGGTGAAATAGGGATATCCAAATGAGATAAAATAATGCAGAGAAAAAAGTTCTTAATATATTGTAGGTCAGGTTACGTTGGGTTGGGTTGACCCGTTGACAATTTTTTTCCGAAAGCGGCTCTTTATCGTATGTGCTATATGTCGCATAGTTATTACACATGGTCAGTATTCTAATCATATGAACCCTGACGTTTTTCCGTTAAATTGTTACTCCTATAACTACGCTATGTCTTGCTAGCTAAACTTAATCAAACCCTTAAGGAAAAATTACCGTATAATGTGTTTTTTCATTGTAACTTTTCATTATGTATGCATGTAGAAGTAGCAATGACGCGAAACACTATAAATTAATTGAAAAAACATTTAGTTATTGCCTTATTCTTGGGAAAGAGAGAATTAATATTGTTGTTACGTTCGGCATTTGACCAATTTATCAGTGTATCACATCTTAATATACAACTTTTAACTGTTATGATTATTTATCGATTGTTGTGGCTTGCTTTTGCAGCGTACTTTTTCATGAGGATGGCGAGTGCTGTGAAGAAGGGCAAAAGGAAAATAACCTCTTAAGGCAGAAAAATAAGGTATGTCAGTGTTTGGGATTGCTTATATTTTCTGTTTGTCGATAACTGATCTTGAGTCTACATTGCAGTTTATGGAAAACCTTGACCTGATGTAAGATTAGGACCTGAAAATGCTTAGGCTTAATAAATGCTCATATTGCGGATTCTGTAGAATTGCAACCACAAGTGTTTTGGATAGAGTTTTGGGCTATTTGGGCCTTCCAGTAACAGGCATCAGCGGCTAGCTACTCGAGATAACTTGCGTTATTAGTTTTCATCTTCGTAGATTGTTAAATACAGTGTATGCTTAATGGTTAAACTTATGGTAGTCTTTCCTCAATTATTTTATCTTAGGTATAAGTAGCAACATTGGGTCAACTGACTTGAGGTCAAACAAACATTGACCGTGACCGGTATGTCCCCCGAGGTACGTACCATGCTTGTTGTCTATGTACTTGGGCTTGCGCATTCCTACGTCTTTTTTTTTTCTTGGACAGCTGAAAATAGTGGTATGCTAGCGTTTGTTCATTTATTTGTTTCAAATGCAGGCATGGGTGCTGCAATAAGTGGCATGTGCTCACAGGAAAACAATAATTATACACGGATGTTGGCCTAGGGTAAATACCGTTGCTGTTATTTATGTACTTAATCTGTCCCGTTGTTACTTCTGTCTTTTTGCCCAGTTTAGTTGGTATTGTTTTCATATGTGCTCATCATTTCCCTTTTTCTTTCCTTTTTTAACTAACCAGGCCCGAGTTTGTCTGTTGTCAAGGTTAATATGCCGTCACCTATCAATGAGACTAGAAGACTGCATACTAGAAAGATACACTAATGGCGGATAAGATTGGTGTGAAGGTCTGTAGTCTCGCAATGAGGTTACATTGCAATACCACTTTGTGTAGCAGATGCACATTCGTATGTGAGGCTGATTCTTTGTATAACATTTATGCAGCAAATGAATGTAAGCCTTATGTATGGAAAACACTATCAGAATGTTTAATTATTAGACTTTTCTTCCCACCATTTCCAGTTTACACCACTTACTAAATGCAACGGAACCTCCTTTAGCACAACACCCCGCCGCAATGCGCGGGCTTCCGACCTAGTTTGTTTACATACAACAGGAAAGAATCAAGACCCACTGCAACTTCTGAAGTTGAGTTTAAATAGACAGTTAGAGTACACTTTATGGGTCCATGATGTGGTTAACTCCTGAATATCAGGTGCAGAAAAGAATTTGTGTTGTGTCTTTTTAAAAGAGATGTATGTTCTCTTTATAAAAACACTTTACTATTTATTAATCCATATTATTGTATCGTCCAAGTTTTCTGGTAACCCTGAGTTGATATTTTCTTTTCATATTGTTGGTAACAAAGAAGAATTGAAAACAAAGTTGAAGGACATACCCGTGAGAAATCTGATGCGCTTAATTCTGAGCAAACAGAGGAAGATAAGGTTAGATCCGAAAGGTCTTATTAGCTCTTACTATGAACAAATTTTTGTTCGCTGTTTTAAGTATCGTTTCAGGAATCAAAACACACAATCACATCAACCTCTAGACCTTTCTCATAATGCAGACCCATTAATCGTTGTCCTATCACAAAACAACCATCTACTACATAAAAAATGTGATACATCTATGAGAAAGACCTACATTATATGATATATAATGCATGTTGGTATAGGATAATTATGACATCCGAAACTACATGAGAACTTGGTTTAAAATGAACTATGCTGTATTAGTACTCGTTTGGGTAGTAATTTACACTGATGACTAAAGAAACAAGTAAAGAGGTGACCTTTTGGTCTTAAGAGACTATGGGAATCCTTCTATGTTTTGGTATTGCAGTAATGTAGTTGCTTACAAAGATGAGGATGTAAGTGCATAACTTACTTTTTCTGATATCTTTCATTTGAATGGAAATCTCGAACCATTTGCTTGTGAATGGGTCGCTTTAGAGGGTGTTTAGATTAGCTTATTTTTCGGGCTTATGAGCCTATTTGAAGTTGTAAAGGCTTATAAGCTAAGTTTTTTTTTTTTTTTTTTTTGGTGGACTTATGAGCCTTTCAAGTTGAGCTAATTGCTTATATAAGCTCATAACCTCAACTTAATAAGCTTATAATCCAGATCAGATTTGTTTATGAGCTTAATCGTGAGAGGGAGGTCATTCAAATAACTCCAAAAGCCCACAAAGTAAGCTTATCCAAACATCCTTTTAGGTAGAGGTGCCAATTTGTGCCAAAAATCCAAAAAATGGGCTAAATGGCAAACTTTTAAAAGATTTGGGTACATTTGGGCCCCATCTTTTTGTGAAATGGGCATATATTGCCCATTTAGAAGTTAAATGGGCATAATGGGCACATGTTTTTCTCTCAATTGGAGAACATTAAATTGTTTTTGATGAAAAACTAATGGATATAATATATTTAGTTACTTAAAAATATAAATGAGGTGTTATGTTTGAGAAATTTTTTTGTTGTTTTAGGTCTTTTCTAAAGCGATTCGTATAACATGCGCCCGTTTGGCCCACGCCCGTTTAGCCCGTGCCCGTTTAGCCCGTAGCCCGTGCCCGTCCGACCCGCTCGTTTTGCGACCTCTACTTTTAGGTTATATTTTATTTCTAGAATAAATATGAACTTTTTGCAGCTTAAAAGTAAATGAATCAAAGAAGGTTTGGGTCACACTAGGTAATTATTGGAACGGGTTGAAATGTATACTTGGGTTGACCTTGAATGGCTCAAATGATATACATTTGAATTAACGTATTCATACTCTGATTTATTAGCCTTTAGCCTACATAATCAACATTTTGTATATCTGTTTTTTATATTGTTTATTGTTTGGTGATATTTTTGTAGTTGTCATAAGCAGGTTCGCAATGATGAGACGATGAAGCAATCATTGAACCATTTGTTGTTCGTGGTTTGAAGAGCAGCAAAAGAGATCGTCCTAAAGAGCTCAAACAATAATGCAAAAAGATTGTAGACTGATTAGTCCAACTCAACCCATAATCCAAACCCGCCTATTTCGGCACTTCGAGTGAACGCCTTAGAGGTTAATAATTTCAAACATGATTATAAAGACTCGAGAGTACACTATTATCAGATATAATAACATTGAACAAATATAAAGAAACAGTTGTCACCAAATGAGAAAGACTCAAAGTCAAAAGTGATAATTCATGTAAGTATGAACTTTTAATTGAATTATAGGGATCATTAGGTTTTCTTTTGCATTTGATAAACACTATTTGTTCTGAAATATTATTTGTAGTACCTAAAATTTTGCAGCTTTCTGTAGCATCGGTCTAACAAGAACACCCGAAAATGACAGATGAAAGAAATGGCGGATGAAGAGCAAAAAATGGACAATCAAGTAACTTTATATCGATTTGTTGTATGTGTTTCCTTTGAATTTTGAATAGTACTTTTGATATTGTAGTTGTGATTATGTGTTTTGGCTTTTGTTTTGGGTTACCCTATTTGCATATATATATATAGCAGACCATCCGTCGTACATCCGTGTTATAGCAATTAAAGTACATCCGTGTTATAGCAATTAAGCCTGCATCGTACATCCGTCGTACATCCGTCTTACAAAATTAAGGCATCCAGAGTGTATGGTTAGTGCATCAAGTGACAAATTTAGGGCATAAAATTTGTGTGATTAGAGCATGAAATTAAAAAGTAAGGGCATCGAGAGTTTATGATTAGGGCATCTCATGAAATGTTAGCGCTTCAAGTGTGTATGATTAAAGCATCGTGTGATACATTATGGCATCCATTAAGTATGATTAGAGCATTTGTTTGTTTGATTAGTGCATCAGGGTTTCATGAATTAGCATCTGCTTATATGATTATTGTATCAGGAATAGTTGTTATAGCATCACTTAGTAAGATTATTATGTGAAAGCATTACTTTCCAAAAGGAATAGGTTGTTGATTATGGAATTTTTCTTTTTGGAGTGATTTTGTTGGCTTTTCTGCAGATTCCTTTATCAGAAGATATATCTGAAGATGTTCATAGGAAATCTGCCGACTGGCTTAACAATCAACCTGTAGACGCGCTCGGGGCCTTTGTGTTGTTGTGTTTAGATACCATATTTACTAACCTTGCTCTCCACCTAGCAGCTACCAAGGGTTCAAAGAAGGTTGTTCAACAACCTCCTTCAATATCTCAGGTGATGATATATGAATAAACGTATATAGTTGGTAAAGTATTTTTTTTCGCTTATGAGGATGGTGGCATGGTGCTAATCTTAGAGTAGGAACTCGTATAGTAATATCCATCGTTGGAATCTTATGTCCCCAATCTTGCACACCTTGTATTCGCATAAAAATTACAGCTTCAGTACCTTGTATATCTTTATGTGTTGCAATATATGTCCAAAACTAGATCACCTGCCTATTGTTATTATTTGATCTAGACATTGTTACGGTAACAATGATGTTAGACTTTTTGGAACTCGATCAATAGTTTACTTTGGACATGTTTTTGCTCGATCAGTTTTAGTAATTGCCATCCTCGAGCTTGAACGACTAATCACCTTATTGCACAAGTGTCATGGGAGAAGTATTAGATGTAGCTTTTATATTCGCTTTTTTACTTTCAATGTTAGTTTTGATTAGGCTAAACATCAATGTACTGTAAATTATATGCCAGTGGTTCTGATCCTTTTAACGCATTTTAGAAGGTATATGATTAGAGACCTAATGGTTAGCTGAATCTTTTGCTTGAATGTAAAAGTATCAACACATTGGCATAAAGTTATGCTAGTATTATATATTTTGTTGTATAGGAATTCATAAGGCCAATATATAGTTGCATCCATTTGAGGTACTTTAATGCATTCGTTTGAGGACCTTTAGTGCATCCGTTTTTGTTACTTTAGTGCATCCGTTTGTATTATAGTAGGACATCCAAATAATATGGGAGTCGATATTAATGTTACGTATAGGATTAGATGACAAACCATCTGCCAACTTGGATAACGTCTAAAACAATATTTCTTGTGTAGGAAGTCTCCCATAAACTATCATCCATAAGACATAAGTATGTTTGGGAATAGAATGAGAATGCCAGACCACATATGCCCGTTTCATTTTCGGACCTGCACGCTTATGTATCTTTTCAAACATGATGTACAACAAACTTTGAAATTCTTCCTTTCAAATCTACCCGACTTATATCGTTGTGCTGGAACTAACGTCATCCTTCAATACCTGACATAATGAAATGCTCCATTAGTTTATGAGAATAAAGAAATGGAAATATGAGTCTTTGAGACTAGGTTAGGTTAAAAGCGGTAACTAGGTAATTTTGGTTTACTCATAGACAAGCAGTTTTGTTGCAGCTAGTATGTAGTTGCTTGCTTCCGCTATATTGATGTGCACTCACTTTTTCTTTCTCATTTTTTATGTTTGAAACTCGTCTACAGAACAATTATATGTGTCACTATTGAAGCTAGTAGTGTGTCAGTTTAGAATAATGACATGTTTTGGTATTAATATAACATTTGGCCAATAACTTTGTCTTTGTGTTTTAGGGTATACTCATACTGAAAGAACCATCTGTGCTTTACACATGGTGTAATCAGTTCTAGACTTGGCTGATAATAGCAAATAACTACTAAGTTAACAAAAATAAAACTGCATTTAGGTATATTCAACCCTCATAGGCGGCTAACAGGAAGAACATCATTGGACTTTTGAATTTAAGTAATTAAGAACATTATTTTCCAATTGAGTTTCTTGATTATGGAATGTTTGAGCGATGGTGTGATTTGTTTTTGTTTTGCATTTTGTATGATCATACATGAAATAGGCAGTTATTGCATTCTCTGTAAAAAAATTCTTATCATCGACCGACTTTTCTTACAAATCCAGTCATTTCTCACTGAAGATGCTACGAAGGTGGTGAAAGATCTGCTCCCAGAGAGAGAGAAGGTAATCTTTATTCTGTTTGTTGGTGGCCTGATGAGATCAAGTGGATGAACAAGTGGTGCGGGACCATCGACTTGCACTATGTTGGCACCCCTGATTTCTACTATGATTACGACAGTAAGTTAACTAACCTTTAGTAATTTTGTTTTGCTTCTTTTGTGACTAACTACAAGTTTGAATAGGAAATAGATCAGTTAGGCTTCAACTTTTTCTGCAACTTTTAAGTTTCTTCGGGTACTGATGGTATGCTTCAAAATACACAGGTATTCTTCGGGTACTGATAACTGGTCTGCTTCAAAATTGCTTGGAGAGCATGTTGGCGGATCAGCTGTAAGATGACTTTGCTCTGTATTTAAGGTACATACTCTTAATCAAAGTTTATCAGCCTCATAAAGCAATGAAATTTTCTGATTTAAGGGTCGAGATTGAATGAAGTGCTTCATATGATCTTGTCTTTTGTCAAAGAATTGAAATTTATCTGCCTCTTAATCAAAGAGATGCGCCTCATGTGCCCAATGTGTTCCCTTAATTGATATATGATATAAGCTTTATGTATTATGCTGGGATATTTATGTATTATGCTGAGTCAAGAAAAGGTAGATATTAGGGCATCTATGAGTATGATTAGTGCATCGAATAGGTAGATATTAGTGCATCCATTTTGCATATTTAGAGCATCTGTTTGGACATATTAGGGTAGAGATCTTTATGTATGCAAGTAATTATTTTTCTTTGGTAACCGTGGTGTCCAACTGTTGGCTGACTAAATGAATGGGTCTATATCAGATACACGTACCCAAACACTCCCAAAATAGATGTTTATGGCTGATTTTTATGTGAATACTTATTTAGATTCTTAAACAAATAACGTAATAAGTCTTCAGAAAGAAAAACGAATATGATAGCTATTTTGCTAAACAAGTAAGTCTTGTTTAATTTGAAGATTTAAGTCTTGTATATTGGAGTGAATGTAGTAATAAAAAGTTATTTACTGGGTTTTTATATATTGTAGCGACTATAAGCAACCTTTTCAAACTCGTTCGGTTGCCTCAAACTGATTACTGAGAACTCTAGTAAACTGAAAAATTGCAACGCTAGGAGAAGGACAATCAACTTACGAGAATTTCATTAATGTTCTAAATTTGCAACACGCAGGTATCTTGACCTGCAACGTGAAGATTGCTTGTTTTACAATTCCTCGCTTGGGGAAACATCATTGTTCACTGATCAACAGTGTGGAAGAGATCAAATTCCTTCACAAACAGTTCAAGTCTGGATTTCTTTTCTCAAAAGAGGTACGCTTGGCATACACCTATTTTATGAAGTACCAAAAGCTCTTTCTGAAGACTTATTATGAAAGCTTTTGGTACGCTTGGCATAGGCTTATTATGATAGCTAATCTGATATTTTTATATGAAGACTTATTCATAATTAGTTTTGTAAGTTTCATCATGTCTTTAATAGCATCATCAGTTAATTTTTCTTAATCAATGCCTTTTTGCAATTAGCTTTATGTGCACATACGCCATTTTATCGTCTGTACAACGTATATTAGTGCATCAAGAAATATGTATTAGGACATTTTTTATTATGTTAAATTCAATTTTCATATACTTATCTCTTCCAAGTTTAGTTGGATTTTCTAGTTTGTCATTATTTATCCAGACTTGCTGGACTTGCACTTATGTTTTCATCAAGTCTCCTAGTTCTGGTAGGTTTTCTATTATTTTTTCTCGGTATACCATGTGTTCACTATTTACTTACTGTTTTCCTTTTATTTTCTGGATGCAGGCTTGTGCATTATATAACAATTGGTGGCCGATGTTATCAGGTGAGTGAGGGTACAACAAGTTAATACTTTAATGAGTTGCTTTTGCTTATTAGAAATTGATTCAAAGCTAATTGATCATTTTGCAATTACCTGGTTATTGTGTACTGATTATACCTTTCTGATTATGATTGTCAGATATGGTAGACTTTCCTATTCACATCTGAGTTAAGTCTGTCAAAAAGGGACACTCAGACAAGCTTTGCCATCAAGTCTCTAATGCCGTCCTTGATGCTTGCCTAGAATAAGATCCCGAGAGCAACGTCGCATGTGAGACCTACACCAAGGCCAACATGGTCATGGTTTTCGGTGAGATCACCACAAAGGCTACCGTTGACTACATGAAGATTGTCCATGATACCTGAAGATTTGATCCAGTGTATTATAAAGGAATCGAGTTAGCCTTGAATAATATTGTTTACTATCGAGTTTAGTTCATATTCTTGTCAAGTCTGAAGAAAGTAAATGTTACGTAGATTAACTAAATTATAATTTTGTGATTTGAGAAATCGTTTTTTTATGTAGATTGTACTTAATTTTAAGGCCATTTGGCATTGCACTACAGCTCCAAACGTTATTGAAAAAAAAAGTTTAAAAAGTTACAGAACAGCCCTTGACAAATAAGAAAAGTTACAATGAGGCCCTTTGAGTTGGGAGGGAAAAAGGGGAGGGAAGGAGAGGGAGTGATTTGTACACTTTTTTTTTACCAAAGTGAGCTTTTTTCATGATCCCACCTATATATATATATATATATATATATATATATATATATATATATATATATATATATGTAACTTTAATTTGAGGTTATCTTGATTTTGCAACAATTAATTGTAGGAATCCACTGTTTTATTGCAAATAACAAATACAGTCATAAGAACATATTTTTCTCTTTTATTGATTGTTAGAAAACATGTGTTTAATTTTGCGTTCATTCGAAGGGTCCCAAAGACCTTTATATGTTGGCAAATGGGTGCGCCCACAGAAAGTTATAAGAGCCTATTGATTTGTAAATGAGACTTTATGTTTTAACAAATGCTCTTTTGGGTTTGTTGGAATTATTTTGGTGTTTAAAGGATGTGTTTAGGCATGCCATGAATGGCTTTTTGTAGTACAAATAAACTTTGTAAATATTTGTATCATTCCACTATTGGTGTGCTGCTTAGTATGTAAGTATTAAACTTACATAAGTATTACACATATAATTCTTGATTTGTTATTAATCTGTACATAAGTAAACGCGTTTGACCCACTCGGCCCGTTTGGCGGATTCCGCTTTGTGCAACTGTATAAATGACATGTTTTATACCGTTATTTTTATTTTACATATACTCTTATCAACAACTTTTTTTTTTCACAGAATGAACATGGACTACTAAAGTATTTGACGTTGACCGCATACCTTTGCTTTTTAAGACTACCTACGAGTTGGAGAAGGTAGTGTGAATGAGTATGTAGATAGTCACACTAACATCACTACTAATATTTTTAGTAGTGATTAGTCGTCATGGTAAGATTCATACTATTTAATTAGTGGTGGAGCACCTATATATATCTTGAAGTACCATTTATGTAATGGTGTCTTAATTATGGGTAGAAATGCAAGCAACCCATGTAAAAGGAGAAGCAGTCTAAATAATAATTTAGAAACGGATGAGGTTCCCTACCTAGGTTAGCAAGGGAAGTAGACGAAACGAGCTTTAAATCAGTGGTACGCGGTCTAACTGGGGTATTCTGTGACCGTTTTCGATATTTCCCTAACCACCGCCAATTATACTGTTTACTCAAAGAGGCAAGTTAGGTACAGAGTCTTGGGAGGGTTTAGCACAACACATTTTTGTTTGTATCTAAATTATGATAGTCTTTCTAAATTCTACGCACATTATGGATTTTGTATTGTTGCTTGCGAAGACATTATGTAGTCTTTGAGTTCTGATGCACCGGATTCGAGACTATGTAAGTGTAGAATCGTTGTACAGGTTTATATGTGACTTTTATGATTGAATCAACAAACAAGATTTACAAAGAAATGATTCATTATATTACTAACAACATAACATGGTTGCATTGTATTAAGACACCCATTCTAAATGTTACATCGTATCCTATATATAGAGTATGAAAGGGTGCGAGTGAACCATCATGCCTGTTCACCAAATGACACCTTTTAGAAATAACTAACTTACAACAATAACTAACTTTTAACTAACTTAACCGCTATTCGGTTACTAACTATCTAACTAACATGTTTAGTCCTTTGTCTTTCAAGACTTATGCAATTACAAGGTCCAACAGTAAGAGCGACTCGATCATGTTTCATAAATATTTATCACGTGGTTTGTTTTTGTTCAATTAATATAATGTTCGTCATTTGTTTTAATTCATGAACAACCGATATATGTGTTCACCATGGAGGTAGAATTGTAACGGCAAATATATTATACGATCATTGGGGTGTGGTGAGGAACATATGATATGCAATGTTAAAACATGCCATTTTGGTATTCATACCGTTAAATCCGTAATAGGTCAACACCTAAGTCAATACAACGATGTTATTGCATACTATTTCCGAGTTCCAACAGTGCAGATGTGTAAAGATTTTAGTCTTCAAAAGATAGAACATGAGTTTGTACTTACTTCCTTTGTTGAATATATTGAGATCGGAGATGTTTTGGATATTTATTTGGTTCATAGCTGTATCCAACACTTATCGACACAAGCACTCGACGATGGTTACAAAGAAGGTAGGAAATAGATTTATTAGTGGATATTCTGAAGCAAAACGCCGCAAGTCTAATAAAGCTCGTGAATGAGTATTCAACTAAATCGATGTCTCTTTATATAAACATAAGTTGCTGATTGAATAAGGTTGTAGGATTATGTTTTTTATATTGTCTTCTTAATTTGTTTGATTCAATTCGTTGAATGTTTTTTCATGTCAAGTTGATTGAATAAAAGTTTGTGTGTTTTTATTTTCCAGTATACACTTATTTCGATTACTTGAATAATAGCGTTAGATGGTGCGATCATACTACTGTGGCAAAAAGATGAAGATAGTAAAGCATGAGCTAATTGTGTGAATTTAGTTTTATTTGTCATTTGTTTTGATTTAGGCTTATAGTATCATAAGCGATGGAACAACGGAAAGTATTTAGATGGGAATGAATTACCACCAAACATAGTGCAACCCATTTTGTAATATTAACCAATGTTTGAAAACCCGGTTTTTTGATTGACCCGGTTTAGTCGCCGGGTCACCGAGTCACCAGTTCAATCAGTTGAACCGCCGGGTTGACCCAGTTCTATACATATGTACATTTTTTTTCTTCTATATTTAATATGTAGTGTTGCATTATTCCATAATTTATCCGATTTTATTCCTACATTCAATTCAACCAATGAAAAAGATCGAGACTTTACCGATAAACTTTGTTTTTTAAGTTCAATATATATAATAATATAGCAGAGATTTGCAACAACAATAAATTTATGATTCTAAATTATAACAATCTATATTAAAACGGTATTAATTGATATAATTTACTATTTTACAAAATTTTAACTAACATTAGCAATCACCACTTCAAATTGTCAATTAAACATACAAAGATTGATGAGGAAAAAAGGTTTTGTTAATTTTTTTTTTTATAAAAAGTCATGACCCGGCCGGGTTTATCAAACCGGGTCAACAAAAAATCGGTGGTTCAATCCGATTCTCGAACAAACAAAAACCCGGTCACATCCGGCCCGGTCTCTGAGCCGGTTCCTGGTTCAACCGGCCGGGTCAAACCGGGTTTTAAAACATTGATATTAACTAAAAATGATTTTAGATGAACGATTTAGTTAGGAGTCGTAACATGTTATTTTTAAATTCTATAAGAAATAATCCATAACTTTATTGTTTTTCTAGTTTGTGGTTCAAAATAAGTAAGCTCGGATCAAATTTAATCTTAACATCGTATGATCAAGATCTGGATATTTTATGTCTTTTGTAACGTTTCTAAACTTTATTTTATTCTTATCTAACATGGCTATTATCTATTCATACATCTAGCATATCAATTATTCACATAAAATCACAAATCAATCACTTATATAAACATATTTATTTTCATAATAATAACGAAACTGCTATTTTACGGTTATCAATTTAATCCCGTGAATTTCACGGGTTAATAAACTAGTACTATATATAAAAGGAAAAATCCTCGAAGTGGAAAAGTGGAAAAATTAAGTAAACTATTTATGGAAACTATAAACTTTTATTGTTATTTTGGTTTATAACACATCTTATTAATTCAGTTTAAATAGTGTTAGTGTTTAATCAATGTTTTAAAATCGGGTCTCTAATCGACTCAGCAAAGTCACCGGGTCACCAGGTTACCGGTTCAACCAGTTCGACTATTGAGTCAACCCGGTCTTCAACAAAAATTAAATTTATATATATTTGGAATAATATATATCTCGAAAACTTGGCTGATGTAACACCCCCAAAATTTGATACAGCGGAAGACTCAACAAGCTTTCGGGGTGCTACGGGGATTGGTATCCAACACAAGACAATATAGAACGAGATAAAGTAAACATAATAAAAACACAACCAAAACGGGGTTTTAAGGTTTACATTTATCCCAACATCATTCAGAGTCAGGCCCAAAATAAAATAACAATAGGTCCAAATTTAATTATCAGAGTTTAGAAAAATAGATCCATGAACCGGGTGCCTTGGCCGAGCCTTCCATTCCAAGCATGCATCTCAACACTTAATTACCTGAGAAAACGTGCTAAAAGTCAGCTTTCGCTGGTGAGATCATAGGTTTAAATTCATCTAACAATATAGTGGACATATACGCAAAACGCTTACTAGCTAGACTAAGGATTGGCTAAAAGCCTGCGGATACCCTCCGCTCCAACATAACACACGGATACCCTCCGTTCTAACATAGATATTCGGGTAACCCCCGCAATACCAATAAACACTCGGATAACCTCCGAAGTATTAATAACCTATAGGTGCACACTATAGTATCTAAATAAGTCAACCTTGAATAGTACACACGAAACTACGTGACTAAAGTTGACAATCCACCAATAACCAAATAAGCCAACCTTGAATAGTACACACAAAACTATGTGACTAAAGCTGACAATCCACCAATAACCAAATAAGCCAACCTTGAATAGTACACACAAAACTATGTGACTAAAGCTGACAATCCACCAATAACCAAATAAGCCAACCTTGAATAGTACACACAAAACTATGTGACTAAAGCTGACAATATATCCTAGTCCGTACACATAGCAAGTTTAGAAAGCATATAAAAGCGATAATAGTCCACATAAAATAATTTGCACGTTTCTCACCCCAAGTATTGAAAACATAGTTCAAGATTGAAAAATGGGGCTATGACTCACCTCAAGTCCAGAAAATATCAAGTAGAAGTCGGTAGAAATAAGATGTATGATAACTCACGAAACAGCAACTACGGACTTGGCACGACCTAACAATATTAACTCTTTCAGAAATCATTTCCTCAAATTTATAATATTCCCAAACCCGGACGAGAATCCGTTTTATTTCCGAAAATCCATTTCGTATTAGTTTGGTGTATTTGCGTTTGGTATCCATACGGGTAGTGGGTCGACTCAAAACAAACCGAAAAGATCACATAAAAATAATAAAATAAACTCTGGATCTAATAGTAGCCCAATATATCATTTAAATAAATCGCCGAAGTTTATCAAATCCGTCGATTTGATAATCCTCATATTTATTTACGTAACATACCGTTCCAAGATTACACCCAACCTAAAGCACATAGCACATAATTACTATATAGTATATATCATAGTTTAATAAATTCCTCATATATATCGTCAAATTGGCCAGATTTCCCGATATATACACTCGCAATTTATTACACTCTACATATACTACACCCTATGGGCGTCGTAGGATACGATGCCCACTAATATATTCATTTCATATAGCCAAATAACCCGGTTCAACCTTACGGTTAAGTGGTTATTTAGTTATAGAAAACGTCTATATTAATCGTCATATATCCGTGACAACACGAACGTCACAAATAATAACTTACCTGGACCCGAGTGACAACGATTTTGCATAACTCAATAAGTTTATCCGTTATATATCCGAAATGACATTTTATTAACCGTTTAATAATTGTCGGGAGTTTCCCGTTTTATAACACAATTTTTATAATAATAATACGTTCAATAATATTACGCCACTTTCGTAGCCTAATATATATCTAATTGTATTATTTATAATACGACTCGTGATTATTATTATTATTAATATACGCGCTTATATAGTTATATATACGTTATTCACGTGTATATATTCATATAAACGTTCATATTATCAATAATTATTATTACGAGTTTTATTATTTACGTTTTATTTGTAATAGTTATCGAGTCATACGAAATTGTCACATGTCCGAGTCATGACTCTCGGCTCATTGTCCAAGTCCAAAATAATAAGTAAAAGTCATAAGATAATACATCTCCGTCCAAACAATCTCAAACCACGTGCTACAACATGAGGGTCCGACTACGGCACCCGACTAACCTATCTCCGTCAATCTAACGACCGTCTCACAATCGGTCCCCAATCACACTTTACCAATCGACAACAACTCCACAATCAATACAATAATTCCATTGTCGAGACTACAAAGGGCCCGACCCAACCAAAAATGTTCGACCGAAAATGAAATGCCACAACAATGTAACAATTAAGTTCACAATTATTACAAGAAAATAACATCAACCAAGTTAATGTTTGGGTCGGTTTACCAAGCCAAACCCGAGCCCTCGACTCACTTGAGTCACGGCTCAATACAACGAGTCACAAGGACTCGAACTAAACATACAATAATCACATAGCTCACGAGAGCACAACAAAGTAACCAATTAGACCCATTCGACCCAAATGGTCAATCGGCAACAAAATAAATACGCGGCTAATAGCCGCGACCCACAAGGGTCGAACCACAACCAATTCGAGCTCGAGACTCGAACCACGACCAAACGAGAACCCCCATACGGGTCTCGGCTGGTTATACGAGCATTCAACGGAAACCCCGAGACCTCATGGGTCTCGGTTAGCTCGGGTCGAAGTGCACAGCCATTGACAAACAACCAAACTACAACACCAAGGAAACCAAAGCCTCTCAAGGCTCGAACCAAAATAAGCCGAGAGCATAAGCTCTCGGTTCCGAGTCAACCACAACCAAAACCAAGAAACCCGGATACCAAACGTAATATTAATCATCAAAACATCATTTCCCATTAAAAACAATTCGATTCCCATCGAAATAATCCGTGTAGCCACGGATTAGTACCAATTCGTGGCACCCAAAACCCGAAAATAACTCCTTCTCACCTTCTTGGACCTCCAAATGAACGGATCTAGTAAAGGTAATAAAAACTCGAATGGATTTTTAAAGTTTGGTGGTGTTAATAGTGGTTCTAGGGTATGTATGATATACCAAATGAAAGAGGATGGAGAGAGGAAGAAGATGGTGGTATTTATTTTGTTGGGTGGTCGGAGTAGCGGCGGTGGTGGCCGAGTTTGATGGTCGGCGGCTAGGTTAAATTGATGGGGAAGAGATGAGTTAGAGAGAGAGAATGAAAGTGGTGAGGGTGAGTGTGTGTGTGGGTGAACCGGAGCAAACACACCCTTATTACTCTTTCATTTATTTATTTTTTTTATTTTGTTAATAATAATAGTAATAATAATAATAATAATAATAATAATAATAATAATAATAATAATAATAATAATAATAATAATAGTAATAATAATATTATTACCGTGTGGAGCGGGTAACGCGGGTAAATGTAAAAACATGTGGCCCGAACCCGAACTCATTTCAAAACTTCAATATCTCTCGAAAACATCTCGTAACTAATTAAAAATATAGTCGGACTCGTTAAGACGAATCATAAACTTTCGTTAGGTAATCCTAGTGCCAAAGTCAACGTAGTACCAAGTGAGAATTCAAATATACATCACCGAGCATTAAATCAAAAATGAATTATGAACATAATTCACGAATTCCATAACGTCATTAATTAAAAATATCCATAAGATAGGTCTTACAAGTTCGTTGTGAAATGAAAATTTCAAATAAAAATTATAAACGAACTTAAATCGTAATGCGGGTTTTTAAAATAGCTCCCTAAACTGCCGGTTGTCACATCCTCCCAGTCTCAGAAGGAAACCCGTCCCGGTTTTCACTCGGAAAAATTCATCTACGAAGTGAAAAGCTTCGGATATCTCTTCCTGAACTCGTCCTCACGTTCCCACGTAAATTCTGGTCCATGTCGGGAATTCCAACGAACCTTGACGAGCGGAATGCGACTTCTCTTGAGTCGTTTAACTTCACGATCTAAAATCTCAATCGGTTCTTCCACGAAATTCAGTTTCTCATCAACGCGAATATCCCTCATTGGAATGACGGGCATTTCATCAGAAAGACATTTCTTCAGATTACTCACGTGGAACACGTCGTGAACTTTACTCAGTTCATGTGGTAATTCCAACCTATAAGCCACGGGCCCAATTCTTTCTAAGATCAAGAATGGTCCAATGTAGCGTGGGTTGAGTTTACCACGTTTCCCGAAATGTATTACACCTTTCCAAGGCGAGACTTTCAGCATTACTTTGTCTCCAACCTGGAACTCTAAAGGTTTACGTCTCTGATCGGCGTAGCTCTTCTGCCTATCTCTAGCCGCTTGCAACCGATCACGAATCTGAGCTACTTTCTCTGTAGTTTCTAAAATAAGCTCAGGGCCTGTAAGTTGACTATCTCCAACTTCCGCCCAACCAATAGGTGAACGACACTTTCTGCCATATAAAGCTTCGAATGGTGCAGCCTTAAGACTTGTGTGGTAGCTATTATTATAGGAGAATTCCGCAAGGGGTAAATACTTCTCCCAGCCTTTACCAAAGTCTATGATGCATGCACGAAGCATATCCTCTAACGTCTGAATGGTCCTCTCACTTTGACCATCGGTTTGGGGATGATATGCAGTACTCATATCAAGCCTCGTCCCCAAAGCCGTTTGAAGTGATCGCCACAAAGCTGACGTAAAACGACTATCACGATCCGAAATAATAGATATCGGGACTCCATGACGCGAAATAATTTCCTTCACATATAACCTCGCAAGCTTATCCACACTATCATCTTCACTAATAGCTAAGAAATGAGCAGACTTTGTCAGACGATCCACAATTACCCAGATAGTGTCACAATCGCTAGCTGTTCTCGGTAATTTGGTAATGAAGTCCATAGTAATCCGCTCCCATTTCCAGACTGGAAGTTCTGGTTGCGTTAGTAATCCTGACGGTCTCTGGTGTTCAGCTTTAACCTTAGCACATGTCAGGCACTTACTAACGTACGATGCTATATCTGCCTTCATATTTGGCCACCAATAGAACTTCTTAAGATCCTGATACATTTTATCGGAACTAGGATGAATGGAGTACTTTGACTTATGCGACTCATGCATAATCAATTCCCGAATTTCTCCATGCAAAGGTACCCAAATTTGATCCCCAAAGCATAACAATCCATCAGAACGCTTAATAAATCCTTTCTCATTATCAGCCATCCCAAATATATTCTCGGCAGATCTATTTTCTGCTTTCAACGCTTCCGTTTGAGCTTCGAGTATTTGAGACGGTAATGGCGATACAATAGTCATTCCTAATGACCTAACTCGTAATGGTGGTACTCTTTCCTTTCGACTAAGAGCATCAGCAACAACATTTGCTTTACCAGGGTGGTAGCGAATTTCACAATCATAATCGCTTAGCAACTCAATCCAACGTCGCTGTCTCATGTTGAGCTCTTTTTGATTTAAGATGTGTTGTAAACTTTTATGGTCAGTAAATACAACACACTTTGTTCCGTACAAGTAATGTCTCCATATTCTTAAAGCAAAAACTACAACACCGAGCTCCAAATCATGGGTAGTGTAGTTTTTCTCATGCTTTTTGAGCTGTCGGGAAGCATAAGCTATCACCTTCTCTCGTTGCATTAACACGGCTCCCAAACCTTTATGTGAGGCGTCACAATAGACGACGAAATCCTCGTTACCTTCCGGTAACGCTAAGATAGGAGCACTACACAACATTTTCTTAAGCAATTGAAATGCTTCCTCTTCTTTATCTCCCCATTCATACGTAACACTCATTTGAGTCAATTTGGTCAATGGTTTAGCTATCTTCGAAAATCCCTCAATGAATCTTCGGTAATAACCAGCTAAACCCAAAAATTGACGAACTTCGGTTGGGGTTGTAGGTGCAGCCCAATCTTTTATCGCCTCAATCTTAGCAGGATCCACATGGACTCCTTGTCTATCAATCACATGACCCAAAAATTGTACCGTCGGAATCCAAAATTCGCATTTCGAAAACTTGGCATAGAGTTTCTCCTTCCTGAGCAATTCTAAAATGAGTCTTAGATGCTCCTCATGCTCTTTCTCACTCTTTGAATAAATCAGAATGTCATCGATGAATACAATCACAAACTTGTCTAAGTAAGGCTTACACACACGATTCATGAGATCCATGAATATTGCTGGTGCGTTAGTCAACCCAAACGACATCACCTGAAACTCGTAATGCCCGTAACGGGTTCTGAAAGCCGTTTTCGGAATATCTTCCTCGCGAACTCGAAGTTGATGATATCCCGATCTCAAATCGATCTTCGAATACACACTCGATCCTTGAAGTTGATCGAACAAGTCGTCGATCCTAGGTAACGGGTATCGATTCTTCACCGTTAACTTATTCAACTCTCTATAATCAATACACATACGAAACGATCCATCCTTCTTCTTTACAAATAAGACTGGGGCTCCCCAAGGTGAGGAACTTGGTCTTATGAATCCTTTTTCGGCTAACTCCGCCAATTGTTTCGACAACTCTTCCAGTTCGGTAGGTGCAAGACGATAAGGTGCTCGTGCTACAGGCGCAACACCAGGTATCAACTCAATCTGAAACTCCACTTGTCTAGTCGGCGGGATTCCCGGCAAGTCATCGGGAAACACATCAGGAAAATCACGAACTATAGGCACATCTCCAATGCACCTTTCCTTTTTCTTCGTCTCTCCCTTCTCAGAAATTTGAGCTAAGAAAAGGTAACATCCCTTCTCCATTAGCTTCGGTAACTTTGTGCAAGATATAACTGCTAATCGGGATGGGCTCCTAGAATCCTTTCGGTCTCCTAATATATTTAGGACTTCCTTTCCGTATGGTACACGCACGATCTTCTCGTCGCAAAGTATGTGAGCACGATACTTCGACAACCAATCCATACCAATGATAACGTCAAAACTTCCTAACGTGACGGGTAGAAGATCTATGTTGAAAGGGTGGTTCAAGAAATTTAACGTACAACCGCGAATGATGGTATTAATCCTTTCTAGGTTTCCATTTGCTAACTCAATATCATATCCAATTCCTAAGGCCATCGGGGTTTTCTCTAGTAAGGGTGCAAACGTAGTGGACACAAAACTCCTATCGGCACCAGTATCAAATAGTATGGAAGCATAACGATTATTGAGAAGGAACGTACCAGTAACGACGTTCGGATCTTCTCCTCTCTCGTTCCCAAGTGCATACACTCTTCCCTGAGCAGCTCCAGCTTCCACACGTTGGTCCCCATTATCTTGTCGTCCACGGTTTCCTCCAGCTCCACGGTTTCCATAATTGTACCCATTACCACCCGAGCCTTGATTTCCACGGCTCCGCGATTCTTTACACTCATTCCTATAGTGTCCCTTCTTTCCACACCCATAACAAGTAACATCTGCCTTATTTCTCATCTCAGGAGCAGCTTGAACCATAGCAAGAGGTCGAGCTCTACAGTCCCTAGCTGTGTGTCCTTTCTTTGAGCAATTCTGGCATTTCACACTACACCATCCATTATGATGCTGGTGGCAACGATCACACTTGGGTGCATCACCGTTCTGATTCTTCTTATCTCCATTCCCAATAGCATAAGCCTTAGCTTGTCTCTTGCTTCGGTGATCATTACTCTTAGAGTGACGGTCTCTCTTTCTCTTTCCATTCTTCTCCTTATCAGCTTCTTCTAATTCCAACGAATCCATAAGTTGTTGAGCAATTGTGATTGCCTCATGGATGTTTGCAGGCCTAGCAGAAATCACATCATTCCTCGTAACTACAGGCAACCCATCAGTATACCTCTCGATCTTTTGAGTCTCAGTTTTCACCATATCTGGGCACAACAAGGCTAATTCCTGGTAACGACGATTGTAAGTCGCCATATCATTACCTTTCACCTTGTGGTTCCAAAACTCAATCTCTAGTTTCTTGACCTCATTCCTTGGGCAATAAGTCTGAATCAGCAAAGACTTAAATTGCTCCCAAGTCATGGCATAAGCTACATCACTTCCAACTGCATTTCGGTAGTTGTTCCACCAAGTCAAAGCTTCATCCTTGAAAGTAAAAGAAGCAGACTTTACCTTCGCATTCTCCGCACAACCACTGACATTAAACACTGATTCAGTCTTCTCAATCCACCTAACCAAGTAAACCACTCCTTCAGTTCCACCAAACTCAATAGGTCCACAAATCTTAAACTCCTTGTATTGACATCCATTAGCACGAACAGGTGGAAAAGTTCCAGCAGAATTGTTGGAATGATTTGACTCAGCTAGTAGTTCAGCAACTCTTTGCTCCACAAGTTGATTGATCATAGCTTGATCCACAGTAGGTGCGTTAAGTGGAACATGATCATTGTCTCCCTGAACATCAACATTTTGATTCCTGTTGTTGCAGTTAATAGTGTCCAGGTTATCAGGAATAGGGGTTTCAACATTTCGAGTAGGACGGCGTCCTCGGCGACCAGGGGTAGTCGCTGCCGTACCAGTTCGGGTAGCTCTGACAGGGTTTCGTCGTGCAGCCATTAATATATTTCCAAGACAATATCAACCACGCAGATAGGAACACAATTCTCCATGTACGCCAAAAACCGTAGAATATCGTACGAGATCACCATCGTCCATACAAGTAGCGATCGACACTTCGTTCCAAAATACCAAAGACATGATAAATACTAATCGTTCCATACGAGACGAACGTACAATCCGAATATCATGACATAAGAGCTATAATAACTAGCTCTCCTAACCAAATACTCCTTGGCTTATGTAGCAACACAACAACCTGATTCCAAATCGATCTAGCCACGATGCTGGCGTAGACTCCTCAACTCCGATCCCAAACCATCCAAATTCCTCAATAACGATCCCTGCTCAACACGATGTGTATCTCTATCCCTCTAGAGGCCCGCAACCTCCTTTTCTAACACTGTGTTCCTCTGCCACAGCTTGCGATCTCCCTCGCGAGTCGTGAGGAAACCTCTCTACAGACTCTCTATCTGCTCATGTATCTCTATCATACATGTCCTAATCGCTATCGTCCTGCCCATGACAGTAGTCAAATCAACTCTCAACTCAACAACAAACTCAGCAATAAACTCAGCAATAATCATCTCAAGTCGGTCAGACATCCGCAAGATTCTCTCGCCCTGTGCAGTAATCTGAGCCCACATCCTACCAGTCTCACCTAACTCTGCATGCTCAGCAGAAACCTCAGAAGGTGCATCCGACGCCACAGGACTACCAGGTGGTGTATCAAACGAAAACGGATGATCAGGTGAAACCGGTTCTAACGGATGTATCGGGGAATCGGGCTTCTCAGCCTGAGCTGGTGGTGCTAACACATCATTATCATCATCAGGCATCTCATCCTCCTGAGGGTCATCCTCCTCCTCAGGGTCATCATCATCACCCTGCTCAGCCTCCTGAGGGTCATCCTCCCGCTCAGGGTCATCAGCCTCATCCTCATCCTCACCCTCGTACTCCTCCTCCTCATCGGAAGAGTACCTCATCAATCGTCGTCTCCTACTAGGTGAACCATGTGTAGATGTAGTAGGTGATCTAGGACGACAACGCAATGATGTGGGTGGCGCCTCAGACAGAAGGGAATGAGCATCAATCTGTAAAGGTGATGGAGTAGGGCGTACCGACATGCGTGCCGTAGCTCGGTGGGCAAAGCGCGGGGCCACACGAGCCAAAGCCTGATGAAGAGTAAGCTGCCTCGATGTACCAGGGATCCCTAGAGAAGATGAGGGTCCCTGCGTAGATGCAGCAGGTAGTGCTGAAGTAGAAGCTGCCTGTGGTACAGTAGCTGAAGACATGGCCATCTGGTAAGGATCATCAGATGCCATAGTGAACTGTGCAGGTAAAACCGGTGCAGTAAGAATATCCTCGACAACATTAGGCGTAAGGGAGGCCATAGTTTGTGACAACAGCGTAGGGTAGGTGTAAGTGTTTCAAAACAACTAAATCACAACTCATAATACCATACCAAATATACTCATCAAATAGTTCAATATATAATCTCAATAAAAGAATTTCAACACCGCATTACTAAAATGTTTATAAAAACATATAGACCATATAAATCCTCGAGAACGCCATCTTATTACTAAAATCCATAAACCTCAAATCATCTCAATAAATTCCAAATCTAACAATCATCTCAAATATCTCATAATACCTCAAATAATAGAAGATGCTTCGGCTTGGCGGGCTGGCGGGCGGTGGTCGAGGATCATTTTCTATAAAAATACGGTTATAGTTTAGGCATTTATTTACCTAGTTCTCTATAACCTTGGCTCTGATACCAATCTGTAACACCCCCAAAATTTGATACAGCGGAAGACTCAACAAGCTTTCGGGGTGCTACGGGGATTGGTATCCAACACAAGACAATATAGAACGAGATAAAGTAAACATAATAAAAACACAACCAAAACGGGGTTTTAAGGTTTACATTTATCCCAACATCATTCAGAGTCAGGCCCAAAATAAAATAACAATAGGTCCAAATTTAATTATCAGAGTTTAGAAAAATATATCCATGAACCGGGTGCCTTGGCCGAGCCTTCCATTCCAAGCGTGCATCTCAACACTTAATTACCTGAGAAAACGTGCTAAAAGTCAGCTTTCGCTGGTGAGATCATAGGTTTAAATTCATCTAACAATATAGTGGACATATACGCAAAACGCTTGCTAGCTAGACTAAGGATTGGCTAAAAGCCTGCGGATACCCTCCGCTCCAACATAACACACGGATACCCTCCGTTCTAACATAGATATTCGGGTAACCCCCGCAATACCAATAAACACTCGGATAACCTCCGAAGTATTAATAACCTATAGGTGCACACTATAGTATCTAAATAAGTCAACCTTGAATAGTACACACGAAACTATGTGACTAAAGTTGACAATCCACCAATAACCAAATAAGCCAACCTTGAATAGTACACACAAAACTATGTGACTAAAGCTGACAATCCACCAATAACCAAATAAGCCAACCTTGAATAGTACACACAAAACTATGTGACTAAAGCTGACAATCCACCAATAACCAAATAAGCCAACCTTGAATAGTACACACAAAACTATGTGACTAAAGCTGACAATATATCCTAGTCCGTACGCATAGCAAGTTTAGAAAGCATATAAAAGCGATAATAGTCCACATAAAATAATTTGCACGTTTCTCACCCCAAGTATTGAAAACATAGTTCAAGATTGAAAAATGGGGCTATGACTCACCTCAAGTCCAGAAAATATCAAGTAGAAGTCGGTAGAAATAAGATGTATGATAACTCACGAAACAGCAAGTACGGACTTGGCACGACCTAACAATATTAACTCTTTCAGAAATCATTTCCTCAAATTTATAATATTCCCAAACCCGGACGAGAATCCGTTTTATTTCCGAAAATCCATTTCGTATTAGTTTGGTGTATTTGCGTTTGGTATCCATACGGGTAGTGGGTCGACTCAAAACAAACCGAAAAGATCACCTAAGAATAATAAAATAAACTCTGGATCTAATAGTAGCCCAATATATCATTTTAATAAATCGCCGAAGTTTATCAAATCCGTCGATTTGATAATCCTCATATTTATTTATGTAACATACCGTTCCAAGATTACACCCAACCTAAAGCACATAGCACATAATTACTATATAGTATATATCATAGTTTAATAAATTCCTCATATATATCGTCAAATTGGCCAGATTTCCCGATATATACACTCGCAATTTATTACACTCTACATATACTACACCCTATGGACGTCGTAGGATACGATGCCCACTAATATATTCATTTCATATAGCCAAATAACCCGGTTCAACCTTACGGTTAAGTGGTTATTTAGTTATAGAAAACGTCTATATTAATCGTCATATATCCATGACAACACGAACGTCACAAATAATAACTTACCTGGACCCGAGTGACAACGATTTCGCATAACTCAATAAGTTTATCCGTTATATATCCGAAATGACATTTTATTAACCGTTTAATAATTGTCGGGAGTTTCCCGTTTTATAACACAATTTTTATAATAATAATACGTTCAATAATATTACGCCACTTTCGTAGCCTAATATATATCTAATTGTATTATTTATAATACGACTCGTGATTATTATTATTATTAATATACGCGCTTATATAGTTATATATACGTTATTCACGTGTATATATTCATATAAACGTTCATATTATCAATAATTATTATTACGAGTTTTATTATTTACGTTTTATTTGTAATAGTTATCGAGTCATACGAAATGGTCACATGTCCGAGTCATGACTCTCGGCTCATTGTCCAAGTCCAAAATAATAAGTAAAGGTCATAAGATAATACATCTCCGTCCAAACAATCTCAAACCACGTGCTACAACATGAGGGTCCGACTACGGCACCCGACTAACCTATCTCCGTCAATCTAACGACCGTCTCACAATCGGTCCCCAATCACACTTTACCAATCGACAACAACTCCACAATCAATACAATAATTCCATTGTCGAGACTACAAAGGTCCCGACCCAACCAAAAATGTTCGGCCGAAAATGAAATGCCACAACAATGTAACAATTAAGTTCACAATTATTACAAGAAAATAACATCAACCAAGTTAATGTTTGGGTCGGTTTACCAAGCCAAACCCGAGCCCTCGACTCACTTGAGTCACGGCTCAATACCACGAGTCACAAGGACTCGAACTAAACTTACAATAATCACATAGCTCACGAGAGCACCACAAAGTAACCAATTAGACCCATTCGACCCAAATGGTCAATCGGCAACAAAATAAATACGCGGCTAATAGCCGCGACCCACAAGGGTCGAACCACAACCAATTCGAGCTCGAGACTCGAACCACGACCAAACGAGAACCCCCATACGGGTCTCGGCTGGTTATACGAGCATTCAACGGAAACCCCGAGACCTCATGGGTCTCGGTTAGCTCGGGTCGAAGTGCACAGCCATCGACAAACAACCAAACTACAACACCAAGGAAACCAAAGCCTCTCAAGGCTCGAACCAAAATAAGCCGAGAGCATAAGCTCTCGGTTCCGAGTCAACCACAACCAAAACCAAGAAACCCGGATACCAAACGTAATATTAATCATCAAAACATCATTTCCCATTAAAAACAATTCGATTCCCATCGAAATAATCCGTGTAGCCACGGATTAGTATCAATTCGTGGCACCCAAAACCCGAAAATAACTCCTTCTCACGTTCTTGGACCTCCAAATGAACGGATCTAGTAAAGGTAATAAAAACTCGAATGGATTTTTAAAGTTTGGTGGTGTTAATAGTGGTTCTAGGGTATGTATGATATACCAAATGAAAGAGGATGGAGAGAGGAAGAAGATGGTGGTATTTATTTTGTTGGGTGGTCGGAGTAGCGGCGGTGGTGGCCGAGTTTGATGGTCGGCGGCTAGGTTAAATTGATGGGGAAGAGATGAGTTAGAGAGAGAGAATGAAAGTGGTGAGGGTGAGTGCGTGTGTGGGTGAACCGGACCAAACACACCCTTATTACTCTTTCATTTATTATTATTATTTTTTTATTTTGTTAATAATAATAGTAATAATAATAATAATAATAATAATAATAATAATAATAATAATAATAATAATAATAATAATAATAATAATAGTAATAATAATATTATTACCGTGTGGAGCGGGTAACGCGGGTAAATGTAAAAACATGTGGCCCGAACCCGAACTCATTTCAAAACTTCAATATCTCTCGAAAACATCTCGTAACTAATTAAAAATATAGTCGGACTCGTTAAGACGAATCATAAACTTTCGTTAGGTAATCCTAGTGCCAAAGTCAACGTAGTACCAAGTGAGAATTCAAATATACATCACCGAGCATTAAATCAAAAATGAATTATGAACATAATTCACGAATTCCATAACGTCATTAATTAAAAATATCCATAAGATAGGTCTTACAAGTTCGTTGTGAAATGAAAATTTCAAATAAAAATTATAAACGAACTTAAATCGTAATGCGGGTTTTTAAAATAGCTCCCTAAACTGCTGGTTGTCACAGCTGATCCGAGTCGCTTCAAACCCAACAGGTCTAACCGAGTTTTGAAAATACCCTTTGGCCTTTGCTATATAAGGGTATTGTGTATGGTACAAGTAGGGTATATTTGAAAAAGATATCTCCTCCTGAAAGAGAGAGAGGGTTTTAAAATAAAGAAGATTGTTGTGATTGAGAGTTGGAAATGGGTTGGAGCTGGGCTGGGGTTGGGGCTTATTTTATAAGTCGAAAGCTGGGGCTTATATTTTTATAAAGTTGTTTGGAAAATTAGTAGGAGCCGAAGTTTATTAATATAAAATCGCATAAAAATATATCAAATTAAATTCCCATGTATTTATAGCTTTTGCTTGATAATCGATTATATTTTGAAGGGTATTTAAGTAATTTGACTAGTTATAAGCCCCCATAAGCCCTCATATGCCCCTTTAAATGGGCTTGGGCACAATGGCGGAGCTAGAAATTTTTTTTTGGGAGGGCCGAAACAATTTAGATGAGAGGGCGAGATGGAAAAAATAAAATTCTAACACATGAAATCGCGAAAAAAATACACTAACGGGCTTAGGCCTGGGGGGTCGGGACCCTTCCCGGTCCCTTAATAGCTCCGCCCATGCTTGGGCTTATGGAGGCTTGTGAGAAACAAAGCTTATTTTGTAATCCATCTTATTTTAAAAGTTTAAGCCCTCTCCCAAACAGAGCATACAATCTCACACAAACACAACAATCTCACAGTTGGGACTTGATCCCGTAAAAAGAGTGTATGCTTCCGATGATGTTTGTGTTCCGTATACACATTTTATCTTTCTCTAGTTCTGGCTAAAACACCACTTGTGTTAGTAAACTCTCGCTCAATTAACTTGTAATCTTCCTGAAAACTACAGAAATAAAGTGGTCTTTCATATGTGGTTTTAGCTTAAACTTGGGAATTGTCTTAACTTTTCAATTGCTAATATTGCAGCTTAATGGAGAACTCGATACAGGGACTGGAGCTCCAACTTTTCTTTGTGCACTTGTTAGGCAATTCTATCCTAATGTATGCTACTATTTCTCTGCTTAAGTTTACTTTCTTCAGTAGAAGTGACAACATTGACCCAATTACTATCTGTACCGAAGATGTCTACATGTCTTTAGTTTACACGATGTTAACACATCTACTTACTCAATACAGCTGTCAGCTAGTCTTGGAGCTGGATTACACTATGACAAAAATGAAAAACTCAGTTGTACCTTACGTGGCAAAAAGGCATATCCAGTGGCATCCAATCGGTTTGTGAACTTTGTTCTTAAAGGGTGTTGTGATATTGACCAAGAGTTGAATCAGGTGAGTCTCGGTCTTCATTTTTCGAGTATTTTGGTTTTAGATTACATATAAGCAATGGTGGAAAATTGGGTTCGGGGATACTGAGGGGTTAAAATGGGTATTATGAGCTAAAAGATTAGTGAAACATTATTTATACTAATTACTTTCCTAAACTTATGACATCAATAACTTTCGTTAATTCCTATTCTCTGTTTGTGCATCATAACCAGCCAACACCACATGGAGCTCTCGAGTTGGTGTGGAACATTCTAGATTTTCAGAAAGAACAAGACGTAAGGCTCAAAGTTGGCTATGACTCGTTGACAAGGTATATTTTACTGAAGCGAAGTTACTTGTTACGAAACAAGTTCATATCTTTGCTATCATAATTTAAGTAAACAAGCATAGTACATTATTATTCATGCTTCGTTTTCTTTTCGAGTTATTTGCTTGTCCAATATCTCTTGTCACATTTAACCACAATATTAAGAGGCTACTAAACCCAATATCCTAACCGAGTTAATGTGCAGCATAAGAACTAAAGTTACCAATTCCAACCTGCAGACTTACAAAAATCATCGATTCGGTTTTGTTCTATCTATGATGAGTCAAGCAGATAACATTGAAAAAAGTTTAAAAAGTGTATTGACTTCAACGGAACCTGTCTTGTCTTTAGTCTTGCCCTATTATCCAAACCAACTGCCAACCATTTCACCACATCTAATAGGAACCGTGATATAATTGAGATGGTTTTAGCGTAAGGTAGTCATACTACTCGACATTCCTTACTTTATTAAACAATGATGAACAGTGATTAAATCACGATTATTCATATCTGAATACCAAAAATACCCTCATTTTAGCTTAATAACATAACAAAGTTAAGGTTAAACAGCCCTCGAGACAAGTGTTTGTTCGAGATTAACTAAATTACATTCTAGTTATTGATTGGCTTAACAAGTATTTGGGTGTGCCTTTAAAAGCTCTTATTGCAACTAAGAAAAATTGGATGATCATCTAAGTTATGGCTAGTTTAGTAATACTGCATTTATCTTAAAAATCAGTTTTCTTGCAGCAACTTCACATCCGTAGTTATATTGTCACTAGTGGTGTCGTTTTTACCAGAACACGAATAAGTTCAATCAGGTCAGATTATTCGTGTTTCAAACCAGTGTCATGTTGTAATACTTCAGTAGTGCGCTATCTTAGTAGATATATTAGTTAGAGCTAGGGGCAGACCATCTATTCCTGCTGGACTTACTTCAAGATACGAAATGAGCAGCCATTTGGCGTAATGCATTTTGCCATTTTTAATGAACTAAACCAATTTGCAAATGATACTGGAATTGTGGACTACTTAATGCATTTTGCCAATTTTTTTTTTTTTTTTTTTTTTGCTGCTGCCACTTTTTAAGCACATAATTTTATGGATTGGACCATCTGTAAAAGTTTCGCTACTGCCAACTATTCGATTTATTTTGTTTCTCCGTCAACTAAAATGGCTTGATACTTTTTCTTTGTATAAAAGTTATGTCAACCTGAATTGACCCGTTTGCTAAAAAAATGAATTGACCCGATAACCTAACCCGATATAACCCGAACCCTTATAGGTCCGGTTGTGGGTCACATAATTTTATTCCAAAACCTGAGTCAACCCGACCCAATACACCCGACAGGCGACAACCCGAACCCATAACACCCTTAATCATATGGAACTTTGGATTTGATTTATGAATCTGGCAGTATGCCGATATCATCACATACGGATCAAACTTCCACTAAAATCGACTTCTACATAATGGCATTTGGATGTGCGTATTGCCGTATGCCCGCATATATAGTAGTATAGTACGATGATTACCTAAATGCGCTTATTTTATGGAAAAAAAAATAGCTAGCAGAAGAATGAAAAGTATGATTCTTGAATGTTATCACAAAACATTGGTTGAAATTTGACATTGTAGCTTAATTCAATAAATTGCATATTATCTAAAACTGAGGGACCAGAAATGAAAATAAATTGACTTTGGAGTCAACCCCAGTTGCCTTTACTCTTTTGTAGTAACTTCATTTCATCTTTCATTTTGATTTCATCTTCATTTCTTTGTATCTTCACTTGACCCTCCATTTTGATTGCATTCATTTACTCAACTGGAACTTGCATTTTGATTGCAGCCATTCAGTGATTTAGATTTCCATCCATCCATCGGT